>CM077004.1:96036605-97277253 GCA_039090855.1 Macrothele yani
GAGGAGGTCTCCATGTCAACGGCAGAATCCCAACCCAGCAAAAACACAAGTGCTGGGAAACTGCTGGCCACCAGCTGGCAGTGATGGGTGGGTCACTGCTGGCTGAAATCTGCCGCTCACGGCCCGGTAATGGTCCGTTGGTGGCAGCGCTATCAGTTGGCGAGCCATTGATGGCCCTGCAGCATCGCCGTGAATTGTGGGCCTCCAAGCAAGTGCCACTAGTGGCCCGTTGCTGGCAAACCAATGCAACCCCCAACAGCAGGTAGAAGCAATGGGACTGCGCATGCGCAGAAGCAGCACTTGCTGTGTCCCTCATGGTACCAGTTAGTTGAAGACGACGCTATCGCCATCGTGTTATTTTAGTGGATGTTAAGAAAAAAATCCATATGTGGAGAGGCGAATTAATTTCCTAATGAAATTTTACGTCGACGAAGATATCAGATTAAGCCGTGAAATACTAGATTACAGCCATGAAATACACCCAATCCATTCCCATGAATAACAATTCGTCGAATGGAGTGGATGAATAACAAGAAAAAATTTGAAACCGCTTGAAACAAATATCCTGGAAAACCATTAAAACAACGTTTGTTGTAAAAAAAAAGCATTATACGCGCACAAAATTTATTAACTATTTGAAAAAAAAAAAAAAGCAACGCTATGTGGTGTACTCATCCATGGGTTGAATACACAAGACTGGGAGGAATTCGCTTCTAAAAATAACGAGAAGTAAAATAAAATATCTTTTACTCTTTAAAACAAATGTAGCTTCGGACAACGGAAAGGAAAGACACAACGTTAAAAATGTAACAGAATGTGACATGAACCCGGGTAAATATATATTTATTCAACAATCTCTTTTCAAGATGGCAATGACAGTACAAAACTTTGGAAAGCGACTCTTTGTATGTACAAGCCTTGAAAATGAGTGAAGTTCCCTTAAGGGGAAAAAAACAAAAAACTATCGTTACGTTGAAAAAATTAATTTATGAATTATATGAAACTGGCTTTTATGAAAAATACCTCGCAATATTGTAAAATGAAAGAGGGAAGCATTCGATTAAACATTGCATACCAAACATACAGCTTTACGCATGTGCTCAAGCGTGGCAAGTTAGTCCGGTCGGTAGAGAGCTCAGCTATCGCGCTAACGGCCCAGGTTCAAATCTACTCAGATGCCACCGGGTGTTTTTCCGATCTGCTTAGAAAATTTCCCCAGCGCAGAGCGTTAATTCACAAGCTTCGTAAGGGTAGAAAAAAATTGTAGATTCGGGAAACTGCGGTTGTAATTGAATTTTTTTTTTTTTACTATTATTATGGCTACTACTGGGAAATTGGCGGACAATATTCGGCAAGCCACCAGTTACGTCACGTGGTTGCCGGATGCCACTAGCGGACCACATTAGGCTAGCCATCATTTCTGGCACGTGCTTGCAGGGCCCTGTTGTGGCATATTACAACTGATCGGGTGCCAACTGTTGGCCAGCTGTTGGCCTCAACTGCTGGGCCTTCTGTTGGCCGCCGGGACATTTTATTGACGGTTCGGCAGCGGCAACATAGTGCTGGGCCATTGCTGGCAGTGCTGGGCCAGCAAGACTGTTTTTGCTGGGAACCTCTCTATCGAGCGCCCCCCTCCCACACACACACACGGTGTCACGTCAATTCGTCGCCTGCGTCAATTCGTCGACTACGTCAATTCGTCGCCTGCGTCAATTCGTCGACTACGTCAATTCGTCGCCTGCGTCAACTCGTCGACTACGTCAATTCGTCGCCTGCGTCAATTCGTCGACCACGTCAATTCGTCGCCTGCGTCAATTCGTCGACTACGTCAATTCGTCGCCTGCGTCAACTCGTCGACTACGTCAATTCGTCGCCTGCGTCAACTCGTCGACTACGTCAATTCGTCGCCTGCGTCAATTCGTCGACTACGTCAATTCGTCGCCTGCGTCAATTCGTCGACTACGTCAATTCGTCGACTACGTCAATTCGTCGACTGCTTCAATTCGTCGACTACGTCAATTCATGGCCTGCGTCAATTCGTCGCCTGCGTCAATTCGTCGACTACGTCAATTCGTCGCCTGCGTCAACTCGTCGACTACGTCAATTCGTCGCCTGCGTCAACTCGTCGACTACGTCAATTCGTCGCCTGCGTCAATTCGTCGACTACGTCAATTCGTCGCCTGCGTCAATTCGTCGACTACGTCAATTCGTCGACTACGTCAATTCGTCGACTGCTTCAATTCGTCGACTACGTCAATTCATGGCCTGCGTCAATTCATAAACTACGAAAATTCGTCGCATGCGTCAGTTCGTCGCGGGTCAATTCGTCGCGGGTCAATTCGTCGACCACGACGATTCGTCGAGCGTCAATTCGTCGCGGACAAATTCGTCGACTACGTCAATTCGTCGCCTACGTCAATTCGTCGCGCGTCAATTCATCGGCTACGACAATTCGTCGCGCGTCAATTCGTCGCATGCGTCAATTCGTCGCGCGTCAATTCGTCGACTGCGTCAATTCGTCGCGCGTCAATTCGTCGCATGCGTCCATTCGTCGCGTTTACAGATTTTGGTTACATACAAAACGAATGCAGGAAAACGTACGATTTCGAACGTCTTGCTCCCTGATCAAATTTATAAAGTTTGGACACGCAGACAGGATAGGAATATTACGTTTTTCTTTGGCACTAAAAATATTAGACGGTAGACGGTTTTTGGAATGGATCAGAGCTCCCCCCCATAAAATTTTTTCGTAAAAACTAGAGTTTTCAATTTAGAACCACCAAATTTGGTATACTATCTCATGGTATTTGAACTTAGACGGTAGATGATTTTTGGAATAGGTCAAGGCGCGGCGGGTAAGACCCCCCACATACAAAATTTTCGTAAAATCTATAGTTTTCAATTTAGAACCAACAAATTTGGTATTATGAAACTCTAACTTAGACGGTAGACGGTTTTTGGAACAGGTCATGGCGCGGTGGGTCAGAGCCCCCTCCGTACAAAATTTTCGTGAAATATACCGTTTTCAATTTAGAACCACGAAATTTGGTATACTATCTCATAGTGTTCTAACTTAGTCTGTAGACGGTATTTTCTAAAGGGTCGTAGCCCGGGGTTCAGAGCCCCTCCCCCCATAAAAAATTCGTGAAATCTACAGTTTTCAATTTAGAACCACCAAATTTGGTATACTATATCATGGCACTCTAACTTAGACGGCAGACGGTTTTCAGAACGCGTCGGGGCACGGGGGTTAGAACACCCCCCCGTCAAAACTTTTGTAAAATCTACAGTTTTCCATCTCGTGGTATTCTAAACGACTTTTGGAAGCGGTTGGGCCCCCCCCTACAAAATTGACGTAAAATCTAGTTTTCAATTGAAAACCACGAAATTTGGCATATTATCTCATGGTACTCTAACTTAGACGGTAGACTGTTTTTGGAACGGGTCGGGGCCTCGATGGTTTAGAGCCCCCATACAAAATTTTCGTAAAATCTACAGTTTTCAATATAGAACCACCGAATTTGGTATACTCTCTCATGGTACTCTAAATTAGACGGTAGGCGGTTTTTGGAACGGGTCGGGCACGGGGTCAGAGCCCCCCCCCCCCCCCCCATAAATTTTTTTCGTAAAAACTAGAGTTTTCAATTTAGAACTACCAAATTTGGTATACTATATCATGGTACTCTAACTTAGACGGTAGACGGTTTTCAGGACGGGTTGGGGCAAGGGGGTTACCCCCCCTACACACAAAACGTTCGTAAAATCTATAGTTTTCAATTAAGAACCACCAAATTTTGTATACTATCTCATGGTACTCTAACTTAGACGGTAGAAGGTTTTTGGAACGGGTCAAGGCCCGGGGTAAGACCCCCCCCTACATCCAAAATTTTCTTAAAATCTATATTTTTCAATTCAGAACCACCAAATTTAGTGTCATGAAACTCTAACTTAGCGGGAGATGATTTTTGGAACGGGTCGGGGCTCGGGGGTCGTACAACCCTCCCCCATCGTACAAAATTTTAAATTTTCGTAAAATCTCAGATTTCAATTTAGAACCACCAAATTTGGAATACTATCTCATGGTATTCTAACTTAGACTGTAGACTGTTTTTGGAAAGGGTCGGAGCCCGGGGTTCAGAGCCCAACCCCCATACGAAATTTCGTAAAATCTAGTTTTCAATTTAGAGCCACCAAATTCGGTATACTATATCATGGCACTATAACTTAAACGGTAGACGGTTTTTGGAACGGGTCGGGGCCCGGGGGTTACAGCCCCCTTTCCCGTACAAAATTTTCGTAAAATATACCGTTTTCAATTTGGAACCTCCAAATTTGGTATACTATCTCATGGTGTTCTAACTTAGACTGTAGACGGTTTTTTGTAAAGTGTCGGAGCCTGGGGTTCAGGCCCCCCCCCCCATAAAAATTCGTGAAATCCACAGTTTTCAATTTAGAACCACCAAATTTGGTATACTATCTCATGGTACTCTAACATAGACGGTAGACGGTTTTGGGAATGGGTCAGGCACGGGTTCACAGCCCCTCCCCATAAAAAAATTTCGTAAATTCTACATTTCAAAATTGCCTTTATTCTTCAGTAAAATAACATTTCTATGTACATGACAATGGAATTCTGCCAATAAATACAGTGGTATATTCATCAGCTGGAAAGTTCCAGTGAAACGTAAAACAAAATATTGTTAAAATCATAAAATTATTTCGCCACGTAGGGCGAAGGAGAGGCAGACAATAAAGCACGAGCGATACAAATGAAAATGTTTACCTACAGTATTGTAGACAGGGCAAGACATGATTCTGTAGTATGCACAAATTCCAATTAAGCATTACTACCATACTGAAGATTAAACATGCACAAGGTACTAATTGACATAAAAGACCATGGGTGAGAAGGAACTAACAGGTACAACAGTATTTAGAGATATGACAGAAATGGTAGAAACAAATAAGCACAAATACTTATCATATGTACAGAATTATGCAGTGACAAGAGAGAAATATGCTAAACGAACCCAGGAGAGCAACTTTACAAAAAACAGAACCCGAACAGTAATGCAATGCCCAAGTTTCATATTATATGTACAGAACAATACAGTGACAAGGAAAAAAGCCGCTAAACATACCCAGAAGGGCAGCTTCTCATGAAACAGAAATGCAACAGTGATGCTACATTCAAAATGTACAACATATGTACAGAAGTATTCAGTGACAAGGGGAAATAACGCTAAATGTACTCAGAAGGGCATCTTGTTACATTAAATTATACACACAGTGACTAATATTTTAAAAATATATTCAACATAATGAAGGGGACATTGCGTGGGCAGTAAACTGTGCAGAAGGAAGAATTATATACAACAACATAAAACCCAACATTATCGAAGAGAACATGGGAAACATGGTGAGCTATCTCCAATGGCACATTAAACAGAATAATCACAAATAGTGAAGCACTAAAATTAATACGTAAAAACATAGTTTGTTACAGTGAACGTGGGGACAGCAAAAATCCCACTTATAATTTGAGATGTAACTGCAAATTGTGGATATGGAACCACCCAGCCGATTGGGCCCAGGTGGATTGAAAAACGCTATCGGTGTTTGTTGAGGCAGCACGAGAGTGCTCCATTTGGAGGCGAGTGGTTAACCGTGCTAGGAAGCGTCTCCGAATGATAGCACCTGCCTCCTGAGGAGGTGGAATAAGAGCAGGGAAGCGTTGTTGAAGATGGAAAGCATAGACAGTGAACTTCACAAGAAGAAAAATATAACGGCACACAGGAGGCAAGTGAGTAGGTGGATGCTTTGTTTGGAGTAGCCAAGCATATGCAAGAAATGGTAACGATCGAGCACAAATTCGATCAGCAAGACAAAATGCTGTGTTTAGGACTGGCAGGAGTACGGGGTAGAATAGGTATTGATGTAGGACGTCGCTGACTTCAGGGCAAAAGGAGCACTGCGGAGAGGTGAGAAGGGTCATGCGAATTAGTACTGATGGGGCGGGGAGACGAAGGTGAAGAAATTGCCAATGGACATTGAGTTCAAGAGGGGAGGAAAGGAGAGAGGTAGATGCTGTCCAGATGGCGGGGAGAAGAGAAGGAGGAGCAGAATGAACTGAAAGTGGAAGTGCGGGAGGGGAAAGAAGAAGCCAATAAAGAGAAGAGGAGGAGATAGAAGTAACTAGAACCGGGGAGCTACGAATGAGGAGAAATAACGGTAGAGAAAGAGGAGCAGAGGGGACCGAGAAGAGACCTTCAGGTGAAGCGAGAGTGAAAAGAGGCTCCAAAGCGCTGTGCGAAGGAGAATATATTCGTTAGCAAGAGTAATGGTTGGAGATAGAAACAGGGAAGAAAGCGGTCTCCAGGTTAGATCAGAAGTTACGAGAGAACGGACAGTTATCACACCAGAGCGGATCCAATGAGGAAAGTAAAAGTAAGGGAGGTTAGGAGGGTGAATAAGAGAAGAGAAGAAAAGAGGTTCATCTAGGAGATCAAGAGTTGAAGAAGGAAATGAACGGAGAAGAGGAAGCGAACGAAAGAGAGAAAGGCCCTCTCGCAGGACAGGAGGGAGGTGGTACGGGAGAAGAGAGTATGCTTCCATCTTCAGAAACAGTAGGAAGGTGAAAGATGGGTCACGGGAAGAAGCTAGAACATTCAAGGTAGTGGTAAGGGACGGAACAGTTGAAGTGGCAAGGCGAATGAAATGAATAATGCGATGTGTTTTATAAAGGACAGCTGGATCAGGAAGCTGGATGCCACCTAATGAGGCTGGCAGATGAAGCGTGGCATGTTTAACCCAGTGATGTGAATACCAGATAACGGAAGTTGAGAGGCGAGTGATGGTCATCATTTGTGACACGGGAACAACCGTCGACATCCAAGAGTATTCGCATAGGGAGATAAGTTGTCGACGAACAACGGCTGCTCGTTGACGGAAGGATGTGAAAGGGCGGGCCTTACTCCAGTAGGCAGCAGTCCGTTGTATCCGGGGAAGAAGAGCAGTCCAGGTGGCGGATGCAGAAGCCAAGGGCAATCCGACATACGCACCGAGGATCTTCTGTGTAGTGGCTGTCCACTGCGCACCCAAAGGAGCATCGGTGCGAGCAGCCCATGCCCCGCACCATAAGCCAGTACTTTTAGTGGCATTCAGCGGAGCTCCAGATATTGCAACATACTGTTGATATACAGAATACAGGCGATCAAATTGCGATTCATCCCGGACGCAAAAGGTCACATCATCAGCATAGGCGGTGAAAATTATTCGATGATGACGAGTACTAACCACTGTCGGCGGTAGGACATCCAGGAGTGATCTTCGGGCTGCCAACAGGAAAGGTTCAAAAGCGAGGGCGAATAGCTGGCCGGAGAGCGGACATCCTTGCCGGATGCCTCGCTTAAACGGAATTGGAGCGGTTAGAAATGTGGCCGCTCTAACATGAAAACTGGCGCCCTGATAAAGGGCCAAGAGTGCGGAAGAAAAGGTAGGAGGAAAGACAAATTGTGAAAGGACAGCAGAGAGATAAAAATGAGAAACGTTATCAAAAGCGGACTTTTGATCCAGATTGAGAAAGGCAAGAGGTTCAGAAAAAGAGCGAGCGAGGAAGTGAAGATGAAGGAGAAGAGAAACGTAGTGGAAATAGTCCGACCAGGCACAGTGTATGTCTGGTCGGGAGAAATAACGAAAGAGAGAACAGAATTAAGGCGACGGGATAAGAGTTTTGTATAGAACTTATAGTTAGTGTTTAGGATAGAGATAAGGCGCCAGTTTCCAAGATCCAAGAGGTCACCCTTCTTAGGAAGGAGGATGATGTGTGCCAAAGTAAAGTCGGGCTGTAACGCAGGAGAGGAAAAAGCCGACGAGAAACATGCAGACAGAAAAGGCAGAAGGCACGGTAGAAAAGCACGATAAAAGGACAGAGAAAGGCCGTCAGGTCCAGGAGCGGCATGAGGATTGAGAGTAGCGAACGCCTCACGGAGTTCGCGAAGAGAGAAAGGAGAGAGTAAAGAAGTAGATAAAGTAGAGGGGACCTGAGGAAGAGAGGAGAGAAGAGGAGAAGCTAATGAGGATGAAGACTGCGTTACCGCACTGTACTTGGCGGTGAAATACTGTCTGGTGAAAGTGCATAGCTTCGATGGGTTCGAAGTGTTGGAACCATCCTGGAGGCGAAGATGACGCAAAGATGTAGCAGAACGATGTTGAAATTCCAAGGCGGTTAAGTAATCGTGAGAATCAGGTGTAGGTGAGAGATGCAAGAAATGCATCCTGCAGGCTGCATCGGATGCGCGAGGAAGAAGCAAAGCGTGGAGATCTGCCAGATAGCCGGGGTATTGCGGATCATCAAGAGAGAGCATCGACAATAGAGCACGTAGATTCGCAATTTTCATATCGCTCTCGTTCCGAGAGGCATGGGAGTAGCGCCGTACAAAAAGGACCAAGTCATGTTTGACACTGAGCCACAGTTGCATCGCGTCGGACGTAGTATCAAGAAGGGGCTGACGACTTCGGAGGAACTCACGCACAGCAACACAAAATTGTTGATCATCCAGGAGCGAGTCCGGAAAAGTCCATACTCGGTGATTCCTTGAAGGTGAAGGCGAAACACACACCGACAGACTGACAATACTGTGGTCTGAAGCGGCGGAAGGATGATCGGCAGCAGCTGCGATCGACGGGAGAAGAGCAGTCGAAACATAAAATTTATCCAGCCGTGCTGCCGTAGTGCTGCCATGGATAGAAGAGCGCCAGGTAAAAGAGATTTCCGACGGGTGTAGATGCCGGAATGCATCAACCAATTGAAAATCATCAACTAGCTGAGAAATTTGTAATACACGTTGTCTGCGGTATTCTCCAACGGTTGAATTGCGGTCAAGGGCCGGCAACAACGTACAATTGAAATCTTCGCCGATGAGAATATATTCAGACGGTGGGATGCATGACAGCCCTTACGGAGTGTGGAGAGAAGATCAGGTAACAGACGTTCATCACAGGGGACATATATGTTAAAAACATGATAGGTCACGTTTTCAATGCAAAAGACAACGACCTGGAGGTTGTCCACATGTAAGGCACGAATCACTGGCGTCGAAATCAGAGGGAGTAGGCGGTGATGGATCCCAAGTACAAGGCCACCATTCCGTCCAACTCGATAAGCATAATAAAAAATCGTAGGGCCAAGCCCGCCAACGAGAGAACAAAGTGGTAGCAGAGCAATTGGTCTCTTGAAGCAAGAGAAGATCTGCGTGTAGAGGCGCCAAGTCCTCATACACTAGAGCATTTCTTGGAGAAGCAGAGAACTCTCTGCAGTTAAGTGTGACCACCTTGAATCTGTAGGTCCTTCCCAGGTCGACACGCACGTGCGCTGGAATCTGTTATTTTCTTCGCTTGCTTCTTCATTCTGTCAACACTAAATTTGAGATCGGGATAGGAAAGCACAAGATTTCGAAACACAGATATCACACTAGAAACTTGGGTTAGAACAGTAGGAAGATCAAGCATATGACGTGCAACAAACTGATTAAAGAATCTAGGATGTTTATGAGAGCATAATACTTCATATATTTTATGAAGAGAAAGCGGACCTACCGGTATATCCGCCTTCGCTTCAGCTAGGTATTGGAGAAAAGAATCTAGGGAAAGCACTGGGGGTGGAATCTTAGAACCTGGAATCACAGCAGGATGTCGACTTGTTCGTGGCGAAGTACGACGTTGAGAGGAGAAGCGGGAAGAAGAGTCAACAGAACGACCTCCTGCAGCACCGGTGCGAGGAGGGAGCGGAGTCTGCGGAGCACTCCAGGACTCCCGTCAAGCAGGCTTGCTGGTAGTTGTAGGGTCAGAGTGATTGCCAGAAGAGTCACTAGCAGTAGGGCAGTCCATGTCAGTAACTGTACTTGGAGTGTCTTCATCCGATGGAGGATGAAGGTCAGCTGTCAGGTCAGCTGGAGCAGCAAGGAACGTGGGCGGAGCAGTCGGTACCAGATGAGGAAAGTCCTCTGTCAACAATTGTGGGACAGGACCCCGTGGAGGAAGGCCCGATGGTAGAGCAGGTTGATGAAGTTCTGAAGACACATCCTTAGAAGCGGTAGGGGTGGACGACACAGGGCTGTCACGAGTGACTTTTGGTCCCGAAGACTGAGGTACAGCAGGGCGGCGGAAGCACTCACTACGTTGATGGCCATACGCCTTACAAGTCTGACAATGAAAGGAGGTTAAAACGTCGATGCGTCGGATTTGATCTCCGCATTTTACAGTGAAGAGAGTAGGAAAAGTCTTGATATGTTCATCCGAAGAGAATACTACTCGCGCAACTCGTCGGGCACTTTCAATCGAACGATCATCATCGTCCTTTGGAGCAGCGGAGTGTGTGGTAATGTTACCCAAAACACGACCGGATTGCATAAGTAAAGCACAAAGCATAGCATCTGTGACTTCAGGATGTACTGGGTACATCGAGACCGTTACTGGTCTCTGGGCGACAGGCTCAGGAAATAATTAGTGATCACCAACAACCAGCCCAGTCTGTAAGACAGAGGTAGCATCTGCCGCATGAAAAAAATAAACAATGACACTCGGCCCTCTGCGCGACATATGACGTATCGCTGACGGAGAGAACTTTTGTTTTAGAGCAGTTGAGTACATTTTGAGTGGTGTGTCTGGCAGCGCCTCAAAGCACACACACAACTCAGTAGCCGTGGTGAAAGAAGTACCTGCTGGAGAATCCACTGGAATTTGGAGCACAACCTCATTACCAGAGCGACGGACATGAATTTTTAAAGCAGCGGCTTCCGCTCGCATGGAATTAGACTTGGGCTGAAGCCTTTGGGAAGTTACCGCAGAAGAATAGGAGCGAGGAGCAGTAGAAGTGCAGGTTGAAGGCAGAGGAGCACCGTCATCCATAGTGTCCATGACGTCATCTGTCACTATATGAGAAGCAGCTGAGGCAAGAGCTGTAATAGTGACGTCACGGGAGGAAAACGATACTCCGCCAACGGTTGACGTCGACCCGGAGGGCAACGTGACAACGCCACCGCTGGGCAAAGTGCCGTGATCACCGGATGTGATGTCAGGGTTGACAACACCACCGGATAACGCCATTTTAACGGCGCCGAGATAACTAGGCTTCTACCAGCTCGGTAGGAATTTTAAACACGACGATAAGAAACGAAAAAAGGCACTCACCACTTCGGGAGATGTCCGAAACAAATCATCAAACCTTTATAGTGGAGGTAAGCACAAACTTAGTAATCCTATTAGCCTAAATACTTGTTATTCAAACAAAACTCACAGAGCACAATTTCCGTAAATTCTACAGTTTTCAATTTAGAACCACCAAATTTGGTATAATATGTCATGGTACTCTAACTGAGAATGCAGACGGTTTTTGGAAACGGTTGGAGCCAGGAGGTCAGAGCCCCCATGCCAATTTTTGTAAAACCTACAGTTTCAAATTTAGAACGACCAAATTTGGTACACTACCTCATTGTATTGTAACTTAGACCGCAGACGGAAAGGGTCGGTGCCCGGTGTGAAGGGGGCCCATTCAAAATTTCCGTAAAAATTACAATTTTTACTCTTAAGAACTGCATCCCAATACAGCACTCCATTACCCCACCTTCGGTCTAGGTTAGAGGCCGTAGATAACAATAAAGGGAAAAAATATCCGGTTCATGGTGTATTAAAAACACAAATTAATAAACGTTAGTTTTCACCACCAACGAATGCCTTATCAGGCAGAAATACAATGTAATGTAAATAATGTAAATTATTTTTTGCTTCGTATAATTAAATTAACTAAATCAAAAAATTTAAAATAAGTTTACTGGAAATTTACGGAAATAGCTTTTTCATTCATTAACTTTGCTGGGGCGGGGGAAGGGGGGGCTCTGATCCCCCGGGCCTTGACCAGTCCCAAAAACCGTTGACCGTCTAAGTTAAAGTACCATGAGATAGTATACCAAATTTGGAGGTTCTAAATTGAAAACTAGATTTTGTGATTTTTTTATGAAAGGGGTCCTTACCCCCTTCACAAAAAAATCTGCAACCCCTTCCAAAATCGTCTATCGTCTAAGTTAGAGTACCATGTGAGTTTTTTGAAAAACTGTAGTTTTTCAGAAAATTTCGTATGTGGGGGCTCTGACCCCCGGGCCTTGACCCGTTCCAGAAGCGGTCTACCGTCTAAGTTAGACGACCATGAGATAGTATACCAAATTTGGTGGAGCTAAATTAAAAACTGTAGATTTTACGAATTTTTTTATGAGGGGGGCACCGACCCCTAGGGCTCCAACCACTTCAAAAAACCGTCTAGCGTCTAAGTTAGAGTTTCATGATACCAAATTGGATGGTTCTGAAATAAAAACGAGATTTTACGAAAATTTTGTATGTATGTGGTGGGGGAAGGCTCCGACCCCCGGGCCTTGACCCGTTCCAAAGACCGTCGAACGCTTAAGTTAGAGTACCATGAGATAGTATACCAAATTTGGTGGTTCTAAATTAAAAAACTAGATTTTGCGATTTTTTTATGAAGGGGCCCTTAACCCCCCCCCCCGGGCTGCAACCGCTTGCAAAAACGGTCTACCGTCTAAGTTAGAGTACCATGAGATAGTATAGCAAATTTGGTGATTCTAAATTGGGAACTGTAGATTTTACGAATTTTTTTATGTGGGGGGGGGGGGCTCTGACCCCTGGGCTCCAACCCCTTTCAAAAACTGTCTAGCGTCTGAGTTAGAGTACCATAAGATAGTTTACCAGATTTGGTGGTTCTGAATTGAAAACTAGTTTTTAAGAAAATTTTGTATGTGAGGGGATCTAACCCCGGGGCCTTGACCCGTTCCAAAAACGGTCTGCCGTCTAAGTTAGAGTACCATAAGATAGTATACCAAATTTGGTGGTTCTAAGATGAAAACTGTAGATTTTACGAAATTTTTTATGAGGGGGTGTGGCTCCGACTCCGCGGGCTCCAACCCCTTCCAAAAACCGTCTAGCGTCTAAGTTAGAGTTTCATGATACCAAATTTGATGGTTCTGAAATGAAAACTAGATTTTACGAAAATTTTGTATGTATGTGGGGGTGGGGGTGGGGGCTGTGACTCCCCGGACCTTGACACGTTCCAAAAACCGACAACCGTCTAAGTTAGAGTACCATGAGATAGGATACCTGATTTGGTGGTTCTGAATTGAAAACTGTAGATCTTACGAATATTTTGTGTATGGGGGCTCTGACCAACCGGGCCTCTGACCCGTTCCAAAAACCGTCTGCCGTCTAAATTAGAGTACCATGAGATAATATACCAAATTTGGTAGTTCTAAATTGAAAACTAGATTTTACGGCAATTCGGTAGGGGGTCTGACGTCCCCCCTCCTCCAACCGCTTCCAAAAACCGTCTACAGTCTAAGTTAGAATACCACGAGATAGTATACCAGATTTGGTGGTTCTGAATTCAAAACTTGATTTTACGAAAATTTTGTATATGGGGGGCTCTGACCAACCGTGCACTGCCCAGTTCCGAAAACCGTCTACTGTCTAATATTTTTAGTGCCAAAGAAAAACGTAATATTCCTATCCTGTCTGCGTGTCCAAACTTTATAAATTTGATCAGGGAGCAAGACGTTCGAAATCGTACGTTTTCCTGCATTCGTTTTGTATGTAACCAAAATCTGTAAACGCGACGAATTGACGTAGTCGACGAATTTGTCCACGACGAATTGACGCTCGACGAATCGTCGTGGTCGACGAATTGACGCGCGACGAATTGACGCGCGACGAATTGACGCTGTCGATGAATTGACGCGCGACTAATTGACGTAGGCGACGAATTGACGCGTGACGAATCGTCGCAGTCGACGAATTGACGCAGTAGACGAATTGACGCACGCGACGAATTGACGTAGACCCCCCCACACACACACACACTGCAGGCATTATGGTCTGGAGAGCCACAACCTGCGATAGCCGATCAGCTTTAGTGGTGGTACGCGAATCATTGACGGGACAGCGGTATGTGGATGACATCCTACCGCCCCATATGCTCCCATTCCTGGCCGGGATTTCAGGTGCTCTATACCAGCAGGATAATGCCCTCCCACACTTGGCTCGGTTTGCCCAGGACTACCTACATTATGTTCAGACACTTCCATGGCCTGCCTGCTCCCCGGACATGTCCCCTATCGAGCATGTGATGGACCAGTTAAAACGCCGGTTGCCGCCGTGCCGCACTATCAGGAATTCGGAGCATACCGTCCAACACATGTGAGCCATTCTGCCGTAAGACAACCTCAGGCGTCTGTTCGTCTCCATGCCGGACCTAATTGCAGAATGTATCGCCGCACGAGGTGCTGCGACGCGCTTTTAAAGATGACCGGACTGCGTGCGACAGATCCTTCAGTAACTGTCCTGCAGTTGTGTTTTTGCCATCATGTGTATCATTTATCTGTATGCTGTAAACGGAATCATGAGCTTACGAACTCTTAGAAACAGAGATATCGACAAAAATAAGATGTGAATTTACGTCCCCGGTTGGGAAAACCATGCATTATTTTAGGAAGATTTTTTTTTGATTTGAGGTTTAACGACCACCGTGAGCAACTCAATGGGCTATAAGCAGTCGCCCGTCCCTAATTTAGGGTCACTGGCTCCAGGGAAGGGAGAGAGCCAGTGCCGTAAGACAAACACAACATCCATGCCTCACCGGGATTCGAACCCGGACCCCTTTCGGACGAATGATCAGAGGCCATCGCTTAGACCACTGCGCCACCGGGGCTGCTATTTTAGGAAGAAAGTATTCTCCAAAGGTTAATCCATATAAGCGGTATCGGTCCAAAAAAAAAAAAAAAATTGGTCGAGTTTTCAGGAGCCCAGATTTTGCAACAAATACTTCAGAAGCAGAAATTAACACTTATGACCCCTGGTGGCTAAACCATTCTTTACCAAACATTGGAAATCATGTGAAAAATATTTTTCAGCAGGTCTTGTATGCGATACAAGAAGCATTTTTCAAATCAGAGCTTTAGGAGCAGAAATAACGAAGAAAACGCAATTTACCTCTGTGCCTCCTAGCGGAAAGTCTATGATTTACTTGAAAATTTTGAATTTATAGGAAAAACATTTCGCATCGGAAACACTATCCAACAAAGAAAGGATTTTTCAAATCGTACTCTTAGAAGTAGAGATATTGACAAAAATAAAGTATTCATCTACGCCCCCTGACGTAGAAACCACGCATTTTTCAAGAAGAATTGTCGACATGAGTAGTATCGGTCTAAAAACGACTTTTTTTCAATCGATATTTCAGAAGCTCATATTTTGCTGCAAATATAACAGAAGCGAAAATTAAGACATACGCCACCTGGTGGCCAAACCATTTCTTACCAAAATTAAAAATTATGTGCAAACGACTTCCCATCAGGAGCTGTTTTCGGTGCAGAAAGATTGTTTTAAATCGGAGATTTAGAAGCAGAGATATAGGGGGAAACGCTATTTACATTTACGCCCCATAGCGGAAAGTCTATGAATCACTTGAAAATTTTCAAATTGTATGAACCACATGTCACACTAGAAACACTATCCAACAAAGAAGGCAGTTTTCAAATCGGACTCCTAGAAGTAGAGATATTGACAAAAATAAGATATACATCTACGCCCCTGGCGTAGAAACCATGCACTATTTTAAGAAGAAATGGTTCTAAAATTTTTGTCGACATGACTAGTATCGGTCAACAAACGACGTTTTTTCAATCGAGAATATAGGAGCTCATATTTTGCTGCAAATACAACAGAAGCAGAAATTAAGATTTACGCCCCCTGGTGGCCAAACTATTGTTTTACAAAAATTAGGAATTATGTACAAATGATTTCCCATCAGACGCTGTATCCGGTGCAGAAAGCATTTTTCAAATCGGAGATTTAGAAGCAGAGGTATAGGGGGAAACGCAATTTACCGCCACGCCCCCTAGCGGAAAGTCTAGTAATTACTTGAAAATTTTGAAATCATGTGAAAAACATGTCACAGGGAAAACACTATATAACAAAGAAGAAATTTTTCAAATCGGACTCCTAGAAGTAGAGATATTGACAAAAATAAGATGTACATCTACGCTCCTGGCGGAGAAATTGTGCAATATTTTAAGAAGAAAATATTCCGAAAGAGTTTATCGATGTGAGTGACACGAAATAATTTTTTCAATCGATATTTTAGAAGCTCAGATTTTATGGCAACTACATCAGAAGCAAAAATTAACACTTACGCCCCTTGGTGGTCAAAGTATTCTTTACCAAAAATTTGAAATTATATGCAAAATGTTTTCCCATCAGGAGATGTATCCCCTGAAGAATTTTGTTTTCAAATCGGAGTTTTAGAAGAAGAGTTATCGAGAAAAATATAATTTACTTTTACGCCCCCTAGGGGAAAATCTGTGTGTAATTTGAAAAAGTAACTATATATAAAATACTCTTCGACATAATAATTCATCGAAAGATAAAAAAAAATGTTCAATCAGTTGTTTAGAAGCAAATATGTGGAATAAAACGTATTTTTGAATTCGACATCATCTGCATTTGCGCCCTCTAGAGGCGAAATTGTACATCGTAAAAAAACGAAATAAAGGATCATCATTTGCATATTTCAAGCTTTCGAATGCAAAAATAATTTTTTTAAACCGGACAAATAGTTGCAAAGATATCGTGGGTACAGGCGGACGGACAAACCGATAACAGAAACACGATCTTTTTTTACAAAAAGCGTGCTAAAAATGAGATCCTTAGCAGCTGCCCGCTACCAGAATGGGCTGACTGATCACCTACATCCTTTGAAGGCATTCGGGCATCCTGCGGCCGATGGTCTGTTTTAGAAGAACAATGCGCCACCCCACCGGGCCGCAACCAAACAGACATGGTTAAGAAACAATATTTTGGGTTTGTAATCATCCAGTGGTTCCGAAGGTAGTTTGATTTGAACCCTGTTGAACCTCTCTGGGTTATAGTGCAGCGGAACATTAGATCCATGGATCCTTGACCGACGTTTCGGGCGGAGTTGTGGACAATGCAGGAATTACCTCCGGCATCTGATGGAATGGATGCCTCGGCGTGTACAGACTGTTATTCGCGCTAGAGGACGACCAGAACGCTATTAGGTAGATATCTCTAATGTTTTGTAAATTGAGTGCATAAGTTTCGACGCCAACAGAAAATGGATTTTTATAATGTAGTTTCTAACCCTGTTGGCCTGACGTTCTCGTATTTTAAGCAATAGTACAATGTAACGAAATAGGGTTACGTATATGCAAATTGTAATGAAATATTGTTGATTGAGGGTCTTAGTGAAATACCATTGCGTAACAATGAAAGTAACTATTGTTGCGTGATCTTGTGGCAAAACATACTGCACGATTAAATTTCAACAATGGTTAAAAGTTTTAAAACTAAAAAAATCAAAAAGTAGGAACTGTACACCAAATTATACTCAAAACAGTATAACTATACTAAAAATCCGAAAATTCTTGGCGTAGAATAGAAATAAAAGTTTCCAAGCTTTCGGACATTAACCAGATGGCTTTCTCAAGGAAGGTAGACATGTGCGAAAGCTTGGAAACTTTTATTTCTATTCTACGCCAAGAATTTTCGGATTTTTAGTATAGTTATACTATTTTGACTAAATAAATCAATTAAAAATAACCAAATTGGAATTTCAAATAAAAAGACTATTAATTATAATTATCATAATAACTATGCAGTGATCATAATAATAATTATGCAAGGAGAAGAGAAGCCAAACACAATGAAAGCGAAAGGTAAAGGGGCTGCCACCCGAGACTTGGAGACAAAGACAGATAGATAGCCTTGAAAGCAAAAAGTTTCCTTCATGAAAGCGACGAAATACCCGAATGGTCATAGCTGCGGGAAGCCAAGTGAAAGGTGATATATAGACGAAGCAAAGCGATAGTGGGAAGTTGTGCTTGGGGTGATGCAAGTAAAGTAAAAGCTTCCATGGAAAAGTAAAAACTATTTAACACGGAGCACCTTCTAATTTTTTTTTCAATTTTCCAACCTAAAAGCAATGCCTCTGCGTTTGAAATGCGTGCCCAGTCAGCGAGCTCTTGTAATTTTGATATGCTTCAGTTAATAAAGCAAATTTTGAAAGAGAAAGAGTTCTAATAAAAACAAATAAAATAAGAATTACTAGTTCGTGAGTTACTACCACCGGCGTACTTGTATTTGATATCTGAACCTTCAAGAGACTTTTTCATGAATGGCAAATGATGACAAAACATCAAAATATGGTGAAACATGATTATTTAGCATCACTCGTTTTATTAATGCACTAGCAAAGGTACAAAACATTGTCCAGGTTTAACTAAAAATACAAGAACCGGGTACTAGACGAACATTTTCCGAGCTTTCTTGAAATTACGCTCAGCACAAAAGCATTTAGTTGAAATACGTTCCAACAATCAATTGAAAGGAATTAAAGAAACGAACATAAGCTACACTTTTGCTGCACGATTCGCTTAAACCAGCTGCGTTTATTGACGGCGAATATACGAATATGAAGAAATTAACTCGTGCACCAAAAGCTATTAAATCGAAAACAAACGCAGTCTCCTGCACGATACACTTTAATGATAAAAAACTATGTACAATTAAAATAAATATGTTTAAGAACTTTCAACGCCACAACGGCGTCATCCTCAGAATCATGTGAATACTTTCACAGAAAAGTGTTGATCGACGGTTCCTGGGAGAATCCAGAATAATGGTGTCATTCCAACATGGTAGGTAAGAACAGTTTAAACAGAGTCTCGACAAAGATGTAGCACCAAAATGCGTCCTGAGATTATGCTGATGTTCGTAAATGCGGCTCCCCAAATTACGAGTGGTAGAGCCCACATAACATAAATCGAGCTCTGCAGGGTTAATAGATTTAAGTGGAACCAAATATACACCGTGACGGTTCACGGTAGGTAAGAACCTTTCTGTTTAAAAGGTTCTTACCTACCATGTTGGAAGGACACCATTATTCTGTATTCTCCCAGGAACCGTCGATCAACACTTTTCTGTGAAAGTTTTCACATATTCGTAAATAGTGAAAGATGCTGTAACGATGAACCTCCCTTCCTTGGAGAACACTTTTGGGCCAGGTCACGCCCACCAACTATACTTGTATCCACTGAACTTGATTTGGACTTTGCCGATTATTGCACATGCGCATTAACTGCTATGTGTCTTGAAAAGTACATAGGCTACTCACTTCTGTGCTCACTGCTGCACTGTTTCTGAGGATGACGCCGTTGTGGCGTTGAAAGTTCTTAAACATATTTATTTTAATTGTACATAGTTGAATATATAGAAATTTGAAATATCTGTAAAAAAAATACATATTTTTTATCTTGTTGTGATGGCGCAATGTACAATTGATCCGAAACACAAGTACGTTTTTCCTTGAGGAGCCTCAGTATCCACGACGTTGAGTGTTCTTCTATTTGGAACCTAGGTGAAGAGGTTTTTATTTTTACCAACTCCGGAACAACCAACATAGAGCTGGCAATGGGAAAAGCATAAATTTTGTAGGTTAAGTCCAACAACTTTTAATGAGTGAACCTGTGTCTTGTTGTTATTCAAGGAAAAGCTGCGAACAATACGAAACTGCAGGCATTTGAAGTAAAATGGAAATTGAGGCGATTGAAATGCGTTGAATAATATCATAGTAGCTCTGATGACACTTGACATGAGTTTCTTGATAGTCAGTCGTGTTCCATTGTAGACTGCTGGTAGATCTGGATTTCATCACTATAACATAAACAAGATCTTAAGATGATGTAGTAAAACGCACGAACTGGAGTAGGGCAAAATTTAAGATTTCAAGTGCAAAAAAATTCCCGTTTTCCTCTGATTTCATTTCATGTATTCAATTTACATTTCACTGAAATATATTTCCTCTCTAAAAAATCGCGGAACTGCTCTTTCTTAAATTGTGGAAATATTCATAGCGCGTACTAGCACATATAGAGGGCCTCAATGTGAAACGTAAGCGTACCAGCCGGTAACTGAAGCTGAAGGATACTCGTGACCTTTAGGAAGTCTAACAGTAAACAACAAAATCAAATTTTAAATTGCAAATCGTGCGCGTTATATCAAATTTGAAACATTGAAGAAATCTTGTCAAAATTTTCCTGTCGAAATAACTTCTATTTACAGCGAATCACGCGGAAAGTCGTGGTCTGAAAGGTAAACTAACTCGTAGGAAACTGGGGTGAAGGATACACGTAATACTTTGGAAGTCCAACGCATTAGACAGGAAGATGAAATTTCTAATTGTAAATAGCGCGCGTTATGTCAAATTCAAAACAACGATCGAAGAAATCTTGTCAAAATCTTCCCGGGAAAATAGCTTGGAACTTCTTTATAGTGCGTTGTAACACAATGTCAGCCACGGTTTGAAACGTAAACAAAGCGCGAGCAATTGCGGCGGAAGGACACACTTCGGAAGCTTTACACAGTAAATAACAAGACCAAATTACAAATTGTAAATCGCGCGCGTTATGCATAATTCGGAACAGTGGTTGAAGAAACCTTGTCAAAATCTTCCCACAGAAATAGCTTGGAATTTCTTGTAGTGCGTGGTAACACACGGAGAGACGCAATCTGCAATTGCGGCGAAATCTTACATGTCAGATTTCCTAACCGCATCTTAAAAAATTCGGTGCAACTTATTAACATCGTAGTTTTATTTTGCCGTAGCTGGTCTCTTCATAGGTTTGAATAGGTCTGTCTCAAGAAAGCCAACGGTAAATATGTGAAAGTATCGCACGTATAAGTTGGTACGCCAATAAAATAAGCATTTTTGTAATGGCTTCTATCAGGTTTAGCATAAAGTTTTCGTAATTTACGCAAGATTGGAATGAGATATTGTTACGTTTATGCAAAAGTGATGAAATACTGTTGGACGACAGATTAATAAAATATTATTGGGAAAAAGTGAAATGAACTATTGTGGCGTCGGCCCATGAGACAGTTTACCGCACGATTAGATTTCAACAATAGTTAAATGCTTTAAAAACTGGAACATCGAAAAAGGGAGGGGGATGCACCATACCTCTTTGTGCCCGCTAAATGCATAAGAAATTGCCAGTTCCTAAGCTCAGCAGTTCCCTTTGGCTGCAACTGACAGGCAGACAGACAGACATGGTAATATTTTTAGTATACAGGGTGATTCCTGAAGTCCTAAGTCACCTCAATAACTTAGGAACAAAGACAGCTAGAGCTATAGAAGTAAGGTATGGTATAGTAAAACAACCATGCGCTATCGGATGAGAGTAACTGCAGCGCCCCTAGTGGAAAAAAGTGGAAGTTAGCACTTTTTTCTCGGAAACCATGAGAGATACGGGAAAGAGATCAATTAAAAACTGGTAGAGCATCAACACATGACTAGGAAATGACATTATGTAGAAACGGCTGTGGTAAGTAGAAGGCTTGAAACGTGAGGGAAACACAAGGTTTATTATACTGAGGCATGAATACAAATGGAGTACATTGGTCGTACTTAATGCAACAGCGGTACTTACATAACGTTGCGTTTAACGTAAATAGGGTTCAATATGGCCACCATCTGCCACAATACACATTTGAATGCGAGACAGAACTTCCCGTTGTAGGTTCGCCAGCATAACAGGTGTCACGCTCTCATACGCAGCGACGATACGCAGTCGGATATCGTGGCAAAATGTGGAAGTTAGCACTCCTATCTTTTATTTTGCCGTAGCTGGTCTCGTCGGTTCCACCCTGTACACGTGATCCTTTAGGTAACCCCAGAGGAAGAAATCCATGGGAGTTAGATCCGAGGATCGTGGAGACCACGCTACGGAACCACCATAATTGATGATCTGTTGCTCGAAAGTGTCGGACAGGAAGTGCTGTACCGCTGTTGGTTGATGTACCGGAGCGCCGTCATGCTGAATTCATAATGAGCGTACATCTTGCAGAGACAGATCATCTAACCACTCAGGCAATGTGCTTTGTAACAGCTGCAGGTATCTTCGTCCATTTAATGCATCCCATAGAACACAGGCCCAACAAGTCGGTCCTTCCAGATGCCACACCAGACATTGATCGACCAGCACCCTTGATGCCTCATTTCCCGTGTAAAAAGAAGGATTCTATACTCACCAGTAATGGGTGTTTTGTTTGTTCAGCACCCCGGCGCGTGTGAACTGCGCCTCGTCAATCCAAAGGATGTTTGATAGAAAGGCCGCATTTTCTTCTACGGTGTTTATTACAAAGTTGCACCAATCTAGACATCGTTGGTTATCCCCTGGCATCAGTACGTGCAGTGGTACTGTACGGCACGGGTGGGGCACCATGCTGATGCAAAATGTTCTACACAAGGGATTGTGTTAAGCCGCATGCCATACTGCTTTCCCTCGTACTGGTGTGTATGTTGGCCAAAACGTATGACAGAACATCGACTGGTTGCACATCCCTACCCATTCCGGTGGGTCGGCCCGAACGGGGACGTGCTGCAATACTGCCTGTCTCTCGTAGCCGTCGAACCGCGCGACTGATGGTCCACGCTGTCCGCGATGGATGAGTCGGAAATCGTAAGCCATACTGCCTTGACGCTTCCATCGCGTTGTGTCCGAATTCTCCATATAGCCGTGCGATCTCGCAATACTGTTCATTCGAATAACCTGCCATGCTCGTTCTTTACCCGATACTCACATTACGAATGAAACAGCTCCTGACCGACGATCCTTTATACATTGCCACGCCGCGCCTGATACGGCACGTGAAGCGTTATGTCACACCAGAATTTGCATACGACACCAACAGGCGTGCAGTCGCATACGTCATACATTTCTCTCTGCTAGACTGTCACCGCGACAGCGACACGAACCGGCTTCGCACAAGTTCGCGTGTCCAGCCTTCTACTTACCCCCGCCGTTTCTACTATATGTCGTTTCCTACTAATTCGCTGATGCTCTACAAGTTTCTTATGGATCTCTTTCCCGTATATCTCATGATTTCCGAGATAGGAGTGCTAACTTGCATATTTTGCCACTAGGGGCGCTGCAATTACTCGCATCCAATAGCGCATGGTGTTTTGCTATACCATACCTTACTTCCATAGCACTAGCTGCCTTTGTTCCCAAGTTATTGAGGTGACTTAGGATTTTAGGAATCACCCTGTATACACTGAAGAGCAATTGAATTAGAGATATTGTTGGCGTTATGCAAATGTGGCGTTGTGTGCGACCCTGTAAACGGAAACAGCATGATGTATGCAGCGATCCGACAATATAAAGAGTGATGTGACGGGAATCAGTAAGAGTCGGTCTCAGTATGGGTAAGACGAAGGATTTAAGCGCATTTGATCGTGGGCAAATTGTCGGTACCCGACGAATGGGTCACTCCATCTTGGAAGTGCAGGCACTGGGATTTTCACGAGCCACTGTGTCACGGGTGTACCGTGAGTACATCGAATCCTGTAAAACCATCTCTGCAAGGGCCAACTGCTGTGGACAACAGCGTGTGGATGAGAGGGGTCATCGTCGGCTAGCTCGCATTGTAACAGCGAACAGACGGGCCACAGTGCAAGAAATCGCTCGGCAATTTAACGCTGGTGCACAAAAACATGTAATCAGCCCCTCCATCGAGAACTATCTCCTCGCTATAAGGAACAGCAGCCATCGTCCCACGAGGGTATCGCTGCTGACCGCACATCACAGGGTGCAAAGATCACATCGACACTGGACTCTAGACATGTGGAAAAATACAAATTTTTGAAGATGACAATCCGATTTTTGGAGTAAATGTGACAAGGATGGTAAGTCAGATAATATCCGAAAACTTGAAAATTTTCATCGTCCTGGAGCGGGACACGAACCCGCGTCTCACAGAAAACTCCCGTGTGTGCTAACCACTACACCACCCAGAACGACCAAGTTTCAAGTTTCCGATCAATTTGAATATAACCATCACATGATTCGCTAGTCGAAGCAATCGGCATTCATGTTTAGCGAATATGGAAGTTAAGAATCTTATTCCCGTGTTTGCCTGGAGAAGCAGATAAATCATGAAAGAAATACAGGATTACGCCATATAATACAAATTTTTGAAGATGACAATCCGATTTTTGGCGTAAATGTGACAAATTTTCAAGTTTTCGGATATTATCTGACTACCATCCTTGTCACATTTACGCCAAAAATCGGATTGTCATCTTTAAAAATTTATATTATATGGCGTAATCCGTATTTCTTTCATGTGGAAAAATGCTGCCTGGACTGATGAGCCGAGATTCACGTTGGTACATGCGGATGGCAGGATACGAGTACGGCGCAAAACACATGAAGCGATGGATCCTTCTTGCCAGCAGGGTACTCTTCAAGCTGGTGAGGGTGGCATTCTGTCTGGGGACTGTTTACGTTAACTGAAATGGGACCCTGGTACGTGTGACACCGACCCTCACAGGTCAATGTTACCGGGATATCTTGGACGACCATTTGCTCCCGTTTGTGCGTCTTCAACATCCCACTGGGGACCTCATCCTGCAAAAGGCAATGCAGCACCCGAATTGTATCCGAATGGTTGGATGAACACTCCACCGACGTGACCTCGCTTCCTTTGCCTGCTAGGTCACCTGACCTCAATCCCATCGAGCACATCTGGGACGCCATCGAGAGAGATGACACCCCTCCATCAAATCTTCGTGAACTGTGGGAGCTTGGTCGGGGGTCGTGGATCCGTATGGCTTCCCAACGCTTCCGGTCTTTTGTCAAGTCCATGCCGAGACGAATCGCCGCCGTCATCAGGGCGAAAGGTGGTGCTACACGCTACTAGACAGGTATGTTTAATTCAATTGCACTTCAGTGTATATATATATATAATGTTTTCATAGCACATGACTTAATATTTGCAAATGATATTTAATACACTACAGAAATCGATGATATTTCAGAATTTTCAACACCGCCTCAATAAAAGTGCGTAAATTAGGAAGCGAAAATTTCCGAAATGTCATGTTGTACTCTTTTGAGAAACTTCAGTGCTGTGTTTTTCCGGAATATTGAGAATAGCTGAAGGCCAGATGTAGCAAAGTCGTACATCTATGGGGGTTGGAGCTTTAGTTTCCAACCAGAGCCCTTGATTTCTCATACGTCCCTCCTAGCTGCACTTCGGAGGGCCTTATTATGATAGCGAAATATGAATGTCATTCGTATGTTTGGCTGGGGACAACTGCATCTAAGCGAGCCTTCAAGTGATCTATTTTATGAGAGTAGATCTGTGCGACAATTAATTGCTTTAAATCCAGCAGCTCAACCGGAATAGTTTCTTTCATATCCCATGAAACACTGAACATGAACGTCCGTACAAATTTGAAGATGACTTCGTTTTTGGTGTAAATATGGCAAAGATGGTAAGTCTGATAACATCCAAATACTTGTAAATTTCGTCGTCTTGGAGCGGGAATCGAATCGGCGTCTCCCAGATAGCGCCCGGAAATGCTAACCACTACACCACCCAGAACGACCAAGTCTCAAGTTTCCGATTAATTTGAATATAACCATCACAAGATTCGCTAGTCGAAACACCCGACATTCATGTTTAGCGAATCTGGAGGTTAAGAATCCTATCCCGTGATTGCTCCTCCGGGCATCGACTAGCGAATCCTGTGATGGTCATATTCAAATTAATCGAAAACTTGAGGCTTGGTCGTTCTGGGTCGTGTAGTGATTAGCATATCTGGGAGACACTGGTTCAATTCCCGCTCCAGGACGACGAAATTTTCAAATTTTCGGATATTATCTTACTTACCACCCTTGTCATATTTACACCAAAAAACGAATTGTCATCTTTAAAATTTGTATTTTATGGTTTAATCCCGTATTCCATTTATGAACTTCTGTATTTTAAGTTTAAACCTCTGGCTCGGGTTGGAGTTGAGTTGCTTCCATCAAGAAGCTTTCCTCTACACTTAACTTTAACGTAAAGGACAATTTTTCGTCTTCAATAGCAACGGAGCCCAAAAGCGGCTCATAATATTGATGCTTCGCAAAGAACAGCAGATGTTTGCTCTCAGCATGTGGTTTTGAGACGACAGTTCATGTGGGCCCTTAGCGTCTGAGCTTGGATATTCTTTCAGTTACGAAACATGGCTACCTATGGCAGATAATGGATTTGAGCTGAATGGCATATACACTGCCGGACAATTGCTAAGGACGGATGACAATAGCAACGATAGCAACCATAAAATGGAAGGCAGGAAAATGTGGAAATTAGCATAAGTGCGGGATATAGTAAGACGTGTTGTGCGTATGCAAATTTTGGATTGCCGAACTTGTTCGTGACGTCATAGCGCTGATAAGAGATATAAAGGATTTGACGCGTATTGACCGTTGTTGTTCAAACGCAAAGTTGAAAGGGAAAGAATCAATTGACGAACTTGCAATTTTCAGTATGTCTTCCCGACATCTCCTAGATGATTTTACGCGTGGCCGTATTATTGGCAAAATTGAAGAAGGGCGAAAAATAACAGATGTTGCCAGGGAGTTCGACGTCAGCCACAGTGTTGTTTCAAGGCTTTGGAAATCATTTCAAACAAATGGAGAGTGTAGCAAACGTCACGGGGGAGGTCGTGTTCGCAGTACGACACCTGCAGAAGATCGGTACATAGTGCTATCAACAAAAAGACACCGGCGCAGCACAGCTAGTGAGGTAGCAAATCAGTTTATGGCTGCTACTGGCAAGCGGATCTCCCGACAAACTGTCGCCAGACGTTTGCATGAAGGAGGACTATACGCCCGCCGTCCTGTTGTGTGCATCCCATTGTCCAGAGTCACCGTACCGCCCGTTTGCAATGGTGCCATCAACATCGCAATTGGACTGATAACGACTGGGCTGCTGTCCTTTTCTCAGATGAGAGTAGATACAGTCTATCGTCTGATTGTCGACGACAACTGATCTGGCGTGATAGTGGTACTGCCTATTGTCCAGCAAACATACAGGAAAGGTAACGATATCCGACATGTAGTGTCATGGTATGGGCTGGCATCATGATCAATGGCCGTACGTCCTTCTATGTGCTTCCAACTGGGAATATGACTGGCCAACGATACATTAATGATGTTCTGCTACCTCATGTTCGCATGTTCCGTGGTGCTGTCGGTGATAGATTCATTTTCATGGACGACAACGCAACATGTCATCGAACAGTCGCTGTCCAGGAGTGTCTTGAGAGCGAGGATATTCAACGCCTCGTACGGCCAGCACGTTCTCCAGATCTGAATCCCATTGAAAATGTGTGGGATGCTTTGGGGAGGAGTCTTGCTGGTCGCCAGTGCCCTCCAATAAACAACGACACCCTCATCCGTGCACTGACAGAGGAATATGATAAATTACCCCAACAGCTGCTTGATAATGTTGTGCAAAGCATGACACGACGTGTGGAATCTTGCATCGTCCTCCATGGTGGCCATATCCCGTATTGACATCTTACGCCGGAACGCCTGTGGACGGTAATTGCATTTTTTTCACGTTTACGTATTTTGCACAAAATGGCCTGTTTTTCCCTTGAACACGTTCCAAAGCCTTCTGGATTTCAGAGCACAATAAATTGTCTTTCTTGCAATGTCCTAGCATTCTGACATTATTTTATTTCACTTGGCATCCAACCATACTTACTTTTTTTATGAGCTATATAGCCGTTTATGATCCGTCCTTAGCAATTGTCCAGCAGTGTATATCGGCAAGCTAAGATTAGCTTCCCTTTCGAAAGAGGTTTCCGAATCCTAACTGCTTCCAGGGACGAATGATATCAGAGCTATCGCTATATTTAATTTTTAGCACTTCTTTCTTTGGAAAAGAAGCAAGTGCTTGTAGTATCACTTCGTCCGTCTGCTTGTGAGCACCACTTTACACGTCTACATGAGTCCCATACATTATCTTTGCGTTAAAAAGCTGGAACTGTGAAAAAGATAATCCATAACGTTTCTGCAATTTTTCGTAATTTTTTGTGCCTATTCTTGCGGCCAGGATCTGATATGCAGATGCTATTGATCTGGTATATACACTACTGTTTGTGAAAATTGCAACACCAAGAAGGAGAGCAATACAACAATGTTTACCTTCAAAAATCAGTATCTTCTGAAGCCTCCGCGAGCTGCAATAAGAGTTTCTAGATGGCGTGGCATTGAATCGAAAAGGCGTTGGATGCCAGGCGGCATGTATACGAGTCAACAGATCACTGGTCCTGACCGCTGGAGGACTTTGATGCGCCAGTTGCCGAGTGACCATGTCCCAGACATGTTCAATACGCGGACATGTCTAGCGAACGTGCAAGTCAGGGAAGAAGCGGTATCTGCAGTGCTGCGAAGAGGACTTGGATATTTCTGGCAACATGTGCTCGGGCATTGTTCTGCTGGAATATAGCGACAGGAGTGCTCTGAAAGAAGGGAATGACTCCTACCTGTAGAACTTCACTGATGTAGCCATCACTGATGAGATTGCCTTGAAGTCGTAGCAACCGAGATCGCGAATGCTACCCAATGGCACCTCACCCTATCACACTTGGCGTTCGTCCCGTATGACGCTCGATATACCGTTTAATGCGTATGGGGCCATAATGGTAGATCAAGTTGAATCGGGCCTTGTCCAAAAACACGACATGTTGCAAATCAGCACGCCATTGTCTGTATTGTAAACCCCATTCCAGTCTTAGGCGTCCGTGGTTCAGGGTCAACCTGTGCAGCAGACGGCGTCGAACTGTGGAGGCAGACAATGCCACAATTGTTGCAGTGCTCCGCTGTTGAGCTAACGCTTGCGAAGGCGCAGAACGGTTCGTCACTGCCATGCGGACGAGTTGTCGATCATTCCGCAGTGTCGTCACATTTCTCGGTCCACTGCCGGATTGTCGATGCACCTGGTTCTCCTCGCTCGCTCCACTCCCGCCACACGCGCATCACTGTCGTGAAGTTATGTCTTGTCCGAGCCGCAATGACGGGGTACAAAAATGCTCCTTCTCGTAGACGAATCATTCATCCCCGTTCAAACTCTGTCGTATGGTGATATTCTGCCATTCTTTGTCGCCGAGGCATTATTGTATCCTAGAGACCCTTTTACAACTCGCTGTCGACGATGCAGTACTTGTGTGTATCCTAAACAGTCCTCTCTTTATATCCCTCACTCGACTGTTCAGAGGTCGCTGCCGGATCCAGACATGCGCAACAACTCTTCACTTTTAATCATTTGCATATCTTACCCTGCTCCGGATTTACTGTAAGTTTCACTTGATTACGATCATTTCTTCATGGTTTTGCAATTTCCACAAACAGGAGTTTATTACTCCATATCATTGTTCCTAAAATTCCTATTGAAAAAGGTATTTTGTTGGATACCTTTTACCACGAAGGCCATCCTACACGCACCCTCTACTTCAGATAAGGCACTTTTTCCACGAACGAGCGCTAATCCAATTGTTCTCACTACAAAGGTTTTCGAAAGTCTGATACGAAAACCTCTTTTTGTGCTGCATACCTCCCCTGTGAAGAATTTGTTACATAGATTTGTTATTTTTCATAACGCACAGTTTTGTCTTAAGGGTAAGTACATGCATATTTGTATTTTAACGGTCCCTTTATTTCTCAAAGAGTTCAATTAAAGAATTCATTTTTGGTTAAATTTCACTCAGTACGAAACTGTTTAACGCATAATTTATTCTCAAAATAATTCATTTGTCCTCTTAAGGGCTATAAACCTACATTCTATTTCCTTCACTATAATTACGTACAAAAGTTCGATTTGGAAAGTTCGTTCTGGGTAAGGTATCATTCAATACGAAGAGGATTTTTGCATATACGTTAGTCTAATTTTCCAGAATGAACAGTTTTGTTGCTAGGTGGTGTAAGTATGTATTTTTGTTTGAGATTAAATTCTGCACTGGATGACATTCACAGGAAGAAGATGGAGCATATTTTACATTTAAAACAGCGCTCAGTTTTCCTGCTAAGATTCTCTGTTTTCCGTGCTATATCTACTTCTAAAAGTCATATTTGAAAAATCCTTTTCCAGTCGCAAAACTTCTACAGGGTGATCCATTTGTGATTTACTTATAACTTTTTTATAAATAACAACAAAATCATACAGTAAGTTGAGAATTATACATGTGGTATTGGAGAATCATTTTATCAAATGAAATGTTGAAATTGTCCTCCATTTTCTTTTAAACACAGGTGAACACGCCACACCATATTCAGTGATGTCTCATGTAGAGTACGAGCAGTAACATTGCCAATTTCAGTCGTGATTGTTTCACGCAATGCATCCAATGTTTTTGGATAGGTTTTGTAAACTCTATCCTTTAAGTAGCCCCATAAAAAAAGTCAGGGGAAGTTAAGTCCGGAGATCGGGGAGGCCATATGTTTTTTGAAATTAATCTGTCATCAAAGAAGCTGGTTATGAGTTCCATTGAGACTTTCGATGTGTGACACGTAGCGCCATCCTGCTGAAAGTAGATCTCTGTCAATTCAATGTCATCAAGTTGTTCCACAAATTCATTGAATATGCGGCAATAAACGTTAGTGTTGACAGACTCAGAGAAAAAAATGGGGCCAATAATTTTCGTAGACGAAACCGCACACCATACATGAACCTTTTGTGAATGCATCGGTGTTTCACACCTAACGCGTGGGTTTTTGGCAGCCCAGTATCTGCTGTTTCGCGAATTGACGTAGCCTAACAGATGAAACCAGGCTTCATCCGTAAACCATTTGATGGAGAGAATATCAGATCGCAAATTAAGAAAATTTTGAAACCATTTGCAGTAACTTACTCCCTTTCTCCTGTCCGGTTCCTGCAGCTGATGGATTACGTGCACTTTAAATAGTCGAATATTCGCTTTTTTGCTGCCCTTTGACAAGTTCCGTATGAATATCCTGTCTGTTGGCTTAATCTGCGCAAGGATTTCGTCGGAGATTGAAGTAATCGTTGCCGAACATCGTCCACACGCGTTTCGGGCATCAGATGGTGATGTCTACCGCTACCGCTTGAGAAGAGAATCGGTTTGCTCCAGTTTTTTTGCCATCGCCATATTTATTGACTTGCTTGGAACTTTTCGAACTCCAAACTCCCTTCGAATTACTCGTTTCGTTTTGATGACAGAAGTGGTTACCCTATACGATTTCACAAAAAAAAAAAATACGCTCTGGAACAGAGTACTGCATGCTTCCGAATGCACGCAAGTGAATTACAACGCAACAACAAACAAATCACGAGCTGAGTTACAGTTACGTTTAACAATCTTCTTCACGGTGGCGGTTTTCATTCTCCAGGAGTTGCTGCTTCTATTGAAAATAAGAAGTTCCTTGCGTGATCCCTTGCAAAAATGTAAGGTTTTTTCAGGGTACTGGTTTTAATGGATCACCCTGTAGCATGAAAAACATTCCACCTATATTTTCTGATGTTTCAGAATGCACACTTCTTCCGCTAGGGCACTGCTGTATATTTTTCTATTTGCAACGCCATCTCCGCTTCTAAAAATCCCACTAAATATCCTGTTTTGATCGTATGTTATGAAACATAATTTTTTCACATTTTATTTTTCAAATTACACAGAGTTTTCCCGCAAGGAGCGTAAGGGTGCGTGATGTTTCCTTAATATCTCTGCTTCTTAATATTCGATTTTGAAAATCATTTTTACCTTGAATATCTTCCACTACAGGGATCATTTTGTGCATATTCCTTCACTTTGACAACCAACAGCTCTGCACTTGAAAAATTAACTGTATATTTCTATTTTTCTCCAATGTTTCTCCGCTTTTAAACATCTAGTTGAAAGCATTCTTTTTGTGCCTAGTGTCGTTCATTATGAAGAACACTACGCTCAAAGTATATTTCAAATAATGGATAGTTTTCTCGCTCGGAGAAGTGAAGATAGTTAGTTCTCTTTTAAAATTCCTCTTTGAAAAATTCTTCTTGTGTAGAAAATCGTTTATGGTGGGAAATGTTTTGTGTACATCATATACTTTTACATAATGCACATTTCTGCCGCCAAAGTAGGAAATGCGTACCTGCATCTACACATAGTGCTTCACACGTAAAATATCAACAGAAATAATTTTTTCTGCATACGACATTCTTTGCTATAGTAATTCAGATTCCCGCTTCTAAAAGACACATCTACGGAATGCTTTCTTTATTCATCAGACTGCCTTCTTTATGAAGAATACATTATTTGGTATCGTAAGCCCTTAATAAATTACATATGCTAATTGTATTTTTAAGGGTTAGCAAGCATTTACACTCACGGATAATGAAATTTGCGCACCAAAAAGGAAGCATTGGATTGAACTGAAATTTTATTGACGTAATGATACAGATGAATGATACACATGATGGCAAAAACAGAGCTGGAGCACAGTTACAGAGGGATCTGTGGAACGCAGTCCAGTCATCTTCAATAGCGCGTCGCAACACCTCATGCGACGATACATCCTGCAATAGGTGCGGGCAGGCCATGGAAATGTCTGGACATGATGCAGGCAGTCCTGGGCAACTCGAGCTGTGTGCGGGCGGGCATTAACCTGCTGGTATAGCGCACCTGAAATCCTGGCCAGGAATGGGAGAACATGGGGCCGTAGGATCTCATCCACATACAGGTGGGCCATCAGTGATCCACGTACCACTACTAGAGTTAATCCGCTATCGTAGGCAATGGCTCCCCAGACCATAATGCCTGAAGTGGGGAGGTGTGGCTCTCCATAGCAAGGTTGGGATTGTGCCGTTAATCCGAGGACCTCCACACCCGAACATGATGATCATATGTCCCTAAAACGAAGCGACACTCATCGCTAAACACCATATGTCGCCAGTATGTGGCGTTCCTAGTCACTCTGGCCTGGAACCCCTGCACACGGAAGCGGCGATATTCCGGTGTTAATCGCAGCTCACATAAGGGGCGCCGGGATAGCTGATTTGCTTACGCGAGGCGTCGGGAAAGGGTTCGTGGGCACACAGGAGCCGCTATATCTGTCTGTATAGTAAACCGGGTCCCCGTGGGATCCGTTTGTGCCTTGAGCACGATCGGTCGATCCTCTCTATCGGTGGTCCTCTGGTCCGTCCGGAGCCGCTCCGCCGTGTGGCAGTGCCGTCACGTGTCCGCTGCTCCCAACACAGTCCGACGGTATGGACAGAAGGATCCACGTAGCATGCTATACGGCGCGCCGATCATCCTGCTGTTTTCAGCCCGATGATCCGGCCTCTCTCAAAGTCCGTAAGTTGCGTAAATCGACGTCTACCCGGCATTCTTGACACTCTGTACTGTTGCTTTTTTCGGCCTGTGCTTTTCGCTTTCATGGGGCATCGACTACACGCCAGTTTATAAGGCTGCCTTTTCATACTTGCAGCGCCAGCACAGGGTGTGCGGTCATGCGCACTTGCACCAAACGTGGATCATTTGCATAACAGCACGCACTCTAGCTTTTTACAAAGTTCCGCAGTTGTAGCATGTTTTCTTCTAGGCGCGCAAATTTCATTGTCCGTGAGGGTATTTGAGTCTAATGATGTGCTCTATGCACCCAATAATTCGGCATCATATTTCTTGTTAACCATTTTCTCTCCAGCTTATACGTTGGATATGCTTCTTGAAATTTTCGTCATATTTATATTTTCCTTAAACTCGTGTAGCATAACATGAAGGATATGGGTTTTATGGACTTAAATGTTTCGCTACTGACGTTGTTTTCAGCACTACGGGCGTAATCACATTTGCAGCAGGACGTAGTTTGCAGTTGCCATACCTCCCATTGGCGTACAGAAACTTATGCTTTAATAGGTTTCGGCACCATACATTAGCTACCGGTGGGAATCTATAAAATATAGCCGAGCGGCGGTATTTTATTAAATTACCGGTTTACAACAGCATTAGTAGCTAGTACCTTAATACTATGCATGACATGGACAACATGAAATACTTTTTTTTTTTTTGGATTATGTAAATTTACTACGACTTGTGTTTGCGCAAAACAATAGTTATTACAGTATGAAAATATCCATAGGTTATAGTGATGTAAATGACCTCTGCATTTGAGAGACTCCAATCCTGACGGCGAAGTAAAATGATTTCCCTCTTCCTTACCAAAACAGTGAATCACGTTATCTTTACCATGAAGAAACACAGCTTCAAAGTCAGTAACTTATATTGAGTAAATCATTATGCTTATATGTAAAGTTAAAACATTAGATATACGTAAATAGTTTTTGTTGTGGCAAATATGCAAATAAGTACAAAAGCGAAATGGAACCACTAGGTGCAAGATTAAAGTAACTGATTAAATAATTGACCGGATAAAATAATTTTATAACTTCGATTAACTATAACAGAAGATAAATGAAGCACAAAAGGAATTTGAGCAAAGGCAGGAATTAAAAACAGCGTTTTGGAAATTTTAAAAACTTATAAGGAAAGATTTCTCGAAACACTTTAACATCAAAATGTTGAAAGTTATGTACACTGGTATTCTCTTAAAAATGCAAATATTAGATAACTTAGACACTGACAAAAGACTGCGGAAACAAGAAATGTTCGTGTTCTGAGTCTGAAGAAATGACAAAAAGCAAACAAACAAACAAAAAACCAAATAAACAAAATCAGGAACTTCAAGATGCAGCGAGGGATGAGGAGTAATCCCGATCTTGTTGAACCGCAATGAGTTAAATCCAAAAATAACTTAAAGTCAGTACAGTAGTACCAGAAGGACGGTAGCGCGGGAAAGAGACACAGAAAAAAAGGTAGTAGTAAGAGATGGAATGTGTTTCTCGGTGATTTCAAGAAATGGTTTACCATGAAGAAACACAGAAATCAAGAACGAACCCCGTCTGCAAATGAAAAGTGTGTATGAATAACCATATTATTGCTCACTCCAACCACGTCGTCACATAAACGGCTAACTCCACTACACACCTAAATGTCTCACTCCACAACACACATAAACGGCTCACTCCACAACACACATAAAAGGCTCACTCCATAACACACATAAAAGGCACACTCCACAACACAAATAAACGGCTCACTCCATAACTCACATAAAAGGCTCACTCCAACTCGTAAGACGGCACGGCACGTGAGCGCGGTGTGCATTATAATCAAGCAGGTCTACTCGTTGAGCATCAGTTAACGTTACATTAAGAGAAGAAAAAGAAAACCAAGTGACTTCAGCAACTTTGAACGCGGCATAATAGTTGGCGTCATGCGTACCTGTTCGAGAATCTCTCACACCGCTGTCGTCCTGGGCTATTCAATCGCAACAGTAGCAAGAGTTTACCGTGAGTGGTGCGACACGCAAACAAAATTCCAGCATACGGTGATCCTGTGGACAAAAACAACAGGTTAGTCAAAGGAGACTCGTGAGAATAGTGCAAGCGAAAAACCGGACTACGGCTCTGCAAATCACTGCATAATTCAACAGTGAGGTATCTATGGTCCTCTGCGCACACAACAACGCATCGGACTATGTCGCGAATGGGCTACAACATCCGACACCCATATCAAGTGCCGATGGGGCCAGAACAGAATACGAATGAGCACCTCCAGTGGGTGTGGCAACATCGATATTGGACCACTGAGGACTGGCCACCTTGTTGGACAAATCCAGGCTCCTTTAAAATCGTGAGTACAGCATCAACTGAATCTGAAGGAACATGAGGTCATGGAGACATTCTACCAGGTGGCAAAAGTACAGGCTAGTAGGGCTGGCAAGCTGACGTTGGAAATATTTTTCTGGCACGTGTCAAACTTTATGATACGCATCCAAGGACTCTGAGCACCACGGTGTATGTAAAGATGGTTTTCAACCAAATTCATCCCTTCATGCACATAGTTTATCCTCTAGCAAATGGCCACGTTCAACAGAATAACACATCCGCTCAAACTGATTGTATCGTCATCGAATTGTCACAGAAGTACGCCGACGAAGTTTCCTTGCTTCAGTGTCTCATACAGTCCCAGATTTAAATCCCATCAAGCAACTCTTGGATGATGTGGTGCGCGACTGTTCACTGTGTGACTGTGGCGCCGTTCAATTTGCTGCAACTGTTCCACATGACACAGCATTTCTGTTTGACGGATTCAGCATTTGGTATGTTCCATTTCTCATGAATTCAGTCTGTTCTAGGTAGGTGTTTCTAATATAATGGCATTTCAGTGTACATACTAATACTTCATTAGAATAACTGAAAGAGCAATTTCTTTCTTTTCTCGATGAAGCTAGCAATTATTTTTCAGAGATATATGTCGTCTTTAATTTCTTTAATTCAGTGCTCTGAAAAAGCTTCTTAGATGCTACTGCTGTATAAAATCCATTGCTTTAAATTTCCCCATTCAGTATTGGATGTTATGGTCTTTCTGCCATTAAAATGAATTCGGTTACTTAGTTGTTTTTCTTTCCAGTAATCTCAGACATAAATGAAAAGATGTTATCTGCGGTACTGCATCGAAAAAATTGTAGCAGTACGAAGAAGAAAACTGTCTTTTTTTAAAAGAATCACAAAAAAGAGAATTGTTCCAATCCTAAGAAAACAGAGCCAGTCCGATTACTTTCTAAGATTCTAATGATATTCGGATCTGTAAATAGAAGCATTACGTTTACATTTCCATATTGGGCATGCATGGGAAACAAGAATTTTAATTCACTGCTCTGAAAAAAACAATGGTTCTGTATCTGTTCAAAGACCATTTTTCTCCTGCAATTCTATCACGGAAATTTCACATTACTCTTCACAAAAATAAGCAACTCAATATTATGATGTCTATGAATTATTTTGCTTTGAACAACCGGAAAAACATTTTTGCAATTCTTTGCTTTACTCAGAAATTTTGTTTTTGTTCATGACATTATCTTGAATTCGGATTTCGACCATATTTGTTTGGCATTCACTTGAGCTCTATCTCTTCCATTCATTTGATTTTTTTCGCGTACCTGGACTTCCCTTTTTATGTGCTTTAGAACACTGAAAGTTGATGGGCAACATATCTAGTGTTCTACTTCTGGAATTGCACAAAGGTTTCTTTATAAAGAAAGCACACTGAATGATGCCTTTGTTTTAACTTACAACACGCAAAATGAAGTATTTTGCATTTATGGGCTTTAAAGTTTAATAATAATAATAATAAGAAGAAAGTACAGGTGGTAAGGTCGACAACGAAATAAACTGCTGAAAAAACATTTTTGCAATTGTAACTGTGGAAAAGAAAAGGAAGGTCTGATTTCAGCACCGCAAGATAAAGCATTGTAAAATAATGCCATCAAAACAAACAATGAGAAGGGCACGAATGAAAAGAAATGGAAAGAATAAGATGAAATATTGCCCCATGCATTTAGCTCATAGAGCAAGACAGCTCAATAGACTACACGTAAGTCCCTATAAAACTTACAGCCATGCTGCACTGCGCATATACAAAAATATGATTTCCCATCTGCAAGAAGTCAATGGGAGCATAAATCAGGAAAAATTGTGGAAAATTAAAACGCTGATGCAAAACATTTCTGAGGTTTTAACATTCAAACAGGCAGAGTAGATCGTGATGTACCGGGTTTTTTATCTTTACTCTACCATACTCCGGAATATAACTTTCTGTTTTACTATAGTACCTGAGCTACTATAGTGAAACAGAAAGTTATATTCCGGAGTATGGTAGAGTAAAAGAATGAAAAACAGTAGAAAGGTTTACAAAATACTGAGATTTGCAAACTGAAATTCAAAACATCGCTGTATAACAGCAAACGTTTCTTCAGTAGTGGTTGGCGCACTTGGTGTAGCTAGAAAAAATTAAGAAATATGAAAAGACATGAACTTACAGATTAACATCTGCACATTTGCAAAAAGTGGCCCTACTCAAAACTCGCCACACTCCTCAAAAATTTCTCGTTGATCTGTAAGTTTTTAGACAGAATTATAATCACTGACGGAATAAAACCACTAGTCACGACAGGTGGTGGATTCGAAACACGGCAATTAATGGTAATAATGAATGCATGCTTATTTTGAGTACACTATCGTAAATTTATGAATCCCTTTCCCTTTATATATAACTTCTTTTACAAAGTAACACCATTTTACGGGCAGAATCCATTTTATCCTGGACTTTCCCAAGACTTCTTCAGACATTATAGTCAACATTCAGATGTCAGAATCAGAACATCTTAAAACAGTACAGAAATTTGCAAAAGGGAAATTTACTAGAACATGATAGTTTTGCCTCAGTTTGAGAATAGGATTTCTGCAAGATAGGTTAATTGCAAGTTGTGGTCAGTAATTGAATCCTAGGAATCGCAGACTTTCATGTGAAGAACTGCTGCAGATATTTTTGAATTGATGTTATTCCGTTTTCCCTAAATGATGTGTAGGTAAATACTTCCAGCATGTACAAAGAGCTGCGTAGTTTTTGTTTTGTGTACCGAGGTGATGCACATTATACTCTTCAGAAGAGTAGAGGTTTTTTCTCACATTGTAAAGAATTGTCGTTTTTGATATTGAGAACAAATGAAGAAGACAAATACATCGAAACGGATGTGTGCCACCTTCAACTCTTTTCAAGGACGATGCTATTTTTATGGATGTACTTTATCAGGCTGACTTATACTGAAGGCATCGAAGATAAACTTCATAGAGAGGCCGATGTTCACCTCATTTCTAATTGATGATAAAGTTAGGGAGAAGCTAACGATATGGAGCATACGGTGTTTTTGTTAATTTTTCATCTGTGTATTAAATTATCACTGCTGTTTTTGGATTTAGTCATTCACGATTTTTTTTTCTCTTTTTTTCCTCATCTCGGACATTTGAATATATTGTATTTACTTAAAAAATTAACCGAGTGATTAAATTATTCCACTTATTTAAAACTGAAATAAAACTGTGAAAAACTGTAGTTCCACTCTTAATTTCCACCTATTGCATGGATAAGACAATCTCTTTTAATTTGAAGTGGTGTGAATGACATACAGTCCTTTATGTCGTAGTCGAAGGCACATGGACATTAACTAGTTAACATTTAGTAAGTTTCGTCCACTATTTTCAATACTTTCTCATACTAAAGAGAGACAGAGGAAAGGGAAGGAAAAGAGAAGTGAACGTGAGAGAGAGAAAAAAAGGAGGAACCTGGTACAGATGGTGCAAAAAGGAAAAACTAGTAGTATGTACGGATGTAAACAGCCTGAGAAAGATGAAGAAAGGAAGGAAATGAACAAATAGGAGAAGGTTTAGAGAACGAGAGGCAGAGAGAGAAAAAAAGGGGGGGATAGAGGACGAAATGTGAGCAAACGAGAGAGAGACGAAGGGAAAAGAAAAAGTAAAGAGGTGGAAAGGTAGAGAAGAAACAGATAAAAAAAGTAGGGGTATAGAAAGAGAAGATATAGAATATGAGAGACTTTCAGAGAAGATGAAGAGCTCAAGAGAACCTCAAGAGAATTGTAATTCAAGTCACAATAAGGGACTAAAATTGTCAAAGGCCAAAGTAACTGGAACTCAGATCGGCTTGAATTTATCGGAGAAGTGCTTTGAAGTTATCGGAGAATAAATCGGAAAGTAAGCATACATGCACAACGTACAAAATACAAGTATGTTAAAACTTACACATTGCCCTTAGTACACTCATATATAAGATTTAGTAGGACTCAGCATACCCTATTAAGGCCGAAGAGAAAAGAATGGCACACTGCCGCCATGAATTAACAAAATGGCCTGGAATGAAGAAATGGCAAAAGAAGCATAAAAATCAAGAACAAATAAAAATACATTAAAGATTGGTTCTGAAAAACATTTTGGGAGAGTCTGTTTTTTCTATAGTTTTGATTTTGCCGCGGATATCTCTGAGATTACAGTAAGTTGTGCTTACCTAACTTAGCCGCCCCGGTGGCGCAGTGGTCTAAGCGATGGCCTCTGATCATTCGTCCGAAAGGGGTCCGGATACGAATCCCGGTGAGGCAGGGATGTTGTGCTTGTCTAACGGCACTGGCTCTCTCTCTCTATTCCCTGGAACCAGTGACCCTAAATTACGGACGGGCGACTGTTTATAGCCCATTGAATTGCTCACGGTGGTCGTTAAACCTTCACTCAAAAAAATACCTAACTTACGAAAGGTACTGTGAGATTCAGTGAAGAAAGGGAAGTAAACACATAAGCGAAAATATGTTTTATTGCAATAACAATGATCCGAGTATTTTTTGGGGATGCTATTTGTGTCCTTTATCCACAACCGCGGAAGGTCATGGAGCTTCAAACACTCTGTGCTATAGCGAAGGGGTAAAATTAAATGCTACCTAGGGTATAAGATTTCGCTCAATATTATAATATTGCACAACTATATATGGTTGTTAAACACCTTACCAAATCGTGCGATAAGTTTGCCACATCGTATTTATCCGTTATAAATTTGTGAGTGTTTGCGACTCAATAAAATTTTAAAGAAAAAAGTCTTTACCTAAGTTTTTTTTCTTACAACTGTGTTTCTTTTTGACAAGGATAGAAAAATAGCTGTAAGCGTTGTTCAAGAGTAAACAGGGTAAGAGTGCTTAAGACCAAATTGCAAGCTACAACAGCTTTACAATGGTATGGTTGATCAGTTGCCAACGAAGTTAAACCTCACATCATGTAAAATCAAATATATCTGACAGTATTTCTTTAATCGCATCATTGGTAAAGTTGTCCATGTATCATTCACTGTTAAAAAATTTCGTGTATTTTTCCTGAAATACTCGTAGATGAAAACTAAGAGCCCCGTTCTTTCCTTTAAATTATAACTGAGCTTGCATTCATATTAGCACCAACGGTTAATAATCGTTTTGTGAAACTTTTCCAATACCGCTGCCAGTAAAAAATAGCGTTGGAAGCGAGTGTCTCCCAGAAGTGATAGAATGATCTTTTGAGTATTAATGCACACAAAAATAAAATGGAACATATTTTAATCGAATTTCTAACAATTACATCCAGTTATGTTAGATGGAATCATTTGAGTTCAGCAGCTCCTTTGAGTTTTTGTAGAGTCTCAAGTGGTCGTACAGTTCTAATTAAGGCCTTGTCTGTTCCGTAAACTGCGGCGAAACCGAAAAAGCACCACTGACAGGGAAACCTAAGATCCAGATTACTTACCCCCCTGCAAAATTTGTTAAGAAAATGCGCAGTTAACGTGGTAACTCAATGCCAACTACTGAGTAGGTAATACAGATCATCATTTATCAGTACGTAAGAAAGCAAGGATCATAGGCAGTATCAGTGCCATCTCAAGAAAGTTGAGGCTGAAAAAAGAACTTTTTGTTTTGTATATATACACTGACGGAAAAAAAATCCCAACACCACGAAAAAATAGTCGTAGAGGAATGAAATGGTGGCAATACATTTGTATAGGTAACATATTTAATCGATTAAAGTTTCAAGATCACAGCTTAATGCAAGCGCGAGAAAAGCCATTTCAAATGTGAAATGGTGGTACATTAATAACCGGTGTAACCTCCAGAATGTTGAATGCAAGCACGCAAACGTTCATGCATTGTATCGTACAGGTGCTGGATGTCAGTTTGTGGGATGGAGTTCCATGCCTGTTGCACTTGGTCGGTCAATACAGGGACGGTTAATGCTGGTTGGGGGTGACGCTGGAGTTGTCGTCCAATGATGTCCCATACGTGCTCGATTGGAGAAAGATCTGGTGATCTAGCAGGCCACGGCAACCTGTCGACACTCTGTAGAGCATGTTGGGTTACAACAGCGGTATGCGGGCGAGCGTTATCCTGTTGGAAAACACCTCCTGGAATGCTGTTCATGAATGGCAGCACAACAGGTTGAATCACCAGACCGACGTACAACTGTGCCGTCAGGGTGCGTGGGATAGCCATAAGAGTGCTCCTGCTGTCATAGGAAAGTGCTTCCCAGACCATAACTCCAGGTGTAGGTCCAGTGTGTCTTGACCGCAGACAGGTTGGTTGCAGGCGCTCACCTGACCTCCTTCTAACAAACACACGGCTATCACTGGCATCCAGGCAGAACCGGCTTTCATCAGAAAACACAACAGATCTCCACTCCGTCCTCCAATGAGCTCTAGCTTGACACCATTGACGTCGCAAACCGCAGTGGTTTGGCGTAAGTGGAATGCACGTTACAGGGCGTTTGGTTCGGAGCTGTCCTTCAAGTAACCGATTTGTAACAGTTCGTTGTGTCACAGTGGTGGCAACTGCTGCTCGAATTGCTGCCGCAGACGCGGTACGATGCGCCACGGCCATACGCCGTACACGGCGGTCTTCCCTCTCAGTAGTGCCACGTGGCCAGCCGGAATCCGGTCTTCTTGAGGCAGTACCTTCCCTTGACCACCGCTGCCAACAATCATGCACAGTGGCTACATTCCTGCCAAGTCGTTCTGCAATATTGCGGAACGAAAATCCACCTTCTCGTAGCCCTATTACACGACCTCGTTCAAACTCCGTGAGCTGTTGATAATGGCTTCTTTGTCTTCTTAAAGGCATTCTTGACTAACATCAACACACTACGTCGAATCTCAACGATAACTAACGCTCACGAACGTTACAGCACGTATTTACAGCAAACCTGCTTTGCATGTTCCGAGGGGCACTACTACCGCCACACATATGCGCCGAGCGCGAAATGTGCATAGACGTCATCTTACAGATGTACTCTCACCGCCTACCAACTATCGTTTATCTAACACAACCCCTTCTTGGTGTTGGGATTTTTTTCCGTCAGTGTAATATGTATATTTCACTTAGAGAAGTAGAAGGAGCACGCATCTAGCACATGACGAACTCAATACATCACACGTTAGGTAAACGCATGTTACTGCCGGAAGTAACTTATGTATGTATTGTTTACTCAATTTTTCTGAATCACTATCTGCTGTCTAGTGAGGCATGCCTGATATCAGCCTCAGGTGTCCTTTATCTTATTTCACTGTGTTCGCTCCTTACGTTCTGTTTTTACAGAGACGAAGCGCAACGGGTATTTCGAAGCTACGTAGGAACATTAGTTATCTGTAATAGACTTGGGTAACTGTCTGTGTATGATAAGAGTTATTCGTATAACGTGTGATATGCGAAGGAATCTTGGAATTTAGGAAAGGTGCTGCCAAAGGGGAAAGGGGATTATGTCTGAGCCTGGCAAACCAAAGGAAACCTGTGACATTATTTTCCCAGATTCTCGACACATCGAGTAGATATCGAAATGGCTAGTCAGCTGAAATAAAGAGACTCTTAGGGTTCAACTGACGATATTCACAAAGAAAGACCGGACCGCGGCACTGAATTGCATTAGCTATCTGTCAATCATGCGGATTTTGCCGCCGTAATCCGATGTTGTCTATTAATGCGGCCAGATTCCGTTACACGTACTACAATTGTGTTATTGAAGGAATGAATATCGAACTCAGTAGGGACAGCAAGAGGGGTTCTGAAAAATTCTCAAATGCAGAACGTCACAAATGCAGAGTGAAGACTTTCATACTTCCTTAAACATAATCATACTCTTAAGCACGGAATTGTGTTCTTAACGTCTCCCACTATTAAAGCAAATGAATCTTTCAATGAGAAAAACGATGAAAGTAGATAATAATGCGCGACGTTCTGTGATAAAAAAAACTAAAATGCTACAACCCGAAAATAAGTCCTTCCTGGGGAAAATTTAATTTATTTCCCTATTTATTTTCAAATTAATTTTCAGTGTGCTATTGTGGCTACCTACCAAATGTTCGTACTAACATATCACGGAATACTATATCAAAAATTGCATGCAATGCACCCTAAGCAAATCACAGGGACGTCGTCATCCGCTATGTGAGGTATATAAAGGGGTGCAGTACGATGTCGGCTATTACGTAGCAGTGAAACAGTGGCAGGAGAAACAGCTGGTGTGGAGTAATTGTTGACAGTGTCATATCGGAGTGACCTAAAAAAATGCATTATCATTGGTGGAAGTCTTTCATGAGCTTCAGAACTAGAACGGCAGAACACAAGGAATTGTATCGAAGATTATGACTACCTATCAAAAAGGACTCGGCGTCGCCTCCACATGTACAAATTATGGACACCATACGAAAATGTCAGATACGGATAAGCGACAGTGGCCAGGGATTGTACAGCAGAAGCACAATACCACGACACAGCAAATAGCAGCAGAGTTAAACATCAGTCAGAATGATCCCGTTTCCATAATAATAATATTGGCTCAGAACTCCATCGTGCCGGTATTTATAGCCGTGCTGCAATCCACAAAGCTCTGATTACCAACATCCACAGAAACAAAAAACATATAAGGTGATGCAAAGAACATAAAAACTGGTCTGATAAAAACTGGTAACATGTCAACTGATCTGACGAATCGTGCTTCACATTGTTCCCCACCACTGGTAGAGGATAAGCCACGCAAAAACTTGCAGGATCGTACCACGACAATGAATCATGGAGGTGAATTCCTGATGCTCTGGGGTGCCATATCACGGCATTCCATAGGATCATTGGTTAGGGTAGCGTGATATCTTCAAAATACAAATCCATTCTTGGGCCAAACGGAACCCAATGTTGCACGCATTGTTCGCTAAGGATTGTTCCTGATTTCAAGAACAAAATGCACTCGTGTATTGTGCGAAACGTATCAAGTTGGGGTTTGCATAGTATAAGGATGCAATACAGCAGCTATCCTGGCCACCTCAATATTATTGAACCTTTGTAGAAATATCTGGAGCGAAAGGTCAGATCATATCGCACTTTCCACCTCCTAAATCACTGAAACAGATGGGACATGTTTTACAAGAAGAAAGATATCAATTTCCATTATCTTATGTGCACGACTCGTATGTCTGTTTCTTCATCGAATTGCTTTTGTTCCGAATGCCCGAGATGAATATACAGCTTATTAATACAGGAGAAAGTCCGCCACAAATAATAAGTGGATAAATTTCTGTACGTGTTATCCCATTCTGCCCCCACGATGTCCCTGGCGTGTGGAAGTTCATAGCAACTAGCGCGAAGAATTCTCTTTGATATTTGTTTTTTCTGTTCCTCATATTATCCATTGTTCTTCATAGCATTGTAGTTCGAAAGTCGATGTATTTCTTTCGGCCTCACATTGCTTTTTCCGTTCAGTATCAAAGAGAAAATTTAAGCTTATTTGGGATGAACTATAAATTTGTTTTAAGCACCCAGTAGCAACCCTAATTATATAGTGCGAGATGGTCGAATGAGAAAAGGGAAATAAAAGTTGCAAATATAACTATCGGCTTGAGTAACAATTCACAAATTTAAACAGTGAAAGTGGTAGAGAGTCTAAAGCGTGAAGTCGCAGGTTCGTATTGTAATCGTGACAATGTAATGCAGTAAAACTATTAATCAGTAATCGTCCTGAGAATACTAGGTTTAATAGATTTACTTTGTAGACCGCCTAGATTGTGAAGTCCGGAATTAAAACGTGAACGGAAGAATGCTACAGAAATGTGAAAGAAGTGAAGTGCTTGATGCGTCAGTATGATTCTTATTACTGGGAAGAAACAGAACCAGTGCCGTAAGAGGCGCCTGAAAGACAATTCGGAGAAAAGTGTCTTTCATGAACTCATGGCTACGATTGATGTAAAATCTTTGAGAATAAAAGAGATCGCGTCGAAATTCAGCCACTATCACTCCGTTCGAGAACATCAATTAGTCCTAAAAACATTGATAAGGTCAGCGGCTCTATTCGAGACAACCGGCTAATCAGAGAGCAAACTATTACCAACAGCGTTGAACTCTATGTTAGTCCTACGGAACATATCCTCAGAAACGAGTTGAGCTACCGCAAAGTTAATACACGATGGGTAACCCGGACTGCAACAGAAGAAAACAGTGTTACAAATGCAAGTCTTCTACTCATCTTTTGGGGCGGTATGAGAGAGGTACAAGAATTTTGTTAGTCAACCGCACCTACAGATGAAACGTGGGCATCATTTCTTCCCAGATTCACAATGAGCAACAAAGGAATTGTGTCATTTAATACAATCGAAAACAATAAAACCAATACCAATCAACTCAACCGAATAGCCAACTGAAGCATTTTTGGAGAGACTGGCTGGAAAGACATAATTCACGTAGATTTTCTTCAGAAAACGGAAAACCCATGAGTTATTGCACAGTGCTTTTATCAAATGAAGCGAGGTAAACGAAAGAAAAGTAGAAGAAACATCTTTCCTTCAACACCACAATAGGTCTGATACAACCAAGAAGAGTACATAAACCACCAGAAGCCTTCGTTGAGACCTTCTGCGATTTCCGCTTATAACGTTAAGTGGGCTCCATGTGACTATCTTCTCTTTGGAAGGTTGAAAACCGACTTGGGAGATCAGCACTTTGAAAATAATGATTTTGTTATCTAAAGTGTCTGAGAGTGGTTTCGCAACCAAACTCAAAACTTCTTTGAAGGGGTATAAAAAGGGTACCGAATACTAGAAAGAAAGTATAGCATTCAAGGGAAAGTACCTTAAATTGAAATATTTCTACAATAAAGTAATTCTAAAAAATCAGTCCTCTTTATATTTGAAGGACTTGGGGCTATTCTGCTTCATCTCAAGTAACACCCCACCACTTTATCTGAACTACACAATGACTTCCCTTCAGAAACGAAATTTTAGAGGAATCTCAAATGAGAAATTTTATCAGTAAAATGTAAAGAAACCGCCATTGTGATGTGAGGTGATTTTAAAATTAAATAATTTGCATTCCTCAATAATTAAAGCATATGAAAAAAGTTTGCCAAGAAATATCAGGAGTCCAAAATTAAAGGTCAAATTTCGAAGTGCGCTACAGATGGTATATGGAACGGAGTTACTTCAAACTTTATATAAAGACTCCAGAGGCGATGGAATTTTGTTTGACGGGAAAGAAATTTGTTCCAAAACTTGCCTACAAAGGAAAAGTGGTGATTTATTACAGTAGATAAAAATGCAAAAATGTAAAACCTTACAGTACAGAAAGCATATTTCGTGGTTACACAGCAACATGTTCCACGGCTTTCTGCAGCATTCTGAAATCGCAAATTACCATTGTTTAACCAATGATTGAAGTGCTTTATTGGAAATGTGGATACAGCGCAAAATGCTTGCCTTGCAGTCCACCAAGGTTTCTATATGACCAAAACAAGAAATGTTTCTTAGATGTCCTTAAAGTCAAAAGTCGCTCGAGTTCAGTTATGGTGAGTACTTTGGCTAAGTTGTGGGAAAAAAACGCTTGATTGTTCTTTCACTGGTAAAATATGCAAGCAACTACTGTTTGGCAGCTGTTACTATTTGAGGAGGGACATCATCTTGTATAAAAATTATTGAATCGTGGCACGAAATGTGTTCGTGCCACGATTCAATAATGTTCAAAACAGTTGGTTTGCCTAAAGAGATGCTTAACGCTGGGCATGTAATGCGACCCTCAGGACCGCGTTCGTCAAAAAATATTAGTCCAAAGATGAATTCCGCTATAAAACCACACCAAAGGTGACTTTTGGAGAATGGAGTAGAATCTCACGCACATTGTGTGAATTTTCTATTACTCAAATTTTGCATTTGTGTCTATTAATATCACCATGCAGATGAAAATTATTGTCTCGGTCCACAAAATGTTTCATTTGACATTCGAAGCCCAGTTCAAACCTAGCAAGAAACATCAGTAAGAATGGGTTTCGTTCAACATGGTAGAGGAAATCAATTGTTGAACATAGGACATATTGTAAGGATAACAGCGTAGTATTCTGTTAGTACTTTGTGTACAGTACTTGAAGGCTTGTCTAAAGACTGAGCAATACGCCGTGCGCTAATCCTTATCACAACATTTGACATCATGTTCGTCTAGCGCTGTGGCTACGTCATACACGGTCTGCTGGTCTATTGGCATGCTTCCTCTGCCAGGTTTGACGTACAAAGAACTTGTCTCTTCATACTTCCGTATTATTTTACGCAATCCATTCCAGTCATTGGCCCAGTTTTTAAGACATTAACAATCTGAACTTGCGTTGTGCTTTTAAAATGCAGCTGTTATTCTGGTAAAACAATTTTACGAAAAGTGCACGATCTTTTGGTGACAGTGTCATTACGCTATAAAACGTTGACTACTGACCTGCAGTGAAATTAGAGATTCCGCAGAGGACTGCTTTTATATCAGCTTTTGCCCAACAATGTCGCATTGCGAGCACTTGTAATTTGCATATTTGGATCATGGTAGGACGTATAACTGCAGCTTTTCATTGTTGCACTTAATTGCAGCGACACTGATCCCTCTGGAGGAGAGTTTTGGAACTAATTTTTGTTTTTTCGTCAAACAAAATTTCATCGCCTTAGGAGTTATATCAAATTTGAAGGTATCCCAAATTACAGTTCCACCTGTAGCGCTCTTGGAAATGTGAACTTTAGAAATAGACATCCGATATATTTTTTCTGCAAAAAGAACGTTTCGCCGAGGGATATCCATTAGTACTTTTCTTAAGTGTATGGGTAATATGTAATATCAAGTTAACACTTCGCTAAATGGTATCGAAGACTTGTAGCTGGTACCGATCCTGTAAACGAGAACGTTTGAGGTAGCCCCTCAAGCATCTCCTCAACGGAAATTAATGCACAAGCTAAGAAATGAAGCAACTAACTAGAGAATTTTACCTGAAGCCACTGTCATCTGAAACGGGAAATGAAAACTGCTACCAAAGCATGGCTCTGCAACGGAGACAAAAAGTTAATGTGGATGGAATCAACTTGTGCGTGTTTGTGCTGAAACAACGTAGCGACAAATGCCTGAATGTTCTCCACGATTATGCTGAAAAACTAGTGTATGACTGGACATTTTATTTCGTACATGGTATTGAAAGCATTAAACATGCTGGTACAAAATAAAATCCTTGTAATGTTTTTTTTTTTTGATCAACCAGCACATATAATCTAAGAACTACCGGAGTTTATGGTTGGACATTGTATTGTATCCATGAAACGATCGATATGGATATCAATTAAGCGCACCGTGGCATTTGCTCCAGTAAACTTCATTTCACCGATTTTGCTTGCATTCATGACAAATGTTTATTTCTTTAAGTAAAACAAAGATACTAGCTATGATTTTCCATAGGTCCATCCATATTTTTCGAACAAACCGAATTTCAAATGATTTTTTTAAAATGAAGAAGTCAAATTGCAGTTTCTCTTTTTTAGTTTCTAGTTTTTGGAACTCCCATTAGCATCTGAGGCTATGTGAAGTCGGCCATCACGGATTTGGATAGAAGAAGGAGAACCTGTATCGAATGGACGCATACAAACATCTGTTTTTTGTCTCTAGATTGGAACTCAACAGTATGAGATGTCAGAAGCCCGCGCCTTAGATAGTGTATGATTTTGTTACGGAGATTTACGTAGTCTTATAAATTTGTTCAGGGAAGTTTGATATGTATCAATTTGTTGAGAGTGTAACTAGTCTGTATATTACTCTATTAGAACGAAATATTTCTTCCAAAAGAACATCAATATATTTCATTTGAATTTCATTCTCACTGGCTCTCGTTGCGCAACATTTCTAATGTTTGTTGAATGATCGGTATTAGTTCATAAGCCAACATTCTGTGCTCTTAGTTTACAATCAAGGATTGTGCAGTTACTAAATCACAAACTCTTCAATGGTTTTGCCGTTCTGCAATTCTTAAAGAAGTCTTCCAAAAACACAAAATACGAAACATTTTTTCAGGTACAGAAAAGCCCTAGATATGGAAGGGGAAAATATGAAAGCAAAGTCTTTGCCAGTGGAAATAGCAATAGCTACACATCCTCTTGTGCATCCATCTTCCGAATAGAAAGAAACCTTTAAGAAAGGGAAACAAGAAGGAAATATTTTTAAGGATAAGAGGAGAGAACCAACTCCAATTTTAGGGAACTACAACTCTGAAGTAGAAGAAGAGCCTGGTGTTTTACATAGTAACAAATAGAGGAATATCAAACTGGAAGCTGGAAATATAGCTACTGTAAGAGGATTCTAAAATGTCGATTTCGTGTAAAAACAAAATTGCGTGTGCCTTCCTACTAGCAATGTCCTACCGGTAATATAGGAAAAATGGTTTTTGTAGTGAGAGCCACAAATGTCAACTATATCTCAGCGAAGAAAAGACTTCCAATCTTTCGAGCAAAAAGTTGACGTGGCAACTACAGAAACTTTTGAAAAAACTGAACAACACGAGAAAAACAGCACCACATTTAAACGCCGATTTGAAACGCAAATATGAATTTAATCGATCCTTGTACAAGTAAAACAGAAGTACACAGTTGATATCTAAACCGGAAAAAACACAGAACAAAGCACTAATTCACATGAAACGTTAAGTTCATCACTTTCTCAATCATTTACACGCGTTACAGGAATGCAATTATGTACGAAGAAGAAAGTTATTTTGATATATTTTATGCAGCTGGCGTTTCGCAACCCAAACGGGCCTGTTGTCAGTATATTTGACAACTGGGATTGAATAAGAAGAAAGCTCTACATCACTTTCTTGTTGGTATATGACTAGCAACTTTATTTATACACTGCTGGCCACCCAAAATGCAACACCAAGAAGGACACGAGATAGCAAAACCAGATTTACTGGACACATAACAACAGATACAAAGGTGAAACGATTGAGCTTACAGGCCCGCTCGACCTGCGGAACACGCAGACATCAATAGTTCGTGTGGCTCCCAGGGCTGGCAATAATGGCCGCTACACGCCGCGGCATCGAACGAAAGAGTCTTTGGATGTGGGCTTGGGGTATGTCGGTCCAGGCTGCTTTCACACGTTGCCACCGTTCATCAGGCGTAGCCGCGAGTGGTGCTTGCCGGGACACTCGGATGCCGATCAGCGATAAGACGTGTTCGATGGGCGACATATCGGGAGGACAGGCGGCCCACGGCAGCAGTGACTCCTGGTGGGCCGTGAAGAATTGTTGCATTATGCGTGCCACGTGCGGGCGCGCATTGTCCTGTTGAAACATGGCCGCTGTCAGGTCCTGCAGGTAAGGGAGGACTACAGGCTCCAAAACGTCGGAGATGTAGCGGTGGCTGTTGAGTGTACCAGCGATGCGTACCAGAGGGGTGCGGGTGTCATATCCAATTGTGCCCCGAATCATAACGCCAGGCGACGAACCGGTATGGCGATGTATAATGCAGGCGTTATACATTCTCTCGCCGCGGTGCCGCCACACGCGGATCCGACCATCGTGGTGTTGCAGGCAGAAGCAGGATTCGTCGGAGAAGACAATGTCGTGCCATTCCGTCGTCCAGGTGTGGCGTTCAACGGCCCACTGCCGCCACACTCGTCGGTCGTATAACGTCAATGGTAATCGGAGCAATGGGCGCCGCGCGACAAGTCCCTGCTCCTGCTGACGGCGTCAAACGGTACGTGCTGACAGAGGTTGTTGCGCAACACACCTTAATTTCTGCGCTAACGTTCGTGATGTGGCGGTGCGAGCCGTCAATGCCCGCCGCACAACATGTCGGTCCTCTCATTATGGCAAACAGTGAGTGGGAACAAGTAACCATTTTAGGACTTGGTAAGTGCATGCTATAGGCGTCCATTTAGTGAGTAATTATGTAGCAGAAGTTTATCCAAAATTAGAAGTTCTGTTTAAAGCAAAAGCACCAACAACTGCAACGTACTGTTTTTATTTTCACCCATATATTTCGAGTAAAACAAAATGGCAGGTCCAGTATGTAGTGGCGGACGTCACATTAACAAAAGAACGCGTGTTTTCTCTCATTGTTTAGGGATTATTCGGGGGAAGTCGTCTGGTTCAAAAGGAGGCAACTGAAGTTAAAGAGATCTCTTAGAAAAATTCACCTAATGGAATAGGGCCCGTTTTGTTTTTAGCGAGAAAAAAATTTAGAGATCCAGGCAGGAAGACGTTAAGTGCTCTTCCGCACTCCACTTCGTTCTTTATTCGCAGGGAAGACTCGGATTAAAATATTCCTTCTCTTCTTACAGAAGAAATCGGAGAGACTAACAGACTTGCTGACGTAAAATCACTTATTAAGCGCGTCTGTTATCATATGCATGCATGGGCTTCCTAACAGAAGGAATAATTGTTTCAGTATGAAAATCTGAAGAGAAGATGATATCGTTTTTACAGAGAGACAACTAGACTGACTTAGGTATAAATTCAAGTATTTTCTTTGATCTTGGGCACACTGCCTCTTCTATTCGATCGAGAAAAAACTTTTGCAGTCATGTTTTGAAGCAGCGACGCGGCTTCTGCATACAAGGCGACGCAAAGGTAGTCACACACTTCTTTCTATTTGTTTTTTACATAACTAAAATCTTTAAACTCAAATAACTTATCCACGATGAAATAACATAAGCTATAAGTGATGCCGATGTACTGACCCCAAGTTCGTGTTCATGCTTCTAGTGATAAAATAGACACTTTTTGCTGTATTGATGTCCTCCTAGCACGAAATAAGTTGAATCTACATAACCGTCAAATTATGCATCACAAGAATCAGAATATGCATAATTCGTTATGCTCATTATTAGTGTAATCTGTTGAAAAGACGTTTTCGAGACTTACTTGCAAATGTGAAGATTAAATGTCAAAAAACAATTAAATTTACAAAAGAAAACATACTTATGTTTCCAGAAACCGAGACAAAATCAGAGAATGAATTTCTCTTCCAAAAATGAATGAATTGATAAATAATTAATTAGGCAGGCTTTCGTCTTCCGAGCTTGGAAAATAATAAAACCTTGAGTTTGTCGATGTGAACAAAAAGACACTGAGGTAATTTATCTGATTGCTTTCCCGGTGGAATAGGCCGTCAAAGTGCTTGTGCGAGTGGTCCCAGATGAAGCACTTGTGTTAACTAGCTTTATGCACTGCCTCTGTACCTTTCATATAACTAGTGCACCCAGATCTGGGAGGGTAGACTACATATAGCCCTTAGAGATGCTCACTCTGGTTGTTAAACCCCAAAGCAAAAGAAAAATTATCTGACCTTCTATTCACATTGAGTTTGATAAAATCTTCTACGGAAAAAAAATTATTTGTCAGTTACACGCAACAAAAACTTCATGCGTGTAGCTGAAGTATGCAAAGGGTAATGTTGCTGTAGTTCAATATATAGATATGAAGAGCTGATACCACACAGATAATCTTTCAGTATCACCACAAGGCAATAGGTAACTTAATGCGCTTTTCTCTAAACTAACAGCATAATTATGTTCAATTAGTTTAAGATTCATTCAGAATTGAAGACAAGAAAGTGGTAATTTGCACATAATCGTATAGCTAAGAAAAAAGGCCAGAGATATCGTTCCAGCTTCTGAATTAAAAAATATAAGAGACTGGGTCAGACTTTTACATTTTATTTAAAGTGGAGCAGCAAATATGACAAATCTGAACTGATCCTACTAGTGTGAAGAGCTAATATTGAACCAAGGACAAAACGAAAATTCGATATCGAAAGTAATCGATGATTAGTTTTTCTAAATTTGTGTTGCTGAGACAGAAGTAAAAAGATTATTCCAGATCAAGAATGAATCCATATAAGAACTATTCATGTCGGAGTTCCGCAACATTTGAGCTAGAGACTTCGCCTTAAGTTTTACTAAGTTGCAGGTGGCGCTGCGTTTGCTGTTTTACTATGTTTTCTGGAGAGAGTATTGCCTAGATGCCGTTCTGACATAAGTAAGTTTTTGCACAGTATGTCGGCGATGTGGATTCTGTGCGTTAATGCTGTAACAGGATGTATATATTTTGTCAATATTCAAGTACTTATTTTTCATTCAGGTTTAAATGTCTTAGTTTGGTAGCTTCGATTTATGTTTTGCTGAGTGCACCACGGATCTCCGTACAGCTGGTGAGTAGCTTACTGCGTTATATAAAGGGAAATTTTTAAATATACATTTTATTTATTTAGAAATTTCCAACAATTATATTTTTTATATGGGAAGAGCGCGTTAATTGCATATCCTTCTCATATCGAGAAAACTGGAAAGCCGATGATTTTTCCGAATTTTGTTGCATCATACAAAAAATACATTGATTCTTGATCATTATCACACCCTAATAATGATTTGATAATGAACATTCTCTTGGTTCTAAAAGAAGGAGAATGATGAAAGATCTGTCCGTTCCCCGGACGAACTTGAAATGTATATTGTCCAGCTGATACCTAACACATTTTAGGTAGTAAGACACATGAAAGTACGATAAATTTTGTATTACTTTCATATTGAATTTTGAGCGAATGAGTGAGTGAAGTTGGACAGCTCAATGGTAGGGATTGAGGGTTTGAAGGAAGGGGTTTCTTATTAGGAAGGGAGTTCTTGCCCATAGGGGAATGTGAGTAGGCTAAGAATTGAACTTTGGTCAAAGGAAAGATGCGAATCAGATAAGTTTTCAACAAGCAATGACCTTCAAGAATTTGTCGCTGGCACGCATTGATTTGACTTCTTCTTCTTCTTCTTTATACAAGCTAGAAGACTTCGTGCAACAAAACTAAATAGGCTGCAATAGAATATCGTCTTAGCACGATTTATTTTAAAAGATGAAATACTATATACAGGTTAAAATATACATTAGTATTTTTGAAGTGACACTCACTTCATCTTCAGATGTACTGATATAAACGCCATCTCAATATCATATGTATACACTTGTGCACCATGGGTACCCTACTACCTGGTCACGTGACATGACGTGGCTGTTGTGAAATTTGTATGCAAATCATGATGAGGATGATTTATGAATACGAGATTATACTCGATACAAGAATCCGTCACGTAATGCATGAATAAGTTGTTCTAAGTAGTGTGACATGTTTTAATTCTAATATAATCTCGTACTCATAAATCATCCTCATCATGATTTGCATACAAATTTCACAACAGCCACGTCATGTCGCGTGACTAGGTAGTAGGGTACAAATGGTGCACAAGTGTATATATATTATATGATAATGAGATGGCGTTTATATCAGAAGTTACTGGTGTAGTTTATGATGAGACAAGTGTATATATATTATATGCGGTCTGGTTCACTTCGTCGACAATCACTTCGTAGACAACTCATTTCGTCGACGCCACTTCGTCGACACTCACTTCGTCGACAATATACAGTATATGCTTTCGTAAAATCTACAGTTTTCAATTTAGAACCACCAAATTTGGTATACTATCTCATTGTACTCTTACACCAACTTAGACTACAGACGGAAGAGGTCGGGGCCATGGGGTCAAGGGGGCCCCATACAACAGTTTCGTAAAATCTATAGTTTTCAATTTAGAACAAACATATTTGGTATACTATCTCATTGTACTGTTACACCAACTTAGACCACAGACGGAAGGGGTTGGGGCCCGGCGTCAAGGGGCCAGGGTCCCAAACAACATTTTCGTAAAATCTACAGTTTTCAATTTAGAACCACCAAATTTAATTTACTATCTCATTGTACTCTTACACCAACTTAGACCACAGACGGAAGGGGTCGGGGCCCGGGGTGAAGGGGTGAAGGGGGCCCCATACAACATTTTCGTAAAATCTACAGTTTTCAATTTAGAACCACCAAATTTTGTATGCTATCTCATTGTATTCTTACATTAACTAAGACCACAGATGGAAGGGGTCGGGGCCCGGGGTCAAGGGGGCCCGGTCCCAAACAACATTTTCGTAAAATCTACAGTTTTCAATTTAGAACCACCAAATTTGGTTTACTATATCATTGTACTCGTACACCAACTTAGACCACAGACGGAAGAGGTCGGGGCCCGGGGTCAAGGGGGCCCCATACAACAGTTTCGTAAAATCTATAGTTTTCAATTTAGAACCACCAAATTTGGTATACTATCTCATTGTACTTAGACCATACACGGTTTTTGGAAGGGGTCGAGGCCTGGGGTAAAGGGAGTCTCATACAAAATTTTCTCAAAAATTTCAATTTTTTACTTAAGAACTGCAACACAATTCTGCACTCCAATACCCTATCTGCGAGCTAAGTTAGAGTACCATGAGATAGTATACCAAATTTGGTGGTTCTAAATTGAAAACTGTAGATTTTACGAAAATGCTGTATGGGACCTCCTTCACCCCGGGCCCCGAGTCCTTCCGTCTGTGTTCTAAGTTTTTATAAGAGTACAATGAGATAGTATACCAAATTTGGTGGTTCTAAATTGAAAACTGTAGATTTTACGAAAACGTTGTATGTGGCCGGGCCCCCTTGACCCCGGGCTCCGACCTCTTCCGTCTGTGGTCTAAGTAGGTGTAAGAGTACAATGAGATAGTATACCAAATTTGGTGGTTCTAAATTGAAAACTGTAGGTTTTACGAAAATGTTGTTTGGGGACCCCTTGACCCCGGGCCCCGACCTCTTCCGTCTGTGGTCCAAGTTGGTGTAAGAGTACAATGAGATAGTATACCAAATTTGGTGGTTCTAAATTGAAAACTGTAGATTTTACGAAAGCATATACTGTATAGTGTCGACGAAGTGAGTGTCGACGAAATGTACCTGTCGACGAAGTGGCGTCGACGAAATGAGTTGTCGACGAAGTGAACCACTCCCATTATATGATATTGAGATGGCGATAAAATGAAGTTACTGATGTAGTTTATGATGAGAGTACATCTGAAGATGAAGTGAGTGTCACTTCGAAAGTACTAATGCATGTTTTAACCTGTATATAGTATTTCATCTTTTAAAATAAATCGTGCTAAGACGGTGCTCCATTGCAGCCTATTTCCTCTTTTTTTTTATTATGGTTTAACGACCACCGTGGGCAACTCAATGGGATATAAGCAGTCGTCAGTTCCTAATTTAGGGTCACTGATGCCAGGGAAAGGAGAAAAGCATTACTCTTACCCGCTTTTTAATAAAGAAAGCCAGTACCGTAAGACAAACACAACATCCATCCCTCAATGGGCTTCATACCTCAACCCATCTCGGAGGAATGGCCAGAGAGACATCGCTTAGACCACTACGTCACCGGGGCCGCGATTTGACGGCACTGACTACGACACTGACGGCGAATCTCTTATCAATCCACTTTCCAAAAAGCAATTGACACTGTTAGCAAGAGTATAATGCTTGTAGCTCGCGCAAGAGCCGTTCTCAAACGTCGTCGGTTTAACATAATTTATCATAACTGGTAACGATCGTGCCGCAATCTATCTGATTTAGATTATCAATAAAAATCCGATAAAATGAAGTTACTGATGTACTTTATGATGAGAATATTGCATTAAGAGAATCTGTTGAGATTCCATTAGAACTTTTGGTGAAGTGAAAAGAAATATATTGGTTCATTTCCGAATGCATCTGCGCTTCAAAAAATGAGAAACCTTTGTACTTTTGAACATTAACGGATTTCAGAATTCCGTGGTTTCAATTTAATGTATATAATTTCTTCTGATTTTACTTAATTATCATCACCTTCACGCTTTGAGTTTTATTCTACATCATAAGAAAGATATAAACGGATTTGATGGCTATTGCATTACGATGTTTTGAAGGTCATTTTGTACTAAATAAACACCGAAGTCTGATTTTCTCGGGAGCTACAGCTTGATGCATTCTTAAGACCAATACGCTTACATTTTCTTTAATAATTTATTTAGTTCAGCTTATAATAAATCCTGCATGTATTCGGCATCCGAATCCACTTTTCACTGTTATTTTTCGAACAAACTTACTGAAGTGTAATTGAATTTCTGGAAGCTTAAATTAAAGAATCACAAAGAGGAAAAATAAATCTCAAATTAACTCAAAGTCTTTCTGTCTTAAAGAATGGCAAAATGAAATAAAAAGATGAAACTTTTTGCATGTGTCATCTATGTAAGAAGATACATTTATCACCATAGAAACCAAATTAAGGCATCATTCAAAGACCAGAGAAAGCGTGCAATTGTTCTTTTGAAGACCACTAATTAAATTCAAATTTTCAGGTAATGCAATTTCGCGATTTTAATTTGCGATACTCAAAATTTAATTTCCATGAAAGGAAGGTGAAAAAAAATTCGTACAAAGAACTTTGGTATTAAAACTAAGAGGAAGAGAAAAATAAAAAGTAAACACCACTGGATATCAAAAATTGGAAACTTAGTTATTTCAAATCTCTTTTGCATAGTGGCAATAAAAAAATGTTTTAATTACTTTACAATAAAAGGCTGTGATTGCAAATTCATCATAAAAAAAGCTCACCATTCCAAATGTCTCAGGCAGCGTCATTTCTACTGAAAAAAACGCATTTTAAGGTAACAACTTTCCGTTAATTTGTACTTTTCGAAATGTATTAAAATTGAGATTTTATTCTTGAATGAGAAAAACAAAATGTCAGTGGTTTTTTTTCAATGAATTTAATTTTATATCTCCCTATCTCTTTCAAAGATCCCAGAAGACTGCCTTTCTGTAAATTATATCATGGTTCGCATCTACCCTTGATATTATCCTTGAACATTTATTAAATAATAAGCAATTTAACTCACAGCAGGTGAGCAAAGGTACAAGATGTCTGAAACAATTTTCAGATATTTATAAATTTGAAATATACCGGCCATAGTTTGCTTTAACAAAAGTTGTTCAATCATACTGCACTAAAGTAATAAAGGCCGCCCCGGTGGCGCAGTGGTCTAAGGCGTTGGCCTCTGATCATTCGTCCGTAAGGGGTCCGGGTTCGAATCCCGGTCCGGCATGGATGTTGTGTTTGTCTTACGGCACTGGCTCTCTCCCTTCCCTGGAACCAGTGACCCTAAATTAGGGACGGGCGACTGCTTATAGCCCATTGAGTTGCTCACGGTGGTCGTTAAACCTCCAATCAAAAAAAAAAAAAAAAAAAAAAAGTAATAAAGATGTAATTCTTACTGTCCACTGGTAGAGAATTTCGCATTCTATAGTTTTCTTTGTTAGTGCTTTTTGATATATGAAGTTTTCCACCACTTGATATAAAAACCGTGTGAATGATAATAATACTTATTGTTGCTTTTGCTTTATTGTTATTTGCAGTTGCAGGAAACTGAAGCGTAAAGCTACCTCAGTGGAACAAACATACTATATTTCTTATGAATAATTCCACAGATTTAAACAATTTCGTTCAATGTAAATAATAAATCAAGAACACATCAACACACAGGTACCAAACTCTGCAAAGTATTTATATACTTTCATCAGTTTAACTTCATGCGTGTGCCTTTTGGGTTGTTACCGTATTTTATCGCTGGAAAGCGTCAAAAGTGATGCTACGCGAAAACTACCACATTCTACTGAGTCTGAATTTCTGCAATTTACACTTCCTATGCCAACGTGATAAAAAACGTTTTTGTGCAAGATATTTGGCGAATAACGAACAAACCGCTTGTGAAGAAGGAGGCCTCAAAAACAGCAGTAATCTTGTAAAAACCCATTAATTTCATATTCCGTTGAAAATATGTATTTGCTTATAACCCTGGAACATTTTCAACTGCTTACGAATAATGGTTTTACTTTTGCATCCATTAAACGTTTTTAATACCGCGAAAAACTAGCAACCTGTTTAAGGAATCTCTTCTCTAACCCAAACTTGGTTAGTTACGTCATTAGAATTACATTGTATTTAGATTTGTTCAAAAAGACGAAAAGAAGGGATTTACTATGAAAATGATATACACATGAAATCTTCCAAATGATTATCAAATATTTTCGACTGACTAGCTGGAGGATACATTACAAGATATCGTATGCGAATGTCTCGCAATGTGTCCTCCTCAATTTTTTTTTTTGATTGGAGGTTTAACGACCACCGTGAGCAACTCAATAGGCTATATGCAGTCGCCCGTCCCTAATTTAGGGTCACTGGTTCCAGGGAAGGGAGAGAGCCAGTGCCGTAAGACAAACACAACATCCATGCCTGACGGGATTCGAACCCAGACCCCTTACGGACGAATGATCAGAGGCCAGCGCCTTAGACCACTGCGCCACCGGGGCGGCGCCACAAATTTCCGATTTAGCCAGATCTTCTTCTGGTAGTGCAGTTTAATATCAAGTCTTGTGTATCTGTTTTCTTAGTAGCCGATTTTGGTTTTTTTATCCAATAAAAAAGAAAAAAACTACATCACTATCATCGAGAAAAGACAAAAACTACCACAACTACCATCACTGTCATCAGTTATTCTCTATTCACTGGTAGATGATGTTAGAAAATAACTGGACTAAGATCGACCCTTGGATTTGTGTCAAATGTTTATGACTGGACTGAACCTGCAGCGTTTTTGAAGTTGTAATACCCTAATATCCGCTTTCAACGTATCTTGGCTACCCGGTGTTGGTGCCGTAAAACATTAGTATTGGTAGAAATCTTCAAAAGATTCGCCTAGCGTTGGAAGTTATGAGGCTAATGCGATAGGAATTCAAAAGTGCTCATTCAAGTGAAGGATTCCATTACGTCATATAGATGAAGATGTAATACAGATCAAAGGCACAATTCATGTCTTTGTTACCATATATCACCATATCAAATCTTTGCAATTGCTTGTAGAATGGGTGTCGCATTTTTCACTTCAGGTATGTAAATTTTTGCAAATATTCATACCTCACAGAGATTTTACAATGTTTAGAACTTGTTGTGAATTCTTCTTATTTTTTTCGGAGTTAACGATAAACGTGAAGGTCTCTATGGCTACGAGCAGTTCCACGTACCTAATTTGGGGTTATTGGTTCCAGGGAGGCGTGGGAGTTAGTGTCGTAAAACAAGCACACCACCCAATGCTTCATCGGGTACTGAGCACGTGGGTATCTCGGGCGAATGGTCAGAAGCCAGGGCTTAGACGACTGCGCCTCCGCTCCCGCTCTTATTGTGATGCAGAAAATATGTTCTCTTATTGTGTTGTAGAATTCACATTGTTGCGCAGGTGGGCAGTGGTCCCAGGTGCTTGCCTTTGATCATTTTTCGACGTAGGACAGTAATTGAATCCCGGATGATACGTAGGTGGCACATTTATCTGAAGACATCTTATCTGTCCTTTTCCTAGAACCAGTGGCACTAAATTGAAGAAAGACTGATGTTTATGACCCTTAGAGTTGTTTATTAGAGTCGTTCATCATGATCCTTAAACCCCGAAAAAAAAATAATCGTCTGAATTCATTAAATTCCGTTTTCCTACTAAAGTTTTTATGTCATACTTTTTTTTCTTGGAGGTTTAACGACCACCGCGAGCAATTAATTGGGCTGCAAACAGTAGCTCGTCCCTAATCCTGGGCCACTTGTTCCAGGGAAAGGAGAGAGACAGCGCTGTAAGACAAACACAACATCTATTGCTCACCGGGATTCGAACCCGGACCTATCTCGGACGAATGATCTGAAGCAATGGCTTAGACCACTGCTCCACCGCGGCAGCATACTTTTCCACACATCGATTTCCCAGAAGCTTTTATCTTATTTCTCTCTCTCTCGAGTAGTGTTTCTAGTTAACCAATCAAAATTTGTTTTTCAACACGGCATCCATCTGGCCCTCAGGTTATTTGTACAATCTTTTCCGATCACTAGGTCTATTTAAGCATTTCTGCCTTCCAATCCTTGTCGACGGTTCCACCATCTAAGCCATGAAGAGAATGACCAGGCTGTTATGCTTCTTATGATCATATCGAAAGCGCTTACGGAATAAAAAATGTGCCAATTACAGTAAGCATTTCTGCAAGTGGAAGCGCTGGGGAATTATTTTTATAAGAATTACGGTTACTGATCATGCTTTAAGTTGTCACTCTGGTTCTGTGTGTAAGACTCGACAAGCTTGTAATGGAGACTATTTTATTTTACGAAATGTTTATGACGTCACACTACGCAGTAGGATTTAACATCCAGCTAAATATTATCGTCTTAGAAGAACATCCAGCGGTATTTTGTCCCCTCAGTTCTTTGCACGAGTACTATTTTCTGTGTTTACATACTTCTGCTTCTCGATAACCTGCACCATATCTTTGCTAGCTACGACGCTATTTTTTGGACTAATGTGAATTACCTCAACCTAACCTACATTTTTTCGCAGCCACATCACTTACGTGCATCACCGCTGTGAGACTCTCGCGATAGCTTGTATGAGGATGGCATAATCCTTATTGGTCGTTCGATCAAGAACTTGATCTATTATTATATAGTATCATTAATACAGAGCGGAGTCACATTATTGTGACCACATCCTACTTTTCACGTCAACAGCGCGTAGCCAATGAAAGAAAGCACGTGTCATGAACTAACTTGAAGGGTATATCAGGTGTGTTGTAGGCATTCTGAAAACATATAACTCGTTCCTGTCATGGATAGAAGGAGCGCTTTATCAGATTTTGCAGAAAGGGATGATTTTCGGCTTTCGGGACAAGTGTGGCTGTATTTCAGAAACAGCGCAGTTTGTGAACTGTTCGCGTGCTGCTGTGGTTAAAATGTATCGTGATTGGAGAAATGGCAGCATTGTGATTAAGCGACGTGGAAACTGCAGAACGCCAAGTTCCATTGATTTGAGAAGGCTCCGATGCAGACGGATGGTCATGCACCTATGTTAACGAAAGTGCATTGGCAGAAAATGCTTACATTTGCGCGGCAGTATCGTAATTGGACCTCGGCTGATTGGCAAAGGATAGCCTTTTCCGATGAGTCACGTTTTCTGCTTCATCGAACGGATGGACATTGGGGAACAAACAATCTTCAACCATTGCTGGCAAAACATAAGCAGGAGGGGGCAGCGTTATGGTGTGGATAATGCTTTCGTGGCATTTCCGGGGTCCACTCATACCTCTATAAGGCACCATGGACAGAATTCGGCATGAATCCATCCTTGAAGACCACGTTCACCTATACATGCTGATTGTCTTCCCTGGGGCGGATGGAATCTTCCAGCACGACAACACCACGTGTCACATAGCTAGAAATGTCCGAGAGTGGTTGGAAGAGGACGATGAAGACTTCGCAGTACTTCCCTGTCCCTTTAATTCCATAGACTTAAACCCAATTGAGCATCTTTGGGACCACCTCGTTCGTGTTGTAAGCTCTATGGATCCTCCACCATGCACCCTCCAGCAGCTGTCAGATGCACTGCAGTCAGCATGGCTCGACATACCTGTGAACACTTGCCTGCACCTTACTGAGTCATTCCCAGGCCTTCTAGCTGCTGTTCGCGCTGCACACGGCGGTTACTCTGGTTATTAGCTGGCGGTCACAATACTGTGACTCCGCCGTGTATTATATGAACACGTAGGCACTTTGATTTTTTTCTTACAGTTCTAATTAAGTGAGACTAATAGTTTTAAACGCACTTTCGGTTTAATATTCCAAGTATTCCTGATTATGTACATATTTTCACATTTTTATAGTTAGTGCTTCAGCTTTAGAAACCAAAACAGGTTTTTCACCGAAAAGGCATCTGCTAACAAATGTCCAACAAATGTCCAAAAAAGGTATTTTGATGAAAATAATCCTTCCGATGACTTTTAGGATAATTGTTCTTTTTAAGATTGGTAAAAGACAATTATCGCTCAACGGTTAGGGTGTCGTTGGAGCTGCAATTTTTATGATAGTACTAGACTTAATAATTATCAAAGGATAAAATATGGAGCAATTGTTTTTTAGTGATGGTGTAAAGCAAACATAATTCTATAATTTATAATACGTTTTGAGCAAAAAAAAAATATTATTCCTAGTTACTTTTTCTTACAGATCGGAATTCACACAAGACGAAAATTTACTTATCATCACCATAAAACTTTGAATGTAATTGTGTCGTTACGCCTTTTGTCAAGACAGCTACGATGGTTATTTTTCGGGAAACTTATATTCTTTCATTGTGTGCTTTGGATTAATTGATATCTGATAAAATCTTCATTAGTTGAATTTTGACGACTATATGTTTACTGTTAATTAAGAATTCAATTCCTTTTTAAAATTACCAGTTTCTCGCAGACAGCACAGTGACTGTTATGTTCTTCTTGTTGTAAAACCTTTCAAAGCATCTTTTAAAAATATTTGCAGGTGGCAGTTTTTAAAACAATTGTTCTCAATTCATTTCTCATGAATTGTGAACTCTAACCGGGAACTGAAAATCATTTTAATGCTTGTTTTGGGATTTCATCGAAGTGGAAGAGAAATGTGTTTCATGTTTATCTGGATTATAGATTGTGCATCTGGTACAGAGTGCCAACCCAGAAGACAAGCAGTCTAAAGCGTTATCTTCGAGTCATTTCTCAGGGCTTAACCTGGTCTCAAGCATGGACACGCGTCTCTCTTATGGTTTCTCTCTATTCTCCATGGAACAAGAGGCGTCAAATGAGGGACAGACGGCTGCTTATAGCCCAAGAAGTTGTTCGTGGTGGTCATTAAACCACTAAAGGAAAAAGATCTTATGTAAAAATTGGGAACGTGAAGGTTTTGTTTAGTTTTTGCCGCCTTGCATACGCTTGTGAATAAGAAAGAATACTGAGTGTTTATAAGACAGTATCGAATAATAAGCGTCAATCAATGAGCTTCGTTGTTACTACACTGCTGGCCATACAAAATGCAACACCAAGAAGGAAGCATCCGATTGGCCTGAAATTCGTAGCATGCGTCACCCGCGAGAGGACATGCAAACGATTAGCATTGCAGGGCATATGCAAATCATGTGCTATAAGAAGGGTGCACAGAAGGCGGGGTGTAAGTAGTGGTGTGATGCCGGACCTGTGCGTGCGAAGCTTCCTGATGCTTCGTCGCAGAATACGGCACTCATTCCAGCAAGTATCGGAGTTTGACAGAGGAAGAATAGTGGCTTATCGCGACAGCGGTTTATCGTACCGAGACACCGGCGCCCGTGAGGGACGACATCCAGCCACAGTTAGGCCAGTATGGATTCGGTAGGTGCAGGAGGGAGGAACGGACGGTCCGACATGCGCTATTACCGCAGCCGCGGCACACCACCGAACGAGAGGAATGGCATGTTGTACGGCGGGAATTGACGGCTCGCACCGCCATATCACGAACATTAGCGCAGGAATTAGGGTGTGTTGCGCTACAACCTGTGTCACCATGTACCGTTCGACGTCGTCTGCAGGAGCGGGGACTTGTCGCACGGCGCCCATTGCTCCGATTACCACTGACGTTACACCACCGGAGAGTGAGGTGGCAGTGGGCCGTTGAACGCCGCACCTGGACGACGGAATGGCACGACATTGTCTTCTCCGACGAATCCCGCTTCTGCCTGCAACACCACGATGGTCGGATCCGCGTTGGGCGGCACCGCGGTGAGAGACTGTATAACGTCTGCATTATGCATCGCCATACCGGTCCGTTGCCTGGCGTTACGGTTTGGGGCGCAATTGGGTATGACACCCGCACCCCTCTGATACGCATCGCCGGTACACTCAACAGCCACCGCTACATCTATGACGTTTTGGAGCCTGTTGTCCTTCCTTACCTGCAGGACCTGCCAGCGGTTACGTTTCAACAGGACAATGCGCGACCGCACGTGACACGCATTGTGCAACAATTCTTCACAGCCCAACAGGTGTCACTGCTGCCTTGGCCCGCCTGTTCTCTCGATATGTCGCCCATCAAACACGTCTGGTCGCTGATCGGCAACCGAGTGGCCCGGCAAGTACCACCCGCGGCTACGCCTGGTGAACTGTGGCGACATGTGGAAGCAGCCTGGACCGACATACCCGAAGCCGACATCCAAAACATCTTTCGTTCGAATCCGTGGCGTGTGGCGGCAGTTATTGCCAGCCATGGGGGCCTCATGAACTATTGATGTCTGCGTGTTTCGCGAGTCGCACGGGCCTGTAAGCTCAATCGTTTTATTTTTGTATCTGTTGTTATGTGTCCAGTAAATCTGGCTTTGCTATCTCGTGTCCTTCTTGGTGTTGTATTTTGGGTGGCTAACAGTGTATAATGTTACGATCTTCATTAATTTGTTACTACCCAATTATTTTTGAAGTAGCTGCACTATCATATTTCACATAAAGCATTCGTCATTGGTTATACTTTGCAACAGCTTTTCTTTACGAATCTCTTCAAATAATTATTGTATAATGATTTTGACAGTATCTGTCCTTTTCCTTTCTGTTTCTTAGCTATTCCGATTAAATTTTACATCATGAGCAAAATTCGAAGTAGTGTTTGGAAGACTGATAGGCAGAATAACCAAAATGGAACTTACAGGTGAAGTATAAACTGCAAAGAAAGGTAATTGAAAGTCGGTTTTAAATGTGCCTTCAAAGACTCAAGTGAAAAGAAGTACGTTACATACTGATTAATCTTGGGAATACGTGTGTTTTATTTTTACTTAGCCATTGAGGCTTTAAATGCAGCAATACAGGGATTTGAAACTAGACTGATAAATGAAGTAGAGCGGTGCCAAAACTCATTTCAGCTACAACATTTTTCCTTTAATCCAGTAGAAAATTCTCTGGAGTGCATTTAAATTTTGAGAGATGTCTGGCTTTTATTATTTCTACTGAGGAATTGTAAAAACAAACCCCCACAGCTTGGAGCGTAAAGACTTCTTCCAGAGCAAATGAGATAATTCTGAGAAGTAGATAAATTTCATTTGAAGACGAATGCTTTTGATCTCAACGAAATGATTCATTGGGGAGCCCCTGGAAACATTTTCAACTGACTTTTCAAGTTATTATGGGGAAGAAAACAAAATAGAAAGTATTTTGTTTCCGTAATGTATTTCCACATGTTTGTGATATACTCTGGCGAATTGCATTTCTTTGTTGTTGATATACCCCTGAAGTCTCCGAACAACGTAAAATAGGATTAACCAAATGCGATCTTGAAAGTTGCGTGAAATTTGCATGTGTACTAGTGTTCTTTCAAATGACATTGTGTAACGATATTGCTTCAAAAAATTCGTTTTTTTAATTGTTATTTTCCAGCGATAAGTAGGTTTACTAAGTTAAGAAGCAGTTCCTGTTTTGTATAGTAATCATATGTTTTAACCGATGAGACTATATCGTAAACAGGACGTTTTCTTTCAGAAAATGTAACATATAAACTATTCTTGAAACGCATTCGTGAATTCACTGACGTCAAAATATTTTTATGTAACATTTAAATGTTCGTAGTTAGAAAATAGTTCAATCTTTGCTCCGAATGTTTGAATGCTCATCTATGTGCCGTCTTTCGATATTTCTGTACGAAAACATATCTGTCATACTGTAAAAATCGATCATGTGCACGACTGTTACCAGTGAAGGTCGAACCCATGAACTGTATGAATACGGTCATTTTGGAAAAGCGATGGTGGGAAGAAAATTAATTTACTGAGTGTTTTAACTTGTGTGTATTACGACATAAAAACATGTTGAAATTTAAATTATGTAAGAGTTACAATTAAGAACATGCCGATTACTATAAAAGAAGAATTTCTCAAACACTTGGCATTAAGCCAAAAACTGAATTTTGCGCCATTCCCCTGATGAAGCGGCACAAGGTGACGTTCACTTCTGCATTTAAAAAAGTATTGAGTATTTATCAGACAATCCGCAAAATTTAGAAAATATAGACATCGCCCTCATGACGCAGGACATAATTTCCAGTTCTGTGCATTACATGTGAGTATGTTTAATGCTACTGCATTCTCACAAAAAGAAGAAATATTATCTTTAACATGTTCCGCATATTTGTCAAAAGAAAAACGACTTTGAATAGTTACAGCGTGCTAAGAAGTGTTCTGTGGTATTTTGTATGAGCAACGTCAAATAACCACTGAGACGAAAGATTTTTGCGCCAACTCCAAAATTCGATGTCATGTGCCTTAAAAGTATCATGAAGAAATCTACAATTTAGATTTTGTTCCCAATACTGTAAACCTCAATAAAAATTTTACTTTTCTAGCTTTGTGAAACTTCCTCTGAAATACCAGTGCGTTCACCGAAAGTTCACGCCGAGTTTATTTTCAACATTAAACCGTTATATGGAATACCAAGCACAAAGTGTGACAGTTTTAATTATTATTGATTGATAATAAAACCTCGTTATTTGTTGCAAAACAATGATATTTTTTACTATAAAGAATAAAATGTTGTGTCTCGTATTATTTGAAGACTTAACTTCTTCACAAGGAACTACGAATTAGAACTTGCAAAAATTACCTCTACTTTATTCGGAAGACACTTGGAATTTTGAGTTTCCACTCTTGTGTTCTGTTTCATTGCAAAATTCTAAACAACACGTATTTGACGGATTTAGCATTTTCGTGAAAAATGAAAGCATTCAAAACTTCTATCACTTTTGCTCTCCTTGTGATTAAATGGTTAATTAAAATTTCGTTAAACGGTTATCTACAGCGTTCTGAAATTCGTATATTCTAAAACCAAACTGTTTGACAGGATCGTTTTTATTTTAAGTATTGCTTTATGGATTTTACCGACTTTTCTTACCATTTCAGGGGGAAATATTTTCCCAGACAAAAATTTCAGGTTTCTAATGTGCTGGAGGAGACCAAAAGAAGGGATTATTTATCCCTAAGGGCATAATTCATACTGTATCCACTCCATTTGGAAAATAAATTCCGTTACGCATTTTGGAGTTTTCTAATTTTCGACGCACCCAGTATAAAATTTACATGTTGGGTGTAATGCAAAACTTCTCAAAGGCGTGTTAGTTTTGATTAAAGGTAAAATCCGTAAATTAAGCAGGGGAAGTCACTGGTCACATAATAACACTTAGCCAGTTATCTGTCTTAACTTCAGTTCCGTTCGGCGTTTGCTTGCGCTACTGCACTTCGGGAGAGGGATGCCCCTTTGATAAATCCGTGTTTCGGTTTATTCATTAAAGAATAATTTTCGGGTTTTCTGTTTTTTCGATGCTCATTGAGTTGCTTTCCGCCCCAGAAAACATTCTTTGCTAATATCCCATTTCAAACGAGCTATGATTTTTTTGTGTGTGTGAAGCTCCAATTTCGCACATCTAAGTTGTCACACCTCAGAAAAAATTCAGTAGTTCCCAGCAATATTTCTTATACGAGAAGCGTATAAGCGATAATGTATTTAGTTAATTCTAAGTCAAACAATCCTTATCTTCTAATAGAGCCGTACTATTGATTTTTAATGCAGCACTTGGTAATGTCAACCTGCTTGTCACATATCGTTTCAGCTTTGATCCTTCATATTTTAAAGTTCTGGAGTAAACACCTCAGGTGCGTTCTGAGTGATCATTCTAGTCCTGGATACGAATTGCACTGTTTCACGTACGTTAAGAGCTTTAACAGGACAGTTGAATTTTGCCGAATCCCCGTAAACTGATTACACTTTCCTAAAATATTGAGAAACATAGTTCTTTCGTTAAAAGTTTAATCCCTTCCTAGTACTTTATGTTTTCAGTTTCCTCCATCACTACTGATTTGCATAATAAATCATCTTTCTGAATTTTAACAGCCAACATCCAGTAGCTGTCTTGGGAATATCGCTAAGACAAGCACTCATATATACATGCATTTTTACATCATAATAGAATTCAGAGTTTATTGAACGTCATTCGTAATATGTCGGAAGGTGTCCTTGTTTAATTTAGTAATAGGACTTCGCCTTCTTTGAGAAACTTTCAGCCTTTGCTTCAGAGCTTAAAAGCTTGATATCAGAGATAAAAAGAGGAAAGGAAAGCGCAGGAAGATTTCACTTCCGTCTTTTTAGAGCATCTCATTAATTTTTAATTACAATTTCGATTAATTGCTTAAGTCCAAATCAAAGTATTTGCTAACATTATGTGTACTAAGTAAAATTTAATTGATCTTCATGTTACTTACACACGGTCGAGTCACATTATTGTGACCACCAGCTAATGTCCAAAGTAACCGCCGTGTGCAGCGTAGACAGCAGCTAGACGAGCTGGGAGTGACTCAATAAGGTGCTGGAAGGTATTCACAGGTATGTGGAGCCCTGTCTGTGAATACCTTCCAGCACCTTATTGAGACTCCACCACGCACCCTCCAGCAGCTGCTTCTGACAGCTGCTGGATGGTGCGTGGTGGAGTATCCATAGAGCGAACAACACTATCGAACTGGTCCCATAGATGCACAACTGGATTTAAGTCTGGGAAATTACGGAGCCAGGGAAGTACTTTGAAATATTCATCGAGCTCTTTCAACCACTCTGGGACGTTTATAGCTTTGTGATACGTCGCATTGTTGGGCTGGAAGATTCCATTCACCCCAGGGAAGACAAGCAGAATGTATGAGTGTACGTGGTCCATAAGGATGGATTTATAACGAATTCGATCCGTAGTGCCTCCCACAGTTACGAGTGGACCCAGTGAATGCCACGAAAACATTCCCAAGACCATAACGCGTTGTGTTCTGCCAGCAATGGTTGAAGAGTGTCCGTTCTCCCATGTTCCTCGGCTTGTACGCCAACGTTCATCCGTTCGATGAAGCAGAAAACGTGACTCATCGGAGAAGGCAATCCTTTGCCAATCAGAGGTAGTCCAATTCCCATACTGCCGTGCAAATGTAAGCCTTTTCTGCCGATACACCTTCGGCAGAAAAGACTTACATTTTCGGCCAATGAGCCCCATACGCAGCAAGGTTCGCTGAACTGTCGTTTTAGACACACTTCCGGTAGCCACCTGGTTTATTCGTTCAGTGAGTTGCTCTAATGTAGCGTGTCGATTGGCCCTTGCGTACCTTCGCAGCCGGCGTTCACCTCTCTCATCAATGTCACGTGATGTTCCGCAGTTTCCACGTCGCTTATTCGCAAGTGCCATTTCTCTAATCACGATACACTTTAACCACAGCGGCACGCGAACAGTTCACAAATTGCGCTGTTTCTGAAATACAGCCACACTTGTCCCGAAAGCCGAAAATCATTCCTTTGTGAAAATCTGATAAATCACTCCTTATACCCATAACAGCAATGAGCGATATGTTTTCAGAATGCCTACAGCACACCTTATATACTCTCCAAGCCAGCTCACGACACGTGACTTCTTTTATTGGCTACGCGCTGTTGACGTCAAAGTAGGAGGTGGTCACAATAATGTGACACGACTGTGTATGAAATAAAGTAGCTTTGGTACATCCAATACATAGGCATGATCAAGGTCGCATTGCGATGTTGAGTTTTCTTGCGATGGCGTAATTTCGAGACATAGTTACAGAGTAGGTGCCTTAAATGTTGTTTGGTTTTTGTTTTGTCTTCTTTTTACATTAGAGATAAGAGGCTGCACCTAATATCTTCAAAGGTCATCAACCTGGAGCAAAATTGAACCAAACGCATCCTAAGGAAATGTGTAATGCACACAATTATTACATATAGCATCAACAGATGTGCTTTTTTAATTATCTCATAATGCGCTTAAAATTTAGATGAAAAATACTGGTAGCTCTAACATACACCATAATTTGTTAGTTTCAGTAGCAGTTCATTTATAATTCAATTAAATGATAAAAAATACTTCACGTTTGAATTTTCGTAAATATCTATTATATCTCTAAAATTCTCGAGTTCGCGTTACTTGTTTTGGATTACATCTAAAGAGTTTACCAGTTTCGGCACAAACCTAAAGTAATTCTCACAAGCTTTTGCTGACTTTCTAGAATTAAGCAAATGTAGTTTTTTTTTAGAAAAATGGAGATATCAATTTCTGTTACTTATTTTCTCTTAAGGCCAAGTTTTTCAGCTTTACATGATACAAAGCAAAGAATTTCGAAAGAGTTTTCCTGCATAACATAGCTGTGGTTTCCTTGCTTCTACTGAAATTAAAACCTTGAGGGGCATTGTACAGTTATTTGAAAAAAGTTTAGACCACAAATCATTTTTCTGTAATTTTTTCGGATTGCATCATCTCATTTTGTGATTGCGTCACTTCATTTAGTTATTGCATCGTACTTCTGCATCAAATATTTATCGAGTCGGCCGAGCATTTGAAGTTCACTTAGCTTCTGGTTTTGATACAGAAAGGTTGTGATTTGCATTTTTTCCATCTGGTATTATGGACAAGAGCCGCATTACTGAGCGTTTCCCAGAGAGCACAGATAGCCACCTTATATAAAGTAGGACATTCTGAATGCAAAATAAGCAAGAAGTTGCACACGAGCAAGACTGCTATCTATAATGAGATCATGCACATCAAAGATGATGAAGCATTTAGCAATTCGAAGAGGAGTGGTCGTCTAAGGGGAAAAACCCCGAGGTGACCGTTCCATACGAAGAATCGTCGTGCTTGCACTGTGGACTTCCGTCAAGAAGATCAAATATAACTTCCTTTAAAGAGACAAAAGTTAATGCGAGCGCTGATTTTAGACTTTTGAGCAAAGCAATTGGATGAAAGTCATAGATACGCGCACGTAAGCTTCGACTGACTTTAGTCATGAGCAAGAAGATATCAGAATTCACTAGGAAACATCAGTGTTATACTGATAACGGCTAAAGTAAAGTTTCCTTTTATTCAGATGAATCGACTTAAATCTCTTGAGAAATACACGGTCCCCATCATGAAACTTCCTCCAAGCCAAATGATATGGAGTGCTATAACAAAATCTGGTACTGCTGCTTTATATCTTCCAAATATTATCATGAACGGGCCTAGGTGTATGGAAATGTTACAAAATTAGCTGTCAATTCTTATGAACATTCACGGACACATCACACGCATGCGGTACCCCATGACACAGATCCAAGACAGTGAAGGATTTCTGACAAAAAACAAGACCACTGTACTCCAGTGACTTTGTAACAACGCAGGCTAATATTTGAATTGTTTTGAAAGATATCGTGGATAATATTTGAATTGATAATACTGCATGGATAATATTTGAATTGTTTTGAAAGATAAGGACTCAGAAAAACTGCTAAATGCGAAAGCTTTGATTTATGCCGTCAAGTGTGTTTGACGTAAGAAAATATACATTGAGTACTCCGATTCCTCATATTCTGCATACCGCATCTTTATTAGACAATAATTTGCAATAAATAAGTCCATACCAGGTACTACATCTAAATAATTTTGATCCATTTTGGTTAAAAAATTATTTAAGTGAATGTGTTCTGCGTATATCGTTGAAATACATCTTCCAAGTATTTAAACGCTTCAACACACCTGTGAAAATTGAAAAAACAGTCAGCTGGTCCTACATCTTTGCAAAATACTGTAATATCATGGAAATTCGGTTTAGCACTGCGTCATCTCATGAATAAAGTCTTCTTTCCTTCTTTATGTGACTTTCGTTGGCGGGTGGCAGCCATCAAATGCCATGATGCCATATACACTGAAGAGCAATTGCATTAGAGACAGCTGGCGTTATGCAAATGTGGCACTGTGGGCGGCCCTGTAAACGGAAAAGACATGACGTATGCAGCGATCCGTCAATATAAGGAGTGATGCTACGGGCATCAGTAAGAGTCGGACGCAGTATGAGTTAGACGAAGGATTTAAGCACATTTGATCGTGGGCAAATTGTTGGGGCTCGACGAATGTGTCACTCCATCTCGGTAGTCGTGCAGGCACTGCGATTTTCACGAGCCACTGTGTCACGGGTGCACCGTGAGTACATCGAATCCGGTAAAACCATCCCTGCAAGGGCTAACTGTCGTGGACAACAGCGTGTGGATGAGCGGGGTCATCGTCGGCTAGCTCGCATTGTAACAGCAGATAGACGGGCCACAGTGCAAGAAATCACTCGGCAATTTAACGCTGGTGCACAAAAACGTGTAAGCATCTACACCATCCAACGGGGTACAGAAGCCATCGTCCCACGAGGGTACCGCTGCTGACCGCACATAACAGGGTGCAAAGGTTAGCATGGGCGCGAGAACATCGCCACTGGACACTAGACATGTGGAAAAATGTTGCCTGGACTGATGAGTCGAGATTCATGTTGGTACATGCGGATGGCAGGTACGAGTACGGCGCAAACCACATGAAGCGATGGATTCTTCTTTCCAGCAGGGTACTCTTCAAGCTGGTGCGGGTAGCATTCCCGTCTGGGGACTGTTTACGTGGACTGAAATGGGACCCCTGGTACGGGAGACATCGTACCTCACAGGTCAACGTTACCGGGATATCCTGGACGACCATTTGCTCCAGTTTGTGCGTCTTCAACATCCCACTGGGGACCTCATCCTGCATCAAGACAATGCACCGTGCCAACGCTCCCCAATTGTATCCGAATGGTTGGCTGAACAGTCCACCGACATGACATCGCTTCCTTGGCCAGCTAGGTCACCTGACCTCAATCCCATCGAGAGAGATGTTCGAGGCTCTGACCCCCTCCATCAAATCTGCGTGAACTGTGGGAGCTTGTTCAAGGGGCGTGGATCCATATGGCTTCCCAACGCTTCCGGCGTCTTGTCGAGTCCCTGCCGAGACGAATCGCCGCCGTCATCAGGGCGAAAGGTGGTGCTACACTTTAGTAGACAGGTATCTCTAATTCAGTTGTTCTTCAGTGTACATACACTCAATTGACAAAACATGAGCGATACCTACCTAATAGCGAATTGGTCGTCCTCTAGGGCGAATAACAGCCTGTACACGCAGAGGCATCGACTCAACAAGATGTCGGAGGGTTTCCGGGGTAATGCCATCCATGCCTGTTGCAACACTGTCCTGAACTCCACCCAACACGTAGGTTCCGGATCCATTGATCTGATGTTCGGCTGCACGGCATCCCAGATACCTTCAACAGGGTTTCAATCCGGGGACCTTGGGAGCCTCTGGATGGTTCCAAAAGCAGATGAGTGTTCCTTGTGCCATGCATGAGTGGTTACCGCCCTGAGGGGCGGCGCCTTTTCCAACTGAAACAGACCGTCGACGGTAGGTTGCGCGAAGGCCATGAAAGCGAGTAAGTGGTCAGCTTACACATGCTGATAGGGCGCAGCGGTTAAGGACCTCTTCAGGCACACCTAATGTGTCGCATGAGAAGTCTCTCCAAACCAACACAGAGCCAATACCGCCTTGAACAAAGCCAACCTGTCACAGTGGAGCCATGACCTCATTCTGTTGACGCCACACCTGCATCCACCCATCAGCTCGGTACAGTTGAAAAGAGGATTCATCTGGCCACACGACGCGGCACAACTCAACAGAGGTCCACTTCAGATGTTCCCGGCACCAGGCGAGGCTTAATTTCCGATGACGAGCAGCCAACAGTGACACACGAGTAGGGCGTCGCTACGGGGCCGACGGGCAACGTCGGCCCCCGTAGCCCGTACCGTTCACTCGCTGACACCGCTTGGATCTCTGACATTTAACCTGGAAGTGATTTGCGCCCCAATTACTAAGCGGTTGATATATGAGCCTGGATAGATTACGTCGACCACGGTCATCAATGGTGTGTGGTCGGCCACCGTTTGCCCTTTGGGCCCTGCAACATTCTTCGCTGGTATCCTCGCAATACACGCTTGATATGATTGCCCTCTGGAACCCTAGGGTTCTCACCACTTGGGCGATAGAATGCGCCTACGATCAAAGTCGCTCAGATCACCACCTTTACACATGTTCATCGATTTCGATACATTGTTGGAAAGCCGTGCTCTCCGCCTATTTATCACCTGCATTCAATTTGGCTCTGAACCATTCTGCGCGGATGCTCACCATGTAAACTTTCCATCGCCTCTATCTCTGTTTTGTCTACAGAGTGTATGTATACTGCTGGCCACCCAAAATGCAACACCAAGAAGGAAGCATCCGATTACCCTGAAATTCGCAGCATGCGTCGCCCGCGAGAGGACATGCAACCGATTAGCATTGCAGGGCATATGGAAATCATGTGCGCCTGGCACGCTACCGAGAAGCACTATAAGAAGAGTGCACAGAAGGCGGGGTGTAAGTAGTGGAATTGTGTTGTGCCGCCTGACCTGTGCGTTGGAAGCTTCCTGATACGTCGTCGCGGAGTGCGGTTCTCATTTCAGCACGTTTCGGAGTTCGACAGAGGACGAATAGTGGCTTATCGCGACAGCGGTTTATCGTACCGAAACATCGTCGCCCGTGTGGGACGACATCCACCCCCAGTAAGGCGAGAATGGATTCGGTGGGTGCAGGAAGGACAGACGGACCGACGTGGGCGATTGCCGCACCCGCGGCACACCAGCGAACGACAGGACCCGCATGTTGTGCGGCGGGCATTGACGGCTCGCACAGCCACATCACGAACGTTAGCGCAGGAATTAGGGTGTGTTGCGCAACAACCTGTGTCAGCACGTACCGTTTGACGTCGTCTGCAGGAGCAGGGACTTGTCGCACGGCGCCCATTGCTCCGATTACCATTGATGTTACACCACCGGCGAGTGCGGCGGCAGTGGTCCGTTGAACGCCGCACCTGGACTACAGAATGGCACGACATTGTCTTCTCCGACGAATCCCGCTTCTGCCTGCAGCACCACGAAGGTCGGATCCGCGTGTGGGGGCACCGCGCGCTAGAGACTGTATGGCGCCTGCATTATGCATCGCCATACCGGTCCGTCGCCTGGCGTCATGGTTTGAGGCGCAATCGGATATGACACCCGCACCCTTCTGGTACGCATCGCCGGTACACTCAACAGCCACAGCTACATCTCCGACGTTTTGGAGCCTATAGTCTTCCCTTACCTACAGGACCTGCCAGCGGCCACGTTTCAACAGGACAATGCGCGCCCGCACGTGGCACGCGTCGTGCGACAATTCTTTACGGCCCACGAGGTGTCAGTGCTGTCGTTGGCCGCCTGTTCTCCAGATATGTCTCCCATCGAACACGTCTGGTCACTGATCGGCAACCAAGTTGCCCGGCAAGCACCACCCGCGGCTAAGCCTGATGAACTGTGGCAACGTGTGGAAGCAGCCTGGATCAACATTCCCCAAGCCCACATCAAAAGCCTTTTTCGTTCGATGCCGCGGCGTGCAGCGGCCGTTATTGCTATACATGGGAGCCACACGAACTATTGATGTCTGCGTGTTCCGGAAGTCGCACGGGCCTGTAAGCTCAATCGTTTTATCTTTGTATATGTTGTTGTGTCCAGTAAATCTGGCTTTGCTATCTCGTGTCGTTCTTGGTGTTCCAATTTGGGTTGCTAGCCGTGTATATATAATGATTCTAATATTATTTTTCTTGTAGTCAGTCATGCCCGTTCCATCATAACATCCATACCATCTTTCTGTCTTCTTATAACCGCTCTCTTCACTTCTGTTTCTACTTCTGAAACCACCTAATCAGTTCTATGCTTTTCTTCCCTCCGTATGTTGCCACAGTTCGCCAGCCATTTCTTTTGTACATTTTTACAAGATATTTTTTTTTGTTTTGAACACAAGAGAAACTGCTTCGAAGTTGTTTACTGGTTCACCTAGTCCTCATGCAGTTATCATTCATCGCATGCAGCACATTTCGAATGCCTCAAGTCTTCTCGTGGAATCCTTTGCGATAACAGAGGTCTCACAATTGTAAAACGATATGGGCCATAAGTTGCATTTCATGATCCTAAATATAAAATTCAGATGTATATTTTGTCTGCACAATATTATCTTTGTCTGACTAAATTGCTTCCCTTTGCATATCCTGTCTTATTTACGGTGTTTTGTCATTATCTTCCCAAATGAAAGATATTATCAACTTGCTTTATATTTCTATTCTAGCATTTAGCATTCATTGCTTGTTGCTCTCTTTATGCTAATAAACATGGTTTTTGACTTCTTGATGTTTACTACGTTGTAAGTCCCATTTCTTCATCTTCCTTTCCACATCCGCTATCAAGGCTTAAAGCTTTTTTCATAAGGGTGCTTTTTAAAGTTCCTTTGGTTTTCATTTTCTATCTTATGTTCTTCAGTGCATTATGGTTTTCGCGTTGAGATTGTGAAGAAATATGTCCCCTTTTCTGCTGTTCTTTCATTTACAGTAATAACTCCAGATTTCTACTGCAGTAGAAATGCTTAATTGCTCAAATATCATACAGTGTGATTTCAGGCCACTGCAGAATCTTCATTACCTTTTAATTTAATTAGACGCTTTTCTGTAATCCAGAATTCACACAAACAGTGGGACACTAAATTCTATAGCCATTTCAGCTGTATGTTGCTGTAAAAACTTTGTTTTTTTTTTTTTGTATCCATCCCATTTCTGCACCCAAACAGCGTATCATCAACCATTGTATCCGTGTTCGAATAGATTCTATTATGTATATATTAAGGTAACACAACGTAGTTTGTCACAATTATTTATTTTTTCAACCCAACCATGATTTCGCTGGGTATTGACCTAGCTTCATCAGGACGAATGGCACGTAAATATTCAAATTGTATATGACATCATAAATGGTGTTTACAGTCACGTGTTTTGGTTAGATGCTTCCACGCGCTTGATAGAAATGGCGTGGATGCCATGTCATTAACAAGTTGCGAAGACTTCTGATATATATGGAAAGCTTCCAAAATATCAAGTTTGGTGGTTAAATCTGGCTTGTCAATTAATTTTGCTATTTCAAAGAGAAATGTGTGGTCCTTTTCGTAACAGTGTTTAGCCGTCGATGACTACTTGATATCAAATTTCCGAATGTAGGTCTTGTGCTCCTTCAATCGAAAACGCAAGGCTCTACGGGTCTGTCCTATATACGAAGCGCTACATTCACACGGAATTTGGTAAATTTCCCACGAGTTTTTGTCTTCAACATAGTCCTTTGATCCTAAAAATCTCATTTTGTTTATGGGTTTAAAAATCACCTTTTAAGGTGATTTTTAAATTGATAGAAATGGCGTGGAGTTCTTTTTAAAGGTTTTGAGAATTTTTGTAATTTTCAAGGCAATGTCACGGGAAAATGGAATGATGGTAAAATTTTCTCACAATGGGCTTATCACAGGAGTTAATGTGGAGATAGGCTTCGGTTTCCGGAATTTTGTTAGAGCCTTGTCTATAAAGGAAGGGTTGTATTCTCGCTCTACTGCAACACGTTTAGGGAAATAAAGTTCTTTTTCCAAACTGTCTTTATCTGAACATATATGTATCGTGCGATATACGCAAGTGTAAAAGGCGCTGAGTTTTTGTTGATAAGGGTGATTGGACTTGTCATGTGGAGGTGAAAAAATAGCGAAATGCTTCTGATAAATTGTGGTTGCGAGAGATCCATTTAAGCAAGTTACAAGGACGTCAAAGAATGGTAGGCATCCGTTATTTTCAGTTTCGTTGCTGAATTGAATGTTAGGATCAATGGAATGTATAAATTTGACTAATTCCGGAATTTCAGAATGTTTTCCCTTCCATAGAAGGAAAGTATCGTCTACAAACCATATCCATAAGTTAAATTTCACAAGTTTGAAAAGTTTTTCTTCAAATCGGCGCATGTAGATTTCACATAATATAGGTGATAGTGGGATGCCCATGGCTGGACCTTCCGTCTGTTCATGAAACTTTCCACGGGAAGTAAAACTCTCCTATTTTATGCAAATGCCCACTGTCTCGTTATTTCTTCAACTTCAAGTTGGCTGTAATGATGCTCTACAAGACTTAATTTTAGGTATTCCAGAGCTCCTTTTATTGGAACGTTAGTGAACATAGACACCACATCAAAGGATAGTATTAGTTGATCTACGTAGGGGTGTAGTTTGAGTCGATTAGTAAACTCAATGGAATGTTTCACAGATGTTTCGTTTGGAGTGGCCAATGTAGATAATTTTGAAGATAAGAACTTCGATAACTTATATGCTGCTGTGCCGTCCTGATGAAGCTATTACTATATGCTGCTGTGCCGTCCTGATGAAGCTATTATTATATGCTGCTGTGCCGTCCTGATGAAGCTAGGTCAATACCCAGCGAAATCATGGTCGGCTTGAAAAAATAAATAATTGTGACAAACTACGTTGTATTACCTTAATATATATATAAGTGTCACAAGACTGTAGTTTTTGAGATCAATATTATATTATGGTCGGCTTTAAATGAACTTTTTGCTTGTGTAATTGAATAGTCTTCCATTCAGTTTGTTTGTTAGTTTTAAGAATTTTAGTAAATAGGATTATTATCGAATTATGCATTTCATCTGGGACAATCTGTGTTCTACATATATTATTGAAAGTTTCTAATGTTTTATTCCGCTATCCTCGAAGCATTTTATTAATTCATTCGAAATCCTTAGTGTTCCTGTAATTTTTATATCCCTAACGTATTTTAATGCAGGCACCTTATTTCATCTTCAGTTGTAAGTCAGTCACTCTACAATAACCTTTGCAAGTTGAAATTTTTCCCGTGATCATCATAAGTATTTTCTCCAATCTGTTTTTAATTTCTGCTATATCCGTGATTACTACCTCATTTATATTTTCAATGCAATTTATTCTTAGTGAATATTTTTTTGTGAAATCAAAATTTTTTTATGAAGTTCCTTTGCGTTATGTTTTCACTTTTTCTTCAGTCACTATTCTTTAACTTTATAATTCATTTGTGTATCTCTTTAAATGTTGCAAGAATCCATTCCAATTTAAGTGGATTCACATGAACATGGTTCAGATTTAAAGATATTTTTTCAACTTGCCGACATGAATTAATCCCATCTATTGTTTCCCTTCTGGTTAGTTTGCAGCTGATGTTCCTTCGTCCCGCACAAATACATGAGTCCAATAGAATCAAATGGAACATTCATCAAAAAATTCGCAACCACGTACAGAACTGAAGTCAAAATAATCCAAAGAAAACGATACAGCACTGAGTGGGATTTCAAAGTGTCATCAGCGCATCATGTTTAGACACTAGAGCTTCAAACCTGCTTCTGAGTGACGAATTTTGTTCTGAGGCGTTTTTCTTTATAATTTAACGGATTTTATAAGACCCGTGGCAACAAGAATTAAAGCAAAAGATAACATCTAATAATTGGTGTGATTAGCACGTCATACAAGAAATTCCTTTCTGCCTCAAGAAATAAAAGTAGCGAATTTTGAGAAACGAAAAATCAGCGAAAACCAAAACGCACTTTAACGCATCGCAGCGAAAACACTGCGCACTATTTAACATACACAATGTTCCTCACGAACGGAATGAGTTAAAATTTGGATTTCTCAACCTAACTAATCAATTTTTTAAAACATTTGCACGTAGAAAGAGATAAAACACCTAGTAGCTGCAGAAATGTGAGTTACGAAAAGTCACAGATTGTACGCGAAATGTTTCCCATAGAGCAAAATATCCGAAGCAAAATAAAGAAAGAAAAAATCAAATTGATTTATTACGTAGAACAGCGATGTTAAGGAAAACGCAATATAACTTCACGCCTAAAGAGACAACTGACGTTATTTGAAGAAAAAAATGGGTGCGAACGTTCTTCATACTCAAGGGTATTAGATCAAGATAAGATCTTTCATACTAATTTCTAGAAGAGAAGATACTCTTTCAAAAAAAGCAAAAAAAAAACTAAAAAAGAAAAACACTATAGTAAAAGTGTCCTTCACAGAAGCAGCTATGGAATGGATGCTTTTTTTCAAATTCGACTTTTATAAGCTGGGATAGCAAGAAACGAGTTAACACATTTTCGCCCCTGGCGAGGAAGTTGTTCATAATTTAAACGAACCCTATCAAACGCCAAGCGTCGTTTATGCAACAGAGCAGCAGCCGCATAAAAGGGCCTGTTGAAGAGTTGCGCGTCACATCTTTTGCTAAGCGTAAAGGATTTTAGAATAGCAGATTTGTTGTAATGGCTGCGAGACATCATTTAACAGATGAAATAAGGTGGAGAGCTATTGGAAGACAACAGGCAGGCCGAAGTCAGGTAAAAATTTCAAGATGGCTGAATGTGAGTCCTTCTGCGGTCCACAAATGATGGAACCTATTTCAAAATGCGCAGTCTGCTTCCCAAAGGTATATAGCGAAGGAAGGGCTAGGGTTACAACATCCGTGAATGACGGACATCCACTATTAACTGCGTGGATGAACAAGACGGCTACTCTGACACAACTGCGATCTCCAATTGCTGGGTCTAGAGGAACTTCACTGTACGCCAAAGACTTCATAATCTAGATCAGTGGTTCCCCAACTTTTTGAGTCTAGGAACACTTTTCAGGAAAGAAATTCGTCACGGAGCGCTATGTGCGTTTTTGGCTGTTCTTACCTAACTGCACTTTTCAAGTTGTTAGTCAATATTTTATCGTATAGTTATAGCACGAATGAGTTTTCGAATTTTAAATAGCCTAAATTTTTATTTAAACTTAATTTTTCCCTTTAAAAGTCATTACAAATTGGAACTTTGACTATCGTTTTCTCAAAACATCAATTTTGCACATACGTGTCTTTGGCATAAGGTCGACGATATTTTCTCCTAGCACCTATATGAGTACTAAACCGAATGACAGCAGTATTGACGATGGAAGGTATTTTTAAGCATTTGGGCATGTTAAACATGAAGTTTTATTTCATTCAAAATGTTATTTTCTCCACTTATTTAGAGGAATATGGAACTTATCTAACTACATAAACGAAGAACAACAACAAAAAGCATAAAGTAAGGCACTGCATTTGAGAATGAATTCAAAGCAGGAATTGTAAATCCACAATACGTTACCCACATAGATATGGTATTTAAAACCATCTTCACAGTTGCTAAACCAAAAATGTCACTTGTCATTGAAAAAGAACGATAAAACATAGTCCGCGATCGTAGATTTTAATAAAAGACATGGGATTGTTTTGATTTGCACAATATGGCTATATCTGGTTGAATTTGGGACAGCTGCAACCGAATATCTGGCTTTGCATTGAGGCGATATGTGTATTTTGATTTAGTAACCACATAGGTAGAGAATCCTGATTCACATAAGTCAGTTGTTGCAAAGGACAGAAGCCCTTTGCAACAAATTCGCTTTATCTGACAAAACGTTAAATTCGTCTCTTAGCTGACTCCAAAATTCTGATAGTGACTTGTTAGCTGCAAAATTCTCTTTTATCACAGATCTGATGTCAAGTCAGTCAAGCACTCATACTGCTGCGATGTCAGAAAGGCTGGCTTTTTCGAACAGCAGAGTATGGATTTACAACCCAAAAGTTTTCTTTAATTGTTTCATGGAGTTCATCCCGAAAATTACACTTGAAACTATCAAGCAAACTTAGCTGATGAGCATGAAACTATTTTAAGATATTTCCAGGTATATTGAATTCTAGTTCTCTAAATTTTTTTACCATTGGGAAGCTGTCTAGATTTCGAGTTTTCATTGATTCCGCCGAAAACTTGACTTTCTTTTTAAACGCTTGTACTTCATCGCTAGTGTCAAAAACAGGTACTGCTTTTCCTTGAATTCAGAGACTTAAGTCATTAACCTTTTAAACATTTCTGCTAAATACGCCAATTCATGAGCCAGCGCTCATCACACAAATTGTCTCCCAAGGCGAAGTCTTTGTCAATCAGGAAAGTTCTGACTTCAGCTCTCATTTCAAAGAGCCGAGTCAAAGTTTTGCCACGAGAAAGCCACTTTATTTCTCTGTGAAGAAGTAAAGACTTATGTAGACTTCCTATGTCATCACACAACATTTTGAATAGCCATGTATTCTTAGGTCGTGATTTCATAAAATCAATTATTTTCACGATTTCATCCAAGACTTCTTTTAGGGAGGACGGCATATTTTTTCTGTTTTCAGTGGCTACTGCTGCACTCCCTGACTTTTTGTTTTATTCTTGAGATAACACCGAACGCCTTCCCAGTCATTGCCTTCGCGCCATCTGTGCAGATATCAACGCAGTTATCCCATGGGATGCCACTCACTGTGAAAAATTTGTCTAATAATTTGGAAGTTTCAAAGCCACTTGTGTTTATCGGTAACGGCTTGCAGAGAAGCAGATCCTGTTGAAAAAACTCCAAATACTGGTAGCGCACAAATACTATTAAAATTGCCAACCCGGACACATTCGTTGATTCGTTCATTTGGAGCGAAAATTTAGTCTTAGTGCATTTTTTTCGTGAACGTAAAGTAGCTTTCACGTCCTCTGCTAAGTCCCCGACTGCTCCGATGGCGCAGTGGTCTAAGAGATGGTTTCTGGTCATTCGGACGAGACGGGTTCGGGTTCTAATCCCAGTTAGGCATGGATGTTGTTTTTGTCTTACGGCGCTGGGTCTCTCTCTTCCCTTCAGTCAGTGGCCTTAAATAATTAGGGACGGGCGACTGGTTTTAGCCCATTACGTTGCTCATGGTGGTCGTTAAATCCTCAATCAAATAAACAAAACTGGCCCCGATTCGTCTCGAGATTGTGTTATCACAAAGAAAGTGTGCCTTCTAGTTTCGTGGCTTTTCTATCCATTATACCCTTTTTTATTTCTTATTTGAGGTTTAACGACCACCGTGAGCAAGTCAGTGAGCTATAAGCAGTCGCCCGTCCCTAATTTAGGGTCACTGGTTCTAGGGAAGAAAGAGAGCCAGCGACGAAAGACAAACACAACATCCGGTCTAAGCGATGGCCTCTGATCATTCGTCCGTAAGGGGTCTGGGTTCGAATCCCGGTGAGGCATGGATGTTGTGTTTGTCTTACGGCACTGGCTCTCTCCCTTCCCTGGAACCAGTGACCCTAAAATTAGGGACGGGCGACTGCTTATAGCCCATTGAGTTGCTCACGGTGGTCGTTAAACCTCCAATCAAAAAAAAAAAAAAAAAAAAAAAACACAACATCCATGCCTCACCGGGATTCGAACCCGGACCTATCTCGGAAGAATGATCAGAAGCCATCGCTTAGACCACTGCGCCTCCGGGGAGGCCCAAAACGCATTCAACCATGTCCTTTACGCAAGACTTAATAAGGTTTTCAGCGATGGTTATGGGCTTCGCCAACTTGAGCAACTCGTAATTGACTAAATAGGACGCCATCAAAGCCTTTTCGTTAACTGTGTTTGAGTGACAGAATATAATTTTCTGGGCTTGAGTAAGTTCACCGTACTTCCTTCTGAAGAAATCAGTCGGTTTGTCCTTGCATCTGGATGGATCCCCTGAAAATGACGGCACATTTTTGCTGGGAACGTTGCACTGTTTCGCAACACTTTGCCGCAAATTACGTACTGTGGTTTGTTGTCACTGGTCTCAACGAACGCAATATCAAAGTAGGAATCGGGTACTTCCTTTTTAGCACGTCTTTTGTAAAAACAGCTCGTGCTTATGTTATCGGTTTGTCCGTCCGTCCGTCCGTCTGTACCCACGGTATCTCTGCAACTATTAGTCCGATTTGAAAAATTCTTTTTGCATTCGAAAGCTTGAAACATGCGAATGATGATCCTTTATTTCGTTTTTCTTACGATGTACAATTTCGCCGCTAGAGGGTGTAAATGCAGATGATGCCGAATTCAAAAATACGTTTTATTCCACATATTTGCTTCTAAATATCCGATTGAAAAAAATCTTTTATCTTTCGATTTCATTTATGTCGAAGAGTATTTTGGATATAGTTTCTTTTTCAAATTACCCATAGATTTCCCGCTAGGGGCGTAAAAGCAAATTGCATTTTCCCCGATAACTCTTCTTCTAAACCTCCGATTAGAATTTTTTTCAGCGGATACATTTCCTGATGCACAATCTTTTGCATATAATTTCGAATTTTTGGTAAAGAATAGTTTGGCCACCAGGGGGCGTAAGTGTTCATTTTCGCTTCTGATGTATTTGCCATAAAATCTGAGCTTCTAAAGTATCGATTGAAAAAGTTCTTTTGTGGACTGATGCCACTCACATCGATAAACCTTTTCGGAATATTTTCTTCCTAAAATATTCCACAGTTTCTCTGCCAGGGAGCGTAGATATATATCTTATTTTTGTCAATATCTCGACTTCTAAGAGTCCGATTTGAAAAATTCCTTCTTTGTTGGATAGTGTTTTCCGTGCGACGTGTTTTTCATATAATTTCAAAATTTTCAAGTAATTCATAGACTTTCCACTAGGGGGCGTAAAGGTAAATTGCGTTTTCCTCTATATCTCTGCTTCTAAATCTCCGATCTCAAAAATTCTTTCTGCACCGAATACAGCTCCTGATGGGAAATCGTTTGCACGTAATTTCTAATTTTTGTAAAAAAAAAATGGTTTGACCACCAGGAGGCGTAAACCTTAATTTCCGCTTCTGATGTATTTGCAGCAAAATATGAGCTTCCAAATTCTCGATTGAAAATAACATCGTTTGTAGACCGATACTACTCATGTCGACAAACATTTTAGGAACATTGTCTTCTTAAAATAGTGCATGGTTTCTACGCCAGGGGGCGTAGATATATATCTTATTTTTGTCAATATCTCGACTTCCAAGATTCCAATTTAAAAAATTCCTTCTTTGTTGGATAGTGCTTCTAGTGTGACATATTTTACTTATAAATTCAAAATTTTCAAGTAATTCATAGACTTTCCGCTACGGGCGTAGAAGTGGGTAAATTGCGTTTCCCCCTATATCTCTGCTTCTAAATCTCCGATCTGAAAAATTCTTTCTGCACTGGATACAGCTCCTTATCGTTTGCACGTAATTTCAATTTTTTGTAAAAAATTGTTTGGCCACCAGGTGGCGTAAGTCTTAATTTCCGCTTGTGATGTATTTGCAGCAAAATATGAGCTTCTAAAATCTCGATTGAAAAAAAGTCTTTTGTTGACCGATACTACTCATGTCGACAAACATATTAGGAACATTTTCTTCTTGAAATAATGCATGGTTTCTACGCCAGGGGCGTAGATGTGTATCTTTTTTTGTCAATATCTCTACATATAAAAGTCCGATTTGAAAACTTCCTTCTTTGTTGGATAGTGTTTCCAATGCGAAATGTTTTTCCTATAAATTCAAAATTTTCAAGTAAATCATAGACTTTCCGCTATGGCGCACAATGGTAAATTGCGTTTTCTGCTCCTAAAACTCCGATTTGAAAAATTCTCCTTGTATCGCATACAAGACCTGACGGAAAATATTTTTCAAGTAATTTCTAATGTTTGGTAAAAAATGGTTTGGCCACCAGGAGTCATAAGTGTTAATTTCTACTTCTGATGTATTTGTAGCAAAATCTTGGCTCCTGAAAACTCAACTAACATTTTTTTTCTTGGACCGATACTGCTCATATAGATAAACCTTTTGTGAATACTTTCTTCCTAAAATAATGCATGGTTTTCCCACCAAGGGGCGTAAAGTCACATCTTATTTTTGTCGATAACTCTGTTCCTAAGAGTTCGTAAGCTCACGATTCCGTTTACAGCAATATCTGAGGCATTAAAGACCCGAATGAAAAACTTCTTTCTTCCGTCAGATACTATTGTTTTCCATACCGGTTCCACTGACTTTGAATAGCTTTTGACTTTGAAGAGATTTGCGTCAGAACGGATTCAAAAGACGTGCTTATTTCACCCGAAAATTCGGTGTCATCTTTCTTGTTTACTATTCTTTTTCGTGTGGCACTACTCTCTGAAATACTAGGCAGTTGGTTCAACACTTCAGAAAGTTCTGGCGCACCCGCTGTTGTTGATTCGTTCAGAAACCCTTCATCCTGTCCAGTAACTCATTCAACTTCCACACTACAAATGAAAAATAATATTCGTATCAGCTGGATAAATAATAGTATTAATAATAAGGGTCGGGTAAATATTAAAAAACTAACATAAATTTGGACATGCCTGTTTGCTGTTGGTATTTTCACAGCTACTGGAGGTACTGTGTTGGAGTTTTGACAGTTTTTTTAAGAATCGAGACTTCAGCCAGAGATCCACTAAAAGAAAATCGATGACATTTTCTGGATCACTACGTAGGTGCTCCAAGAAACCTGCAATGGGCAAGTGTTTCGTACTCAAAACGGAAGATCTGAAAAGTTATGTTAACGTAATTGTTTAAAAGGAAAAAACTTACATTGAAAGGCACGCACTAAAAGCAATCATAAATAAATAACACAGCACTGCGACTTGATTCATTTCGAATGTTGACTGAATGCTGACAGAACTGAAACTGACTGAAGGTTCGAAGAAACACGATGTTTTAATATGGAACAGAAACTTTCCAGATAATTCTGGAAAGGTGTCGAAGCTAACAATCGGATCTGAAAAGGCGGCGAAGTTCTCACATAGGAGACAGAAGTAGCGTGGCACCGTCAAGTCTCTCTGTTCGGTTTCGCAGCGTGCAGTCTGTGTGATTTCCCAGACGTTCTCGATGTTCGTGTGGTTCCGAGAAGGTGCGGGCGGGAAGGAAAGCTGACTGAGGTGACGCATGATATGCACTTCGGTCATAATATTTGCCATCTACCCAGTACTTATCTATACACAGTTCATGGCAGCACAAATTCACAATTGAGATCTTGCATTTATTTTACTTTCCAATTTTTTCGCTGAATTAGAGCGATTTGCATTTGCTAATTTGAAGACTTGTCTCTGAAAGACAAAGTTAGATTATCCTTAATCTGAAAATGGGAAAAACTAATGGAAATATGTAGAACGAATATGAAATTTCATCATCTATTATTTTCACGCTGTGAAAAAGTAAAGATACTGTAAAAAGGGCATTTCAGGATAAAAAAACATTATCATTAAATGAGTAAAGGAATAGGAAAACGATTTAAATTATCCTTAATAATGTTGTTTACTGTTCAATGTAAAGCTGATTTGCCTGTGAATGTCTTGAAAGTTCAAACCGAGGAATTTGTTATACATCTGGGATATTCAGACACTGAGGTTCAATTTGATGGCTTGGCAGCTTTAAGACCAGGCATAGCATTTCTTTTGGAAAAAGTGTGCGCTGAAGCAAAGTCTGCAGAATTGGAAGGCTTTTTAACTTGGTTGGATAAAAGATGTTCCAAAATAAAAAGAGACTACACCAAAGACACAATTTGTAATGCAAATGAGGCCGGGTACTTTTTTTTTTTTTTTTTTTTTTATAACATCACTGCAAGCCAGACTTTGAAGTTTAACGGCGAAAAGTGAGTCACAGAAAAGTTTTCGAAAAATAGATGAACAATGTTAGTGTGTGCGCTTATATATCTGCTTCGAACACGAAGGAGATTTTAATAATGTGGTAGTCAAAAACCCGAGGCCTTTTAAAGATACAAAAAAAAAAAAAAAAAAGAAAGAAAGAAAAGAAAGAGGAAGATGGCACTGAATTTTTGGTTTTATTGAACACATCTTCTGAAACCTTCCCGACGCGTACAAAATTTATCAAAGTTATTCAAAGTCTGGATTTCTGCAATAGTTGAAACATACAGAAATAGAAACAGCTACTTACTTCCACCAGAGGCTAAAAAGTATGTTACGAAAATTAAAAAATGGAGCACAAAAAGTTTTTCATAGCTAAAAGGAAAATATCAGAGACAAAGGGATTTTCAAATCGAACGGATTAAAAGTTGAAATATAGAATGAAACATACGATAAAACTGTACGCCTTCTAGCAGAAAAATTTTGCATAATGGGAAAGTTGTAAATAGGAAAAAAATATTCTTCATGACGAAAGATATGCTAAGGAAAAAATGACTTTTCAAATACGCCCCTTGGAAGCAGAGATAGCGAGAAAATGGTTTCGTTCTTCTTTACTATCCCTAGGGGAAAGCAGTGCATCTTTAAGAGAATAATGCTCTCCATCTTTATTGTAGAGAATGGCATACAGTAAAAGAAGAAATTTATGGATGGCGTTTTTAAAGCGGAGATACATCTGCAAACAGAAGTAAAAATCACCAGACAGAACTGTGAACTACAAAACTCCTGAAATGCAAACCTTAAGTGTTCTACAAGGTAAATGGTATCCTGCGTTAAAAGAATATTTGAAATAGCACATTCAGAAGCAGAGCTAGTGAGAAAAACAAGTAAAAGATTTGCGCCCCTAGCGGCGAAATTGAGTATTATTTAGGGAACAACATATACACAAGGAGTTTTCATAGTTAGCCGTGTCTGACCGAAAAAGAATTCTTCAGTTGGATTTTTAGTGCCTCAGATACTACTGTAAACCAAAACGTGAACCTGCGCTCCCTGGTGGAAGACTTATGCGTTAAGAAAAACTTGAAATTAAAACAGAAATATTTCGCACCGGAAGCGCTCTCCAAAAAAGAAAAAAATTCAAATTAGACTCTTAGAAGCAGAGATTCAACAAAAGTAAGATATAAATCTACCCACCGTGGCGGAAAAACTATGCATTATTTTAAGCAGAAGGTTTTCCGATGTGAACAGTATCTGTCCACGAAATAATTTTTTGCATCGAGCTTTCAGAAGCTCAGAGTTAGCTGCAAATGCATCAGAAACAGAACGGAAGGAAAGTATTTCCGTCAGGAGTTGTATCCGACGCAGAAAGAATTTCTCAAATCGTTTTTTTTTGTTTTGGAAGCAGAGATATCGGGGGAAACGCGATTTATTTGTACGTTCCCTAGCGAAAAATCTATGCATTTTGTGAAAAAGAGTCTGCATCTAAAATAGTCTTAGATATAAATAACACCGAAAGATTAAAGATTTTTTCATTTGGATATTTAGAAGCAAATGTATGGAATAAATGCTTTTTTGAATTCGATATCATCTGCATTTTCGCCCTGTAGTGGAGAAGTTGTGCATCGGTAAAACTGGAACGTAATGATAAATTCTCACATTTAAAGCTTCCCAATTCAAAAATAATTTATTAAATCTGATTCATATTTTTAGAGATATGGTGTCTACAGGCGGATGGACTGACAAAGTGATAACATAAGCACAAATATTTTTTATACAAAAGATGTGCTTAAAAAAAGAAAAGAAGAAAGAAAGAAAATTTCGGTCGAATATGGGAAGAGAAAAATCATTAACGACTTCGGGCAGCTTTACAAGTCACATAACTAAATCAGAAGAGATATTTAAAAACACAAAAAAGCAGAAAATTCTGCTTTTTACAAAGTCACGTACCTCATCACCACATAACTCACGAATATCCAGATTTAATTTTGCCGCAAAAAATCGGCATTCAATATTCAGCCTATGGACAGTAGGCCATAAGGAGTCTAAGAATAACCACCGGAAGCAATTAATCGACACGCACTTGGACAGAAGGTCGAGAGGAACAACATCAAATACAAATGCGAGTGCAGTCGAAGTTGTTCGTCCGATGACCGATGGGTGGGGAAATGTAACATAAAAGTGGTTCTGAAACTGCTCGGTAAAGCAGCCTTGTATAATTCGAAAGACGGAACCTCCGATGAAGAGAGAATTGATGAACCATTTCTGTCACAGCAAAACTAAGAAACTGATGTCACTGAATTTCAAAGTTATGTTTCTATTGAATATGGAGACCCGACATCCGATTTACCTACTGCATATGACAGTTTTAGTAAGAAATAATACTACAAGCAGATCAATGCGATGTGTTAGTGGACGATAACAATGACGACGAGTTTCATGAGGAATCGTCGCGAACTTCTTCAGTAGCTTTGGAGCGCGAGGGGAGATTCAAAATTTCTTTGAAACCGGAGAAGCAGCAATGAACGTAATTAGACGCGAACTACGCATTCCCAAACATAATTAGACGCGAACTACGCATTTCCAAACATAATTAGACGCAAACTAAAGGAAGAAAAAGACAAAAGAGAAGTTCAAACTGCATCAGCTACCTTCAGCATTAGGGTGGAGCGAAAAACACTTTTCTTTTAAATTTGAAACGTCACCATGTGCAATAGTTGCGATTTTATTACTGAAATCACCCCCGAAATATGGATGACATTATTTGATATCTTAGGCTGCCCCAAGAAACTCGAAGTTTGAAAGTTATAGGGAAAAATGGTTTAAAAACACCCGCTTTCTCCATTTTGTAAATATAAAAAAAACTGTGTCACCATGTTATTTAATATCATCTTTGAGTGTATAAATACGGGTAAACGTTCAGCAGACATGAGTTAATTTCTTAGGCTTCCCGAGATCCCTTAAAGTATGTAATGTTTGCCAAAAATGGCATGATAAGTTGCGTAAGCATTAAGTTCGACAGAAGCCTTATTGTTACCAATTTGGGCTTAACATTAACAATCCCCCCCCGTCTCTCATACTTTCTGGAAACCTCTTGTTGATTTTCAGAAACATAGCTTGCTGTTTTGCGCTCTGTTTTGTTTTTGTTACCTTTTTTAACTCAGCCCACCCCCTCTCTCACAGCGGAGCTCAATTTGCGAACTCGCTGAGTCATCGCATCACATCGCACAGGTCCGTTTGGGAGAGAGTGTTGGCGGGTTGGCATCATAACGATGCAACAGTTTCTTTCACTCCTAGTGACGTTGATTGGATCGTACCGGCATTTTCGTTTTGTCGTCCAACTACTTAAGGTGGCTGAAACAAGAAATAAAGCTGATTGCCCTATCCTCGGGAGTTATAAGGAGATGCATGAAAATGTGTTGCCTACGTACGAAGATGTAATGCTTCATTTCTACCTTGTGAGGAATTTTAGGCAGGAAGGTGCAAATTATGAGCCTGCTGCAGCAGAAATAGCAAGTATTGTCGCGGACAAAGTGCTACGTATATGGAAGAAAGCATCTCTTCCGACATCTTTCCACAAATCTGTTGCAAAGCGTATTACCGCATACAACACTGAAATCCGAAAGATGAAAAAACACGCTGCAAGAATGAATGAAACCTACCGAGAGAAGATTGAACAATTTCGTGCAGATTCGCAACGTATCTTTGGCATATGCTCATGCAAGTGCAAATGTTTTAGAACTTGCAAATGCAGCTCTGCAAAAAAAGTACCCGTGAAAGAGCGAGACTTTCTGATGGACCAGAGAACAAACAGAAGAATGATAGGAGGTGGGCTTGACGCAAAAACCACCAGTGTACTGAATAAAAGATCAGCTCAAAAGAGTGATAGGAAAGAGCATGTCCCTAGGAAATTAGAGAAAACTGCATCACTGAAATCGGCCCTGCGAGTCGAGGATGATCCTTCAGAAGAGGATGCAAATACTAATTCTGCAGGAAAACCAGACGAGTCGGGTCCTAGTCCTTTGTTGGCCTCGGAGAAAGATTACGATTTCATTCCACGTCGTTTTTCGAAACCTGGGCGTCAGATGACAGTGTCTGCACTTTCTAAAAAGTGCGATAGGCGGGGCATCAGCGACCGAACGGCAGCTGATCTTGCGCCGGCGTTGCTTCATGATGTAAGTGAACCGGTTCATTCGAAAGAATGTAATGTATCTGTTATGGACCGGCATAAGGTACGAGGAGAAGGGAAAAAGACCCGTCAAACAATTCAAGATGAGATAAACTTGACTGGTCGCAAGATTGTAGCTTTATTTTTGGACGGAAGAAGGGACGAAACTCTTACGAATACACAGACAGATGATGGCAATTGGCACAAGCGAAAAGAATGGGAGGAGCATATTACCCTTGTTGAAGAACCGGGTTCAGTCTCTTTGGGACATTTTGCACCGAAGAGCAAGAGTGCAAGGGACATTTCCGACGGTATCTTCAGCTTATTGAACCAGAAGACATTTGACTTGTCGGAGTTAGTCTTTATTGGAGGTGACGGGGAAGTGACTAATACCGGCACAAATGCAGGTGTAATTAGGCACCTTGAAGAGAAGCTCAATTCTCCCATACAGTGGATTATATGTCAACTTCATTTTAATGAACTGCCTTTACGCTACCTAACTGAAAAACTTGATGGGAAAACATCAGGTCCAAGAGGATTTAGTGGATTGATTGGAAAGCGCCTGAAGACGTGCGCAAACCTTCCTATCGCTAATTTCCAGAAAATTGAATTTTCGTTTCAGTCCGACATTAACTACGGAGATCTTAGCTCGGATCAACTTTATTTGTGGGAAATTTGTAAGGCAGTCTCTGCAGGTGATTGCCCACAAGATCTGGCAAATCGGGATCCTGGAGCAAGTTAGGAAGTTTCGGATTGCTAAGCTGAATTTCCAGAGCAATGATTACATACATTGACCTAATCGACTGGCAAGAGTGTAATGTGACTGAGCCTTCCATCACACGGAAATGGAAAGACGATGAGCTTCTGGAATTACTACAGTCGGATAAATATCCATGTTCTTGCCACGAATTTACAAATATACCCTGCCATTCTCAGGCAGTAGAGAGGATTGTTAATATTGTAACAGATTCTTCTGCTCATTTGTGCAGCCTTCTTGCAAGAGATGGATTCAGAGCAAAAATGTTGGACAGGAAGCTGACACCAAGTTTTGAAAAAAAGTATGATTTCCAAGTGAAATAAACTCACTCCTTATGTTGTGCTACTAGGTAAGGCTGATGTCTATCATATTTATATAACGTATCATGCCATTTTCAAAGAAATATGTCGAACTCTGGGCTCTTTGGGGAAACGTAAGAAATTAACTCACGTCTGCTGAATTTTTACCCGTGTATATACACTCAAAGTTTATATTAAATAACATGGTGACACAGTATTTTTTTATATTTACAAAATGGAGAAAGCGGGTGTTTTCAAACCATTTTTCCCTATAACTTTCAAACTTCGAGGTTCTTGGGGCAGCCTAAGATATTAAATAATGTCTTCCATATTTCGGGGGTTCATTTCAGTAATAAAATCGCAACTACTGCACATGGTGACGTTTCAAATAAAAAACATGTTTTTCGCTTCACCCTATTCAGCATACAGAAAATGTACAATACAGAATACAAAATTTGAGTAAGTACCCTGCTGTTCACAGAAATTGTAACACGATGATGGACGCTAGATAATGGAGTGAAATGTATATGGCAGATTTCTTACGGTACAAGACATTAACAAACAGAAATACAGTGCTACTGGTGAAAGACGTAAAATTCCATAGTCACTGTACCCTCCATGAGCGGCGCTAAGGGTGTGTACTAGACGCGGCATTGAACTGAAGATGTCCTGGATGTCTGAATGTCGCACGTTAGAGATAAAAAACCTATGTCATGCCATTCTACTTCTATTTGGATGCAAAGGTCTTACTCGGTAGATGCTGCCGTGAGCAGACAAGCAAGTCTCCGAGAGATTCAATGGGCGATAAATCTGGCGACAATTGAGGCCTAAGAAGAAATGTCACATCTAGGGCATTCAGGAGACATAAAACATTTTGCGCCACATGTGACAGGGCGTTGTTGCTCAAAGATTGATTCAGAGACCGTACGCAGATACGGTAAGTGTTCAGTCTTTATAATGCCATCGATATACCGCTGGGCGTTGAGTGTCGGCCCAAGCAGGAATATGAACCAAACCAAAAAGCATTCCACGTCATAACGGATTCAAGCCAACAGCAGCCATACGCCAAAGTGTCTTTGAACAAGGAAGGATTCGTCCATCATGACTCGTCTTTAAACACTATGCAATGCCGTTCGTCACACCATTGTCTCCGTTCTTGGCAGAACTGCAGTCTCTGACAGGTCAATTTTCTGTGAAGTAAACGGCGTTCAACAGAATTGTCGGATTTTTCCTACTGTGTGACTGACCTCCAGCTGAGGGCCAGTTTTGGTCAGCCAACGATATATGTAACAGGTTCCGGTCTTTTCATTAATTTGTATGATGTTGCGCTTCAAATTCATCGCGCCGCTGCGTTCTACCCTCTCAATCCCACTGCTGTGATTGTAGCATCACTGTGTATGCACTGTCTTCTACACGAGTAGCGATAACGTGCAATGCAATCTGGTTTCCCTCAGTCTAAGAGTTAAGACTAACTGAAAGTCTGACAACTATACATACGGTTTTTTTCTGTTGCAGAATGTCATCACTCGCTAGCACTGCTACACTGCGCGCATTCGCGGAATACCATTATGAAAACACATTCCCGGCAGCCAGCTTTTGTACTTACACTAGATCAGTTCAGAGGGCGTGGCTCACACGTGAAATTCGTACACATGGTGCTGCTGCAATTATTCGCATACCCTACCGTGACCTCTTAGAAGTACGTTTCCCTCTGGTCCGAGTCGTTCATGTTGGTTTTGCAATTTTAATAGACAACAGTATATTAGAGTATTTTATCTGCAACTAGAAATATGCATGTGTAGTACATACCAGTGGTTCCCAACCTTTTTGCATTCGAGGACCTGCAAAACTTGGGGAAATTTTCGCGGACCTGCGATGTCGAAAAAAAACCTTTAGGCTATTTTCGAGCATTTAATCTCGTAATATTTTATGTTATAATGATCACTGCGTACAGCCCATAATATATACACCAGATTGTTCCATGTCATCCACTTCAACTAATACCATTTAATCTGTTAATATTGCTTTAAGATTAATAGGAGTAATCCATAATCAATATACCACAATATTCTCCTTACCGTTAATATAATTTTTTCTGGGGTCAATTCGATGTCTGTTGCTGATGCTTCGCGATAATCTTCTCGAGCGGTGATTCCAGCGTCGTTTTTGCAAGCCACAGTGTAGCGTTAATGTCCATTATGTTCCTGTGCTCTGTTTTGACTGCCGAAACGGCTGAAAAGGTTTTCTCGTAGTAGGTAAATACGTGGTCCAAAACGTTACCAATAATTTTAGAGCTTTATTGCTGAGACCTGGATATTCTTCCTCCATAATCCCCAAAACTGAGTCAGAGATTTGGATCTGAATATCGATACCTGACTGGCATTAGAAGGAAGTTCAACAAAGCTTTACTTTTCCTGGCGAGTTAATCTGCAGGAGTTCAGATCTTCTGTGAAAAGATTAGCGATCCGAGCTTCCTTAAATATTCCACGATAGGTGTTCAAAAGGATTTAGATCTAGATTTCCTCTTACTTTGATTCCATTTCGATTGAAAAGAAAAAAAAATTTACTCGTTTCTCGTGGACCGGCAGAAAAAACCTCACGGACCGGTGGTTGGGAAACACTGGTACATACAACACGTATATTTTCCTTATTTTATTTACCTTTCAAATATGAATATCTCTACTCACTATATATTTGCTTCCTTCATTACTCACATTTATTGGCAGCTACTTGTTATTATATGTTTTTATATTACAATATACATGAGTTACTTTTTCAGATTATCACTGCCGATTTTAAAAACCCTGGAACCCTGGTCTTGCGAGCACTAGGATTTAAAGAGTAAAGTCTGTTCAAGCTTGCCGTAAGCAAATTCGACCTGACCAATAAAAAAAAACGAACTTTTTAGTACCATGTAATGAAGTTACATATGGGGACATCTTGTTGGGCATATATTCCTTTTTTCTTTTTATAAAGATTTATATCAAGAATTAAAGGCATGTCTCTACAATTAGTGTCATTCACGCATAGCTAACGATATTACCTTTTCTGTTCTCTCATAAGAGGCCTTTCTACAGTTTCGGATTCATTGGAGAACTGCCACAAGTACCCTTCGATAAATGATGCCAGCTTTCGGGATATAACTTGGGAAAATCAGAAGCAGCTCGCGGGAAGTGATCATGGCAAGAAGATTATGCATGACTTATTCATGCTCGACTTGCACTAGAGTTAGAATACTAACTATACTACTCGACCACAGAGGTACACAAAAAAGCTGAGATGCTTTATCTATGTAGTAGAACATCCAGTAATCGATAAAGAAAAGCATCGTTTTTGTGTGTGACGATAGACAAAAGACGACGTTTTCAGTTTGTTTTTTCATCTTAGCTATCATTTCGGTTTCAGAATCTTCAACACTCATCCACTTACGAGAAGTCATTTCCACTCCACACAGAATCAATCTCAGAAACGAAACAGCAAAGAATCATTGTCTTCTCAATCATTTCTACATTTAATTATTTTCGCATAAATTTATAGGAAAATATACCATGGTTTAAAGTCATTCTTAATTTTACGTTATGTTTTCATTACTTCAATTTTTAAATAGTTTGCTAAAGTTGTCCACAGATTCTACCGATATTTTCCTGTAACGTCTCAGATTACGTGAAATGTTTTGAAATCTGTAAACTGAACATTTAATTTCCAAATAAACACTTTGAATAGAACTTTTCTTTTCAATCTAGAATTTTATGATAGGAGGCATTTTTCATTGCATGTATTTATCATAATTTTATGACAGGTGGTATTTTACATTGCCTTTATTTATTTTTCATTGCAGTAATTATCATCGAGTAAGCTTCAAAAGCTGTTCCTTCCAGAATTCGATAAGTAAATTTATTTTGCCTCGAGCCAAAATAAATTATGTATGAACAATAAACTTCAGGAAATATATTCGTACTTTCATGTTGACAGATTCACAGTAACATCAGCGAATAAGATCCACGCACAAAATAGTTTGTATGAAGGTCGAGAATTTCTGTGTACGCTAAAAATAAATGGACATTTTTTCCATCTCAAGGGTTAAAGTAAATAAAAATGAAATCATCGAATCTGAGGATGAGAATTCTAGAAGCAATTTATATACTACAGATGAGGCACAACAATACAGAAACATCATGTACAGGAATATGCAAATATCATGGACAATGAGGTGGAAGACAAAACTTGCGAGAAGATGAAGCAGAAGAGAATTTGAAGAATCAAGAGAGACCCTGAAGGAGACAGGAAGAAAGACTGTGAGAGAAAAGGAAACAGAGAGGAAAAGAGAGCAATATATATTCTGATACAAAAAAAAATTTGAGAGAAGAAGACAGAGACAAAGAAAGAAGATGGAGTTTGTGGGAGACAGAGACGAAGAAAGAAGAGCTTGAGGGAGAGAAAAAGAGGAAGAAAATATTGCTTGAGATCGAAAGAAAGTGAAAGGAAGAAATAATCTGAGATCGAGAGAGCCAACCAGAGACATTGACCGAGATGGAAAAAAATAATTAAGGTGAGAGAAAATAAGACTTTACCGTGATGAAAGGAAAGATATGTTAAGCGACACACACACAGAGAGAGAGAGAGAGAGAGAGAGATAGAGAGAGAGAGAGAGAGAGAGAGAGATAGAGAGAGATAGAGAGAGAGAGAGAGAGAGAGAGAGAGATTGGCTATATAGAGATGGGAAAAGACAGTTTGTAAAATAGAAATAAGAGGCCCATCGAGATGTAGAAGAGGTGGATCGGCAGAGATAGGGAAGATAAAGAGATTCACAAGGGAAACACAGCTAAAAGGTAGATTGGCCAAAGAGATAGAGGATGAGAAGAGAGAATGAGAAAGCGTGGGAGCGGTAATAGTGGAAAAACTGAAAAATGTTGAAAGAGAAAGGGGGGAAACGAAGAACAATTAAAGGGAAAGGGAATAAAATTCATCAAGAGAGGGATTAAGAAGGGAAAGGAAGAAAACAAAGTGATAAATACACAGTTGGCGTGGATAAGGAACATCAAATAGAAGTCATCGCTCTTTCCACGTTTATAAGTAAGTCACGAAAAAATTATCATCGGCCGCCACCGGGAATCGAACCCAGGGTCTTCCAGTTACGCGCCGAACATGCTTCCACTGCACCACAGCGGCCTCAAAATTCTCCAGACTCACATCCGACAAACTGCCAAACCACCTGTCAGGTTGCTTCTTCGGAGCCCCGCACAATGCTGGGGATTCACCAAAGATGAACAGCAGCAACTGAAGAGGAAGCAAACAGCAGAAACTGTGGTGCATGAACAACAGCAACTGTGGTGTTGTGGAAGCATGTCCGGCGCGTAACTGGAAGACCCTGGGTTCGATTTCCGGTGGCGGCCGATGATAATTTTTTCGTGACTGTGTAACGTATACTCTAGATTCAGTTTCTTTTTCATTTTACTATCTCTTGTTATTTTATTTTCCTATGCAAATTATCTTCTCACTTAACGAGATGTTGTTTCTCCCGCTGAATTATATGTGGCAACGAGTGTAAGTCATGACGTGGTGGTATGCAGTATATATATATAGGCGCGCTCAAGTATACCGAGGAGCTTCGTTTTATATATGATAGGTTCTTCCTGATTATTGATATGCGATTTACCTACGTTTCTACGATATCACGATAGTACGAAAGTTCGGGCTATCAGTAGTTGTGTTATTTTGGAGTGTGTATTTGAGTAATACCAGGAGCTCCCCAATAAAAGGTTAAAAGTGAGTACGTTTACTTAGTTCATTTTATTGTCAGACCTCTGTCTGGCCGTTAAGTCTATTTCATTGAGTGTTTATGTTAAGTTCAGGGTATATTGTGTTTACCGCTCTAATAAGGAGCCTTCAGGGTACTAATGTACTAAAACCGAAGTTATATTACTGATATTCAAGATAATGAGGAACGCTGAGTAAAAATAAATTCCATATTCTTGGAATTTATTGCACGTGCGTGTTTTACCTAAACAAACTCTAGCATTTTGAAGATTAAGAACACTTTAGCTACGTCAAGTAACCTTTCAATAACCCTAACGTGACTTAACGTGGGCTTTCCTGCACTACACGTCCAGCCGGAGAATTTTATTCATTATAACTGACTTATAAACGTGGAAAGAGCGATGACTTCTATTTGATAAAAACAAAGTGAGACTGTGAACTAAACGAGAAAGACAGTGTACAACAGAGACAGGCGAAATCTATGCGTTGATGGGAGGTAGAGCGAGAGAGAAAAACTGAAATAGAGTGAAGCAGTAGAAAACCGACTGAAACATTTTGCAGGCTGAAATGATTAAAATTCCTCGAAGATTTGCCAATTAGGTTTACGTTTCACCGAAATATTGTTGAATTTTGAAGCGTGACGTAGGCTGTGTTATCTTACTCTTTGGGTACGATAGCGTCAGATAGCCCCAACTCAAGAAAACGGAAAATATGAATAAAATAAAAAACGGGCATAAGATGATCATGGATTTGAAGCTGTTAGAAATGTTCATTAGAGCCGTTACTGGACAGATTCGTTATTTTGTTGAGGATTGATCTGAGATCCTAAATAATGACATTGGAGAAGCATCGCTATGGAGAACCAAATTTAACCTAACCACCACTCAGTACCACAAGTGTATGCATCTAACTGTCAGAATGGTTTTCACTCGCCGCTGGTAAACTAGCGCTCACAGTACTTTGATAATAATCACCATTGCTGCCGCAGTAAATTGTTAGTCGTCATGAAAACGGCCCGGAATGGAATTATATGCTACTTACCGGCAACTCTAGGATCTGTAAATGGCAAACTTGTGATTCCGGATGCAAACAAGGGACCTGGAGCCTGAATTGTTTATGAGCACGCCTCATAGTAGTGTAAGTCCGCACAATCAAAGGCAGACATGAAATTCTGGTACACGTTCTGTGTTACTGCATTTGCTTATACGTAAAAATTATTGTGCAACAATTGCTTCTACCAATTCTCAGAAATATTTGAGACAATATACTACTATAGAGTACAAATTGTATTACTGATAATAGAATATGTGGCATGGTTAGCTCCCCATAGCGTTCAAGATTTCCAGATCTGTTTCTATTTCACGCTTTGTGTTAGTACAATGTGGTCATTTTAAAGCATTACAGGAGAAGAAAATAAATTCTAAGCAGCTAGGACGGACATCGTCAAGTCAAAATTTGGGGCGTGATCGAAATTATGCTTCAACATCTCAAAGTTAGCTTTTCTGGGAGCGATTGACCTGTTGCTTATGGAATAATCGCCAGTATTTCGTGGTTTGCGATTAAAAAAAATCAGTTATCTGAAAATGTTCCGCCTTAGATAATTACATTTTATCGGATTTAATTGTTCCCTTACTTCGTGATGTTGATTTTACCTTTCTTGCTTCCTGGAGTGTATTAATTGGGTAGGCTTCTGATGACTAAGTACTTCACCACCAGAAGGTTACATAGTACGTCACCACCAGAAGGTGACATAGTACGTCACCACAAGAGGCGGTGACGTGCTATGTCATCAAATATGACGCACTAAGTCACTGAATAAAAATAAATATGAAGTACAAAGTCACGTGCTGATATTCGGTACTGATGAGTTAGGTGTCCTGGCCGTTTTGGGGTCTGGGCAGAAACCCCAAATTAAGGATAAGAGATTCTCATAAATTTGGATGTTCATGGATGTTTTTAGTTCAGAAAAAATGTATTAGTTGAAAAATTAAGTACTTTTGTTTTAATATGCAGAATTTTTTAAATTAAAGAACCCATCAGCACACAGCATGGTACGAAAAACTCTTTCGCAATACCAGGCTTTCCTATTTTCTTCTCTTCAATAGAAAAGTCTTTAAATAACATCAGGTTACTTCAGTTTCTGCAGTTAATGAGACCGCAAGCAAGAAAATATATTCCATTCTGTTCATTAGTTACCTGCCGTCTTGCTGAAACTTTGAGATCTTAAAAAGACAGAGTCCCACTGGAAAGTATTTTTCTTTGACGCTGAGTCCATGCCTTTAAATTTTATTGCTTCCCTGTGTGCCCACACACTACACCTAAGAAAACAGTTCTCCCTTCCTCATGAGACTTTAAGTTACACAATGCTTCAAATCCCCAGACAAATTACTTCCAGAGGTTGTGTATTTTGAAAATAATTACTGGCCCTTTCGGATCATTTGAACGCTGTCTTGGAGCAGTGGACTTGAGCACTCAACATTTATACTGTATTAAACGACTAGTTAATGAGGGACTTTACCTCTGAAACATGTTTGAAAGAGACGTTTACGTAATTTGGCGTCCCTTAAAATCCAAACCACTCTAAAGTATTAGTAGTTTTTTCTTTGAACTAGGAGCCATCAATTTTACTAAAATATAAGGTTTTCTCAACTCGTCTCTTTCGCAAGCGGAAAATAAGTGACGTGGCAAGTTGTGTCACCGTCCTAACTCGTCAATCATGCATGCAAAATGAAACTATTGCTGCAAAATCGTTATCAACCATTTTTAATCTACATATAGAATAAGACTGAAAACCTGAACATAGATTTTGTGCGAAAGAACATTGTACGAAGCAGAAATTTACGGCATGTAGATAACTTACTTAATCGACCTGGTGTTGAAATGGTCTAAGCTCTAATTTTTTACTTTTCGTCCGAGTTAGCCCGGGTTCGACTACCGATGCGGCATGACCTCTCTCAAAAAATTGGGTGTTTCCCCTTTCCTTGAACCAATGACCCTAACATTAGCAGGAGCTACTGCTTATAACCCTTTCAGCTGCGCACAGTGGTTGTTAAAACCCAAAGAAAAAAGAAAGATTGACTTAAAATAAACAGAGTTTTCCGAAACACAAAGCGCGCACTTTAATAAAGAAAGCGATTATAATATTTAATGTTAATTTAGTAATAATAGTGACTTTCCTTCGTTTATGTAAATTGAAAATAAAAGAAGCCATAATAAAGAAGAAATAAAAGGTGGCGCAGTGGTCTAAGGCGATGGCCTCTAATCATTCGTCCGAAAGTGGTCCGGGTTCGAATCCCGGTCAGGCATGGATGTTGTGTTTGTCTTACGGCACTGGATCTCTCCTTTCCCTGGAACCAGTGACCCTAAATTAGGGAAGGGCGACTGCTTATAGCCCATTGAGTTGCTCACGGTGGTCGTTAAACCTCCAATCAAAAAAAAATAATAATAAATAAAAAGAAAGAAAAGAGTATGAATGTATTGTTAATACAGACATTACGTGGACTAGGAACATCAAACAGAAATCATCGCTCTTTCCACGTTTATAAGTGAGTCACGGAAAACTTCTCATTGGCCGCCACCGGGAACCGAACCCAGGGTCTTCCAGTTACGCGACGGATATGCTTCCACTGTACCACAGTGGCCTCGAATTCCTCCAGACTCACATACACTAACTGCCAAGCCAATTGGCAGATTGTTTCTTGGAGCCCCGCAGAATGCTGGGGATTCACCAAAGATGGTAACCAGCAACTGAACAAATAATTAGAAGCGTAACTGGAAGAACTGGGCTCGATTCCCGGTGGCTGCCGATGATAGTTTTTCCGTGACTCACTTATAAACGTGGAAAGAGCGATGACTTCTGTTTGATATGAATGTATTGCTTGTTATAATGGTAGAGTGGATCTCGAAGCAATAATTTTATGTCGAACAATAAATATCATGGCAATCATCCATATATTTACTTAATTACAAACTGAAAATAACATGTATTAACGTTTGGAATCTATGAATGCCATACTTTCTGTATCTACAGGGTGAGCCAAAAGTCGCAGGACACCCTGGTATTTCAGAAACGGGAGGAAAAATGAAATATCTGAATGCCCCAAATAACAGGTAAGTGGGCATATCATTTATGCTATGTCCCGAACATAGATGTTATCTGGAAATTCGCCATATTGGATCAAAGTCAAATTTTTCAAATGGAAAAGGGGTAGTCTTGTTCTAGTCTTGTTTGATAAGTAATAATAGGAAAGTCACTATTATTACTTATCAAACAAGACTAGGATGAATTTTGTCAGAATTGTTTTGCCGTAATCAGGTTTGACATATGTGTTGTGGCACACAAGTTACCAACACATAAAGTTGAAATAACAACCTCTAAAATACCCTGTGATGCACAACTACTTAATGTGTTCAATGTGTTGTCCCTGTTGTTTTCAATGTGTTGTCCCTGTTGCTGAACACAGAGCTGAAGGCGCTTGATCCAGTCGTTATCACCTGCATGAGAATATCGGAAGAAATGCGGTCACAGACTTTCAGGATGCGTTGCTGAAGGTGATGTTTGTCGCGGATTTTCTCAGCATACACCAGGTGTTTCAGATGACCCCGCAGATAAAAGTCGAGTGGTGTCAGATCGGGAGATCTGAGTGGACATTCCACAGGACCACGCCAGTCAATCCAATAACCTGGGAATTGAACATCTAGCCATTGACGAACAGTTACTCCGTAGTGTGGTGGAGCCCCATCGTGTTAGAAATAACAGGGGTAACTGCCATCTTCATTCAGAAGGAAAAGCAACACTGTTTCCTGAAGCATTTCAGGTAGCCCTGAGCATTTAGGTTATTATCGATGCAAATGGGTCCGATTACACAGCTGGCCGATGTTCCACACCACATCATAACCTTTACATTACCAATGACTTTGGATGATTCCGTCTAGTGAGGGATCCAATCACTGCAGTACCTGTGGCTCTGACGGTTCACTTCACCACATTGGCTTCATCACTGAACAAAATGCTCTGTGCGAATGAGGGATTCCGTTGATGTTGACCTAAAGCCCAGGTACAGAAATCGACACGTCTATCAGGGACATCCTCTGATAGTTGCTGCTGCATCTGGATCTTAAACGGATGCCAGTGAGCGGTTTGAAGAATCCGTACAGTGTCTGACGGGCTGATACAACATTCTGCTGTAAGACGTCGTATGCTGCATTGTGAACTCTTTGCAAAGGATGCCAAGACCATTGTTGAGGTTTCCTCTTCGGTAGCAGTTTTCAGCCGACCATTGCGTGGCTTGTCGTCCACAGTCCCAATTTCTTGGAATTTGGATATCAGGTATACGACAGTGCTGTTTCAAATTGGAATTGGTGGTCTTTCTGGGTGTCATTTGTTGAAATCTGCTACTCTTATACGGCAACTGCGTTCCCCAGACATTAGGATCACCTCAATCCTCTTATCTTTCGTCAATGCCATTTTCAGTCACCTGCAACAAACAATGGTTATTTCAAATTTCTGTGTTGATAACTTGTGAACCAAAACACATATGTCGAATCCGATTACGGTAATCGATTTCTGAAAAACTTCTGGTCTTGATGGATATGCAGCATGACCCCTTGCCGATTGAAAAATTTCATCTTGATCCAATATGGCGGATTTCAAGATAGCGGCCATGTTCCCGATGGCCGCCATATACTAAAATATAGGACCCCTCACCGATTCTCTGCTGGGGTATTCAGATATTTCATTTTTCCTCCCGTTTCTGAAACACAAGGGTGTGTTGCGACTTTTGATTCACTCTGTATATTAATAAAATTAACGTGTCTTTCTGCCCGTCTGTCTGTCGGCAGCCTAATGAGGAAACTACCGAAGATAGAGACTTGAAATTTTGCACGCACACAGAGATTAAGGGGCATAATGCAACTTGGAGACTGTTTTTTGACATTCGAATTTACTGATTTTAAAATAATTTATTGGTTTTCAAAGCATATATAATCATTGTCGAAATCTGATCCTATGGCATGCTGTCTCATGAAAGAACGCAGCAACAGTTAATTTCATTTTTACTCAACAACGTGTTTTACTAAACTAACACTGAACATTATTTCATCACGTTTTGCATAAACGTAACCATATCTGATTGCAATGTGCGTAAATTACAAGAACCTTATACTAATTGTGATAAAGGCCATTCAAGAAATGCGTTTTTATTGGCGTAGCATCTTATACGAGGATGGATCGAAAATTTACGCACACTATCTTTTTTGGCAACAGTTTAATAGATAGGCAAAACAAAACATGAAACTGCATTTCTTGGCCAGTTTTCAATACAAAAACCGAGACGCTCGGGACATTTATCCCAGCGTGGTACAAGTTTTGGTATACCTTGTTCATAAAAGTCCGTTTTCTGGGCGTATAGCCACCTGCGGACGACCGATTTGACACCGTCAGCCGAATCGAAGCGTTGGCCGACCAGGAATCTTTTCAAGGAACCAAACAGATGAAAGTCCGAAGGAGCTAGGTCGGGACTGTACGGCGGGTGATGGAGCACCTCCAAGCCAAATTGTGCAATTTTGTCACGAACGTGTTTTGATACATGTGGGCAAACGTTTTCATTAAGCAGTCTGACATTTGCAACGTCTCTGTTGGGTCTTTTGTCACAAAGGGCACGACCCAACTTTGTCAATGTTTTAACATAGGTTTTGGCCTTTACAGTGGCTCCCGTTGGATGAAACTATACCAGGAGAATACCATGAATGTCCCAGGACACCGTGATGAGGACATTTCCTGCAGATTGGGTTCCTTTGAATATTTTTGGTGGCTGGAAGTCCAAGTGTTTCCAAAACATACTGGCCTTCATTGTTTTGGGAGTGTAGTAGTACGCCCAGGACTCATCGCCCGTCACTACATCTGCCAGAAATTCATGTCTTTTTGCGTAACGCATTAAGTGTTCCAAAGATGACAGCATTCTCTGTCCCTTTTGGTCGTTTGTCACGTTCTTGGGCTCTCGTCGCGCCCTGACCTTGCGAATAACAATTTGTCGTATATTATGCACCAAATTATGAACTTCTGTGCCAATGTGTGCAGATAGATCCGCCTGTTACTAAGAATTGCCTGTTAAATGCCTCTCACGTAACAGATGATCACGCGGTAATAGGCCGAGCGGAACGTGGCGAGTCGATAAGGTTGCCACTGCCCTCTGCAAAAAACTGCACCATCTGGAAATGCTGCTGCAGTCCAGGCAATCACCACCATATATTTTGACCATTTCTGTGTAAATTTCCGTCGGAGTTTTCCGTTTCGCTCAAACAATCGGACTACACCGCTTTGCTCTTCATTCGTAGACAAAGCGAACAAACGCGACATCTTTGTGTCGTCGTTCACACTCTCTTCCTCCACGGCGACACATGATCCAGCCAAACCGATTTGTAGCATGATACTCAAACTCGTATGAAAAACTGCAACCTTCAAAGGGAAACAAATTGCTGTACGTTATTTTTCGATCTTCCCTCGTGTGTGCCAAACTGTCGTACATTTAAGGGTGGTTTTATCAAGGCAGGCTGATATCACAAACCTATGCAAGAGAGCAGCTACGACGTAATAGAAGCCTTTATATTAATAGACTGCACCGTTACATTTTGGAATGCCCTTTCGAAATCTGACGTATATGATTTCTCCGTTGTTGTACGTAGGTTTGCTTACACTTTAAACCGCGTCTCTCCGTGTTACCACGGGCTGTAAACAAATCCAAATTATTTCTGTGGAAAGATTTTGTCTAGTGTTCTTGAATGATTTTTTGAATCGGCATGGCGCCTGCGATTTACAATTTTAAATCGGATCTTGCTGTTCGTCGTGTTAGACTTGCGAAGCGTGTCCCTCCGCCGAAATGCCCCGCGGGTTTATTTATGTTTCAGAATGCTTCTCCCATTTTGTAACTACGCATTATATACAAATAGAGTTCCAAGCAACTTTTTCGGAAAGAATTTGACTGGGTTGCTTCAACCATTGTTTCGCATTTGATATAACGTGCGCGATTTAATGTAACGAATTCGATCTTTCTGGTTAATGAGTTAGACTTTTAAAAGGTTAGGTACATGCCCGAGATCTTACATGACCGCTGTATTCAGATCATAGAAGTGCAGGGACCAAAGAGTATGCTCATCTTATTTATTAAAAAATTCAGAAATTTCTGGTATACTGAAGAAAGGAATCTTGGCTGGTTCCAAGAATGAGAATTACGCGACTTGTTTCGTAACGTGAAAATGAGCCTGAAAAAAGACAATATAAGGGAAGACACAAGAATTCTGAGGACATCATGTCATATGTTCCTCGAATCTCATTTATGTTAAGAGCTTCCTAAAGAAACATAAAATTGAACTGACACTCAAACCACCAAGATCCACCGGAAAAGTAATAACTTCTAGTAGCAAAGACACAGACGAAACTGCACTACAGAGATTTATACCATTCCCCTCAAGTACGTACATTCATCAATAAAGTCTTACGTCAGCATGACGAAAAGATCTCTGTGTGTACTGCATAAGGAACGTACGCGAGACATACGCAAGGGGTGAAGAATAACTTTTTGATCTCTAGAAAAAAGCAACGCAGCGTTTCCACGGTGAAAAGGAAGGAAACCCTTTCACCACAGTTAAGGAGAGTATGCGAATTCTCATACGATCCTGTGTCTGCAACTGTATATCCTGTGTCTGCAATTGTATATCCTGTGTCTGCAACTGTATATCCTGTGTCTGCAACTGTATATCCTGTGTCTGCAAAATATATAAGTCGACTTTTCTGTCTGTCGACTTTATATCGCGATGAAATTCTATGATCCAGAAATACTGACCTCGAATCTAAACAACGATATTTTCCCTGTATCCATAGTACGTTAAATATGAAATCCATATAATGGCCATCGCATATCCACGTGTTTATATTGTTATGATTATATGACTTTAAATCTAGTTCTGTTCTCCAGATTTATTTCAGATTCCAAACAGGTTCTGTATTCAATGAATGTAACTTACGTTGATAAAAACATCCTGTTGGAAGACGAAAACTCGGCGAAATAAAAATCTGTTTTACTACAACACTGCTTGCAAGTTAGTAAGACTTCATTGCCTGAACGGCGCAGCCGTCCCCGGTGGTGCAGTGGTTTAAGCGTTGGATTATGACCATTTGCCCGAACAGGGCCCGGGTTCGAATCCCGGTGAAGCATGGAAGTTGTGTTTATCTTTTGACACTGGCTCTCTCCTTTCCCTGGAGTCAGTGCCCCTAATTTAGGGACGGGCGACTGCTTGTAGCCCATTGAGTTGTTCACGGTGGTCGTTAAACTTCCAATCAAACAAACATCTTAACTACAGTCTTTTTTTTTTTTAAAAAATACGTATATTTTCCAAAAAAAAGAAAAAAAGGACATATCAGCAATTACTCAAATTCATTAAGCCGGACAAGCAGTTATCGTACCATGAGCGTAAATCATTTATCTGGTGGAGTACACTTTTCGTCACCATGAACAAGCGACGAATAAGATGAAAATTACCCGGTGATGTTCCTGCCAGATAAATATTTCTTTCACTAAAATAACGCCGAGAGAGAGAGAGAGGGAGGGAGAGAGGTAAGATTTCTTTCTCAAGCCAGGCGGTATATTTTTTCTGAATTTATTTTCAAATTGAATAAGCCCCAAGCTATTCCATCCCTGTAGCACTATTATCACAGTTTTGTAATGAAACCAAAAATAGCTCTTACTTTGTGCAGGAAGATTGGAATATACTTGATTAGCAACAGCGTCAATGATTTTTTTCAACTATTTTCCTACAGGCGGGAGCTGCATATTTTCACACGAAGTATCATGCTCATAGTTCTCACGAGCTTATCGTTCCTCGTGTCTTATCAGTCTAGTTTTAACTCTCATGTAATATTTTATGCTGTACTCGTACTTACGATTCTACACCTACTTTAGAACAAACTGGGATGGTATCAATTGGGTATAGTACGATGTCTTTCGGACAAAACAATCGGTACCTCTCTCAATGGTTTCCTGTCTTTTTCCTATATCCTGAAGTGTTTTCTTTTTTTCTTTTCTTTTCTTTTTGCCGCACAGCAAAATTCAAATTTTCTCAATACTCAGTTTGTGTTCAAATGAAGCGCAGCAGCAATTGCTTTGTGAGCTCATTCATTCTTGATGTATAAAAGTTTAGGAAATCTTTGTCAAGTTACGTGCCTTGACTGTATAAACGAACGGCACATAAGCCATCTTGAAGCATCTGCATGTTTTAAGAAAAGGAGAACAAAATAGATCATACCACTCTGCTAAAAAGTCGTATCTTTTACTAGAAAGGTACATTGACATGCGTATCTATGATATTCAGCTAGAACAATGTCAAGATATATCGTGACTCTAAAGAAGAATTCTAAGAAATTTAGGTAACTCCATCCACATGCATTAAAAAATTACTTTAAGTATTATCAGATATGATATTTTCGTGCTAAAAATGATCTAAGTTAAATAATAATGACGTCTTATGCACGATTTAAAATTTATTATTAAAAAAGTATATACAAGCTAAAATATATGCACATTAGACCTTTCGAGTTTACAATAAACTCATCCTCAGATGTAACAGAATGCCAAACAAAATCGACAAGGTGTTAGTTTTATATACCATGGTAGTCGTGTCGTAAGTGACGCGCTATGCCCAATGAGGTTTTAACGCATGTGCGGAAATAATTGGTCAAACTCAAATTCTGAAGACTCAGGGTGTTTTTCCCGGTCCATTAACTGTTTCCAAGGGAGGGGAATAGTACAAGGAGAGTCATCATTGCAGCATAAATGACTGCATTTAAAAATCAGTAAACTTTCTGTGAAAAGGATAGTAGAACGATGTCTACGGGTATTCAGTATAATTGCTGCCTTCCAAATAGGAGTATGGTTACCCGTTAAATAGGACCTGGAGAGAGCTGTAGAAGTTGAAGAGGTTTTAATGTTACATTTGTGTTCCGAAACTCTACATTTCAAGGAACGAGAGTTCGAACCAACATACATAATGTTCTACACTTCCTCCAGCGAAGCCTGCAGTGGTATGGCATAAATGCCATTTTGATTGTCCAGTTCAACTCTGTCTCTGTCACTTTTTATAATTACTGTGATGTTATTAGTCTTGATCCCGAATCCAATGTTATAAAGAAATAGAGTTCGGAAGAATACTGCAGAAATAACTATTTTTCTTTCGAATAAATAGTTGACCGAAAACATTAGTGAATTTAACCAACTTTCTATTAACAGTTCTATAAGACATTCTTTTTAAATGACAGGATCATTTTTTTAAATGATCTTTCGGATTTCACATCAAGTGAAAAACTTTTTCTTTTAATGATCATTGATTAATGGAACACCAAAATTCATCAAGTATTGAGAAACTTAGCAGGTTTTTAAAAGTTCTTAATCGAATTTAACGAATATATAAAATATATCCAAATTCCACCTAAATCTAATTATATTTCAATCTGAAGCAAATCGTACATTTCTAATAAGATGCTTTTCATAAAGGGGATATACAGAGAATATTCAATATATATTAAGCCTTGTTTGATAGAAAAACGCATTGATGTTGAGAGAACTTGATTCCTACTAAATCGTAATATGGCAGTATAAAACGTTTGAGAAGTAGCTGATATCATTTATTAGAGTCAACAAACCATTTCCTAATGACTAGGTAATGGCAGGAACTCTGTAAATGTGGGAAAAACATGGATCTAAAAACTGTGAACATGAAGGAACTGAGGCAGGAGTAGCAGGAAAAAAACTCTGTAATGTCATAAATGTTGTGATTAGGAAAAACTGACCAATGATTAAATACTGAAGGAAAACAAGAATATACGAAGGCCAAAAATTATATTTTTAGAAAATATAAACGAGTTTAATAGTAGATGCGGCAGAGATTCTACATCTTCATGTGTCATACTAAAGTTCTTCACGTTTCTGAAAGAGTAGAATAGATAATGTAGAGTTTCAGAAAGGTACAGAGGCGTTATTTTTAAGACATGAAAGATACTTTTATTTCTTAAGACAAAACAGAACTGGAACAAAGATCTGGCAATGAAGTTACGTGATATCTTAAGCGATGGCTTCTGATTCTTCCTTGATGGGGTCCGAGTTCGAATCGCGGTGAGGCATGGATGTTGTGTTTGTTTCACGGCGCTGGCTCTCTCCCTACCATGGAACCAGTGGCCCTAAATTAGGGACAAGCGACTGCTTATAGCCTATTGAGTTGCTCACGGTGATCGTTAAACCTTCAATAAGCCGCCCCGTGGCGCAGTGGTCTAAGCGATGGTTTCTGACTATTCGTCCGAGATGGGGTTTGGGGTACGAATCCCGTGAGGCATGGATGTTGTTTTTGTCTTACGGCCCTATCTCTCTCCCTTCCCTGGAGTAGGTGACCATAAATTAGGGACGGGCGACTGCTTGTAGCCCATTGAGTTGCTCACGGTGGTCGTTAAACCTTCAATAAAAAACATTTACGTGAACTACGTCAGAAGTGGCACAATATTGTCAGAATACAAGTTCAAGTGAGCCAGACATTGAATTTACTGAACTTTTCTCGCATTTAAGATCATCACAGACAGTGGCCGAAAATTCCCAACGTATTCAATAGTCATATTACAATCTGAATTGTCTTAGGAAAGAAGAATCATAGTTCATAGGCAGTCTCCATGGTGTCATGCTTCTAAATAATGTAGGTGAATATTTGGCGTTTTTGTGCATTACTTAAAACACTGTACTTTAGGAATTCAAAATCCACAACTTAGACTGTAAATATTAATTTCCTCGATTCTGTAAAGAGAAATGTTTCCAGATCTGGGAGCGAAATTTTTCATTTTTATTTTACAAGACTTTCGAGCGGTTGTGAAGAAAAGTCCCCATTTGTTATTGATGAAATTCGAACTCACATTTTCCTTCTGCGGAGTCGGGTATTCTAGCGCTTGAACTATACCGACGAAGGCTTATTGCTGCAACTTGCCGTTTTGATATGTGAGTCATATCTGACCTAGGTTTGACACACGGTTCGATTGCTTCTTATCTGGTGGCAGTAATAAGGATGAAGATTAACATCGTTTCCCTATTTTTCTGTGATACATAAATTTTTTTTTTTTTTTTTTTTTTTTTTTTTTTGGATTGGAGGTTTAACGACCACCGTGAGCAACTCAATGGGCTATAAGCAGTCGCCCGTCCCTAATTTAGGGTCACTGGTTCCAGGGAAGGGAGAGAGCCAGTACCGTAAGACAAACACAACATCCATGCCTGACCGGGATTCGAACCCGGACCCCTTACGGACGAATGATCAGAGGCCAACGCCTTAGACCACTGCGCCACCGAGGCGGCTACATAAATTTCCGAGCACCAATATCCCCAAAACTATTTCAGTTTATTAACAGTCGATCATTATGTATTATGGAATAACACTGAGTTAGTAATTATTTCTCGAAATACGTGCTCCGTCATGGGCCCACTGGCTAGCTATTTGGCAATTTGTATGGAATTCTCAAGACATGAGCTGTCAGTTCACCTAGTTCCGGGGTCGGCAACATATGGCTCTCCAGCCAGATATGGCTCTTTGGGAATCTAAATATGGCTCTTTTGGTACTTGAAGGAATAGAAAAATTTGCAAAGTTTCAGCTTGTACTTCGACGTAATTCTACTTCAACGAAAAATCCCATTTACTCTGCAACATGAGAGACAAGAACTTGAAAATATTAGACTCTTGACGAACCGAAAACCATATTTTCCAAAGTTTGTGTATTTGTGAGAGATTGCGGGCTGCACGGCCGCGACCCATTGTTCAAGCTCTCTCTCTCTCTCTCTCTCTCTCCGGTGGGAATGACTCTGCACACGTTACATCTCTGTGCACAGCCTTAACATGGTTAAGGCTCCGGGAAAAGACAGGGTGGATTTAGCGGTGATCCGCCAGGTGTTTCTCGCCAACCCGGGGCACTTTGTTGTCCTATTGAACAAGTGCCTAGAACGTGGTTATTTCCCTTCAATGTGGAAGATCGCGCTGCTCGTCCTCTTCAGTAAGGAAAATAAGAGCCCAGCAGATCCCGCGGCTTACAGGCTGTTTTGCCTGCTATCCGCTTGGACTAAGGTGCTGGAAAAGGCACTAGAGACCCGAGCAACCCATTACCTGGTCGGCCTAGGTAAGCTTTCCAGCAGTCAATTCGGCTTCACGCCAGAGCGGTGTACTAGCCAAGAGTTAGTAAACTTTACTAAGCAGGTAAAGCTTAATCGAGCACAGGGTTTGCACACCTGCCTCGTGTCTTTGAAGGCATGGGCGCCTTCAACAGCGTCTGGTGGCCACTGGTGTTGGACCGTCTGGAGAGACTTGGTATCCCCAGGAATCTGTTCCTACTTATTAGCGATTTTCACTCAAATAGGAGGGTGGAGTTCGAAGTTGGTGATAAGACTTTTAGTAGAGAGTACACAAAGGGGTGAGCACAGGGCTCTCGCTCCGGCCCGTTCTGGTGGAATGTGGTTGCAGATACGGCACTCGCTGTTCCTCTGGAAGACGGGGTGCAAATGCAGGCCTATGCAGACGATCTCGTGCTCATAGTGTCTGCATCGGGAAGGCACGTGATCGAGCGAAAGATACACACCGCTCTTACACAGCTTGATAGTTGGAGTAAGGAGTGTAAGCTAAGCTTCCGCTCCCGAAAAGACGACACTGCTTCTTATTGCAAAAAGGGGGAACTGATCACCCCTAAGTGTTGCTTCAATGGGCACACCACCAACGTAGTGAGGGAGATGTGGTACCTAGGCGTCGTCCTAGATACTAAGCTGTCGGGACTCCCTACCCTCCGCTACCTGAAAGACAAGTGCACCAGCATCCTCAATAGGATCAATGAGATGCGGCTGACTGGGCCAGACAAAAAGGTGCTCTATAAGCGAGAGGTAGAGAGTATACTAACATATGCGTGTTCCGCATAGTGGTCGGACACGGTTAGAATGTGAAATGGTCTCAATCAAATTCAGCGCAGAGGGCTACTGGGTATTACTAGGTGTTTCCGCACGACCTCCACAGAAGCACTGCAAGTGCTTGCTGGGTGTGAATCGGTAGACTTAGTGGTAGCGATGGAAACAGCGATGCAGACCCTCCGCTACGAGAACGATGTTTCTCTGCTCGGACACCAGCTTCGGTCGTCCGAGATAGAACTGTTGAGAATTGACTGGGCTTGCTACCCGGCCAATGAACTCTGTCCCACATAGGACAAAGCTCTCCCCACGAGGAGGAGGGAGCTGTTTTCGGACGGATCCAAGATATATGGACGCGTGTAGCCCAGGGTTCTGCGAGTTCTGGGATGCAACGAGACATACGCGGAACGTGTGAAATTATCACCCAATTCCTCTGTTTTCCAAGCAGAGTTGTTGGCAATCAGGGAAGCGCTGCAATGGGGTCTTTCCATTGGCAGTAAAAGGGCACTAAGCATCTTCTCCGACAGCCAGGTGGCCCTAAAGGCGGTTGGTCAATTCGGGAGTAAAAATCCCCTGGTCGGAGAAATCAAATCTTTGCTTAAGACTGCAGGCAATACGGGGATCTCCTTTCATTGGATCCGAAGCCATGTCTGAACCGTTGGAAATGAACGTGCGGACCAGCTGGCGAAGGAAGCAGCTGAGAAAGGAGATATAGATTTTTAGCTGCGAACGCCGTTGCAAAGCGTGCGGACACAGTTGAAAAATGCCACACTGGTGGAGTGGCAATTCATATGAGACGAAGGGGATACGTGCAGGAAAACACACCGTATTCTTCCCCGAGTCTCGGTTAGGCGCATTGAGAGTGATGAGTTCCTAAACAGGTACTCACCAGCCATGGCTTGTCGCCGTAGTACTTCCGCCGTTTTGCGGTACGGGCACGAATGTGCGCATGCGGTGCCCAGACCGCAGATGTCGCACACATGATTCTTGAATGCGATTCTCTTTCAGGGATGAGAAGAACTTTGGCGCCAGAACTGGCGAAAACGAGAGACCTCTCTATCCTTGTCGCGCACCCAAGAGCTAGACAGGGACTAATCAAGTTGGTCAAGCATCTGGTGGAACAGCAGTCGGTTTTCCTCATCGAAGGGTAACCGCGGAAGACAGAAGACTGCATAGAAGAGGATCCGAATGACTCTGGCACAGCATCATCGCTACCGCTGAACATGCCTTAGTCCTGCGGCAGTGTAAATACCGTGTAAATAGTTCCTTTTCCATTTCTGTGTGAGAGAGTAAAGGATTTATTCCCCGCTAAATGAGACCCTCGGTGTATAAATGTGCATGTATCATTTTCTTTTCTTTAATAAAGGCCATTTGCCCCAAACAATTCGCGCTGGCGATCGGATCTCCCAGGCAGAGGCAGAGGAATATTCTAGCCCCTGCTCAATGGCACGCACACATGGGCCATGACGGAGAAGTGGGAGGTGTCGGCACCACGTGGGCAGCAACAAGCTGCGGGTCTTTGGACCAATCCTGTTCGGGTGAAGGACTGCTGGATCCTGGTAGGATTGCTCGCGCAACGCCATGACTTTGTTGTTTTGAGAGAGTTCATTCTATCCCTGCGGAGTCCGCATTTGAACTGTGCAGGCTAAGGTCATCAGCTTGTTCTTACATCTCTGTACAACTCCACGTCTTGGGGTCAAAGATCAATTCAGAGGAGCAACAGAGCGTTCTACTCGTCAGCCGGTGAGTCATTGTTCGGCATCAAATCCCACATTCGTCAAGAGAGTTGATTGCAGGTGCACTGACAGAAAGTGCCTATCACGCTTCGCCGTCTGTGGTAGTCGATCTTTCTTAGTAGTAGTTGCAAAATCTCCTTCGCGACATGCATGTTCTCGGGAAACGTGTTTTATATTTTTTTCCTAAATATCAAAACTAAAATGTGTTCAAAGGGTTAGATCAGAAAAACTGATGACGGCTATAGGGAGTTTAAAGGAGAGCGGACGCCGTTCTTTGCTTTTGTCAAAAACTCCGATGGGCTGCTGTTCTGTTTAATTTGTAAAGACAAACTTTCTTACAACAAAAAAGTCAAATTTGGAAAGACATTTCAATAAAACATAAAATGTTTCAGCATGGCTATCCGGTAGGGGAGTTCACATTGCTGCCATTCATGGCTCTTCTTAAAGTAAAGAATGTGTATTTTACGACTTTTTGGCCCTTTTTAAATGTCGAGTTGCAGTCCCCTTGCCTAGTTTATCTTGTGCATGTCGCTCTGTGCGCAAATTTTATTATTACCCTATAACATTACCAAAAATCAGCCAATAAACTGTCGCACTAATTACTCTCGAGAATTCGGTGACAGCTTGTTGTTTTTTAATAGTTCAATACTTTGAACTGTAAGCTCTGTGTTTCTGTCATTTAAATGCCTTAAACTATGAATAAGTATGTACGGTGGAATTTTCATGAACAAATTTTCCCTTACCTCAGTGTTTGAATGAGGAACTTAAAAGAACAGAACAGTTTAACTGAGACGGCATGGTTATTTACTTTCCAGATTAGTTTTGCTGACACGGATTTTAGTGAGTTACAAATTCCATAGCAAAATGCAGTGAAATTAATAAATAAATATCAGCTGCTCTGCAGTATGTCATCGCTTTTGTTTAAGTAGCTTTAAAATGGTTATTTTGTAAGATTGATAAACGTAATTACTTGGAGAATATGTAAATTACATGCATTTATCGGTGCTTGAAAATTCCTTCCTGCTAATAATGAATTAAAACTTTTCAGTGGTAGCAGAAAGTTTTTTTTATCTTTTTACTCTTGCTTTTTTTCTCCAAGCCAAATTCTAATGTTTACGTTCTACTACAGCAAGAGGGAAGAATTTTTCTCGTTGGAGAGAACTTCATAAAGTTTTAAAAGTGCAACGCATATTAAGTCCCTTTTTTATGTTCTTAAAATAACATGCCAGGGAATTTGAAAGACTTGCTAACAGAACTCGAGCAAAATCCAATCAACTTCATGGGAAATATCAATAATCCAAAAATAACACGTGCCCATCAATGGCTTGTATAAAGTGCATGCGGTAAAATATTTTGCTTTTCCTGCTTTTCGAAGACTTTCTAATCCACTTTCATAGCCCCAAAAACTGTAACTCCGGACAAAACTTCCGCCTTGGTTTTTCTTTGAAAAATATCGAAACTTTTGTTATGAACACGTGAGACAGAAATCCGATATTTCATGCCATATCATAAACTGTGTATACCGAAATGAAAATATTCAATGATTTACATTTCATATACGAAATATTTTTGAGACATAGTTCGTTATCATACAACAAGTTTCACAGAACTGAACTTATAAAACCGTGTTTATGTTTGGTTGGGAACTGATTGTCTCTTTTGAGAATAATCTTATTGTTGGACATTGAATTTTATTTGCGGAACGTTTGACAAAATTTCAAACATTTTGTTTTAGATATCCGTTGAAACTCTTGTATTTGAAATTCACACAATTTTCGTGTTTGCATGAATCATGTGGGGTAATAAAAACAGCATCACGTGAAGAAAAGTTATACAAAATTATAAAGTGTGCGTAACTTAATGAACAGCTTTTGTGTACACTGAAGAGCAATTGAATTAGAGATACTTGTCTAGTAACGTGTAGCACCACCTTTCGCCCTGATGACGGCGGCGAATCGTCTCGGCATGGACTCGACAAGACACGGGAAGCGGTGGAAAGCCATACGGATCCACGACCCCTGAACAATATCCCACAATTCACGAAGATTTGATGGAGGGGGATCAGAGCCTCGAAAATCTTTCTCGATGGTATCCCAGATGTGATCGATGGGATTGAGTCAGAAGACCTAGGTCGAGTGTTCATCCAACCATTCGGATACAATTGGGGAGCGTTGGCACGGTGCATTGTCTTGATGCAGGATGAGGTCCCCAGTGGGATGTTGAAGACGCACAAACTGGTGCAACTGGCAGTCCAGGATAACCCGGTAACGTTGACCTGTGAGGGACAATGCCACACGTACCAGGGATCCCATTTCAGTCCACGTAAACACTCCCCAGACGAGAATGTCACCCCCGCCAGCTTGATGAGTAGCCTGCTGGCAAGAAGGATTCATCGCTTCATGTGGTTTGCGCCGTACTCGTATCCTGCCATTCGCATGTACCAACGTGAATCTCGACTCATCAGTCGAGGCAACAATTTTCCACATGTCTATGGTCCAGTGGCGATGTTCCCGCGCCCATGCTGATCTTTGCACCCTGTGATGTGCGGTCAGCAAGGGTACCCTCGTAGAACGATGGCTTCTGTACCCCATAGCGAGATGGTTCTGGATGGTGTGGCTGCTTACACGTTTTTGTGCACCAGCGTCAAATTGTCGAGTGATTTCTTGCACTGTGGCCCGTCTATCCGCTGTTACAATGCGAGCTAGCCGACGATGACCCCGCTGATCCACACGCTGCTGTCCACGGCAGTTGGCCCTTGCAGGGATGGTTTTACCGCATTCGATGTACTCACGGTGCACCCGTGACATAGTGGCTCGTGACCACCCCAGTACCTGCACGCCTTCCAAGATGGAGTGACCCATTCTCCGGGCCCCGACAATTTGCCCACGATCAAATGTGCTTAGATCATTTGTCCTACCCATACTGCGTCCGACTCTTACTGATTCCTGTCGCATCACTCCTTATATTGTCGGATCGCTGCATACGTCATGTCGTTTCTGTTTACAGGGCCGCCCACAGCGCCATATTTGCATAACGCCAATTGTCTCTAATTCAACTGCTCTTCAGTGTACATACACTCTTTTGATTAATGTCAGCCGGCTGGATATGGATTTCCGGACATCAGTGCTTTTCTTCCCAGGCATCTATCCCCTAAATAAAAAGGAAAGAGAAAATCTATCTACAGTCACTTATTACAAGATTTATTTTTATACAAAGGTTAAGAACTGAAAGATGTTTCGACCTTTATCGACTTCAAAATACCACGTGTATCGATTGCTGCAGCAAAACATTGTTTTCAGGTTTGTAAATTTAATATGGATAAATATTATAAGTGTTTGCTAATTGCTTAAAAAGATTATATCTAAGCATCGCTTATGAGAAAAGATTATATCTGAGCATCGGTTATGGTAAAAGATTATATCTGAGCATCGCTTCTGATTCGAAATCTCCGCAGCCTTAACTTTTGTCCTTTTCCTTTATTTTCTGTGTCACTTCAACAACTTCATTACTTCAACGTTTAGCTTATTTTACATGTATGAAGCCTCAGCATCGTACAGTATCGTTGATCTTGCAATCTTTGCGTTTCATCCTCGTTGACAATATTCTCTAACAGAGTTTACCAGATGTTCTACTCTAGTAATTCCACGTTTTCTGGGCAGCACGGATAGGCGACAGGTTTGAGGCGCTGGTTTCTGACCATTCTTCCTCCGAGTTGGGCCCGGGATCGAGTCCCAGATGAGGCTTGGGTGGAGTGTTTGTTTGGGTCTCTGACTCTCTCCTCGCTAGAACGTATGGCCCGAAATTAGGGCCGGGCTACTACTTGTAGACCTGTGAGTTGCGCATCGTGGACTTTAAGCCCCTAGCCGAAAGAAATAGCATCTGTGCTCTGTTATTTATTTATCCTTTCCAATTCAATCCCTCGCATCCAGTTATTTGGGGAGTAGCGCCCCCACGACACGAGCTGTCCTTGTGACGGAAAATGTCTTCTCGTCTTTCAACGATTACGTCACCGCAGGGTCAGCTGTTCATCCAGCTGCTCGGGAGGGGCGACCCCATTGCCCGAGCCGACTTATACTGTATGATGTTTCCCTTTTTTAGTACGTCTTTTGTAAAAAAAAATCGTGCTTATGTTACCGGTTTGTCCGTCCGTCCGTCCGTCCGTCTGTACCCACGATATCTCTGCAACTATTAGTCCGATTTGAAAAATTATTTTTGCATTGGACAGCTTGAAATATGCGAATGATGATCCTTCATATTGTTTTTTTTTTTACGATGTATAATTTCGCCGTTACAGGGCGTAAATGTAGTTGATGTCGAATTCAAAAATACGTTTTATTCCACATATTTGCTTCAAAACATCCGATTGAAAAAAATATTTATTTTCAGTTCTATTTATGTCGAAGAGTATTTTAGATATATTTACTTTTTCAAATTACGCATAGATTTTCCGTTAGTGGGCGTAAAATTAAATTACATTTTTCCCGATAACTCTTTTCTAAAACTCCGATTTGAAAAATGTTTTCTTCAGCGGATACACCTCCTGATGGAAAATATTTTGCATATAATTTCAAATTTTTGGTAAAAAATACTTTCATCACCAGGGGCGTAAGTGTCAGTTTTTGTTTGTGATGTATTTGCCATAAAATCTGAGCTTTTAAAATATCGATTGAAAAAATTCTTTCGTGGACTGATACCACGAAAGAATTTTATATTAAACCTTTTCGGAATATTTTCTTCTTATAATATTCCACAGTTTCTCCGCCAGGGTGCGTAGATGTATATCTTATTTTTCTCAATATCTCTACCTGTAGGAGTCCGATTTGAAAAATTCCTTCTTTGTTGGATATTGTTTTCAGGGTGACATGTTTTTCATATAATTTCCAAATTTTCAAGTAATTCAGACTTTTCGCTAGGGGACGTAGTGGTAAATTGCGTTTCCCCTTATATCTCTGCTTCAAAATTTCCGATTTGAAAATTTTTTTCTGCCCCGGTTACAGCTCCTGGTGGGAAATCGTTTGCACATAATTTCTAATTTTTGTAAAAAAATGGTTTGCCCACCAGGAGGCATAAATCTTAATTCCCGCTTCTGATGTATTTGCAGCAAATATGAGTTTCAAAATTCTAGATTAAAAAAAAACGCCTTTTATAAACCCATACTAATCATGTCGACAAACCTTTTAGAAACATTTTCTTCTAAAAACAATGCATGGTTTCTACGCCAGCGAGCGTAGTGGTATATCTTATTTTTGTCAATATCTCTACTTCTAGGTGTCCGATTTGAAAAATTCCTTCTTTGTTGGATAGTGTTTCCAGTGTGACATGTTTTTCAAATAATTTTAAAATTTTCAAGTAATTCGTAGACTTCCCGCTAGGGGGCGTAGAGGTAAATTTCTCCCCCCTGCCTATATATCTGCTTCTAAATCTCCGATTTGAAAAATTCTTTCTGCACCTAATACAGCTCCTGATGGAAAATCCTTTGCACGTAATTTCTAATTTTTGTAAAAAACGGTATGCCCCCTCACCAGGTGGCTTAAGCCTTAATTTCCGCTTCTGATGTATTTGTAGCAAAATATTGGCATCTAAAATCTCGATTGCAAAAAAAGTCGTTTGTTGACCGATATTATTCATGTCGACAAACGTTTTAGGAACATTTGCTTCTTGAAATAATGCATGGTTTCTACGCCAGAGGGCGTAGATGTACATCTGATTTTTGTCAATTTATCTACTTCTTGGAGTCCGAATTTTAAAATTCCTTCTTCGTTGGATAGTGTTTCCTATAAATTCAAAATTTTTATGTAAATCATAAACTTTCCGGTAGGGGTCACAAAGGTACATTGCGTTTTCTGCGTTATTTCTGCTTCTAAAACACCGATTTGAAAAATTCTTCCTGTATCGCATACAAGACCTGATGGAAAATATTTTTCACACAATTTCTAATGTTTGGTAAAGTATGGTTTAGCCACCAGGGAGCATAAGTGTTAATTTCTGCTTCTGATGTATTTGTAGCAAAATCTGGGCTCCTGAAAACTCGACAAAAAAATTTTCTTGGACCGGTACCGCTCATATGGAAAAACCGATTGAGAATACTTTCTTCCTAAAATAATGCATGGTTTTCCCACCAGGGGACGTAAAGTCGCATCTTATTTTTGTCGATATCTCTGTTTCTAAGAGTCCGATTTGAAAAATTCTTTCGGTGTTGGAGAGCGCTTCCGGTGTGAAATGTTTCTCATATAAATTCATGTTTTTCTTAACTCACAAGTCTGCAACCAGAGGGCGTAAGCTCACGATTCCGTTTACAGCAATATCTGAGGGATTAAAACCCCGATTGAAAAACTTCTTTCTTCCGTCAGATACTATTGTTTTCCATACCGGTTCCATTGACTTTGAATAGCTTTGATAAATTTAATTTTCGTCAGAACGGATTCAAAAGACGTGCTTATTGCCCCCAAAAATTCAGTGTCATCATTCTTGTTTAATTCTGCCTTCAAACCTTGGCCCGCTCTCGCCTCTGTTGAGGTTGCTGAGGTTGTGATTATGCACCAGCGCCAGAGTTTAATTTCTCAATCTATTTCCTTTATTCTCCGTTTTATGTTTCTCCTTTGTTTTTCTGGGCGGGTTAGCTAGACCTACCTGCACGTTTGCTATATGCGGTGACCCATAAGGTGGAAAAGGGGATGCTGGAAATTGAAGTTTCTGAGGGCCTTGGTGTAGTTGTCCCCAGCTACCAACACTCCTCTTTGCCCCTTGCTTTACCCCAAACGGGCGGCTGGGAGCTAGCCCACTCCTAGTCAATGAAGTCTGTGGCCGAGTGGAATCGAAACTTCTAACGGCTTATCGTTGCACACGGCGTATATAGCAAGTTGATAGGGTGAGTTTGGGGTAGTGCAGGCATATCAAAGGGGTGTTACCGAAACACGGGAAAGTCCATATACTCGATGAGCGCATGTTTTCCCTGTCGGCGATTGCATGCATCAGCGGTGGTTGACAAGACTACAGTCGTCATACAAACTGGTATTCAGTAGTAAAATTCCAGTAAAATGTCCCTACCTGGTAGATGAATTCATTGCTGCTGGGCTGGCTGCACTCCCGTCACGTTCTACGGACTTGAAAGCTACAACCGCCACTTTGTTGGAGCCAGCTACTACCACCACTGGGACTCATACAGCTACATCATGAAAGAAAATAATAGACAAAGGCGCACACTTCTACAAAATCTCAACAGAGAAACCAAGGTCTGGCGAGTTCCTTAAAGACCCATGGAACAAAATGCCATCCGATTTTGCCTCCAGATAGTACACCGCCGCATCTGGTGGAGCAGTCACAAAGACATATGGACGCTAACCTCGTTTGAAGGGTCAGTTTATTTCATTTCCTTTTTTTTGCACTTTTATCTTACTTCTTTTAACCATCGGTTCAATCTTCCAGAAGAACTGCCGAGGTTTTCGGAAAACAATTGACGATGTGAAACACTTGCTCACTGCTCTCGTCATACACTCTAGTGTGCTTTTGTATACAGGATACATAACTTAAACCATCCGACCTGCTTTCAGTTTGAGGCTACATTGCTTTTCGGAATGACAATGTGTCAGGTGTTATTGCATATGGGGGAGTTGCGATTCTGGTCCTTCACAATGTGCCTGTCGCTCTCCTTAGTTTTTAACCAATTTGCAAACGATGGCGGTTCGTATTTCCGTGCCTGCCCTTCTGACTGTCTGCAGTGTCTATCTGCCGCTGGATGAAGACGTGAAAGTCTCTGTTCTTGAGATCTTAGGTGGCAAGCAGCCGTCACCCCTTTTTCTTATGGGTGGTTTTAATGCTCATAATTCATTGTCGGGGGAGTGTCACTATCTGCACAAGAGGCTGTACGATCGAATCCTTTCTGTCATCGGCCTCTTTGTGTCTTCTTAACACCGGTGCTGACAGTTCTAGGAGCCAAAGAAGTTTCAGTGCGATCGACTTGACCCTGAACTCACCATCGATTGTTGTTAATTGGTCGTGGACGGTGTGTGACGACCTTCACGATAGTTATCATTTTCCCATTGTTCTTTCTTATGATGTGAGTGTGCCGCATTTTGCCTCGTGCCCTCCTAGATGGAAAATGAATAGCGCTGGATGGGCGGTCATCACATCGTCCTCAGAAATATCTTATGCCATAGTGACCCAGTAGTCAATCGATGCAGATTTTACCGAAGTCACAACATGTATTAGGGCATGCACAGGTTTCCGCCGTTTTAAGGAGAAAGAAGACAGGAACAATTAGATAACCAGTACACATTTTTTCAACGAAATATTGGCCATTAGCATCAATGACCTTTTGCCATTCTTCAGGTAAGAAATGAATACCCTTGTGATAGAAGGACTCGAGTTTGGAGCTGAAGAACGCAGTAACGTAATTTTCCACCTCTGAAACTGTGGTGAACCGCTGTTGGGCAAGGGCATGTTGCATAGAGCGAAACAGATGAAAGTCTGAGAGTGCGATGTCCGGTGAGTAATCCGAGTGTGGTAAAACCTCCCAGTTCAACTCTTCAAGGGTTGATTTCGTGTTAGCACCGACATGTAATCTGGCATTATCGTGTAACACACTGTAAAAAAATTACTGTAGATTTTACGGTTTTAAACCGTTTTCCGGGGTGCCAACACAAAACCGTAAAATCTACAGTTTTATGCCGGGTTGGAGCAAAGCTATAGCTTTGCTCCAACACAATCAACACATTCGTTCCAGCCAAATTTTTGTGTTTTCGTGATTATTTGGACTGTGACTCGCTCCAGCCAAATTCTGTGCTGTTTTCTTCATTAAATGCGGTGTTGGAGCAAAGCTATAGCTTTGCTCCAACACGGCATAAAACTGTAGATTTTACGGCTTCGTGTTGACACCCTGGAAAACGGTTTAAAACCGTAAAATCTACAATTTTTTTTACAGTGCAGGATGACCTCCATTACCTGTCCATGGGCATTTTCGCTCGATTGCGGCGTTCAGTTTCATCAACTGATCACTATGTCGCTGTAAAGTGATTCTTTCGCCCGGTTTTAACAGTTCGAAGTACAGCACTCCATGCATATTCCACCACGCACACAACAACACCTTTTCTCCGTGGATATCCTGTGTTACACTGGATGTTAATGGCTGGCCTATGTCAAACCAGGATCGCTCGCGTACGGGGTTGTCGTAATAGACCCATTTTTCATCCCCGGTGACTAACTTCCACAAGAAATTCTTCCCTTGAAACCTCTTCAGCAACTACTTGCAGATGCCGAATCCTTGACCAATAGTACATTCCGTTAAAGTATGCGGAATCCACTTTTCCATCTTCTGGATCTTTCCCAAGGCCTGTAGACGCCGTACCACCGTCGATTGAGCCACTTTCAAACGTGTCGCCAGTTGCGTGGTCGATTGTGTGGTATCCTCCTGCGACAGCGTTTCCAGCTCCTTGTCTGAGAGTCCCTGCTGTCTACCTGCACATGGCTTGTCTTCCAAGCTTATATCACCTTTTTTAAACCTGGCAAACCATTCTCGACACGTCCGTTCAATCATAACCATTTCGCCATACTCCTGACATGTTGAACCGTATGTTGCTCTCGCATTTTTGCTAAATTAGACATGAATAACAAACAGTGCCGAAAATAAACTTTATCGACCGCCATGCTCTACTTCATGTAGGAACTGACAGTACGGTTTGCCGACCAATTAGACCCTTACAGCGCCCGCTAGCGGGTGCGGCGAAAACTTTTGTATACTCCTAATATTATTCATACAGCTGATCTTCCCATTCCAAAGACATCAACGACAGTCACAAGAAGTACGAAACCTTGGTATACCCCTGAATGCACTACCTACAGATAGAACAGCGCAACATAAGGCGCGGTGCAAATTTAGATGTCACCCAACCGATTCTGATCTCGTTGCATTCAAACGACCAAAATTCTTCGTTGACCAATAGTACACATATCCGTTGACCATTAACTCCACGTCTTTCAAATTTATTCACCATGCTTCACTCGGTTGGGGAATCGACGAAGCAAGAGGGAGTCTTGGATTAAGTGTGTTTCACTATGAATACACGTGCCAGTTCTAAAACTATATGGGAAAAAATTCGGAAGATCCGGGGTTACAATAGATCCCACCAGATTTCAATTCTCGAGAGTAACGGCTGCACATATGCTGAAGTCTAGGAGACTGTTGTTTGGGAGGAGCGTTTGATCTGTTTCCAGTGATCTGGCGTATCCGTCCTGCTTTCAGGGAATTAAGTCACATGCGGAACGCCACAGAATCTCCTTTGCATCGTTTCACAACACTGATTACCACACAAGACAGCGTGTGTCCTTTTCTGTCGAAGGCATGGTCTCCATCCTGACCCAGAGCTTCATTTGGAACGTACAGCCATTCCAGTTTTGCCGGAAACTAGATTGTTAGTCCCACCGTCGACCGTGCGCTCACCTTTTGCGCAGACGTTCGGCGGCTAAAGATTTCAGGTCTAAAGGCTATGTCGATACTTAAGATCCTTTCGGCAGTCTCGTGGGGTGCAGACAGGATTTCTTTATTCCGTCTCTACCATTCTCTCCTACGGTCTAAACTGGATTATGGCGGTATAGTGCATGGCTTTGCGCGACGTTCCGTTCTCCGGCCTTTGGACTCCGTTCATCTTCAGGAGCTACATCTATGTACGGAATCATTTGGTACGTCACCAATTCCCAGCCTTTACGCTGACGCTATTATGCTGTCCGCGGCTGTCTCTTTAATTTTACTTGAAACTTCGATTTCTTCCAGACCATCCGTTATACGATGCACTTTTTCATACTCAGGAGGCTCGTTTATTTGAGAACCGACTCTCGTGTATTCCTACATTCGGGTTTCGTGTGGCTGCTGTATCTCATGATGCGCGGCTCGACTTGCCACAAGTTGGAGGCATCAAGGACTTTGTGGAGCCTCCATGGAACCTCAAAGCCTCCACTGATGTCATGGTAGATACCAGTTTTACATCGCATGATAAGTCCTCAATCACTGCGTCAGTATACCAGCAGCTCTTCGCTGAACACTGTTTCCCTCATTCGGATTATATTCCGATTTTCACAGATGGATCGAAGAAAGATGGACCCGTTGGATCGGCTGCTATATGTATAGAGGCATTTTTGTAGCGCGGATCTCTGGGGAGGCCACGGGTTTTTTCAACTGAGATCCATGCTGTGTATCTCGTCCTTTGTCACATACAGTCGAGCTCGCATTGTCGTGCTATAATTTATATCAATTCTTTGACTTTTCTGCAGTCTCTGTCTTCTGCCGATATTTCTGGCCATCCTTTTCTTCTTAGCGTGAGACAGTTACTGCGTTCTTTGCTCGTGACCGGTTTCGAGATCTAGTTCTGCTAGATTCCTGGGCATGTTGGAATCCCTGGAAACGAGTATGATGATGCGGTTGCTAGATCTGTTTTCTCTTTGGTCATCACACTCTTGCTACTGTTTCATCGTGATTTACATTTACTAGTCAGAAACCTCGGAATACACCCGAATTGTCGAACGCTCTGCAGGAAGTATGGTGTGCATTGCCTACAGCATATTTCTAGAAGCTAGTGGAGTCCATGAACCGTCGCATTTCTGCAGTCCTGCGCTCCCGTGGGGGACCTACCAAGTAATAGACTGGTGTACTAGTTTTTCTGGCACTTCAATGTATATATATGCTGTTTCTTCGTGGACTATATCATTCCTGTAAGCACTATTTTGATTAAGAAATTATTTTTATTCCACCGACATTAAGGGAATTCTGGGAGAACATAAACGTCAGCACTTTTATTGATTCATTTTATTGTGTTATTTGAAACAGTACGGCTTTATCGAATATTATAATATTACAGTGCATAATAAATAATTTTAATTTTTAGTTACATGCAAATATAACATAATTAGTATTTCTATTCATTTACACATTATCAGGTAAATCATTCACAATTATTATACACTATGTCCCATCTATATGTAAGAATGCGAAATTAATAAGCGTTAAAGATACATTTTTCACATTCATTTTTATGAAACATGGCTATTTTTATACAAAACAAAAACGTGAAATATTTTTTAAGGTAATCTATGGTTCGTCAGCTTTCAAATATGCAATTATTTACGCTTGATGAACTTTGGTAAAGAACCTGAATATTTATTTGTGTTGCCTTGAATATTTATTTGTGTTGCCTGGGGGTTTAACGACCACCGTGAGAAATTCAATGCGATATAGTCAGCCGCCCGTCCCTAAATTAAGGCCACTGAATGGGAGGGAGCCAGTGCCGTAAGACAGCCACTGCATCCATATCTCGCCTGGATTCGAACCCGGACTCAACTCGATCGAATGATTAGGAGCCTTGGCTTTGACCACTGTAGCATAAGGCTAATCATCGAGAAAACTTCATCAATATTTTGCTTAAGGTCTGTATCATTGCGATTGTGACAATATCACAGAAAAGAAAAATTAAATACAGGGACGAAAATGCAAATAAAAAGAAATATGTTCGACTATTTGATCTCTTGGAATTTCAATCTATTTGATCTCTTGGAATTTCCGATCACGTTAAATATAACTAAGTATTTATATAACTGAAGGGTGCTTTCGTTAAAAAAAAAACTGTAAATAATCTTTTTCACTACAGCGTCAGTTTTAGATTTTTCTTCTTTTGGCGACGAATCATCGAACGCAGTTGTTTCGCCCCAATTCAAAAACAGCACGAGCATCATTCGATTTTCGCGATATGTTGGATGAAATATGGATTTCATTGTGCATGGTCTGATTTCCTCTAGAGAATGATGAAAAAATACTTCTCCTTTTCGAAACAGAAATTGAAGTGAAAGAAATAGAAAAAAGTCACTTTACCCTCGTTTTTGGATGATGTCGTTCACTGCTTTGCGACCACCACGTATTTCTTTAGATTTAAACTTTCAAGACAGGAGAGATAGGCTTTTTTCTTTTTCTTAGTTTTCGTTTTCTTATTATATTTGAGGTAAATTCCATATTCCATTTCTCAGTATGTGATTTTGAAGACTGACGCTTACAAGTCTCACCAAGAATAACTGAATTTGGACTCTTTTATCTAAAAATGTTGAACCGAAGTAAAGTTTGCGTTCCTTAAGCTGCTGTGACTTTTGTTGTATTCTGTCTCGGATCGCCAAATTCCACTCAGCTTTGCTTGAAAGTGAATGACATGGAACAAAAGCAATTAGCACCGAACTAAGAACTTTTGTTCCTTTACGGAAAATTGCCCCAGGACATGAAAGAGCTTTCAGTTTTTAAGAACACTTACAGACCAGACCCACTAAAATTCGCTACGGAACTTCCTGCCTGATTGCATTTAATGTATGAGACTTTAAGAGGATCCAGAAATTTCTTTGATTTAAGGTTACTTTCAGTTGTTCGCCGAAGTCAAGCGATCGTGCTTAGAACCGTAACATGTCTTGCTTATAAAGAACCAGTTTCATTTAACATGAGTTTGAAAGTTTTCATTTATTTGTATGGAGAGAGAGAGAGAGAGAGGGGGGGGGAGAGAGAACCATTCTGACTAGTTCATCTCGACCAACGTTTTTTGTTTCTTACTGTGGCAGCTTTAGGTACATCTTGGATTAGAAAACGCTACAGGAAGAAATGAACAAAATGTATTTAACTATTCAAAATTCGCGAAAATGAAATTAAATAAACATTATGATATGTCTTAGCCCATGTAGGAAGTGAACAGCTCATTGTAAATGGCACATAAATAAAGAAATTTACTTTTAGGTTGTTCACTATGTTTTCGGAAATTTTGAAATCTGAGCACAATCAAATCCACAGCTTCCTTTTTAGACAGAGACAAGGCAGAAAGTATGTAGAGGCTTTATTGCGGCAATAGGAATTTTCTTTTTTTTATGACTCATGCAAAACTCAAACACGGAATGCATAAGCGTTCTTGGAAACGAACATCCGTACACATAGCTAGGGACGGGGCCATCAAAACCTTTCCCAGAGAGGTGGTTTCACCTGGAGAAACGAGAAGATGTCTCAGGGGAAAAAAGCGAAATTGTGGGTGGAAGAGGCGCGCTCGCAAGGCGCCGTCCAGGCAGCCGGAGGGGGGGGAGTTGAACAACGTAACAAGGAGACGTGACGCGGATATTTGTTGCGGCTGGAGAGTACGTATCAACGACGAGTGGTGCTCTAATTGATTTATAAAGTTTGTAAATTGCGTAATTTGGATATCGTTAAATGGATTTCATTTTATGTTCGGCATCTGCTCGTGGGTCTCCTGGTAACGGTAAAAAAACTTAGTGACAGCAAAAGGAAGAACCTGTAGGGGATCTGAGCAGCATGTGGCCTGTGCTTTGGGAACCGTATCTTCTGCCTCGCAGCAGCAAATTCCAGTTTTCTGCCTGATGAGGCTTAGCATTCCTCACGGCGAAACCACATTGTCGCGAGAGGTGTTGCCCCGTCCAAGGCTCTGTGTACAGATATCCCTTTTCAGGAACGCGAACATCAGATTAAGCATTTCTTGCTACAGTTTTACATTGAATCATAAGAAAAAAGAGAATTCATGTTGCCACATTAAATTCCCTGCAATGCATTTCCTTTTAAGAGCTCAGGAATCCTTTTGGGCCTTAGGCCAGCAGTTGTCGTCTGCTTCCGATCCGGGCATGTGGATCTGGGTAAGGGAGGGAATCATTGCTCAAGAATGAATACAACGGCCATGTTTTACTCTAGTTTCCAACCCAAACAAGCACAGCGAAAAGTCAGAAGCTCTTGATCTTAATCAACTCATTCAGAAGGAGATTTAATGCAAGTAAAGTTTTCATGTTGCTCTAAAGAGTGCTTATCAAAAAATGCGTTTATCATATCTATAGATGCTTATCAATAAACAATCGCAATACTTCAATATGTTTTTCTAAGGAACCAGAAATCTGCCGAGAAAAAAAGGACAGAATTAATGTTGATCATAAACCACTAACCAATGAAAAATATCTGAATTAATTAAATGAAAAGCGTGCAAAAGATAGGCGTTATTGTTCTTGGTTTCTCCAATCGCGATGAATATGTCGATGGATATGCGTTTCAGAGGGGTGCTTGTGCCATCTCACACTGGTCAGCTAAAGCTTGAATCCCAGGTACAATGGTCAGAAATAACATGTATTGCAATAGTTACAACATGTTAATTCTTAGACATTGATTCTGCCTATTTTCCTTGCAGCAGTGGCACGAAAGATAAACGGGAAACACCTCATTAGCCTAAGACAGTCGTTGAGTTGTTTAAGTAAAATAGCAAAACATTTTTTTAAAAAAAGGCTGAACAGGATGCAGTTTATTTAAACAGCTAGAAGTTTTGGTAAAAGTTCAATAACAGTGCTGAAAATGGGATGTAGTTAAAATTTTTGATTCATTTCTGGAGGATGTGATGTGAAGCGAAACAAACTTCGGTGCTTTGTCGTGTTCATTTTGTGGTAAAGAAAAAAGTGATAGATTTTGAAAGCATAAATTTCTCTAACAGAGCTGGAAAAGTTATCATGTGTTAACATACTAGCTGAAAACATGTCTCAGATTGGATAAAATATGGAAGAAAATAAAGTAAAATTTGAATACCCACAGTATTTATGAACGACAACAGAAACCATGTTCTAGGAAAGGAATAAGTAGCATAATTTCGAAACAATAAGAAATAAAAACACTTTTTGTTCGTTCCACATCTTCCTCTTTTTCCCGAAACCGAGCAGAAAAATGAATTAAAAAACCCTACTTATTATTGTTCAGGAAAAAGCTACTGTGCTTTTCTTTTTTGCATTGACCGAAATTTTTGCATTGACTGAAATACTTTTGCATTGACTGAAATAAATTAAGTCTCAGGCTAAGACTGGGCTTTAAAAACTGTTGGTGCGTTTCATTGTCGAAGTATTTTTAATGAAGCTGAAGATGTAACGGCAAATAAAACGTAGATTAACTGAAAAGTTTGAATTATACTCGTATATTTTGAACTTCGTAAGGACGTTACACCGTAGCATTAAGAGCACACTTATGTGCCAGAAAGAACCGCATTAGTTCTCGCATTTTGCGTTTATTTTAAGAATAATAATAATCAGATCATGTCAAGCACATTAAAGTTAAACATTTTTATAATGATTGGTTTGACAGAGAGCTAGCTTAAAATAAGAACACTAGCATCTGAATCAGTACAAACACTATCAATCGTGGTTGCATTCTACAGAACACTAAAGTAAAAGCACTTCGAGGTTTGAAAGGCAACCTCAAGTGCAAAGGTAATGAGACTGAAGTTGGCGCCCTAGAGCATCCTTTGGTTGCACTGTGTTTGTCACGGTTGCGGTGACAGATAGTACCAATGCTTCTGTTGCGTCTGGTTCGATGTTAACAAATGTGCGAAAATATTTATCACGAGCTAAACCTCTTGTGAGGAAAAGAGTTCGGTACAGCACCTTGAATTGAACACGCCTCATGAAATCTTAGGCTTTTTAATCATAACAGAATTCTTGCTTCATTTTAAAGTATTCGGCGAGCGAAAAGCAAGAGGTTACAACTAATGAGATTCTTCTGTGAGGACAATATTTAAACATAAATCCGCTGGGCATTAATTGAACATAGGGTAGCACACTTCACTAGCAAAACAACGTAGAATCAATTCTTTGCAGCTGAGTGCATCAAAATTGTAGAAATTAGTTCAGTTGGCTTATTGTATAACTAAGTTCGAATTACAATAACACCTCACGTAAATGCTATAATTTTACAGGTGCATACAAGGGTGAATGCAATTTGTAATATAAAACAAATCAATGTTTTACAGAATAATCACTCTCTTAACTATTTCCCGGTATCTTTCCTTAAAACCACTTCCACACAGTTTCCTTCTGCAACAAGGTTTGCTGAGTTTTCCTTCTTGCAACACGGTTTGCTAAGTTTTCCTTCTTGCAACAAGGTTTGCTAAGCTTTCCTTCCTGCAACAAGGTTTGATACTTTCGTCCAATGAGACAGTGTTCTCGTGGTGTACGCACTCCGGAGATACACTGAAGTTCTCAGACACAGTTGAATGTGTGCTTCTAAAGACCAGAGGAGCTGACTCAGAGTACAGTCACTGATTTCTAACACTTTTGAAGTGGAACTACTCGCAAGGAAAAGTAAAAGCCCCCTACCATTCCTTCCGTCACGTAACTTCGAAACATATGGAATTTCCAGAATAATATTCAATTGTGCTGTTTTCTACAACCCGGAGAACAGTTATAAGAATCGTTACATAGAAATTTTATTTTTACGGCCACGTGGATTTTTTTCAGTGTTTGGACTCTTCAAATTTACTGTGTGGTATCTTCAAATTTGTTCCTTTTCATTTTGAAACAAGATTACCTTAGACCAGACACACTGTTATAGATGTTTAATAACATAATTAAAAATGTGTGTAACTTGTAGTAGAGAACCTAATTACACAGCATTGCCTTTAGTCTTACTCAGTTAAAAGGCTTTTCAATTCTGCCTCCATACATATAAGTCTTCTTAGGAGAAAGAATCAAAAGCCCTTTAACAATTCTTGATTGGAATCCACATCTACTGGCTCAGAACAAAGTACTCTGTTTTTATAGTGAAAAGAAAGAGCACTCGCGAGAGCTGCGGAAAAAGACAAGGACAGACAAAAAAGGACATAACTCTTCTCAATTGTGTTCGAAGGGGCTTACTTATCGTACACTTGTTTTCATCGATAAGTTATTGATTACAGTGGAAAATGGCACTTGTTATGATATATATTTGGTGCTTCTTATACACGTCACAATACTTGAAATATTAGCTATCCAAAGTTTATGGATTTCTCAGGAAAACAAATCACACTAATAGAGTCCACTGATTTTTCTTTATTCCAATAGGATAATGTCTTTTAGAGGATTATCAGATACTCCAAAACATATTGGTACGCTGCAATGATTAATTGATGGAGTTGTATGGCTGAATCAAACTTGACAACAAAGTTTGACTTTTTGTGTGTATCTGAGATTAAACCAAGTTAGCTTTATGTTGCTTGGGCTGCTGAATATGAAAATGGCCGCTAGAGCACCAGATCAGCTCTGGTTTTTGGAATATCTATAAAAGAGTTTCACACATTTGCATATACACTCGCGAACAATGAAATTTGCGCACCAAGAAGGGAGCGTCGGATTGAACTGAAATATTATGGACGTAATAATACAGATGTATAATACACATGATGGCAAAAGCATAGCTGCAGGTCAATTACAGAGGTATCTGTCGCACGCAGTCCGGTCATTTTCTTTAGCGCGTCGCACCACCTCGTGCGGCGATACATGCTGCAATACGGGCCAGCATGGAGGGGAAAAGACGCCTGATGTTCTCCTGCGGCAGACTGGCCCACACGTGTTGGACGGTGTGCTCTAAATCCCAGATAGTGCGGCACAACGGCAGCCGGCGTATTAACTGGTCCAACACATGCCCGATAGGGGACATGTCCGAGAAGCGGGCAGGCCACGGAAGTGTCTGGACATGACGTAGGCAGTCCTGGGCAACACGAGCCGTGTGCGGGCGGGTATTATCCTGCTGGTGTAGCGCACCTGGAATCCCGGCCAGGAATGGGAGCACATGGGGACGTAGGATCTCATCCACATACCACTGGCTCATCAATGATCCACGTACCACTACTAAAGCTGATCGGCCATAGTAAGCAATGGCTCTCCAGACCATAATGCCTGCATTGGGGAGGTGTGGCGCTCGATATCGAGGTTGGGATTGTGCCGTTGCCCACGGGAACCTTCACACCCGGACACGATGTTCATGTGCCCCCAAAGCAAAGCAGCACTCATCGACACTAGTCCACACGACACTAGTCTGTGGCGTTCCACGTCACTCTGGGTAACACCACTGCAATATTTCGGTGTTAATGGCATCACACGTAAGTGGCGCTGGGATCGCAGATTCGCTTACGCGAGGCGTTGGAAAATGGTTCGTGAGCACACAGGAGATCCTACATCTGCCTGTGTTGTGGACCGGCTTCCAGTGGATCAGTACTTGCCCTGGCGCATGATTCGTCGATCTTTTCTACCGGTGGTCCTGCTTTTCAGGTCCAGAGCCGCTCCGCCATGTGGCAGTGCAGTCACATGTCCACTGTTCCCAACATAGTCGGACGGTATGGTCAGAAAGATCCATGTGGCGGCCTATACGGCGCACGTCCACCCTGCGGTTTTTAGGCCGATGATCCGGCTTCTCTCAAAGTCCATAAGTTGCATAAATCGACATTTCTGGAGTCTACGCGGCATTTATATCACTCTGCACTCTTGCTTGCGTCGACCAGTGCTTTTTGCTTTCATAGGGCATCGACTACATGCCGGTTTATAAGACTGCTGGTTTGCTCTTGCAGAACCACCACAGAGTGTGCGGTAAGGTGCACTTGCACTAAACGTGGATCATTTGCATACCAGCACGCATTCTACCTATTTGCAGTTTCGCGGTTGTATCATATTTTCTTCTAGGTGCGCAAATCTCATTGTCCGTGAGTGTACATAACTTAACTACTCTTTGATATTATTCCTCATAGAGGAAACGATTCACAGTGACGTTGCTTTGCCTGCAGCTTGTAATGAGTTTCTGGAGCATTTCTCACAAGGGTCCAACAATAGTCTTCTAACATTGCTGCATTCCATTTCCCTTGGTACGTTTTTTCCGAGGGTAGGAATAAAAAGTGTAATTTCAATGACATGTTACACCCTAGTCTCCTGTAGCGCCGCAAAAGGGCTTCTAGAAGCTCTTGGTTATTGTAAGCTTTATTAATTCGGGGAACGTTTGTGGCCACTTGATGGAAAGCATTCCATGCTAACTTTTCATCACCCCTGTGAGGATGTCTTCAAAACGTTTATCTCGGAATAGCTGACCCATCTGTGGACCGACAAATACACCTTCCCTGATTTTGGCCTGCCTAAGTCTTTGAAATATATCACGAAATTACAAAACGTCTGCCCCATTTCGATCCCTAACTTTTATAAAATTCATCATTAGTCCAAGTTTGATGTGGAGAGGAAAAAGCAAGATCTTGTTGGATCCTACAAGTGTCTTTTTTGTTTGTGTGTTAGTTTATTTGGGGGTTTAAAGACCCCCGTTGTGAGCATCTCGAGGAGCCATAAACAGTCGCTCGTCCCTAATTTAGGGCCATTGGTTCCATGGAAGGGAGAGAGCCAGTGCCATAAGACAAACACACATCCATGTCTCACTGGGATTCGAACTCGGACCCATCTCGGATGAGTGGCCAGAAGCCAACCCTCACACCGCTGCGCCACCGGAGAGGCTACACTTCAAGTGATTCATTACGTACATTCTTTTTCACCGGTTTAAGTGATAGTCGTGGGGGTCAATCCTTCTTCTTGTAGTGGGAAATTTTGGCACGGCTGTCCCAGAGACAGAGGAAGCAGCAAAACTTTGTGTAACCCTGCTATATCCCCATCACAACGGAAATGACCTTCAGGTCAACAAAAATCTGCACTTGTACCTGTCATGGTTGATGGTGTGTAACAGTTGTTTCATGCTGTTATACGTTTCGTTCATTGTGGACTGCATACCTGAATGGAACAGATGATAAAAAGTTACCATTATGGAACACCACAGCTTTTAAGCTCAACTTGGACGAATCAATGAACAACCTTGAAGTCGTTGTCTTTGTATTCGATTTGTAGTGCTGTCATTCGACCCGCTACATCAACGCAAACAATTAGGTTATCTGCCATTTTGAAAAATGGAATCAGATCTTTTTGCCGAGCACAAAGCACATTCTCTTCTAGAAAATTTAATTGCTGCAGTTTGGACCCCAACAGCACAGCTCTGCTTTACTTTTTGGCAATTCCAGATATCTCCCTAGATCATTCAATTTACTCTGGGTAATTTTTATGTGGCTGTGAATATAAATCCAAGTAGAAGAAAACCATCCTTTGCCTCCTGTCTAGGAACAAAAAAGAGCAAAAGAAAAATCATTAGCAAACCATGTGGGAATGAAAAGAAGTATTATCAAAATCCAGCTTCCAAAGTAAGAATTTAAATTTAAAGGGAAATATCATCAAAATCAATAAATAAATGTCCACCGTAAAGAAAGGTTGCTTAGCATCTAAATCAAATGAAGTTTCAAAGGCCGAGTCGAGTGCATGAAAAAAGTTGAAGAAAGGGAAAACTGTTATATTGAAGCAAGAGGAAAATTATCATAGTCACCGGACAGTAATTCATCGTGAAAGAAATTAAAACGATCAGAACACAATAAACGTAAAAAAGGAAATAAATGCACAATGATGCACAATTCCCTATACGGGAGCGATCTTATTTGTTTCAAAACTGGCAATCCCCATTGAGAAGACTTTTGCAAACATTTGCTTTTCAACTGTTCTTTCACAAACTGAACTTTTATTTACGCATACAGTGTTCAAGCTGGCGTTGATTCTCATTACTGATAAATAAATGAAAACAAACGAAACTTGTATGTATACAAGAACACACTTTGGACTTGAATCCAAAAGTAGAAAAAATGTTTCACCAAAAATTGCCGTTTAGATTTGTTAGAACAGATAGACTAAAGTGTGAGAGTTTTCAAACGGTTATATACAATAAAAACTGGTCGTGCCGAAATCATTTGCTGCATGTCATTCAATGAAATGCTACTGCATTGCCTCCTTATTTCATAGGAGTACAATGCAGCAAAATAACATGCGTGAAAACTGAGTTAAATAATCTAGTATCACAGCCTGGACATTTTGCATATAACTAAAAACACATGGTGCACTATTGTGCACCATGTGTTTTTAGTTATATGCAAAATGTTTTTTAGTTATAGTAGCTGTCTACTAAGAGTGGTCACATAATGCAGTTGCAGTTTATAATCCGCACTGCTACTAATGCACACATGCAAGGGAGTGGTGTTATTACTTCTTTTTACTTCCTCAGTGGGAATATCCAAATGGGGATGAGCCATAGCACGCACATCACTGCTTGTAAAATAAACGAATGTAAAATGACGGCGTGTCACATTATAAGCGCGTGATGCCGATACGCTTCTTATGAAAAACGAATGGAATGGAAACTTTCATTTTTCGTGTAATGTGTTACAGAGAATGAACGTTGTGCATATTAATGTCTAGTTTGTCAGCATGGGAAAGCTAATCAATGCCGAAGCCAGTCACAAAGTTAGTGGAATATTAGTGGAATACCCTCAAAAATAAAAGTATTAGGACTATATCGTCAAAGAAAAATATCTGCAAAAGCTTTTTGATTTAAAAAATACAAGGCTAATTTAATACCTTTCCAAAAAGACCAGAACATTGAAAACCAGTGTTCCACGCCCTTATCTCAAAGTGCAAGAACACACTTTCCTCAACATCACTGTTTAGAATTACGACCAACTGCCCCATATCATTGGGTTAAATAAAAATATATTAAATCCTTTGCTTTAATTTTTTTTTTATTTTACGAAATAGAGAAAGGTCATGGCAAAGTGTCCCTGAAGTTATATTATGTAATCTGGGTAGCCGTATTGGTCTTTAGCAGTCGATACTGAGATGTTTTTTTTTTCAAAATATTCAGTTAATATCACTCAGAAACTGCCCCTTTCAGAGACATGTCGGAAACTGGCAGCTTTTATTAAAAAAAATCGATTGGGTCATCGATTCATGTTTTTTTTTTTTTGGCTCTCTTGAAGACTTTACATTACTTTTCACTGATATCTTTTTAAACGTCAGAGCTGAAATTAATATTTCATTAGAATTTTCATATCTCAAATTATTCCTTTTCAATCAGTTGATATATTGGGATAGAAAAAATTCTGATTTTCCCACAAAAAGCGTAATTTTCAGGAAATGTTTGTTTGTTTCTGTAATTTGATGCACACGCAGAAACGCAACCTAAGAAAACGAAAAATAAATATTGAAGCAATGAGTGAAGGTGCAAACGTTCCAAGCATTTAATAAATTCCTATTGAATTCAATTCCCACGGATTTAAATTCAGTGTTGATACTTTTCATTCTAATCAGAACATTTCAACATGTAACACTAAAAATAATGTAATTCAAACAACTCAACCTCAAACACAAAACAAAATTCCAAGAAAATTGCACATCAAAACATGCAGGACTGTAATAATTTGTCATGCTCATTTAGATATGTACGAATGCAGTGGATGTGTAATTGTGAAAGATTTTCCTTCATATCTCATTATTTTTATTTTTGAACCAAAGGTATTTCGACGAATTGAAACGTTTACCATTTTGTTACATTTAATGTGCTAAAGCTATTCTGAATAAATATACCTGATGTTTCCAAAACAGTGGAAGCCATTAGAAACTTCCATTGTTTTCATGGCAAAGCAGAAAATAATATTTGAAATTAATCGTAATTTCGATACATAGTTTCGAAAAAGGATATTTATGCTCTAGATGCACCTCTCAGAATTCTGGAGGTAAAAGTTTGGCAATACAAAATAAATAACAGATTTTTCATCACACATAATATGGAGAAGGTATGGTGTTTCTAAAAATGGCTCTGCAAATGTCAATAGCTGTATTCGCCGCTGTCATAAAAATTCCATTGCAATCCTGAAAGCGCAAAGAGTCAGAATGGAATGCTGCGATAAGTTCCACTGGGGACACCTTCGAGATTCTTAGATCCATAAAACTATTTGTCATGTTTGTAAAGACAACCAGCTTCTTACAAAAGAGATCTTCAGTTCCTCTAAATGGAATTGCAGGTTTTTGCACAGGATTACTTTTGTAGATGTTCTGAAGCAAAAACTTTAGATCTTGTGCATCTTATGGGCACAATTTTAACGCCCGCCGCAAATTTATTTTGCAGTAGAAAACAGGTGAGACAAATGAAATCATTTTCTGGAAGAGTCCCGAATCCTCATTCGTACTTTTGTCAAAGTATTTGTATACGGTGGTGTGTGTGTGAGTGTGCATGTGTTTTCGCGACCCACACCGAGTATTAAGGTTTGAGGTCTTTCTCCTGAAGCTTACGAAGTTGTTTTTTTTTTTTCTGTGAGAACGTAACACTAAAATAAATGTCGAATTTTAAGAAAATTTTCATTTACTCTCATTCTGAAATGATTGGCAAGATGCTTGCAGGCTTTAATAAGTATATATATTTTGATTTTTCTACGTTTTTATTAAATAGAACATGCAATCTCATTTTTCATTTCTTCATGATAACATCGGATGTTAATATGTGTTGAATATTTCAGTTTATCCAAGTAAAAAGAAATGTTATTAAAATGGAAGAATTAAATTTCTTTGATACTGATTCAAAATTCTTCCAGAATGAATTATCTTTTCAGTTAGTTAACGTGAGATTTCATTTTTAAATAAATATCCGTAAAATTCTTGCATATTGTAAAAAGCTGGCTCCCACAATTCAAAACAAAAATAGGTACATGAGTCAGGACAAATAGTGTTATGATAGTTTATATAAAGAAAACGAGTAAGTTAATTACTTTTATCCTCCATATTAGAAGCTTATCACTGCTAACATTATAAGAAACGTAATAATCCCGAGTGTTTTTAATCAGTTCTGCTGGATTTCCATTGTTATTGTCTAGACTGAGAGAAAATAGTGTGACTGAAAGCTGGAATATTAATAGATTCCCAGTTCATTGAATGAAGAGACCGCTAATTAAGTTTAACAGTAAAGAAAAAAACCATAAATTATGGAAATAGATTAGCCTATAACGTTTGACTCTGCAAAATATCACCTTGAGGAAGACTACTTACATTTCTGTTGTTTTTCTTCTGTTTCATGAAAAAAAGATATCAACCAGCTCAATCAGAAAAAGTGAGAGTGAGACAGAGAGAGTGAAAGACCGGAGAAGAAGCACAAACCCGAACTTCTGACTTTTCCTTTCCTTTTCTCCCTCTTTTTCTTACTTCCTTTTCCTCCCGCTTTTTGTTTTTCAGTTTTTTTCTCTATCTCTCTCTCTGCTTTATTCCTTACCAGATTGCATAGAGTTTCCAAACAGTTTGCAATGTAAATATACCTTAGAGGCAGTCTTTGAAAAGGAAACATGAAAATTCATGTGAAATAACAGCTGTTACAACTTTGGAACTATGGGTATGATAATGTTTTTTTTATAAAGGAACAAACTGATAAATTCTTATCAAATCTTCTAAATTATAATGTTTCTAGATTAAAAATATTAATATAATACTGATATGGTCGCTTGTAACATGTTAAAACTCTTTTTTCTCTGATTCATTCCGAATTTTTTTAAATACCTTTTGAACCGTGTAAGGTCGTACAAAATTTCTGTCTCTTGTTGTAAAAACTTAAAGGGTATCTTTCAGAAAAAACTATTTTAGAGAAAAAACTTGTGCTATAATTTCTCCACAGTCTTCGAGTTTGTGGGTTTCAATCGGGGAAAAAATCAGCAAAGCATATACGTTAAAAGAAAGTGACAGTTCTAAAGATAAAACCGAAGTACGCCATCAGACGTGAAAAAGGAGAAAAGAGATAATATGAAACCATGTGTGTCGTCAAGAAGGGAAACGCTCATAGAAACGCGTCGTGCAAAAAGTACGGTGCCTGGCAAATATCAAAGTTAACAAAATATATACACTGACGGAAAAAAATCCCAACACCAAGAAAGGGTTGTGTTAGATAAACGACAGTTGGTAGGCGGTGAGAGTACATCTGTAAGATGGCGTCTATGCAAATTTCGCGCTCGGCGCATACGTGTGGCGCTAGTAGCGCCCTCGGAACATGCAAAGCAGGTTTGCTGTAAATACGCGCTGTAACGTTCGTGAGCGTTAATTATCGTTGACATTCGACATAGGGTGTTGATGTTAGTCAAGAATGCCTTTAAGAAGACAAAGAAGCCATTATCAACAGCTCATTGAGTTTGAACGAGGTCGTATAATAGGGCTACGAGAAGGTGGATTTTCTTTCCGCAATATTGCAGAACGACTTGGCAGGAATGTAGCCACTGTGCATGATTGTTGGCAGCGGTGGTCAAGGGAAGGTACTGCCTCAAGAAGACCGGGTTCCGGCCGGCCACGTGGCACTACTGAGAGGGCCGTGGCGCATCGTACCGCGTCTGCGGCAGCAATTCGAGCTGCAGTTGCCACCACAGTGACACAACGAACTGTTACAAATCGGTTACTTGAAGGACAGCTCCGAGCCAGACGTCCTGTAGCGTGCATTCCACTTATTCCAAACCACTGCCATTTGCGACGTCAGTGGTGTCAAGCTAGAGCTCATTGGAGGACGAAGTTGAGATCTGTGGTGTTTTCTGATGAAAGCCGGTTCTGCCTGGGTGCCAGTGATGGCCATGTGTTGGTTAGAAGGAGGCCAGGTGAGTGCCTGCAACCAACCTGTCTGCGGCCGAGACACACTGGACCTACACCTGGAGTTATAGTCTGGGGAGCAATTTCCTATGACCGCAGGAGCACTCTCGTGGTTATCCCACGCACCCTGACGGCACAGTTGTACGTCGGTCTGGTGATTCAACCTGCTGTGCTGCCATTCATGAACAGCATTCCAGGGGTAGTTTTCCAACAGGATAACGCTTGTCTGCTTACCGCTGTTGTAACCCAACATGCTCTACAGAGTGTCGACACGTTGCCGTGGCCTGCTAGATCACCAGATCTTTCACCAATCAAGCACGCATGGGACATCATTGGACGACAACTCCAGCGTCACCCTCAACCAGCATTAACCGTCCCTGTATTGACCGACCAAGTGAAACAGGCATGGAACTCCACCCCACAAACTGACATCCAGCACCTGTACGACACAATGCATGGACGTTTGCGTGCTTGCATTCAACATTCTGGCGGTTACACCGGTTAATAATGTACCGGCATTTCACATTTAAAATGGCTCTTCTCGCGCTTACAATAAGCTGTGATCTTGAAACCTTAATCGATTAAATATGTTACCTATACAAATGTATTGCCGCCATTTCATTCCTCTACAACTATTTTTTCGTGGTGTTGGGATTTTTTTCCGTCAGTGTATATAAAATACCAGTGCCAACTTATACCGAAAGTATCTGATTGAATTTGCGAGACCGGGTGCTCACATCAGATAAACTGTGTTGTCCGTACAGCATCAAGAAGTTTCATTAGATATTTTCTAAACTTGAGTAAAAAAGGCAGTAAAGCTTCTGTCATTGTTTCAAATGCAAACCACAGTCGCCTAAATCTAAATGAAGAGTAACAACAGTTGAAGACTCAAATTTACAGTGCCATGAGATTTACACAATTCACATGCCTTGCCGATATTTCATGCCTAAAGCCCTTGCACCTTCAGCAAGATCCTCAAGGAAAATATACCTCGTCACAGTTTCAGAAGCACATACTGTGCAACATAAAGACATATGATGGTATATTGGGCTCACTAGAGTAAAATGACAGTAAGAGAAGACTTCCAGCTTATTCATAGCAAATGTATTTATTTTCTTCTTCGCACGTACAGTACTCGTGATGAACCCACAAACGAAGTATGAAAACTGAACAAGCAGAGATGAACACACAAATGAAGTATGAAGATTGAACAAGTATATTATTCATCGAAACAATTTCAGTAACTGGAACCTAAACAACGGTTACTGACTATTTAACTTGAAGAAAGGAAACTCTCGTTGACTAGCAGAATCTCGTTTAACTTGCAAATATTTGGCCAGTCTAACATCGAAGACATCAAGTACCCTTGACACATCTCACAGCTTGTTTTTTCTTGCAGTTTTCTACACCTAACTAACTGCAGGACACTAATACAAAAACTCTTGGGGATTCAGACACGACATTGATTCGGAAAGTATAACGAGTGTTAACCAAAATTTGCATAATAGAGAGTATTCAAAGCGGGAAAGTTAAATAGGTAACATACGCCGCAAAGGTGATTTTTGTGGATTACACTTTTGACGTAGAAAATGCCATACCACGAAGGAACGCACAAAATGAGACGAAATGATTTCACATGTAGGAACCGCAACAGACTAATGTCGTCTGTTGCGAATTGTGAGGATGCGACGGTCTGCGCTTGAACGCGATATTCGAGGCATTCCGAGGACCTCCTACGTGCACCTGAAGTGCACGTAGAAGGTTCTCGGAACGCCTCGAATGCCACGTTACCTTCCTCCAACTACTGTCACCGCATTTGACCGATGTTGTTGCCTCCTGATGTGTTTCCGCCGCAATGCGACTCAGGAACCAACTAGTCGTATGTACCCATATGATGAAGCCTCTCATAAAGGTGTGCGATGATGGCAGGATTCCTGATGACGTTGCCCAGTCATTCTAACTTTTCACATGTGCGTTGACTACCGTGATGACCCGGCAAATGTGCTTTTTTCACCAAGATGCAAAGATTGCGAAATCACGGCGAAGAAACCAGGTTAGGTACATCATCGTCATCATCATTGTCAACCATTATCAATCCACTGCTGGACGAAGGTCTCTCCAAGCCTCTTCCACAACGGTCTGTCTTGTGCCAGTCTCCTCCATGTTACTCCCGCATAATTTTGAATTTCATCCACGCATCTCCCATGTGGTCTTCTTCTGGGTCTTTTCCTGTCCCTTGGAATCCAATCTAAAATTTCGACTGCCCATCGATGGTCTGTTCTTCTGGCAGTATCTCCAGCCCGTTTCCATTTCAGGGATTTAACTCTGATCATGATGTTTTCCACTCTTGTCATTTTTCGAAACCACGAGTTCCTCTTCTTATCTCTCCTGGTTACACCAAGCATGCACCTCTCCATGCTACTTTGAGTTGTCGACAGCCTTTGTATGTCTCTTTTAGTTAAGGTCCACGTCTCTGCACCATACGTAAGCACTGGAAGGATGCATTGATCAAACACGTTTTTTAAGACATATTGGCATAGGTATATATACTTATTGTTAGGTATCATCATCATCATCATCATCATCATTGTCAACCATTATCAATCCACTGCTGGACGAAGGTCTCCCCAAGTTTCCTCCACAACGGTCTGTCTTGTGCCAGTCTCCTCCATGTCACCCCTGCATACTTTCGAATTTCATCCACCCATCTCCCATGGGGTCTTCTTCTGGGTCTTTTCCTGTCCCTTGGAATCCAATCTAAAATTTCAGCTGTCCATCGATAGTCTGTCCTTCTGGCAGTATGTCCAGCCCATTGCCATTTCAGGGATTTAACTCTGATCATGATGTCTTCCACTCTTGTCATTTTCGGATCCACGAGTTCCTCTTCTTATCTCTCCTGGTTACACCAAGCATGCACCTCTCCATGCTGCTTTGAGTTGTCTGCAGCCTTTGTATGTCTCTTTTAGTTAAGGTCCACGTCTCTGCACCATACGTAAGCACTGGAAGGATGCATTGATCAAACACTTTTCTTTTAAGACATAATGGCATATTGCTCTTGAAAATTATGCTGTTTCTTCCAAAGCTCTCCAGGCAAGTTTTGTACGCCGATTAATTTCTTCATCAATGTGACCCTCACTTGATATCTGCTGTCCAAGATAAACGTACGTGTCTGTTATCTCCAGCTTTTCTCCATCAATCGATAAATCTTCATTTCTTGTAAAAGCATTGAACATCACTTTTGTCTTCTGAAAGTTCATTTTTAATCCCACTTCTTTACTCTTGTCAGCAAGTTCCTGGATCATACTCTGCAGCTCTGATGGGGTAGTTGCAAAAATGACTACGTCATCAGCAAAACGAAGGTGGGTTAGATAATCTCCATTAATCTTTATCCCCTTGCTTTCCCAGCTCAGCAACTGAAAAACATTTTCCAATGTGGCATTAAAGAGCTTCGGAGATATGGTGTCACCTTGTCTCACTCCCTTTCAATTTTTACGTGTGTTGTATTTTCAAACAGCCGAATCTTTGCACTTGCGTTTTCATAGATGTTATTAATAATATTAATGTATGCATCTTCAATACCGCAGGTTTTCAGAGCCATTGTAACTGCTGATGGTTTCACCGAATCAAAGGCTTTTTCATAATCGATAAAAGCCATGCACAATGGAAGTTCATATTCCCTCGCTCTTTCAATTAGTTCTCTCAGCACGTGGATATGATCTATTGTGCTGTAGCCACTCCTGAATCCAGCTTGTTCTCTCGGTTGAGCCATGTCCAGTGTTACCTTCAAGCGGTGTGAAAGAACTTTAGTGAAGATTTTATAAACTACTGATAGGAGGCTGATAGGTCTGTAGTTTTGAGATCTTCAATGTCACCTTTCTTATGTAGCAGGATCATTGTAGCGGTGTTCCAATCCTCAGGAATCTTTCCTTCATTAAGGCATCGAGTGAAAATTTGGGCGAGTACTGTTTCGATTTCTCCACTTGCTTCTTGTATGATGTCTACAGTAATTCCATCTTCTCCTGGAGCTTTTCCTCGCTTCATGTTCTTGATTGCATGTGCAACTTCTGCTGGAAGGACTGGAGGAACTCTGGTACTGGTATCTTTCATGATGTCTGGAGTGCATGTATCATCCCTTTCATATAATTTGGAGTAGAAATCTTTCACTCTTGTCAAAATTTCGCCTCTATTTCTTGTTACAGAACCATCTTCTTTTCTCAGTGCCATAATCTGTTTTCTTCTCTTACTGAGATGTCCCTTTGCCAATTTTAGGCTTTGGTTGTTTTCAATTGCTTTCCTCACTAGTTCACAGTTGAATTTCCTTACGTCTTCAGTGATACTTTTTCTTACTGTCTTGCATAGCTCTATATATTCCACTTTGGAAGTCACATCTTCTTTAGTTGTCCTCATCTCTCTTCTTTTTTGCATCAACATTGTTAGGTATATCGGAAGAAGGGGATATTTCGGAAGTTAACAGAAAAGTAACCAAAGCTCTAATGGAAACAGCAACAAAATTAGCTGGGTCTAAGAACAAGTTGCATGTGAACAAATTATCAGGAAAAACGAAAATGTTGATGCAAAAAAGAAGAGAGATGAGGACAACTAAAGAAGATGTGACTTCCAAAGTGGAATATATAGAGCTATGCAAGACAGTAAGAAAAAGTATCACTGAAGACGTAAAAAAATTCAGCTGTGAACTAGTGAGGAAAGCAATTGAAAACAACCAAAGCCTAAAGATAGCAAAGGGACATCTCAGTAAGGGAAGAAAACAGATTATGGCTCTGAGAAAAGAAGATGGTTCTATAACAAGAAATAGAGGCGAAATTTTGACAAGAGTGAAAGATTTCTACTCCAAATTATATGAACGGGATGATACATGCACTCCAGACATCATGAAAGGTACCAGAGTTCTTCCAGTCCTCCCAGCAGAAGTTGCTCATGCAATCAAGAACATGAAGCGGGGGAAAGCTCCAGGAGAAGATGGAATTACTATAGACATCATACAAGAAGCAAGTGGAGAAATTGAAACAGTACTCGCCCAAATTTTCACTCGATGCCTTAATGAAGGGAAGATTCCTGAGGATTGGAACAACGCTACAATGATCCTGCTACATAAAAAAGGTGACATTGAGGATTTCAGGAATTACAGACCTATCAGCCTCCTATCAGTGGTTTATAAAATCTTCACTAAAGTTCTTTCACACCGCTTGAAGGTAACACTGGACATGGCTCAACCGAGAGAACAAGCTGGATTCAGGAGTGGCTACAGCACAATAGATCATATCCACGTACTGAGAGAACTAATTGAAAGAGCGAGGGAATATGAACTTCCATTGTGCATGGCTTTTTATCGATTATGAAAAAGCCTTTGATTCAGTGAAACCATCAGCAATTACCACGGCTCTGAAATCCTGCGGTATTGAAGATGCATACATTAATATTATTAATAACATCTATGAAAATGCAAGTGCAAAGATTCGGCTGTTTGAAAATACAACACACATAAAAATTGGAAAGGGAGTGAGACAAGGTGACACCATATCTCCGAAGCTCTTTAATGCCACATTGGAAAATGTCTTTCAATCACTGAACTGGGAAAACAAAGGGATAAAGATTAATGGAGATTATCTAACCCACCTTCGTTTTGCTGATGACGTAGTCATTTTTGCAACTACCCCATCAGAGCTGCAGAGTATGATCCAGGAACTTGCTGACAAGAGTAAAGAAGTGGGATTAAAAATGAACTTTCAGAAGACAAAAGTGATGTTCAATGCTTTTACAAGAAATGAAGATTTATCGATTGATGGAGAAAAACTGGAGATAACAGATACATATGTTTATCTTGGACAGCAGATATCAAGTGAGGGTCACATTGATGAAGAAATTAATCGGCGTACAAAACTTGCCTGGAGAGCTTTGGAAGAAACAGCATAATTTTCAAGAGCAATATGCCATTATGTCTTAAAAGAAAAGTGTTTGATCAATGCATCCTTCCAGTGCTTACGTATGGTGCAGAGACGTGGACCTTAACTAAAAGAGACATACAAAGGCTGCAGACAACTCAAAGCAGCATGGAGAGGTGCATGCTTGGTATAACCAGGAGAGATAAGAAGAGGAACTCGTGGATCCGAAAAATGACGAGAGTGGAAGACATCATGATCAGAGTTAAATCCCTGAAATGGCAATGGGCTGGACATACTGCCAGAAGGACAGACCATAGATGGACAGCCGAAATTTTAGATTGGATTCCTAGGGACAGGAAAAGACTGAAAAAGACCACATGGGAGATGGGTGGATGAAATTCGTAAATATGCGGGAGTGACATGGAGGAGACTGGCACAAGACAGACCGTTGTGGAGGAAACTTGGGGAGACCTTCGTCCAGCAGTGGATTGATAATGGTTGACAATGATGATGATGATACATATACTTAGCCTGGCTTCTTGCACAGGATCAAGAAGTTGTTGAATTGCAAAGTGTACGTTCAATACGACTTTGTGTAACTAAAGTTCGTTAAAGTGTTTATAACGAAGTAAATTTCTCCGTCATTTCTGTCCACGCCAGGATTCGAACCCGGATCCCCTCATTCCGGAATAAGTCACTCTACCAGTTGAGCTACGCGGACGTTTTATTCTGATTCCTATCTGCTTTTATGTCGTGTGCGTCCTTCTGGCAGGTACGTCACATCTCCTGGTACGTTACATCATCTCCCCCTTATTTTTATTTTTTTTATTTTCGAAGTGCTGGAGAAAGGATTCTCTTTTTTTTCTTATGTCGTGGTGTGGAAATAACATCATACCAATGCGAGATTTTGAACGGTCGGGTCATCCGGATAGTTCGGGCGCCATCATAACGAATAAATTTCTCCGTCATTTCTGTCCACGCCAGGATTCGAACCCGGATCCCCTCATTCCGGAATAAGTCACTCTACCAGTTGAGCTACGCGGACGTTTTATTCTGATTCCTATCTGCCTTTATGTCGTGTGCGTCCTTCTGCCAGGTACGTCACATCTCCTGGTACGTTACATGTTGAAGTGCTAATTTTTGTTGTGAAAAATGATTTCATCATGGACCATACTCCGCCAGGTAATTACTTTTTAAGCACAGTTGCAAATTGCTTAAAACATCTTTTTGATAACATAAACGATTGCTGTTTTGCTTCGAGTGAAAAAGTAGTGAAATTCATTTTTTGACTTATAAAAACAGACCCGCTTAGATCCGCAATCACTTTTATATCTGATGGTGGCCTATACATCTTAGTTTAAGTGGTAAAAGAAATTGGCTGCTAGCAAACGCTCCCTTCGGAGATATTTAGGTCCAAAACTGTTGATATTACCTAGTAATTGAACATGCGAATTGATTACCACGTACTACGTTGCTCGCAAAAATGTACACTGGTGTGCAAAAATTAAGAACGAAGAGGAGAAATTAGCATAAGAGCGGAACGAGCAGGAAGAACGGACAGAAATGTCACTCAGGAGATAGACTAGGGTCCGGTACGGTAGGGCATGCGCATATATGCAGCATGACGTGAGAGGGGGAGGGTAGGAAGTGTATAAAGCACACGGGCGGTGTACGCTCAGCAATTCCGTGAAAGATATTGCACGGCGTACATCGGTTTGAACTACGTCGAGTTGCTGCCACCGTGTGATATGACCAGTAGGCAATCCAGTAGAAAACATCTGGATGACATTACCCGAGGTCGCGTTATTGGGAAGTTGAAAGAAAGTCGAAGTGGGACTAGTGAGGCCGAGGAGTTCAGGATCGCTCACAGCATCGTTTCACGGTGCTTGGAGAGCATTTCAAACGACAGGAACTTATGTCCAAGAGTTTAGCAGTGGTAGTCCACGAGCAACCACGGCGGCGGACGACCGGTATATTGTCCTACAGGCGAAAACAGACAGACGGCAGACAGCGGAACAAATCGCAAGGCACATGCAACAGACAACTGAAAGGCCGTTATCGCGCTTTACCGTGGCCAGAAGGCTGCACAAATGTGGTCTATTTGCTCGACAACCTGTACGGTGTGTGCCATTAACGCCTGCTCATCGGAGACGGCGGTTTTTGTGGTACCAGGAACAAAAGAACTGGACACATCAGTAACGGGGTCCAGTTCTCTTTACGGATGAGAGCCGATTTAGTCTGACGAGCGATTCTGGACGTATACACATTTGGAGAGAGCAGGGAACACGCAATCACACCTCCAACATAATCGAAAGGGACCGGTTTGGAGGTGGCGCAGTTCTCGTTTGGGACGGTATCATGCTTGGTAGCCGTACTGATCTGCACATCTTCCAAGGAGGTTCAGTCACTGGTGTCCGCTATTGTACCGAGGTTCTCCTGACTCACGTGCGTCTGTTTAGAGTTCCTCTTCATGGACAACAACGCTACACCTCATCGTACTGTGGCTGTAGAGCTATCGGAGAGTGAAAATATTCAACGCATGGATTGGCCCGCAAGGTCCCCGGACCTAAATCCAATCGAACACGTGTGAGACCTTCTCGGGAGACGCTTGGCAGCACGTCACCAGCCGCCAGCAACGATTCCGCTGTTGCGATTAGCGCTACAAGAGGATTGGGCCGCGATGCCTCAACAGCTCATTGACAACCTCGTCCTCAGCATGACAGACGTTGTAAATCCTGCAACGCAGTCAGGGGTGATCATATCCACTACTAAAGACTGGAATTTTCTTGGCAGAAGCCTGTGACAAGGACGTTTCTGTCTTCTGTCCAGTTGTTCTGGAAGCTACCTTTTCAATAAAGTGCCTTTGTATCTTGTGTAATATTGTATGTAAGTCTATTGATAACAGTATTTTAGTGTGTTACTATCAATATTCGAATGAAATTTCCTCTATTACAGGTGAAATGGAGAAAAACCTCACTGGATGAGACGTCAGGTGAGACTGGTTCAACTGACGGAGCTTTATCTTTATTTGTGGCAACAAAGTTAACTGAAAGTCTAAACATCAAGATTCAAACAGAGAGGCCAAGGCCAGTAATGCAAAAACTTATCCTAGCTATCAGCATATCCTAGGAGCCAAAGAACGATGCTATTCACCGAGACACTCAATCAAAGTGGGTGATTCACAAGTGGAAGTGAAATTACAAGCAATTTTGGATCACACTTGCTTAAAAGTTCTAGAAGCTCAAGTGCCTGTTCAGGAGACTTTGACAGAAAGAAATCAGATCGACATGATTTTAGATTCAAAATGGGGCTGTGATGGAAATAAAGGACATAGTTTACTGCTTTTAAAGAGCTCAGCTGTGTTAGCAGACACTGACATGTTTACTACCTATTTTGTTCCACTTAAATTATAAACCAATGAAAGAGACAACAAGAAAATCACTTGGCAGAACCCACGACCCTCATCAACCAGGTACTGCAGGCCTTTTCGAGTGCATTTCTGAGGGAGACAACTGACCTAGCTCAACAAGATATTAATCATATAGAAGAGCAAATATCTAATTCAACAGCGAAAACAACAACTATTGGCAATAACTGTTTTTTCGTCACTCATCAAATGATGATGACAGTGGTGGACGTAAAAATGTGCAAAGCAGCCAGTCAAACAGCATCGTCTCAAGTATGTTACATTTGTAAGGTAACCCCAAAAGAGATGAACAATCTTCAATCTGTAAAGGTGAAAAATTCGTATATATCAACTTACAAGTATGGTTTATAAACTGGAAATTGAAAAATGGCAAATTCATAAGAACGACAAAGATGCAGTGGAAAAAAGAAAGAAAAATATAGAAAACCAATTCAAAGAAAAATTCGGTTTACCGAGGTTTTTCCAATGTTACCACGAATCGGCGGAAATTACAGGTATTAATGAGGAACTTATACGTCGAGCTGCAGTTCCTTTTCAGACAATGTCTTCCGGGTTCGAAGTCGATGCGAATGCTTTCGATAAGTACACTACTGAAACCGCAAATCTCTTTGTCGAGACGCATTCTTCGTTCTACATACCTGCAAGTGTGCACAAGATTCTAGTCCATGGATCTCATATTATTTCAAACGCATGTCTTCCGATAGGCCAATTATCCGAAAAGTCTCAAGAATGTAGAAATAACGACTTAGAGTGTTGCAGGCGAAGTCATTCAAGAAAAATATGCAGGTCCTGCACAAATGAATTCCACTTATTACTAGTTTCCTCTGATCCGCTCATACCAATTCTCGCCCCTCCACCTAAGGTAAAACACAAACTACTTTTTCCTGATGTATTGGGTATAATCAAAAGTCCTGAGGTATCAGAAGAAGACTCATTGTTGGACATTTCAAGCTCAATGGACAGTGCCCAAGATAGTGATATTGATAGTGACTTTTAAACCATGTTTTTTATGCAAAAAAGAAGTATTTCAAATAAATAACCTATTGAAAGTGTTACTTTGTTTCATTTTGACTCCTAACAAAACATATTACATAATTTTTCGAGCGTTCGAACTGATTTATTAATTTTCGCCACGTATTTTGAATCTGCACCAGAGTACGATGCAGTGATTCACACGCCCAGGTGAAGACGACTAAATATACTTAGTTACGCCGAGCAGTCTTGCCCTTTTGTCTTCCTCGTTTATGACTTGAATGGTTCGCAACTGCAACCATTTGCGTAACCCAACTGTCGACAGATGTCTACGAATTTTCATGGAGCTCCGATAAATATTTACTAGTATGGCCTTTTCTATAGTCAAGCAGTGTATTTATCCGTGGCTTGGGATATCTTGCTAGGATTTCATGTGAAGGTTCCGTTGTACATAAAAAAAATGACATTGAAAATCATTTCTGTGGAAAAGTGATAGCGTAGCAAAAATCAAGCCTATATCGTATAGCCTGACAGTCAGTAAGTTTTCTATTTGAGATAGCGAAGCGTCACTTAAACAGTCTGTTAGTTTATTTAGGTAGCTGAACATTGACATTTTACCAACAGACAAAAATAAATTCTTGGAATGTTTGAGAGAATAAGTAATTAAGAACGTATTCCGATTTACTGGGAGTGAAAAGAGATGGCAAAGATATTAGGACAGCACGTATTGAACTTCACGCAAAATGAGGAGCAGGTTGATTGACATGCTTCTCATGGCGCGACAGGTAAATGACTTGGGTACGAAGTTCTTGAGAGCAATGGTCATCAAAACACGGATGAAGGATACAAAGGGAAACTGGTTCAAAAGTGATTGAAAAAATAATTGTAAGTACTTGTTTGTAAATCAGAGGACGTCTTGAATTTTTCACACCATCAAAACATTTCAGAGTTGGTTTAGTGCACAAACCCAATAGTAGAAACAATGCTACAAATTTAGGGGAAATATGATTGATACAGTTTTAAAATTTAAAAGAGAACTTACAGTCGACCTGGGGAGAAAAATTTCAGTTTTCATGCGAATACTTTATATTGCAAAAGAAGTAAGCACTATTATGATTTAGAGCCTCTAGCGAGTTTTTAAGCTGATCTTTTCAGATCAGAATGGCACCTGGGATAGCACACAACGGTGTGTAACTCTCGGGTTTCTCATTGCTGTCTTGTACGCGAAGGAGAAAAAGATGTACGATATCGAAGCAATTAATTTTCTAAGGCGTTCAGGTGTTCCTTAATTGTGTGCGTCTCTAAATGTTGCTCCCAGACTGTGAATTATGCAGAGGAGACGGAAATGTGACCACTTGAATACTGCAATCCCGGCTCAAACATATCAGTGTTAAAAATATCTTTATGTAATACACAGTGTGATTAGTTGACTCTTATCTTTGTCTGAAGCAAGGCGATGTCTCAAAACCAATCAAGAAGTGGTCGTTCGACAATATCTTTACACCCTACGACCGATAAAGATAGGTATCTCACATTAAACTCTGGCCTAACCCGACAATGTATGCCACATGGGATATGCTCAATAAAGTGCTACAGCCGTCATGGTAACTGATCGAAAGAATCGTAACCGATTCTTTTAGGAAGGTATGTAGTCGAGACTTCCATTCCATCTCTCTTGCCGGTGTTTCATCGACTGAGACAACTCCAAAGAAAGATGTGAGTGAGCGTGACAACACCTATCGCAGCAAGGAGAGTGCGAAAGTGTCCTAATATTCAATGACTTACATTACGATGGTCTTTTACTTCGTGTTTGGAGAACCACAGAAACACGGCAGTTGGCAGTTGTACCGACCGGTCCCTGTATCCGTTCTTGAGAGGCTCGCGTATAGTGTGTGATGGTATCTGCTTCAATAGCCCCCTAAGATTTGTATGTTCGTCGAGGGTACATGAACTAGCATGTGTGTACACGTACCGTGACATTTTCCCACTGTGTGATAGGTCATAGTTTCGTTTTTGTGAATGATAATGCCTCATCGATCTCAAATCGTGGTCCAAGAGCTCGTAGATCCCGATATTCAACATTTAGCTCTTTCTCTAAGATTTAGCGTCCTTGATCCTATTGAACACGTCTGGTATCCACTGCAGAAAAGCATGGAAAGATATCCTCCGGCCTGTACGACCTTGCAGAACTTTGTGATGTTTTGACTCGTCTGTGGTACGCACTATGCCAAAGCCACCTGAGTAATCTCGTCTGTAGTATGCCATGGTGATGAACAACAGAGGTGGTATCACAACGTATTGCCTAACCAAGGTAACCATAGTGTGCTTTTCATCCTTCGTTGCCAATGTGATGTTTCGCATTTGAATTCAGGCTAAACATTCTGTCTGAGAGTTTCATCCTCAGCATGGACAGACGTTGTAAATCCTGCAACGCAGTCAGGGATGATCATATCCCCTACTAAAGACTGGATTTTTCTTGGCAGCCGCCTGTCACATGGACGTTTCTGTCTTCTGTCAAGTTGTGCTCGAAGCTACTTTTACAATAAAGTGCCTTTGGATTCCATGTTTGGACAGTTTTGCTCACTTGTCCCATATTCTTACATCTTGGGGATCTTATGGTATGATTTGAGTTGATGTGGAGCACTTCTGCAAGACCTTACATTCAAAAAACCGTTTCGTCCTTAATTTTTGCAAGCCAGTGTATTTACTCTACAATATACACTTCTCATATTCGTTTCCTTATGCTACAGTTTATCCATAACCGTGACCTTTGACCCTCGATTTTTATCAGTTGGTGTTGAGAGTGATCTCATTCTTGCTTCTGGCTTTTCTCGGCTTCCTGCAGCTTCTTTTGAGGCTTCTTGTGTGTCATCTTGGACTGACTACTTGTTCTGACTCTGTAGTTTATTTTCATGGATTGGTCGCTTCGAAAACACTGTCTGCAGGCCTTTGAACATCAGAACATCAGGCTGTTCGCAGACATAGAAAAGCAATTTCACTCTGTTGTTTTTCTCCTGACGAAACAACAGAAATTTGAATATTATGCCGTCTTTGTGCCTGTACTTCATGAATCTTCTACTTCATTTTGTTTATACTGCCCTGCTATTCTGTGTGCAGTAATTTCACGTAACATATGGCTCTTGGCTGTTTGTCTTTCTGCAGGTTCCTCTTGTGCCTTCGTGTTGATGTTTATTCCATTTCTGAGGTAATTTTTGTGTATAATAATTTTTGCAAGTAATTTACGAATGGTGGTTTTTAAATTTCAAATTTCTTATATATATATATATCATCATCATCATCATTGTCAACCATTATCAATCCACTGCTGGACGAAGGTCTCCCCAAGTTTCCTCCACAACGGTCTGTCTTGTGCCAGTCTCCTCCATGTCACCCCTGCATACTTTCGAATTTCATCCACCCATCTCCCATGTGGTCTTCTTCTGGGTCTTTTCCTGTCCCTTGGAATCCAATCTAAAATTTCGGCTGTCCATCGATGATCTGTCCTTCTGGCAGTATGTCCAGCCCATTGCCATTTCAGGGATTTAACTCTGATCATGATGTCTTCCACTCTTGTCATTTTTCGGATCCACGAGTTCCTCTTCTTATCTCTCCTGGTTACACGAAGCATGCACCTCTCCATGCTGCTTTGAGTTGTCTGCAGCCTTTGTATATCTCTTTTAGTTAAGGTCCACGTCTCTGCACCATACGTAAGCACTGGAAGGATGCATTGATCAAACACTTTTCTTTTAAGACATAATGGCATATTGCTCTTGAAAATTATGCTGTTTCTTCCAAAAGCTCTCCAGGCAAGTTTTGTACGCCGATTGATTTCTTCATCAATGTGACCCTCACTTGATATCTGCTGTCCAAGATAAACGTACGTGTCTGTTATCTCCAGCTTTTCTCCATCAATCAATAAATCTTCATTTCTTGTAAAAGCATTGAACATCACTTTTGTCTTCTGAAAGTTCATTTTTAATCCCACTTCTTTACTCTTGTCAGCAAGTTCCTGGATCATACTCTGCAGCTCTGATGGGGTAGTTGCAAAAATGACTACGTCATCAGCAAAACGAAGGTGGGTTAGATAATCTCCATTAATCTTTATCCCTTTGTTTTCCCAGCTCAGCGACTGAAAAACACCCTCCAATGTGGCATTAAAGAGCTTCGGAGATATGGTGTCACCTTGTCTCACTCCCTTTCCAATTTTTATGTGTGTTGTATTTTCAAACAGCCGAATCTTTGCACTTGCATTTTCATAGATGTTATTAATAATATTAATGTATGCATCTTCAATACCGCAGGTTTTCAGAGCCATTGTAACTGCTGATGGTTTCACCGAATCAAAGGCTTTTTCATAATCGATAAAAGCCATGCACAATGGAAGTTCATATTCCCTCGCTCTTTCAATTAGTTCTCTCAGTACGTGGATATGATCTATTGTGCTGTAGCCACTCCTGAATCCAGCTTGTTCTCTCGGTTGAGCCATGTCCAATGTTACCTTCAAGCGGTGTGAAAGAACTTTAGTGAAGATTTTATAAACTACTGATAGGAGGCTGATAGGTCTGTAGTTTCCGAGATCCTCAATGTCACCTTTCTTATGTAGCAGGATCATTGTAGCGGTGTTCCAATCCTCAGGAATCTTTCCTTCATTAAGGCATCGAGTGAAAATTTGGGAGAGTACTGTTTCAATTTCTCCACTTGCTTCTTGTATGATGTCTACAGTAATTCCATCTTCTCCTGGAGCTTTTCCCCGCTTCATGTTCTTGATTGCATGTGCAACTTCTGCTGGAAGGACTGGAGGAACTCTGGTACTGGTATCTTTCATGATGTCTGGAGTGCATGTATCATCCCTTTCATATAATTTGGAGTAGAAATCTTTCACTCTTGTCAAAATTTCGCCTCTATTTCTTGTTACAGAACCATCTTCTTTTCTCAGTGCCATAATCTGTTTTCTTCCCTTACTGAGATGTCCCTTTGCTATCTTTAGGCTTTGGTTGTTTTCAATTGCTTTCCTCACTAGTTCACAGTTGAATTTTCTTACGTCTTCAGTGATACTTTTTCTTACTGTCTTGCATAGCTCTATATATTCCACTTTGGAAGTCACATCTTCTTTAGTTGTCCTCATCTCTCTTCTTTTTGCATCAACATTTTCGTTTTTCCTGATAATTTGTTTACATGCAACTTGTTCTTAGACCCAGCTAATTTTGTTGCTGTTTCCATAAGAGCTTTGGTTACTTTTCTGTTAACTTCAGAGATGTCCACTTCTTCCGATGTTAGGCCTTCTAAAGCAGAGAACCTGTTCTTCAGTTCCAACTTCAAGGTATTATGGTGTTTTTTAAGGTTGGTTATGTCAATAGATTTTGTTTGTCTTATGAGCTTGCCACGTTCAAGTTTGGTGTTGAGGTGCATCTTACATCTCACCAATCTATGGTCACTACCTGTGTTGAACTTGTTTAGCACACTGCAGTCTTCTATGACGAATTTTTTGTTACACATAATAAAATCAATTTCACTTGTCGTCCCATTTGGATGTCTCCATGTCCATTTCCTGTGTGGCTTTTTCTTGAAGAAGGAGTTCAAGATGAAAAACCCTTCTGCCTCTGCAAACTCAACGAGAGTATTTCCACGCTGGTTTCTGTTGCCGTGACCGAATTTACCTACTGAAGTTTCATTCTGTTGCCGTTGCCCTATTTTTGCATTGAAATCTCCCATAATTATTTTCAAGTGCTGCTTACCTTTATTATTTAGATGACAAATTTCCTCATAAAATTCTTCAATTTCTTCTTCAGGATGACTTGTGGTGGGTGCATAAGCTTGAATAATCTGAGCCTGGTATCTTTTCGAGAGTTGGATAACAAGTCGTGCAGCTCTGTCAGAGGAACTTTCAACTTCTACAACTTTATCCTTCAGTTTCTTGTTTATTATAAATCCAACACCACTAGTTCTGCCAGTATCTTTCCCACGATAGTAGAAGAGATGTCCACTTTTCAGTTCGATGAGATCTTCTCCTTTTCTCCTTACCTCACTTAGCCCCACGATGTCCCACTTGATCCTTTGTAGTTCCTCTTCCAATTCAAGAAGCCTTGAATCAGAAGATAGGGAGCGTCCGTTGTACGTAGCCAAGGTCAGCATCAGATGGCAGCCTAGTCCGGTCCTCCGGGGATTCTTAGCACCCTCTGCCTTCATGTCGCACTGGCCGCTGCCTTGGCCAGGTACATTCCAGCTGCCGGAGACTGAGGGCCAAGATTTAAGTTGTGGAATCATTTTGGAGGGGTTTGGCCATAACTCACCACGCTGGCCAAGCGGGTTGGTGAGTGTGGGATAGAATTTCCTCTAATCCCGATGGTATAGTTATACCGCTATTGGCGGTCGTCAGAGCCCCTTTAGTGGGAACAGGATGTACCACGAGAAGGCGGGGTTGACATTTGTCAAGGAGAGGCTGTGATGTTACGCATCACCTGACCTTACATCCCATATATATATATATATATATATATGTATACTGTATATATATATACAATATATATATATACAATATATATATATACAATATATATATATATATACAATATATATATACAATATTTAGTGGGTACGTTATGAGAACGTTTGAGTCATTTAGAAAACGTAAAAAATATTTTCTCCTTAAAAGTATTTCTCACACGTGAATATTACTTGCAATGTTTTCTCGTGATGGGTCTTTGAGTTTGTGCTAAAATGAATACGTGTCGTGCGATACTTATAAAAACGAAGTGGATAGTCAGTGCAAATAAGAAAGAGAAAGTCATTTTGGCCAAGGGTCATACCGAGCAATGAGAACTCGATTAACAGAAACACGAATGAGAATCTTATACCTTTGATGAGACGGCTGTAAGTCTGACAAATCTCGAAAAATCAAATTTGAAATAAAATCCAACTGTTCAACTGAAAAAAGGTTAATGCTACTAACCATTGAAGTTGCGTCAATGCCTAAGCTGCTCGTTAAGTTTACCTTTCATAAACTTGTGAAATATTATACAGAGTTATAATTATGACCCTCTAGAAATAGCACATAATTCACAAAAAATCACTGGATTAACTAAAATGTAAGGAGAATCAGCAAGTTTTTTCCAGTTTCTCATACTTTTCTAAGAAGGAAAGAGTCAATTTAGGTGTTTTTATTAAAAGCGCTGTGTTTCTGAAGAGAGTTATTCGGATGGAGAATTTGATCAAATTTTCAACGATTTCTAATGAAATTCAGCGGGAATAAATGTTCACTGTTTTAGATAATGTATTACAATCATTGCGTTATTTTAAGAAGCACCCACAGACCAGAAATGCTGGGAAATTTTCTACCGATATTTAAAAAACCGGGAAAGTAACACTTTAGCTCTGACCACATGGACTTTTCAATGATCTGCCTGACTGCAGAGGAAACAGGACAGATTAAAGAAGCACGTCTCAGTTCCGGTAATAAATGCACTAAAATATAGTTATTTGTTATTAAAAGGCTGATTTCTTTGCTTTTACGGTGCATTACGCGGTATAATTGCACCCGGTTATTTATTTTCTGAACTTCAAGGTTTCTGAAATATTGCGAAAAAAAGCACTCGAAATTTTGTCGCAAACGATGAGGTAAATTTAAAATTTGCAGAAATGCAATTTCGAGCATATTTTGAATTTTTAAACAACGGAAACGTTCATTTATATCTAAGATATTTACACAATCGATCATTTCTGGCTGTTGTGCATTGATCTAATGTAATTAATTCTCAGCGAAGCGAAGTTTGTCGACTTCTACAAATACAGTCAGCCCTGCATAGCCAGCGAATATTCCACCGATGATGATTTATTTGCAGAGTTAAGACTTGAGTGAACATCACGTTCCTCCTTTTCCATTGAAATATTTGGGACGCTTTTATCACTGTGTTAACATATCGGAACTGAGAGATATCACGTAAATTGTTAACGACACGGAATGGTTTCTAGTCCTACTCGTAAATGCGTGTGATTGCATTTCTATATTTTATCAGAGAAAGTCTTGATTTGTGAGTGTACCTCAGGAAGGATATCGGGCATACTGAAGTTAATTTACTTTTCTAGAGAAGACGCGGAGCGCCTCCGGACATTTGCGTGGCATTCCCTTGTACTTTGTGGCATCGGTCTCCAGCAATAGATGCTAATTTTTGATTTTCCAATTTGCATTGGTATTCATGGTTATCGATGTTCAAGTGCAAATTGAATATGTTTAATGCTATAAAATTCCGATGTGATATGGTGTGGAGTCAGGGAGCATCGGTTAGAGTTATTACGTTAGCACAGTGAATTTATCCCTTCAGATGGGCCCCTTATACATTTCATTCATAGGCACTGAAGCGCTCTTGCACGGTTGCGGGGCAAGTTCGGCAAGGAAAAGCGTCCACCATCTAAAGCGAAAGCCTCCTGAATTTGTGGTGCAGCGAAAACATGGTATGAAACAAAAGAAAACAGCGAGATAATGTGAAATGAAGTAATGATCACACAGTTGTTGGCGTATGAAATCTTGTGATTAAAGGTTTATGGTAATTATTAACATTTTTGCACCAAGATATCTGGGGCCAAAAAAGTTTTTTTTTTAATCTGCATTTTAGAAGGCTTTATAGAGAAAGGTGCTTTTACATCCCCTAGTTGCGAAAGTGTGCGTTATGGAAAGTGGAAAATGTACGTGAAATATCTTTCAAAGTATACCCTATCTGACCGAAAAAGAAGTTTTCGAATTGGGCTTTCAGAAGCAGATACTATCAAGGAAATACCAACATTTGAGCTTCTCAGTGGAAAAACTCTGCATTATTTAGAGTAGAAAATTAAAATTTTTACTAGTTTAAAATTTTCTTACGTTCGTCTTAATGAAGGTATCAAGCAAAATAATACGTATTTTTTGCAACTAAAGTTTTAGAAGCAGTGATATGGAATCAAAAGGTACTGAGGTAAGCAGTGATATGGAATCAAAAGGTACTGAGGTAAGCAGTGATATGGAATCAAAAGGTACTGAGGTAAGCAGCAGAGCTCATTTGGGCTGCCTATAGCTGTAAACCTGTGCATCAGGAAAACAATGAATACGTATCACTGTTTTTATAGTTCAAGCTGACCAAAGGAAAAAGGAGTTTTCAAATACAACCAATAGGGACATATATATGCTGTTTTAAGGTGGACGGGCGGACAGACATATCGGTACTAAATAATACAGAATGTTCCATATTTCGTACGTAAACATTGCATTAAGTAAAATAGTACAAAAATGAATAGATAGGCAGTTTTTACCTTGCCTTAAGGGAACAGTGACAGGTCTCTTGTTTTTTAACACGTTAAATGATTTGGGCTTTTACTTTCCTCACACCTGAACAGTTTCGATCCCATTTTGGAATACGTGCTCGTACTGGAACTGGGTGTTCGATGACATCAACAGGATTTCCCGATAGAAAGACTACCATGTTTCTTGGAATACTAATGGCATATAACATAATCCCGAAAATCCTGCAAGAAAATCACAGCTATTTTTCATGACTAATAAAATACGTCAAGCACTTGATGGGTAATTTTTACTTAGAAGTTATTTTTGGTGATGCAGGTTCCTGTGCAGAAAATGTTTGAATTTTTCTATATACGCATTTAAAACATTTCTTTTTTTACCTAACAGTTCATCCGCAGCGTCTACTGCTCTTGGAAATTAGCTGCCAAATTTTGGCATTGAGGTTGGTAGAGGAAGTGTTTCCTCCTTAAAGGAGGGGAACAGATGGCACCATACGTGGTAGAGAAAAATATTCTCAGTTTTTCTCCACCACGTAATGTTTTTCAAATTGGAGTTATTTTTTCAAATCTGGAGTTATTTCATGTGGAATCCTTTATCGAAATTTTATCACTTTTTGTAACCGATTTAAATAACTTTGTACAGTAAAATGAACTAAACTGATATTCTGAGCAGATCCTCCAAATGCTAAGCTAGGGCTGTATTCCACTTTGGATTTCAGAACTGGATTCCACTTTGCATGTGATCGCCAACGTCGTCCCTTTCCAGCAATGATAGCGCAGACATTTTGACTTTTTTTAGTTCTTTAGCATGTGTCTCGCTGGCTGCAAGCTGGTGACTCCTACATTGCTTTCGCTTTTCTAAACCCATAACGGAAAAGGAACTAACATGCTTCATGAAATCGCAATATTGTACAAAGAGTTGCAATGAAATGCAATTGTCTTCAGTACTAAGGAGTTGTACACAAATTAGTCAGTCAGTACAGCACCAACTGACTCTGACTCTTATTCCAAATAAATCTGTCCCGGTGATCGAGTGGTTTTAGGTGCTAGAATATGACGAATCGTCTAAGATGGGTCCGGACTTCAGTTTCGGAAAGGGGCATTGTTTGTACGATTCTCCGATAGCGATAATTTCGTACCTTTCCTAGAACCAGTCACCTGAAATCAGGGACGGGCACCTGCTCATAATCCCGTGAGATGCTAATGGTGATCATTGAATCCCGAAAGAAAAAAAGCCCAAATAAAAGTCAAGAAAAGTAAATTTTCATATCACAACGTCATCAACGCGAGAATTCATTGTTTATGGGACAGCGGAATTCAAATGCCTATTTATAAACTTTAATTTGCAGAAATCAAAAAACCTTTAAAATCATTCTTTAAATGCAGCATTGAAAAACCCTTTAGGAGGTATCGATCATTACTTTGGAAAACTGGCATTGCGAAAGTTAAATTCGGAATATAAGGCTGGAGCAGCTGCTTTGGTTAGTTATTGTTGAGTAATTTGCAACCAAACTTGGGGCGATAGTTATGGAGGGCGATTACAACATGCTTCATGAAAACGTTGACGATTTTTGCTGGATAATAATATGTATGCTTTATGTAGTTTTTCACACTAAATCATCATGGGCGTTCAGTTTTTCTCTACCACGTAGAAAATTTCAGAAAACGAGCGTTTTATAAGCAGTAAGAGTTCAAACCATACGTGCACGGTTATTCAATGAAGAAAAAGAATGCCTTTTACAATGACTTCCCTCTGTCGACAAGTACACAGTGAACTGTAGACTTCACAGTAAACCGCGAGACTTCAGTTCAAATTCACAGTGACGAATGTGCAGCGTTTAATCACTTGCACCACTCGATGTATACAAATGTTGTACTTCATACATCATGTCTATTTCAGCATGTATATCTATTTATGTCATCGAATCACGCACATGTTATATGCGAATTGTTTTCTTCAGTTTTTATCAGAACTGAGAGGAACACTTGGCTGCTAAAAGCCTTAACCTGAAATGAGATACCTTGTCACGTAATATTGTGAATGATTCAGACTGTACGTGCTATGTCTGTGAAGAGTCGACTATAACAAATCGAAGAATATTCTTTACTCCCTTAACGAAAACAACTTTGGGTGCCAAATTGGTGATCAAGACAAAAATTCTGCATCACATGTTTGTTATGTTTCGTGTGCTAATCATTTGGGTCAGAGTGGATCAAAGGCAATATTTCAAGAATGCTATTTGCCGTATCCATGATCTGCAGGGTATCAATGTACTAAATGAAAAACAATGAACGAATGTATGTCTTTACAAATTTTAAATCCGCGTTTTTTTCATTTGAATCACATCATTATTTTACCCACTTTATTTACTTCACGCGACGATTTCTTTGAACCAATCTACCACGTAAGGCGAGGAATAAGAGTATTTGAATATTTGTGCAAAGTGTCAAAATTTCTGTAAAAATCATGTTTGAAGCATTTTCGAAAAATTTCAATCATTAGTTTTGCACACTTAATAGGTAGTTGTATTTAGGTGTTTGAGTTAGGGTTTATGAACATTCAATGGAATGTCGTCTGCTTTATCAATCTTAAGAAATAGATGGAATTTAAGCTGACCTCAGCGCATCTTGTATACATGAATCAAACGCAAATCAGTGCCAGAATATTCATATGTTGAGCGGCTTTCCCCATGGTATTTTGAGTAAACTACTGTCCTGAAGGGAAATATTCTTCCGTAGTTGTATTAATGTGGGTGTGAAAGATGCACGCAAACCATTTTTAATACATTCAAGTTCATCAAAGAGTTGGTACATACAATAGCGAACAAAAGTATTTGGCGAAACACTTTTTCGACCATCATTTTTTTTCTGCTGGACCAAATCGGATCATTTTGGGATATGATATGTGTTGGCTCGTGGGTTACAATGCCGCGTAGTTTGTATTTCGCTCAGAGCGAATTTGTCTTTCGAAATGGGCCAAATTCAAGAGTTGCCAATTATTACCCATTTGTTTGCTGCATGTATTAATGTTTTTCTTGTGATTTTTGTGGGTTTTGTGATGTGTAATGTAATAATAAGTCAATCTTAGGTTTTCAGAAATGGGAGATCCCTGTTGCAGCTCGCCAGGCGGCCGTGGACATGATGGAATCCGGAATGCGCGTCACCGATATTGCGAGGGCCCTGAAGATCGGACACCAGTCCATTTCAGCTACCCAGCACCGTTATAAGAAGACTGGGACCGTCGAGAACAGTCCTCGAGGTGGTAGGCCTCGTTCCACTACGTTGCGTCAGGATAGATGCATCCTCCGTCGATCTCGTGCAGATCCCACCTTGACTGCTGTGGACATCGCCACCGAATTACGCAACAGCGACGACCTGAACGTCAGCCGAATGACCATCTCCCGTCGTCTCATTGCTGGTGGATTGAATGGAAGACGCCCCGCCAAGAAACCACTCATCGGAGTCAAGAGTCGACGAACCAGAGACGAGTTCGCGCGCCGTCATCGACACTGGACCGCGGCGGACTAGAGTAAGGTGCTTTTCACTGACGGAAGTGATGGCATCCGATACGTAAGACGTCCGTGTGGCCAGAGATTCAACCCCCAGTTCATTCAGCCAACTGTGAAGCACGGAGGAGGATCACTCATGGTTTACGGCGCCTTCTCTCGCAATGGAATGGGCCCCATCATCAAGATTGAGGGAATAATGATCCGCCAGAACTACATGAACATACTCATCAACGATGTCTTCCCATGGGCAAACCAGAACATGCCACCCAGATGGATCATGCAGCAGGAAAACGACCCGAAGCACACCTCAGAGTAGCGAAGGCAGCCTTTCAGCAGCAACAGGTCACACTTCTAGACTGGCCAAGCTAATCTCCAGACCTCAACCACATAGCGCACATGTGGGAGAAGCTGGAGAGACGATGTGCGAAGAAAACCTACCGGAATAGGGCCCAGAAGTTCGACCAGCTCTCTGCAGAGTGGGCGCGAATTCCGCAGGTCACCGTCGAGAAGCTAGTGGACTCGATGCCGGCCCGTTGTGCAGCTGTTATTAAGTCTCGTGGTTCTCCTACTAAATATTAGTTATTGTTTTGTCGTTTTCTTGTACTTGTTTTTTGTTATCGTTGCATTAAATGAATGTGATACACACCTACTTTGTTGGTCAGTTTGTATGATCTTTGCGATTAAGCTCGGTACCTGATCTGTGTTAAGGTTTCCGATCCATCTGCATATGGGTCGTGTTTACAACTGAATAACACATATCATTTCCCAAAATGACCCGATTTGGTCCAGCAGAAAAATTATAATGGTCGAAAAAGTGTTTTGCCAAATACTTTTGTTCGCTACTGTATATACTTATAAAATTATGAATTATGTTTATATATCTAAATCAACTGAACTTGAGTTATGCAAATTGGTAAGCATTCACTTTCCAAAGCACTCTAGCCGCCCTGCTGGCGCATCGGACTAAGCGCTGGCTTATCACCATTCGTTGGAGAAGGGTCCGAGTTCGAATCCTGTTGAGGCATGGATGTTGTGCTTGTCTTTCGGCACTGGCTATCTGCTTTCCCTGGAACCAGTGACCGTAAATTAGGGACGGCCGACTGCTTATAGAACATTCAGTTGCTCACAGTGGTGTTTAAGCCTCCAATAAAAAACAAGAAAAATGACACCAAATTTTCGGTTATGAGCACGTCTTTAGAATCCCTTCTGATGCGAATTAAATTTATCAAAGTTATTCAAAGTCAACGCAACCAGTTAGAAAAAATCAACCACATTTCTACAATCGATAAAACATCCAGAAATAGAAACAGCTACTTGAAAATAGGCAAAAAGTGTTCTTTATGGCAAATGGTAAAAGTTTCAAACTTTACGCCTCCTAGCAGGAACACTGTGCAATATTTAAAGAGATAATGCTCCACATCTCTATTGTGGTGAATGGCGTACAGTAAAAACGAAATTTCTCAATAGGAGTTCAGAAACTGAGGTACAGGTGCGAACAGAAGTACTACAAACACCACCTAGCGACAAAACTGCGAGATGTAAATCTCCTCAAATGCTAAGCTAAATTGTTATATAAGATTAATGGTATACGGTGTTGAAAGAAGTTTTGAGACGACACGTGTAGAAACAGAGATATTGAAAAAGAAAAGATTAAACATTGGAGCCCACAAGCGGCGAAGTTGTGCATTACTTTGGGAAGAAAATACACACAAAGTGTTTGGATAGTTAGCAGTACCTGTCTGGAAATGAATTTTTCAATCGGGTTTTTAATCCCCCAGATATTGTAGTAAACAAAAACGTGAACTTATACTCCTAGCGGCCAACTTGTCCGCTAAGAAAAATATTAAGTTATATGAGTAACATTTCGCAACTGAAATGCTCTCCAACAAAGAAAGAAATTTTCAAATCGGATTCTTAGAAGCAGAGATATCGACAAAAATGAAATATGTATCTACGCCCCTGGTGGAAAAACTGTGCATTATTTTAAGAAGCAATTATTCTGAAAAGATTTCCCGATGTGAGCGGTATTGGCCCACGAAAGAATTTTTTTCATTCGTGATCTTAGAAGCTCAGAATTTACTGCAAATACCGCAGAAGCAGAAATAAACACTTACGCCCGCTGGTGGCCAAACCGTTATTTATCAAAAATTAGAAATTACATGAAAACATTTTGCATGAGGAACTGTTTTCCATACAGGAAAAGTTTTCAAATCGGACTTTTAGAAGTAGAGATATGGGGGAAATTAAATTTATCTTTACGCCCCTAGCGGAAAATTTATGCATTACTCGAAAAAGGAACTGTGCCCAAAATAGTCTTCGTTATAAATGTCATCGAATAGAAGAAATATTTTTTTAAGTTGAATATTTAGAAGCAGATTATGCAATTAAATGTATTTGGATTTCGATATCATCTGCCCTAGCGGCAAAGTTTTGCATCGGCAAAACACAAAGACAAGGATCATCATTCGCACATTTCAAGCTTTCCAATCGAAAGGAATTTTTTAAATCAGACTATTAGTTGAAGAGATACACCATCGTATAATAATAATAATACGACCAAACCCGGAATCACATTATACCCAACCTGGCGAGTCACACAGTGCACGTGACAAGGTCGACCACAAGAAGATATAAGCGGCCGGCCGAGACAAATGAGCCATATTGCGTGACGTGAGCACAACGGCAGAAGGCTGTTTGCGAGGTGCTGTGACATGCCCGATTCCAACACTGTTTTTAAATGTTGTTTTTCTGTCTGTGAAGAATACATTGACACTGAAGAATATAATCAGCATATTGCAGAAGTGAATAATCTAGGTAAAAGAAATGACAATATTTCGCCCCTCTGCTACAGTAAATAACGGAGATATTTGCCTGTTTGAGAAAAAAAAAATACTTCTGCCGTACACCCAAATACCTTTTACCGTAATAATATAATTTGTACCTTTAGAAAAGAGTTCAAAAACGCATTAACAGCAATAGAACTTGTGCACTCCGAGGACAAACGGGTGGGAATTCAAAGTACGTTTCATAAATCCAGTTCATATATTGAATTAGATTCACTGGTAAGGTACATAAGAAATGTTTTTCGGCGGTTTTTAAAACAAAATTTGTGTGTTGATTATATCTGAAAGAAGCACAATGTTTTAACTGTAATAAAATTTAATAAAATCATTCACATATGCCTTTCTGACCAATTATAATAACATGACATTCGAAACGTTTCACAATTTCAAAAATTATTCCGTATCAAAGTTTGAAATTCCCAATCATTAAAAGGCACATTTCTGAAATCTCTCAAACCATTTAGATATAGTCTCTATAGATGCAAATATTGGTTGTTGTTGTTTTGTTTAAGTCTTTACGGTATACACACACACACAGACACACACACACACACACACACACACACACACATATATATATAACTAAAAGAGACGTACAAAGGCTGCAGACAATCTCAGAGAAGCATGCAGAGGTGCATGCTTGGTGTAACCAGGAGAAATAAGAAGAGGAACTCGTGGATCCGAAAAATGACAAGAATGGAAGACATCATGATCAGAGTTAAATCCCTGAAATGGCAATGGGCTGGAAATACTGCCAGAAGGACAGACCATCGATGGACAGCCGAAATTTTAGATTGGATTCCAAGGGACAGGAAAAGACCCAGAAGAAGACCACATGGGAGATGGGTGGATGAAATTCGAAAGTATGAGGGAGTGACATGGAGGAGACTGGCACAAGACAGACCATTGTGGAGGAAACTTGGGGAGACCTTCGTCCAGCAGTGGATTGATAATGGTTGACAATGATGATGATGATGATGATATATATATATATATATATATGTGTGTGTACCGTATATATATATATGTGTGTGTGTGTGTGTGTGTGTGTGTGTGTGTACCGTATGTATATATATCAGGTGATGCGTAACATCACAGCCTCTCCTTGACAAATGTCAACCCCGCCTTCTTGTGGTACATTTTGTTCCCACTAAAGGGGCTCTGACGACCGCCAATAGCGGTATAACTATACCATCGAGATTAGAGGAAATGCTATCCCACACTCACCAACCCGCTTGGCCAGCGTGGTAAGTTATGGCCAAACCCCTCCAAAATGACTCCACAACTTAAATCTTGGCCCTCAGTCTCCGGCAGCTGGAATGTACCTGGCCAAGGCAGCGGCAAGTGCGACATGAAGGCAGAGGGTGCTAAGAATCCCCGGAGGACCGGACTAGGCTGCCATCTGATGCTGATCTTGGCTACGTACAACGGACGCTCCCTATCTTCTGATTCAAGGCTTCTGGAATTGGAAGAGGAACTACAAAGGATCAAGTAGGACATCGTGGGGCTAAGTGAGGTAAGGAGAAAAGGAGAAGATCTCATCGAACTGAAAAGTGGACATCTCTTCTACTATCGTGGGACAGATACTGGCAGAACTAGTGGTGTTGGATTTATAATAAACAAGAAACTGAAGGATAAAGTTGTAGAAGTTGAAAGTTCCTCTGACAGAGCTGCACGACTCGTTATCCAATTCTCGAGAAGATACCAGGCTGAGATTATTCAAACTTATGCACCCACCACAACTCATGCTGAAGAAGAAATTGAAGAAATTTATGAGGAAATTCGTGATCTAAATAATAAAGGTAAGCAGCACTTGAAGATATTTATGGGAGATTTCAATGCAAAAATAGGGCAACGGCAACAGAATGAAACTTCAGTAGGTAAATTCGGTCACGGCAACAGAAACCAGCGTGGAAATACTCTCGTAGAGTTTGCAGAGGCAGAAGGGTTTTTCATCTTGAACTCCTTTTTCAAGAAAAAGCCACACAGGAAATGGACATGGAGACATCCAAATGGGAAGACAAGTGAAATTGATTTTATTATGTGTAACAAAAAATTCGTCATAGAAGACTGCAGTGTGCTAAACAAGTTCAACACAGGCAGTGACCATAGATTGGTGAGATGTAAGATGCACCTCAACACTAAACTCGAACGTAGCAAGCTCATAAGACAAACAAAATGTATTGACATAACCAACCTTAAAAAACACCATAATACCTTCAAGTTGGAACTGAAGAACATATTCTCTGCATTAGAAGGCCTAACATTCGAAGAAGTGGATATTTCTGAAGTTAACAGGAAACTAACCAAAGCTCTTATGGAAACAGCAACAAAATTAGCTGGGTCTAAGAACAAGTTGCATGTGAACAAATTATCAGGAAAAACCAAAATGTTGATGCAGAAAAGAAGAGTGATGAGGACAACTAAAGAAGATGTGACTTCCAAAGTGGAATATATAGAGCTATGCAAGACAGTACGAAAAAGTATCACTGAAGACGTAAGGAAATTCAACTGTGAACTAGTAAGGAAAGCAATTGAAAACAACCAAAGCCTAAAGATAGCAAAGGGAAATCTCAGTAAGGGATAAAAACAGATTATGGCACTAAGAAAAGAAGATGGTTCTGTAACAAGAAATAGAGGCGAAATTTTGACAAGAGTGAAAGATTTCTACTCCAAATTATATGAAAGGGATGATACATGTACTCCAGACATCATGAAAGGTACCAGTACCAGAGTTCTTCCAGTCCTTCCAGCAGAAGTTGCACATGCAATCAAGAACATGAAACGGGGAAAAGCTCCAGGAGAAGATGGAATTACTGTAGACATCATACAAGAAGCAAGTGGAGAAATCGAAACAGTAATCGCCCAAATTTTCACTCGATGCCTTAATGAAGGGAAAATTCCTGAGGATTGGAACAACGCTACAATGATCTTGCTACATAAAAAAGGTGACATTGAGGATCTCAGGAACTACAAACCTATCAGCCTCCTATCAGTGGTTTATAAAATCTTCACTAAAGTTCTTTCACACCGCTTGAAGGTAACACTGGACATGGCTCAACCGAGAGAACAAGCTGGATTCAGGAGTGGCTACAGCACAATAGATCATATCCACGTACTGAGAGAACTAATTGAAAGAGCGAGGGAATATGAACTTCCATTGTGCATGGCTTTTATCGATTATGAAAAAGCCTTTGATTCGGTGAAACCATCAGCAGTTGCAATGGCTCTGAAATCCTGCGGTATTGAAGATGCATACATTAATATTATTAATAACATCAATGAAAATGCAAGTGCAAGGATTCGGCTGTTTGAAAATACAACACACATAAAAATTGGAAAAGGAGTGAGACAAGGTGACACCATATCTCCGAAGCTCTTTAATGCGACATTGTAAAATGTCTTTCAATCACTGAACTGGGAAAACAAAGGGATAAAGATTAATGGAGATTATCTAACCCACCTTCGTTTTGTTGATGACATAGTCATTTTTGCAACTACCCCATCAGAGCTACAGAGTATGATCCAGGAACTTGCTGACAAGAGTAAAGAAGTGGGATTAAAAATGAACTTTTAAAAATGAAAGTGATGTACAATGCTTTTACACGAAAATGAAGATTTATCGATTGATGGAGAAAAGCTGAAGATAACAGACACGTACGTTTATCTTGGACAGCAGATATCAAGTGAGGGTCACATTGATGAAGAAATTAATCGGCGTACAAAACTTGCCTGGAGAGCTTTTGGAAGAAACAGCGTAATTTTCAAGAGCAATATGCCATTATGTCTTAAAAGAAAAGTGTTTGATCAATGCATCCTTCCAGTGCTTACGTATGATGCAGAGACGTGGACCTTAGCTAAAAGAGACATACAAAGGCTGCAGACAACTCAAAGCAGCATGGAGAGGTGCATGCTTGGTGTAACCAGGAGAGATAAGAAGAGGAACACGTGGATCCGAAAAATGACAAGAGTGGAAGACATCATGATCAGAGTTAAATCCCTGAAATGGCAATGGGCTGGACATACTGCCAGAAGGACAGACCATCGATGGACAGCCGAAATTTTAGATTGGATTCCAAGGGACATTAAAAGACCCAGAAGAAGACCACATGGAAGATGGGTATATGAAATTCGAAAGTACGCGGGAGTGACATGGAGGAGACTGGCACAAGACAGACCGTTGTGGAGGAAACTTGGGGAGACCTTCGTCCAGCAGTGGATTGATAATGGTTGACAATGATGATATACATATAGGATGTAAGGTCAGGTGATGCGCAACATCACAGCCTCTCCTTGACAAATGTCAACCTCGCCTTCTCGTGGTGCATCCTGTTCCCACTAAAGGGGCTCTGACGACCCCCAACAGCGGTATAACTATACCATCGGGATTAGAGAAAATGCTATCCCACACTCACCAACCCGCTTGGCCAGCGTGGTGAGTTATGGCCAAACCCCTCCAAAATGACTACATAACGTAAATCTTGTCCTTCAGTCTCTGGCAAGTGCGACATGAAGGCAGAGGGTGCTAAGAATCCCCGGAGGACCGGACTAGGCTGCCATCTGATGCTGACCTTGGCTACGTATAATGGACGCTCCCTATCTTCTGATTCAAGGCTTCTTGAATTGGAAGAGGAACTACAAAGGATCAAGTGGGACATCGTGGGGCTAAGTGAGGTAAGGAGAAAAGGAGAAGATCTCATCGAACTGAAAAGTGGACATCTCTTCTACTATCGTGGGACAGATACTGGCAGAACTAGTGGTGTTGGATTTATAATAAACAAGAAACTGAAGGATAAAGTTGTAGAAGTTGAAAGTTCCTCTGACAGAGCTGCACGACTTGTTATCCAACTCTCGAAAAGATACCAGGCTCAGATTATTCAAACTTATGCACCCACCACAAGTCATCCTGAAGAAGAAATTGAAGAATTTTAGGAGGAAATTCGTGATTTAAATAATAAAGGTAAGCAGCATTTGAAGATAATTATGGGAGATTTCAATGCAAAAATAGGGCAACGGCAACAGAATGAAACTTCAGTAGGTAAATTTCGGTCACGGCAACAGAAACCAGCTTTTAAATACTCTCGTTGAGTTTGCAGAGGCAGAAGGGTTTTTCATCTTGAACTCCTTTTTCAAGTAAAATGCACACAGGAAATGGACATGGAGACATCCAAATGGAACGACAAGTGAAATTGATTTTATTATGTGTAACAAAAAATTCGTCGTAGAATACTGCAGTGTACTAAACAAGTTTAACACAGGTAGTTACCATAGATTGGTGAGATGTAAGATGCACCTGAACACTAAACTCGAACGTTGCAAGCTCATAAGACAAACAAAATGTATTGACATAACCAACCTTAAAAAACACCATAATACCTTCAAGTTGGAACTGAAGAACATATTCTCTGCTTTAGAAGGCCTAACATTGGAAGAAGTGGATATTTCTAAAGTTAACAGGAAACTAACCAAAGCTCTTATGGAAACAGCAACAAAATTAGCTGGGTCTAAGAACAAGTTGCATGTGAACAAATTATCAGGAAAAACCAAAATGTTGATGATAAAAAGAAAAGAGATATGGACAACTAAAGAAGATGTGACTTCCAAAGTGGAATATATAGAGCTCTGCAAGACAGTACGAAAAAGTATCACTGAAGAGGTAAGGAAATTCAACTGTGAACTAGTGAGGAATGCAATTAGAAACAACCAAAGCCTAAACATAGCAAAGGGACATCTCAGTAAGGGAAGAAAACAGATTATGGCACTGAGAAAAGAAGATGGTTCTGTAACAAGAAATAGAGGCGAAATTTTGACAAGAGTGAAAGATTTCTACTCCAAATTATATGAAAGGGATGATACATGTACTCCAGACATCATGAAAGGTACCAGTACCAGAGTTCTTCCAGTCCTCCCAGCAGAAGTTGCACATGTAATCAAGAACATGAAGCGGGGAAAAGCTCCAGGTGGAGATGGAATTATTGTAGACATCATACAAGAAGCAAATGGAGAAATCGAAACAGTACTCGCCCAAATTTTCACTCGATGCCTTAATGAAGGGAAAATTCCTGAGGATTGGAACAACGCTACAATGATCCTGCTACATAAAAAAGGTGACATTGAGCATCTCAGGAAATACAGACATTTCAGCCTCCTATCAGTGATTTATAAAATCTTCACTAAAGTTCTTTCACACCGCTTGAAGGTAACACTGGACATGGCTCAACCGAGAGAACAAGCTGGATTCAGGAGTGGCTACAGCACAATAAATCATATCCACGTACTGAGAAAACTTATTGAAAGAGCGAGGTAATATGAACTTCCGTTTTGCACGGCTTTTATCGATTATGAGAAGTCCTTTGATTCGGTGAAACCATCAGCAGTTACAATGGCTCTGAAATCCTGCGGTATTGAAGAGGCATACATTAATATTATTAATAACATCTATGAAAATGCAAGTGCAAAGATTCGGCTGTTTGAAAATACAACACACATAAAAATTGGGAAGGGTGTGGTACAAGGTGACACCATATCTCCGAAGTTCTTTAATGCCACATTGGAAAATGTCTTTCAATCACTGAAATTTGGAAAACAAAGGGATAAAGATTAATGGAGATTACCTAACCCACCTTCGTTTTGCTGATCACGTAGTCATTTTTGCAACCACCCCATCAGAGCTGCAGAGTAGGATCCAGGAACTTGCTAACAAGAGTAAAGAAGTGGTATTGAAAATGAACTTTCAGAAGACAAAAGTGATAATGATAAATCTTCAAGAAATGAAGATTTATCATAACAAGAAATGATAAATCTTCATTTCTTGTAATGCTTTTACAAGAAATGAAGATTTATCGATTGATGGAGAAAAGCTGGAGACAACAGACACGTACGTTTATCTTGGACAGCAGATATCAAATGAGGGTTACATTGATGAAGAAATTAATCGGAGTACAAAACTTGCCTGGAGAGCTTTTGGATGAAACAGCATAATTTTCAAGAGCGATATGCCATTATGTCTTAAAAGAAAAGTGTTTGATCAATGCATCCTTCCAGTGCTTACGTATGGTGCAGAGACGTGGATCTTAACTAAAAGAGACATACAAAGGCTGCAGACAACTCGAAAAAGCATGCAGAGGTGCATGCTTGGTGTAACCAGGAGAGATAAGAAGAGGAACTCGTGGATCAAAAAATGACAAGAGTTGAAGACATCATGATCAGAGTTAAATCCCTGAAATGGCAGTGGGTTGGACATACTGCCAGAAGGACAGACCATCGATGGACAGCCAAAATTTTAGATTGGATTCCAAGGGACAAGGAAAAGACCCAGAAGAAGACCACATGGAAGATGGATGGTTGAAATTAGAAAGTATGCGGGAGTAACATGGAGGAGACTGGCACATGACAGACCGTTGTGGAAGAAACTTGGGGAGACCTTCGTCCAGCAGTGGATGGATAATGGTTGACAATGATGATGATATATATAACTCAAATGCCACCGATAGCAGCGCCCCTAGTGGCGAAATGAGGAAGTTAGCCATTGGAAATCGTAAACGAAACGAGATAGAGCATAATTTCCAATTACAAAGTTGTAGAGCATCAATTAATTAGTACAAAACGACATTTGTTTTACACGGATAAGATGAATTGTCGCCTGAATACCCTAAAATGTCTAAATCGATGCGCGACCTTTTGTGTGAACGTTTGAAGGGAACAGGCATAGGTATGAGCAAATACTCACACTTTATTGCATAAATGCGTACTTATGTCAATACAGTTTGATGACGTCTGACAGCACAAAAGGAAAAAACTGGCGCACAGTGATAAAAAGTTAATGTCGAGTATGTTCGAAGAGTTCGCCATTACCCACGATACACATTTGTATTCGTGAAAGTAACTATGCATGCACATTCTTCAGCATGGAAGTTGGCACACTATTGCAAGCATCTGTAACACGACGACGTAGATCCAGCAGAATTCCAGGCTCTGTTTCATACACCTGATTTTTTACGTAACCCCAGAAATCCAAGCTCGCTATTTTCACACAGCGTACGTAGATCTAAACTTCTTATCAGGTTACATCCTGCTACTGGTTTTTATATGGTCGGTACGGTACAACGTCGCAATCTGTATTTGCATACTGCTACATTTGCGAAATGTGAATATGCAGATTCGAATCGTCGCGCACCGATTTCGGACATTGTAGGGTATTGAGGCTGCAATTTACCTTATCCGTGTAAGGACTAGCTGATGACCATTAACCTGTACCGTCCAATTGCGGACTCCACAGGGTTAAACAAACTCTCTCAAAAGTAAAAGTGACAGCGTTGCGAGTAATCCTTTAAGGGACCAGCAAACCTCCACCCGGACAGGATCGGTCCATAGACCCGCAGCTTGCTGCTACCCCCGTGGGCCGAAGCTTCTAACTTCTCCGTCATGACACGTGTATGCGTGTCATTTATGCAGGGGTTAGAAAGTATATCCTATCTCCACCCCTGTCTGGGAGAATCGATCGCTAGCGCGAACTGTTTGGGGAGACTTCCCTTTATTCAAACAAATAGATACATGCACAACAAATGTCTTTTTGAACTAATTAATTGATGCTCTGCAACTTTGTAATTGGACATTTTGCTTTATTTCGTTTCGTTTTCGATTTGCAATAGCTAACTTTCGAATTTCGCCAATAGGGGAGCTGCTATTGGTTGCACTCGATCGGGCGTAGTCGCTTTACTATACCGTTATCTCACTTGCATAACTGCACCTCTCTCCGTTCGCAAGTTATTCCAGGCTAAAGTGACTTTCCTATGCACCCTGTATATATATATATATACACTGGCATGCAAAAATTAAGAACGAGACGGTTTTTCGAATGTAACGACATGCAGAAGTGCTCCACATGGACTAAAATCATAACATAAGATCCCCAAGATGTAAGAATATGGGACAAGTGAGCAAAATTGTCCAAACAAGAATACAAAGGCACTTTATTGAAAAGGTAGCTTCGAGCACAACTGGACATAAGACAGAAACGTCCATGTGACAGGCGGCTGCCAAGAAAATCCAGTCTTTATTAGGGGATATGACCACCTCTGACTGCTTTGCAGGATTTAAAACGTCTGTAGATACTGAGGACAAGGTTGTCAAGGAGCTGTTGAGGCATCGCGGTCCATTCCTCTCGTAGCGCCAATCGCAGCTGCGGAATCGTTGATGGCGGCTGGTGACATGCTGCCAAGCGTCTCCCGAGAAGGTCCCACACGTGATCGATTGAATATGGTCCGGAGACCTTGCGGGCCAATCCATGCGTTGAATATCTTCACTCTCCAACAGCTCTGCGACAGCCACTGTACGATGAGGTGTAGCGTTGTCGTGCATGAAGAGAAACTCAGGACCCACAACACCTCTAAACAGACACACGTGAGTCAGGTGAACCTCGGTACAATAGCAGACACCAGTGACTGAACCTCCTTGGCAGATGTGTAGGTCAGTACGGCTACCAAGCATGATACCGCCCCGAACGAGAACTCCGCCACCTCCAAACCGGTCCCTTTCGATGATGTTGGAGGTGTGATTGCGTGTTCCCTGCTCTCTCCAGATGTGTGTACGTCCACAATCGCTCGCCAGACTAAAGAGAACTCGATCCCATTGCTGATGTGTCCAGTTCTTGTGTTCCTGGCACCACAGAAACCGCCGTCTCCCATGACCAGGCGTTAATGGCACACACCGTACTGGTCGACGTGCAAATAGACCCCATTTGTTCAGCCTCCTGGCCACGATAAAACGCGATAACGGAAGTCCAGTTGTCTGCCGCATGCGCCTCGCGATTTCTCCCGTTGTCTGCCGTCTCTCTCTTCTCGCCTGTGGGACAATATACCGGTCGTCCGCCGCCATGGTTGCTCGTCGACGATCACTGCTAAACTCTCAGACAGCTGTTCCTGTCGTTTGAAATGCTCTCCAAGCTCGTGAAACGATGCTGTGAGCGATCCCGTACTCATCGGCCACACATTTCACACTTCAACATTCTTCCAACTTCCCAATGACGCGACCTCGGGTAAAGTCATCCAGATATCGGCTAATGGATTGCCTGTTGGCCATATCACACCGTGGCAGCAGTTTTACGTCGTTCAAACCGATGTACACCGTGCAATAGCTTTCACCGAATTGCTGAGCGTACACTGCCCGTGTACTTTATACCCTTCCGACAATCCTCCCCCCCCCCGCCATGCTGCATATATGCGCATGCCCTACCGTACCGAACCCTAGTCTATCTCCTGAGTGGTCTTTCGGCCCGTTCTGCCTGCTCATTCCGTTGTTATGCAAATTTCTCTTTTTTGTCATCAATTTTTGCACATCAGTGTATACATATATAAGAACTTATTGTATATATATATAACCCGATGATCGGCATATATACAACCCGAGAAACGGCTTTCGGTTGGTATAGTGTTCAGAGTCAGAAATGGAAAAGCTGCCAATTTATCGGAATGTGATATAGGACAAATTGAAATGGCACGGCTTGTGGGTTGTTCAAGTGCCCCTGTAGTGAGTATACGTATCAAATATGGGGCACAGATGGCCAAACGACCAACCGTGTCAAGCCGGGTGTCGTCCGCAGCTCATTGATGCTAGAGGGCAGCGGAGACTGTCACGCATTGTTCACAGCATCCGCAGGGTCACAGTGCGACAAACAACCCCCAGCTACAAAAGTGGTGATCAGGGCAGGTTATGTATCTACCTGTGTGATCAAAAGGAAAAAAGATAAAAAAATAAAATAAAACGGAATGTAGAAGGTGTCGAGAATACTGAGCCTTGGCTTTATCAAGGACCAGCAAAAACTCTGCATTTTCTCACTTCCACAAAGACCTAGTTGGAAATGGGTTTCTGCAAGGCCATAGATGCAAGTAACATTCCCACCTAAAATAGTTTAAAAAATATATATATAAGTCATGTCCTCCTTAGAGTTGCATGACCTAGCACTAGTTAACAATTTCGCTTGCATCCATTTACCTTCCTGGCCCGACCCATACTCTTCATCTGTTACTATTAAACAGAGAGAAGAAGATTAAAGAGAACTCAAGCTGTGAGAGTGACATAATAATTAGAAATGATTTTCAGCCATAACGAAATTCCAAGTTCGTTTGAGAGAGAATTTAAACCTGAAAAACAATGCAAGAAATCTAAATTTTACATTGCAATTAAAAAGGAAATGTTAATTTATAACGAACAGATTTTTGAAAGAAAACTTGAGTCTAAAACCCCCTACTCTACAACTTATGACAGCACGAAAACGAGAATAAGTTAAAGATAATAATTAACTAAAGAAAACTTTGTGAAAGTTATATACCTTAAACAGTTAGTTGCAATATGTACAAAGTATTTCAGCAGTTAATTATTATCTTTAACTTATTCTCGTTTTCGTGCTGTCATAAGTTGTAGAGTAGGGGGTTTTAGACTCAAGTTTTCTTTTCAAAAATCTGTTCGTTATAAATTAACATTTCCTTTTTTAATTGCAATGTAAAATTTGGATTTCTTTTGCATTGTTTTTCAGGTTTAAATTTCTCTCAAACGAACTTGGAATTTCGTTATGGCTGAAAATCATTTCTAATTATTATGTCACTCTCACAGCTTGAGTTCTCTTTAATCTTCTTCTCTCTGTTTAATAGTAACAGATGAAGAGTATGGGTCGGGCCAGGAAGGTTAATGGATGCAAGCGAAATTGTTAACTAGTGCTAGGTCATGCAACTCTAAGGAGGACATGACTTATATATATATTTTTTAAACTATTTTAGGTGGGAATGTTACTTGCATCTATGGCCTTGCAGAAACCCATTTCCAACTAGGTCTTTGTGGAAGTGAGAAAATGCAGAGTTTTTGCTGGTCCTTGATAAAGCCAAGGCTCAGTATTCTCGACACCTTCTACATTCCGTTTTATTTTATTTTTTTATCTTTTTTTCCTTTTGATCACACAGGTAGATACATAACCTTTTCTATGTTGTACTAGGTGTGAGTCAAAATTATATATGTATTTTTTTGCTTAGGTATCTTCTTTATAGAATGTGAATTCTGAATTTTCAAAACTGCTGCGTTGCGCGTTTTGATTTTCAGGTTATTTTGCACCCCTCGTTTTAAATTCTAAAATTTTTTCCTTAGTCTTCAGTTTTGCTCTTTAGTATACATATATATATATATATATATATATATATATATACAGTATATATATATATACAAGATGATGTGTTCAGAGTAAGATTAACAGACATTTCGCTTAAAAAGGGCCAAGCGCCCAAAATACTAAAATCCACAAAGAAACGCTAATAAATGAATTTCACGTCAGTAAACAGCCTTTTGCCATAAATTTCGCACGTGTGCAAATATGTGGAGCACCTAAAATAGAGCGAGAGAAAAAGCGAGCTGTCTCGATCTGAAAGCGATGAGAAAATGGTCCCGCCTGGGGAGAAGCTGAGTGGCTAGCGGCTCGGTGTCAGCTGAATTTGAATAGGTGAGCGGCCTTTACGCGGGCGAGGTATTGGGGAGACTTGGAACATCGGTTCGAAACCGGAAAGGTTCTACAGTTTGCGCCCCAACGAAACGGGGTCACACTAGACTATAGAAAAGAGGGGACTAGCGTACTTCTCTGCAAAAAATGAAAGAAAGTATTGCCTTTCTGCAGCAAAGTACAGATTGAGAAATAATCTTCTGCATATCAGCTTAGATTCGATTGCTGGACTCCAAAACTGAACGTTCCAAGGATGGCGATGAAACGAAAGTAAAACCGGGGACGGAGTGGACATAAGAACAAATAGTGCGCTACGGCATGGCCATGATAAGAAGCCACGGCAATCAGCCTGCCAGAGAGAGAGAGAGAGAGAGTGAGAGAGACAGAGGCAAAACGACCCCTTTTCTCTTTCTACCATCAGCAAGGAGGAGACGACCGTCTTGCTTGGAGTGAAGTTCAGAAATTCGTAGAATGCACGTATCTCAGTGAAATAGCCACATACATGGGTGTATGTTTCTTCAAGTCACCGTCGTTGTGTGTGTGTTCCTTCAAGTCACCATCGCTGTGTGTGTGTTCCTTCAAGTCACCATTGTTGTGTGTGTGTTCCTTCAAGTCACCATCGCTGTGTGTGTGTTCCTTCAAGTCACCATTGTTGTGTGTGTGTTTCTTCAAGTGACCATCGTTGCATGTGTGTTCCTTCAAGTCACCATCATTGTGTCTTTTGCTGCAGTGTTTTATGCGCGTAAATGTTCATTGCGAGAGCGACAGTGAATTAGTGCCACCTCAGTTCAGTGTTGTGTCACCGCGGTAACCCTTCAAACTGGATTATAGAGTCGTCAAGGAATGGTTCTTACCTCACATCATATATATTAAGAATCAGTAAGTACATTTATTAATCGCACTATTTCGCTGGTTACAGAACATTAGTTCAAACTTCAGTAGGAAGCAAGCCTACACGGTCTGCTGACCAAATTAAATCTAATTCCAGTATGCAATCAGTCAGTGGCGTGCAGGTATAATCGGTGATAAGTAGTAACCAACGGGTTACAGTAGAAATCGAGGCTGCTCGATGGATAATTCATTTTCTTTGCATTAACAAGTGACGCCTTTACATTATCTGATCTATTAGTGTTTTTTTTTATGATTTAAATTAAACGTGTCTGTCTTGTACCAACCCTTAATTGAGTGTGTTATTTTGAGTATCGCGGTGATTTGATATTTCTCTTTGTTCGTCAAATGTTTGTTAATTAAACACTCGCCTAACGCACAGGGTTTCGGCGTTGAACGAACCCTTTAATTAGTAATTCTGTTTGAAAAGTTTTAATGCTAACCTCCGGGGTCTCACCCAATTTCAGTCCCGCTACCAATCTAAAGTTTTGAAGTAATCATTTGTGTTTCTTTTATTTGTGTCTGTGTGTGGGTGGACAGCCGCCCCCGGTGTGTAACAATATAAACTGCTGGCCATCCAAAATGCAACAACAAGAAGGAAGCAACCCATTGGCCTGAAATTCGCTGTATGCGTCGCCCGCGAGAGGACATGAAAACGATTAGCATTGCAGGGCATATGTAAATTATGTCTGCCCGACACGCCACCGAGAAGCACTATAAGAAGGATGCACAGAAGGACGGGTGTAAGTAGTGGAGGTGTGTTGTGCTACCGGACCTATGCGCAGGAAGCTTCCTGATGCCTCGTCGCATAATACGGCAGTCATTACAGCACGTTTCGGAGTTCGACCGAGGACGAATAGTGGCTTATCGCGACAGCGGTTTATCGTACCAAGACATCGGCCCCCGTGTTGGACGACATCCAGCCCCAGTGTGGCGAGTATGGATTCGGTGGGTGCAGAAGGGAAGGACGGACCGACGTGAGCGATTGCCGCAGCCGCGGCACACCACAATATGTGAGGGCCGGCATGTTGTGCGGCGGGCATTGACGGCTCGCACCGCCACATGACGAACGTTATCGCAGGAATTAGGGTGTGTTGCGCAACAAACTGTGACAGCACGTACCGTTCTACGTCGTCTGCAGGAGCGGGGACTTGTCGCACGGCGCAAATTGCTCCGATTACCATTGACGTTACACCACCGGCGAGTCCGGCGGCAGTGGGCCGTTGAACGCCGCACCTGGACTACGGAATGGCACGACATTGTCTATTCTGACGAATCCCGTTTCTGCGTGTAACGCTACAATGGTCGGATCTGCGTGTGGCGACACCGCGGCGAGAGACTGTATGACGCCTGCATTATGCATCGCCATACCGGTCCGTCGCCTGGCGCCATGGTTTGGGGCGCAATTGGATATGACACCCGCACCCCTCTGGTACGCATCGCCGGTACACTCAACAGCCACCGCTACACCTCCTACGTTTTGGAGCCTGTAGTCCTCCCTTAATTGCAGGACCTGCCAGCGGCCACGTTTCAACAGGACAATGCGCGCCCGCACGTGGCACGCGTCGTGCAACAATTCTTCACGGCCCACCAGGTGTCACTGCTGCCCTGGCTCACCTGTTCTCCCGATCTGTCGCCCATCGAACACGTCTGGTCACTGATCGGCAACCAAGTGGCCCGGCAAGCACCACCCGCGGCTACGCCTGATGAACCGTGGCAACGCCTGGAAGCAGCCTGGAATGACATACCCTAAGCCCACATCCAAAGCCTCTTTCGTTCGATGCCGCGGGGTGTAACGGCCATTATTGCCAGCCATGAGGGCCACATGAACTATTGATTTCTGCGTGTTCCGCAAGTCGCACGGGCCTGTAAGGTCAATCGTTTCATCTTTGTATCTGCTGCTGTGTGTCCAGTAAATCTGGCTTTGCTATCTCATGTCCTTCTTGGTGTTGCATTTTGGGTGGGCAGCAGTGTATATACACTATCTACCAACAAGTAATTGGACACCCCTGCAATCGACGATATCTGCGGTCCTGATACACGTCACGGCCACCGCCGCTGTTAAATATCGTGTGGGAATCAACAAGGCATCTAGTTGCATGCAAGATGCCACGGAGTTCGGAGCTCACTGATTTCAAGAAAGGTGTAATCGTCGGATATCACAGAAATGGTCGATACATTCGTGACATATCCATCGAGTTGAAGTACACAAAATCGATAGTGGCCTACGTGATTGGAAAGTAGAGGATGAGAGGTGACTGTCGGAATGAGCCCCGACCCGGCAGACCCACAAAATTGGGAGTTAGAGACCGACGGGTGCTGGCCAGAGAAATTTGGAAGAACCGCACCAAATCGATCGGCCACATCCGCGAGAAGTTTAAACAGGCATCCGGGAGTGTTCTTTTAATGAATATCATCCGTAAGGATGCCCATCTGCTCGGTTATCATGGACGTGCTGCCGCCCACAAGCCTTTGATCACCAAGTGCAATAGCGCTGCTCGGCTAACGTGGTGGAAAGAACGTCGACAGTGGACCGTTGAACAGTGGAAACAAGTTCTCTGGAGCGACGAATCAAGGTTCACCCTCTACCGTTCGGATGGCAGGGTCTGGGTTTGGCGTCTGCTTGGAGAACGCCTCATCCCGGAATGTATTGTGCCAACTGTGAAGTTCGGCGGCGGTGTAATTATGCTATGGGGGTGTTTCACCTGGTATGGCACGGGACCCTTGGTCGCAATTCCTGGTATACTCAACGCCGAGACCTACTGCACCATTTTGGATGACCATGCGCTTCCTACGTTGTGACAGTTTTACGGGGTGGACCCATGTTACTTTCAGGATGACAATGCCACCTGTCATGTTGCGAGATCCAAATTGGCTTGGTATGGGGACAATGGGGTTTATCGAATGGACTCACCTACGCAGTGCCCGGACCTTAACCTTATGGAGCAGTTCTGGGACTAGTTGGAGCGTTGAATTAAGGGGTGCCCCACCGTCCGAAATCGGTGAAGGAACTGACTTATCTTATCCAAGCCGAGTGGAATAAAATACCGCTAGCCGTCGTACAACGTGTGGTTGAGAGACGCCGCAGAGAGCCGCAGCTGTAATCACCGCTGGTTGAGGCTCCACCAACTATTGAAAGAGAATATACTTCGTTTTCCTTTGCTATCACATGTGTCCAATTACTTGTTGTTGGATAGTGTACGTATATAGGAATTTATTCATAAATACTTATTTTTAAAATGATATTAGTATTTGTTTAGTTCATTCTTCTATGAATTTTTCGGAGCGCTCCCACTTGGCTGCTGATGGCATCAACTCATCCTTTGCTTTCTTGTTTTTTCTAGTTGAACTTTGACTTGTTTGAACAAATACGAGCCTTCAGAATTACTCAAACTAATGCTTTGGGGATTTATCTAGCGTTAAAGATTCTTTTCACAACAGATATTCATTCCTTTTCCTCAGCTAAAAGTCCTCTCTGCCCTCAGAGTTTGTAATCGTACGAGGTACGTCTATCAAATAACGAAACTGCTTCTATCGAATGAAACAAGTGGAGAAGATCGAAAGGGAGGGGGCCTGCACTCTTGACTTTGAACTCTCCATAACCACAAATACAAAATTCACCGTAGTATTAGTTCGGTGACACACACTAATGAAAGCAGACGTGCCCGTTGGTTGATTGGTTGGCGTTTTATGGCGCAAGGGCCTCAAAGTGCCAAAGTGCGCCACGACGTGCCTGTCGCGAGTCGGGAAATGCTGAGTTTAAGGATTGAGCAATGGATAAACGTGGAATTTCTGGTAAAATTGAAGAAAATGCCTACTGAATCTTTTTGTACGGGAAAGAATGCATGCTACGTGCGCGGTTTTTTGAGTGGCATAACAGGTTCAGTGAAGGCCAGGAGGGCACTGAAGACGACGGACGTCTGGGACGCCCTTCAAAAACAAAAGACAATATGGACTAAATCTGCGCAATTGTTTGCAATGATCGACGTCTGAGTAAAAAACTTATAGTAAAAATGGTAAACACCGAGAACGAAACTGTTAGGCAAATTTTACATGAAAATTTAAACATGACAAAGGTTTGTGCAATGATGATTACGAAGCTTCTGATGCCTGAACAAAAAGAACATCGCGAGTGACTTTGTGCTGCCATTCTGGGGTAAAATCAGGTGAACGCCGACCATTTAGAAAGTGTTATTGCTCGTGATGAAACGGAGGTGTTCGATTACGTCCCTGATATGAAAAACAGTCGATGTGTTGGAAAGCAACAATGTCGCCAAGAAAAGCACGAAAAATACGGCAAAACAAGTCGAAGTTCAACGCCACGTAAATTGTTTTCTTTGACATTAAGGGTGCAATTTTGGCAGAGTGGGTTTCCGATGGAGCAACAGTGCACTACTATTACTGCAAATGATTCTGATGACTTTGATAAACAAATTAGAAGGAAGACGACAGCGTTGTACAAAAATGGTTCCACACTTCATTTAGACAATTTTCCAGCTCATTCGTCGCTCTCAGTGAAGCAGATTTTAGCCGGGAAACTTATCACAGTGCTCGAACACCCTTCCTATTAGCCAGATTTGGTCCCATGCGACATGTTTCTTTTCCCTTAAGTTAAATTTGTACTCAAAATGACCAAGCTTCTTCAAGAGACCACACAAGATGAGCTACAGCAGTGCTTTTCCTAGTGGAAGAACAGAATGCAAGAGTGTGTTGATAAGAGTTAAAATGTAAGTTTCTTATTTGACTAAGTTCATAGCTTTCGTTTTGTTATTTAACAGACATACTCGTGCCTCGTATATTTGCAAACCAAATGAAAATATCAAAGTACCATAATGTTAATAGAATCTAGCAAGAGTGTCATAATCTTTACAGAATGTATCTCTCTGACGTGCCTAAAAGTTCTAGATCAGAGATTGGAACTTTTAGTTTCAGCTGCTAAATTTTTTAACTTGTAATGGTGCCCCAGAAACCTGTAGTAGCTACAAATATAAGTTTGTGAGCTTTTTACGTCGTAAAAATAGTTCTAAGAAAATATTTGAAAATACAATTACTTTGTAACGTGCAGAAAGATTCCAATCACATTAAAAATGTAGTTCAGTTAACAGCGGCACGATAAAGGAAAATGTATTTTTATCAGATGCTGAGCCGTGATAAATGTAAAATCCACTCTTACGATTGTCTGAATGTAACCCCAAGAAAAACAATTCTTAGTTTTTTAGCACGTCTTTTGTAAAAAAAGATCGTGCTTCTCTTATCGGTTTGTCCGTTCGTCCGTTCGCCCGTCCGTTCGTCCGTCGGTCCTTCTGTACCCACGATATCTCAGCAACTATTAGTTCGATTTGAAAAATTGTTTTTGCATTGGGAAGCTTGAAATATGCAAATGATGATCCTTTATTTCGTTTTGTTTTTACGATGTACAATTTTGCCGGTAGAGGGCGTAAATGCAGATGATGTCGAATTCAAAAATACGTTTAATTCTACATATTTGCTTCTAAACATCCGATTGAAAAACAATTTATGTCTTTCGATTCCATTTATGTCGAAGAGTATTTTAGATATACTTACTTTTTCAAATTACGCATAGATTTTCCGCTAGGGGCGTAAAAGTAATTTTCATTTTCCCCGATAGCTCTTCTTCTAAAACTCCAATTTGAAAAATATTTTCTTCAGCACATACATCTCCTGATGGAAAATTTTTGCATATAATTTCAAGTTTTTGGTAAAGAATACTTTGGCCACCATGGGGCATAAGTGTTAATTTTTGCTTCTGATGTATTTGCCATAAAATCGTAGCTTCTAAAATATTGATTAAAAAATTCTTTCGTGGACTGATGCCATTCACATCGATAAAACTTTTCGGAATATTTTCTTCTTAAAATATTCTACAGTTTCTCCACCAGGGGGCGTAGATGTACATCTTATTTTTGTCAATATCTCTGCTTCTAGGAGTCCGATTTGAAAAATTCCTTCTTTGTTGGATAGTATTTTCCGTGTGACATGTTTTTCATATAATTTCAAAATTTTCAAGTAATTCGTAGACTTTCTGCTAGGGGGCGTAGAGGTAAATTGCTTTCCCACTGTATATCTGCTTCTAAATCTCCGATTTAAAAAACTATTTCTGCACCTAATACAGCTCCTGATGGAAAATCCTTTGCACGTAATTTCCTAATTTTTGTAAAAAACGGTATGCCCACAAGGTGGCTTAAGCCATAATTTCCGCTTCAGATGTATTTGCAGCAAAATATGAGCTTCTAAAATCTCGATTGAAAAAAACGTCGTTTGTTAACCGATATTACTCATGTCGACAAAACTTTTAGGAAAATTTTCTTCCTGAAAAAATGCATGGTTTCTAAGCCAGGGGCGTAGATACATCTTATTTTTGTCAATATCTCTACTTCTAGGAGTACGATTTGAAAAATTCCTTCTTTGTTGTATAGTGTTCTCGATGCGAAATTTTTTTCCTATAAATTCAAAATTTTCAAGTAAATCATACACTTTCCGCTAAGGGGCACAAATGTAAATTGCGTTTTTTACGTTATTTCTGCTCCTAAAGCTCTGCTTTGAAAAATTCTTCCTGTATCGCATACAAGACCGGATGGAAAATATTTTTCACGTAATTTCTAATGTTTGGTAAAGAATGGTTTAGCCACCAGGGGTCATATGTGTTAATTTCTGCTTCTGAAGTATTTGTTGCAAAATCAAGGTTCCTGAAAACTCGACTAATTTTTTTTCTTCGATCGATACCGCTTATACGGATAAACCTTTTGAGAATACTTTCTTCCTAAAATAATGCATGGTTTTCCCACTAGGGGACGTTAAATCACATCTGATTTTTGTCGATATCTCTGTTTCTAAGAGTTCGTAATCTCACGATTCCGTTTACAGCAATATCTGAGGGATTAAAAACCCGATTGAAAATCTTCTTTCTTCGGTCAGATCTATTGTCTTCCTTACCGGTTCCATTGACTTTGAATAGCTTTGATAAATTTAATTTGCGTCACAACGGATTCAAAAGACGTGCTTATTACACCCGAAAATCCGGTGTCAACTTTATTGTATTTAAATACGTCTAGTAAGGGGAAAACTTATCTTGCGTTTATTTAAATATTATCTGTAAATACTTGTTTCTAGGGCATGACAGAACTTATGCACTGAAATTAAGTTGTTCTTTCGACTGCTAGAACATAACTGCAAAAAAAGCATCTTTACAGGCTTTCTCTAACGGTAAATCACAAAAGAATTATATTTTCGGATTTTCTAAAACAGTTCCACTACAAAGAAAGTTTCAGAGACTGCTTGTTTGCTTTCGAACGAAACCTTGGTAGGGCTGCAGACAGCAAGAAAGGCATCTTAAATATCTTCGTTATATAGTACACTGCCGGACAATTGCTAAGGATGGATGACAATAGCAACGATAGCAACCATAAAATGGAAGGCAGAAAACTGTGGAAATTAGCATATGTGCGGAATACAGTAAGACGTGTTGTGCGTATGCAAATTTTGGATTGCCGAACTTGTTCGTGACGTCATAGCGCTGATAAGAGATATAAAGGATTTGACGCGTATTGACCGTTGTTGCTCAAACGCAAAGTTGAAAGGGAAAGAATCAATTGGCGAACTTGTAATTTTCGGATGTCTTCCCGACATCACCTAGATGATTTTACGCGTGGCGGTATTATTGGCCAGATTGAAGAAGGGCGAAAAATAACAGATGTTGCCAGGGAGTTCGACGTCAGCCACAGTGTTGTTTCAAGGCTTTGGAAATCATTTCAAACAAATGGAGAGTGTAGCAAACGTCACGGGGGAGGTCGTGTTCGCAGTACGACACCTGCAGAAGATCGGTACATAGTGTTATCAACAAAAAGATACCGGCGCAGCACAGCTAATGAGGTAGCAAATCAGTTTATGGCTGCTACTGGCAAGCGGATCTCTCGAAAAACTGTCGCCAGACGTTTGCATGAAGGAGGACTATACGCCCGCCGTCCTGTTGTGTGCATCCCATTGTCCAGACGTCACCGTACCGCCCGTTTGCAATGGTGCCATCAACATCGCAATTGGACTGATAACGACTGGTCTGCTGTCCTCTTCTCAGATGAGAGTAGATACAGTCTATCGTCTGATTGTCGACGACAACTGATCTGGCGTGATAGTGGTACTGCATATTGCTCAGCAAACATACAGGAAAGGGACCGATATCCAACATGTAGTGTCATGGTATGGGCTGGCATCATGATCAATGGCCGTAAGTCCCTCTATGTGCTTCCAACTGGTACTATGACTGGCCAACGATACATTAATGATGTTCTGCTACCTCATATTCGCATGTTCCGTGGTGCTGTCGGTGATAGATTCATTTTCATGGACGACAACGCCACATGTCACATGCTGTCCAGGAGTGTCTTAAGAGCGAGGATATTCAACGCCTCGTATGACCAGCACGTTCTCCAGATCTGAATCCAATTGAAAATGTGTGGGATGCTTTGGGGAGGAGTCTTGCTGGTCGCCAATGCCCTGCAATAAACAAGGACACCCTCGTCCGTGCACTGACAGAGGAATGGGATAGATTACCCCAACAGCTGCTTGATAATGTTGTGCAAAGCATGACACGACGTGTGGAATCTTTCATCGCCCTCCATGGTGGCCATATCCCGTATTGACATCTTACGCCGGAACGCCTGCGGACGGTAATTGCATTTTTTTCACGTTTACGTATTCTGCACAAAATGGCCTGTTTGTCCCTTGAATACCTTCCAAAGTCTTCTGGATTTCAGAGCACAATAAATTGTCTTTCTTGTAATGTCCTGGCTTTCTGACATTATTTTATTTCACTTGGTATCCAAATACACTTACTTTTTTATGCGCTATATAGCCGTTTATGATCCGTCCTTAGCAATTGTCCAGCAGTGTATAAGCTACTTTATAACACTTGGTGATTCACGCAATTATAAGGATATAAAATATTAATCTCATACAAATGCACTTCAGTAGTTTTTTTCTATAAAATTGTATTCTTCAAAGGAGTGAAAATGTCTCAAAGTGGTTATTCATACAAATATGTGATCCATTATAGGAAGCTTTATTTCGCTTTTCACACATACACTATATTGACAAAAGTCACAGGACAGCCCTTCAAAAGCAAATTAACGGATCTGCTGCGTTCTTAATATGCGCGGTACAGCTTCATACGGTATAGAAAACAAGCCTGCAGCTGACCGCGATCATATCGCACTGTGCAGTTCAGTGAAAACGTTGCGGCGGGAGAGAACTGACTTTGAGAAAGGAAAACTTGTTGGGTGTTATACAATGTATTAGTGAGTTATCCATAAGAAAACCGAGAGGCGTTTAAACATACCCAAGTCAACCTTTTTGGATGTACTGGATAAGTGGAATACTCATGGCGTGCCTGAAGCAGCAAACCATACCGGCAGACCAAAGAAAATCAGTGATAAAGGACGTCAAAGCCTCAAGAGAATAATTACAGGTTACCGACGGAGTACTACACAAGATCTCAGTGTACAGGCGAGTAAAAATGCTGGAACCTCGGTACGTACACGTACCATATTCAAAGAACTTCATTTCATGGGTTACCGTGGTCGTGCGGCTACTCCTTTCATCTCCAATCCGAATGTTACTCGTCGTTTAGCATGGCGTAAAGAACATTTATCGTTTACCGTAGATCAATGGAAAGGGGTCCTACGTACTGATAAATCCAGATACACGATCCATCAGTCTGATGGCCGTGTGTGGGTATTGCGACAGCCAGGGGAACGCTATTTAACACAGTGTACTGTACAGTTCGGTGAACCCATCAGCAGTTACAATTGCTCTTAAATCCTGCGGTATTGAAGATGCATACATTAATATTATCAATAACATCTATGAAAATGCAAGGGCAAAGTTTCGGCTGCTTGAAAATACAACACACATAAAAATTAGAAAGGGAATGAGACAAGGTGACACCATATCACCGAAGCTCTTTAATGCCACATTGGAAAATATCTTTCAATCACTCAACTAGGAAAACAAAGGGATAAAGATTAATGGAAATTATCTAACCCACCTTCGTTTTGCTGATGACGTAGCCCTTTTTGCAACTACCCCATCAGAGCTGCAGAGTATGATCCAGGAACTTGCTGACAAGAGTAAAGAAGTGGGATTAAAAATGAACTTTCAGAAGAGAAAAGTGATGTTCAATACTTTTACAAGAAATGAAGATTTATAGATTGATGGAGAAAAGCTGGGGATAACAGACACGTACGTTTATCTTGGACAGCAGATATCAAGTGAGGGTCACATTGATGAAGAAATTAATCGGCGTTCAAAACTTGGCTGGAGAGCATTTGGAAGAAACAGCATAATTTTCAAAAGCAATATGCCATTATGTCTTAAAAGAAAAGTGTTTAATCAATGCATCCTTCCAGTGCTTACGTATGCTGCAGAGACGTGGATCTTAACTAAAAAAGACATACAAAAGCTGCAGACAACCCAAAGAAGCATGCAGAGGTGCATGCTTGGTGTAACCAGGAGAAATAAGAAGAGGAACACGTGGATTCGAAAAATGACAAGAGTGGAAGACATCATGAGCAGTAGTTAAATCCATGAAATGGCAATGGGGTGGACATACTGCCAGAAGGACAGACCATCGATGGACAGCCGAAATTTTAGATTGGCTTCCAAGGGACAGGAAAAGACCCAGAAGAAGACTCCATGGGAGATCGGTGGATGAAATTCGAAAGTATGTGGGAGTGACATGGAGGAGACTGGCACAAGACAGGCCGTTGTGGAGGAAACTTGGGGAGACCTTCGTCCAGCAGTGGATTGATAATGGTTGACAATGATGATGATGATGATGACTGTTTCTACGGTCAAGTTTGGAGCTGGCAGTGTACTCGTGTGGGGGTATTTTTCGTGGTAATATCCTGGCCCATTGGTTATCGTAGACAAAGCTGTTAACCAGCACGTCTACCTCGATATTCTGTACAATTATGCCCTACCAACTCTGTGGCAATACTATAGAATCGAGCCTTGTTGGTACTAGCAGGATAATGCGCCGAGCCATAAAGCAAGGACTCTTATGGCGTGGTTTGACGATAATTCCGCTTCGTGTTTGGACTGGCCAGAACAAAGCCCTGATCTTAACCCCTAGAGCGCCTATGGGATGAATTAGAGCGCCGTATAAGAAGTTTGGGACAAAGGCCTACTGCTAAGTAACAGTTTGCGGCAACATTATGTACTGAATGGAAGCGCATACCTATCGCTGTGTTCCAAAACCTTGTCGAAAGCATGTCTCGAAGGGTCAGTGCATGCATTAAAGCCAAAGGTGGTTTCAAAATATCTTTATTCAAGGTAGAAATCAGGAGACGAACTAATAAGGACGTCTAAATACAAATAAAATACGATCAAAGATCGTTAAACTACTAAAACCTATATAAAAATATACAGCATAGTGCACAAGTTGAAAAATGGAGCAAAATTACAGCTCGTGATAAATGAACAGCGACAAGCATGTCTGGGCATTGAGGAAGGATTTTAACAAAAAAAAACTTATTGCTCATAAGTGCATTGCTGTGCGATTAACAAACCTGTCCAAGAAAATTGAGAGCTTCAGGAGACAACATTTCTCTTGAAAAAAAAAAAAAAAATACAATACAATAAGGTGTAACACATCATAGTTACAAGAATGTACAGTACAAAGCAATTGACAAACTGATCATAAGACAAATCAATGAAATGATGAATATCAGGAGAAGAACAAACTTGGACTTCCTGGTGTAAATATAATATATTACCTGTTCGGCAATATTCAAAAACAATGTACAGATATACAGCACAGTGTCAACATGTTACAAATCAAAAGCGGACCATATACAGAAATGTAACACTATTCTGTTGACCAGATAGAAAATGTAAGTATAATAAGAAAACACACGATGAAGAAAGCTTTAACATATTCTCACTATCCATATGTAGTGATAGAAGAATGATAGTACCAAGCATCACCTCACACAAAAGAACAAAATAGGTAAAATGTTTTTCAAAATATATTACTCATGAGTACAACACCATGCAATTGACTAACTTGTGCATAAATAAATACAGTAAGAATCATTAGTCAACATGTCTCTTGAAAGAAGGTACGATATGACAGTGAGTTTTAACACAACATATTTACAAGGATGTACAGTACTATGCAATTTAAAAAACTGATTATCAGACAAATCATTGGAATGTTTAATAACAGGAAATAACTAAACTTGGACATTCTGATGCAAATAAGATGGATTACTTGTTCCGCAATATTTTGAAAACTATGTACAATTATACAGCACAGTGCAAACATGTTCGGGAAACAAAATAGAACAAAATTACAAAAAACTACACTGCAGAAACAATATCTATGTTTATACAGCACTATGCTAATGACTAACTGCAATATTTATACTCAAAATGTAAACTAAAGACGAACTAACTTGAACGTCAATGTAGGAAAAAAAAATACAAGATGAGTGTCACAAAAAACAATTTGCTGTGTAAACACGTACAGCCCTTTATAAAAAAAACCCATGCGGTAAATTTCCAAGCCGTGCAAAGATCTTGAAAACAGATTGTTGATATTTACATATGCATTGCTGATTCAAAAAGGTCAAATACCAAATCTGCCGACCGTCAGGTACAATGACGCTGGCGAGCTGGTAAACCATGAGGCAGCCGGTGACCAGGTGGCAAGGAACTGGCTCTCCCGACGCTGAGTAACTGCAACAGAATACTCTAGCCGAAGTCGAGATGTCAGACGGTCGCGGAAATGGCATAATAATGCCGTAGAAGCTTCATGCACAGTCAGAGGAGTAGTCAAATATCTGCAGCGTTGATGAAACACGTAGATTACATGCTTCGCTAAAATAAAAATATAGGCACAGACTGATGGGAGCTTGACTGGGGGATAGTTCTGTAGCAGAAGAGTCCGATGGACCGACACCGTACTGATGTATGCCAATAAATGCTATATTGTGTTTCTCTTCTAGGGGTCCGGTGACTTTTGTCAATATAATGTATATATATATATTTTTTTCAGTGTATCCTTTGATGTTTATTTAATGTTGTGTTCTGAAAAATCCATTTCTAACCTGTTTTGCGATAATATGGAGATTTATAAGAACCCCAGTCATTTATTTTTCTTTATAATTTTAACAAATGCCTTTGATTGATAGATAGAATGGGCTAATGCATTCCCTTCTGTTTCTCTTGTTTGAAATTTCCATGCATAAACCGAGATTGGAATGAAGATAAAAATCGTTATCTCTTTTTTCCGAATAGCTGTAGTGTCTACGTGCTCAGAGCCAATGTCTGGGAAAATGAAAATATTTAGCTGTCAAGCTGAAACATTCGTTTAGAATTTGATTGATTTCTTTAATTTTGCTTCTTGTCAGATTCTGCTTCTTCCTTTGCGAAACACATGATAGATAGAACAATGAATGTAATGCAAGTCACGGACAGAGAATTTATTGTATATGTGTAATGCACGATGGCATATTTCCTTATTTTCCCCTTTCTCATTTTGTACACACACAAAAAGAGAAATGAACGCACACACATGGAAAAGAAACCGTGGAAGTTTGCGATATGACTTAAAAAATAACTCTCTCGGAAATAGGTTTCGAAATATCCATTTTCCTGAGATATGGTCTTCTTTTTCAAAACATTTTCGACATGAATTTCACAGCTTTCTTCTCAAAACAATTCCTTCATTTAACGCAGATCACTGCTGAATTGCTCGCACTTTTGAGCCGATAATTTTACTGTAGTTGTTATATAAGGTGCAACTATTGTCGATCTAGCAATATGAATTTTTTTAAACTAAAGTAGAAAACGAGACACTAATATTTTGAGCAAAGACTTCCGAGAGTAAGCAGATTGACACTGCGCAATTAAATGAATGCATTTAAAATGACAATTGATTTAATGTAAAAAAATATCTGTATTCATCTATCACAATGTTCCCGTGCAGTAAGTAATCTTCATCGATTTAAAGACAAGGAAGAAGTGTCAGACTGCGTAGCAGACAAACAGAAGTAAAAGGAACGTAACAGATGAAAGTTAATTGTGACCCTTTCTTGCTCAAGTGCGCACGTGTACTCTTCTATTGCCGTTGGGTGAATGACGTCACATACTCTTTCCCTTTTGTTTTAAAATTAGTTTCCTATATTTCTCTTTGCTTCCATATCAAGCAGAAGAAATCTTCACACCTTCCATAGTCATTTTCATTCAAAGCAAAATGAGTTGCCGAAGAATAACGCACACGCAGTAAATAAACACAGATTGGAAGAGCATGCTGAAGTGTTAGATGGCATTAATGAAGATGGTCAATCATTTACAGCATCGAGAAGCATTGATCATACTCCCAACACACACAGGGAAAGCATTTGCTGGTGGAAACATTTCGCGTTTTAATTTCTATTAAATGATCTTTTACTCCGTGCCGACATGATCTTTTAATGATCGATCCCGTTTTGTTTCCAAGTTCGTTAATCACTTCATATTCAATTAAGGTAATAAAAATATGTGTTGTATCAAAACTGAGGGTAATTAAATTATAAAAATGCTGTGGGAGTGTTTGCAAGATACGTATCCAATTGGTTCGAAACAGATGTTGACAGGCTATAAAGTTTGTTCTGGTAAGAGGAATTCATCATCACTTCAGTTAGTGTTTCCAACGTTCACACATAAATACATATTAACATTCACTTAGCTATGCTTTTGAGTTATTAAATAGGTAATAACTCAAAATGTTGGAAACTTTATTTGATTTGATTTATTTAATTGATATGAACGGGTCGGAACAATGCAAATTAAATATGATCACTGATGTACTTTTCATAATATTTCCCCTATAGTTCGACAATAGTTGCACCTTATATACCAACTACAGTAAAATTATCGGCTCAAAAGTGCGAGCAATTTGTTAACTGGTAACTTGCATGGTGACTCCCATGTCTGTGTGCACGCCAAGCTTTCTTTGGCTTGAACCGTTGCAAAACAGAAAAGGGGTTGACTTATTTAGGACGGTAACAGAAGAAATCTGGAAAAACACAAAGTATTGCGTATTTCGTTTTCAATTAGGGCGGACAAGCTCATGAGCCACGAAGATTAAACAGATCCTTCTCGCTTGAATACTTCAAGGGTTAAAATGATAAGAAATCTCGGCTTTGGCTCTGTCCTGTCCATGCATCCATGACCCAAAATTAGGGACGGGAACGGCATATATCCCTCCGACTTGTCCCTGGTGGCCGTTAAACCCGAAACGAAAAAAAAGACGTTATTTTGAGAACGACATAACTGCGAATGACCTCACTCCAATATAGAAGTAATAATTAAAAACATATAGAATATTTATATCGTTTATTTGCACAAATCAGCGAAAATCTCTGACTTCGCATAGGTTGCAGATGCTAACATAGTCTACGGAAAAACGAACGTAGCAGTATCGTAATTATACAATTTTACATTTACAAACCCAAAGTCCCGTCTTCTATGTGCTTCTTGAATATATGCCCTGAAAAGAACCCATGCGGTACAAAAACAGTTTTGCCCTCCTGGTGGCAGAGTTGTCACAAGCGTTTACACTGAAAAGCAATTGAATTAGAAATGCCTGTCTAGTAACGTGTAGCACGTTTCGAGATGCCTGTCTAGTAACGTGTAGCACCTTTCGCCCTGATGACGGCGGCGATTCTTCTCGGCATGGACTCGACAAGAGACGGGAAGCGTTGGGAAGCCATACGGATCTACGACCCCTGAACAAGCTCCCACAGTTCACGAAAATTTGATGGAGGGGGTCAGAGCCTCGAACAACTCTCTCGATGGCATCCCAGATGTGCTCGATGGGACTGAGGTCAGGTGACCTAGCTGGCCAAGGAAGCGAGGTTACGTCGGTGGAGTGTCCATCCAACCATTCTGATACAATTCGGGAGTGATGGCACGGTGCATTGTCTTGTTGCAGGATGAGGTCCCCAGTGGGATATTAAAGACGTACAAACGGGAGCAAATGGTCATCCAGGATATCCCAGTAACGTTGATCTGTGAGGGACGATGTCACACGTACCAGGGCTCCCATTTCAGTCCACGTAAACAGTCCCCAGACGAGAATGCTAGCCCCACCAGCTTGAAGAGTACCCTGCTGGCAAGAAGGATCCATCACTTCATGTGGTTTACACCGTACTCGCATCCTGCTATCCTCATATACCAACGTGAATCTCGACTCATCAGTCCAGGCAACATTTTCCCAAACGTCTAGGGTCCAGTGGCGTTGTTCCCGCGCCCATGCTAATCTTTGCACCCTGGAATGTGCGGTCAGCAGCGGTACCCTCGTGGGACGATGGCTTCTGTACCCCATAGCTAGGAAATGGTGCTTGATGGTGTGGCTTCTTACACGTTTTTGTGCACCAGCGTTAAATTGCTGAGTGATTTATTGCACTGTGGCCCGTTTACCCGCTGTTACAATGCGGGCTAGCCAACGATGACCGCGCTCATCCACACACTGTTGTCCCCGGCAGTTGGCCCTTGCAGGGATGGTGTTACCGTATTCGATGTACTCACGGTGCACCCGTGAGACAGTGGCTCGTGGAAAACCCAGTGTCTACACGACTTCCGAGGTGGAGTGACCCATTCGTCGGGCTCCGACAATTTGCCCACGATCAAATGCGCTTAGATCCTTCGTCTTACCCATATTGCGTCCGACACTTACTGATTTTCGTCGCATCACTCCTTATATTGTCGGATCGCTGCATACGTCATGTCGTTTCCGTTTACAGGGCCGGAAACGACATGACGTTTCCGGCATGACCACAGCGCCACATTTGCATAACGCCAGCTGTCTCTAATGCTCCAGTGTATTTTTAGCACCACTTTTACAATCAAAGATCGTGCTTATGTAATCACTTTGTCCGTCCTTCCGTCTGTGTTTGGACACCATATCTCTGCAACTATCAGTCCGATTTTAAAAATTCTTTTTGCATTGGGAAGCTTGAAAACTCAGAATGGGGATCATCGCATTCTTTTTTTTTCTTTTTTTTTTTCGATGCACAATATGTTAGACGGCGTAAATGCAGATGATATTGAATTCAAAATACATTTTGTTCCATATATTTGCTTCTAAATATAACATTGAAAAAATTCATTTTTCTTTCGATGTCATTTATAACGAAGACTATTTTAGACACTGTCTCTTTTTCAAATAATGCACAGATTTTCTGCTGGGGAGAGAAGTAAAATTTCGTTTTCCCCGATATCTCTGCTTCTGACAGTCCGACATGAAAATTCTTCCTGTATCGGATACAGCTTCTGATGGAAAACGTTTCGAAAATAATTTCAAATAATTTTTAAAAATAATTTGTCCACCAGGAGGCGTAAGTGCTTATTTCAGCTTCTGATGTATTTGAAGTAAAATCTGAGCTCCTGAAAACTCGGTGCAAAACATTACTTCGTGGACTGATACTACTCATCTAAAAAAACCTTTTGAGGATACCTCCTGCTCAAAATAGCGCAATCATCTTGCCGCCAGGGGGTGTAGATACATGTTTTATTTTTGTCGATATCTCTGCTGCAAAGAGTCCGATTTGGAAAATTCTTTCTTTGTGGGAGAGCGTTTCTGAAGCGAAATATTTCTCAGGTAGAGGGCGAAAGTGCACGTTCCGTTTACAGCAATATCTGCAGGACTTAAAACCTGATCGAAAAATTATTTTTGGCCAGCGCTTACTAACTATAAAAACTCCTTCTGTGTATTTTCTTCCCAAAATAATGCACAATTCTGAAGCTAGTGGGCGCAAATATTTAATCTGCTTTTCTCAATTTCTCTGCTTCTAAATGCGCAATTAAAATATTGTTTCACCACGGGAAACCATTTTTCTTGTGTAATTTGAGGATTTTTGTTGCTCACAGTTCTGCCGCTATGTGGTGTTTTTTTTCAGCTGTATCTCCGCTTCTAAAAACTCTATTTTCTTTAAATAATGCACTGCTTTCCCTCTATGGGGCATAAAGGTCAAAACATTTTTCTCTCTATCTGTGCTTCCGGGAGACGTATTTGTAAATGTATTTTTCCTTAGCACAGCTTTTGCAATGAGAACATTTTTCGCCTATTTTCAACTTTTCGATTATGCAAAATTCTTCCGCTAGAAGGGGTACAGTTATATCATGTTTCCTTTTATGTTTCTTCTTTAAACTGTCGATTTGGAAATCTCTTTTTCTCTGATACCTTCCTTCTGCTGTGAGGAACGTTTTGTCCGCCATTTGGTAATTTTGGTAACGGAGATTTTATCCGCTGGTGAAAGTAAGTAGTTGTTTCTATTTCTGGATGTTTTATCGATTGTGGAAATCTGGTTGATTTTTTTCTAGCAGGTTCAATTGTTTCCGAATAACTTTGACAAATTTAATTCGCATCAGAAGGATTAGTCTAAAGACGTGCTCATTACAACCTAAAATTCGGTGTCATATTTCTTGTTGTCTAGTCGTCTCAGTTGGGCCCTTTTTTGCCAAAGATGAGGCACGGGTTGTGGTTTGTTTTTTCTTAAAAGTGGGCTTAAATCAGGGATTTGTGACTGCTTACAGGCCTTAGAGTTGCGGATGGTATTTGTTAAACCTCCTCGAAGAAAAGGCATGCTGGATTTATTGCCTTGTTTAACTCTTAGAGAACATCATTCCCACTCCTCAAAACAAGTATTAGCACAGGTTTTTAATGGTAATGCGATGTTTCCAAGTCATTCCATGTTAAAACTTCACTGCTCGACAAAGAAGACCCCACATTGGAATGCACGAAATGAGATGAAACTTACCACTCATGCTAATTTGGTGTAAAAGTAGTGTCTTAATTCATTATAGATTATATGATTGCGGTGGGCGAGGAGACAGTATCACGTAACCTGAGTCAGTAAGATTTATCGCCACGATGCTGGGCTATACATTCGGCAACACAGCATGGTATCGAGAGGAAATGTCTCCCGATGGTGTCCTGAGGTAACGTTGACTACGCATCGTTGCCATGTGTCCACAATTCTTCGTCATTACCATTGAGTCGTGCAGAGGCATTAAGTCGTCTGAAAATGACACCCTACACAATTTTTACTGGTGCAAGGTTGCCCAGGTGTTGCCCTGGTCAAGTTAGGGCAGCAGCTGGACACGTTGTAAGCACTTTCTACTGAATTTTGCAGTGAACGGGTAGGCGTTATCTTGTTGAAACTGGGCATCACGGACAGCACGGATGTATAGCAACAAAACAGGCTGCAGCATCTCATGGACGTATCGTTCTGCTGTCATTGTACCCACTATGCGTATGAGCGGTGACCGGCAGTTGAGACTGAAAGCGTCCCTAATCATGAAACCTGGTTGAAGAGCCTTATGGCGCCAACGGATGTCATTAATATCAGCCCGGTGACCATGTTGTCTTCAGACTCTCAATCAACGATCGTCGGCGCTGAGTCAGAAACGAGACTCGTCACTAAATACGGAAATTTTCCTTCGTTCCGGCACGCATTTCTGGTACGACATAGCTGAATCCTTGGGAGACGATATAGTGCTATGAGTGGCGGTCGTAACAATGGTTGGCGAGCTCGCATACGTGCCTCAACTGGTCTCGGATTCACAGTCAGTATCGATGCTGGGATGTCCATAGCTTCTCGTAGAATGGAGGTCCATAGCTGCCTGTACACCTCGTAAAATGTCATCTGCTGTGAATTGTGGGAATGTTACGACTTGTCGTCTAATGCAGCGATGGGGCCGTTCGTGCGTCCACCAACCTGCACCCGTCTCACCCAGTTTACCTCCGCAAATCACCTTTCCTCGAATAGTCCGTGGGCCAGACATCAAAATTTTGAATTTGAGTACCAAAGAGGGGGAAAAAGTCGAACATTGTCTTTTAGTTAGCTGTATATGTGTAGTGTTAGAAAATGTGTGATGAACTTTTTTAATGTGTAGCTAAAATATTTTTTGCGCCCCATTCGTAACAAATGGCTGTCGTCTTAAAACTCAATTTATATTTGTCACTAAAGCAATTGTAGCACACAATTTAAGGATCGGTGGTAAAAAATATGTAGACATAAAAGTTAATCAGCATGGAATTCTACTTTTAATAACGTGTATTAGAATTATACAAAGAAATGTACACTCATTGTCATAAAAATCTGTACACCAAGAAAAAAACGATTAACGCGAAACTGGGCGAATAGCTACTGGGAAGGCAGGCATGGTAATGATTAAAGTTTCGAACGATTCCGCATACCCGTGCTCCAAGACAGGCGTTGCAATCGCAAAACATATTGGCTTATAAGACGCCGCGCAGGGAACTTCACATGCGTGCCAAAGTGCAAGGTAAAAGTCAATTGAGATGCCGAGCAGCCGCCGTAGAATGTGCGTACGGGCAACTGACGGAGTTTCAACGCGGCCGTATCGTCGGGATGAGAGAGGCAGTGTGCCCGTTGCGCCAAATCGGCCACCATTTGGGCCGGTGGGACAGTACGGTGCGATCGTGTTGGGAGCAATGGACACGGGAAGGCACCCAGACACCGCGGACTGGCTCTGGACGACCCAGACACACCACCAGCAGAGAGGACCATGGGATCGTAAGAGCGGCACGTACAGATGCAGCAACGTCCTTGTCCAATATCCAGAAACATATGACGGCTGTACAAGGGATTCCTGTGTCAGCCCGAATCATTTCCATACGCCTGGCAGAGACAAATCTGCACTCTAGACAACCCTTACGTTTTCTGATATTAACACCTGACCATCGCAGCGTCGATTGCAGTGGTGTCAGCAGCGACCAACCTGGATTGCTACGGACTGGCGACGTATGGTGTTCAGCGACGAATCTCGTTTCTGTATGGAAACGGAAGACCACCGTGTCACTCACTGTACAGCGGCACACGTCCCAAACTGCTGGCGTGATAGTCTGAGGAGCCATCGCGTATGACAGCTGAACTTCCCACCCAGTGATTCGAGCGACGTTGACAGTCGAGCGCTACGTACAGGAGATCCTGCGGCCTCCTTGCTGCCTTTCCTGGCTGGGCGGCCAGGAGCCATTTTCCAACAAGATACATATTTTTACCTCCGATTCTTAGATTTTGGGCTACAATTGCTTTTGTGACTAATATAAATTACGTTTTAAAACGAGTCATTTTTTACAAATGGGGCCAAAAAATAATTTAACTACACATTTAAAAAGTTCAGCGCACATTTTCTAACACTACACACATACAGCTAACTAAAAAACATTGTTGGAATTTTCCTACCTATTTGGTACTCAACTTCAAACTGGCTCATGGACAAAAACACTTTGGCCACATTCCGCAGACAAGTTTTGCATTCCGATGTGCCTCTGGTGCGATACGACGCAAATTCCAATCAACCGTATGTAGCCCTATGATGAAACCTCTGGTAAAGGTGCCAGTGACATAGTAGGGTTTCCGATGCTGCTGCTTAGGCATTCTCACTTCATACACGTGCTTCGCCACCAATATCACTTCGATGCAGCAGTCTACACGCCCAGATGAGGGCGACCAAACTTAGATTCGACGTGCCGATTGCTCCTTTTATTTTCCTCATCTGTCACGTGATTGGTCTGCAACTGCAATCATTTACACAACCTAACTGCCAACACATACCCACCAATTTACATGGCACTTTACAAATGCTTACTGATGTAGCATCCTCTCTGTTTATGCAGTTTTAAATATCGCATTCATATAATGACATTTAGAGTGATAAAAATTCGCATTTCTAAAGAGTTATTATCATGCTCTCCGTAATACGTGAGCGATTATACACTCATTGTTAAAAAAATAGCTGCATCCAGAAGGAAGCAACTGACAAGAATGAAACTTGGTGGGTAGGTTTATCACCGTAAGACATGCAAATGATTTAAGTACCACGCTCGGCCGCGCATGCGACGCAAGCAAGGAGGGGTCGTAGCGCTGTGCCGGACGGGCTATATAAGGTCATCTGTTACGCGCGCGTACCATTATGATTCGTACTGTTGTACTGGTTGCATCCTTTGCAAGTGAAGTATGCCTCGGCGAAAAGTTCGGAAGCAATTCGAGGAGTTGGAGCAGTTCAAAAGGTGCCACGTCGTCGGTCTCCGGGAAGAGAGATAGTCTTATAGCCTCATTGCGCGCCATACCGATTGTGCGGATATCACCATAGTACGCTGTTAGCGGCAGTTGATGGAACAAGGCAGGAAGCAGCGACAGGAAGGGTCTGGGAGACCTAGACGAAATATGGAGAGAGACGACCGAAGGGTTGTCCGACATGTGCGGAGTGACCCAGCAGCCATGACTGCGGATATTTAGTGAATAGTAGTGCCCTCCATGCATCGTCCAAGTATTGCCAGCACCATTGGCAGACGGCTGCACGACGTAGGACTACACGCACGCAGACCGTTACGACGACCGCCCTTAACACCATTGCATCATCGCCAAAGACAGCAATGGTGTCGCGCCAGATTGTCATGGAGCCATTCAAAATGGCAGCGGGTGATCTTCAGTGATGAGTCCCGTTTTTGTCTTGGAGGAAACGGCCAGCGAATCCGTGTGTGGAGGCACCGTGGTCAGCGCCAAGATGAACGGTTTTTTGTCGAGCGTCACACGTACAGGAGGCCTGGTGCCATGGTATGGGGTGCAATTGCCTACGATGCCAGATCACCTTTGTGTTCTACAGGCAGTTTGACAGCCCAACGTTACATTAATGAAGTCCTGCAACCAGTGTCCCAACTTTCCTGAACGCTCACTCCGGTGATATTTTCCAACAGGACAACTCGAGATCTTGCCTTCAAGTCACTGACACTCTGCCATGACCACCCCAAAACGCCAGACCTATCGCCGATTGAAAATGTTTGGGATGCTATTGGACCCGTTATCCACACTCCAACCCTACCGCACAATTTGCAGGAACTGCGTGAGAAGATTCAAGCTGCATGGGATGGCTTATCGCAAGACACCATTAGGAACCTGTACAACTCCATGCCGAGACGTCTGGCATGCTGTGTGAGCAAATATGGCAGCCCGACGCCATACTGAGAGACACTACTTATTGGCGCCTAGCTCAATAAATATTGCCCATATCAGTCTCAATGTTTAATCATTTATTTTTCCTGGTAACCTATACCTTCCTCTCAAATAGTATTCCTCTCAAATAGCATTGCAATCTGACACGTCCTTTTGTGTGCAACTATGTTTTGTCGATGAATGTATAAACACTAAATTTGCTTAGCGCTTATAGTATATCACTTGTATAATATAGTATTTTGAGCTTTACGCTATGCTTCTTATGGATTACGTGCACCAGAGACTGTCTGTGTTTTATTGGATTTTTAGAAAATCCTTGTATTTATGAATAAAGCTTAGAAAAGAAATAAAACATTTCGAAATTAGAGTACATTGCTATTTGGCATCAATCTGCGTTTTCAATTAAAAATACGGAAATACGGTTAGTTCCAAATCTAAATGAGGGCTACATGCTTCACAAATGCAGTAAACTGGCTTGCTAAGTGAAGTGAGCAAAAAACCACCTCACCTAAGTCTAATAACAAATCCTTTTTTATTTTCAAATAATGCATTGAAATAATAAACTGATTATTTTAGGCATTCAGTCAGGATTTTGGAAATTATTTTAACAGATTATGAAGAAATTAGGGAGACGATGATAACCGATTCTTTTCCATGGATGTGGATATCGAAAATAAGCGTAAGTAGTCCACCCTTTTGTGTCTTTGATATCAAGCACATCCATGGAAAATAGCAGTCGACTCCCTAATATCTTTAATTGGAGTACTCATGAAATTATTGTATGTGTACTGTCATTTGAAATGGTGTTATCATATTTTCCTTCTGCAAATATTTAAATAATTTTTGAACACCAACCTCTTGTCGTGCACAACAATGTGACCACTTAATATATATTATAAATTTGAAACATATTTTGGCGTCTTAATTCTGATGGCTTCCCAAAACTTTTTCAGTATCACAATAAAGCATACTATGTTCATTATTGCAACATTCTCAAATAAATGTATGAGGATTATACTCTTGTTATCCCAGAAGACTGCAATAACAGCTTTCATTTGATCGTTGAGTTTTGAACCTCTTTGGTGTGCTATCTGCAACGCATCAACGAATTCGTAATCCCGAATCATAGGCTTGTGTCCATCTTTCACTTCGTGTTAAAATATTAAAACAAAAATAAAATATATTTTCTTAGTCTTCAAACATCGGCCAAACTACACGATTTTCAAACCAGGCATCAGCTAGAAGAAAACTCGTTTGGTTATTCATGTCTCTGACGACTGTTAACCCTATAACCCCTTGACATGTTTGATAACCTCATAACCCTATAAGCTCACTTTTGATGATTGATTCCATGGCAATGTAACCTCAATCCAAGAGATGATTGCACAACTGTTTGTGCGAATCCAGTCGTCCGTTGAGTGTTAACTGTCATCAATGACAAAAGATGATTGCATCCCACTTGGTGATTTTTCTTTGGTGATTGCTTTTTTCTTCGATAAACTTACTTACTCGCTCCGTGTACTGCTGCCTTTGATAAGCTACTTACCGAAGAACTTAGTTAGTCGGCCATGAACTTCGAAAGCGCTGAAGTACCTACTCCTTTATCACGTACAACTCATCGGCATTTATGTACGTAAAAAATATCATAAAATACGCAAGAAAGCGCTGAAATACTCCTTTATCACGTACAACGTATCAGCAATTATGTACGTGAAAGATGTCATAAAAGACGCAAGAAAGCGCAGTATAGGGTTAGACGCATTATTACAGAGTTAGATACAATATTTTCGGTATCCAGGACATTCAATTTAACAAGGAATCAACTCGGAAACGAATATTTTCCTATGCGCTCACACAGTAAACAGAAAAAAGAAGTCCGCAACTTTGCCAAATTAAAAGAAGGAGTTCCTGGTTATAAGTAAACCAAAATATCAAGTATTGGTCTTTCATTCATTCTCTTTTTTTTTCTTTTTTTTTCCTCTTTTTTTTTTTTTTTTTTTTTTTGTAATGGTAGTTTTTCCGTTTTTTTAGACCAATTTTTGATTCGTCTTTGGCACAGTTCTCTCATGCATGAAATTTTCAATAATATGCCCTTCATGCCTGCAGAAGGTAGGGAAAGTGAGCTGGTTGAAATATGTAATTCGGAGATGATCGAAGATCAAAGCAGTGCTCAATATGGTTTTTACCCAAATCATTCCCTCAGCAACTCAACTGGAGAACTAAGTGAACTTACTTACACACACACACACACACACACACACACACACACACACACACACACATACATATACCCTCGTACACTGCCGTACCATTAATATACGGATAACCCTCTCTTGATAGTGAATTAGCTTTCATGCTGGCACCACGTCACAAATCCAACTATAAATACACTCATATGATGAGACAATAATAGCACGACTGTGAATACAAATGAATCGATCAGAAGAGTTAACTGATTTCCAGCGCAGTTCGGTAATAGGGTGCCACATAAGCAATCGCCCCATCCGTGGCATTTCAGCGGTATTAATGATCCCTCAGTCGACGGATGGTAAATAGGTATAAAAATGGAAGCAGTGTAGGGCTAAATCTGCCAAGAAACGATCCGATAAACATCCGAAGTTGAACAGAATGAGGTAGGACAGCTCTGCGAAGGGCTATCCTCTCAGAACGCAAATCACGCAAACCGTAAGTGAGACTGTTGCGATTGGTGTCTGAGTCAGTAAAGTTAAGATGACATGCACGACATAGGTAAGCACGGTCGAGCCCACGGGCCGTTGATCACTTCAATTAATGCTACACTCTGATTAGCGTGGTGCAAGGAGCATCATCCTGGACTGTAGGCCGATGGAAAGCTGTGCTTTGGACTGACGAGTAACGGCACACAGTATAAAAGTCTCATAGTTGTCCTGGGGTATAGCTGATTCTGGAAGAAAGACACTTTTTGGACTGCATCGTTTCGACAGTGAAGTGTGGTAGAGGCAGTGTGATGGTATGTAGCTGTTTTCCGTGTTTTGACTTGGGCAGATTAGTCGTTTTGGACAAAATCATGAATGCTCAGATATACCTAAACGTCCTGTATAATAACGAATTACCAACGTTGTGGCACTTTGGGGAAGGCCCACAACTTTATCAGTAGGACAGCGTACTGTGACATACTGTTCGCGTTATAACCGATTTGTTTGAAGACATGCAGCTGGGAAAGAAGATTACCTAGACCAAAAAAAAAAAAAACTGGTGGAGAATACTCGACGAAAAGAATTAGAGGCCGGAACAAGGTTTCATGGGTCTCAGCAAAAGTATTAAATGTTCTGTAAGTATAGATGTGAACACATTTCGGATATCCGGTTATAATTATTAGTGGTAGAGTAGTGTATTGTAATTATTAGTGGTAGAGTAGTGTATTATAATTATCAGTGTACAGTAGTATATATATATATATATATATATATATATATATATATATATATATATATCATCATCATCATTGTCAACCATTATCAATCCACTGCTGGACGAAGGTCTCCCCAAGTTTCCTCCACAACGGTCTGTCTTGTGCCAGTCTCCTCCATGTCACCCCTGCATACTTTCGAATTTCATCCACCCATCTCCCATGTGGTCTTCTTCTGGGTCTTTTCTTGTCCCTTGGAATCCAATCTAAAATTTCGGCTGTCCATCGATGATCTGTCCTTCTGGCAGTATGTCCAGCCCATTGCCATTTCAGGGATTTAACTCTGATCATGATGTCTTCCACTCTTGTCATTTTTCGGATCCACGAGTTCCTCTTCTTATCTCTCCTGGTTACCCCAAGCATGCACCTCTCCATGCTTCTTTGAGTTGTCTGGAGCCTTTGTATGTCTCTTTTAGTTAAGGTCCACGTCTCTGCACCATACGTAAGCACTGGAAGGATGCATTGATCAAACACTTTTCTTTTAAGACATAATGGCATATTGCTCTTGAAAATTATGCTGTTTCTTCCAAAAGCTCTCCAGGCAAGTTTTGTACGCCGATTAATTTCTTCATCAATGTGACCCTCACTTGATATCTGCTGTCCAAGATAAACGAACGTGTCTGTTATCTCCAGCTTTTTTCCATCAATCGATAAATCTTCATTTCTTGTAAAAGCATTGAACATCACTTTTGTCTTCTGAAAGTTCATTTTTAATCCCACTTCTTTACTCTTGTCCGCAAGTTCCTGGATCATACTCTGCAGCTCTGATGGGGTAGTTGCAAAAATGACTACGTCATCAGCAAAACGAAGGTGGGTTAGATAATCTCCATTAATCTTTATCCCCTTGTTTTCCCAGCTCAGCGACTGAAAAACACCCTCCAATGTGGCATTGAAGAGCTTCGGAGATATGGTGTCACCTTGTCTCACTCCCTTTCCAATTTTTACGTGTGTTGTATTTTCAAACAGCCTAATCTTTGCACTTGAATTTTCATAGATGTTATTAATAATATTAATGTATGCATCTTCAATACCGCAGGTTTTCAGAGCCATTGTAACTGCTGATGGTTTCACCGAATCAAAGGCTTTTTCATAATCGATAAAAGCCATGCACAATGGAAGTTCATATTCCCTCGCTCTTTCAATTAGTTCTCTCAGCACGTGGATATGATCTATTGTGCTGTAGCCACTCCTGAATCCAGCTTGTTCTCTCGGTTGAGCCATGTCCAGTGTTACCTTCAAGCGGTGTGAAAGAACTTTAGTGAAGATTTTATAAACTACTGATAGGAGGCTGATAGGTCTGTAGTTTCCGAGATCCTCAATGTCACCTTTCTTATGTAGCAGGATCATTGTAGGCAGTGTTCCAATCCTCAGGAATATTTCCTTCATTAAGGCATCGAGTGAAAATTTGGGCGAGTACTGTTTCGATTTCTCCACTTGCTTCTTGTATGATGTCTACAGTAATTCCATCTTCTCCTGGAGCTTTTCCTCTCTTCATGTTCTTGATTGCATGTGCAACTTCTGCTGGAAGGACTAGAGGAACTCTGGTACTGGTATCTTTCATGATGTCTGGAGTGCATATATCATCCCTTTCATATAATTTGGAGTAGAAATCTTTCACTCTTGTCAAAATTTCTCCTCTATTTCTTGTTACAGAACCATCTTCTTTTCTCAGTGCCATAATCTGTTTTCTTCCCTTACTGAGATGTCCCTTTGCTATCTTTAGGCTTTGGTTGTTTTCAATTGCTTTCCTCACTAGTTCACAGTTGAATTTCCTTACGTCTTCAGTGATACTTTTTCTTACTGTCTTGCATAGCTCTATATATTCCACTTTGGAAGTCACATCTTTAGTTGTCCTCATCTCTCTTCTTTTTGCATCAACATTTTGGTTTTTCCTGATAATTTGTTCACATGCAACTTGTTCTTAGACCCAGCTAATTTTGTTGCTGTTTCCATAAGAGCTTTGGTTACTTTTCTGTTAACTTCAGAGATGTCCACTTCTTCCGATGTTAGGCCTTCTAAAGCAGAGAACCTGTTCTTCAGTTCTAACTTGAAGGTATTATGGTGTTTTTTAAGGTTGGTTATGTCAATAGATTTTGTTTGTCTTATGAGCTTGCCACGTTCAAGTTTAGTGTTGAGGTGCATCTTACATCTCACCAATCTATGGTCACTACCTGTGTTGAACTTGTTTAGTACACTGCAGTCTTCTATGACGAATTTTTTGTTACACATAATAAAATCAATTTCACTTGTCGTCCCATTTGGATGTCTCCATGTCCATTTCCCTGTGTGGCTTTTTCTTGAAGAAGGAGTTCAAGATGAAAAACCCTTCTGCCTCTGCAAACTCAACGAGAGTATTTCACGCTGGTTTCTGTTGCCATGACCGAATTTACCTACTGAGTTTCATTCTGTTGCTGTTGCCCTATTTTTGCATTGAAATCTCCCATAATTATTTTCAAGTGCTGCTTACCTTTATTATTTAGATGACAAATTTCCTCATAAAATTCTTCAATTTCTTCTTCAGGATGACTTGTGGTGGGTGCATAAGTTTGAATAATCTGAGCCTGGTATCTTTTCGAGAGTTGGATAACAAGTCGTGCAGCTCTGTCAGAGGAACTTTCAACTTCTACAACTTTATCCTTCAGTTTCTTGTTTATTATAAATCCAACACCACTAGTTCTGCCAGTATCTGTCCCACGATAGTAGAAGAGATGTCCACTTTTCAGTTCGATGAGATCTTCTCCTTTTCTCCTTACCTCACTTAGCCCCACGATGTCCCACTTGATCCTTTAGTTCCTCTTCCAATTCAAGAAGCCTTGAATCAGAAGATAGGGAGCGTCCATTGTAAGTAGCCAAGGTCAGCATCAGATGGCAGCCTAGTCCGGTTCTCCGGGGATTCTTAGCACCCTCTGCCTTCATGTCGCACTGGCCGCTGCCTTGGCCAGGTACATTCCAGCTGCCGGAGACTGAGGGCCAAGATTTAAGTTGTGGAATCATTTTGGAGGGGTTTGGCCATAACTCACCACGCTGGCCAAGCGGGTTGGTGAGTGTGGGATAGAATTTCCTCTAATCCCGATGGTATAGTTATACCGCTATGGGCGGTCGTCAGAGCCCTTTAGTGGGAACAGGATGCACCACGAGAAGGCGGGGTTGACATTTGTCAAGGAGAGGCTATGATGTTACGCATCACCTGACCTTACATCCCATATATATATATATATATATATATATATATATATATATATATATATATATGAGTGCACCTATACACTAAACTCGAACGTGGCAAGCTCATAAGACAAACAAAATGTATTGACCTAACCAACCTTAAAAAACTACATAATACCTTCAAGTTGGAACTGAGGAACAGATTCTCTGTTTTAGAAGGCCTAACATCGGAAGAAGTGGATATTTCTGAAGTTAGCAGAGAACTCACCAAATCTCTTTGAAACAGCAACAAAAAAATTTGGTACTAAGGACAAGTAACATATGAAGAAAATTTCAGGAAAAACAAAAATGTTGATGAAAAAAAGAAGAGAGATGAGGACAAATAAAGATGTAACTTCCAACGTGGAATACATAGAGTTACGCAAGACAGTGCTAAAAAATAACACTGAACAAATAAGGAAATTCAATTGTGAACTAATGAGGAAAGGTATTGAAAACAACCACAGCCTGAAGAGAGCAAAAGGACATCTCAGTAAGGGAAGAAAACAAATTATGGCTCTGAGAAAAGAAGATGGTACTGTAACAAGAAATAGAAGCGAAATTTTGCCAAGGGTGAAATATTTCTATTCAAAACTATATAAAAGGAATGATATATCTATTCCAGACATTACGACAGGTATCAGTGCCAAAGTCCTCCAATCCTCCCTGCAGAAGTTACAAATGCAATTAAGAACATGAAACGGGGAAGAGCTCTAGGAGAAGATGGAATTACCGTGGACACTATATAAGAAGCAAGTGGAGAAATTAAAACTACACTCGCACAAATTTTTACCAGATGTCTTAATGAAGGGAAGATTCCTGAGGATTGTATCAATGCTACAATGATCCTGCTTCATATGTAACGTATACTCTAGATTCACTTTCCTTTTGATTTTTACTATCTCTGGTTATTTTATTTTCCTATGTAAATTATCTTCTTACTGAACGAGATGTTATTTAACCCGCTGAACGAGATCTGGCAATGAGTGTAAGTCATGACGTGGTGGTAGCCAATATAAATAGGCGCGTTCAACGATACCAGAGAGAGCTGTTGTTTATGTGCCAGAGAGCTGTTGTTGTATGGTGAGAGCTTTTTGTTGATGTGCATAGGGAGAGTTTCGTTTATGTGAGTAGAGCTACGTTATTTTGTGCCAAGAGCTTCGTTCTATGTGATTAGGTTTTTTCTTCATTATTGTGATACGATTAATGTGACTAGTGTGTGTGTGTTGGAGGATACCAGGACTTTCTCTGAATAAAGCTTGTGTTGTAAGTACGTTTTTCTCAGTTCATAGTACTGTCAGACCTCTGCCTGGCTGTTAGGTTTATTTCATTAGTTGTTATTATTAACAACCAGCATAAGACTTTATTCATCTTAATTACTACTACAACATTACTAGCAGTTAAAATCTTGTTCATTATTATTATTACTACACTACTAGCAGGAAAGTTTATTCATGATATAATTAACAAACAACAAGCATTAGAAGAAGCTTAGAAGAAGTTGTATTCATTATATTAGAAGGAAGCCGAATTCATTATAATTGGCGCCCGAACTTTTCTCGAACACGAGGTCTTGACAATTATTACCCATGTCTTCCTTACCTGAGACAACTTCAAATTTTCACCCTAAATCAAATTTCGATGGTGATGGGATTAATTTTGACAATCTGCAAGAAGCCTGTGGGGCTCACTTTACTGATAATGATTTCCAAGTGCCCAGGCATTCTTCACAATTTCGTAATTCACCAGCTTCCTATTACTCTGAGTCGCGGGTCGTACCTGAGGGAGTTAAATCCTCTCAGCGAAGCAGAATGCTTGCCCATTTCGTGCCGCAAGCAGGAACAATTAATTTCAATGGTTTGGAGGGATCCTTAAACTTCCTCGAAGATTTGGAAGATCATTTTGATCTCTACAATATTCCTCAAGACTGCAAAGTGCAAATCGCAGGCACTTGCTTGAAGGATACCGCTAAGACCTGGTATCGGCAGTGGAGAGTGTCGAACCCGGATTCTCATTATGAGAATTTCCGAGCAGAATTTTTGGAGGTCTTTCCTTTCGGCCTCAGTCAAGCTAGCCTTGCACAACAACTTTTTCTCGTCAGCAAGGACCCAACGATAGCCCTGTTGAGTTTGCGTTGGAAACAACACGCTTATATAACTTATGGGATCCACATGCCAGTCATGTTGACATGTTGGATACCCTATTGCAGCAGCTCGACCCATTTCTACAAGATTTCATTGAGGTTCGACACCCTGCTACAATTCATGAATGCTTTCGCCTCATACGAACGTATGAAGAGCGACACGGCAAACATGGTCCAACTCACCATGTTCGGGCACCCCGAGAGGTTTATTACGAAAGCCCTCAGCGGCATAATAGGCCTAATAACTTTCAACGCGAGCGTACACAGGTGCACGCCCAAGCTTCATACGTCCCACTACATAGAAGAGTGGTACACCAACTGCTTGTTTCTGAACAATCTTCTGGGTACCGTACAAATGCACAGTATGTTCGACCCCGTTCCAATCCGCAGCATTCGGAACGTTTTCATGCTCAGGGCAATGATGATTTTTCTGCCCGTGCTGAGGGAAGTAATAGAAATGAAAATTTCAACAGACATGCGGAGTTCCAGCAGCAGTTTTCACGCAGTTTTCCTCATCGTGAAAATTTTCCCGACACCCGGCAGGGCCGAGGTTTCAGACCGCATGGTAATCCAACCAGGAATCCTTTAAACTTTCAAAGGAAGTAGACCAAGGGTCGATCCTGCTTCCTGATACCAAGCATTTTGACCCTAAAACAGTATTAGTGACTGTCCAAACTCCTCAGTTGCCTGATGTGTTCTTGACAATTGAAGATATTATTGTCGAGACAAAGTTCGACACTGGTTCTGAAATATCAGCCCTAAATACTAAGTTTTGCACTGACAATTTTCCTGCAATACACGTTTAGCCTGCGACGCAGTATTTGCGAGGTGCAAATAACGAAATCTTCAGTATCACAGGAACTGTCACATTATCTCTAGGGCTGGGAAAGGCTCGTTTTACGCATTCGTTCCTGCTTATAGACGAACTACCTGTTAAATGTCTAATGGGAATGTACTTTATCAATACTTTTCAAGTTACTCTGAATTTCGTACAACATGTGATATCCTTTACGGAAACTGTCGAAGTGATTCCTACGGATCCTATAGATATAACGAGTTTGTTATTGAGTAACCAATTGAATGAGAGGCAACGAAACCAGCTTTCTCTACTTTTGCAGGAAAGTCCTGGTTTATTTTCTGATCAACCTGGTTTCACACAGGTGGTTTATCATGTTATTGACACTGGTGGTTCGAAACCGATAGCGACGAAGCCTTACCCTTGTTCTCCCCATAAGAAACAGGAAATGCAACGTCAAATTTCAGAGATGATTAAACAGGGCATAATAAGGGAATCAACAAGCGCCTGGGCTGCTCCTGCCTTTTTGGTTCCAAAGAAACAACCCAATGAATTTCGTTTCGTGACAGATTTCCGCAAGCTCAACCAAGTCCCGAAAACGATCAATTATCCACTACCTGTCATGTCGCATATTTTGCATGACCTGTCATCAACTAAATGGATGTTAACTTTGGATTTGGCGAGTGGATATTGGCAGGTGGTGGTACATCCGGACTCCGTCGATAAAACAGGCTTTGTGACTCATTTTGGGGCTTATGAATGCCTGCGTATGCCCTTTGGACTAGCTTCTGCACCTGCTACTTTCCAAACGCTTATGGATACGGTTCTCAGACCTGTTCTGGGTCCCCATGTGCATGTATATTTGGATGACATTATTATTACATCCGAGACTTTTGACGAGCACCTTTCTCTGCTCAAACAGGTGTTCCATTTCATATACAATGCTGGCTTGACGTTAAAACCTAGTAAATGCCAGATGGCGAGGGACGAGATTGTATATCTAGGGTTGAAAATCCCTCCACACGGCTTATTTACGGATAATGAAACAAATTAGGCCTATTGTTGACTTTCCTCGGCCTTAAAACAGCAAAAGAACTATCACGCTTTCTGGGAATGACCGGATGGTATCAGCAGTTCGTCCCCGCTTATGCTACAATCTGTGAGCCATTGTTTGCTTTGAAACGTAAATACAAGAAGTTTGTTTGGACACCTGAGGCTAACGCTGCATTTGAAACACTGAAGTCTGCGTTGACTCAGCCTCCTGTGTTGGCTTTCCCGGATCATACTAAGGAATTTGATATTTATACTGACGCATCCGGAGTTGGTCTTGGTTGCGTTTTGTCACAAGCTGGGCATCCAATAGCTTTTGCGTCTCGTACTTTAGCCAAAGCTGAACGCAATTATTCAGCTACGGAACGTGAATGTCTTGCTGTTGTGTATGCTCTTGACAAATTTCAATGTTATCTTAACGAATTGACAGTTAACATAATTACGGATCATTCTGCCCTTCAGTATTTGAATTCTGCTAAGCATCTCTCTCAAAGACTTATGAAGTGGGCTCTGAAGTTACAAGAGAGCAATATCAAAATTTCGTATCAGCCAGGTCATAAGAATCAATTACCGGACGCATTGCCTCGCGTTCCGATTAGTGGGGTCCCCACAGAAACTACTCCTGGATGTCAGCCTTTACTTCTAATAGCTGATATAACGTCCAGAGAGCAGATAATGGCAGAATTAATAAATGATCCAGATTTGGGGGATATCTATAATTTTTTGCTTGCGGTTTCGCCCCTACACAGTGACCCTTCTCTGGCTGGGAGGTCACAGCATTTTGAAGTCATAGAGGGTCTTACTATACGAAATCTAGGACTACTAGGGCAGAGTTTCGCCCATGTATTCCGCGAACCCTTAGAATGGCCCTTTTAAACGAATTTCATGACAAACCTCTTGCAGGCCATTTAGGTATTCGCAAGACCCGTTGTAAATTGCGGGATGTTGCCTATTGGCCTGGCATGTACCAAAGTGTGCTCGCATACGTTCAATCATGTCACTTGTGTCAGATTAATAATTACCGTGATGTAAGACCGGCCGGTCACTTGAAATCTAGTTCAAGTTCTCATGTTTTTGACATTATTTCAATAGATTTATTGGGATCTTATCCTTTATCTGTTAAAAACAAAGCTCGTTACGTTTTAGTATTAACTGATAATTTTTCTAAATGGGTTGAAGTTTTTCCTATTAAAGCCTCTACGGCAGAAGTTATTTGTAATGTATTAATTAATTAAGTATTCTCTAGATATGGTGCACCTAATAAAGTAGTTTCGGATAATGGTCCCCAATTTATTTCTGACATTTTTAAAAGAATGTGTGCGAGACTACACATTAAGCATAAATTCATTTCCCCATATCATCCCCAGAGTAATCCTGTTCGTTCGCCCTCCGCTCGTCTGTTCACGAATCTACTAAAATTACTCCTGCAGAACTTTTCTGGGTCGCAAAATTAAAACCCCTTTTGAAAATTTAACGGGGATTATCGACGAACTAAACCAGCGACCAACTCCGCAATCAGTACGAATCTTGGCTGAAAAAGCTCGTGTTGTAATGCTAGGAGAACAAGCGGCTCAAGCAAGATACTATAATAATAGGCGTAGGGAACCAGATCTTGTCGTTGGAGATCTCACTCTCGTGGAAACGCACTTCCAGTCTTCTGTTTCTCATACTTTAGTGAAGAAATTTGCACCCAGCTGCGAAGGTCCATATCGGGTGGCAAATGTGTTTGAAAATAACCATTGTTCTTGAAAAACCTGACAATCAATTTTAATACCTACACGTTGCTCAGTGTCGCAAGTATCATGAACGAAATATCGATTTTATAATCAACCCTACTCAACCTTCTGTTCCACAGACTCAAGAGTCTATATCTCACGATCAACCTCCAGAAATTTTGGACGAACCAACAAACATTTTTGAAGAATCTCCAGTGATTTTTTCTTCACCCTCCTCTCCTCAAGACGGGTTTCCAAACACGCAACCTGATTCTCCCGTGAGACGAAGGCTCGAATCAAGTTCTTCATATAATAGTATCGTTCCTTTCCCTCCAACCATTGCCAAGACTATTGCTGCACCATTTCCTGATAAATCTGCAACAGCACAAGCTCCTACTTCCTTGAATACCTCGTCACAAAGTATTCCTATAGGCAGAAATAAACATCGCCCTGCACGACCACTAACTTACAGCAGTGACTCAGAGTCTTCAGATATTTCTGATTTATCAGTTATGGACAATTGTTTGACGATTCCTAAACTTCAAACACCAATTACAAACCGTCCAGTAACACCAAAAGCTGGTCGAAAACGTAACTTGTCTCCCCAATCTGCTTTGCCGCAACAGCGACGAAGGCAGAGATCCTTGCATCCGCCCGGGTTTCGCCCCTGGAACCTACGCTCAGGGCAAACAGGGCCGATGCCTGCTTCTACTCTCATGCCACGAGGGAGAAAGCGAAAACAAACGATGTGGCCGGAGCCACGTCCGTCCAAAAGAATGCTGGGAGGACACCACGGGCCCCAGCACAAAGGGACTACATATCAAAAGCCTGGGGGAGCCCGTTCCTGTCAGCCGCAGGGATTTCCTGACCGACAGACTTCGGCCGTTCCTGATCGACGGACTTCAGCCGTTCCTGACCGTTCCTGTCAGCCGCAGGGATTTCCGGACCGACGGACTTCAGCCGTTTCTGACCGTTCCTGTCAGCCGCAGGGATTTCCGGACCGACAGACTTCAGCCGTTCCTGACCGTTCCTGTCAGCCGCAGGGATTTCCGGACCGACAGACTTCAGCCGTTCCTGACCGACGGACGTCAGCCGTTCCTGACCGTTCCTGTCAGCCGCCGGGATTTCTTGACCGACAGACTAAAGATGATCCAGTCACGTCCTGAAAGAGATCTACGCCACCTGAACTTACCAGTTCGATTAGGCCTGGAAAACGTTATCGTACTAAATATTTTATGCGTCCTCGAGATAAGTAAGTTCTCGTGGACAGGTTCTTTTCTCCGTTTGTTGTTTTTCCTGCACGACCAGTTGGCGTGTCAGAATTTCTTTTTTTTCGTGTGGGCCTATGCATTCTTTTTGTGTATATATGTGTTTTTTTTATATTTCTTCTATGTCCATCTACTAATCCAAAAAAATTTTTTTATATATATGTGCTTAGGGGTAAAATAAAAAGAATTGTTACTGCTAGGCAGCTACAGGCAATCTTCGCTGCTGATACAGTTGGTTTGTATTCAACGATAATATGAGAACGTAATTTGAAATTAAAAAAGTGATTCCTGCTAGGCAGAATAAAAGGAAGGTATGCCGATGCAGGTTCGTTTTGTTCAAGTATTCAAAGTGTTTAACAGACGAATACAGATTTCTTGATTTTGTCATGCCAAGTTTGATATTGTACATACTGCTGCCACCAAAACAACAACGAAAAAGAGGACGATAAACGTCAATCAACGAAGTGTAAGACTTACACTCCAAAATTGATAGGTTTTTTGAAAAAAAAAAAAAAAATTAAGTGGGAGATGATGTAACGTATACTCTAGATTCACTTTCCTTTTGATTTTTACTATCTCTGGTTATTTTGTTTTCCTATGTAAATTATCTTCTTACTGAACGAGATGTTATTTCACCCGCTGAATGAGATCTGGCAATGAGTGTAAGTCATGACGTGGTGGTAGCCAGTATAAATAGGCGCGTTCAACGATACCGTAGAGAGCTGTGTTTTATGTGCCACAGAGCTGTTGTTGTATGGTGAGAGCTTTTTGTTGATGTGCGTAGGGAGAGCTTCGTTTATGTGAGTAGAGCTACGTTATTTTGTGCCAAGAGCTTCGTTCTATGTGATTAGGTTTTTTCTTCATTATCGTGATACGATTAATGTGACTAGTGTGTGTGTGTGTTGGAGGATACCAGGACTTTCTCTGAATAAAGCTTGTGTTGTAAGTACGTTTTTTTCAGTTCACAGTACTGTCAGACCTCTGCCTGGCTGTTAGGTTTATTTCATTAGTTGTTATTATTAACAACCAGCATAAGACTTTATTCATCTTAATTACTACTACAACATTACTAGCAGTTAAAAGCTTGTTCATTATTATTATTACTACACTACTAGCAGGAAAGTTTATTCATGATATATTTAACAAACAACAAGCATTAGAAGAAGTATTAGTAGAAGAAGTTGAATTCATTATACATAAAAAAGGTGACGTTGAGGATCTCAGGAACTACAGGCACATCAGCCTCCTATCAGTGGTTTTAAAATCTTCACTACGGTTCTTTCACATCGCTTGAAAGTAACACCCCATATGGCCCAACCAAGAGAACAAGCTGGATTCAGGAGTGGCTACAGCACTATAGATCATATCCATGTACTGAGACAACTGATTGAAAGAACAAGAGAATATGAACTCCCATTATGCATTGCTTTTATTGACTATGAAAAGGCCTTAGATTCCGTGGAACCATCAGCAGTAACAATGGCTTTGAAATCCTGCGGTATTAAAGATACATACATTAGCATTATTAATAACATCTATAATGATGCAAGTGCAAAGGTTCGCATATTTGAGGATAGAGCACAAATAAAAATTGGTAAGGGAGTGAGACAAGGTGACACCATATCTCCCAAGCTCTTTAACGCCACATTGCAAAATGTATTTCAATCATTGAACTGGGAAAACAAAGCGATAAAGATTAATGGAAATTTCTTAACTCACCTTCGTTTTGCTGATGACGTAGTCAGCTTTGACACTACTACTTCAGCGCTGCAGAGTATGATCCAAAAACTTGCTGACAAGAATAAAGAAGTGTAATTAAAGATGAACATTCAGAAGACAAAAGTGATGTACAATGCTTTTACAAGAAACGAAGGGTTATCGATTGATAGAGAAAAACTGGAGATAACAAATTCCTACATTTATCTTGGACAGCATATAAGTGAGGGTCACATTGATGAAGAAATAAATCGGCGTATAAAATTTGGATGCAGAGCTTTTGGAAGAAACAGTGCAATTTTTAAGAGCAGTATGCCATTATGCCTCAAAAGAAAAGTGTTTAATCAATGCATCCTGCCAGTTCTTACGTATGGAGCAGAGACATGGACCTTAACTAAAAAAGACATACAAAGACATATATCATCATCATCATCATTATCAACCATTATCAATCCACTGCTCGACGAAGGTCTCTCCAAGCCTCTTCCACAACGGTCTGTCTTGTGCCAGTCTTCCCCAGGTTAGTCCCGCATACTTTCGAATTTCATCCACCCATCTCCCATGTGGTCTTCTTCTGGTTCTCTTTCTGTCCCTTGGAACCCAATCTAAAATCTCGGCTGTCCATCGATGGTCTGTTCTTCCGGCACTATGTCCAGCCCATTACCATTTCAGTGATTTAACTCTGATCATGATGTCTTCCACTCTTGTCATTTTTCGGATCCACGAGTTCCTCTTTTTATATCTCCGGGTTACACCAAGCATGCACCTCTCCATGCTTCTTTGAGTGGTCTGCAGCCTTTGTATGTCTCTTTTAGTTAATGTCCACGTTCCTGCACCATACGTAAGCACTGGAAGGATGCAGTGATCAAAAGCTTTTCTTTTAAAACATAACGGCATATTGCTCTTAAAAATTATGCTGTTTTTTTCCAAAAGACATATATATGTATATATATATATATATATATATATATATATATATATATATATATTGACAAAAGTCACCGGACACCCCTTCAAAAGCAAATGAACCGCTGCGTTGTTAAGATGCGCGGTGCAGCTCCAAATGGTATAAAAACAAGCCTGCAGTTGACCGCGATCATATCGCACTGTGAGGTTGAGTGAAAACGTCGTCGCTGCGAGAGAGAACTGACTCTGAGAAAGGAAAGATTGTTGGGTGTTATATTAGTTGGTTGTCCATAAGAGAACCCGAGAGGAGTTTACACATACCCAAGTCAACTGTTTTGGATGTACTGAATAAGTGGAAGACACATGGTGCGCTCGAAGCAGCATAACGTACCGGCAGACCAAAGAAAATCAGTGATAGAATACGTCGAAGCCTCAGGAGAGTCGTTACAGCTAATTCACAGAGTACTGCGCAAGACCTCAGTGTACAGGTGAGTAAAAATGCTTAGCAGAGAACTTCATTCCATGGGTTACCGTGGTCGTGAGGCTGCTCATTAGCCTTTCGACTCCACTCGGAATGCTACTCGTCGTTTAGCATGGTGTAAAGAACATTTATCGAGGACCGTAGATCAATGGAAACAGGTCCTATGGACTGATGAATCCAGATACACGATCCATCAGTCTGATGGTCGTGTGGGGAGTATGGCGGTAGCCGGGGGAACGCTATTTACTACAGTGTACTGTTCCTATGGTCAAATTTGGAGGTGGCAGTTTACTCGTGTGGGGGTGTTTTTGGTGGTATGGTTCCGGCCCATTGGTTATCGTGGACACATCTGGTAACCATCACGTCTATCTCGATATTCTGGGCAATTGTGTCCTACCAACTCTGTGGCAATACTATGGAACCGAGCCTTGTTGGTACCAGCATGATAATGCACCGAGCCATAAAGCAAGGACTGTTACGTCGTGGTTTGACTATAATTGTGTATCGTGTGTGGACTGGCCAGCACATAGCCCTGATCATAATCCCATAGAGCACCTATGGTATGAATTAGAGCTCCGCATAAGAAATTTGGAATCAAGGCCTACTACTAAGAAACAGTTGGCGGCAACATTAGGCACTGAATGGAAGCGAATACCTATCGCTGTGTTCCAAAACCTTGTCGAAAGCATGTCTCGAAGGGTCAGTGTATGCATTAAAGCCAAAGGTGGACCGACACCGTACTGATGTATGCCAATAAATGCTATGTTGTGTTTCTCTTCTAGGTGTCCGATGACTTTTGTCAAAATAGTGTATATCGAAATTGAGTGCGAAAAAAAGGCGAGTTAAAGAGAAAACATTATATGCATAGGATATGTGTAGGGAATTTTACTTTTTCCCAGACATCAAGATATCGTGCTGATGCAACGCAGGTTAAAGCAATCACTTTCTTGCTTGGTGTTCCGTGGTTGATTAACGCAGTGTTTTTTATTCGAATTATGGAATGGATATGTAAATGAACAAAAAGTACGGTATGTTTCTTATAGAAATAACGCCTATGTATAAAAATTCTTCATCTGTTGTCATTGGTTTACTGAAGAATTCCCAAAATCTGTTAAACCAAGCATGTGGGCAGTTCACAGCTTCAATAAGTCTACATATGAAAAACTACAATAGGACAGTTGATAAGTAGAAAGTGATGGTGATGCTACAGGAAATGATTGACCTGAATTACTTGCAGCCGAAGAAAATCCAAAATGACAAACAAAATTATCCATATTCGCACGATTCTTAAAAGCCATTAAAAGTTTAAAACCACTTAAACAACTTTATTTACAGTTAAAGATGACAAGATATTTCGTATCTGCGTCGGCCATATCCTCAGGTCTACACAGTCAAGAGAGTACGAGTTCTACAATTATATATACGAAGTGTTCAGAGGGCCAGGTGGTTGCCAGTTTTCAAAGCAGCGTGTACTCACCCAGATCTTCATAATTTCCCCGGTGTCCGGTTATGGTGGTGCTGGTAAGCTCCGGACAACTCTTTTCCAGGCATTGTGAAGGGAGCAAGGTGTTCCTTCATTACATCTTTTCGCTTCATAGTAGGTGATTCACAATGACTCCAAGAATAATAAAGTCCGACGTGATAGTAAAGGTGCTACAATAGTTGAACAGTCCCAGTCCGGGAAATGCTGTCCGAATCTGAGAGTTCTTGTTAATGAGGTAGAAATATTAGGGTTCCTAGCTGAATATTCATGTTCTTGTACGCGTGAGAGGAAATTCCTAGCTGTAGATCCCACGTACATCAGTTCGTTCGCTCCCGGTACAGTAGGACGCAGAGGAATGGTATGTACGCCTGCACGTGACTGTAAAGGAATTGAGTCAGTGTCTCTCTGAATTAAATTAAAAAGATTAGAAGTCCGGACACCGAAATTAAGGTCAAGACTTCTGCCAAATCCCCTAAGTAGGTTTACGAGTTTCGGATGGTAGTCGATGGAGCCAACAAACTTGTAGGGTGTCCTATCGTGGCTCCAAGGGGTTGCAAGCCTCCTAAGTTGTTTTTTAAGTAAGGAAAGGACAACATGTTCAGGATAACCATGTTGATAAGAAATTTGAAAGATTTTAGTCAGTTCCTGTTTACGTAACTTGACAGAAGAAGAATGCGTGAAAGTCCTGTTTAATAAAAACCTGGGGGCAGCAAGCTTGTAGCTCAAGAGGTGGGACGAATCAAATAAATAATACATGGATCCGATAATTGCAGAATTCTTGTTCTCTTGACTGTGTAGACCTGAGGATGTGGTCGATGCGGCTACGAAAGATCTTGTCATCTTTAACTGTAAATAAAGTTGTTTAAGTGGTTTTAAACTTTTAATGACTTTTAAGAATCGTGCGAATATGGAGAATTTTGTTTGTCGTTTTGGAAATTTTAGCATGAATTTATTATATATGCAAGCCGAAGAAAATGTTCAAACGTTTATGCACACATATCGAGCCAAATTGTAGGGCAACATTAAAAAAAATTGAATTTCATGTTCTGAAATTTAGAGCCAGGACTGTAACAATATATTATAGAAATGGGATTCATGCCTTCTTAAACCAAACATTTTTTGCATCAATAGAACATCGGCAAAGTATCGAATGGTAGGATACCTCGATCACCCGATCTATTGTTTTTTGATCAATTAATGTGGCTCCTCATGAAAAAAGAGCTGTGTTATCAGAAGCTAAAGGATCTGGTACATATAAAAGTATCATATCTGTAGAAAAATTCAACCATTGCACAATAACAAAAATCTCTTCTACTCTTTGCCGTTTAGTAAATGACTGCTTTAGCTTTTTCTTATACAGACAATTTTCTCTAGCGTACAGTGTTAATATTCTTTTGGTTATGTGACTTGTGATGCAGCTTGTCTGGGCACAGTTAATGTCCAAAACAAATAAGGGCCTCTCATACTATTTCAATGCACGTTGTAGCGTTTTGGAGAAATAGATGAAAGGAAGTGCTGAAGGGAAATTAAAGCCATTTAACTCATTTAAAGTACTTAAATATGGCGTCCGTTAATCATTAAAACTGAAAGAACATGAAAGCTCAATCTTTGGAACACATTTCTCTAGGATAGTGATTTCTTGATTGATGTTTGAGCGCAGCTAAATATTTTAAAACTCTACTTGCGTAATATTTAAAAATTCTAAATGCAAGTAGATTTTATACTCTACTTGCGCTTAGTGTTTTAATTTCAAAAATAATGTCGTATTTTTAACTCAAAAATAATGTCTGTATTGTCTTTCTTTTATTTCAATCAAATTTTGGGGCACATTCTGTGAGACAAAACTATCAAGTACATTTAAATTTCCACATTCTTAAAATGGTAAATGTACTTACATTCTTAAAGTGTAAAAAGGTGATCGTTAAGCATCGCTGTTTTGCGTAGGTTTTAATAGTTTAATTTTTCTGAAATGCAGTTCCAACATTAAGCTGTCATTTCAAGAATTTTACTATAGGTGTTCTCTTCCGTAGACCATAATGGTGCCCCTGATGAAATTAACTGCCCCTTGATTTTCAGCCTTTAGATGCTGAAATTCCAGACACAGAGAGCTCTAGAGATTCTAACTAACCCTAGAGCATATTCGTGAGTAAAAAATTTGCTCTCAGTAGTATATAGCTCAGTATACAGTAGTATACAGCTCAATCACATTAGCATTCTACAGTCATGTTCCTTGAAGAATTTGAACGGTAGAAATGTTTCCAACAATAAATAAATAATGTAAAATATGTCCATTTTTTTTTTGCTGCCTTTTTGAGGAAAGGTAGCAAAAAGGTGTCAAGAAAGAATGCCGATTTGTTAAATTTACAAACCTTGTACTTCTGCGTAATGTATTGATGACATGTTTGCATAGTTCTGTCATTTTATTTAGGAATTTTCCCCAGATTTGCAGGTCTACTTGATTTGTTGAGCAAAGGAATCAAATAATCGTGTTTTTTTTATCTCAACGATAAAGAAAAGACGATTATTAGGACAGCCTTGCGTTTTCGATTGAAGGAGCACAAGACCTACATTCGGAATTGTGACCTAAAGAAGTCATCGATGGCTAAACATTGTTACGAAAAGGACCACAGATTTCTCTTTGAGGAAGCAAGACTTATTGAAAAGCCATATTCAACCTCCAAACTTGATAGTTTGGAAGCTTTTCATATATATCAGAAGTCTTTGCAACTTGTTAATGACATGGCATCCACGCCATTTCTATCAAACGCGTGGAAGCATCTAACCAAAACACGTGACTGTAAACACCATTTATGATGCCATATACAATTTGAATATGTACGTGCCATTCGTCCTGATGAAGCTAGGTCAATACCCAGCGAAACAATCGTCGGCTTGAGAAATAAAAACAAAATAAACATTTGTGACAACTGCGTTGTATTATCTTAATCTATATATAATCGTCTTTTATCTCTCTTGAAGCATAGTAATCCAGTTTTAAGTAAGTTCTCAAATTTTTTATTTTTACTTTAATAAAGAAACATTTTTTCAGCTCGGATTTTCAGCTGGGATTCTGATCGTTAAAAGAAGAGTTGCATATTAACTAATTAATGACATTATTTCAATCCTTTCTGACATTGAATTATTTAATTCTAAAGCTTTAGCGTTCATTTTAGCAGCTCTTTTTTATGTATGGTTTTTAATTTTGTTAGTTTTATTTCGTTCTTTAAAAATACGTTTTTATGTGTCCTTTAACTATTCTTTACTGAAACGTTTCCTTACTAAATTGATTCAGAAGACTGTCGGAATTACATTAAAATTCAAAGTGAATGCCAGCGTAAGGAGAAATCTTTTCATACTTGCATTTTTCAAATTGGAATGTTAACAGCAATGCATTTTATACTTCAAAGGTTAAAGTGCAGAACTGCCTCGAAAGTTGTTCTGCAAAAAGAAAATATCTCTCTAAATACGTTGTGGAGGTGCTCCTTTTTCTTCTGGGCCAGATGAAAGATGATTTTAATTTAAATTTAAAGGTATGAGTGTATAGATACACTTAGTTTTATTTCTATTTTGTGAATATAATTGGGAATAAGTTGTTTATTTTTCTTTTTGTGAACATAAATCGGGATTTTCTTCCGTATTTGTGTATATAAATGGAAATCTTGGAACAGCAAGTTGGACTCTTTTCCCCCATCAAGCGAGCCTGAATATTCAAATGAAAGCAAAGTTCGATAAATTTTTAATTAAACAAACTAAATGCGTAAATTAAATTAATTCAGTAATAAATTATCGGGATTTTGCCCATCAGCTGATGGCTTCTTTAAAGATGATGAAACGGTTTTTGCATTAATTTTGTTTAACCTTGACATAGCCAGTTAGATGCCGAAAGTTTAGGGTTTAAGTAGTAAACTAATTATACAGAAAGACTGGATGTTTTGACACTCTCAGCGTTTCTATGTGTCACTGATGAATCTTCAAAGCGTTTTACGTTTTTTCAAGAAACCTACTTAAGCCGCAGAAGCTCTGCATTAACTTTTCGATAACAGCACGTGTTTCTTCTTCCTCATTAACTTACATTGAAACTTCATGTAAGATTGCCACCGACAATAGAATTTTTCTGCGGTAATCAGAGTGGACATTTTCACTTCACTGGAGATATTTCTTCAACTCGCTGTGTTATGAAACCTTTCAGTTGTTTGAGAAAAACAGATTCCTGGTTGAACAGCATAAGAGTTTTTTAGATTATCTTCATGTTATTTCTGGTATGTTGAAACTTATGATTGATGTCTGAAAGTGTATGGCATGGTATTTCTGTTATGTTAAAATTTATGATTGATGTCTGAAAGTGTTGACGGATACTGGGAAAACCAGTTTAGAACATCCTATCGTTATGGCGCAAATACCTTCCGGGTCAAATAATATTTTACTTGTGGTCTGAAAAATAATTTTGTCAGGCGTTATTTACGCTTTGCAAAATATAGCTTAAGATCTTACATTTTACTTTCTTATCAAATTTTTTAAACTCAGTAAATGAATTTGCGGTCTGAATTTAAATCACACTCTCACGCACAAAGCATATATTGTCGTATTCGCATTCAGTAGATCAAACTGTTAAACAAAATAGAACTGATAAAGCTCAACACTATGGACTTTTGGAAAAACGTAGTGCTTAAAAGTTAAACACTGTGGTTTAAGCTTTTAACTAAATTTAAACAAATTTTCTAATATTAAAATTTGGACAGAAAAGCGATTATCGTTTATTTAGACTTTTACAATTTCGGAAGTTGTTGTATTAATGAGAGATATTTTAATAATAAATGTTCTGGTAGATTTTTTGACGTTTCAGGACAGTTGTCGGCGTAGTTTGTAGGGAAATGTTTAAACACGAATTCATTGAACCTTGAACATGCATTCGTACTAGCACATCAGATGATTGCGTAGTAATTCTTCTTCATGGTGTGGTTTCTGTTTATGTAGAATGTGTCCATATAATAATCTACAAATGTTGACTCCAAAAGGCACTGAAAACTATTAAGATGCGGAAAGGAAAGTAGAATGATGAGTATAAAAATTTAATTTTCACTTGCTAGCTAACACTTCTCATCTTAAGTACCATTTGCGTTTATTTTGCTTTAGTTGAAACATAACGTCTCATCACTTCGCAATTTTAATTTCATATCCAACAGTTCTTGTTGATGGGGAGAAAGGAAACATGATTACTACATGCAGCAAAATTAAATTTGACAATATAAATCTCAGTTTTAGATTTAGTACATTTTTTATGGTTAAAATGCAAACGCGATTTACATATTTAAAGGAGAAAAAAATTTGTAGTTCTACATATTAAGCATGTTTTGAAAATTGCGTAAACGAAAACAACAGTTACTATATATAGTATTAATTGCATCTCCAAAGATGTTTTAAATATGAAGATGGAGATAAGCTTGATCACAATGTATATCATAATTTAATAATTTCAGATCCGTCTTTGCTTTCCTTGTTGTACTGAAAATCAAGAGTTATGTTTAGTTGGTAATCATTTCATTCTTCATAGGTGTATATATATATATATATATATATAATCATTATTTCGCAATCAAAAGTTCATAATACAACTTATTCAAATGACTGGAGTTAAATAAACCATCAAAGGTCTTACCTGTACGCGTGCATTTAGGCTGCTGCTACTGGATTTCTTGGAATCGCCGGTGCTGAGATTTCCATTACTTTTTCCTGGAGTCTTCGGAATTTCATTTGAGAACAGGATTCTTGCAATCAGTCCATAGAGGACACAAGACAAAAGAAGGGGCAAAATGTAAAAAAGGACCAAATCGGCGAAAAAATACCCAAGATAATGCTCTCTGGAGAGAGCAAAGGTGCAGGTCTCTTTATTCGTGTGTCCCTTGTAATAGATGGGTTCCGTCGTAGTGAGAAAAAGCCAAGGACTGCAGTAGATACAGGCAAATACCCACACAGCATATATGATCTTTTTAGCTCTGTTGACTGTGCATACCATCTGAGCTTTCATTGGGTGGCATATCGCTATGTATCTCTCGACAGTAAATGCCGTTATGGAGAGCGACGAAGCATTTATGCCCAAGTACTGCAGAAATATAAAAATTGCACATCCAATTTGACCCCATATCCACTCGTCCCCGAGCAAGTAATATGCTATTATTTCATTTGGTACAGATGCTATAAGAACCATAAAATCAGCGATCGATAAACTGACAAGGTAGCAGTTGGTAGGAGTATGCATGGTCCGTGTCTGCATTACCACAATGACCACCATTATGTTTCCAAGAACTCCCACTATGAATACTATTCCTTGGAATACTGTGCCAATGATACGGTAATTCAGGGAGTAATACGAGGGATCTAGATACTTGGGTCCCTGGATGAGGGTTTCATTGGGAAAGGTTACGTTTCCTAAGTAAGAAGAATTGCAATCCATTACATTGGTTGGTACGTTTAAAGAACTTGATGAATTCCCCGATAGTAAGCTCTCACAGTCATATCCTGCTGCCAAGGAAGACAGCATAGTGTTACTCTCCATGATGTATACAATTTACCAATTTTAGGAAATTCTTGAATTCCAGGCTATGTATGTGCAGATAAATAACTTCTGGTAAAAATGTTTAAAAGCACCCAAAAATGATCAAATCATTTCTTTGTTTGCCCTTATTACGATAAATATATTTCCGCATACCATCTGTTCAATCCCTTTCGTCACTTTTTATTCACATGCAGTGAATTTCAAGTAAATCTGTAGTCCTTATTTTGCAGTTCTTTGTAAAAATCCTCCGCGATTGTAGAAGAACGAACAAACGCTTTAACAAACCGTTCTAAAATTACAACTGACCATGCCAATAAAGAGTTTGCTTAATTTCCAATGAATGCATTCGCTAAATATAATGATATATAATGTCACACTTGTTTGGAGTTGGAGTTCTATCTTTGGAATGGATTTCTTTACACACCGTTTAATTATATACCGGGTTCAAAATTCAAAACAACAGTATGACCCCGAATTAATTAGTAAACAGATATTTCCTGTAGCTAATTACTAGTGAAAAGATATTTCCTGTAGCTAATTACTAGTAAAAAGATATTTCCTGTAGCTAATTACTTAGTAAAAAGATATTTTCTGTAGCTGCAGATATTTTCCAAGAAACGAGTTCAAAGCTTTCTAGTTAAATCACTTTCATTGAGTCTAATGAAGCAGACGTTTCATGAGTTCTGTTTGAGACACTAGTGGATCAGCGATGTTTATACGAAACGCATTTTGGCTTATCAAGACTGCTCTACATTACACACATACGTTATTCGTTTGGAAAACAGTTCGCCAGATAAAAAGCAAAAAGCAGAAATGAGTAACTGAAGCTATTTACTCTGTTGGGGTGAATATCCAAAGCGAAGCAATTAAGTGTGCATGTCTGGAAGTTATTTAAACTTCACTACAATATAGCAAAAGTTCGGCGTAAATTGTTCTGGAACATTTTGCACGCTTAAGTAATGAAATTAAGTGTAATATACAGTGACCACCAAACTAACAAGTAAAAATCTGTGGACCAGGAGTGATATTCATTAGTATTAGAGATAAATGAATCAGTGCATTAATTGCGATTATAAATGAAAGTTAAGTAAAAATTGCATCCTTATCCATAGCATGTGTTTTATAGCATAGCATGTGAGTTTCGATATTTCATTTAGATTTCCCGAAGTTGTTCCGATGTTGCTCGGTTTCCAGAAGTTTTTCTGTCTCTTGCAGCTCTGGCGCAAGTGAAGCGTACCAACCTGTTACATTCCGTCGTGAGTGAAGAATGACGAATTCGGGTAACGCATGGCCTTTAGGAAGCGACAGAAAATCAAACTTTCCGTTGGGAGGATTCGAGTGGTGCGGAGTATCCCGGAAGATCACGAAGCATTGTGACCTCCTGTGTAAGCCGTGTCCGAATGCCAGTGGGTCTCCTTTCGCTTCTACAGCGGACGACACGGTGAGAGGCGGCCGCCAGCGCCTCTTTCTGTTGCCCTGGAAACCGTAGCGATGCCAACCAAATTTTTCCCTTTTGAGCCCGTCAACGCGTTGGGTCCTCAACTACAATATATAACGACTACTGGTATGCGCTAAAAAGGAACAGCTTTTCTTGACGTACGGGAAGAGATCATTCCTTGTATTACGTGCTTCACTACCATAATAATAAAACAAAAAAGTCGTCCTAAATTCCGTTACAAGCACAGAAAATCTGAGAAATATCATTGGTCAGAAATGACTGCCCATAAATTCTACAAATCGGGCAAGTTTTCCTTTATTATATTTATCCCTGTTTACATTCTACATTTAAGTTCGTATTTAACGCTCTGCTGCCCGGACCATCGGGGAAAGGGAACTTAGTATGCTTCAGCTTCTGCCAGTGTGGTGGTGGGCAATAGCTTAAAATGTGTTATAGGGCTGACGCTTCGTCATAACAGATCAGCTGCTGATATCTAGAAAACGGTGGACAATGGCAACAGCCAAATTCGCTTACTGTGAACTTTTACGGTAGTGATTTTTTGACACCACTGTCATATAATGCAGACTGAAATTATGGTGTGGTGGCTGTTTTTCTCTGGTTTTTAAATAATCTTGTTGAAGCACTTCTTGTAAAAATCTTTTCCATTTTTCAAAATAATGAATACTGCCAAAAGTTTGTTCCTTGGGTTTTAAACTCTTTGACAAGAAGTATTAATATGGATGTTCTTGGGATAAATTCATTTTTAATATTTTTATGGCGAAACGAAACTGCTACTGTTAAAACTGCTGCTTGTAAAACTTCTGCTGGGAAGGAACTAAAACTTATCCCTTCAGCTAGACAATATTTAGTTTCGAAGCGATTTTTAATCCTGTATAAATCTCAAGTTTACTAAGACTGGAGAATTATTCTCATGTCTTGGATACGCACTTACTCAACCCTAAACTTATTTATTTATTTTTGAAGATTTAACGACCGCCGTGTGCAACTCAATAGGCTCTAAGCAGTCGCACGTCCCTAATTTAGGGCCATTGACTCCAGGGAAGAGAGAGAGAGTCCATGCCTCACAGGGGCCACTGACACCAAGAAAGGGAGCGAGTCCATGCACCACGGGGCCACTGATTCCCGGTGAGGCATGGATGTTGTGTTTGTAAGACAAACACAATATCCATGCCTCACCGGGATTCGAAGCCGCACTCATCTCGAACGAATTAATGGTCAGAAGCCATCTCTTAGACAACTGCGACTTTAAATTTAGTGATGGTATGCAGAAAACATACTTACATAATATTAATAAAAACGGCCCTACTAACTTCATTAGTCGCAGTTTTATGTGTGTTCTAATGTTGTTATACACTATCTACCTAAAAGTAATTGGACACTCCTGCAATCGACGATATCTGCGGTCCTGATACACGTCACGGCCGCCGCCGTTAAATATCGTGTGGGAAACAACAACGCAACCAGTCGCATGCAAGATGCCACGCAGTTCAGAGCTCTCTGATTTCGAGAAAGCTGTAATCGTCGTATATCACAGAAATGGTCGATCCATACATGACATATCCAGCGAGTTTAAATACCCAAAATCGACAGTGGCCTACGTGATTGGAAAGTGGAAGATAAGAGGTGACTGTCGGAATGTGCCCCGAACCGGCAGACCCACAAAACTGGGAGTTAGAGACCGACGGGTGCTGGCCAGAGTAATTCTGAAGAATCGCCCCAAATCGATGGTCCACATCCGCGAGGAGTTTCAGCAGGCATCCGGGAGTGTTCTTTCGATGAATACCATCCGTAAGGAAGCCCATCTGCTTGGTTATCATGGACGTGCTGCCACCCACAAGCCTTTGATCACTAAGTCCAAGAGCGCTGCTCGGCTAACGTGGTACAAAGAACGTCGAAAGTGGACCGTTGAACAGTGGAAACAGGTTCTCTGGAGAGACGAATCTAGGTTCACCCTCTACCGTTCGGATGGCAGGGTCTGTGTTTGGCGTCTGCCTGGGAACGCCGTCTGCCGGAATGTATTGTTCCAACTGTGAAGTTCGGCGGCGGTGGAATTATGCTATGGGGGTGTTTCTCCTGGTATGGCACGGGACTCTTGGTCGCAATTCCTCGTAGACTCAACGCCGAGACCTACTGCACCATTTTGGATGACCACGCGCTTCCTACGTTGTGGCAGTTTTACGGGGTGGACCCATGTTACTTTCAGGATGACAATGCCACCTGTCATGTTGCGAGGTCCACCATCGCTTGGTATGGTGACAATGAGGTTAATCGAATGGACTGGCCTGCGCAGAGCCCAGACCTTAACCCTATAAAGCACCTCTGGGACGAGTTGTAGCGTCGACATAAGGGGTGCCCCCACCGTCTGAAATCGGTGAACGAACTGACCTGTCTTCTCCAAGCCGAGTGGAAGAAAATACCTCTAGCCGTCGTACAACGCCTGGTTGAGAGTATGCCCCAGAGGGTCGCAGCTGTAATCGCCGCTCGTGAAGGCTCCACCAACTATTGAAGGTGAATAAACTTCGTTTTCCTTTGCTATCACAGGTGTCCAATTACTTGTTGGTAGATAGTGTATTACAATATGAGTAATCCTACTATAATACAGATTACTCGTTGCAGTTTTCGTATCAGTAGTACAGATTACTCGTTGCAGTTTTCGTATCAGTAGTACAGATTACTCGTTGCAGTTTTCGTATCAGTAGTACAGATTACTCGTCGCAGTTTTCGTATCAGTAGTACAGGTACATCAATTTTCTCGTATCAGTAGTTCTGTGTGGATCATTTGTTTCATTCCTTAAACGTTAAAACTTTAAAATATCTTTCTTGGAAGGCTCCTTGTTTTCATGAAAATTAATGCGCTTTTGTTTGAAAGAGAAGAAAATAATTTTTAACTGCATCTCGTTTTTAACGAAATCTACATCAACATGGTATTTCCTTTTTGTTTTCAGTGACCCATACATTAAAAGAACATATCAAGATTTATTTGCTACAGATATTCATAATGCTGGAGAAAACTCATACTTCTTTAAGTACGAGATGCTATTGTTTTCAATATATTGATAAATTTTTAACTTGAAAACGTTGAATGTTTTATACAGAAAAATGCAAACTCATTAGGCGTCAAAATTCTTTAAAGCAAACTTATGAACACCTGAAGAAATGAGTTTAGAAAACCTGTTTGACGACCACACTTGGTATTCGGTCGGAGTAATAAGATTTCTCGCTATTCAGGCTGAACTGTTGAGCCTAACATATTTTTCTGAGATTAAACACTAGCCACTTTTGCTCAGACCAAATCTTAGATGCATGGAAGTGAGGAGAAGCAGCTATGTGAAAAAACTTCATTCCTCATGCATCCCTGAAACATAATAAATTATTTGATAGCTACAGATGGTGAGTCATAATATTGATACAGTGAGATACACGTATTAGAATCAGTGCTAACACAAAATATAGTAAACACGAGTCCTCGAAATAAAGGCCATTATGTTCGATGGTCTGTTGTGCCAAACTTGTGATTCAGGCATGATACCATGCTTTGTCTTTTGAGGATGAAAATTCTTGGACCCCTGCGTCTACTTTAGCTTGGTTATGGAACTGCTTGCCATGCAGTAAGTGAGCCATGGAGCGAAACAGATGGTAGTCACTGGTAGTCACTTGGTACAAGCTAAAAGATGGGTGGGGCAACAGCTTGATATCCCTAAGCCCCAGGATTTTTGCTATGATTGTACGTGCCAGATGTGGAGGTGTGTTATTCTTCTGCAGCAGGTTGACTAGGACGCAGTATTTTTGTGCCAGAATAGCGTACATTCGGTTTAATTGGGCTAAGTAAAGATCAGCAGTAATACCACGACCGTCTAGGACAAATTCATGCAGCACGACATCACAGTTCCACCATACATACAGCTTCACCTTGTGCTCGAACCTTCCACATTTGGCTACCGGTTGTGGTATCTGGCTGGGGTCAAGTATACCCAGCAGGCGACCTGTGGATCTAGAAACTTGTGATCTGACTCATCTGGGTCTATTTGTGATCTGGCTCATCAAAGTAGACCCAGCAGGCGACCGGTGGATCTAGAAAAATAATCTTGACCAATAAAATCTCAACAAGCAGAAAAATTAACTTACTTCTTGCCAGTGTTCAACAAGAATACGTATTTATTCATTAACTTTTTGTTTTTTTATTTTTTTAATGTCTGGACTGAGTTAAAATATACATTTCTCATCAGGTGTCGCGATACGTCTGATAAAATGCTCATCAGCAGGGTTATTCAAGAAACCGACGCTCTGGCGTGTATCAATTTTAAAGACTCACCCTATGTATTTTTTTTATTTGGTTTTAATTCATCTGTTTTTGCAAGCAGATGAATGAAAACTAAGTATAACGTTTATTTATTTATTTTTTTTGCATGATTTAGCAATAACAGCAGAGAAAATGTAAGATGAACTGCAATTATCCTGCTTTCAATTCAGTATAGTTGTAAAGCTGATTTACAGCAGCCATCAGGCATTTTACGTAATTACATGCTACATCTAGGGGAGGCTACAATCAAATTTAAATACATTTTTGAATTGGAGTATCTTGAAAAATTATTTTGATTACGACAGAGTTTAAGAAACAATCACCATAAAGAATTAAGTGTAAATCGCAACATCGCTGCATGCTCCATCTTTATTTGTTTAATACATTCTGGAAAATTAGATTGATTAACGCAAACCATCATATTGACCCAGCAGACGAATTGTGGATCTAAAAAAATGAACTTGACCAATAAGAACTCAGCAAGCAGAAAAATTGATTTAATTCTTGCCAGTGTTCAACAAGAACACGTATTTAATCATTAACTTTTTATTAGTTATTTGTTCAGGGATTTAAGGATCATCATGAGCAACTCTTAAGACTACGTATAAGCAGCCGCCTGTCCGTAGTTTAGGGATACTGACTTCAAAAAGTGGATAGGACTACCACCATCGGACCGTCCATGCCACATCCGGAACTCTAGCCCGGGCCCATCACGGACGAATGACCAAGAGCTCTGGCCCAGGAACATCATGGACGAATGACCAAGAGCCAGAGCTTCAGACCACATGGCCACCCGGCTGGCAAACAAAGTCCACAAGACATTGAACGCATTATAAGTATAAGAAATATTCAGATATCGTAGATTTGACAGGCATTGTTTTGAATTAATGAAATACCCCTGCAAAACGACTTTAATAAAGCTTGAAACTTGCTGACAGCTCCAGAACCCATCTTTAAAGTTTACAATTGAAGTTCTCTCCGTTTCATGCATTGCTTCCACTCAGAAGGCTGATATGTAAACTGAGAACTTTTCAAAACTTAAGGAAACTTTCCGGCGAAAGACCATTGTGAAATATAAAGTCAGTGCATTTTCAGAAACTGCCACAAAAATAGAAGGCTTATATACATGTCCTTAAAAATGCAAAGGAAAAAACGATAAAGACAATGAGAAAGCCCCATGTTGAGAATTTGTTTATGACACTAAAAAAATCCCTTGCAAATAGAACGTAACTCGTGTTCACGTATGTAATAATCATTAATTTTAATTAAAAGTCAGGAATATTATTTCACATGTTTAAAGATATATTTGAGCACTACTGTTAAATTTTGATCTCTTTAAGTCTTTATTACACACGTATATAATATTCGTCACTGTAGAACAAATAAGGTTTCCCCCAATTCTTGGAGTATCTTTGTATTCAATTATCATACACAACATTTATCGTATATGGAATTCAGAGCATGTTGAAAAATTTCCTTTCCGGGAAGATTATTCTTTTCTGTTTGAGAAAGAACTTTGAGAAATGTATACACAGAAATCTGAACGTTGAGGGAATTCATCTAAGAAGTAATTACCGCAAACACAAAATATGCCGGCGTTTACCAAATTAGATAACTTTCCTAACATGATTTCAACAGAAAACAAAGAAAAACAGGAAGAAAATAAAAAAAAATAAAAACAGTGTGTTGCGTCAACATCTGTCTGATGTCACTCTGTAAACTTTTTATGGAAATATTCTTCAATCAAGTTTGTTCAATCAAGTTTGAAATCTTGACAGGAATCAGCGCAAACACTTTTACGAGTGTCATATATACCTTCCTATCATTAATATCTAGAAACCTACATGTCTAAAAATATTTTTTTCTTATTTTTACAAAAAATTCAATAATGTGTGCCGAAACTTTTCCCCCTTATGACGGCCTCAAGTTTTCGTGGAACACCTTCTACCTGTGCTTTGTAAATGCCCGCGGATATGCTTCACCTTTCGGTCTTCCAAGCAGTTACCAGTTCAAGTTGACTTGGGCGATCTCTTCTCTCACGTACCCGAAGTCCCAGTTCGATACAAAGATTTCTCTGTAGGATGCAGTTCAGAACTCTAGGCTGGCCGTAAAACAATATGTAACAGTGAGAGCAGTGTCACGTGTCCATTGTCCAATGACATAGATTGTCCAATGACATTTCTCTGTAGGGTGCAGGTCAGAACTCTAGGCTGGCCGTAAAACAATATGTAACAGTAAGAGCAGTGTGACGTGGTGCATTGTACAATGACATAGATTGTCCAATGACATTTCTCTGTAGGGTGCAGGTCAGAACTCTAGGCTGGCCGTAACACAATATGTAACAGTGAGAGCAGTGTGACGTGGTGCATTGTCCAATGACATTTCTCTGTAGGGTGCATGTCAGTACCCTAGGCTGGCCGTAAAACAATATGTAACAGTGAGAGCAGAGTGACGTGGTGCATTGTTTAATGACACAGATTGTCACATGACATTTCTCTGTAGGGTGCAGGTCAGAACTCTAGGCTGGCCGTAGAACAATATGTAACAGTGAGAGCAGTGTAAAGTGGTGCATTGTCCAATGACATACTTTGTCTAATGACATTTCTCTGTAGGGTGCAGGTCAGAACTCAAGGCTGGCCGTAAAACAATATGTAACAGTGAGAGCAGTGTGACGTGGTGCATTCTCCAATGACATTTCTCTGTAGGGTGCAGGTCAGAACTCTAGGCTGGCCGTAACACAGTATGTAACAGTGAGAGCAGTGTGACGTGGTGCATTGTCCAATGATATTTCTCTGTAGGGTGCAGGTCAGAACTCTAGGCTGGCCGTAAAACAATACATAACAGTAAGAGCAGAGTGACGTGGTGCATTGTCCAATGACATTTCTCTGTAGGGTGCAGGTCAGAACTCTAGGCTGGCCGTAATACAACATGTAACAGTGAGAGCAGTGTGACGTGGTGCATTGTCCAATGACATACTTTGTCTAATGACATTTATCTGTAGGGTGCAGGTCAGAACTCAAGGCTGGCCGTAAAACCATATGTAACAGTGAGAGCAGTGTGACGTGTGCATTGTCCAATGACATTTCTCTGTAGGGTACATGCCAGAACTCTAGACTGGCCGTAAAACAATATGTAACAGTGAGAGCAGTGTGACGTGGTGCATTGTCCAATGACATACTTTGTCTAATGACATTTATCTGTAGGGTGCAGGTCAGAACTCAAGGCTGGCAGTAAAACCATATGTAACAGTGAGAGCAGTGTGACGTGTGCACTTTCCAATGACATTTCTCTATAGGGTGCAGGTCAGAACTCTAGGCTGGCCGTAAAACAATATGTAACAGTGAGCGCAGTGTGACGTGTGCATTGTCCAATGCCATTTCTCTGTAGGGTGCAAGTCAGAACTCTAGGCTGGCCGTAAAACAATATGTAACATTGAGAGCAGTGTGCCGTTGTGCATTGTCCAATGATATAGATCGTCCAGTGACATTCCTCTGTAGGGTGCAGGTCAGAACTCTAGGCTGGCCGTAAAACAATATGTAACAGTAAGAGCAGAGTGACGTGGTGCATTGTCCAATGACATGGATTGTCCAATGACATTTCTCTGTAGGGTGCAGGTCAGAACTCTAGGCTTGCCGTAAAACAATATGTAACAGTGAGAGCAGTGTGACGTGGTGCATTGTCCAATGACATTTCTCTGTAGAGTGCAGGTCAGAACTCTAAACTGGCTGTAAAACAATATGTAACAGTGAGAGCAGTGTGACGTGGTGCATTGCCCAATGACATTTCTCTGTAGGGTGCAGGTCAGAACTCTAGGCTGGTCGTAAAATAATATGTAACAGTGAGAGCAGTGTGACGTGGTGCATTGTCCAGTGACATTCCTCTGTAGGGTGCAGGTCAGAACTCTAGGCTGGCCGTAAAACAATATGTAACAGTAAGAGCAGAGTGACGTGGTGCATTGTCCAATGACATGGATTGTCCAATGACATTTCTCTGTAGGGTGCAGGTCAGAACTCTAGGCTTGCCGTAAAACAATATGTAACAGTGAGAGCAGTGTGACGTGGTGCATTGTCCAATGACATTTCTCTGTAGAGTGCAGGTCAGAACTCTAAACTGGCTGTAAAACAATATGTAACAGTGAGAGCAGTGTGACGTGGTGCATTGCCCAATGACATTTCTCTGTAGGGTGCAGGTCAGAACTCTAGGCTGGTCGTAAAATAATATGTAACAGTGAGAGCAGTGTGACGTGGTGCATTGTCCAATGACATTTCTCTGTAGGGTGCAGATCAGAACTCTAGGCTGGCCGTAAAACAATGTGTAACATTGAGAGCAGTGTGCCGTTGTGCATTGTCCAATGATATAGATTGTCCAGTGACATTCCTCTGTAGGGTGCAGGTCAGAACTCTAGGCTGGCCGTAAAACAATATCTAACATTGAGAGCAGTGTGACGTGGTGCATTGTCCAATGACATTTCTCTGTAGTGTGCAGATCAGAACTCTAGGCTGGCCGTAAAACAATATGTAACAGTGAGAGCAGTGTGACGTGTGCATTGTCCAATGACATAGATTGTCCAATGACATTTCTCTGTAGGGTGCAGGTCTGAACTTTAGACTGGCCGTAAAACAATATGTAACAGTGAGAGCAGTGTGACGTGGTGCATTGTACAGTGTCATAGATTGTCCAATGACATTTCTCTGTACGGTGCAGGTCAGAACTCTAGGCTGGCCGTAAAACAATATGTAACAGCGTGAGAAGTGTGACGTGGTGCATTGTCCAATGACATTTCTCTGTAGGGTGCAAGTCAGAACTCTAGGCTGGCCGTAAAACAATATGTAACAGTGAGAGCAGTGTGACGTGTACATTGTCCAATGACATTTCTCTGTAGGGTGCAGGTCAGAACTCTAGCCTGGCCGTAAAACAATATGTAACACTAAAAGCACTGTGACGTGGTGCATTGTCCAATGACATAGATTGTCCATTAACATTTCTCTGTAGGGTGCAGGTCAGAACTTTAGATTGGCCGTGAAACAATGTGTAACAGTGAGAGCAGTGTGACGTGGTGCATTGTCCAATGACAGATTGTCCAATGACATTTCTCTGTAGGGTGCAGGTCAGAACTCTAGCCTGGCCGTAAAACAATATGTGACAGTGAGAGCAGTGTGACGTGTGCATTGTGCAATGACATAGATTGTCCAATGACATTTCTCTGTAGGGTGCGGATCAGAACTCTAGGCTGGCCGTAAAACAATATGTAACAGTGAGCAGTGTGACGTGGTGCATTGTCCAATGACATTTTTCTGTAGGGTGCAAGTCGGAACTCTAGACTTGGCGTAAAACAATATGTAACAGTGGGAGCAGTGTGACATGGTGCATTGTCCAATGACATTTCTCTGTAGGGTGCAGATCAGAACTCTGGGCTGGCCATAAAACAAAATGTAGCAGTGAGAGCAGTGTGACGTGGTGCATTGTCCAATGACATAGATTGTCCAATGACATTTCTCTGTAGGGTGCAGGTCAGAACTCTGGGCTGGCCGTAAAACTATATTTAACAGTGAGAGCAGTGTGACGTGTGCATTGTCCAATGACAAAGATATAGGACTTCCGCAAGGTATTGTTACAACGTTAATTGCATAATTGTCCAAGAGCTCAGTATTTATGAGCACAGCATTCGTCAACAGATCAGCATTCATGTTTTTACCGAAAACGATTAATAGGCCTAAGTTGGACCAAAAAACGCTTCCATAGCATCACGCTGCATCCACCAAACCCGTTGTCGGGATCATACATTCAGGAAAGTATATTTTCCCGGTATCATGTATATCAAGGAACGACCATTAGATTGGTAGGCTGCGTACCGTGACTCGCCAGTCCAAAGCCGTTTTCCATTGGTCTACAGCCCAAGATCGGCGTTCCTTTCGCCACGCTAATCGGAGTGTAGCATCAGTAGAAGTCATCAGCGGCTTGTGGATGGCCATTTGACGTTCCTTACTTCGCGCTAATCGGCGTGTAGCGTCAATCGAAGTGATCAGCGGTTTGTGGATAGCCATTCGACGTTCCTTACGCCGTGCTAATCGGGTTGTAGCATCAATCGAAGTGATCAGCGATTTGTGGATGGCTATTAGACGTTCCTTACGCCGCGCTAATCTGCGTGTAGCATCAATCAAAGTGATCAGCGGGTTGAGGATCGACATTTGACGTTCCTTACTTCGCGCTAATCGGCGTGTAGCGTCAATCGAAGTGATCAGCGGTTTGTGGATAGCCATTCGACTTTCCTTACGCCGCGCTAATCGGAGTGTAGCAGCAATCGAAGTGATCAGCGATTTGTGGATGGCCATTAGACGTTCCTAACGCCGCGCTAATCTGCGTGCAGCATCAATCGAAGTGATCAGCGGCTTGCGGATGGCCGTTCGACATTCCTTACGCCACGCTAATCGGCGTGCAGCATCAATCAAAGTGATCAGCGGCTTGTAGATGGCCATTTTATGTTCCTTATGGCACGCCAATTTTTCGTGCAGCATCAATTGAAGTGATAAGCGGCTTGTGTGTGGCCATTCAACCTTCCTTACGCCGCGCTAATCGGCGTGTAGTATCAGATCAGCGGCTTGTGGATGGCCATTCGACGTTTCTTACGCCGCGCTAATCGGCGTGCAGCATCAATCGAAGTGATCAGCGGCTTGTGAATGGCCGTTCGACGTTCCTTGCGCCAAGCTAATCGGCGTGGAGCATCAATCGAAGTGATCAGCGGCTTGAGGATGACCATTTGACGTTCCTTACGACACGCTAATCGGCGTGTGGCATCAATTGAAGTGATCAGCGGTTTGTGGATGAACATTCGACGTTCCTTACTTCGAGCTAATCGGCGTGTAGCGTCAATCGAAGTGATCAGCGGTTTGTGGATGGCCATTTGATGTTCCTTACGCCAAGCTAATCGGCGTCTTGATCACTGCACTGGTTCAGGCACCAGTCCAAATAGTATTTCTTATGGTTTGCGTTATTTTAGGCAATGTTGATTTGTATTTCCAGCCTGCAATACTTTGCGGAGCTTTGCTGATTTTTCAGATATTTACGGGGCAGTTTCTTAGCAGATTCAGCCCTACTTCTCTTCCATTTTCATACCACTTTACCAACCGGACACCTAGGGATGTTTAATGTCGCTGAAATAGTCACGTACGGAGCGATTGCTTATGTAGCACTCTATTATCAGTTCACGCTGGAAATCAGTTAACTCTCTCGATCGATGAGTCTGGCATTCACAGTCGTGCTATTGTCTAATCACAAGTATATTTCTAGTTGGTTCTGAGGCGTGGTGCTTAAGTTGCCCCTAATTGACCGTCAATAAAGGAATGTCCGGATGTTGATGGTATGGCAGTGTACCATCGAAGGTTCTGTTTCACTAAAAAAAACACACAATAGAATCCCTCTGAGAATGACTCAATGCATTTCAGAAAAATAATTTACAACTTAGGTAGGATTTTTATTACTTCCCATGATATAAAAATTTATTTATAAAAGTGTTATGCAGGTGGCATTCCTTTCTCCGTCGACGATATCAAAGACGCTATCTTAGGTGTATAAAGCTGGAACAATCTCAACTATATTCCATTCGCTTTTTACTTCTCGTTATCCAAAGATTCGTTTCAACGTATTTAATAATATTTGCTCGATTTTTCCCTGTGGAAAGTCCTTTATAAAAATAGTTTTTGCATTTTATAAGTATTTCTCCGTCAAGATATTGCATAAATTTTCCAACTTTTTTTTATGTAAAACGTTTCATTTTGATAGTCCAATCTGATATTTTTATTTGTTACAGTACCAAGTGAGATCGGAATGTTCCTGCTATTAAATGCAAAATATAAATAACCATTCGCACGATCAACTTCAAAATATTTTTCTCATGGTTTGTACATCGCTCCATTTTGCAGATTCTTCCGTTGCCTCCCCCAATCATCCATTTAACCAAGTGTGATGAAATTTCTTACTCAGAAAATACCTTGAGCGGCTTTCCTCTTCCCCAACAAAAAATAACTAACATAAGTGCCATTTGCCAGATTTTTTTAAACCGAAATCGTGCTATTTTTGTACCTTATAGAAAAAAACCCGATTTAAATGTACTTCTCGTCTCACTGCAGTAACGTCTTCAAAGTAAAGAATGTACATTTGGATGTGAGGCATTGAAGGAGCAATAACAGCCAAGAAAGGCCTCAGTAAGGTGTGTAGAAACAGTTTAGGAATCATCATCATCATCATCAGGAATTTTCACTACTAAGCGGATTTCCTCGACCTTCAGCCAGAGTCTTCTTTTACTTCTCTCTATCCAAGGCCATCAATTTATCCAGTCCATTATTTCTTAAACTTGATTTAATCTCGTCCATCCACTTTCTCATTGGTTTTCCTCTTTCCCTCTTTCCTGGAGCCTCCGACTCCATCAGAATTTTAGAAAGTCTTTCTGATCACATTCTCCTTACATGGCCGAACCATTGCGATTTCCGCATCTCAATAGTTTGAAGAATGTCTACTTAAACACTCATAATATCTCAAATTCTCGTATTACGCACTTTTTCACATCTGAATTTTCTTGCAGAACGCCTCCAAAAGTTCATCTCTGTAACCAATAATCTTTGTTGGTGTCTTTTATTCGGTGTCCATGTCTCCGTAATCACGAAAACGCATGTCATGCGTTTTTCATGATATACTAACGATAAACACTGTACTTTGTATACAGTTAATGCAAATGCGATATATGTATGGTCAGTCTACACCCCGCACAGATAGCGAACTACTTTTTTTAATAATGATATTACTGTATGTCGTTGAAGATCAAATAATGATATTAGGCAGTTGAAGATCAATTAATGGTGTTAGGCCGTTGAAAATGCAAACCTCGAACAAATCCCTTTGTTCGTGTGACAAAAAACACTCATGTAAAATATGAAGTATACAATTTAGTTTTGTTCGGGCTTTCATTCATCGTACCCAGATATGCAGCTACTGCTTCAGGTAAATTAAACTGTCAAAACATTGTGGCTCGTCTAGTGCTGTATATCATTTGGCTTCAATAGAAGTTTAGGTTTCATTAAATTATGAAAACATCCGTTAAGATAGTAAAGTCTTCTGTGTAGATTATTTGCAGCCTGAAAATGATTTTTTTTAAATGCCGCAGTTACGGATCAGACGTGTCAAAGCGCCTCTGATCCGGTCACGTACGTCTATTGATCACTCTGTGTGTGTGACAACGTATCTTAGAAAAGGTCTCTACTTATTCATTGTACATCGGATATTCTTAACTTTTCTGGAAATGACATAGTAGGGACTTACGCTCTTTGTTCTCCTATGACACCACGTACCAGCCGTCACTTTTCAGAGCAACGCTGTAACAATGAGTGACAGGCTTTCAGGACTTCAATACTGTCTACAAATCGCTTTGCCATTTTTTTATTGCAGATCTAGGGAAATTTTTGCGTCGTCTGAAGAGGATTCTATTGGTTTCTGAAAGTCGAAAAAGTGCACGTATTTTATGTAGATTTTTCGTTTCAACGACTTTAAAGTTTTTAATGCGAAAATGAAAATATTTCTAGAATTTCAAATATTAATCTCTCTCGAACGGCACCTCCGTAAAACTGTATGACTGCAGTGAGAGTAAATCCAATATACAATTCGTGCACCACACAATTAAATCTGTCGAAACAATTAAATCTGTCACACAATTAAATATGTCACTGCACAATTAAAAAACATGTTCACACACACTGTCTGTAAGTTACAAGATCTAAATCAACACATTAAAATATATACATGTTAAAAGTAACACTAGATTTTTCGGGTGGGCGTCACTAACCCATCTTCAGGTTAACACTGCGAACGGACGCAAAACATCGGGATACTATATACATGGAGACGAAGCTATGTGAGGTGAGGCATGGATGTTGTGTTTGTCTTACGGCACTGGTTCTCTCCCTTCCCTGGAACCAGTGACCCTAAATTAGGGACGGGCGACTGCTTATAGCCCATTGAGTTGCTCACGGTGGTCGTTAAACCTCCAATCAAAAAAAAAAAAAAGCTATGTGACGTAAACAAGTAAGTATAGCGTATGTCCGCGGACTCAGAAAATGTTCCGAATAGTTCACTTACCAATATTATGACATACATTAAGCAAAATCGTCAGCTGGTCGGTATATGAAATCCATCACTAGTTGTCTTCATGGCTGAGGTCGGTAAGTGGGCAGATCTTCGTTACAACACTTGTCTCCTATTCGGAAAATCATCAAACTTTCAGCCAGGTGGTTTGATCTTTTAGACGTCAAAGTCAGCTGCACGTAAGCATCTTCTTAAATTGGGGTAAATATTCCACTTTCCACTAACCGCTAAAGTGCAGTGGCAGAGGATGGGCATCTGATGTTATACTTATGTTCAGACAGAAGGATTCCCAGTGTACGTAGTGTGGATCCGATATACATTTGGTTTTAAGAGTCACATTCATTTCATCTTAAAGGAATGCAGTTGACACTGGATTTATGTAAGGTGGGAATTGGGTCTTGATCCTTTTTGACAATGGAGAACAAGTTATTCGTCATTTTGCCAAAAGCTAGATTAAACTTACGACACGCATGTTTCAGAATGTTGGAGATTTGTGGTAGGTTCTGAATAGATCCAGCAAACCGGTATGCCCTAGTTTCAGGTGCTAAGGTTATGCTGGTCGAACGTCTCACATCTCGGTGGACTTTTAATACGCAGTTCCCTGAAAAACCATGTTCTTCAGTGATCACTGAAATTTTATGTTGTTCAATTCTGCCTGCTCTAACAGTAGAAGAATGTGTATAAGCACGTCGTATTAAGTGACATAAAGAAGCTAACTTGTACTTCATCGGGTGTGCTCAGCACATAGGAATTAGAACAGGAACGTGAGAAGGTTTACGGTATACTGAGAACTTTCAGTCCTGGGTAATAGCATGACGTTGAATCAGGATATCCAAGAATGGTAGACAGTAGGATGCTTCGAGTTTGACAGGGAATTTAGTAGGATCAAATTGGGTTGACATAACACTGGTAAATTGGTCAAGTCCACGATGTAGTGCGGCCAAAATAGAAGTATATCGTCTATGTATCTTATACAAAATAAGGGCCGTAAGACACATTGAGTGAGAACCTAATCTTCAAAGTCCTGCATAATATATCTGTCAAGATCGCGGAGAGAGGTGAACTCATATGCGTGCTACTCTCCAGTCTGTATATAATATCACTGAATCGGAAATAAGTGCGACGAGCAATTATTCTTAACACTTCTAGAACTGCCTGGATCTTAGTAGGGGTGGAAGTACCAATCTCATACAATTTAGATTCAACGATTTCATGAGCGCTCTGAATTGGAACATTCGGGTAAAGAAAGATGACGTCTAAAGATGCCATTATGAATGGTTGAATTTGAGATTCAAAAGCTCCAAGGTGATTCACAGCTTGAGTTGGGCTAGCTATGGAAAAAGGGAGAATATAAAGTCAGTGGCACCAGAAAATTCGCCGATTCCTTTTCAAGAGGCCGCGCTGGATTGGCAACACTAGAAACCAAGGGTCAAAGTGGCTGCCCATCTTTATGCAATTTAAGTTTCCCAAAAGGTTCTGGGACCCTTGGACTCATTGGGGGTTGCATATTAAATGATAGAGGAAACCTTGGTTCTTCAGTTTACTCAAAGCCGCTATTGCAGCTGCAGTGGCGTCCGATAGAATAACTGCATGAGGAATTTGTGAAATCACTTCATACATTTTAACATTGCATTCAGACCTGTTTAAAATCACAGTTTGTTGGGATTTATCAGCAGAAATTATAGCAATTTTTGGATCATCGTAAAGAGGTTTGAGTTGTTTTTTCTCCTCCTTATACACCTGGATGTCATTCTTGTGTGACATTGTATTAACATTTCTTATAGACTTGGCGACCTTATGCCTGACACTGCCCTGCTCTTGAGTAGGCGTGGCTGCAGTAGTGCTTTCAGCCCGTGCGATGACTTGGAGACTATTGATGCGATGAGAGGGGTAGCTGAATTTATACCCTCTTTGTAGCGCAGTTTTGTGGGTGGAATTGAAGGCAACATTACTTAGATTGATGTACTTGGGGGTGCCGGGGGTTAGCTTCCAAAAAAAAAGGGTATGTCTTCTTTCGATTGGCCTCTTCTCAACGTTTTGTGATGCAAGTTTTCTAAGTTCATGTATATTTTGTGCTTGCACAACTTCAACCTTTTAATTAATCATAGAGGTATGAACTATCAGCAGTCTATCAAAAATAATCGGGTAGGCACGAGATGATAAATGCCCATATGCTATGTAGGTGTTACGCTGTTAGTAGTCCAAAAGGCCAAGCTGTAATCTTATTTCACAGTTTAGACGCTTAACCTCGGCTGCGGCCAAAACCATGGAATCTCGCTTTGAAATGGAAAAGCGTTTCAGTAAGAGATATTTAGGTGTGACACAAAGGTCTCGGCAATTGACAAAAATGCAAGGTGAGTATCCCCAATAAAAGGTATGCCGCGCATTTTATCAAATATCCGTATTGGCAGCTACATCATCAGTGTTAGTCAAACGTAGTAATAAAAATTACGTAGCGACAGCATTCATCTAAGAGTAAATCCAATATACAATTAGTGCACCACACAATTAAATCTGTAAAAACGACGCTAGTACACTGTTAAAAATTTCTGTTCAATATTTTACCATAGTATGGTTGGATTGAATGAGTTTCGTCAAAAATTGTTTATTTCAAAATTAAGGACGCAAACACTTTTGGTGAAATCAAGCTGGTCTTGGGTGAAATCATATTTGCTAGCGATTCAGTCATTTAGGTACAAAGATTGGTTCAACCTCTCAACCAATAGCACTGCTGGAAATCATATGTAATGGTTGGGTGTGATCAGGTGGTATGTAAAAAAATAGCCTATCTCCACCGGAAAGAAGTAAGCTTCTAAACGGTGAAAGAATTATCCGAATCGGTTTAGGTTTCGAGATTAGTAAAAAAAATTCTGTATATTATCGTGAACTACTTTTTCTGGTTGGGTGTGATCAGGTGGTATGTAAACAAAGCGGAACGATACATGGGAAATTGGAAACTACTTGAAAGCGATTTTATTCGGTAGTACAATAAAAAATATTTATAAATAAATGAAATAGCCTATGTCTTCCGGAAAGCTTCCCAACGGTGAAAGAATTATCCGAATCGGTTTAGTTTTCAAGATTAGTAAAAATAATTCCATATATTATTGTGAACTACTTTCTTTAACGTTGGGTGTGATCAGGTTGATTATATTGTTATTTCATTATTACTACTTTAACAAAAACTTCCCATTACAAAAAAAAAAAAAAATTACCCGCTTGTCTCTATGGGCACTATTTCGCAATTACAGTGTTGCAATCTTATGTGTAATGAAAATTTCTGTTGTACATACTAACTTTTTAATGAAAATTTCGTAATGATTTAAGGAAAATACATTGCTACAGATTTTTTTCTGTCCCCCTTGAATTTCGTTATAACAAGCTTAGACAGTTATTTTTTTTTACTGAATCTGGTAAATGCTGGCCATGAAAATGACAGGAAACTATATCATGTAGAGTTTCTTCCTTTGTAAATGTAATTAATGTTAAATGAAAAAAAAATCGAATGCATTCTAAATTTCTGTGAGTGAAATCTTTACCTGTGTCACTTTAAACAGGACTTGAAAAATATCTGAAATGTCACATGCCCAGCTGGGTATGTACACAAATTATTTATGTACCCAGATAGTAAAACCTGAATGCACAGGGAAAATTTATATTTTAAGATAAATTAGAAGCCAATTCTTTTTAAGTTAAAAGATGTGATTTTTTTTTGCATGTTTTGCATTCCTGTTTTAAGATGATAGTGCACAAATTGGTATAAAATTATATGATGAAATTGTTTTTTGAGAAATTTAGGGATTCTGCTGTGTTCCTTTCATTGAATTTTTTTTTTTTTTTTTTGCCCATTGTCACTACACCTGATTTGTACATCAATGAAAAATTGTTTTACTATCTTCAGGTATTCCCAAGATATTATAAATACAACTATTTAATAGCATTCCAAAAGGTTTTTGTGTTCCGAAATGGTTTCCTTGTGGCAACACACCAAAGGAAGGATCACCTTAATCACTGAAGTCATTTCTAAAACATCCCAAACAGGAAAATTTAATATTTTAAAAATATTGATGATATTCGTTAATGTTCTAGAATGACTCATTCAGAATCAGGGTCTAAGCAAGCGTTTCTTCTCCGCGTGGGAGTCTCAGATTTGAAATGATGTCCCATCAAGTTCAAGCTCCCACTTCTATTCGAGCATATTTTTTTCTGATACCTTAATTATGGGGAAGCAATATGACCTTTCAAAAGCAGCACTTCCAGTTTTTGACATAATTTTACTAAAAATGTGAAAAGTAGGTAAATATCCAAAAATTAGAAATAAGAAACGACCGTAAAAGTTGTGGAAACACTGACAACACAGTGCTCAGTAGAATGTAAAATGAAATAGCACACAAGGTAGTTAATGTGAAAACAAGTAAAGCATGACTCAACCCTATGTGAAATGTAGAACTAGCCAAAACCTTAATGAAAAACCAACTTGGACACCATTGTGGATTGAATAACCTATAGACACAATGTACTCGGTTATCAGTTCGTAGATCTGTTTGCCATTAATATAACGTGTAAATATAAGAATATGCCTGTATGTGTCTTTACTACATAAGTCCTTTGTATTCATTTATGCAAATACTGTATTAGTACATGTGCAAATTAAAATGTTTAAAAGAAACAGTGTATTGTTCAACCAACTGTGTGTACAAAGTTCGTGTCTAACAAATATGTGTGTAACTGATGTCATTATTTATTAAATTGTAATATACCTAATTTTAAGATATGAAAATATCATTACTCACATTTAAAACTGAACTGATTGGTAATAAACCAAGAATCAAACACTTTCACACTCACGCACTTCCACAAAAAAACACGCATTTACCTGCACACTCTTCCACAAAAATGTGCATTTATTGTAAAAGTCGGGAGGCTACTTGCCATGAGGCTTAACTGAATATGGTCAAACTTTATAAATACAGGGATTGCTCTGAAATTCAAATGAGCAAGGTCAAACGTTTTAATTTCAGATTACGGCTTAACTGAAAACTGTATTCAGTAAATTAAGCCTGTGAAATTCAGTCTTAGCTGAATATGATTAAACTGTATTTTTAAAGAATTGCTCATCAAATTACGACTTACCTAAAAACGGCAAAATTTTATTTTTACGGCATTGTCCTTCAAATTATGATTTAACTGAAAGCGGTCAAATTTTATTTTTACGAGTACTGCCCTTCAAATTACGGGCTTATTATTTCCGGTTGAGATCTTAGTTTTACTGGCTTTCACAAAAACGGGCTAAGTCGTAATTTTACGGGCAATGGTCGGACCCCTAGCTGCATGCCGCTGCTCGTAATTTAAAGACGAAATTTTTAATAGTGTGTAAGGGTAAGTTTACTTGTTAAACTATTTGTTATTTTTTAAGTGACCCGTGCATGTTTTAAAATGTGATGTTTTAAGTTTATTTCAAACACTTATACAGAACGGCAGATGCCAAACCCTAAGCCTTATTTGTTATTAGAAAAGTTATGGCCACTGTTTATTTTTTTTATTTTTTAAATCTTATGATTGTAATAATTATTTTATAGCCTAAACTTATTACATAATTTTTTAGAACAATTTCCCAAATACCTGTAATCCATAATTTTTCGACTGCCATCTGGCGAACCCCACATCCCCTCAAAAAATGGCAAGTAATGACCTATTTGCAGTGTTAAAATTAGAAATAAATCTTCTACAGGCCCAGCGGACCACTCTAATTTCCAAATCACTGGTCCCCCCGAAAAAAAAAAAAAAAAGAAAACAGTACACATTTACAGTATATATAGAAAATAAGGTATCATTTTCATTGGAGTAGTATATCGCAAATTTAGAACAATATGTGCGTGTACACATGAAGATATTTCTAATAAATAAAACAAAACATATGTACGCAGTGGGAGAAATTTGAAAAAAAAAATGTGACCAGTGTATACCAAAGGTTGGTAGTTTTCTCCTTTTTATTGGTCCAGAAATTGTACAAAATATACTAATACATACTTACCAACTTTTACGCTTTATCTGCAAAATTTATGGATTTCTGCTTGATTTTACTGATTTATGGATACAGGTCTTTTTTTTTACGGATTTTTTAATATTTCGATTGCTCAGTCGAAATGATTGCAATAAAATTATCAATGAAAACTCAATCAAAATTATGTGCAATGATTGCTCAATTGCTAATCATTGCACGTATTGCAATAAGAAAGGTCACACTAAAAATTAATGCTGGCTACTTGTACCTAAATATATACTTATTCATTTTAAATATAATAGTATTTGATTTTATATATGACAGTAGCTTAATTGCACTCTAATAAATCATTTGATATGATCTTTATTTACAGCACATTTTATAAAAATAAGGATCAGTACATGTTTTGAGGTTGTATTGAACATGTACTGATCCTTATTTATATAAAATGTGCTGTAAATAAAGAGTATATCAATTGAACCGTAATATTGCGTTAGGGCGAACCGTAATTTTGCATTAGGTTGAACCGTAATTTGGTGTAAAGGTTGAATCATAACTTGGTGTAAATGTTGAATCATAACTTGGTGTTATGTTGAACCATAACTTAGTATAAAAGGTTGAACCATGCCTTAGTTTTATGTTGCCCCAAGTTATGGTTGCAGCAAATTTTTTCCTTACTTACTCCATATTTTGGTACAACCTTTCACCAAATTTTTAACAGTGTACTGCACGATTAAAAAACATATTCACACCCTGTCTGTAAGTTAAAAGATTTAATACACATTAAAATATATACATGTTAAAAGTAAAACTAGATTTTTCGGGTGGGCGGCACCAACCCATCTTCAAGTTAACAGTGCGAACGGACGCAACACATCGGGATACTACATAACATTATTGATCTGATTCAATGATATTATATACAGACAGGAGAGTGGCACGCATGGGGTTCACCACTCTCCGCGATCTTGGTGGAGATTATTATGCAGGCCCTTGAAGATTAGGTTCTCACCCTATGTGTCTTACGGCCCTTGTTTTATTTAAGATACATAGACAATATACTTCTATTTTGGCCGCACTATATCGAGGATTTGACCAATTTACCAGTGTTATGTCAACCCAATTTGATCCTACTTAATTCCCTGTCAAACTTGTAGCATCCCACTGTCTACCATTTTTGGATATCCTGATTCAACGTCATGCTATTACCCAGGACTGAAAGTTCTCAGTATACCGTAAACCATCTCACGTTCCTGTTCTAATTCCTATGTGCTGAGCACACCCGATGAAGTACAAGTTAGTTTCTTTATGTCACTTAATACGACGTGCTTATACACATTCTTCTACTGTTAGAGCACGCAGAATTGAACAACATAAAATTTCAGTGATCACTGAAGAACATGGTTTCTCAGAGAACTGCGTATTAAAAGTCCATCGAGATGTGAGACGTTTGACCAGCACAATCTTAGTACGTGAACCTAACGAATACCGATTTGGTGGATCTATTCAGTACCTACCACAAATCTCCAACATTCTGAGAAATACGTGTCGTAAGTTTAACCTACACTGCTGGCCACCCAAAATGCAACACCAAGAAGGACACAAGATAGCAACGCCAGATTTACTGGACACATAACAACAGATACAAAGATAAAAGGATTGAGCTTACAGGCCCGTGCGACTTGCGGAACACGCAGATATCAATAGTTCGTGTGATCCTCATGGCTGGCTATAAAGGCCGCTACACGCCTTTGAAGGCCGCTACACGCCTTTGAAGGCCCATCCAAGGCCGCTACACGGCTTTGGATGTGGGCTTGGGGTATGTTGGTCCAGGCTGCTTCCACACGTTGCCACAGTTCATCAGGAGTAGCCGCGGGTGCTGCTTGCCGGGCCACTCGGTTGCTGATCAGCGACCAGACGGGTTCGATGGGCGACATATCGGGTAAACAGGCGGGTCACGGCAGCAGTGACACCTGGTGAGCCGTGAAGAATATTTGCACGATGCGTGACACGTGCGAGCGCGCATTGTCCTCTTGAAACGTGGCGTCTGGCAGGTTTTGCAGGTGAGGAAGGACTACAGGCTCCAAAACGTCGGGGATGTAGAGGTGGCTGTTGAGTGTACCGGCGATGCGTACCAGAGGAGGCGGGTGTCATATATAATTGCGCCCCAAACCATAACGCCAGGCGACGGACCGGTATGGCGATGCATAATGCAGGCGTCATACAGTCTCTCGCCGCGGTGCCGCGACACGCGATCCGACGATCCTGGTGTTGCAGGCAGAAGCGGGATTCGTCGGAGAAGACCATGCCGTACCATTCCGTAGTCCAGGTGCGGCGTTCAACGGCCCACTGCCGCCGCACTCGCCGGTGGTGTAGTGTCAATAGTAATCGGAGCAATGGGCGCCGTGCGACAAGTCTCCGCTCCTCCAGACGACGTCGAACGGTACGTACTTTCACAGGTTGTTGCGCAACATACCCTGATTCCTGCGCTAACGTTCGTGATGTGGCGGTGCGAGCGGTCAATGCCAGCCGAACAACATGTCGGTCCCCTTGTTAGGTTGGGTGCCGCGGCTGCGGCAATCGCCCACGTTGGTCCGTCCGTCTCTCCTGCACCCACCGAATCCATACTCGCCTCAGTGTGGCTTGATGTCGTCCTACACGGGCGCCGATGTCTCGGTACGATAAACAGCTGTCGCGATAAGCCACTATTCGTCCTCTGTCGAACTCCGAAACTTGCTGGAGTGACTGCCGTATTCTGCGAAGAGGCACCACGAAGCCTCCCACGCACAAGTCCGGCAGCACAGCACACTTCCACTACTTACACCTCGCCTTCTGTGCACCCTTCTTATAGTGTATCTCGGTGGCATGCCGGGCGCACATGATTTGCAATGCTAATCGTTTGCATGTCCTCTCGCGGGCGACGTATGCTGCAAATTTCAGGCCAACCGGATGCTTCCTTCTTGGTGTTGCATTTTGGGTGGCCAGCAGTGTAGCTTTTGGCGAAATGACGAATAACTAGTTCTCCATTGTCAAAAAGGCACAACACCCAATTCCCAACTTACATAAATCCAGTGTCTACTGCATTCCTTTAAGATGAAATGAATGTGACTCTTAAAACCAAATGTATATCGGATGCACACTACGTACACTTGGAATCCGTCTGTCTGAACATAAGTATAACATCAGATGCCACTCCTCGGCCACCGCACTTTCGTGGTTAGAAGAAAATCGAAAATTTACCTCAATTTGGGAAGATGCTTACGTGCTGCTGATTTGAAGGTCTAAAAGATCAAGTCACCTGGCTGAAAGCTCAGTGATTTTCCGATTTTGATACAAGTGCTGTAACGAAAATCTGCCCACTTACCGACCTCAGCCATGAAGACAACTTGTGATGGATTTCAGATACAGACCGGCTGACGATTTTACTTAATCTATGTCATAATATTGGTTCTGAACATTTTCTGACTCCGCGGGCATGCGCTACCCAGCAAAAACAGTCTTGCTGGGCCAGCACTGGGTCATTGCTGGCAGCCAGCACTGCCAGTAATGGCCCAGCACTATGTTGCCGCTGCCGAACCGTCAATAAAATGTCCGGGCGGCCAACAGAAGGGCCAAAAGTTCAGGCCAACAGTTGGCACCCCATCAGTCGTCATATGCCACAACAGGGCCATCAGTGGTCCATCACAGGCAGTAGCTGCCACAAGTGGCCCTTCAGTGGCCCTGCAAGCACGTGCCAGAAATTATGGCTAGCCTAATGGGGTCCGCTAGTGGGCCGTTAGTGGCAGCCAGCAACCACGTGACGTAACTGGTGGCTTGCCGAATCTTGTCCGCCAATTTCCCAGTAGTAGCCATAGTAATAAAAAAAAAACAAGGACAAGCTCAATTTCCTAAAGCTACAATTTTTTTTTTCTGCCCTTACGAAGCTTAAGAATTCACGCACTGTGCTGGAGAAATTTTCTCAACAGACCGGAAAAAACACCAGTTTGCATCTGACCAGATTTGATCCTAGGCCGTTCGCGTGGAAGCCGCGCTCGCTACCGACCGGACTAATTCACTACGCTCGAACATGTGTTGGAAGCTATCTGTTTGGTATGCAATTTGTAATCGAATGCTTCCCTCTTTCATTTTACAATATTGAGAGGTATTTTTCATAAAAGTCAGTTTCATATAATTGATAAATTAATTTTTTCAACGTAACGATAGTTTTTTTTTTTTTACCTTAAGGGAACTTCACTCATTTTCAAGGCGTGTACATACTTAGAGTCGCTTTCTAAAGTTTTGTACTGTCCTTGCCGTCTTGAAAAGAGATTGTTGAATAAATATATATTTACCCGGGTTCATGTCACATTCTGTTACATTTTTAACGTTGTGTCTTTCCTTTCCGTTGTCCGAAGCTACATTTGTTTTAAAGAGTAAAATATATTTTATTTTACTTCTCGTTATTTTTAGAAGCGAATTCCTACCAGTCTTGTGTATTCAACCCATGGATGAGTACACCACATAGCGTTGCTTTTTTTTTCTTTCAAATAATTAATAAATTTTGTACGCGTATAATTCTTTTTTTTTCCCCAACAAACGCTGTTTTAATGGTTTTCCAGGATATGTGTTTCAAGCGGTTTCAAATTTTTTCTTGTTATTCATCCACTCCATTCCATGAATTGTTATTCATGGGAATGGAGTGGGTGTATTTCATGGCTGTAATCTAGTATTTCACGGCTTCATCTGATATCTTCGTCGACGTAAAATTTCATTAGGAAATTAATTCGCCTCTCCACATATGGATTTTTTTCTTAACATCCACTAAAATAACACGATGGCGATAGCGTCGTCTTCAACTAACTGGTACCATGAGAGACACAGCAAGTGTTGCTTCTGCGCATGCGCAGTGCCGATGCTTCCACCTGCTGTTGGGGGCTGCATTGGTTGCCAGCAACGAGCCACTAGTGGCACTTGCTTGGAGGCCCACAATTCACGGCGATGCTGCAGGGCCATCAATGGCTCGCCAACTGATAGCGCTGCCACCAACGGACCACTACCGGGCCGTGAGCGGCAGATTTCAGCCAGCAGTGACCCATCACTGCCAGCTGGTGGCCAGCAGTTTCCCAGCACTTGTGTTTTTGCTGGGTATACTTACTAGCTTACGTCATACAGCTTCGTCTCCATGTATATACACTGAAGAGCAATTGAATTAGATACAGCTGGCGTTATGCAAATGTGGCGCTGTGGGTGGCCCTGTAAACGGAAACGACATGACGTATGCAGCGATCCGACAATATAAGGAGTGATGCGACGGGAATCAGTAAGAGTCGGACGCAATATGGGTAAGACGAAGGATCTAAGCGTATTTGATCGTGGGCAAATTGTCGGAGCCCGACGAATGGGCCACTCCATCTCAGATGTCGTGCAGGCACTGGGATTTTCACGAGCCACTGTGTCACGGGTACACCGTGAGTACATCGAATCCGGTAAAACCATCCCTGCAAGGGCCAACTGCCGTGGACAACAGCGTGTGGATGAGCGGGAACATCGGCGGCTAACTCGCATTGTAACAGCTGATAGACGGGCCACAGTGCAAGAAATCCCTCGGCAATTTAACGCTGGTGCACAAAAACGTGTAAGCAGCCACACCATTCAGAACCATCTCCTCACTATGGGGTTAAGAAGCCATCGTCGTACGAGGGTACCGCTGCTGACCGCGCATCACAGGGTGCTAAGATTAGCATGGGCGCGGGAACATTGGCAATGGACCCTAGACATGTGGAAAAATGTTGCCTGGACTGATGAGTCGAGATTCACGTTGGTACATGCGGATGGCAGGATACGAGTACGGCGCTAACCACATGAAGCGATGGATCCTTCTTGCCAGCAGGGTACTCTTCAAGCTGGTGGTTGTGCCATTCTCGTCTGGGGACTGTTTACGTGGAATGAAATATGACCCCTGGTACGTGTGACATCGTCCCTCACAGGTAAACGTTACCGGGATTTCCTGGACGACCATTTGCTTCCGTTTGTGCGTCTTCAACATCCCACTGGGGCTCTTATAAAGAAGTAAATTTCTCCGTCATTTTTGTCCACGCCGTGGATCGAACCCGGGTACCCTCATTCCGGAATAAGTCGCTCTACCAATTGTGCTACGCGGACGTTTGTTCTGACTGTTATCTGCCTTCATGTCGTGTGGGTCTTGCTGGCAGGTACGTCACAACCTAATCCTGCAACAAGACAATGCACCGTGCATCGCTCCCGAATTGTATCCGAATGGTTGGATGAACACTCCACCGACGTGACTTCGCTTTCTTGGCCAGCTAGGTCCCCTGACCTCAATCCCATCGAGCACATCTGGGATGCCATCTAGAGAGATGTTGGAGGCTCTGACACCCTCCATCAAATATTCGTGAACTGTGGGAGCTTGTTCAGGGGTCGTGGGTCCGTATGGCTTCCCAACGCTTCCGGTGTCTTGCCAAGTCCATGCCGAGGCGAATTGCTGCCGTCATCAGGGCGAAAGGTGATGCTACACGTTACTAGACAGGTATCTCTAATTCAATTGCTCTTCAGTATAGTTTCCCGATGTCTTGTGTCCGTTCGCAGTGTTAAACCTGAAGATGGGTTGGGGCCACCCACCTGAAATATCAAGTTTTACTTTTAACATGTTTATATTTTAGTGCGTATTAAATCTTTAAACTTACAGATAGTGTGTGAACATGTTTTTTAATCGTGCAGTGATAGCGTCGTTTCTACAGATTTAATTGCAGTGAGAGTTTTTTGGGCAACCATAAACATTTTTCGTTAAGACCTCGTAACACTAAACATTTTCTACCGATTTCGTTCAAAACGAATGCAAGGTACTTTACTCTCAAGCAGCTCCAATATTCATATCAGTTTTGAAATTCCACTAGTACTGAAAAATTTCTAACACTGAGGCAACAATCTTGGCATTCTTGTAGATATTTTTTCAAGAAAGGGTAAGTATAATCGCTGGACCACTTAATAAATTGTTTCCACTTTTTTCATAAGTTACAGCTGGTAGTACAAAGATTCTTTTCTGTTCGAAAGTGGGAAAGCCGATATGCCGGAACATCAGTTCCTGTTTTTTTATCTTAAAACCATATGAGTGCTAACAGCCTTAATTTAAGTACTAGCTCGAAAACTTTATAGTTTCCACTTGTACTGAAAAATTTCTAACACTTGTGCTGAAACATTTCTAACACTGAGGCAACAATCTTGGCATTCTTGTAGATATTTTTTTCAAGAAAGGGTAAGTATAATCGTAGGACCACTTAATAAATTGTTTTCACTTTTTTCATAAGTTACAGCTGGTAGTACAAAGATTCTTTTCTGTTCGAAAGTGAGAATGCCGGTATGCCGGAACATCAGTTCCTGTTTTTTTTATCTTAAAACCATATGAGTGCTAACAGCCTTAATTTAAGTACTAGCTCGAAAACTTTGTAGTTTCAATGAAAGTGATTATCCTCAGAAAATATCAATAACGCAAAGAATTCCGAATTTTTCAAACACGAAGAGCAGATATATTTTATCAAAGTAATATATATCGCACTCAAAAGCTTTCATTCCCGGTGGGACAGGAATCTAAAACTTTCGAAAGTAATATCTACGGCAGTACCAGAAAATGATACACGGAACTGCTAGTGCGTGCCGTAGGGAAACGTACATAAATTGTTTTCAGAGATGCCGAGTGAAACGTACATAATTGTTTGAGAGATGTCGAGTGTTAATCTAGCAGATTATTATTCTCCGCGTAGTATCGAATAGTTTTAAGTTTCCTTTGGTGCACTGTGTAAGGTATGCAAAGAATGCCTCATATGAGAGTCAGAAGAGCAGAGTGCTTCTGTTTAATAGTCCGAAGTAGGCCTGGGCTAGTGTCCCGTATGAGACATAAGTGGTAGGCTGGTCTGATGGTGACGGCTTAGTTCTTCGTGATACTACTAATTCAAGTTGTAACAATTTTAAATTTATTTGCCCACAAACATAGATCATATAATCAAACATGAACCTTCCTTATTTTTGCGTTAAATGTTTCAGCACTACAAAATTGTGAAAAAACGAAGGCAAAACTTCAAACGGAGGATTTTGTACTCAAAAGAACCTACGCAATTAAAACGATCTTGATTCACGGCTGAGTTCAGTAAGTTGGTTAACAAGGTTCAAACTCAAATGTCGGGCCCAATAATTCCATTAGATATCAAATGCACTATATTCCCATTTTTCTTAATTATGCACGCCATGCTCGGGTCCTGAGATATAATTTTTTTATTCTTTAACAAATGAAGTTTTATAGCTTAAGTTAACGTACGACGTTGTGGAACTTTCAACCATGTTGAAACTTACAAAGTTATGCATGTTGTTGAAGCTTTGATGATGTATCGTCAAAGCTTCAACAACATGCTTAACTGTGTAAGTTACGTAACTGTTTATTTTTATTCCATAGCGAGAATTCAGGCATCAGCAAATCAGATTTAAGCTGATATTCGGAATGGAATAGAGCAAAAATTACATCATAAAATAACAGACATATCAGTTTTCCTGAAAGTTCCAAAAATGTTAATAACAGACCTAAAATTTTACAAACGAAATTGTCAGAAATTATTAAGAAATCGGGGTTTTAGTACCTACACTTTGTTGTTGCTTTCTGTCCTGACAAAGAATTTATTTTATTAGTTAACGAAAAAAAAAAAAAAGACAGAAATTGTAATTGTAACATTTTAAATAACAGTTTCGCGAAAAAGGGCGCGCTTAAGACGAGCTGAACTTGACATAAAATCGAAAGAACATCTTAGATACGGAAATAAGAAACAAACACGAACAAATATTTAAAGAACGGAAATAAGGCGCAAATTATGAAACGATAAAAGAATCAGAGCTAACTATAATCGACAAATCTTCCTAAGGTAAGTTCGTTTCCGCTCATTTCGAAAAAAACTTAAAAGTATTGTTTCCCTGCCACACTTGCGTGCATGTTGAATTCAAGCCAACAGCTGCTTCGCTGACTTCTTCCATTTTAATCTACCTTAGAGATGAATGACAGAACAGAAAACCAATTCATTTAAATAATTACATGCAAGAAATGCGATAAGTGAGGGTACATTATAGTACTTTTAGGTAAATTGTATCTAGTTGAATATCACTTTAAATACTCAACTAAAATCAAATGTAAGCATCTGTTGTTTCAGAATAAATACAAAAAATACTAGCTCGGCCCTAACAAAGTGCTCACGCAGAATAAATGAAATTTTGAATGTTTTCGATCCAAACTCTTAGTTTCCGATCTTGTGATACCTTTTTAGTAAAAAGTAGGAAAACCTATTTCACAATAAAATAAACTGTAAAGCACGTTAGTGATACATCAAAAGAATAAACATACGAAATTAACTTAATTCATACGAAACCCCAAAAATCTCTCCAGTCTGTTTATTAGTTCGAAGACAAAGCACATAAAAATACTGCACGTCGAAAGACAGCCTTTCATGTAACAATTTAACAAACTAAGAAATTCATAGACACAAACAAACTATTTGTATATTCAAAATCTGAAAGTACTGCACTTATACAGTAACGGGAACTGTCACGCTGTTCCAGTTCTTCGTAAGGTGCTGCTTGAGTGTACTGTATGGTCTTACGTTAACCTGTTTCTTGTTTCGTTAACGATATGATTATATAACGATATAATTTTCATAACAGTTCGATTTAAATTCGTCACGTGACCTTGCAATTGTCAAAATTTCCATGTTTTCTCTAACAAATTTTTCCTTATAGGTAATGCATGTAGCTATGAGCTCTGCATTGCCATAATTAGGAGTGCTTGCATTGACTAGGACCACTAGAACCTTTCTAATGAGGACTATGGATAGTTTGCCCTCTTTCAGATCTCTCTTGTTTAACATACCTTTTTCCATTTTTGAAGCATTCAGAATGATTTGCCGCGTAACAGATATTCACTACATTCTACTGCAAGCAAAGTAAATAGGTAAGAAGTAAAGAAGGTTGATGCAGATGAAATGTAGGAATATGGAAATTTCGAACACCCCAAATACGGTGAAAAATAAACTATAATAATTAAAATAATTACTGCCAGAAGAAACACACTTTTGCCAACAAGATACCAGTTTTTTTGTCTGCGTTCGCTAAAAAAGTCGAGCTTCGAGGCGCGACAAACTCATGTCATGGGGTTTCAACTTATCTTTGATGGGAGAACGATTAACTTGTAGGAAGGTGTGAAAGTGCTGGAAGAAGTGATAGTCCGTAGGGGACATGTCAAGTGAATATGGAGCATGGGGTAACTTTTCGTAGCTCATATGATGCAGCTTTTGGATCCTCTGTCGTCCAACATGTAGTCTCGCTTATCAGGAATAAGTATAGGACCATCGTGACTTATAAATTTTGGTGCTTTGGTGGACTGTTAATCAGGCACGACGTCAAGTTCTTCACGAACCGTGATGGTTTGATCCATTTGTAAGAAGGAGTAGTGGATCATACTTTCTGAGGACAACCAAACACTGATCATCGTCTTCTTGGGATGGAGTACTGGTTTGATGTGTGTTTCGGGGTTTCGCCGCTCGTGATCCTTTGTGCCCAACATCGGCGATTGTCATGCAGCATTCATTTCTCATCACACGAGATGTGGTGCATCAAAATGGCGTACATTTGGTGGCGGATAACCACAGAAGAACAGACACCCAATCGTCGCGTTTTGTGAAGTTCCCCGAACTCATTGTGGATCAAATTCAATGAAGGCCTCCAACTCGACGTCATCGATTGGTTCTTCTGATCTACTGCGTATTTCATTTTCGAGGTTCACATCTCCGAAACGGAATTTAGCAAACAAACATTATGTCTTGTGTTCGCTAACAGTGTATTCCCCAGCTGATGTTACGAGCTACCTCCGATTCACGGTGTCCAAGTTTAAACTCATATAAGAAAATGACACGAATTTGGCTCTGATCCATCGCCCTCTTCAATGTAGCACAATCCCAAAGACACTGATGTTACTGAAGAAATGACCAGTTTTTTATAGGCAGCAACCTTGACGCTTTAAATTTACGTATCACAAATCATATGGTGCGATGTGCTAATTCCTAAATTATCTGCCAACTGAACGCGTCTGAGAAATCCGACATTACATCTGCAGCAACACGATAGATAATGGTAAAAGTACAAATTCTTGTGTTTTCCTTCTGGAGAGTATTTAGCTGGCTACTTATGTTTCCATAAATCTACTAACAATTTTTTCAGTGCCAAAGAATAATCTGTACGGCAGATACTGTATGTATGTGTCCCAGAAACGTTTTACTAGAGGTCTGCATGGACTTGGCTGGGCTTTTGTTTTTCAACAGTTAAGTGAAAAATTCCGGTTTGAGGCCGGGCCAGGCCGAGACTGTGCTGGAAGCTTCAGCATTTTAGTCCTGGATTGAAAAAAATATGTAGTCAAACAAAACGAAGATGGACTTGTTAAATAATCATATAGCGATGTTCACTGAAGAAAACGAAAGACCTCATTCGTCACCCAGTGCATTGATTAAGTACAACTGAAATCGACCAGCTTAGCTGTAAGATGAAAGCTTGAAATGTGGCGGTTTATACCTTTAAAGGTTAAAATCAAATTCCATGCCTTTAGAGACTTAAACAAATATCTCTTTTTTTCTTTTCTGAGAAACGTTTGCATAAAAAAGTTTTCAGCTTCACGAAAACAAAATCAAACTAGCTTTTGGCGTGATTCGTTGCCACAATGTTGATAAGGGAGTTCGAAGTATTTGCTCACATATTTTGGGATCGAGTGCTACCAGGTATGTGCTTACATGAAGAAGAGAAAAAGTATTTACATTTGTAACGTAATTACGTAGTCAGATCTGAACCTCATTTGTGGAAGGAATTCCTACGAGAAATGACACTCCTTCCAATGTTACATTCCGTTTACTATTAGTTCGATTCAGTAGAGCACCTGTTTTCTTTTAAAACTTATCTGGATCGCGGAGATGACAAAATGGAGTAGGATTCATGGACCACATAAAAAAGAAGAAAAAAATGCATGTGTTTATTATGAATATCGATTGTTCCAGAGAAGTTTTGATTCCTAAAACTTAACTTTCGGAATAAGGAACGATTCAGTTAACATATCTATGTTACAAACAATTCCGAAGTAAGTGCCTAATGTACCTATATTTTTCAGTATTTTTTAAAAAGCGTTTAAAAATTTAATTATAAATTTATCCCAAAATAGCTCCTAGCAGATTTGAGAAATCAAAGTCCATGTATCCAAGGTACCTGGATATTCGTTTTTCCATTTGAAAATGTAATTTGTTTTCATTTTATTTTTTCATTTTAGAGTTTCTTTTGCGGACATCATCTCGCGGACAATTAGAAAGTGTTCCGTGGGCCACAGTTGAAGATCCTTGCTTTAGAAAACGCCTTGCGTTATTTGCGATAAGTGACGGAAAAGGCTTGATGAAAGTCTGAAACGTTCTGAGCGGGGCCTGGAGGTAAACTGGAAGTTTTGAGCCGAGTCGAGCTCTTTTCAGGGCTTTCCAAATTAAGGCCCGTACAGACCTATACTTCTGATCTCTGAAGTTATCCGGCCTCTCGCCATTCGTGGCATATGAGGGAATCTTACTGGGACAATGTCCGAAAGAAAGGACTAATCCTCAGCGGAATATTCTGCATTTGTAAGCAAAGCAGTGAACCAGGGATCGAGATAGGAGAGATATGGATATCTAACTTGCATATAAGATCTAACATAAAAGACACCTACCACCCACCGTTATGCAACTTCCTTTATCATTCCTGAATCGCCAAGACTTGATTCTGATGCACATAATTAATTCTGATTACATTTCATAGATGCTCCATAGAATGTCAGCGGGTAGATGGAAGGAAACAGAATGTGAAATGGTTAAGTGGTCATCCGTACTGTGCTGAGACTTGATTCTGATGCACATAATTAATTCTGATTACATTTCATAGATGCTCCATAGAATGTCAGCGGGTAGATGGAAGGAAACAGAATGTGAAATGGTTAAGTGGTCATCCGTACTGTGCTGATGCTGCTCGTACAATCATTCATTTATCGCAGCAAGAATGATAGCCGAATATCGCCTACTCAAAATGGCAGTATTTACACTCGTTGGCTATTTTATCTGAAACACAATCTACGAGTAAAATGAGATTTTAAAACAAAATGCTTTAATTTCATAATTTTTACCGAATGCGTTGTTATGAACATTTCAGAACGAGATAATGAATGGCGAATACGTTGAGTACACATTTATTTTTGCGTAAGCTTTTCATTTGCGTAAGCTTTAGTTGTTTCCTGTTGTTAGGTTTCATCGAGTCGTGATGTTCCATCTCTTGGTGACTATATAAACAATAGCACGCCATCTTGATCTGTTCTCAGCAAGGTCTTGCAACTCTTGTATGGTCATTCCACAAGTGCCTTTGATTCCATCCAACCATTTTGTTTTCTTCACGCCAAAATCGCCAAAATCGGATTGTCATCTTCAAAATTGTATTATATGTCACATTTACGCCAAAAATCGGATTGTCGTCTTCAAAAATGTGTACTATATGGCATAATCCCGTATTTCTTTCATTTTGTTTTGTGTTTTTTATTTTTGTTTTCCTCCAATCATTCCAAGAATTATCATTTTTCAAACCAATTATTGCCACATATCATATAACCAAAATACTAGGGGTATGGAAACGTTTCCGCAGTTTTAAGGAGAAAGGAGACAGGAACAATCAGGAAACCAATACACATTTATTCAGTGAAATATTGGCCGTTAGCATCAATGAACTTTTGCCATTTTTTGGGCAACAAGTGAATGCCCCTCTGATAAAACGGCTCGAGTTTTTAGCTGAACAACGCAGTGACGAAATTTTCCCCCTCTGGAACTGTGGTGAACCGTTGTTGGGCTAGGGCATGTTGCATAGAGCGAAACAGATAAAAGTCTGAGGGTCAATGTCCGGGGAGTAAGCCATGTGCGGTAAAACCTCCCAGTGTAACTGTTCAAGGGTTGATTTCGTGGTGGCACATACATTACATCTGGCATTATCGTGTAACAGGATGACTGAGCGGTATCCTTTACCTGCCCATGTGCGTTTTTGCTCGATTGTGGCGTTCAGTTTCATCAACTGATCGATATATCGTTGTGCAGTGACTGTTTCGCCCGGTTTCAACAGCTCGAAGTACAGCACTCCATGCATATTCCACCACACACACATAACAACACCTTTCCCCCCCCCCCGTGGATATCCAGTTTTGCAATGGATGTGGATGGCTGGGCTGCGTCGACCCAGGATCGCTTCCGTACGGGGTTGTCGCAGCAGACCCATTTTTCATCCCCGGTGACAATTTTCCACATGAAATTCTTCCCTTGGAACCTTTTCAGCAACGACATGCAGATTTCCAATCGTTGACCAATATTACGCTCTGTTAAAGAATGCGGAATCCTCTTACCAATCTTTTGAATCTTCCACAAGGCCTGTAGACGCCGTACCACCGTCGATTGAGCCACTTTCAAACGTTTCGCCAGATGAGTGATCGATTATGTGGCACCCTCTTTCAACAGCAATTACAGCTCTTCGTCTATGAGTTCCTGCGGGCTACCTGCACGTGACGTATCTTCCAAATTTAGACTACCTTTCTTAAACCTGGCAAACCATTCTCGACACATCCGCTCATCCATAACCGTTTCGCCATACGCCCGCCATATTGAACCGTATGCTTCACTCGCACTTTTCCCTAAATTAAACATAAATAACAAAGAGTACCGCAAATGAACTTTATCGACCGCCATGCTTGGCTTCATGTACAAACTGACAGCACGGGTCGCCGGCCGGTTAGACCCCTACAGCGCCCGTTAACGGGGCGGCGGAAACTTTTGCATACCCTTAATATGTTAAATTTTGTTTACAGATCATTGTCTCAAATGACTGTTTGTGCTTGATTTGGTTAAGTACTGATTGGTTAGTTCTTCTTGCAGTCCATGGAATTCTAAGTAGCTGTCTCCAGGCCCATAATTCAAAAGCATCTATCTTCTTACTCTCACTCTTCCTCAACGTTCAGCTTTCACAACCATACATTACAACAGGAAAGACAGTTGCTTTAACAGTTTTTATCTTTCTTTTCATTGACATGTCTTTATCCTTCATAATCTTCTCCAATTTGTCATTGCCTTCCTTCCTTGGGATACTCTTCTCCTTATTTCTCCAGCACTCTGCCCCTCGTTATTTATTCTGGAGCCCAAGAGAATAAAATTGTTTACGAATTCTAATTCCTCCCTGTCAATTATAAAATCTATTGTAAGGTTGGAAGTTTACATATGACCTCTGTCTTCTAAATATTTAATATTAAACCTGATTTTGCACTGTCTACTTTTAATTGCTTGATGAGGTACTCTATATCTTCTCTACTTTCTGCCAAAGTAGAGAAGATTCTGAGTAGTCATAGGTGTGTCATCTGCATATCTCAAATTGTTGATGGTTTGACCTCCAATATGAATACCAGCTGTCATTTCATACAGGCCTGCCATTCTAAAAACATATTCTCTGTACAAGTAAAACAGACATGGAGACAGAACACAACCTCGTCGCACTCGCTTTCTTAATATTAACCATTCAGTCTGGCAGGTATCTCAAAACATTCCACAATCTTGTACGATCCACATAGTCAGTAGCTTTGCTATGGTAAATGAAACAAAGGTAAACATCCTTCTGGAACTCTCTTGCTCACTCCCTTATCCGTCTAACGTTGGCAATTTGATCCAGTGTTCCTCTGCCCTTGATCTAAAGCCAGCTTTTTGTAATGGCACTTCTATCCCCATATATGATTCCAACCTTCTTTGCATGATCTTTAGCAAAACTTTTCTAGTATGAGGAATCAGTGCAATTGTAATTCAATTTGCAGATTCTTTGGCATCTCCTTTCTCATGCAATGGAATAAACACTGATATCTTCCAATCAGAAGACCATATAGTCGTATTCCAAATTTGTTGGAAAAGAGCAGTTAGAACTTCAGCAGCTTTTTTTCCTGCTGTCATAAGCAATTCAATGAGATTTGCATCTTCTTCTAGCGTTTTCCTGTTTTCAAGTTGTTGTAATTCTCGTCGCACCTGGCTTTCAAACGTAGCCTGTTCTGGAGTACACACATTCTCTACAAATGCATCCATCATTGTATAATCTCATTTGTGCATAGTTTCAGTGTAGTCTCTCCACCCCATTAACCTCTGCAATGTTTTCTCCTCTTCTATTTCTTACCATCACAAACTTTTCTGTAAACTTACCAGTAATTTCTCGCTACTTTTAGAAAGATATTTTGTTTTTCCTTTCCTATCGTGTGCTTCTATTTGCTGACATTCTTGCTTGAGGTAACTTCCCTTGTCCTTTCGTGCTTAACGCTGGAAATCTGCATTCAGCCTCCGAGTCACTTGTTTGTTACCTAACGCTTTCATTCTCCTCCTTTCAGTAGCGATTCTGATAGCTTCTGCAGAAAGTCGCTTGGTTCTCTTCCTCTTATTGCCCATAGAAACATTTCTTCTTGTTTTGGTTATGGAAATGTCCCTGCTATAATTCTAAAGTTCTTCAGGTTCTCGTTCCCGAAAGTCAAGGACATTGAATATGTAGCTTACTGTAACTTTATATCCTGGAGGAATGTTCTCTAGATCATAACGTACTAGTGTTCCTGATCTATTGAACTTTCTACCTTAACTTGTGCCTTTGTCCCAAGCAGGTCATGATCTGTTCCACAATCTGCTGCTGGAAGTGTCTTAACAAACTGAACTGTAGCAGATGGCAAACATGTGCGAGCTGTTGTGACATTCCAAATATTGTATCCCTCCTGTCAGTGTATGTTTGAAACAAAGGAAAACGTCAATACAATAATTACTTCTTGTTTGAATTACCTTCATTATTCTTTCTGCTGCTCGCACGTCGTTAAAGCAAAAGTACAGTTTTCTCCACAACTTATTATGCTGTGTCCGAGTACACCCTGCACGAAAAGTTTTAAATAGAAAACATTGCGGCAATCTTCATCTCAGAGACTCTTCTGAATATTCAAAAATCGCTTTTAGAAAAGTTTAGTGCTCAGATTTAAATATATATTGACACCAAAATGGGAGAAAGAAATCTAGATTAAGGGAAATATATCCGAAGTCTTACACAAGGAAGGATTTTGAAACTTTTTGCTGAAATTTTTTCTCATGATTCTTTTTATGGTCATCACTGTACCATCGTAGAAAAGCATGTTAATTGTTTCATAAAATAGAATGAAATTTTCTTTCATTACAAGGTAAGTGTATTCAAGAGCATTAGGTATGTCCTAATACTTAGGCACGAGCATCTCATGCGTTCGAATATATGTTCAAGTAAAAACAACTACAATGAGTTTATATACCAGGAGAAACTGGAATTGGTATTTATGTATGTTGCTGGAAACAGCAAGAAGCATGCGAGGAATTTCATAGGCTACATCCAGACAAACCAATGCCAAGTCATATGTCCGGTGTAACAGTTCAACTTTACCACTGGATTAATTTTACTCCGGTAAAGGAAATCTGCGTGTCAAGTTTACCCTCTCAATAAACCGTCTGGAGAGCAGACAAAACAATCAACGGGCGTCTCCAGCAGAAACAACAGTACAACACGGACGGTCGTAAACCTTTTGATAAAACTGTCATGGGACGAGCAAAACAAATTTTCCATGGTTATTTCCTACTACCGCGGTCGGTCGGGGGCACAAAATTCACGACCCCATCAGTGAAGTAGGATATACTGTTCTCACTCAAAAATAGCTAATTTATCTATGCAATAAGAATTACATGTAATGGTATGAATTCTGAAATTAAAAAGAGGACCTGCGCGGGCGGGGGGTGGGGGTTGCTGCGTTACCCCTTGGGATTGCTTTTATCTCACTCTGGAAATTATTTTCATTTGAAAATGTTTGTTATATGAAAAATGTCTACAAGAAATGATCGATTTGTGATTTTGATCTATTTGTTTTTCATTAAATTCTTTTGCCAGAGTAACAAAAGCATCCTTCGCTCCATTGTGATATGTTGGAAGTAGTTTCGTAGTACGTACATGGCAGCATGACCTTTCTTGCTTTCAGAGTAATAACATCATTTGCCATCGTATAATGTCAACAACTAAAGATTCTAGCATTTTTAATGGTATTTTTAACTCGCAGAATGCTAAAGAAATCCGTTATTTTATATCAGGTCTTTGCAAAATTTAGCGTATGGGTTCCTCTGCGTTCTGGCAGTGTCAGTCATTTAGCTACAGATTTGGAATAAGTCACTCTCCCTCATTCCGGAATAAGTTGCTCTCCCAACTGAGCTACGCGGAGGTATGCTCTCGCTGCTATCTGCCTTCACCTCATATGCGTCCTGCAGCGCAAGCATGTCACATCAATTATAGATTATGTAGCTCTATTTCATAGAACTATTTTGTGAAACATACCCCCATTGACTTATATCAAATCACTAACTAAGACGTCACAAAATAAAAAAATCGTTTTTCTAAGTACCACATGATAGGTCCCATGTGGCCGAAGACTTCTTTATTAACTATAGGCCTGTGTTTTTTCTTCGTTTTCTTTTCAATACTGTGCACCTAGCTGTAACTTCTTTGGACATCGTGAGAGTCAGTGTTGTTCTTGTGCTTTGGTCATTGGTTCCTTGGGGCTCGTTGAGTTGGAGTCGCCCTGGGCATATGGATGTTGTTGGTATGAACCTTTGTCTTGTAGTGTTAAAGTTAGTTTTCAGGTTGTTGATTCTACGTTCTTACTTTATATTCTGTAATGTCAGGTTCACAATTTGGGGACCTAGGGAACACACAGGCAGCTATTGAATACTTATAGCTCTTGCCTCTTTTGATAGGTCATCTAGGGTTGGTGTTCCCCTGAAAAGAACATCCCTATGGAATTTAATCATTTATTTTCCGAGTTTGGTATTCTGACACTTTGATTAGTTACTGGATTTTGTTCGCTTTTGTAGTCATTATTATGTGCTTGTGGAGCTTTTGGGATATGTTTTTGTATCGCTTATCAGGCTTATTAGGTCTGTATATTTTTTGTGTATCTCTTGTCTTTGCGTGTGGCCTGGGTCGCCGTTTTAGGCGACTTTCCTGTTTCTCAGGATGCTTTTTAGTGTTGCTGTCCTTCACAAGGTTTCGTTGCTTTAATTATGTATGAGATGGGTGGATGAAATTCGAAAGTATGCAGGGGTGACATGGAGGAGACTGGCACAAGACAGACCGCTGTGGAGGAAACTTGGAGAGACCTTCGTCCAGCAGTGGATTGATAATGGTTGACAATGATGATGATGATGATATGCGCATTACGTTGTTTCGTCTTTATAAGCTACTGTTGAGCTATTTAGCGAAACTCCGTTTGTTTAATACGTTCTTCATTGTCTTTCTGTGAAGTTCTGCTGATTATATATATATATATATATAAAGTGATTAAAAATGTGAACATGTTATACCTTTGCTTTAATTCAGTAATGCACCATGGATTTCACCATGGGGTGGTGTAAAATATTGAGGATGGTAGCAAGATAACGCTGTGCTGAGAAGAATCCCCCTTTCTCCCAAACATTAGGAGTGGCAAACATGTCCTCGCCTTAGTGCAAGGGTATTTTTCATTACTAAGGAATCATTGCAGTGTTACCTGAAAAAGTATGGTGTAAACCATTCCCCTTCCATTTGGTTTCAGCACCTTTAGATTATTCAGATTAGCACATAGTAGTAAATAAAATACTGCATGGATGCCAGTTTGAAGTGCCTCGATTTATTTATTTATTTTTTTGTCAGAGTGTAAACTTTGCACCGCAAGGGAAAGAAAAAACTTTCTATGAGAGCAATTTCTAACAATTTGCTATTGTTAAAAATTAGGTAGCAAATATTTTGCTGTGTTAGAAGCTCTAGCGTCTGATTAGCTACACTGAGGCTTAACCGTGTACATGGAAAGTCGACATCCAGAAGACTGAAACAAAGCAGAATGCCAGCTTCCAAAATATGCTGATGTATTGCAGTATAACATCTCTACTCAATGGAATCAGGTTTTTATTGCGGAAGTAGTCCGAGTTGTCAGTCCTTGAAAAATTGCTCCTCCAACGAGGACTGTTAAATGTTTTATTGAAGGATGATAGAAATTTTGAAGTCCATGTGGATGGTTTTTTTATTACAATGTTTTCTCTCATTTTCTTAAGTTTTCTTAATTGATTTCTCCAAATATTCAGCTGTAAACGATAACAATTAGACTATTAGACATAAGTGGCGATCTCCCCAAAACCTACGGGGGCAGGCGCTTATGGATTTGGGGGGCTAAGCACGCCCGAGAAGATGCCTGAATATATCACTAAGCCTGTGACCTTCACCCCTAATAAAGCAGTGATCTGGTGATGTTACCTTGGCAGTACAACAAAATTAAATCAGCGCTTCGAAATTCCATGACAGAATCAAGGCGTAACTATTTGTCGCTATTGTCCATCGACAATGAACTAGCGCAAGAATTCAAAAATCAAATTAGCTCACCAGGGTATCATGAGACCACAAAAATATTAATTTTAGTGGTGATAATAATAGTAGTTGTTGCGTTAAGGCCGCCACAGAAAGAGGAAACAGACGCCATGGTGAAAGTAGTGAAATAGCACCTATTTAGGGTGGTACCCCAAAACGTATATTTGGGTCGATATCCTGAAGTGTTGAATTGTTTTTGCGATAACAATACGTCCCCATACTAATGCACGGTATGAGCAAGTAAAAAGGAACATGAAACAGAAGTCGTCGGTCTTTCCACGTTTATCAGTGAGTCACGGAAAAATTATCTTCAGCCGCCACCGGGAATCGAACCCAGGGTATTCCAGTTACGCGCCGGACATGCTACCGCTGCACCACAACGCCTTGAATTTTCGTTACTCACAGATGATGAGAATTTTTCCGTGACTCACTTATAAACGTGGAAAGAGCGACGATTTCTGTTTCATGTTCCTAATCCACGCCAATTGTGTGTATTAATTATTCATTCGGCTCCTGGTTATTTGTTTAGTTGCTGCTTACCATGTTTGGTGAATCCCCAGTATTGTACGGTGCTCAAAGAAGTAGCCTGCCAGGTGGTTTCGCAGTTAGTTGTATGCGAGTCTAGAGAATTCACGTCCGGCGCGTAACTGGTGGCGGCCGATGAAAAGTTTTCCGTGACTCACTTATAAAAGTGGAAAGAGCGACGACTTATGTTTCATGTTCCTAATCCACGTCAGTTGTGTGTATTAAAAAGGAACATGTTAAGACAAAAACAGTCTGACGGCAGCCTAACCGTTAGAATGCTTTCGTCACTTAAAAAAAATGTGGATGCTGTGCCTTTAATGATTTCTTAATAAAATAATCGCGCGTTGAGACCAGCAAACGAAAGAGACCGTACCTTCCACTGTACCAGAAAAAGCAATAAACTGTGCAAATATATAATCGTTTGTCTACTTAGTTCAACTTATCAATTTTTCAATACGAAACAAAAGTTCTATTAAAATAACAACCTATTATTTTTACAAAGAAAGGAAACGAACTTAAGCACAATTTTTTATTGTTTCAATAACATACTTATAAAGCAATAAATTAATAATTTAATACTTCGATTTGGTCATATCATGAAGGGGAAGTACTGGCAGCGGGGTACATAAAAAAAAAAAAAAAAAAAAAAGCCCAGCCGTTTCATAAAGATCAGATGGTGACAGTTTCGATATAGAACATAATATTTCCCTGGGAGGTGTAAATTCCTGGTAAATTTGGGGCCTTTAACACTTTAATAAACTAAAAGCACTTTAAGTGAAAGAAATACCCCATAAACTAAATATTGTTATCTAGCATATAATTAGCCTACTAATTTTATCGCGGCGCGAGTTTCCGTCATTTTCAGTACGGTTTTTGTAATTTCGCGAATTTCAGGGTATTTTCTGTACTTTCGAAAATATCAAAAATACCCGCGAATTTGAGATTTTTTCATATTTTTGCATAAATTTTATTACAATTTTTAGATTTTTATCATATTTCATTAATTTTAATACAGCCTTCGTTTGAATTTACGAGAAAAAACTTGAATTACCCCTCAAGATGGTTCGTTAGGAAGAAAGAACAGAGACGGGTACAGCTTCTTTACGCAGTTTGAACATATTGTGACATTTTCAGCACGTCTTTTGTAAAAAAAGATCGTGCTTATGTTACGGGTTTGTCCGTCCGTCAGTCCGTCTGTCTGTACCCACGATATCTCTGCAACTATTAGTCCGATTTAAAAAATCGTTTTGCATTGGGAAGCTTAAATATGCGAATGATGATCCTTTATTTCGTTTTTTTACGATGTACAATTTCGCCGCTAAAGGGCGTGAACGCAGATGATGTCGAATTCAAAAATACATTTTATTCCACATATTTGCTGCGAAACATCCGATTGAAAAAATTATTTTATCTTTCGATTCCACTTATGTCGAAGAGTATTTTAGATATAGTTACGTTTTCAAATTAAGCATTGACTTTCCGCTAGGGGGCGTACAAGTAAATTACATTCTTCCCCATAACTCTTCTTCTAAAACTCCGACTCAAAATGTTTTTTTTCAGCAGATATACCTCCTGATGGGAACTCTTTTGCATATAATTTCAGTTTTTTTGTAAAGAATATTTGGGCCACCAGGGGGCGTAAGGGTTAATTTTTGCTTCTGATGTATTTGCCATAAAATCTGAGCTTCGAACATATCGATTGAAAAAAAAATTTCGAGGACTGATGCCCCTCACATCGATGAATCTTTCCGGAATATTTTCTTCTTAAAATATTCCACAGTTTCTCCGCCAGGGAGCGTACATGTATATCTTATTTTTGTCAATATCTCTACTTCTACAAGTCCGATTTGAAAAATTTCTTCTTTGTTGGACAGTGTTTTCAGTGTGACATGTTTTTCATATAATTTCAAAATTTTCAAGTAATTCATAGACTTTCCGCTAGGGGGCGTAGAAGTGGGTAAATTGCGTTTCCCCCTATATCTCTGCTTCTAAATATCCGATTTGAAAAATTATTTCTGCACTGGATACAACTCCTGGTAGGAAATCGTTTACACATAATTTCTAATTTTTGTTAAAAAATGGTTTGGCCACCAGGGGGCGTAAATCTGAATTTCCGCTTCTGATGTATTTGCAGCAAAATATGAGCTTCTAAATTCTCGACTGAAAAACACGTCGTTTGTAGACCGATAGTACTCATGTCGACAAACCTTTTAGAAACATTTTCTTCTTAAAAGAATGCATGGTTTCTACGCCAGGAGGCGTAGATATATATCTTATTTTTGTCAATATATCTACTTCTAGGAGTCTGATTTGAAAAATTCCTTCTTTGTTGGATAGTGTTTCCACTGTGACATATTTTTCATATATTTTCAAATTTTTCAAGTAAATCTTAGACTTTCAGCTAGGGGGCGTAATGGTAAATTGCTTTCTCCCCTATATCTCTGCTTCTAAATCTCCGATTTGAAAAATTCATTCTGCACCGGATACAGCTTATAATGAATAAAGTTATCCGCTGGACGTGTAGTGCAGGGAAGTTTACGTTAAGTCACGTTAGGGTTATTGGAAGGTTACTTGACGTAGCTAAAGTGTACCTAATCTTCAAAGTGGTAGAGTTTGTTTAGGTAAGACTCGCACGTGCAATAAATTCATTGAATATGGAACTTCTATTTACTCAGCGTTCCTCATTATCTTGACTACCAGTACTATAACTTCGGTTTTAGTACATTAGTACCTTGAAGGCTCCTTATTAGAGCGGTAAACACAATATACCCTGGACTTAATGGAGACACTTAATGAAAGAGACTTAACGGCCAGACAGAGGTCTGACAATAATATGAACTGAGAAAACGTACTCACTTTAAACTTTTTATTGGAGAACTCCTGGTATTATTAAACACACTCTCAACAAATCACACTACTACTGAATATCCGAACTTTCGTAGAATCGCATAACAATAATTAAGAAGAACCTATCACATAAAACGAAGCTTCCTTGGTATAGTTGAGCGCGCCTATATATACTGCATACCACCACGTCATGACTTACACTCGTTGCCACATCATTCAGCGGGAGAAATAACATCTCGTTAAGTGAGAAGATAATTTGCATAGGAAAATAAAATAACAAGAGATAGTAAAATCAAAAGGAAACTGAATCTAGAGTATACGTTTCATCATCTCCCCCTTAATTTTTTTTTTTCGAAAAACCTATCAAATTTTGAGTGTAGTCTTACATTTCGCTGACTGACGTTTATTGTCCTACTTTTTTATTTTTTTGGTGGCAGCAGTATTTACAACATCATACTTGGCATAACCAATTCAGTAAACCTGTGTCCGCAGCAATTGTCGTCTGTGAAGCAGGAAACACTTTTTATACTTGAACAGAACAAACCTGCATCGGCATACCTTATTTTTATTCTGCCTAGCAGGAATCACTTTTTTGATTTCATATTACTTCCTCATATTATCGTTGATTACAAACCAACTGTATCAGCAGCGAAGATTGCCTGGAGCTGCCTAACAGTAACAATTTTCACTATTTTACCCCTAACATATATATATATATAAAAATAATTGGATTAGTAGACGGACATAGAAGATATATATAAAAAAAACCCACATATATACACAAAAAGAATGCGTAGGCCCACACACAAAAAAAAAAAATTGTGACACGCCAACTAGTCGTGCAGGAAAAACAACATAATGAGAAAATAACCTGTCCACGAGAACTTACTTATCTCGAGGACGCATAAAAAACCCTAGTACGATAACGTTTTCCAGGCCTAATTGGACTGGTAAATTCAGGTGGCGTCGATCTTTTCTGAGACTTGAATGGATCTGGAACATCTGTATTCTGTCGGTCAAGAAATCCCTGCGGCTGACAGGAACGGTCAGGAATGGCTCAAGTCTGTCGGTCAGGAACGGCTGAAGTCTGTCGGTCAGGAACGGCTGAAGTCTGTCGGCCAGGAAATCCCTGCGTCTGACAGGAACGGTCAGAACGGCTGAAGTCCGTCGGTCAGGAACGGCTGAAGTCTGTCGGTCAGGAACGGCTGAAGTCTGTCGGCCAGGAAATCCCTGCGTCTGACAGGAACGGTCAGGAACGGCTGAAGTCCGTCGGTCAGGAACGGCTGAAGTCTGTCGGTCAAGAAATCCCTGCGTCTGACAGGAACGGGCTCCCCCAGGCTTTCCATATGTTGTTCCTTTGTGCTGGGGCCCGTGTTGTCCTTCCAGCATTCTTTTGAAGGGACGTGGCTCCTGCCACATCGCTTGTTTTTGCTTTCTACCTCTTGGCATGATAGTAGAAGCAGGCATCGGCCCTGTTTGCTCTGAGCGTAAGTTCCAGGGGCGAAACCCGGGCGGATGCAAGGATCTCTGCCTTCGTCGCTGTTGCGGCGAAGTAGATTGGGGAGACAAGTTGCGTTTTCGATCAGCTTTTGGTGTTACTGGAAGGTTTGTAATTTGTGTCTGACGTTTAGGAATCGTCAAACTATTGTCTATATCTGATAAATCAGAAATATGCGATGACTCTGAGTCACTGCTGTAAGTTAGTAGTCGTGCAGGGCGATGTTTATTTCTGCCTATAGGAATACTCTCTGACGAGGTATTCAAGGAAGTAGGAGCTTGTGTTGGTGCAGAGTTATTAGGGAATGATGCAGCTATAGTCTCGGCAATGGTTGAAGGGAAGGGAATGATACTAGAATTTGAAGAACTTGATTCGAGCCTTCGTCTTATGGTAGAATCAGGTTGCGTTCTTGGAAGCCAGTCTTGTGGAGGGGAGGGTGAAGATAAAATCACTGGAGATTCTTCAAAAAGGTTTGTCGGTTCGTCCAAAATTTCTGGAGGTTGATCGTGTGATATAGACTCTTGAGTCTGTGGAATAGAAGGTTGAGTAGGGTTGATTATAAGATCTATATTTCGTTCATGATACTTGCGACACTGAGCAACGTGTACGTATTGAAATTGATTGTCAGGTGTTTCAAGGATAATGTTATTTTCATACACATTTGCCACCCGATATGGACCTTCGTAGCTGGATGCAAATTTCTTTACTAAAGTATGAGAAACAGAAGACTGGAAGTGTGTCTCCACGAGAATTAGATCTCCAACGACAAGATCTGGTCCCCTACGCCTAGTATTATATTATCTTGCTGGAGCCGCTTGTGCTCCTATCACTGCAACACGAGCTTTCTCTGCCATGATTCGTACTGATTGCGGAGTTGGTCGCTGGTTTAGTTCGTTAAATTTTCAAAAGGATTCTTAATTTTTCGACCCAAAAAAAGTTCCACGGGAGTAAATTTAGTAGATTCGTTAATAGACGAGCGGAGGGCGAACGAAAAAAGCTCAAGATGTTCGTCCCACCGCTCGTGATGATCCATGACAAATGTAGCAATCATTTAAACTAGCGTGCGGTTTACTCGTTCTGCGGGATTACTCTGGGGATGATATGTGGAAATGAATTTATGCTTTATGTGTAGTCTCGCACACATTCTTTCAAAAATGTCAGAAATAAATTGGGGACCATTATCCGAAACTACTTGATTAGGTGCACCATATCTAGAGAATACTTCATTAATTAATACATTGCAAATAACTACCGCGGTAGCGGCTTTAATGGGAAAAACTTCGACCCATTTAGAGAAATTATCAGTTAATACTAAAACGTAACGAGCTTTGTTTTTAACAGATAAAGGATAAGGTCCCAATAAATCTATTGAAATAATGTCAAAAACATGAGAACTTGAACTAGATTTCAAGTGGCCGGCCGGTCTTACATTACGGTAATTATAAATCTGACACAAGTGACATGATTGAACGTATGCGAGCATACTTTGGTACATGCCAGGCCAATAGGCAACATTCCGCAATTTACAACGGGTCTTGCGACTACCTAAATGGCCTGCATAAGGTTTGTCATGAAATTCGTTTAAAAGGGCCATTCTAAGGGTTCACGGAATACATGGGCGAAACTCTGCCCTAGTAGTCCTAGATTTCGTATAGTAAAGAAGACCCTCTATGACTTCAAAATGCTGTGACCTCCCAGCCAGAGAAGGGTCATTTTGTAGTGGTGAACCCGCAAGCAAAAAATTATAGATATCCCCAAAATCTGGATCATTTATTAATTCTGCCATTAACTGCTCTCTGGATGTTATATCAGCTATTAAAAGTAAAGGCTGACATTCAGGAGTAGTTTCTGTGGGAACCCCACTAATCGGGACGCGAGACAAAGCATCCGGTAATTGATTCTTATGACCTGACTGGTACGAAATGTTGATATTGCTCTCCTGTAACTTAAGAGCCCACTTCATAAGTCTTTGAGAGAGGTGCTTAGCAGAATTAAAATACTGAAGGGCGGAATGATCCGTAATTATATTAACTGTCAATTCGGTGAGATAACATTGAAATTTGTCAAGAGCATACACTACAGCAAGACATTCGCTTTCCGTAGCTGAATAATTGCGTTCAGCTTTGGCTAAAGTACGGGACGCAAAAGCTATTGGATGCCCAGCTTGTGACAAAACGCAACCAAACCCAATTCCGGATGCGTCAATGTAAATATCAAATTCCTTAGTATGATCTGGGAAAGCTAATACAGGAGGCTGAGTCAACGCAGACTTTAGTGCTTCAAACGCAGCGTTAGCCTCAGGTGTCCAAACAAACTTCTTGTATTTACGTTTCAAAGCATACAATGGCTCACAGATTGTAGCATAAGCGGGGACGAACTGCTGATACCATCCGGTCATTCCCAGAAAGCGTGATAGTTCTTTGGCTGTGTTTGGCCGTGGAAAGTCAACAATAGGCCTGATTTTTTCATCATCCGTAAATAAGCCGTAGGGAGTGATTTTCAACCCTAGATATACAATCTCGTCCCTCGCTATTTGGCATTTACTAGGTTTTAACGTCAAGCCAGCATTGTATATGAGTTGTAACACCTGTTTGAGCAGAGAAAGGTGCTCGTCAAAAATCTCGGATGTAATAATAATGTCATCCAAATATACATGCACATGGGGACCTAGAACAGGTCTGAGAACCGTATCCATAAGCTTTTGGAAAGTAGGAGGTGCAGAGGCTAGTCCAAAGGGCATACGCAGGTATTCATAAGCCCCAAAAGGAGTCACAAGGCCTGTTTTATCGACGGAGTCTGGATGTACCGCAACCTGCCAATATCCACTCGCCAAATCCAAGGTTGACATCCCTTTAGTTGACGATAGGTCATACAAAATATGTGACATGACAGGTAGTGGATAATTTATCGCTTTTGGGACTTGGTTTAGCTTGCGGAAATATGTCACGAAACGAAATTCGTTGGGTTGTTTCTTTGGAACATGAAAAGCAGGTGCGGCCCAGGCGCTTGTTGATTCCCTTATTATGCCCTGTTTAATCATCTCTGGAATTTGACGTTGCATTTCCTGTTTCTTATGGGGAGCACAAGGGTAAGGTTTCGTCGCTATCGGTTTCGTACCATCAGTGTCAATGACATGATAAACCACCTGTGTGAAACCAGGTTGATCAGAAAATAAACCACGGGCTTTCCTGCAAAAGTAGAAAAAGCTGGTTTCGTTGCCTTTCATTCAGTTGGTTACTCAATAACAAACTCGTTATATCTATAGGATCCGTAGGAATCACTTCGACAGGTTCCGGAAAGGAAATCACATGTTGTACGAAATTCAGAGTAACTTGAAAAGTATGGATAAAGTACATTCCCATTAGACATTTAACAGGTAGTTCGTCTATAAGCAGGAAAGAATGCGTAAAACGAGCCTTTCCCAGCCCTAGAGATAATGTGACAGTTCCTGTGATACTGAATATTTCGTTATTTGCACCTCGCAAATACTGCGTCGCAGGCTGGTCGTGGATTGCAGGAAAACTTTCAATGCAAAACCTCGTATTTAGGGCTGATATTTCAGAACCAGTGTCGAATTTTGTCTCGACAATAATATCTTCAATTGTCAATAAAACATCAGGCAACTGAGGAGTTTGGACAGTCAATAATACTATTTTAGGGTCAGAATTCTTGGTATCAGGAAGCAGTACCGACCCTTGGTCTACTTCCTTTGGAAGTTTAAAGGATTCCTGGTTGTATTATCATGCGGGCTGAAACCTCGGCCCTGCCGGGTATCGGGAAAGGTTTCACGCTTAGGAAAACTTCGTGAAAACTGCTGCGGGAACTCCGCATGTCTGTTGAAATTTCCATCGCTAAAACTTCCTCCCTCAGCACGGGCAGAAAAATCATTATTGCCCTTAGCATAAAAATGTTCCGAATTCTGCGGATTGGAACAGGGTCGAGCATACTGTGCATTTGTACTGTACCCCGAAAATTGTTTAGAAACTAGCGGTTGGTGTACCACTCTTCTATGCGGTGGGACGTATGATGCTTGTACTTGCACCTGTGTACGCTCGCGTTGAAAGTCATTAGGCCTATTGTGCCGCTGAGGATTTTAGTGATAAGCCTCCCGGGGTGCCCGAGCATGTTGAGTTGGACCATGTTTGCCGTGTCGCTCCTCATACGTTCGTAAGAGGCGAAGGCATTCATGAATGGTAGCAGATTGTCGGACCTCAAGAAAATCCTATAGAAATGGATCGAGCTGTTGCAATAGGGTGTCCAACATGTCGACACGACTGGCATGTGGATCCCATAATTTATACAAGCGTGTTGTTTCTAAAGCAAACACAACAGGGCTATCGTTGGGTCCTTGCTTACGAGAAAAAAGTTGTTGTGCAAGGCCAGCTCGACTGAATCCGAAAGGAAAGACGTCCAAAAATTCCGCTCGGAAATTCTCACAAGGAGAATCCGGGTTCGATACTCTCCACTGCCGATACCAGGTCTTAGCGGTGTCTTTCAAGCAAGTGCCTGCTATTTGCACTTTGCAATCTTGAGAAATATTGTATAAGTCGAAATGATCTTCCAAATCCTCGAGAAATTTCAAGGACCCCTCCAAACAATTGAAAATAATTGTTACCTCATGCGGCACGAAATGTGCAAGCATCTTGCTTCCGTGAGAGGTTTGAAATACCTCAGGTACGACGCGCGACTCAGAGTGATATGAAGCTGGTGAATGACGAAATTGTGAGGAATGCATGGGTACTTGCAAATCATTGACATCAAAGTTAGACCCACAGGCTTCCTGCAGATTGTCGAAAATCACCCCACCACCACCGAAACTTGATTTAGGTTGAAATAGTGAAGTTTTCTCAGGTAATGAAGACATAGTTAATAGGTGTCAGTACCTCGTGTTCAAGAAATGTTCGGGCGCCAATTGTAATGAATAAAGTTCTCCGCTGGACGTGTAGTGCAGGGAAGTTTACGTTAAGTCACGTTAGAGTTATTGGAAGTATACTTGACGTAGCTAAAGTGTACCTAATCATCAAAGTGCTAGAGTTTGTTTAGGTAAAACTCGCACGTGCAATAAATTCATTGAATATGTAACTTCTTTTTACTCAGCGTTCCTCATTATCTTGACTATCAGTACTATAACTTCGGTTTTAGTACATTAGTACCTTGAAGGCTCCTTATTAGAGCGGTAAACACAATATACCCTGGACTTAATGGAGACACTTAATGAAAGAGACTTAACGGCCAGACAGAGGTCTGACAATAATATGAACTGAGAAAACGTACTCACTTTAAACCTTTTATTGGAGAACTCCTGGTATTATCAAACACACTCTCAACAAATCACACTACTACTGAATATCCGAACTTTCGTAGAATCGCATAACAATAATTAAGAAGAACCTATCACATAAAACGAAGCTTCCTTGGTATAGTTGAGCGCGACTAATACTGCATACCACCACGTCATGACTTACACTCGTTGCCACATATCATTCAGCGGGAGAAATAACATCTCGTTAAGTGAGAAGATAATTTGCATAGGAAAATAAAATAACAAGAGATAGTAAAATCAAAAGGAAACTGAATCTAGAGTATACGTTACAAGCTCCTGATGGGAAATCCTTTGCACATAATTTCAAATTTTTGTAAAAAATTGTTTGGCAACCAGGCGGCGTAAGTCTTAATTTCCGCTTCTGGTGTATTTGCAGCAAAAAAAAAAAATTATTTCTGTAGTACCGCATGCAAGACCTGATGAAAAATGTTTTTCGAGCTTCTAAAATCTCGATTGAAAGAAAAGTCGTTTGTTAACCGATACTGCTCATGACGAAAAACTTTTAGGAGCATTTTCTTCTTGAAATAATGCCGGGTTTCTACGCCAGGGGGCGTAGATGTATATCTTTTTTTTTCAAATATATCTACTTCTAGGAGTCCGATTTGAAAAATTCCTTCTTTGTTGGATAGTGTTTTCAATGCGAAATGCTTTTCCTTTAAATTCAAAATTTTCAAGTGAATCTTTGACTTTCAGCTAGCGGACACAAAGGTAAATTGCGTTTTCTGCATGATTTCTGCTTCTGAAACTCCGATTTGAAAAATTCTTCCTGTATCGCATGCAAGACCTGATGAAAATTATTTTTCACGTAATTTCTAAAGTTTTGTAAAGAATAGGTTGGCCACTAGGGGACATAAATGTTAATTTCTGCTTCTGATGTATTTGTAGCAAAATCTGGGCTCCTGAAAACTCGATTAATTTTTTTTTTCTTGGACTGATACCGCTCATATGGAAAAACCTTTTGAGAATACTTTCTTCCTAAAATAATGCATGTTTTTTTGTTTTTTTTTGATTGGAGGTTTAACGACCACCGTGAGCAACTCAATGGGCTATAAGCAGTCGCCCGTCCCTAATTTAGCGCCACTGGTTCCAGGGAAGGGAAAGAGCCAGTGTCGTAAGACAAACACAACATCCATGTCTCACCGGGATTCGAACCCGGACCCCTAACGGACGAATGATCAGAGGCCATCGCTTAGACCACTGCGCCACCGGGGCGGCGCATGGTTTTCCCACCAGAGGTAGTAAAGTCACAACTTATTTTTGTCGATATCTCTGTTTCTAAGAGTCTGATTTGAAAAATTATTTCTGTGTTGGAGAGCGTTTCCGGTGCGAAATGTTTCTCATGTAAATTCATGTTTTTCTTAACGCAAAAGTCTGCCACTAGAGGACGTAAATTCACGCTTCCGGCCACAGAAATATCTGCGAGATTAAAAACCCGATTCAGAAACTTGTTTCTTCGGTCAGATACTATAGTTTTCCATACCGGTTCCATTGACTTTGAATAGCTTTGATAAATTTAATTGGCGTCAGAACGTATTCTAAGCCGCCCCGGTGGCGCAGTGGTCTAAGGTACTGGCCTCTGATCATTCGTCCGTAAGGGGTCCGGGTTCGAATCCCGGTCAGGCATGGATGTTGTGTTTGTCTTCCGGCACTGGCTCTCTCCCTTCCCTGGAACCAGTGACCCTAAATTAGGGACGGGCGACTGCTTATAGCCCATTGAGTTGCTCACGGTGGTCGTTAAACCTCCAATAAAAAAAAACGTATTCTAAAGACGTGCTTATTACATCCGAAAATTGGGTGTCATCTTTCTTGTTTTAAACTAAAAGCATCTCCCGTTTTGCAGCGCGATTCCCTTAACTTTGCTAGTTCTTGATCTTTTAGTAATATGTGAGATATGTAGTTGGCTATCGATCTTTTTGTACTTATGACGCCAGGTGTGCGTGTGTGGGGGGAGGGGGACACTACGCAGCAGGTCAGAGGTCAGCCACGGCGCCAGAAGGTCCGCGGCCTGTAATGCCACCGGCTCAAGAACGGGTATTACCTAGTTGTCAAGTGTATTTGGCTCCCCGTCTATGTTTTGTTTGGGGTACAGTTGATACGCAGATTTCTTTTTCTGTGTAGGGTAAACTTAAACCGGGTAAAACTAATCTGTTGGACCGGCAGTAATAATCTAAAGAGACGAAAGGAGATTGGTTCGGTGATAGATGAACTTACGCGAGGTTATAGATAAATACACTTATCTTGTAATGAAAGGAGTAACATAGATGAAAACCACACTGTATACATTCTGGCTAAAATTCGAAGTTAACCTCGATGTTTTGTAAAAAAAAAGCTGCTCAGGAGGTGGGAGTAAGAAAGCCATCTGCATCCGAATTCCTTAGAAGGAACAGGTTCAATACGTACAAAGTGAAATGAGTTACTAGAAAATCTTCAGGAAAACTGTCTGTCTTGACTACAGTATCAGTTATAAAGCTGAATTTCCCTTGAATGATACATTCAATCGCCTCAACTGTCGTTACTGGGCTGCGACACAACCGCACTGGATGGAGGACGCACACGTACAAGAACGATTCCAGGATATGAGTTTCGTATGCAGTTTTTTGGTGACAACATCACAGTACATTAAGTTTAGACTCACACGCGACTCTTTCAAACGCTAATTATCATTTTGGTACACTACTAAGAGGACAAACACATAGCACGTTGCCGCAAAGTTTTTTGTTTGTTTTTTCAAGCAGGATGGGCCGTCACCTCACTTTGGCATAAATGTTCAACTTATATTGGATGAAACACTACCCTTGAAGTGGGCGCGGCGATGGAATGGCCACCAGGAAGCCAGATAACGCCGTCCGTTATCCGTAACGTGCGTTGGTCACTGAGACACAAGATTGCCACGTTCAAATAAAACAAACTGCTCGGTTTGAGATTTCGGGTCTTAATATGCATTTGGTGTAGTTGGATAAAGCAAATGTAAAGACTGAATACCTGCAGAGTTGCATATTTTTACTTTGCTTATTAATAAGAGCGTATAGGGCACCCTGTATAATCTAACAGCATAATAAAGAACCAAAATCATTCAGATGCGTTTCCTTCTATAGATCTAACATCCGAACAACCAGGGTAGTGGAGCAACGAAATATTATGCGAAGGTTCGATACATCTTCTTAGACAAGTCGTTTGACGTGATATTCTGGGGCCGCAAATTATCTCAGCATTTCGTTGCTGCTTTGGCAGGAAGTCTGATAGAAAAGAAACCATGCCGGAAATATTATAACGACGAATGAGGTATTTGCTACTTGCCGTAAAAATTACTGAAAAGCGCATTGAAGGTTTGGTATTCATTTAAAGTTATTTTGGTATCTTAAAGGAAAGGCAAACATTTTGTGCTGTTAGATCCACCTTTGCATTTGAAATACATATCATGCAAATATATTTTGCTGACATCACATAAGCACTTAAGAATTTTAGTTGGAATAATTCCCACCAATATTTTTGTTACTTTATGTCGTGGTCAACATAATGCAAGCAAGGACTAACAATAAAGTTTTGCAGTTAAAAATTATGACACACTGCTAAAACTATCTGCTGCTCCCATACTGTAGCTGAAGTTAGGTTATGCCCTTGCTGAGCTGTTCATCACGTCGTTAAGTTCTTTAACAGTCTATGTTGAATTCTTCTTTATATGTCGAGTCTGCCAGCTATAAACATCTCCTTTTCATCTACATAGTTTCGTTGTTACCCCAAAAGAGAACTTCTCATGGGAAATTCACTCTGGCGAAAAATTTAAACCGTGTCAGAAAATTCACTTTAGGGAAAAACGAATTCATGAAGGCTACAATGTCCTATCAGTTAGAGAGATATCTGTTTATCCAGTTAATCGTAGGCATTTCCATTCTTGAAAAGCAGAAGTCTATTGTACAGACACCTACCTTCTTTAAAAAGAGCCTGTTACAGTCAGTTATAAAGAGCCCCGCCTGCTAGCTTTGTGATTTTGTTGTTTCCTGGGAGTGAATGGAGGATTTTACCTTTCCGTTTTTTCTCCAAAATGAATGGTAAATTAGCTTCTCCCTTTTTTGTTGTACCACAGACTGAACAGTCTGCATCGTTACCGTTATTTCTCTAATGCAAATTCCCTCCTCCCCCTTTTATATCTTCATTGTTTTCCCAGTGTGGCTTTTAAAAATCACACACTATAACTGTTTTACAGATATCTGTAAGAGACGTTTCATCCGAATTTCTCAATTTTAAAGAATGCTTAAAAATTTTTGCTTCATATTCTTTTTGTTTTTTAACTAAAAATCCTTGCAAGATGTCTTACATGCACTGATTTGTCTACATGACATCCGTTATAAAAGACTTAAAATTATTTATGGTAGTGATGTTTGGCGCTGAATTCACGGTATTTTTGAGTTGCACGAAAAAGGATCTTTCATGTCTTTGGAAACTAGTAATTGTCTCTCTTGTAACTAGTAAGTCTTTCTTGCTGTCTCTTGCTCTAACTGCCTCTCTTGCTATCTAGCATTCCTTGAGTGAACATTATGGGAGCTAGGGATCTATAATTAATGTTTCAGCACGCAATTTGAAGAAGAAGGTATGCTTATATTCTCGGTATGGCCATTCCTCAGTCTTTCAATCTGTCCAATCGTATGTGGACGTAATATCTCTGCAGCTATTAACCCGATTTGAAAGATTTCTTTTGCATTGGAAGTCATGAACTACGAGAAAGATTGTCCTTGCCCTTTTTATTTTTCAGATGTTTTATTTCTCCTCTACAGGGAGTAAAAGTAGATGCTATCGAATTAAATATTCATCTTATTCATATAATTACTTTTAAAAGTCCGACTTAAATGCTCCTTGTTTCCTTCGATACATTTTGTTGCGAACACCATTTTGCATGCAATTTCTCCTTGCAATAATGTACAGCTTCTTTGCTAGAGGGTCGTAAATAAATATTGCATTATCCATGATATATCCGCTTCTAAAATCCCGATTTGAAAATTTATTTTGGGGTCGTGTAGAATTCAGGAAAAAAATGCTTTTCAGTAAATTTTAATTTTTCGTAACTCGCATTTAGGCCACAAAGGGGCAAAGGGCCATATTTGTATTTTAGATATATTTGAAGCAGTATCTGAGTTCCTTAAAATTTTATCAAAAAAAACTTTCTTTTCGGTCATATACCAGTCACGAACGAAAACGTTTTGGGCATATTTCCTGTCCAAAGTAATACACATATTCCCTCTCAAATGTCGATGCCTCTCTTTCTAAGATTCCGATTTGTTAAATTATTTTTTTGTTGCACAACTTTCATGTTGAAAAACATTTTGCATTTGGCTCCTAATTATTCTTAATTCAGGATTTTGCCACTAGAGGGCATGAGGCATAGTTTTGTTTGCAGCATATGTGCTTCCTTATCTACTCGTCTAAAACCCGACTGAAAAGAATTATTTTCAGTTTAGATAACGCACACATCGAAAATACTTTATATGTGTTCCCTGCCCAAAGTAAGGCACAGTTTAGCAGTTAAGGAGTGAATATGTGCATCGTATTTTTCTCGGTTTCTCTTCTCCTGAAATTCCGATTTCCAAAATTATTTTAACATAACATAACATCATTCACTTCATGGAACATTTTGCGCATTGCCTTACGTTTTTCATAAAACCCAGTTCTAGGTTTCGTTAGCGTGTATTGCAGGTTTTTTTGTTTTGTTTTTCAACTGCATCCCCAATCTCAAAAATCCCCTCGGAAGAATTGCTTTTATACTGTATACATTCGCCATGGTGAAGATTGCAAAAATCTCTGCCGTATATAATACACTGTTCTTTACACGAAAAAATAAAAATACCCGCAAATCAAATAGTCACTCTCCTATTTAAATAATAAACAGTTTTTAAAACATTTATGTCGTTATTATCTTTGCTTCTAGAACTCGTATTTGGAATTATTATTATTATTTTTTATCTAGATCTCGTTATCAAGAAAATTTTCAGGTATTTCTTATTTTTTCATAATTCACCGTTTTGCCGTCAATGGTTGTCCTCTTTATTTCGATTTCAAAAGTATCCCCTTTTGGAAGTATAGCCTTCACTATGAATAATGCATATTTTGAGCCCATTTTCTACTTTTAATAACTTTCAGCTTACTTACGTAAAGATATGTCATGTTTTCCTCAATAATCTCTCTTCTAATTGAAATGTCATAAATCCGGATTTGGTGTAGTAAAAAATATATTTAATTCGTCCAATGTTCGCCTGTAAACAGCAGGCTTTATTTTGGTAAACTACATTAGATGAATATCTCATGAACCCGTTTGGAGTTTAAAATTAAAATTCGGAAAACAGAATCCATGTTTGAAATCTTACAAACGAAACGATAGAAACACGTGAACTCTGGACGCTTATTCCACGGATATACACTGCAGAGCAATTGAATTAGAGACAGCTGGCGTTATGCAAATGTGGTGCTGTGTGCGGCTCTGTAAACGGAAACGACATGACGTATGCAGCGATCCGACAATATAAAGAGTGATGCGACGGGAATCAGTAAGAGTCGGACGCAGTATGGGTAAGACGAAGGATCTAAGCGCATTTAGTCGAGGGCAAATTGTCGGGGCCCGACAAATGGGTCACTCCATCTCGGAAGTCGTTCAGGCACTGGAATTTTCACGAGCCACTGTGTCACGGGTGCACCGTAAGTACATCAAATCCGGTAAAACCATCCCTGCAAAGACCAACTGCCGTGGACAACAGCGTGTGAATGAGCAGGGTCATCATCGGCTAGCTCGCATTGTAACAGTGCACAGACGGGCCACAGTGCAAGAAATCCCTCGGCAATTTAACGCTGGTTCACAAAAACGTGTAAGCAGCCACACCATCCAGAACCATCTCCTCTCTATGGGGTACAAAAGCCATCGTCCCACGAGGGTACCGCTGCTGACCGCACATCAGAGGGTGCAAAGATTAGCATGGGCGCGGGAACATCGCCACTGGACCCTAGACATGTGGAAAAATGTTGCTTGGACTAATGCGTCGAGATTCACGTTACATGCGGATGGCAGGATACGAGTACGGTGCAAACCACATGAAGCGATGGATCCTTCTTGTCAGCAGGGTACTCTTCAAGCTGGTGGGGGTGGCATTCTCGACTGGGGACTGTTTACGTGGACTGACATGGGATCCCTGGCACGTGTGACATCGTACCCCACAGGTCAACGTTACCGGGATATCCTGGACGACCATTTGCTCCCCTTTGTGCGTCTTCAAAATCTCACTGGGAACCTCATCCTGCTACAAGACAATGCACCATGCCATCGCTCCCGAATTGTATCCGAATGGTTGGACGAACATTCTACCGACGTGACCTCGCTTCCTTGTCCAGCTAGGTCACCTGACCTCAATCCCATCGAGAGAGATGTTCGAGGCTCTGACCCCCTCTCCCCTCCATCAAATCTTCGTGAACTGTGGGAGCTTGTTCAGGGGTTGTGGATCCGTATGGCTTCCCAGCGCTTCCGGTGTCTTGTCGAGTCCATATCCGAGACGAATCGCTGCCGTCGTCAGGGCGATAGGTGGTGCTACACGTTACTAGACAGGTATCTCTAATTCAGTTGCTCTTCAGTGTAATATTATCACGTTATCGCGTTGTTATCTAATGTTATGTCGTAGTTTGATGCAGTGAAATTATTAGGTCAGCTTGTAGATGATTGAATTCCAAAATGATGGTAGGTCGCGTGGCACACTATCATTGCAGGGAATTTCTATACTCTCCTTCTTTGCGGTAGTTCTGAAAGTGGTGAACAGGGCAAACACTTTCCTTTCTTTTTCGCTGTGGAACAGCGGGTTTGTATTATACTATGCAGCAGTTCCATATTTATATGATTACAAACCTAGTTTTTCTTTCTCGGTTCTTAACTTTAAACTCCAAAAGCGTCTTGTATTCGTCTTAAGTAACTTGCCTTGATAATGTATCCCGTTAGCATGCGAAAGCTAAAAATATCGTTGTGACTACACCAGTTGCAGATTTCAGAGATATAATTGACTTTTCAATTAATATTGTGCATTTATTATCTCTTGAATGTGTTCTAAAGATTTAATTCTCCAGTCTTCTAATTATTCGATTTGAAAAATTCCTTTTGCCTCGATATTTTTTCAGCTGTGAGGAATATTTTGTGAAAATTTTGTGATTTTACTTAGCTCATTTTTCTTCTGCGGGCAGGCGTAAGTAGTTTTTCTGTTTCCCGTTTAATGTGCCGTTCTAGAAATCCAGTTGATTTTTTCTTTTACAATAGGTTCTATTCCAGACGAAGTACACTTTGTACATGGGAACAAAATAAATACTTTTTTTAGCTGTTTTCCTTTTCTTTTAGTGAAAATCTGCTTTGAAGTTCTTTCTTTCGTGCCGGAAATGATTCAGAAGACGTGCTCATTATACCTGAAAATTTGCTATCATGCTTCTCGTTTATTTTAATAACGTGTCTTCACGTTTTATTAACCGAGGTAATCAGCGAAAGTTCTCACAATCTTTTAACAGCCATTAAAATCTCATTGCCGGCTCTTTATTTGCGATATGGCTTCATTCTGAACATTTTTTATTGGATCGATATCAGGTTTACGTGAATGCTTCAACAAGGCATTATTGAAAGGTATAAGGAAATTGCTTTCAATTTTGTAAACTCTATTCTAAATAACCGGTCCATCTTGTAATCTTCTTCAAACAGATATTCCGTTTCAATTTTTGACTTTTAATTTCTTCATCATTAAAAAAGTACTGCCTCTTCTTTATCTCAATCCTGGATAAGTAATATGGTACTATGAAAAAAGTTAATCTGAGATTGTCGCTGAATCAATATCTCGTGGTTCCCAAAACGAAACTGCTCTTGGCCATAATCTGCATAAAATTAAGATGCCCAATATGTGCGCCAACGTCAAATACTAAAAACGTTTTATTTTTTATTAATCATTTTTGGTATTACTAGTACATGCAAACGATATGAAACTTTTTCATTTTAAACTGGTCAAACAAACAAGTAAATAAACTGACTAATCAGGAGATAGTGAAACATGTAGTCAACTGATTTTTAATAGTTTTGTTCCTTTGAGGAATAGCTTTTTTAGTGTAAGTCAGAGTGTTTTGGAAGTGATAGTCAAATTAGATATCACAGACAGATAGATGCTTAATTAATCAAGCAAGTTTACATACCTCACAAAACTTGAAAATCGCATCTCCGTGGAACGGGAATCGGACCAACAACTCCCGATTTACGTTCGAGCATGTTACCGTTACACCACCCAGAACAAGGTATCTCCAAGCAACTGAGGATGTTTATCGGTTCTGCGCAAATCGAAGCATATATGTGATCCTTCATCTTAGCGTCACGCGCGTGATGGACATGCCTGAATTGTCCAAAAGCGGACTCATTGCACTGGGGCTAAGGTAAGAGCCTGCTGTTTCTCAAAAGACAGGCATTTTGGACTGAAAACAAAATACTTCACGAACTGTTCAGACAAAAGGCTGAATGCAAGAATAGTTGTTGATTCCATTTATAATGATATTGTATGATGTAGAAAAATTATGCCCACTAATTTCGCGATAGGTGGAAATAAGATGTTTATTTCATGGAACTGAGCAAAATCTATGTGTGTGTTTGTGTGTGTACGCTCAGAAGAACAAATGATAAAACCATTGAAAAAAAAGAAGCTTTAGAATTTATTGAAATATTTTCGAAATGCGCTCACGTTGTTCAATTAAAAAGTTTCCTTGAGTGATAAGTGAATTGTATTTTCAATTTTCTCTTTAATATTAATCTTTGTTTGATTCATTTGTTTCCTTAAAAGGTTTCCAGTCATTGATTGAAGCTCCAAATAATTATCATTTATTAATACTACATGCACAAAATGGACTATAAACTCCAATGAAGCTTCAAATTAATTAGAATTTTGGGCTGCAAATAAAGCGTTTTCAGAACTCCATGACACGGAAGCTACGTAAGATAACAATTTGAAAAAATGATTTATTATTGAAATTAACAGTTTAAATTTTCTTATTGCTGTGTTAGCGCGATTTACTTGACAGTCACTTGAGAAACACAACGCCTCAATTTTTTTCAGTTAAAAGAACTTATATTTTTTCCTGAGATACGTAGACATCAATTCTTTCTTACTGGAAGTACTTCCAAAGTGCTCAAAATATATTTTGGCATTTTTGATCAAAAGTTGACCTATCAAACGCAGTATGAGACATCGCAGAAAGAAAAGATGATCTACAGTTTGTAAAGCAGCCGTGTGCGTTTATTTATAAACAACTAGGATGCAGATACGAAAAAGAAACGAAATGGTCAGACAAAAGGTACAGAATGGCACACACTGCGTTCAAACGAGAAAATTCATTATGGGCTCCAAAGAAATGAGAAGCACGCGAGACTTGGTCATTCAGTACGTTGTGTCACCTCATCGGTTGTCCCTAATCGCTTGGCACTTCTGTGGCATACCGCAGATGACATAAGTCAGCTGACTTTTAAGTGCTTCTAATGTAAACGAGGCAAACGAGTTCCGAAAGTGTAGCTCCGGGCAGGGCACCCTTGCTAAGCTCCTGTGTAGTGAATCCCAGACATGCGCAATGGAACTAAGGTCGTGGAACCTTAGAGGTGGAGGTAAACGTGGGATTCCGAGAACCGAGAGCTAGTTGATCAAAATGTGAGTTCGATGAGGTCGTGCACTATCATCCGCAAGACCGAAACTATCATATCCCACACTGGAGAAATGTGACAGTGCTACTGTTCATGTGTAGTCGATAAATGTACAGCTTCGTGAGGCCATCAAAACGTGACTGAGTGGCGGCGGAACGTATGCACGGGTTGGTCAAATGCACGTGGTCTTCAGATTCTCTAGAACCGTAGTCTCCGATTATGGGGATGGACACCAAACTTATACTCATTGCAGAATAGGACGTTTTGCCAACCTCGTGCTTACTAACATCTTTGTTTTCTAGTTGACGCAGACACTGGCATGTGGTGCAGTTGATATTTCTACCGTTGATCTTTCTGATACAGTCGACGGTGAAAGTGATAGCATTGTAGGGTTTCTGCGAGCGTTTCTTGTGAGGTACCGGTCTTTCTGGGTTAGGGTTGTCCTCCGACGACCACTTCTCGGCCTGTCTACAACATCGTCTTGTTCTTGAAAGAGTTGCTCCAACATCTGTCCGTCTGATCGCCTTTTGAAACATCCCAATGGTCCCGTAGCGTCTTCTGGCCATCAAATGAAACTTCTGCATTGCTAACAATCCGATAGTAGCGTTGGCCACAGCTCACAGTTAAGACACACCCCGGTCACAATGAATATTTCGAAGACTAGTTATACTTTATGCATTATTATTCTTGCGCCTGCGTGTACATGACAGTAATGAAATGTGCAATATTGCGTTTCGTACTCTCACATCTATAATTATGACGTGATAGTGTTTGCATTGACATTCTCCTGGAGTTATGAACCCCATTACGCCTAATTCTTATTTTATTTTATTTTTTTATTTATGTATTTATGTATTTATTTATTTATTTATTTATTTATTTATTGAGCAGTTTAATCCTTTGACGGAGAGGAAATACAGCCTTCTGTTTCTAAATGGCTTTAGTAGAATATTCGGATACAGATCACACAGAAGTAGTTCTCAGAAGATTTTGTCGTTGAATGTTGAACTAATATGACTTCTCTGTTGTAGGTGGAGGTAAAGAAATTTATCAGCACAGGGATTTGCATTATCATCTGCATGGTCACTAGAGAGAGAGAGAGAGAGAGAGAGTCAAAACCTTCATTTACTTCTGCCAAGCTTCATTCAGTTAAATTTATGAGAATAGAATAATAAATATTCGAAAGCTCATAAACAGAATGTTTTTACTTTCAGATCATGCCTTAGCCACCTGGAATAAGAAGGAAAATGCAGTTTCGAAATTAATACGAGCTTCTCGTTGTTTGTGAGATTGGTATGCGCGCGCATTCTATGCATCCTGCTTGCTGAGGATATATATATTTTTTTATGAGTAATGTAATCGGAAATTCTTCGGAATATAAAAATATATCAAATTTCTTAAACAGTAAACATATTTCTTATTTATATTTACTAAAAAACTGCTATTAGCCGATAGTTTGTCGTCGTAACTTTAGTGGAGTTATCCGATAGGTACAACCGTTTCAAACGAAGTATTGTTTTTGAATAAATCACGATGTAAATTATTTTAATCAAATCTGAAATATGCCGTTTCACTGCACAGCAGCTTCAGATTTGATGAAATGACTGGCGCTGCGCTTTCAGGGGCGGAATTCCGAGATTACATTACCGAACTGATGCCATATTGATCTGATTACAAGCAGAAACATGCTGTACAAGTGGGTAGTCGGCAATTTAAAACTAATTTGCACGCTCTATTTACTAAATTCCATCTCTGTTAATTATTGTATTCGTCATAGTTCGGTAACAATTAATTTACAGTATAACGAAGTAAATTTCTCCGTCATTTTTATCCGCGCCGGGGTTCGAACCCGGGTCCCCTCATTCCGGAATAAGTTGCTCTACCAATTAAGCTACGCAGACATTGATTCTAATTGCTATCTGCCTTTATGTCGTGTGCGTCCTTCTGGCAGGTACGTCACATCTCCTGGTACGTTACATCATCTCCCCCTTATTTTTCTTTTTAAGTGCTGCTCATATTTTTCCTATCTCGCGGTGTGGAAATAACATCACACCAATGCGAGATTTTGAACGGTCGGGTCATCCGGATAGTTCGGGCGCCATTATAACGAAGTACATTTCTCCGTCATTTTTATCCGCGCCGGGGTTCGAACCCGGGTCCCCTCATTCCGGAATAAGTTGCTCTACCAATTAAGCTACGCAGACATTGATTCTAATTGCTATCTGCCTTTATGTCGTGTGCGTCCTTCTGGCAGGTACGTCACATCTCCTGGTACGTTACATCATCTCCCCCTTATTTTTCTTTTTTTTTTTTTTTCTTTCGAAGTGCTGCTCATATTTTTCCTATCTCGCGGTGTGGAAATAACATCACACCAATGCGAGATTTTGAACGGTCGGGTCATCCGGATAGCTCGGGCGCCATTATAACGAAGTAAATTTCTCCGTCATTTTTATCCGCGCCGGGGTTCGAACCCGGGTCCCCTCATTCCGGAATAAGTTGCTCTACCAATTAAGCTACGCAGACATTGATTCTAATTGCTATCTGCCTTTATGTCGTGTGCGTCCTTCTGGCAGGTACGTCACATCTCCTGGTACGTTACAACAGGTTTCTATCCTTTTCAGGATGGACTGCTATTTATTAGGCGCTTGTTAAAAGTGTTCAACATAAAGCTCACTTATTTGGATAGCCATTCGTTCACGATAGGAACTTTCTACATGGGAATTTCTACTTCCTATTTCTGAAGATTTGTCATCCGAATCTATGCTAAATTGAACTCATAGATTTAAGATTGTGTTCGACTTCATGAACAGGTTTTACGTTAACCGCTTGACTATGTCGCTCATTTCACATGGAAAGCGAACCCCTGCCGAAAATCAACTTCCAGGTGCTTTATATATTGTATTATCTCTCAGATGAAAATGAAGGTTTGCGGTCTGCCATTGTTCATCTTTGTTAATATTTCCGGGGAAAATACTTTCTTTTTCTTTCCTTATGTTTTTGTTTGTTGAGGGTTTAACGACCGTCGTGGCCAACTCAATGGGCTATAAGCAATCGCCGTCCCTAATTTAGGGCCACTGATTGCAGGGAAGGGAGAGCCAGTGCCGTAAGACAAACACGACATCCATGCCTTATCGAGATTCGAACCTAGACCCACTTGGACGAACAGTCGTAAGTTGAGAAAGACTGCCACCTTCTATGATTTCTTTTGAGAACGTTTCCCAATCTTTCACAGTGGCTCTCTTTTGTGTTGCTGCACATGAACTCGAAATTTTTATCAGTAATTCCGCTACTACACTGGTTTCCATAAATTAAGCAATAAACGGAAAAATCGAGATAATTGTGCGAAATATAGTTCAAATTGCACAAAATTTGAATATATTATGTACGGAAGTCAAATGAGTGGCGCTGGTGGCAGTGCTTTATGCAAATGCGCAAGAGCTTAAAACCAGCTATTTTGGAGGGAGTCTCCAATTCATGTGCGGAGGTGAATGACAATATTTCGAGATAGCGGTTTTGTTAACATAACTTCGAGACGTCATTTACCAGCGGAATTACGCTAAAGAGCGATAGGCCGACTCGAAGCAGGGTAACGGCAAGCGGGCGTCGCAAGATAGCTCAACGTCGATCGTTCTGTGATCAGCAGGATGTAGCATCAGTTCCAAGTCACAGGTGCAGCTTCCCGAATGTACAGCGAAGGTAGGTCAAGGGCGACGACCTCCGCGGATGACTGGTATTTGCAGCTTTCGGCACGACGGAACAGAACTGTTACACCGACTCATCTTAGATATGTGCTTGCCGCAGCCACTGAACGGACGGTATCAACTTCAACGGTACGCAGAAAGTTACATGCCAGAGGACTCTATGCTCGGCGACCGATATTATGCGTGCACCTCGCTCCCCTGCCACCAGAGGTAACGTTTTATTTAGGCACGAATGCATGTGAACTGGACTGAAAATCATTGGAGGTCCGTTATGTTCACTGATGAGTCGCGATACTGTTTTCAGAGTGATTCTAGCCGAGTTTACATCTGGAGAGACGCCGTTTCTCGCTATCTTCCCTCTAATATCCAGGAAAAGGACACATATAGTGGTGGCGGTAGTGTTCTGGTGTAGGCAGGCATATCGTTAGGCGGCCGTACTGACCTCTTTGTGTTGCCAGATGAAATCCTCAATGCTCAGAGGTATAGAGACGACATCCTGGACCCTATTGTTCGTCCGTATGCGTCCACAATTTTTTGGCGTTACATTTTTACTGCAGGCGGATAACGCCCACCCTCACACAGCTCGTCTCGTGCACCAGGACCTGGAACAGGAGACTGTAGTCCGTGTGGAGTGGCCAGCACGCTCTCCCGATCTGTGCTCCATTTAGTATGTCTGGGATATTCTTCAGAGGCGTGTTGCTGGCGTCCAGCCACCTCCCCGCACGCTGCAGGAGTTCCTCACTGCTTTGCTCAAGCAATGGACACAGCTACCCACGGAACTGCTCGACACCATAATCAACAGCTTGGAACATCGCTGTCGGGCCTCTTTTGCTCTTCAGGGTAACCACACTCCGTATTGAAGTACCTTTTCCTATTTCATCTTGATACCTATATTTCTGTATTTTCATATTTGCATCATTCATATAAAACGTAAATGCTTTGTATCACATGTTCTTACGGTGTTTTTTTTGTTGTTGTTTTTGCATTTTGTCTGACAAAGCTTACCACCAAATTTCTTCCGAATCGGTTGCACACTTTTTGAGTTATCACGATTTTTCCATTTGTTGCTTAATTTATGGAAACAAGTGTATTTCCCTTTCTCCATGCGTAACTTATTCTACAGTATTTCCAAGTTATTTGTGCGCGTGCGTCATGAGTCGCGGCCGGGAGAGGGTGAACATTTTTTCTTATATCAGTTTGAATCTCAGCCTAGAGAAGGTTTGCTAACAGCCTGATAAAAGAAAACAAGCACTGCTAGACCACTGCTAGGGAGAACTTCAGAATATTGATTTTCTTGAGTTTGGTATTATCAAATGAACAATTGTTTCTCCAAAATTTGCGTAGCAAAAATATTTACAGATTTCTTTTCGGAGTTTCCATGTACTCTATTTGACAAGAACATGTGAACACAGAAAATATATCTGTGGTTCCTTAATAGGAGTATTTGGTGATGTAAATGTCATTCTTATGCTACGATTGCCAGATATCTAAATATAAGTAGGAGTTACCTTCGACATGCAGCTATACGCGGATATTCATATCATTCTACGTAGTAAAATGAAACAAGAAATAAAAAAAATTCCGATCTTCAGAGAACAAATAAGCTTGATTTACTTCTAATGAGATATATAAAGAAGAGAAAAATTCGAACAGAGGAGAAAGAAAAGAATGACGTCACGCCGCCGCTGAGGAAAGTAGAGAAGTTCTCGCCTTTCAGCAACGCGCCCTCTATGCCGTCTGCTTTCTAAATCCTGGGGAAAATTCTAAGAGCAGCAACAGGCAGAACCTCGACGCTACGTGTTGTAGCAATGTAGCACTCAAGGGGAAAAACAGAGCCGCCCCTACGGTTTGTGGAGCCCAATGGCCTACACTTTTGCAGGGCCGTCGTCTATATAAACAATCTGATTAAAATGTATTACAAAATTCATGAGTCCATGTGAGGTAAAGAATCACCATCTAATGCATAGGCCAAGGTTGTATTTTTTGCTTCAGAGTTGTGAATTTTATACGAATGATTTCCTTTTTCATTTTCATCTGCGATTAGATCTTCATGTGCTAAATTTGTTGGAATTTCATCTGAGTTATTTAAATGTTGGAACGATAAGAATAAATTTGATTTACATTTTAATCTATGTGATCAGTAATTAAGTCATTATTGACTATATCATCTCGTTCATGCTCAACACGAGTCTCGTCGCTTTCATGACATCGCCAATGTCATGACTTATTGTTCATTGTTTCCAGTTTAAAAAAATTAAGTAGACCTATTTGCTGATCTTCGATTTGTTTTTTTATTTCTGCTTTCTTTCTTTTCTGAGCACCACTTTCGTAATTTTTATTTCTATTTCGATCTCATCTTGTACTCTTTCTCAATTATTTAAAACAGCTTAAAAATAAAATTTTTATATACAGAGTTATTCTGGTAAATTTGAAAACTTTATGTACATACAACGGCCGTTCCATAAAAACTGATAGTGAAATCACACAAAATGAGGAAATATAGGCAAAGAAAAATATATGCTATTCTTTCTCAAAGTATGTACCCTCGGATGATATGCAACGGTAGATGGAAGTTGCTTTGGCGACCCCTGTACAGCTTGAATAACGTCAGCATCTGTGTTGAATGTTGAACACGGAACTTCTGCTTCATTGTTGGATACAACCAGAAATCGCACGGGGCATTTCGTAAGAAACTGTTGGAACACAAGCAGCCACATGTGGGCGGGCGTTATCATGGTGTAGGGTCCACAATATGATAACGCCTTGCCACCAGTTCCGGTCGCTTAATCGATATGTGCCGTCGCAGACGCTTCAAGACTGAAATGTATTATAATACTCAGCATTGACAGTAATTTGATGAACGGCATTCTTGTAGACTACACCTTTATGATCTAAGAAAATTATCATCATCACCTTCCCAGCTCATTTGGTTTGGCAAACGTTTTTCGGAGGAGGAGAGCATGTGTGCTTCCAGACATTCGTTGCCCACTTCGTGAAGGGGTTTGAAATAGTGGACCCATGTTTCATCGGCAGTTATTACTGTCTTTAGAAAGGTTGGATCCCTTCCAATCATTTGATTCCACTCATGACACACCTGCACTCTGACTAATAATTGTTCTGTGATGATTGTTCGTGTTGTGTGTTCCAGATGATGATGGATACCTCATCACCTGACGAGGTACCCATCTGGAACACACACGATGTAGCAGTAATTGTTCGCGTAGAATGCGGAATGCCGACGTTTTTGAAATATTAGTTTGCGCCGATATGTCTTCACCCGTCATTCGTCGATCTTCTTGCAGGATTGCCCAAACAGTACTATTAATACGCTCCGTAACAACACTTTCATGTCGACCAGGCCTAGGAGAGAATTATGCCGACAAACACCCTTTTTTGAAATCATGGCACCATCCAAAAATCGTTGACTCACCCAAACAGTTACCTTTGTAAGCTTTTTTCATTACATCAAGTGTTTCTGGAGCCGTTTTACCCAAACGATAACAAAATGTAATGGCACAACACATTTCACTTCTTAACTCTAAATCACTCACCTCCTTAGCTGTATGGCGAAATGCAGACGTACCTTAAACAACTGCGCAATAACGAAATCAGAATCGTCTGCCATAGCTAATAACTGTTGACACAGATACTTTCTTAATTCAGTTAGTCATCTGAGTTGTTATTTTTCCGCCTCCCCGCTGTGTCCAACCCAAAAAATTACTCTGTTTTTATGGAACGGCCTTTGTAAATAAAATAATTAATTGAGACAAGAATAAATGCTTCATTGAAGAAACATCTTGTAGAGTATTTGATGCACAAACACACTTCGTAATTAGTCAATGAACCCACCGTTGGCGGGGATAACGGCGCCTATCCTTGAGCGGAATCGGCCGCAGGCCTTGGCGATCTGTTCTTTGTTCATATGGATCATGACATTGTCGATGTCATGCCTGACGGAGTCAAGGGTGCTGTTGGACTCTCTTTTAACTACGCCCCACAAGTAGTAATCCAAGAGATTTAAGCCAGAGGAGCCGGGGGTGGGGGCAGGGGAGCAAACGTCTGGAGACCAGAGGACGTTCTCTTCGAGTTATTTCTTAGTCGTTTTGGCCTTTTGGGCTGAGACCGAGTCCAGTTGGAAGATGTAAGGCCTCCTCCTGTCATCAATGTCATCCATTTTAGGCTACACTACATCTCGCAGTGCCTTAATGTACACGTATGCGTTCACCCTTAACCCTTTTAAAAGAAACGAAGAGGTGTGACATCTTCTTTGCTAGAGATGACCACGAGCACCATGAGGGTGGCAGGAAATTTTGTGTCATCGAGGTCCCCTTTGGGCACGTCGTAAGGGTTTTTACACAACTGCGCATACCTGTTCATTCCTCCTACTGACAGTCTGGGCCTTGTCAAAAAATTTCTTATCTGAGGACAATCTCAACAAGTTGTTCTTCTTAAGGACCTTTGTTGAGCAGTTTCTTTGTTTTCGTCAGACGCCTTTCCTGCATGTCCTGATCGATGAACTGACCCCATCTTAAGAACGTAGGAGTTATAGCGTATTATAACGAAGCAAATTTCTCCGTCATTTTTCGTCCACGCCGGGGATCGAACCCGAGTCCTCTTATTCCGGAAAAAGTCGCTGTACCAACTTAACTACGCAGACGTTCGTTCTCGCTGCTATCTGCCTAAATGTCGTGTGCGTCCTGCGGGTCTGGCACGTCACAGTATGTCCCCGTGGATGATACGGTGTATGGTATCATAAGCAATATCCAACTCCTTAGATAAGGCGTTCATTGATTTCTTGGGGTCATTTTCCACCATCCCTTGCACCTTGGTGACAAACTCGGATGTCCTGATGGTTTTGGAACGACAGTCATGTTTCTCATGCTTGGTAGGGTTGTCGTCGAAGTCTCCTGCGTTGCCGACCTCGCTGTTGATCTTGTAGACCAAGGACAAAGAGGATTTGGGGAACTCAGCAATCTCCCTTCCGGTTCTCCCGTCACCGAGAGCTGACAGGACCAATGCTCTCTTGATTTCTACTGTGACATGGATATTCATGACGATGTTATCGAGGATTTACCTGGGAAGATAATAAACTGAACCCTCAAATGGCGACTTAATACATATTTGAGGATATTAGATATACACCATATTGACAAACGTCACCGGATACCTAGAAGAGAAACACAATATTGAATTTATTGACATACATTACTACGGAGTTGGTCAACCTTTGGCCTTAATGCACGCACTGACCCTTCGGGACGTGTTTTCGACAAGGTTTTGGAACACAGCGATAGGTATGCTCTTCGATTCAGTACATTATGCTGCCGCTAACTGTTGCTTACTAGTGGGCCTTGGATCCAAACTTCTTATGCGGCGCTCTAATTCATCCCATAGGTGCTCTATGGAATTACGATCAGGGCTCCGTGTTGGCCAGGGCACACACGTTACGGAATTATCGTTATTCCACGGCGTAACAGTCCTTGCTTCGCTCGGTGCATTATACTGATGGTACCAACAAGGCTCGGTTCCATAGTATTGCCACAGAGTTGGTAGAGCATAATTGTCCAGAATATCGAGGTAGACGTGCTGGGTTACAGGTTTGTCCACGATAACCAATTGTCCGGGACCATACCGCGAAAAATATCCCCACGCGAGTACACTGCCAGCTCTACACTTGACCGTAAGAACAGTACACTATCGTAAATAGCGTTCACCCTGCTTCCGCCATACACCCACACGGCCATCAGACTGATGGATTGTGTATCTGAATTCATCAGTCCATACGACCCGTTTCCATTAATCTACGGTCCACGATAAATGTTCTTTATACCATGCAACACGACGAGTAGCATTCCAAGTGGAGATGAAAGGCTTATGAGCAGCCGCACGACAACGGTAACCCATGGAATGAAGTTCTCTGGGAATGGTACGTGTACATACCAAGATTCCAGCATTTTTACTCACTTGTATACTGAGGTTTTATGCAGTACTCCGTCGATTAGCTGTAACGATTATCCTGAGGCTTCGACGTCCTCTACCCCTGCATTTCTTTGGTCTGCCTGCGCGTTTCACTGCTTCAGGCACGCCATGTGTCTCCCACTTATTCAGTACATCCAAAACAGTTGACTTGGGTATGTTCAAACACCTCTCGGTTTCTCTTATGAACATCCTCCTAATATAACACCCAACAATCTTTCCTTTCTTAAAATCAGTTCTCTCCCGCCGCGACATTTTAACTCAACCTTACAGTGCGATATGATCGTGGTCAGCTGCAGGCTTGTTTTTATATTGTTTGCAGCTGTACCTCGCATCTTAACAACGCAGCGGATCCGTTAATTTGATTTTGAAGGGGTGTTCGGTGACTTTTGTCAATATAATGTATTTATCTAATGACATTCCGTATTCACCATGACAGCACTGTATTCAAAGCATATTTTTAAATATTATTTGTGGTATATAAATATATTATAACATTATTTGTGGTATTGGCAAACTGGAGAATGGAATGTTGACAGCATATTTACATTGCATAGTGCCTTTTCTTGCCAGCGCATTACAGTCATACTACTCTATCTGGTTCAGGTCCGAAGATCTCGCGGGCCATTTAGTCCTGGGAATATCGTCACTCTCCAGGTATTCGTCCACTAGCCGAGCCGTATGGGAAGGGCGTTATCATCCATAAAACAGAACTGGGGACTAACCGCGCCTCTGAAAATCTGTACATACGGCTCTACGATGTCATCATGTAGCTTACAGCAGTCAGGGTGCCTTCATGGAACATTTTCAGCATCGTGCGTCCGTCCAACATGATGCCATCCCAAACCAGGTGGCCTGCACCACTATAATGGTCAATGTTCCTAATATTGGAGGGAAATTTTGGGCTTCCCTAATCTTTTTGAAACGTACATACGTCGAGAATCCGTGTTTAAGGTGTACCACCTCTCGTCACTGAAAATGAGACAGGAACATTGATCATGGGTCCATGGATGATGTTGTCGAGCTCAATTCAGACGGACCCTTCTGGAAGATGCAGCGTGTGAGATACAGACCATTGGCCTTCTTGCATACAGACCACTCTCGTGGAGCCTTCTCTAAAGTAAACAGTTTATCATGATTCCCGTAGCACAGGAGAGTTGCCAGGCTGTCGACTCCCTATGGCGGCGAACTGTTCGAAACAAACATCGATCGTTTTGACTTGTCGTTGCTCCTGGGCGTCCTTTCCCCGGCCTTCAGGTTATTGTTTTGTTTCCTGGAACTGTATCCAGAGAATGGAAACCACTTGCTTCGATACATTCAGTCATCTTACCACCCTAGATTACAATTACTCAGCTTCCAATTTACCGATCTCTCTCCACCATAAAGATTTTTCTAAGCGCTGGCGCGGAACCATTCTTTCACTAACAGTCCAACTCAAGCTTCAACTGCTGCACCCCGCTCATAACAACGTTTATTTAAGTCGCGTGCCTGCCAGATCAATGACACACGGTCGTCATTTGCATACTTCCGTAGGAGTAAGTACAGCATTTCCTGGGTACGTCGATTTACCTTTTCCCCTTGCATATGTCTCTGAAACATCATTACGATCGGTCGTGTCGTTTTGTACATATTCACGAATTTGTATTTGTCTCGTTAATTTTTGACACCAGTTTAGTTAATTCAATCGCAGATGTTGATTGTGTCGAACAAATTAATGGAAGGCTGCACCCAGTTAAATTGAATTCCCCATCCAGACAGACTTTCTCTCTGTGGGTGATCCGGAATGAGGCGAAATCACCCTCAGAAATCTAAAGTTCTGTATCGCGAGATGGAAATTTCTTCGTTGACTAAACACAAAAATAGTTACTTTTGGAAGTAGTGCGCTCGACACCGCGTCGCACCGTTAACAGACAGTTTATGGGAAAATGTAGACAGGAAAGCGCACTATTATTTGTAATTTCGACACTTTGTAACGTATACTCTAATTTCACTTTGCCTTTTGGTTCCAGCGCTCTGATGCAAATTTTGGTTTATTGTCGTTAAGCATTTTCAAATTTTAACGCTACATTTTCTCCCTCGACGAATGTTGGTTTGGCAATCTGACGTTACGTCCCGGGTGAGTAATGTATGTGGACAAGAGCGATAAAAATGTTGTTTACGATATTTTCGGCGACAGAGAGGTTGAGATACCTCGGAGTGATTTGTTGTGCGAACGATTGATAAGAATTGATACTTTATACACTGCTGGCCACCCAAAATGCAACACCAAGAAAGACACGAGATAGCAAAGAAGGATTTACTGGACACATAACAATAGATACAAAGATGAAACGATTGAGCTTACAGGCCAATGCGACTTGCGGAACACGCAGACATCAAGAGTTCGTGTGGCTTCCATGGCTGGCTATAACGGCCGCTACACGCCGCTGCATCGAATGAAACAGGCTTTGGATGTGGGCTTGGGGTATGTCGGTACAAGCTGCTTCCACACATGGCAACAGTTAACGCTGAAAGTCTATCGAACGAAAGGTGACTATAAAATAATTCACCGATGCTGTCACACCTACGGTCATTCACAAACATATTTTTCAAATTGCAAGTCAACAGTTGATCAGGCGTAGCCACGGGTGGTGCTTGCCGGGCCACTCGGTTGCCGATCAGCGACCACACGTGTTCGATGGGTGACATATCGGGAGAACAGGCGGTCCACGGCAGCAGTGAAACCTGGTGGGCCGTGAAGTATTGTTGCACGATGCGCGCCACGTGCGGGCGCGCATTGTTCTGTTGAAAAGTGGCCACTGGCAGGTCCTGCAAGTAAGGGACGACTACAGGCTAAAAAACGTCGGAGATGTAGCGGTGGCTGTTGAGTGTACCTTCGATGCGTACCACAGGGGTGTGGGTGTCATATCCAATTGCGCCCCAAACCATAACGCCAGGCGACGGACCGGTATGGCTATGCATAATGCAGGCTTCATACAGTCTCTCGCCGCGGTGCCGCCACACACGCGGTTCCAACCATCGTGGTATTGCAGGCAGAAGCGGGATTCGTTGGAGAAAACAATATCGTGTCATTCCGTAGTCCAAGTGCGGCGTTCAACGTCCCACTGCCGCCGCACTCGCCGGTGTTGTAACGTCAATGGTAATCGGAGCAATGGGAGCCGTGCAACAATTCCCCGCTTCTGCAGACGACGTCGAACGGTACGTGCTGACAGAGGTTGTTGCGCAACACACCCTAATTCCTGCGCTAACGTTCGTGACGAGGCGGTGCGAGCCGCCAATGCCCGCCGCACAACATGCCGGTCTTCCAGTTCGGTGGTGTGCTGCTGCTGCGGCAATCGTCCACGTCGATCCGTCCGTCCCTTTTGCACCCACCGAATCCATACTCGCCTCACTGCGGCGGGATGTCGTTCCACCCGGGCGTCGATGTCTCGGTATGATAAACCGCTGTCAGGATAAGCCACTATTCGTCCTCTGTCGAACTCCGAAACGTGCTGGAACGACTGCCGTATTCTGAGACGAGGCATCAGGAAGCTTCCCACGCACAGGTCCGGCCGCACAACACACTTCCACTGCTTACACCCCGCCTTCTGTGCACCATTCTTATAGTGCTTCTCTGTGGCGTGCCGGGCACACATGATTTGCATATGCCCTGCAATGCTAATCGTTTAAACGTCCTCTCGCGGGCGACGCATGCTGCGAATTTCAGGCCAATCGGATGCTTCCTTCTTGGTATTGCATTTTGGGTGGCCAGCAGTGTAGTTAGGGTGTAATGTACGAGCTTGTTTGAATCGCTCATTTTGGATGCTATGTCACTTTGATAGTGAAATCTCAAATTGCTGTCGAGTCAATGAGACTTGCCCAATATTTTTAGCACGTCTATGTAAAAAAGATCGTGCTTATGTTATCGGTATGTCCGTCCGTCCGTCTGTGGACACCATATCTCCGCAATTGTTAGTCCGATTTGAAACAGTCTTTCTGCGTTCGAAAGAAGAGAAGAATGATGGTCCTTGCAATCTGCTTTTTTCCGATGCACAACTTCGCCGCTAGAGGGCGTAAATGCAAATGATATCGAATTCAAAAAACATTTATTCCATACATTTGCTTCTAAACATCAGATTGAAGAAATTATTTTTCTTTTCGATGCCATTTTTAACAAACACTATTTTAGGCCCAGTTTCTTTTTTTAAGTAATGCACAGATTTTCCGCTAGGGAAAACAAAAGATAAATTGCGTTTTACGCGATATCTTTGCTTCTAAATGTCCGATTTGAAAAATTCTTCCTGCATATCATTTCTAAGTTTCGACAAAGAATTGCTTGGCCACTAGGGGGCGTAAGTGTATATTTTTGTTTCTGACGTATTTGCAGCAAAAATCTAAGTCCGAAAACTGGATTGAAAATATTCTTTCGTGAACCGTTAGCATTCACCTCGGAAAACGTTTGGCATCGCCTCCTGCTTAAAATAGCGCTTAGTTTTCCCGCCAGGGGAGTAGATATATATATATATATATATATATATATATATATATATATATATATATATATATATTTGGTCGATATCTCTGCCTATAAGAGTCCGATTTGAAAAATGCTTTCTTTGTTGGAAAGCGTTCTGGTGCGAAATTATTGTCATAATGTTTCAAAATTTTCACGTAAAGCATAGATTTTCCGCTAGGGGGCGTAAAGGTAAATTGCGTTTTCTTCTGTGTCGGTCGTTCTAAAACTCCGATTTAAAAAATTCTTCTTGCGTCGGATACAGCTCCAGATGGGATATGGTTTGCATATAATTTCCAATTTTTTAATAAAGCATGGTTTGGCCACCACGGGCGTAAGTGTTTATTTCTTCTTATGTATTTGCAGCAAAATATGAGTCCTCAAAACACGATGAAATTTCTTTTTGCGATCAAATACTATACTAACTATGAAAACTCTTTTCGTATATTTTCTTCCCGAAGTAATGCAGAAATTCGTCGCTAGCGTGAGCAAATACTTGATGTTTTTCTCAATATCCCTGCTTCTAAATGTGCGATTTAAAAATTATTTTAACACCGGATACGGTTTACCTTGTGGAACAGTTTAGATTTGTATTTGAGGAGTTCTATAGCACATAGTTCTGTCATTAGCTGGTATCCTTGTACTTCTGTTTGCAGCTATGCTGAAACTCCGCTTCTAAAAACCCTTTTGAGAAATTTATTTTTTTAATGTATGTCATTTGCTACAATAGAGATGTGGAGCATTATCTTCTTGAAATAATGCACATATTTCCCCCTTGGGGGTGTAAAGGTTGAAACGTTTTTCTCGTTATCTCTGCTCCCAGGTGACGTATTTGAAAAGTCATTTTTCCTTAGAATAGGATTTTTCTGTGAGGAATATTTTTCACCTATTTTCAACTTTTCCATTATTCTTCTGCTAGAAAGCGTAGAGTTATACCATGTTTCCTTCTATATTTCTTTTTTTAGCTGTTCGATTTGAAAACCGCTTTGTCTCTGATACCTTCCTTCTGTTATGAAAAACATTTTATGCGCCATTTGCTGATCTTCGTAACCTTCTTTTTAGCCGCTAATGGACGTAAGTAGCTGTTTATGTTTCTAGATGATTTATCGATCGTAGAAGTCTGGTTGGGGTTTTATCTTCTAACCGGTTTCATTGACTTTGAATAACTTTGATAAATTTTATTCGAATCGGAACGAATTCTAAGGCGTGCTCATTATAACCGAAAATTCGGTGTGATCTTTCTCGTTGGTACGTGAATTTGCTTATTCAGCTATTGACCAAACATTAATTGATATGATTTGGAATTTTATGCTTTGGTATTGTACTGACTTATGGGTGATGTTTAAAACCGAAAAACAGTAGTTGACCTAGTAGGTAGATTTTTACTTTTACCTGGCCGTAAATTCCATTCAGTACTTCACTAATTAATTATGTTATATATTTAAGCCATCGAGATCACGACTTAAACTTTATGTAACATTTCAATAAGAAGAATAAGCTTTACAGTGACGTATGTTGTGGTTTTAGTTGAAGCATAAGCGAATAACAATATATACAGTTCATTTTACGCTAAAACTCTCCAACTTGAAGGACTAAGAATGGGGACCTCAAATACCTTAAATACCCAGTGCTCTAGTGTGTGCTCGGAAGTAAAAAGCTCATGTGAAACTAGTTCAAATGAGGAGATTTGATTCATAGCAGTTGCTTCTCTGGGACTGTAGAAATATAATCCAGGTCTTTGCTTGAAGAAAAAGGCAAGAAGTTAACCTAGCGTAGGAAGAACTCGAAAGCTACTCGAGAACTGCCTCTGAAACAGCAAAGGGTGGGAGTTTCTTGCGGAAGACCGTCCAAGAAACGTGTCCGGATCTTTCACTTTAAGGAAAAAAAGCAAAATTGCCTCCTCCCCACCATTTCCTTCATGTACTGAAATTAGCAACTCGTTGTCAAGGCGCAAAAGAAATCTGGCTACTAAGGAAACTGAAGCACCTGGCAAAGACGATTATATACGCAAACTCGCAATTGATGTTCCATAAAGACCGACAGAAAAATAGATTGATCTCTGTTGACGAGACGAGGAATTCCACAGCCAGTGCAGAACGACCCTGTGAACCACAACCCAGCCTAGTGACCAAGAGAAGGGCATTTTCTTAGCAGCCGTATGCCGAAAATACTACCTGAGGAGTAACGGGGGCTCCCTCAGCAACCTCCACCCCAAGCTAACGCTGCTGCAAGTGCATTCAAGTCTATGTGTGCCTCATGACGGGAAAGAATCTGCCCTGGAATGCCGTTCGTCGAAATCAACGCATGGCTAGTGGTGAATTCAAGGTGCAGCAAGGAAAAGGTACGTGGACAATCGAAAGCTGGAGAGGTGAACGAATTCAAAAATATTTTAATGGAAAGTGCCAATAAAAAACCGGATTACATATACCACCCATGAAGAACTTCAAAAGTACCTGCAGTATACGAGAGGATCCTGATAAGTTCTCGGCCTCACAAAGAAAGAAATTGGCTAGAGCCATGAAACTTACAGACTATTATATATACATATTCACCCTAAAGTAAGTTCAACCCACTTGGCACAGGGTTTCTGGAGTTTCCTTAACACTTCCAAAAACTTTCGAAGTCTGTTCACTCAAATACTGCTCTGCTGCTGGTATCACCTACGAATCATTCAAAAACTGCTTACCTTTCAAACTTTTTTGAAGGTTTGAGAACATCAAATAGTCCAATGGAGCAAGGTTTGGTGAGTAGGGTAGATGGTCTAAGCACTTAAACCCCAGACCCCTCAAAACATCGACTGTCTTGCCAGACTTGTGATACGGCGCTTTGTCCTGCAAAAAGAGAACACCTTTCCGCAGTTTTCATCGCCTCATTTTCTTCAACGCCACGCCTTTAATCGGCACAGCAAGTTGGAATAGTCTTCAGAATTTATCGTTTGGCCATTTGGGAAATCGTCAGTCAGTAAAACGCCTTCCGAATATCAAAAATCTGTTGCCATGACATTTCCTGCAGACCTTTGAGTCTTGGATTTCTTTGGCCGTTGAGAACCAGAGTGCCGCCACTGCAGGGTCTGCTGTTTCGTCTCTGGATGGTAGTGATGTAACCACGTTTCATCAACAGTGACAAGTCGCTGCAAATATGACTTGGAAGTGTCCACTCGTTTTCGTTTCTCATCGGCGTTCAAACATTTGGGAAACTACTTCGCTGATATCTTCTGCATATCCAAGTGCTCATGAATTATGAAACCAACACGTTTCCTGGATATCTCCAGTGTCTCAGCTATTGTTTTAGCCGAGATTCGCCGATCTGACAAAATCAAGTCATGAACACGTACAACAATTTCTGGTTTTGTCACTGTTTAAGACCTCAGATCTTACTGAATCTTCGGTCTCAAAGTCTCCACGCTGAAAGTTGGCACACCATTTCTTCACAGTGGAATATGAAGGGCACTTGCCACTTAATGTTTGCGTCATACACTCATAGATTTCCTTTGCAGTTTTCTTTTGCAGGAACAGAAATTTCATGACAGCCCGGACTTCCACATTTAAACATTCAACACTTTGCAATGACATGATTTAGTTCAGGACGTCAAATATCTGCAAAAACAAGGGCTATTAGTAAAAAAATGGCACTTTACAATGCGAAAGGCCACTCTTTTGGGCTACAGTGACAAAATAATGCTACAATGACAGGAAGTAGGTTAGGCCGACAACATTTCAGCATTCCCTCGTATTTCCATGTCTTTACTATGTATATCTTAGTGACTGTTGCCCAATCATAACAGATGCTAATTTGTGTCGGGTATCGTCCCGTAAAATTTGGTTTACTTCGTAACACTTGCCATTGGACACTCAGATTAATTGAAATTTTAATGTTGGTTCTGATCCCAAATGTTTAGAGCCTTCCTCATTAAAAGACTTACAGCAGATATTAGCGTTAATAAAAAATGTTTCCTACATATTATACTAGAAATTTCTCACAACTCCTTATTTTGGAAGCAAGTAAATTTCCTTAAGGTTAGCTGCTATCTCTGTGTTCGGCGAGAGAAACTCGCCGTTTGGATTAAGTTAAAATTTATTTGTCGCATCCTGGGTATATAAGAAAAATACCACCGAGTAGTAGCAATATCATTGCTGGCAGATAGATGCTGCGTTTTATTGTTTTTCATACAGTCATCTTTCATAAATAAAAATCTACTCACTCTGGAACGGAAATCAGACCTCCATCTCCCGATCTGCGTTCGAACATGTTAGTGTTACACCATCCAGTACAATGATGAAGATGATTGCTTCGACCAACGCACATGTCGAAGATTGTTCGGATTCCTAAGTCACATCTTCTTAACATTGGTTGTTTGGACTTCGTTGTCCTGATTGTGGTACCGGTGGCATGTTCGAACGTAAAGAACGTAATTAGAGAGATGAAGGTTTGATTCCGAATCCAGGGCGATGAAATTCTTAAATTTCCTGAACGATGACAATATGGGAAATGGTAAAATGTACAACATCTATATGCCGACAATTCTATGAATATTACATTTCATGACATTACATTACATATCACTAAGCTGTTCTCTGAGATTCAGAGATTAGCTCCAAAAAGGAATACAAACTACCAGATAGTTTTTACTTAATGTTGCCATATCAAACTACTCCATTTACAGCGATCTTGACATACAACTCGGGCTTAACTGACATCCATAACACGCCGTTCACACGATCTTCTATACTTCATACTCATAATTTGTTTTTCGTGCAGACACTCCTGAATCTGATCCTCCCATGACTTCCTTGGCCTTCCTCTGCCTTTCCTTCCTGCCACTTGAGCTAAAAAGATTTTCTTAGTAAGCATCTCATCACTCATTCTTTCAACATTGCCAAACCACCGAAGCATATTAGTCTCCGTCTTGCTAAAAATATTTTGCTTCACATCATACTGCTGCAACACATCGTCATTTCTCACATAATCAGAAAGTTCTTGCTACAAAGCTCCCGTAAGTAACACATTTCTCCAGCACACAAACTTTCAAAATGTTTTATTATGAGCGAAAATTACAGGGAACGAAGGCGGTAGGCGGCATGTGCCTTTACAATGCCTGAAATCAAAATAACAAGAGTCAGATATATACAAAGTGGGCGCAATTTACATTATGCGAGGGGTATATACAATGCAAGGGAAATAGATGAGTGGGCGACAAGACATAATTATTGTAGTATGTATACAAGAAGTGCGCTATTTACAGTATGAGAGGTGTATATATACAGCGAATGCGCAAGTTACAGTATGAGAGGTGTATATATAATACAGTGCTAGTGAGATAGATGAGCGATGATACAACATAAGTGCAACAATGCAGGGTGTGATAATGGAAAATATATATGTGAGACAATAAATGTACAATTTAGGCGAAGTATATACAGATGTGCGTGAAGCCATATAGGAACAGGGAACGAACTATGTGCAGCAAGTGAAATATACATACAATGCAATGAAAATATAAATACAAATGACGCAGAACATAATGATGCAAATGAAATGTGTACTATATACAGATGTGTACAAAAAGTGCATGACTGAGATATGTAAGATGCAGACAGTAAAGAATGAGCTTGTAGGACGGCTCCAAAACGGATCATACACAGTACCAAGGAATATGTATATGTACAGAATGAACAGCGAAATATACAGGATGTGTATGTACAATTTATATGAACAATATGACGAACGAATGAGCAGAATATATATGACGAAATAAAAACATTGAATATACAGGTACAATGTGAGGCACACAGAAAAAAAATCACTACAAAAATCACTTATTCAGAAGACCCAAAGTAAGTGCACGTGAATAACCTGCAAACACTAACAGTAAAAAGATAAACTGGAGATGGGAATAAGAAAAATGTACAGAAGAACTAAGTCTGATAAGCTTAGGGAGATACTCTCCGGATCCGGTGAGCCAGTCCAGGGTTCATCACAAAGATCAAAGCGGGAAAGGTCCCGACGTAGAGGATGGAAGTCAAATCAGAAGCTGTAGGTCTGCAGAAGGCCCGGAAAACCAGCGGTGTAATGGTGACCATACTCTCAGGAACTGCAGACTCTGGTCAGTGGCCCTGGCAGAGATAAACGCCAATCGGAGCCTGGAGGTCAGCCGGTTGCGGAATTGCGCACAGAGGGTATCTCCTGCTTGAAGGAGCGTAGGCACATTAGAGGTATGACGGAGTTGCAGATAGAAGCAGTAAATCACATGCTTTGCGAGTACAAAGATGTATGCGCATGGCTCAGATAAAGGCACCCGTGGCGAACAAGAAACCAGCAGCGTACTGTATGAAGAAAAAGGCAGCTCTTTGGCACAGAGACACTTGGCAACGGTAAAGGCTAGGTGTAGTAAAGGAAGGATCGCCAGGCAGTACTGGTAGATGTGTAGAACATCAGCATGCTCAGATCAGAAGATGCAGCTGGGTGCGGCTGCCAGCGTCATCCGAAATAACGTGGCCGGCACTGGCAGGCGGCGGTGAAGGAAGAGCCAGTGAATATTCCTTTCATCTGGTGTCGAGATGGGTGAAGCTGTTGCCGACCACACACTCGGAAGAGCGGCGGGCGGCACTCCTGAAATGAGCTGGGGTGCGGGTGGCGATGGATCCAGAAGGATAAAACGATAGAGAGTACGGACAATGAAACTGGAGATCGAAAGAAAAGAGCCACGAACAGGAAGAAAAAAAGGAAGGGGAAGAGAAGCAGAAGAAACGAGAAAGAGGCCCGCCGGAGAAGCGAGATCAGGAAAAAGAGTAATGATCGAGGAGCGGAGAGAATCGTAGAGTGCAAGAGAGGCAGAGGTGCGTGGAAGGAAAGGAGAGAGGTCTGAAAAGGGTTTCCATGTTAGATCGGAGGAAAGTAAGTCTCGGGCGGAAACGATCCAGCGGGGAGCCAAGAAAGGTCAGTGAAATACGGTGCGTTAGGAGGATGGAGGAATAGAAGAGGGGTTCAGTTAGAAGTTCTGAGGTGGTAGCGGGTGGGGCACGGAGTAGTGGCAGAGAGCGAAGAAAGGAAAGCGCCTCTGAATAAACGGGGGAAAGACGCGAGTGGAGGAGAGAAAAGCGATCCATCAGTAGAAACGTTGTGAATGTGAAGCGGGGGTTCCGGGGAGAAATCATCACGTCTCGGAGAAGAGAGGCTGCTGATCTTGGTTCGCAGAGTAGACGCAGAAGGGATACTATCCGGTGTGCTTTGTAGAACTGGCGGACATCCAGGAGCGTAATACCACCAGTGGAGATCGGACGACTTCGATTTGAGACTTGTATCCAATGACGAGCTGGCCACATCATAGTAGAAATGATCCGTGTGACTTCAGCAAGATATTAAGCTGGCATGAGAGCAGCTGCCCACACATGAAGACAAGGATACAGAAGATATGTACGAGCAAGGCGTGCCCGGGTGACGTAAGAGGCGCTGAACTGAGCTTTGCACCAGAAGGCAGCCGATCGAGCAAGGCGATTACGGAGAGCAGCCCACGTGTTGTTTCGGGCAGCTATGGGAGCTCCCAGGTGTACACCAAGAAATTTCTGAGAAGAGGCAGTCCAGGAGGCGCCCCATGGGGAGTCCGTCCTGGACTCCCAGGCACCACACCACAGGCCGGCACTCTTGGTAGTGTTGAGCATCGCTGAGGAGCAAGAAGAGTAGAGTGCATACACATGAGCGAAGGTATTAAATTGCGATTCCACCCGAACGCAGAAAGTCGCGTCGTCGGCGTAGGCGGAGTAGGTTATAGAGAAGTGCCTGGTGCTTGCCGTGGGAGGAGGAAGAGCCGCAAGAAATGCACGATGTACTGTGCGTAGGAAAGGCTCAAACGCCAGAGTAAATAATTGCCCAGAACGTTGACACCCCTTTCGTATTCCACGACGGAAGGAAATGGGTGCTGTCAGAAAGGCGGCTGTCTTGAGCTGAAAGACGGCGTCGTGATAGAGAGCAAGAATAGTGGTAACGAAGACAGAAGGAAAGCCAAAAGCGTGTAAAGTAGTTGAGAGAAATGAATGGGAGATATTATCAAAAGCTGCACGTTGGTCTAAATTTAGTAGAGCAAGAGATTCAGAATTAGTTCGGGCAAGATACAGAAGATCACGAAGGAGGTGAAGGTTAGTAGCGATAGAACGACCAGGTACCGTGTAGGACTGGTCGGAAGAGAGAAGATACGGAAGAACTTGATTTAGGGAGAATTTTAGTGAACAGTTTGTAATCAAGATTTATTAGTGAAATCGGACGCCAGTTCCCCAGGTCAAGGAGGTCACCCTTCTTAGGAAAAAGTACCATGTGAGCAACAGTGAAGCCCCTCGGAAGGGAGATAGATGCAAAGGCAGAAGAGTAAGCAGCGAGAAGGAAAGGAAGGAGAGAAGGTAAAAAGATAAGATAAAATGATAGAGGGAGGCCGTCAGGACCAGGGACGGCTCGGGGATTGAGAGAGGAAAGTGCAATCCTAAGTTCAGATGGAGAGATAGGCTGTAGAAGAGAAGCGGAGAGGTGAGAGGGGACTTGAGGGAGAGAAGAAAGTAAAGTATTACACGCAGAAGCAGAAGGTGGAGGGGTATCACTGTACTTATCGGAGAACTATTGACGAACATGGGAGCAAAGCACATCTGGGTCCGAAGCCACATGACCGTCAGGCAGACGCAGCACACGGAGTCGATGGAAAGAACGGTACTGATCCTCTAACGAAGACAAGAATTCAAAAGAGCAGTCTTCGGGAGACAAGTGCTGGAGACGAAGTCGTAAAATGGCTGCCGGGCTCGAGGTTCCAGAAGAGCACGGAGGTCTACAAAATATGCTGGATAGAGGGGGTGAGAGGCTCCAAGCTGGGCGAGAACTTGTCGGAGATTGCGTTCTTCCATGGTGCGCAGATTGGCAACTGTGAACGAGTGGCTCTTGAGAAAGTGGAGCAGGTGTGACTTGACATCCAGCCAGTAACTTAGTGCACAGGAAGCAGTGGACAGTCCAGGGTGATAAGAGTGAAGGAGATTTCGGACGTTCGAACACAAAGCCTGGTCATCCAGGAGAGAGGTACCTAATGTCCAGGAGTGAAACTCGGAGCGTTGACGGAAAGAAGATGTGAAGGTGGCCACAACGGCACAATGGTCAGATGAGGCGGTGGGTAGATGCTGACAGTCCGTGACCACGGGCAGAAGGGCAGTGGTTGCGTAGAAACGGTCAAGTCTAGCGGAAGATGACGAGGTGGCAGCTGAGGACCTCCACGTATGGGAGACCGTTGTAGGATAAATTTGACGAAAGACGTCCCGAAGATCAAACTCCGTGATGAGGGAGTGTAATTGCTCCACAAGACGTAAGCGAGTTTCCTTATGAATTGGAGCACGATCAAGATCAGGGTCAAGCGTGCAATTAAAATCGCCGCCATTCAACACGTGATCCGACGGCAACGTTGACTGAAGAGCTGAACTGAGCGCCATGAAAAGGAATGTCTGATGTTAAGGTGTGCACGGAACGTAGATGTTGAAAACGACATAACGACGCTCGTCCAGAACGAAGGTAAGGCACTGAAGCAAGTCAAGGCAGAGAATCTGCACCGTCACTGAAGATAGAACTTGACGGAACTGAGTGCGGATGCCGATGGCCAGACCGCCGATTGTAGAGTGTCGGAAAGCATGGTGGAACTGATAGTTCCACGTATGCCATCGATTGAAGGGCGTTGTAGACAGGCAATTTGTCTCTTGGAGCAGAAGAATGTCTGCTGTGAGGTGATGGAGATCCTCACGAGCAAGCGAGTTCGCCAGAGGGGACCCAAACCCCCTACAGTTCAGTGTCCTTATCTTGAACGGAAATGTCCGACGGCGGTTCAAGGAGCTTGTCAGCGGCTCGTTAGAGCCGAGAGAGACGATCGCAGACTTTCTTGAGACAACCGCTTTCGCCGAACGATGTGGATGGTAAGGCTTGGAGGTGAGATCGAACAACCGCCATTTGCGTCATAGTTGCTGCAAGCTCCGTGAGATAGGATTGGAGAAAATCATGAGACATGGTTTTACTACGAGGACCGATGAGATAGGAGTATAACTCCGCAATAGAAATCGGTGTCTGTGGTAGTGAGGAATCATCCAGTTGCTGTATGAAATCCTCTAGAGTAAGTGGGACTAGTGTGCTGTCGTTGGAGATGGAGATGCTAGAAGCGTCAGATGGGAGTGAACGACTTTCCGAGCGCTCACGTCCTCCTCGAAAGGTGGGAGATGTCCGTGTCTTCTTATTGTGACGTCGAGTAGTCCGACGGCGCTTCGAGCGTACCCTCTGTTGCTCGGGACCAAAGGCTGGAGGGTTGGGCACTGTAAAGGCATCAGGCGCATCTTTCTAAAAAGCCAGTTCATGCCTTTCCACTTTCTGCTTCCTATCTTTTGCCTTACTCTGGCGAACCAGCATAGCGGCTTCACGCTTCTTACAGCGATATTCATCCACAGAGACTCTATCTTGCAACATACCCAAATAGGCTTCCTTCTTTCTCTTTACAGCCTCTTTAATCTCACTATTACACCAAGCATCACCTCTATTGTGACCCACTATTGTGGTGCCACAGACCTCCTTAGCAGCAGTGACAATACAGTTCTTAAAACATTCCCACTTCTGTTCTACATCCCTCTCACCAGACTTCAACTCCTTCAGTCGTTCTCTGAGTAACTCAGAATAACGCTGATGATCTACAAGGAGCCTACCAACCTTTCTCCAACCAACATTAAGTTTCACTCGTGACACTACCAAGTAATGATCATAACCCACATCCACACCTCTCATCACACGAGTGTCGACAACTAAGTGTTTCAGACGCTGATCGTAGACAATAAAATCTATCACACTCTTTTGACCAAGAGTACGATTTTCCCAAGTATATGTGTGGATATACTTTTTTGAAAAATGTATTAGATACACACAAACCATTCTCAATGCAGAGTTTAATTAATCTTTCACCATTACCATTCACACAAGGATCATTAAACTTACCCAGAAAATTGTCAGAAATTGCATTCTGCACACCTACTCTAGCATTGAAATCCCCTGCTGTTATAACTTTTTCTTTAGCACCAAACTGGCTCAAAACAGGTTTTAGCACATTCCAGAAATCTTCCTTCTTATCAAAAGGTTCCGAGTCACAAGAAGCATACACTACAACAATTACAGTTCTCTGAAGTTTCACTTTCAAACGAATCCAGAGAATTATCTCACTTTTGCAACTATAGTGAATCAAGTTGTTCTTCATCTTTTCACTTAAAATCACACCTACACCAAACATCCTCTCACATTATATTCCAGACCACACAATCACCGTGCCATTCACTTCTTCTATCCCAATGTCTTTCTTTTTGGTTTTACTTACACACAGCACATCCAATCTATACTTATTCATCTCATCAATCACCTCATTCATCTTGCCATTTATACCTCTAGTATTCCATACACCAATCTTACATTCACTCAGCCGAGATCTCTTTCTCATATGCCGTTTAGAATGTTCAGGTCGATTCCGTGGTGGACCATCTTTCTCAAGTGTGGTAGGTCCGCCATATCCCACACTTGAATCCGGGTATTGATTTCTTCTTGTCTTTTTAATCAGGTAAGTACATCAGTGTGAGGATTTATCCAACAGCTGACTAAATTCGTTAGCAGAAATAAGCGTTTAGATATTTTATGCTTTCAATAAGTGGCTCTTTGCTTCACAGGTCTCGCGTTTCGCAAACATGTCTAATATAATTAATCACTTTGTCTGTCAGTCCCTTCGTCGTTCTCTCAATGCATATCCAACTGCTTTTGTTTCCTTAAGTGTTCAAAAATTATTTTCTTGGGTTACTAGGACATCCAACAATTATTATTTAATTTGTCAAAAAAGTTAGCTTCAAGTTTTATATACTTCACGAATTTTGAAATTTTAGATGTGATGTAAAGAGACGTTTCAGTAAGTGCAAGAAACAAAATTCACTGGCAAGCCACACGAAACGTTTGATTTTGTGCTATTTTCAATTTTTCACTTGTCAAATCACCCTGTGAGTCATTTATATTTTTATTTCGGTGTTTTGTAAAGATTATTTAAGCGGAATAGAAAATCTCTTTGCGTCTAAGAGCTTTAGACTTCCTAACGTGAGTGAAAAGTAAATGTTTTTGAAACATCGAAATTTTGCACTTTTCTATTTCGCCATTGTGGGCAATACAGTAGAAAATTTTCAATATTTTGAAAGGACATTGAGAACCTTGTTTTAACCGGCTTCTCAAAGACATCCTGTTAGTTCACTTGACACTTTAAAAATTTCACTGGCAGGATTGATTCTCCATCGAGACCTTTTTTTATCATTATTTGCATCGTATTGTTTTTATTTCCAAATTCTAAATATAACATACACCAAAACTAAAAAAAATTAGAGTAGAATGAGTTTTGCTGAAACGCACGTATTTTGCATCTTCCAAACGTGTCTCATCTGCATGACGTTCTGCTTTTCTGAAGTTATGGAATAATTCTGCCATCTCTGAAAATCGCGTTCCCTGATTTGTATTCAGTGCCAGTCTCAGTGTGCATAAAAATTACCCTGCAGTTGAAGCATTGAAGTACAGTGGAACAGAACTGACTTATGATTGTCCTAATTAGGCAGTCTATAAAATGTTGCCTCTTGTCTTGTATACGTTTTTTAGCATTTCGTAATGTATCAACACACGCAAACTTATCAGAAGGTCGGCAAATTAAACATAGAATAAATTTTATGGAATTTATTTACTTCCTTCTGATTTTAATAATGATGCCTCAAAATTGTTTCAAAAATAAACATGAACAAACAATAAAATAGTTTAAAACGAAATTCTCGAACTATTTCTTGTCTGTTTTAGTAATTTTGGTTATATTGAAGCGAATGATCTTTGGTGAAAATGAAACTCATCTTTAATTCCCTAAATTGTTGCAATACATAATTGATGCAAATATTTAGAAATTGCTTCAGATAATTTTTCCATCTTCCATCTTTAGTTACAGAGTTTGCAATGAAGATGTTATTTAATGAGTTATGAAACGCTAAACACTCCTTATGACAAACTATAACACGTGAAGGTCGTAAAAAATGTCTTTACGGTATCCCATTACATGTGCAAACAGATGGTTTTATATTCTCTCATTTACACGTAGTCTACTTCACCAAAGACATTTTTATATTATAAATCAAATTTTGGCAGATGAATTCGTTTTACATTTACTGGCTTAGTCCGATAATGATAAAAATTGATTTCGCGAACGTTTTAGAGCTTTTGTTATCATAATACCATTTTGTCAACAGTTGCGAAATTCCTCTCATTCATTTGCTTACATAATGAACCGTCAAAAGAAGAAAAAAGATGTTCAGTTATCTCTTGGAAGCCGGGATGGCTTCATTTGTGGTATCACTGGGATCTCCAAAGAGTTAACGTAAGTGGACGTAATGATCAGCTTAATGCTGTAAGTACAAAATCTTCCTTTGTTGAAATCAATTACATTATCATCCACGGACCAAATACATATATATATATCGCAACATTATTATAATCTCTTAAGAACCACTAATGATTAGTTTACGTATGAGTTCTTAATGTGCTTAAAATGTTGCGCTACACTCTTTGCCTTCGGAAATCAATATCTTAATTTCTTTGTTTCGCTTAATGACAAAAGCTGAAATAAGTCACAAGGTAATTCCCATTATTTGAATATGTATAACAAAAATTAATTCAAAATGCAGTCTTAATGCTGGTTTAATCAGTTTCGTTGCGGGAAGCCAAGAAACTGCGAAACAGCCTAGTGCTTTACGAAATGTTATTTATTACTCACTATCATGATATCCAAGTCAACCGAAGTTGAAGAAGTAATTATACTAAACTCTTTCAAGAACGTGCCGAATTTTGAAATTTAAGCAATTCAGGAAAAACATTCTTTCATGCAATAATTCAGAAAGTCCTGATTTATCCATCAATAATTAATTGAACGATTTCAAACATTCAATGTCATAGCATTTTTAAAGAGAGAAATACATCATATATCAGTAGGAGACACTACGCCTATACATGCGTTATACACACACACACTTACATATAAGTTTGTGTGCGTACTTGTGTGAAAGGCCTTAGGCTATCTTGCATATTCCATTTTGTATTCAACTTCCATTGTTGCCAAAATAATTTGATCATTCCGGCCAGCATCCTGTGATGGAATCGGTGATCCTCTGTTTTAACTCCAGATTAGATGCAAAGGTAGCATGCTGATGGATAAAATCTATCAAAGTTGCTCGTTCAAAACCAGAGAACTCAGTTAAAACCTTCGTTCAGGCCCAATACTCAAAATCACTTTCTGTTTAAAATGATGAACTACAGGCATTCCATTAACTTATTTTTCGTTTTAATATAAAGAAACAACGTTCATAAATGCAATTATTTACAACTTAACGTTTACTATATATGGATACCTGATCCAGCTTCCTCAGGACTACGGCGTGTTGATTTCTTGCTACGATGGTTGTTCGTTTCACTTTTCACATGTGACGCGGTGGTTATTGGTTTTGACGAGTGATTTCCAAGCTTCGAGAGATATGGCAGTGAGGTGAACCCTATTCTTGTGAAGGACGGTTCTGAAAAATATGAAGGGCTTCTAGAATTTTAAGATCTGACAATGACTTGTGTCTTTCTGACAATTTTGCGTCATCAAACAAAAATTGGCGGTTATTTTCCCAACAGTGATGGGCTATAGAAGATTTATTGAGCTCACACTTTTTAACATAGCACTGGTGTTCTTTCATCCTGTATCTAAGGAATCTCCGTTTCTGATCTATGTACAATAGGATACACACTGAAAATAGATGCGATAGATTCCCTAAGAATATTTGGCAGGAACCGGGAGCTTTTTTGTAGAGCAAATCATCTTATTTACGGGACTGAAAATAACAATGAAATTTGTCGACTTAAGAATTTTAATTATTTTCAACCCGCTTTCACTGATAAAAGGAAGAACTGCCCTGTTTTGGTGAGAGTTTAGAGATATCGGGTACATGGTGGATTTATGTTTAGGTTTTTGAAATCTTTTGATAACTGAGTCCTGTTAATAACACGTTTGACCTAATAAATTTTTTTTCTAATGATCCACTTCTGAGAAACAGGCGCTTGGATACTCTAAACAGCCGACATTTTCATGCTCTGGGAAGGCGAGACTTTTAAATTCCTTGAGATGTTGCCAATGATTAATCCTCAAATATTGAATTTGCTTATGAATTGGAGAAAGACGGCCCTCTTAGTTTTCTAGAGGTACTATTTATGCCGTGTGAAGATACATTTATCACTACTGTTTATTGCAAACTATGTTTTGTTAGTTTATCACCTCATGCAAAATAAAACCATTCCATTCAACCCAAAACCAGTGCCTCTTTCTTATATGTATATATACGAAGCCTTAAACGTCTGTTCGACAGAAAAGTCTCCAGAAAGAACCTGAATGCAACAAACGTCTGGCTATCAATGGAGGCTTTAAACTCTGAGTGGTAGACGAACCACCGTCGTTGCAAGAAATCAACGTCCCGTAATTCTGAGGAAGCTGAACCAGGATTACCTGCGAAAGTATGGGGGACGTCAAGCTATAAATAATTGCATTTATAAACGCTGTTTCTTTATATTAAAACGAAAAAAATAAAATAAAACCGCGTTCAGACGGAAAAGATTTGTATGTGCGTCCGTGTGTTTGTGTGATGCGATTTAACGAAATTAAAGGTATCACAGCCCTTTTGCCACACATTTCGGAGGAGATTCGATAAGAAACCTATTGCTTTCAGCAGCGTTTGTGCATTGCTACAGGTTTGAAATAAGAAACTGTCATTTGAAGAAAGACCTCTATTGTCTGTCGTCAAAACAAAACGCAAAGGAAACATAAATTACAGATTTACTTAACAAATGAATGAAATTTTTAGAATTTTATTGCAACATTTACGAAGTGCGTAGCAGGGACGTCATTAATTGGTGACGTATCTCCGGAAGCCATAACACAGTCAGCCATCGAATGAGTGTGTTTCAGTTTCTAGAAAGCAATTATTGAAGTACTGTTGTAATCTATAAATTGGCATACTTTGAAATCCTGTGAAATGTTACGGTTCCAGTTTTGTGCTGAAATCGTAGGCATTGTTTATGCTCCTTTCACAGTTCACACAGAACACGCCTTTATAATTGAAAACACACAGGGAGAACGTGTAGTTCTCATATTAAATCAATTTCTTCCATTTCAGCACAAAACTGGGGCTGCAAGTCTTTCACAGGATTTCAAAGCATGCAAATTTATAGATTACAACAGTACTTCAATAATAGTTTTCTAGAAACTGATACACACTCATTCGAAAGCTGAGTGTGTTTTGGTTTCCGGATGTAGGTCGCCGATTAATGACGCCTCTGCTACTCACTTCGTAAATGTTGATATAAAATTCTGGAAGTTTTCATTCATTTGTTAAGTAACTCTATAATTTGTCGCACGAAATCAACATCCCCTATCGCCATGCCTTTCAACTTAAAAGTGAACATCTTATTTCTTTTCACTTTCTCAAGGCGGGATGTGCCACTTTTTTTCTCGGTGAGAACACAGCGGCAGAAGTGTTTTACTTAGTCATACTAATAGGTTGATTACATGTCCACATATGTTAAGAACGTGTGAATTTAGTTTTTCAGCAGTTCCAAAGTTAATCGCATTTCTCTTGGGAGGCGTAGTCTTATCACACTGCAAATATGCCCATGCAATGGACAGAACTTCTAACGACTTAGCGTGAAATGGTCCCTCGCAGGAGCATGTCATGGATCCGAACTACTGTCGACTGCTTCTACAGTGCACGTGAAGGATAAATTATCAGTGAAGCTTTTGACACATAATATAGACGTATTAAAATTGAAGATCACGCATGACTTGTCAGGAATCAAGAGGCAAACCATCTGATCAACGTATGGAAGAAAATTCAAAACAGAATGTTGTAAATAAGCACATGGATAGCTATTTATCGATCAGTAGACTAAGCGTGCCTTAAACATGTTGAAATCTATGTTTTTAAAAATGTTGTAGTAAATTTTTGAAACTTTTTAAATGATTCTGAAGAATCTCCTACAATAAAAAAATATCTCATCAAAAAAATGTAAGCTCTTTTTTTTTTTTTGGAATTCGAATGCAATTTATTTAGTTAGAATAAATTGCCAACATTACCTGATAGCATTTCAACGACGCTAAGTAACAGGCGATGCAACCACGTTGACACTTTCTGTATGAAAATGCCGTTGGCCGGTTTTGTCAGAAAATAAACAGCGGTGGCCATTCAGTGTTCTGTGGGAAAGCTGGGAGAAAAGTCCTGACAAGGATAGATTGAATTCTGGGGAGTGTTTCGAATTTCATCGTTGTTTATGGTTTGAGATTTACTTTTTCATCTCTGAATCATTTGATATTTTCCAGCAGTTTGAATGCGAAATAAGAGATCAAAGAAACGCGGATATATAAATGTACGATCAGAATTTTATATGATTCATTGTTTTGGATGGTCTCATTTTATAAAGACATGACGTAGTGTAAAAATGAAGGAAACAACAAGTTGTGTAAATGAAAAAAAGAGAAAACGAAACCAGTTTTTCCCCCTCTCTCGAAAAACTAAATAAATAAAAATAACAAAAAAGATGACACCGAATTTTAGGGTGTAATAAGCACAGCACGTCTTTTGAATCCGTTCTGACGCAAATTAAATTTATCAAAGCTATTCAAAGTCAATGGAACCGGTATGGAAAACAATAGTATCTGACGGAAGAAATAAGTTTTTCAATCGGGTTTTTAATCCCTCAGATATTGCTGTAAACGGAATCGTGAGCTTACGCCCTATGGTTGCAGACTTGTGCGTTAAGAAAAACATGAATTTATATGAGAAACATTTTGCACCGGAAACGTTCTCCAGCATAGAAAGAAATTTTCAAATCGGACTCTTAGAAAGAGAGACATCGACAAAAATAAGATGTGACTTTACGTTCCTGGTGGGAAAACCATACATTATTTTAGGAAGAAAGTATACGAGCGCTATCGGCCCAAGGTACCATACGAGCACTATCGGTCCTAGAAAAAAAAATTAGTCGAGTTTTCAGAAGCCTAGATTTTGCTACAAATACATGAGAAGCAGAAATTAACACTTATGTCCCCTGGTGGCCAAACCATTTTTTTCCAAACATTAGAAATTATGCGAAAATATTTTCCATCAGGTCTTGAATGCGATACAGGAAGAATTTTTCAAATCGGAGTTTTAGTAGCAGAAAAAACACAGAAAGCGCCATTTACCTTTGTGCTCTCTAGTTGAAAGTCTGTGATTTACTTGAAAATTTTGAATTTATAGGAAAAACATTTCGCATCGGAAACACTATCCAACAAAGAAGGAATTTTTTAAACCGGACTCTTAGAAGTAGAGGTTGTGACAAAAATACCATATACATCTACGCCCCCTGGCGTAGAAACCATGCATTATTTCAAGAAGAAAATGTTCCTAAAGGTTTGTCGACATGAGCAGTTTTGGTCAACAAATGACTTTTTTCAATCGAGATTTTAGAAGCTTATATTTTGCTGCAAATACATCAGAAACGGAAATTAAGACTTACGCCACCTGGTGGCCAAAGTATTCTTTATCAAAAATTTTAAATTATATGCAAAAGATTTTCCATCAGGAGTTGTATCCGCTGAAGAAAAAATGTTCAAATCGGAGTTTTAGAAGAAGAGATATCGGGAAAAATGTAATTTACTTTTACGCCCCCTCGCGGAAAATCTATGTGTTATTTGAAAAAGTAACTATATCTAAAATACTTTTCACCATAAATGGAATCAAAAGATAAAAGATTTTTTTCAATCGGATGTTTAGAAGCAAATATGTTAGATAAAACGTATTTTTGAATTCGACATCATCTGCATTAACGCCCTCCAGCGGTGAAATTGTACATCGTAAGAAAAAATTACATAAAGGATCATCATTCGCATATTTCAAGCTTTATAATGCAAAAAGAATTTTTTCAAATCGAACTAATAGTTGCAGAGATATCGTGGGTACAGGCGGACGGACGGACAAACTGGTAACATAAGCACGATCTTTTTTTACAAAAGATGTGCTAAAAACGTGATCACATACCGGGATGTGACGATGTTTCCAGTTCACACGGCAAGCAAACCATATGCATGTATTGGGTTGGTGCGAATGAAATGTCCGGCAAAGGGTCAGCACACGAAAATAATACCCCTCGGCATCGACACCTGGTGCCCATCTGTTCGGCGCGGCCGTGATCCCGGAACGAAAAAGTCTTGTGGCTGGGACCCGAAAAAGTCATCACCTGCACGTTTAACCTCGTTGTCTGTCGTGAACTGTTTCCCGGACAGGAAGGGATCCAGGCGACAAAACACATCTTAACCTGACAGACACAAGTCTGGGCAATAGTCAAGATGAAGCAGTGCTTCATAGCCCAGGGCACTTAGTGTCAGAACCGTTCGTTGTGCGACATGAGGGCGGGTGTTCTTTATGTAGGAATTTTCGATGCATCTGGTGTAATTCAGCACAATAACGTTGTGCGGTGATGGTTTGGCTTCTTGGCAAGAAACTCCGATGAATTATCTCGGCTGTGGACCACCAGACAAGGAGCATCATCTTTTTGGTGTGTAGGCGTAGCTTAGGATGCCATCTAGCAGGCTGTGCATTGTTTAACCATTGTGCAGATCGTTTCCGATTATCGTTTTTCTTGAACATGTTGCGTTTTTCTCGAACCCAGTTTTTCGAGACTGTATCTAAGTTTATTCCTGGAAAGCAGCGACGTGCAGACTGCCAAACGCCTAGCTTGTTGGCAGTTGTCAACTCATGCGGCAGCCATTATATCCAGCTTTTTGACCTTATCGAGTGCAGCCAGACGCCGAACAACTGTCGTGTGGTGGACACATACTTGTGCCGCTATCTCACGACACGAACAGTTCGGTGACCACGTGCTTGGGTTTGTGGGTCCGTATCTCCGCTTCGAAACTTCGCAAACCATCGCCAAATGGTTCGTTCGTTGGCTGTATTCTCCCCAAACGCTTTGCTAACGTTTCGAGCGGTAATTCCTTCAGAATGGTCCAGCTTAAATTCATACAGGAAGATGACTCTCAAATCCGGCGTCTGCATGTTTCCTTTGCAAGCCACGTTACGTTCAAACAAACCACACCTGAACCTTGTTCTTCACACACATGCTAGCTATTTCTCGTAACTCTGTGACGCAATACCAGCAACACCTGTGTGTGGTTCTATTTCACTGTGGTGGAGGCCTGTCTCTACTGCTCGTTCGTGCAGGACATTTCATTCGCACCAACCCAATATTTCCGTGTGGAACGATTAGTCACTACAGCAGAGGCTTATGACCGGTAACGGTCAGAATGTGGCTCAATGATGAGACAAAAATCAATAGTTTTTGAATTTTTTCAAAACGGCGGATTACAAGATCATGCAGGATATTAAAGGATATTAAATATAGGATATTAAATTTAGAAGTCAGTGGGCAATTAATGGTGGCTCTTTTGTGCAGTGAACGCGTATGGGCGTATGATAAAAAATACAGATACAATTAAACGACCATGTCTTACGGTAGCGAAGGAATGTTTCTTCAGTGAGAAGGAAAGCTATGATCTTGCATAGGTTGCAGCCTGTAAATGGTGAATTAAAATTTCCTTTAGCAGTGCGAGCTGATTCATGTAACTCAATGAGGGAAAAACCCAAGACGAAGAAACTTCCAGTGCTAGCTGACTCATGAAACTCGGAAAGGGATGAAAACCTCCAATACAAAGAAAGTGTGAGTGCCCGCTGACTTATTGACAAATGAACTACGAGCAGCATACAATAATGCAAAGCAGAGCAAAAGGAGCCATTTCTCAGTCCTTGCACACATATGCAGACAAGGAGAAAAAGAAATTGAATGTATTGTGCCACTTCGATAATATCCTGGGAGAATGGGTCTTTTTCTCTCGAATGAATGGCAGGCATTTGAATGCACATGCGAGTTCAAACAATTATATAAGGAATCTCTTGCTCAGGCTTTTAACTGAAATGTTTAAATAATATCTGAATAAAAGTAACGCGTTTTATCTATCTGTATCTATATACTTTTACAGAAGCAGTCAAATCAAATTTTCCGAGTTCTTCTTGCCCTGCGACTGAATGTCGTCGGATGAGTGCAGCTATGTTCGAAATATTGCGTCGAATGAACAAACAGCAGTAAAGCCAAATAGAAAACATGTTTTTCTATGAATTTATTATTAGTTACAAAATTTCAAATATCGACAATATTGAACAGCAGCACGTGTTTCATAGTTCTCAAATGTGTCGATGGCTTCAGATTTGAAATACTGATATGAAATATATAGAAAAGTGTGAAAGCACAATTCTATTCAATTTTAAGTTTTGCTAACATGGCTCAATTCTACTTCTGCGTGAAAATCCTTCAAACACATGGCGTCAGTAAATAAACAAAGACATCGCTCTTTCCACTTTTTGTCAACACATGGCAACCGAAAAAAGGTTATCCAGTCACCGCTGGGGATCCGAATCCGACATCTCTCGATATCTAGCCAAGCGCGTTAGATATTGAGAGACTCGGATACGGATCCCCAGCGGTGACTGGATAACATTTTTACGGTTGCCATGTGTTGATAAAAAGTGGAAAGAGCGATGTCTTTTTAACGCTTTCCAACCGTAGGTTGAAGAAGCGTATATGCTCCAGCTTTGTCCGTCCGTCCACACGATAACTCGCGTAAAAATCATTCGATTTCTATGAAATTTTAGTATGTGGTAAGGAAACACCTGGGGAAGAACCCTATTGAAAATGGGGTTAATGGGGTCAAAGGTCACGACATAGGAACGAGATTCATTCCATGCCCTTATGCGTAATTACTCGCGTAAATATCGTTCGATTTCAGTGAAATTTTAGTATGTGGTAAGGGACCACATAAGGACGAACCCTATTGAAAATGGGGTTAATGGGGTTAAAGGACACGACATAGGAATGGGATTCATTCCAATGCCCTTATGCGTCATAACTTGCTTAAATATGGTTCGATTTCGGTGAAATTTCAGTATATGATAGGGAATCTCATAGGAACGAACCCTGTTGAAAATGGGTGAAACGGGGTCAAAGGTAAGGACATCGGAGCGGTATCCATTCCGTTGCCCTTATGCGCCATAACTTGTAAAAATGGTTCGATTTCGATTAAATTTCAGTATATGATAGGGGATCTCCTGGGGACGAACCCTGTTGAAAATGGGTGAAATAGAGTCAAAGGTCAAGACATCGTAGCGGGATCCAATCCGTTGCCCTTATGCACCATAACTTGTAAAAATGGTTTGATTTCGATGAAATTTCAGTATGTGATAGGGGATCACCTGGGAACGAACCCTATTGAAAATGGGGGAAATAGGGTCAAAGGTCAGGACATCGGAGCTGGATCCATTCAGTTGCCCTTATGCGTCATAACTTCTAAAAATGGTTCGATTCCGATGAAATTTCAGTATATGCTAGGGGATCACCTGGGGACGAACCCTATTGAAAATGGGTGAAATAGGGTCAAAGGTCAGGACATCGGAGCGGGATCCATTCCGTTGCCCTTATGCGACATAACTTGTAAAAATGGTTCGATTTCGATGAAATTTCAGTTTATGATAGGGGATCACATGAGGACGAACCCTTTTGAAAATGGGTGAAATAGGGTCAAAGGTCGTTCAGGACAGCGGAGCGGGATCCATTCCATTGCCCTGCGCCATAACTTGAGAACAAATGCTTCGATTTCGATGAAATGTCAGTATATGATAGGGGATCAACTGGGGACGAACCCAATTGAAAATGGGTGAAATGGGGTCAAAGGTCAGGACATCGGAGCTCGATCCATTCCAACGCCCTTATGCGGCATAACTCGAGTAAAAATGTTTCGATTTAGATGAAATGTCAGTATATGATAGGGGATCAACTGGGGACGAACCCTATTGAAAATGACTGAAATGGGGTAAATGGTCAGGACATTGGAGAGGGATCCATTCCGTTGCCCTTATGCGTAATAACTTTAATAAAAAAGGGTTCGATTTCGATGAAATTTTAGTATGTGCTAAGGAACCTCCCGGGGACAAGCCCTATTGAAAATGGGTGAACTGGGGTCAAAGGTCTGGACATAAGAGCGGGATTCATTCCATTGTCCTTGTGCGTCATAACTTATGTAAAGATGCTTCCATTACGACAAAACGTTTTCGTGTTGTTCCGGAGGTATACTGAGCCAATTCTGTTTAATATCATCAAAATGGGGTAAAAGGTCAGGGCACAGGAGCGAGATTTATTCCACAGCCATTATCCTCATAACTTGAGTAATGATTTATGGTATGTTGGAAAGCGTATCATAATCAATGCATTTCATGATTTTACTAACTTGTTTTATTTACTGACGCCACGTATTTGAAGGATTTTCACCTTGGACCTCGCCCTTTATATTTAACTTATGCTATAATTAATATGTAGCCAGTGACGTTAATGCCCATCAGATGGAGACGTCTCAGTTTCTGAGCCCATCTTACGGATTTATGATGTCAGAAGCTGACAGAAAAACACACATAGCTACGTTGATTGTTAGCCACCGTAGTGTAAGGCTAACGTGCTCGGCAAGATCTCGAGAGATCTGGAATTCGGATCCCCACCGACGATTGGATAACAATTTTTCGGTTGCTATGTTTTGATAAAACGGGGAAGGAGCGGTGTCTTTGTTTATTCTACTTCTGCATTGCAGTTTACATCCCATTGTGCCTAACAATGTTATCCCTTTCCTCGAGTGCAAATCGAAAATTATTTAGGCTGCAGTTGCAATTCAACGACAGGGATACTGAGCTGATAATTAATACATTTCCTTGATGCGCTTTCAACTTTTCAGATGTATTGAAATATAACTTTTCAGATGTATTAATACATCTGAAAAGTTGGAAGTACACCACCATATTATTCTGACAACATAACCAAAGTACGTACCTTTACCCATTCGCTCATTTAATTTCATAAAGAGGAATTTTACGCGAAGAAATCAGACGTTCCATTTCAGAATACACGTTCTGTTCTTACTTAAAGCATAGAGATAGCTAATCATCTAACCCGCTGTCAGCACGTGAAATCAGATTTCGGCACGCGAATGAAGAGGAATTCATGATGTAGATGTTTCTGGAAAAATCGATATCATCCAACGCGGCAGCGGCATGCATGCATACGTTCCATTCATCGCAGACTCTACCTGTTACGCGATAAAAGTTTGGCTACAATGGTCCGAAATTGAGCCCAATGGAAACAAGAAATAAAATTGCTCTCTTTCTGCTTATGTCTTGTCGACCTTATGCCACATGCCCATGATATTACTGGTATAAGGGGAAAGCAGGCTGTTTTCACAATGTCTATACACAGCCTCAAATGGGCTAGATCTGCTCTGTTTTAGGGCGATTTTTCCAATGTAGAAAGGACACTACAGATCCCATCAATGTGCAACATAAATATCCGTTTAAAGGCTAAATTTATTAAACGAGCTTGATCGCACTGTTCACGCTGGCTGTGTTAAAAGTTTTACGCGTTTTCTAAGGAATATTATGTAAACCACCATAGGACTTTTCAGAGAATTAAGTTTCGAAAGGACAAGAAGCATTTCTCCTTATCAGATTTCCTGAATTGCTTTATTTCGCTAACCTGCGAAACAGCCGAATGGTATCGTAACCCACTCAGAGAAATCCACTGGGTTGAAACATCAAGCAAACAATCACTCACTCCAAATGTACATTTGGAATCCTCCAAATTTTCTTTGAGAGAGCGCTCATGCTGAGGATTAAAAAAAAACATTTTAAATGTTCCTAAGATACTTGCATTTGTGGCCGGAAAGTGAAACAACATCATAACTTTACCTGCATGTCTTTTCGGTTAGAAAGGTTCAAAATCAGGCAAAAAGATTTGCGTTGTGTGACGGCTGAAGAAGTGGTAGAGTTTTACTGGTTTACTGAAAGGTCACAAAATTTATCTAAAATAAATTTTATTTCCTTCTAATGCTTACCTCCAGATGTTTTGAGGTTCCATGCTTCCACTGCCTATAGAACATGAAAAACTTCGCAATCTCCTCTTCATACTGCAAACGTTGTGACCATTTAACCTCCTGTGAAGTGGGAAAGGGCAATATGGCATCTGTATGCTACCTAGAATTCAAATTCAGGTCCTGCAGTGCATTTAACCAGAGCCCTACAACTGATACCAATGAACTGCAGAGTTACTTCAGGCTTTTAATCTCAGGAAGGTATTTGTGAACCTTCACCAGTTGTCTCCCTATAAAATACCCTATATATAGACAGCGTATTTCTATGCATGCACCTACTATTTTTTGTGAGCTACTGTTCCATGCTCAAAATGGTTTACAGCACGAAGAACAGAAAAAAGTTCCTCTATTTCTATGACGAATAATTCTTGAATAACAAAATAACATGCTCCTTTAGAACCTTACATTCCTACTACAAGACAAAAATATTCAAAAAAGTTGGGATATTGCATTTGGAACCACAGGAACGTGTATATGTAAATGTTGTTACCTCAGAATGAAAGCTGGTGGAGCATAATGCGCAACAATGTGAAAATTTCGGTTTTTACATTGTCATGACGTATGCTCCGGCCAAAACAAATTGTACTGGGGATAACTGGACTTTAAAGCAGTACCCCGGGTGTCAAGGTATGTCTTAAAGCAGAGCGTCTGTAAATGCTACTGCGACAATGTAAAGGAGACATTCAAATGTCGGAGAACGTAGAAGGTCACTTAAACGTAGCAGTCCTCATATATTTTGCAGAAGCTTTTCATGTAACCCAAAGTGTGAGAAGTCGACATGATATTCGTTATTGGCAACAACACTATGCTACGGAACGTGAAAGAAGTGGTTGTCCGCTGAAAACTACAGCTCGGAAAACTTGGTTAAAAAAACGCAAAGAGGAAAGAAATCGAAAAAGTATGTATCTATAATATACACCGACGAGCTATTAGATTATGACTACCGCCAGCCTAGAGAAATGATCGCGCATGGAGACCGAACGATGTCGCATGTGAAGTTCACAAAGCAGTATATATATAACTCGAGAACCGGCTTTTTGTTAGTAGAGTATTCGGAGTCAGAATAGGAAAAGCTGTCGATTTATCGGGGTTCGATAACGAACAAATTGTAATGGCATGGCGCTTCGGAACTACGAACCCCGAAAACGGCGTGCCTTGTGGGTTGTTAACGTGCCGCTGTAGTGAGTACATATCAGAAGTGGTGCTGATATGGCCAAACGACGAACCGTCTTCAAACCGTCTGTCGTCCGCAGCTCATTGATGCCAGAAAGGGAGCAGAGAGTGTCGCGCATTGTTCAAGGCGGCCGCAGGTCCACAGTGCGACAAATCACCCGCAGGTCCACAGTGGGACAAATCACCCGCAGCTACAACAGTGGTAATCAGGGCAATGTGTCACAGCACACAGTTCATCGCAGCCTTCTGCCAATTCTATTGTCAAGGAGTGGTTCGAGGAACATTCTGGTGTCTTTTTGTTAATTTCCTGACCACCAAATTCACCTGACATGAACGCAATCGAACATTTGTGCTTTGGCTGGGAAAAGCGGGTCCACCCTAAATCCCCACCATTCCGGAATGTACGGAAACTGGAGGACCTGCTGTTGACATTACGGTACCAGATACCCCAGAATAGCTATCGCCACCTCAACAAATCGATGCCTCGCCGAGTGGACGCTGTTATGCAGGCTAAATGGGGTCCTACAGCTTATTATATAGGTGGACATAATGTAATGGCTTATCGGTGTAAGTGAGTGACCTGGCAAAAGTAATCGGGCATCTCTTAATAAGCGGGACACAAAATGGGCGTTGAGTAGAGGTGTGTTTTGCGATATTATACAAAACTTACGGTACTATGAAGCAGTACCACTGAAAAGAGCAGGAAGAATCAACGATCCCGAAAATTTTTGTCTGTCAAGTTTCTTTCTAACAACCCATATATTTGAACAGTTCACTAGGACTGATGGAGTACCAAAATGGCTTTCAGAGAACAAGTGTCACTTAGAGAGTAAAAGAAATCCTAAAATTTGAAGAGCATATTTTACATTCGAAAGAATGTCGCTGAGCTAAACTGCGTTGAAGATGGCTGAGTTCTTTTTTGGTGTATCTACACTATATTGATAAAAGTCACCGGACACCACTTCAAAAGCAAGTGAACGGATCCGCTGAGTTGTTAAGATGCGCGGTAAAGCTGCAAACGGTATAAAAACAAGACGGCAGCTGACCGCGATCATATCGAACTGTGAGGGTGAGTTAAAATGTCGCTGCAGAAAAGCACTGACTTTGCGAAAGGAAAGATTGTTAGGTGTTATATTAGTGGGCTGTCTATAAGAGAACCCGAGAGGTGTTTAAACATAACCAAGTCGACTGTTTTGAATGTTCTGAATAAGTGGAAGACACATGGCGTGCCTGAAGCAGTAAAACGTACTGTAAGACCAAAGAACATCAGTGATAGAGGACGTCAAAACCTCAGGAGAGTCGTTAGAGCTAATCGACGGAATATTGCACAAGACCTCAGTATACAGGTGAGTAAAAATGCTGGAACATCGGTATGTACACGTACCATTCGCAGCGAACTTCATTCCATGGGTTACCGTGGTCGTGCGGCTGCTCATAAACCTTTCATCTCCACTCGAAATGCTACTCCTCTTTTAGTATGGTGTAAAGAACATTTATCGTGGACCATAGATCAACGGAAACGGGTCCATGGACTGACGAATCCAGACACACGATCTATCAGTCCGATAGCCGTGTGTGGGTATGACGACAGCAGGGGGGATGCTATTTACCACAGTTCCTACCGTCAAGTTTGGAGGTGGCAGTGTGAGCGTGATTTTCGTGGTATTGTCGCGGTCCATTGGTTATCGTGGACAAACGTGTAAACCAGCACGTCTACCTTGATATTCTGGACAATTATGCCCTACGAACTCTGTGGCAATACTATGGAAACGAGCCTTGTCGGTACCAGCAGGATAATGCACCGAGCCATAAAGCAAGGACTCTTACACCGTGGTTTGACGATAATGCCGTATCGTGTTTGGAGTGGCCAAAATAGAGCCCTGATCTTAATCCCATAGAGCACCTATGGGATGAATTAGAGCGTCCCATAAGAAGTTTGGAGCCAAAGCCTACTACTAAGCAACAGTTAAACAGTTAGCGGCAGCATTATGTACTGAATGGAAGCGCATACCTATCGCTGTGTTCGAAAACCTTGTCGAAAGCATGTCTCGAAGGGTCAGTGCATGCATTGACGCCAAAGGTAGACCGACACCGTACTAATGTATGTCAATAAATGCTATGTTGTGTTTCTCTTCTAGATGTCCGGTGACTTTTGTCAATATAGTGTATATACAAGGTAAAAAGTGAGGCAGCCGATGCTGACGTATGCACCTAGCATATTGCCTCTGATGTTTCGTCACCTTATCATTAGAACAAACAACCCACCTTGGATATCACCCTTCATTTGCGAAAGAAATCGATTCTGACATAAAAGGTTTTTATACTGCATAGATTTTGAGTGGCGATGTGAAGATCTGTTGCCTGTATCTGACGAAAAAAGATAGTTTTTATGCAAACTGTCGAATCTTTTTTATTTCCTCTTTTTAATTTTAGACAGATATTCAGCATGAGCTAGATTTGCTGTAGAGACAGACTATACATTAGAGTGCAGCGAAAATCACTTCTTTTTTAATTTGAAAGGTCACCATGTGCAATAGTTGCGATTTTATTACTGAAATGACCCCCGAAATATGGATGGCATTATTCGATATCTTAGGCTTCCCCAAGAACCTCGAAGTTTCAATGTTATAGGAAAAAAATGCTTTTAAAACACCGCCTTTCTCCATTTTGGAAATATAAAAAAATACTGTGTCACCAAGTTATTTAATAACAACTTTGAGTGTATAAACACGGGTAAAAATTCATCAGACGTGAGTTAATTCCTTGACTTTCCCAGATTCCCTAAAGTTTGTCATTTTTTGCCAAAAATGGCATGCTAAGCTGCGTTAGCATCAAGTTCGACAGCAACCTTACCGTTACTAATTTGGGCTTAACATTAACAACCCTCCCTCTCACACTTTCTGAAAACCTCATGTTGATTTTCAGATGCATAGCTTGCAGCCTTGGGCTCCCCTTTGTTTTTGTTACCCTTTTCACTCCACAAATCAGTTGTAAAGCGTATTACAGCATACAGCACTGAAACCCAAAAGCTGAAAAAGCACGCTGCAAGAATAGATGAAACTTACCGGAAGAAGGTTGAACAATTTTGTTCAGATTCGCAACATATCTTTGACATATGTTCATGCAAGTGCAAATGTTTTAGAACCTGCAAATGCAGCTCTGCGAAAAAGAGAAAAGAGAAAAGATCAGCTCGAAAGAGTGATAGGGAAGTGTATGTCCATGAGAAATTACAGAAAACTGCATCACGAAAATCGGCCATGCGAGTCGAAAATGATACTTCAGAAAAAGGATACAAATACGAATTCTGCAGCAAAACCGGACGAGCCAGATCGTAGACATTTTTTTGGCGTCAAAGAAAGATTTTGATTTCACTCCACTTTGCTCTTCAAAACCAAGGCGTCAAATGACACTGTCTGTAATTTCTACACAGTGCGATAGGCGAGGCATCAGTGATCGAGCGGCAGGCGATCTTGCGTCGGCGTTGCTTCATGATGTACGTGAATAGGTTCAGTCAAAAGAATGTAACGCACCTGTTATTGACCGGCATAAAGTACGACGAAAAAGGAAAAACATCCAAGATGAGGCAAACTTGACTGGTCGCAAGATTGTAGCTGTATTTTTGGACGGAAGAAGGGATGAAACTCTTACAAATACACAGACAGATGATGACTAGTGGCACAAGCGAAAAGAATGGGAGGAGCATATTACACTTGTTGAAGAACTGGGTTCGGTCTATTTGGGACATTTTGCACCGAAGAGCAAGAGTGCAAAGGACATTTCCGACGTTATCTTCAGCTTATTGGACCAGAAGGCCTCTGACTTTTTGGAGTTAGTCCTTGTCGGAAGTGACTAATACCGGCGTAAATGCAGGTATAATTAGGCGCCTTGAAGAAAAGCTCAATTCTCCTGTGCACTGGATTATATGTCAGCTTCATTTGAATGAACTGCCTTCATGCCATCTCACTGAAGCACTCGACAGAAAAACATCAGGTCCAAGAGGATTTAGTGGATTGATTGGAAAGCTCCTGAAGACGTGCGCAAACCTTCCTATCGTTAATTTCCAGAAAATTGAATTTTCGTTTCAGTGCGACATTAACGTGGAAGATATTAGCTCGGGTCTAAGGCAGTCTCTGCACGTGATTACATACAAGATCTGTCAAATTTGTACACCTGCACATTTACGTTGGCTGACCCTCGCAAATCGCATTCTGTGTTTGTATGTTGGAACCAGTGATCACCTTCGTAATAAACGCATATGCACCATCGTGATTCACGATCAATATAACGGTACCTGTAAAGATGGTGCAAGAAATTTGCAGCTTTTTACATCTCGGTTTCAGTATCTTCCAGAAAACTTAAAGAATATTGTAAAAAGAGTCGTCTAAGACAACACGTATTTTGCCGATGCAGAAAACTTGCTCCCTGCAATGTTGTTTGACCACAGAAGGTATGTCCGTGAGCTTACTGTTCGACGCATCATGAAAGCCAGCAAATCTTCCGAACAAACAACTACCATTAGGAAGTTTCGGATTCCTAAGCTGAATTTCCAGAGCAATGCCTATACATCGACCTGATTGACCGGCAAAGAGTGTACTGTGACTAAGCCTCCCATCAGACGGAAATGGAAAGACAACGAGTTTCTGATTTATTACAGTCGGATAAATATCCAAGTTCTTGCCACGAATTTAAAAAAATACCCTGCCATTCTCAGGCAGTAGAGAGGATGGTTAAGATTGTAACAGATTCTTCTGCTCATGTGTGCAGTCTTCTTGCAAGAGATGGATTCAGAGCAAAAATGTTGGATAGGAAGCTGACGCCAAGTTTTGAAAAAAAGTATGATTTCTAAGTGAAATAAACTCACTCCTTATGTTGTGCTACTAGGTAAGGCTGGTGGCTGATGTCTATCATATTTACATAACTTATCATGCCATTTTCAGAGAAATATGACAAACTCTGAGCTCTTTGTGGAAGCCTAAGAAATTAACTCACGTCTGCTGAATTTTTAACCGTGTTTATGCACTCCAGATGATATTAAATAACATGGTGACACAGTATTTTTTTATATTTCCAAAATGGAGAAAGCTGGTGTTTCAAAAGCATTTTCCCCTATAAAATTCGATTATAAAATTCGAGGTTCTTGGGGAAGCCTAAGATATCGAATAATGCCATCCATATTTCTGGGGGTCATTTCAGTAATAAAATCGCAACTATCGCACATGGTGTCGCTTCAAATTTAAAAAAAAAAGTGTTTTTCGCTCCACTCTACTATACATGTCAGAGGCAATAGACGAATCTAACGACATGACAACCCCAATCCAGATTTCAAATAAGTACGCATATTATAGATAGATATGAGGTACTATGAGTGTATTTTAAATGAAGGTACAAACAATAGAAAGAACAAACGCTTTATTCATGCCTTGGACAGCAGTTGCGTGTACGATGATCGTTCACCATCGCGAAATCCATGCCATTATCAGTGTCAATGCATCCGGGTTGGAATCTCGGTGAGGCATGGATGTTGTGCTAGTCTTACGGTGCTGGCTGTCTCTCTTTCCTGGAACCAGTGGCCCTAAATTAGGGACGGACGGCTGCTTCTATCCCACTGAATTGCTCACGGTAGTCGTTAAATCTCCAATAAAAAAATCAATGAATAGATTGCTCCCTCGACCACCCGTTCTTAGCTTTTCGCACTTCGCAGTTTAAATAAGAGTGGTTCATCCTAAGTGGCTGTTTGAGCACACCAATAAGAAGGAAGCCACTCGTAGAAGTGTACCGCTTGAAAACGAGTTCGTATATATCTGGAAGCTTATTTCGGGAACTGTGATAAACGGTGCTGTAGTAGTTAGTGCAAGCAACTTTCTTTACGAAGGAGGCCGTTACAATAACAATGTTCCAATCATTGATGAACTCTCCGCAGTGTCGGAACACTCATGGTCATGTACTTTACCATGTGCCTCCTGTGAATGTCATTCGACCTCACTCCTTTTCTGTGTGCTTTTTTCTTTTTTTGTTCACCGTTCTGTACTAGATGCACCGTTTCTGTTCCCTTCCAGAACCAAAACGACGGATGCTCCATCTAACGCATAATAACCTTTGATAACAGTGCTGTTACCATACCAATGTAATTTCCTTTCACTTTCTTTTCACCTTTGATACTTGTATTTTTATTTGAACCATCTACGTAAATCATATCAAAATCAAGTTTGCTCTTTCTCTGTGTCTTCATTGTTCGTCCACATCACTCCTACATTTTGTACTGGTACTCGGAGAATCTGAGGCAGGTTTTTTTTCGTTTTTTTCTTTCACCAAGGATACTCATCGCGTGCTTTATCAGAAACGCTGTTACCATACCAGTCGCAACGGAAAACGGGTGGCAGACACATATAACATAACCATCTAGTGTACATAAGTGAAATGTAAAACTTTATGAAGCCATTTAAGCTATTCAGAAAGCGGTGATGGTAAAGGAGTTGAAGTGTTTAAAACATCAAAGAAATATTTTTCACTTAGTTCAAAAAATTAAAGAAATAGAGTATTTTCCACTTAGTTTCTTTTCTTTCATCAATGTCTTTGGATGTAAAAAACGGTATCGCGATCAGAAATTCCCAGTTCCCCTCTTCTGGATATGTAGCACTTGTGCATAAAAACTACATAAAAAATCAAAATTCGTTATTTGAGAATGTTTCATAAATATGGTAATATTACATAAATGAATGCTAACACAAGTGGTGATTAATTGATTTGTTTTCAAACTGACTTACGAAAGATCTCAATCTTAATGTCTAGCAATGCACTTTGCATAAGCATGCAAGTATCTGAAACCCACTTTTCACAAATATTACTTCCTTTTAGCGTTAGAGCTTAATGATGTCAACAAATTTAGCGTACCAATAAAAACGAGTTCCACAGAGAAAAGTAATCTTTGAATCAGTGGCGGCTCGTGGTGTAAAATGCTGGTGAGGCGAACGGTCTTGATGTAAATATAAAACAGTAAAACATATGTTATTGAAAAATATATAAATTCGTATAACGTTATATGAATATATATGTATATCAGTGGCGTAGCAGGGAGGGGGTCGTGGTTTGCACCCCCTTATTAGGCGAGACAGTTAGCTTTTTCTAAGTACGTTTTATAGATAATTTCCTTATTTAAATTCTTTGATTTTTATATAACTCGGAAAGCAATGTAATTTCTTGATAATAGAAGAGAAAGTAAAGCAAAGCGGCCAAAGAAGTTGCTTTATTAAATTTTTATTAAAACAACTATAATTTATTGCATTTTCTTCATTTTATTAAATTAGCTTCATTTTGTATTAATATTCAAGATGTGCGTACGTACCAATAGGAAAATATTTGTCGAAGCGCCCACCCCCCAAAAAAATTGTTATATGTACTTATACACAGTTATACAGCAAGTGCAGAACCCCCCCCCCTCCCCTTCAAAAGTTTCATGCCAAAGGCAGTATCCCCTATTGGATATCTTTGAAGTCTGGGTTCGAGTCGGCTGAATCATTCAAATCCGCTGAGATTCGGAAGTCTCGTTAAGCCATTGGTCCAGGGTAGGCGGCGCCTTGTTTATTAACAGCTGTAAAATCCATCCCTTAGGGCTCCATCCCATGTCATTTAGCCCTTATATACAAATATTATTCAAGAGTAATGGAATAAAATTATAGAAATATATGAAACACGGCGTGGGAGTCTTTCTTCACGAAAAAATCCAAACATTTTAGAGGAAAAATGTACATATACCTCTCTGTATATGTGTGTGTGTAATATACGCTACTTTTGCAACAATATTTTTATGAAAACAATTATTCGATAATTTTACAACAAAGAAAGAAATATTTCACCAGTATTCTTTTATGTAATACACTTGAGCGAAAATACGCAATTTGCGCGGTTTCTTTAGCTAGTCAATGCGTCACTCACATCCCAACGCCAATCGAAGATCCACTTCTTAAAAAATTCAAAGTAAATCATTTGAATATAATTTTTTTTCTCACGAAGTGTTTCTTGAGCTTGAAAAAAGTCACAGTTCGATTGGCATATTAGTGAAGGTGCATTAAGCACGGGTCACAAACTGAAGTCCAGGCTCGTGATAACTATGTACAGGAGAAGTCAAGCTAAGCAAGCACATTTCTATTTAAAAAAAGTATAAAATAATTTAAACCTGGAATTAAAAACAGAGGAATACGATATTAATTTGCTTTGGTCTCGAACAGAATGCTTTCAGTTTATTTTTTATAAATAAGTTCAATTCTGCGATCCTTTTTGGCTGCAAATTTGTCTATGATCAGATCATAAAATGGTTGAGTGGACATTAGATGGTTCAGCAATTCTTTCTCGATTGAAATTTTAGCGAGTGAAGACAAACGATCTTGTGCCGTTGTATTACGGAGGTAAGTCTTAATTCTCTTCAAACAAGAAAAAATTCCTTTCAGCAGAAGAACTTGTTGACGCCAGTGTCAATACAAGAGAAAATAATTTGTAGGCTTCTGGTAACACATCTTTCAGCTCGTTTTCTTTCATTGTTTTCAAGGTTTTCTGAAAACTGAGTTCCCTGAAGTTGTGATCATTATATAAAAAATCTAATTCGTTTTTTAGTCGTTTTGTGTCTGTAAAAATGTTTGGATAAATTTTTTGAGAGTGTTAAAAGCACTGGATGGAAATGACTCTGAATAACTATGGTATTTTAAGCTGTCAACTAGCTGCAGAAACTCGAGCTTTCCCATATCTTCAAATCTGGTATTTATTTGGACTTTTATATATTCATAAATACACTCCATTAAATCATTCTGTATCGTTTTAGATTGTCCAGAAAATAAGCTTCGTATTTCTTCAAAATGTGCTTTTAATTCTGGGTGCTCCTACGAAGTAACATTTGGAACATTTCCTTGAAATTACCTTTATTTAATGAAAATAGTTTCATCATGTCCTCGAAAAGAGCAGTTCTTGCTTGCTTAGAACGACAACTAAATCGATTATATGTTCCATAAAAAGCCTATTTCGTCTGACCTTTTCATTAAACTTGACTTTATGAAGAGCAGCATTTTCTTTCAGCATATCAGAAATAGTGTTTGTTTTTTTCCATTCGTTTTAGACCTACGTGGTTAGTTCTATGCTCTTTAGAGCTTTCGTGCAATTTTGCACTACGAGAAAAGTTTTTAGAACAAAATAACCCGTTGTATTCCACACATTTTTCTTATTGCTCAAAAGTAAACATGGCCAGCGAAAGAGAGTTTGCTTGTAAATAGCACCAGAAAGCCAGGGAAAAATCTCGTACTATGATTTATTGAAAGACCTAAAAAACGATTTGCCGCACTTCTTATCTTTAGATATTGAACTTATTATAGGTGTCGGTCTTCCAGATATGAGAACATCCTTGTTATCATAATCTTTCCAGTGTTTAAAGGAATTTCTTCCAGAACACAAATCACGTCGTTTGTTGGGCCATTCATATTTTCCAACCAAAACCAAAATATGCTGTTTAGTAACAATAACAAAATAAAAAAAGAAAAACTCAACATTACAATGAACTAGCCAACACCCGCAGAAGAGAGGATTGAAAACACACTACATAAAGTTAGATTCAAATACACTCTGACGAATAGTTAAAGCTACGTAGAAATCTTCGTACTCCAAAGCGTATAGAGGCGAACGGCGTCATCGCCTGTGAAACCACTTTTCACAAGGATCATCTGCTCATTTTCCCGCGCCCATTGGATACACAATCCTTGGGTTCTCCAATAACAGCAGAGATGCGATTCCAGTTTAAGCGAAATGGAGGGTCGCCTCAGAAATTTCCTTTCTCTTACTGGAAGTCCGGCACCTCTTTAGGTAGACCTCGGACCGTGGGGGTGGGGGGTTCACTCTGTAAGGCTCTTCTCTGATCCCCAGTTCCCAAAACCGGCTTCTCATCGAGACGATTCAGCCGGTCGCCTCTAAGCGCTTAAAACATGCAGCTGCTTTGCAAAAATAATGATTCATTCCTCTTCTCGAAAGCCTTTCTTTAAATTAATTCATGAATCACAATGTGAATTTCAGTGTTTCATTTATCCTGCAAAGTTCTTATATCTTTGTTACTGACAGAAGTTTTTTTTTTTTCTTTCACTTCTCATTCTGCGGAATTGCAGGTGAGGCGGCGCCTCACTTGCCTCATCTGACGGGCCGCCACTGCTTTGAATAGCATAATTGATTAAGGCACGACGGAAAAAAATAAAGTCTTATACTTCTGTTGTGGCGTAAATCTCAGTCACGTTATATATTTATTAAATAGGTAGCCAAAATTAAATCTGAAGGGAAATTTTGAATTTCGACTAAAATTTTACTTTGGGAGATGGGTAGATGCATTTTGAAACAACCAAAAATTAAGCTTATAAGAAGAAACTTTGAGATGTCATATTTGTCATAGCACAACTGAGTTTTCACCTGTGTTAGTGTTTCTGTGAGCTTTGTTTCAACCGAGGAATAACTACAGCCGTGTGTTTTTGGTACATGTGTAACATATGTGTCAACTCAAAGAGACCGTGTTTATGAACTCGTGTTTGTAAGCATGAGAGAAAAAAAGAAAATATCAGACCGTAATTATTTTACCTACTAGGACATTATCATTATGTAAACAACAACCAAGGGACTTCCTAGCCAACTTCGGAGCGTTGGTTGATGAATGCGATGGCTCAGAAACTATGAGACACACCTAGAAATCGAATGCCAACTTATACCAAAATTTGGTTTTTGAAAGGCTAATGCCTGTATTTATTTTTACAACAATAACACCATGCACAAATAGGACAGATATTAATATTGCTATGAAAGGTTTAATACATTTACTATTTAGCACTTCGCTAAGGCTTCACTGGCCCACTCATATGTGAAGTCACTAATTCAAATGATCGATCTTATATAATCATGGCAGAGTGCACGTGAATAATGTCATTTGTTAACACAGCGTGAACGTTAATTTACATTTGTGGCTTGCTTACATGTTATCAAAACAAATGGTATCTTCTCTGAACAAATATCAAAATTCTGGATCCAATATTTATGAGGGTATATCTATATAAGGTCTTTGTAGAAGTGAGAAAATGCAGAGTTTTTGCTGGTCCTTGATAAAGCCAAGGCTCAGTATTCTCGACACCTTCTACATTCAGTTGTTTTATTTTATTTTTTTATCTTTTCTCCTTTTACTCACACAGGTAGATACATAACCTTTTCTATGTTGTACTAGGTGTGAGTCAAAATTATATATGTATTTTTTTGCTTAGGTATCTTCTTTATAGAATGTGAATTCTGAATTTTCAAAACTGCTGCGTTGCGCGTTTTGATTTTCAGGTTATTTTGCACCCTTCGTGTTAAATTCTAAAATTTTTTCCTTAGTCTTCAGTTTTGCTCTTAAGTAACTAATTTCAATTTATTATTTAGCAGCTCATGCGCAAATTCTAGTTGAAATGTTTTATTATTATTATTATTATTATTTTTTTTTTTTTTTTTTTTTTTTATTACTATTTTTTTCACTTGAGGTTTTTTTTTCATTTTCTAATTTTTCTTTTTAGTATGTTTTGGATGCAGCTTTTTGGAGTGTAGTTTATACTCGAGTTTGGTCTTTTCTTGGACTGCTTATTTCTAAAAAGTTTTTCCTAGTTGGTTTGCTCAGAATTTAAGAGCATGGGTCGGGCCATGAAGGTTAATGGATGCAAGCGAAATTGTTAACTAGTGCTAGGTCATGCTACTCTACGGAGGACATGACTTATATATATATTTTTTAAACTATTTTAGGTGGGAATGTTACTTGCATCTATGGCCTTGCAGAAACCCATTTCCAACTAGGTCTTTGTAGAAGTGAGAAAATGCAGAGTTTTTGCTGGTCCTTGATAAAGCCAAGGCTCAGTATTCTCGACACCTTCTACATTCAGTTGTTTTATTTTATTTTTTTATCTTTTCTCCTTTTACTCACACAGGTAGATACATAACCTTTTCTATGTTGTACTAGGTGTGAGTCAAAATTATATATGTATTTTTTTGCTTAGGTATCTTCTTTATAGAATGTGAATTCTGAATTTTCAAAACTGCTGCGTTGCGCGTTTTGATTTTCAGGTTATTTTGCACCCTTCGTGTTAAATTCTAAAATTTTTTCCTTAGTCTTCAGTTTTGCTCTTAAGTAACTAATTTCAATTTATTATTTAGCAGCTCATGCGCAAATTCTAGTTGAAATGTTTTATTATTATTATTATTATTTTTTTTTTTTTTTTTTTTTTATTACTATTTTTTTCACTTGAGGTTTTTTTTCATTTTCTAATTTTTCTTTTTAGTATGTTTTGGATGCAGCTTTTTGGAGTGTAGTTTATACTCGAGTTTGGTCTTTTCTTGGACTGCTTATTTCTAAAAAGTTTTTCCTAGTTGGTTTGCTCAGAATTTAAGAGCATGGGTCGGGCCATGAAGGTTAATGGATGCAAGCGAAATTGTTAACTAGTGCTAGGTCATGCTACTCTACGGAGGACATGACTTATATATATTTTTAAACTATTTTAGGTGGGAATGTTACTTGCATCTATGGCCTTGCAGAAACCCATTTCCAACTAGGTCTTTGTAGAAGTGAGAAAATGCAGAGTTTTTGCTGGTCCTTGATAAAGCCAAGGCTCAGTATTCTCGACACCTTCTACATTCAGTTGTTTTATTTTATTTTTTTATCTTTTCTCCTTTTACTCACACAGGTAGATACATAACCTTTTCTATGTTGTACTAGGTGTGAGTCAAAATTATATATGTATTTTTTTGCTTAGGTATCTTCTTTATAGAATGTGAATTCTGAATTTTCAAAACTGCTGCGTTGCGCGTTTTGATTTTCAGGTTATTTTGCACCCTTCGTGTTAAATTCTAAAATTTTTTCCTTAGTCTTCAGTTTTGCTCTTAGGTGTATATATATAGGTGTAGATTAAGATTACTTATATCTTTTTCTCTATCAACAAAACTCAATATATATATATATATATATATATTTTTTTTAAGGCAGGTATGCACAGGTGAACTGAAGTGTTAACATTTTAACATGAAAATTCCCGCCTTGAAGAGGCGAGTAAACTATCACGATTTACAATCATATTTGTGAGTTTAACTTTTTTTTTATTTTATATGTCTACTACATTTGTGAGAGCAATGTCACGTACAGTTCCCTCTTTCTTTCCTGATGAATCTTAACTGGATAACCTCCGACATGCAGACGGAAAGTACCCTTTTTTTTCTTTAGAGCATACTGGTAATCTGATTACTGTAGTGCCGACTTCGGCTCTACGAAAGGGCCCAAAAATATAATTTGTGTATACAACTTACCCCTTGATGAAGGGGAATCGGTGTTGGAATTCGCAAATAGGTCGGATCATCACGTCTTAGGCTGACAACTGCTGGAAGGTTGAATGCTTTGAATACGCTCACTGACGAAGTGCAACTGGTACGTTAGGATGCCTTCTTCCCGGAGCCGTCATTGACCATCATGAATTAGGTTGCAGGTATCGAATCGGTTGCAGGTATTTTTTTCATAGACCTAACTGCCTGGTGGTGGAGGCACACCTCGACCCGGGCCCCTTCATGCTCTGGAGTCTGTTTTAAAGCCGCTGTTTGCTTAATTTTTTTTTTTTTTTTGGATCAGGGATGAGGTCTTGTATCTTTTTCCTGGCTGGTGGTGGATAACCACAGATGACCAGGCTGGTGGTGGATAACCACAGATGACCAGGACTTCCGAATTGCCCTGCATTCTTTTTCCCTTCCTTCTCCTCACGTCCCACTTCTTTCTCGACCTTTCTTTTCCAGACTCAAAACGACGCTCTCTCGCAGAAGAACACAGAGAGCCAATCAGCGCCGTCCACGAGGGACGCTTTTGCTCCCATTGGTCAGCCGGTCAAAACCATGCAATGGTTTCGTGCTTGCCCACGTGACATTCCTCTTACAATCAGAGGAAGGTAGGGTGGGCGAAAAAACAAAAGCGCGGATACTCTCAGCGACCAGGCACACGTGTAATCTGATATGACCCTTCTTGCCTTTTTGGAAGGAAACACATAAATTTTTATGCACGCCTGCTTTCTTGCCGTTCAGAGCTTGACAGCTCGTACTATAACTCTTCAGGATTAAACCCTCATTGCCAGCCCACGGAACCCAGCTGGGAAATTTCTCGGGGTGGTATTTCTGTTCGGAGAATTTCACCACAGCGTTGTAGAGAGGGAAAAATGCCTTTTTGTGTAAATAACTGCTCACTCTTGGGTGGGCGACCTCCTAACAATTTCAAACAGCACTCCCCTTTTCTTGGAATGAGCTTGGGAAAAAAAGAAAAAAGTGATCGTTGGACGAAGAAAGGAACTGCATTTGACTTACAGAAAATATAAATACATACATCATATACCATAAAAAGAACTGCATTTTTTTCACTACCTATTTTGAGCATAGACCAGCTTTCTTTTTCTTGCATTAATTTTTTAATACTCAACAAAAAAAAAATATCACTTATGAAATTACTTGCCCCGGCGAAAGATTATTCTTTTCCCTTTTTTTTTTTTTGATTTGGATTACATTTCTTCTTGTTTTTTTTTTTAAGGCCCACTTATCAAGTCCATTACAGACGTAACTCACCAACTTCATAATTTCAAAGTTAAAATTATAATACATCCTACTAACTTCTGAATCATCCTACTCATAGATTAGATAATGAATAATACAAATGCTACAATTTTGTTCACACAACAAAGGTAAAAGAAAGAGAGAAAAAAATTATTTACACTACTCTTCACTCAGAATATTACATCCCTTCCTTTTTTTCTTATGTGCACTGCCATTTCCCTCCTGCTGGGCTGAGTATTCACAATTTATATGCTTATTTCACAATTTATATGCTTAACCTTGGAACTCAAACAAAAAGTCCATAGGCTAGCCCCAGAGCGATGATAAATACTGAAATACTGAATCGGCGGGAGGGTAGCCCTTTGCTACTCTCCTATCCCTTAACAAAGTAAAAACACTCATTTTGTACATTAAGCAGAGAAGAGGAGGAAAAAAAATAGCGATGAGAAAATAGAATTTTCTGTGACTTTTTCTTGACTTTTCTCTCTGGATCCAAAAATCGAACCCAGGGGAGGTGAAATCTAAATTTACGAAAATTTTAACAGCAAATCACTCCAGGGAAGAATGGTCACCCTTTCCTGAACTGACCACTATTATCCCTTCGATTTATTTATTTTTCTTTCAAGAAAAACGTGGATAATGTTGATGAAAATCTGAAAACATTGATCAGGTGTCCACAGATTTTCAGCAACATATCACTTCCCGATTTTCAATGTAGCTGTTATGTGTATTTGTAAACTCTGCTCTTAGCTAAAAGCAAATGAGTTTGTTGGTTAATTGTATGTGATGTTTCGCATATAAATATTCAGTAGATTTAGTTCGGTTTCTGATGTTTGCATTTCCTTTTTATATATCTATCTATCGTACCAGACGTGACATTAGCAGTTTTTCCATGAACGCATGCCCGTTTTGTGGATTTCCTCCAAGGGGAGAAACTAGGTGTGTCGGACTTCTGCGTCTTAGAGGAAGAAAACTTATTTACTCCTGTACAGTAAACAGAAACTAAACTTCTTTACTCCTCTAGAATAACTCAGGATACAAAAAATGCTACTTTTGGAATACCCTATGATCAAGTCCTGCGATGCAGTCGGTAGTACGCAATTATCAGAAAACATCAGGGACTCACACTTCATTCGTATATTTAGAAGTTTTCATAAAAATTCTACGTGTCAAATAAAATTGTGTTACAAAAACTTCGGTTGTATTCTTAGTGTCCATGTTTTGTTAACGTAATGAGATGCATTCCTTCATACCACAGCATCGCGCATGTGTTTGGATGCCAGACTATATTTCTGATCCTTAAAATTCGGGGTCTAGGTGAGGCAAAAATTTTACGTTTCTTCATAAGCTCTAGGTCTCTACTTTTTCTTCGGTCTACAAATCCACATGACGAATTGATAACTTCACTTAATCCTGATCGTAAAGCCTACCTAATTTCGCTTAATCTCGCTCAGGAGGCTTACCTAAATTCGTTTTATCTTTCTCATGAGGCCTACCTGATTTCATTTTATCTTTCTCATGATGCCTACCTGATTTCATTTAATCGTGCTCATGAGGCTTACCTAAATTCACTTAATCTTCCTCGTGAGGCCTACCAAATTTTACTTAAATTTGCTCATAAAAACTAATAAATTCACTTAATCTTCCTCGTGAGGCCTACCAAATTTTACTTAAATTTGCTCATAAAAACTAATAAATTCACTTAATCTTCCTCGTGAGGCCTACCAAATTTTACTTAAATTTGCTCATAAAAACTAATAAATTCACTTAATCTTTCTCACGAGAACTACTCAGATTACTAGAAACATATCGTGTTTCTCACACCCAATAACATCAAATTTATTTCTACGCACTTTATTGATTTACTGAACACATACAGACAGAACTTAGAAGCACAGTCATCGAACAAGAGTTTAGCAACAAACTTTTTCCAACGAGTTTTATGGTATTCCTCATTCCTGAGATTCGTCGTATCTACTGCTATTAATTGTAAGTATAGTTTACACATGGTGGACCTGGTTCGGCCCGTCTTAATATAATAATATAACCCTATTGCTGGCTTTTAAATAGTAGTTTGTAATTCTTTGACATGTCTATCAGTTTTCAAGGAAGTGATTAAAAATGGCATACTCTATCATACCGAAACAACACTGCACGATATTGAAACTGTACTTCTCGCTGTAGCAGCACTATAATTGATCAGCTAAAATGGGTACGAACACAGATGAATATAGATACAAAAGAATGACTTAATTTCCAGCTCAGTAAACAGCTAAACTCAACAGAAAAGAAGAAAATGCACAATTTTTCGACACGTCGTGGAACCATCAATTTACGATACAGGTAGAGAACATCGCAGCCATGGGAATTATACCAGTAGGTGTCTGATGGTCCTGAGAAATCTTGGTCCACGCCATTTGTGCTCGGTTCAACAGTACATCTCTATTACGGTATGGCTGAGGAGCAGCTCGCAAGCACCCAGCATCACACCTCATGCACGTTCTGTCGTCTCAAATCTGGAACTCTTGCATGCCTAGGAAACATTTAGACGCCTTGTAGGTAACCGTCAGTGGGGTAGTGGGGACGGAACGGCGTTCCGGTATTTTTTTTTCTTTTTTCTAGCCGGCACTCGTTTCGGTAAACCTTATACAGCATGCATTGTTTGCTTTTTAAAATCCGAATGCCCTATAATTATATTCCAATAAAAGAAAATGCAACAGAAAAACTGCACAGTTAGTGGAATTTACGTCCCATATTTGTTTGAAGTTACAGTTAGTTTCTAAATGCATTTTCACTTAGTAGTCCCTTGAAACTCCTTTTTTGTACAGTTGTTAAGAACGTTGGGGTGCAGATATTGCAATAGGGAATTTAATGTAATTGGGAATTGAATTAATCTAGTCACTAGGGCCTCTGTGAATCTTGGAGAGGTGCCAGCTAGTTCTGTGTGGCATTGGCAAAAAGACTCCAACTCACTGGGGTTTTTTCCAGAATCCTTAGGTTGAATGTTCAACTGGAACCCTCAGCTGTGGGCTAATCCCCCACACTGACGTACTTACCTGATTAAAAAGACAAAAATAAATATTAAGAATGACTCAAGTGTGGGATATGGTGGACCTACCACACTTGAGAAGGACGGTCCACCACGGAATCGACCTGGACTTTCTAAACTGCGTATGAGAAAGAGATCTCGGCTGAGTGAATGTAAGATTGGTGTATGGAATACTAGAGGTATAAATTGCAGGATGAGTGAGGTTATTGAGGAGATGAATAAGTATAGACTGGATGTGCCGTGTGTAAGTAAAGCCAAGAAGAAGGAAATTGGGGTAGAAGAAGTGAATGGCACGGTGAGTGTGGGGTCTGGAGTATTGGATAATATAAGAGGACAGGCTGGTGTAGGTGTGATTTTAAGTGAAAAGATGAAGAACAACTTGATTCGCTATAGTTGCGTAAGTGAGAGAATTCTCTGGATTCGTTTGAAAGTGAAACTTCAGAGAACTGTAATTGTTGTAGTGTATGCTCCTTGTGACTCGGAACCTTCTGATAAGAAGGAAGATTTCTGGAATGAGCTAAAACCTGTTTGGAGCCAGTTTGGTGCTAAAGAAAAAGTTATAACAGCAGGGGATTTCAATGCTAGAGTAGGTGTGCAGAATGGAATTTCTGACAATTTTCTGGGTAAGTTTAATGATCCTTGTGGGAATGATAATGGTGAAAGATTAATTAAACTCTGCATTGAGAATGGTTTGTGTGTATCCAATACATTTTTCAACCACAAGTATATCCACACATCATCATCATCATCATCATTGTCATCCATTATCAATCCACTGCTGGACGAAGGTCTCCCCAAGTTTCCTCTACAACGGTCTGTCTTGTGCCAGTCTCCTCCATGTCACTCACGCATACTTTCGAATTTCATCCACCCATCTTCCATGTGGTCTTCTTCTGGGTCTTTTCCTGTCCCTTGGAATCCAATCTAAAATTTCGGCTGTCCATCGATGGTCTGTTCTTCTGGCAGTATGTCCAGCCCATTGCCATTTCAGGGATTTAACTCTGATCATGATGTCTTCCACTCTTGTCATTTTTCGGATCCACGTGTTCCTCTTCTTATCTCTCCTGGTTACACCAAGCATGCACCTCTCCATGCTGCTTTGAGTTGTCTGCAGCCTTTGTATGTCTCTTTTAGCTAAGGTCCACGTCTCTGCACCATACGTAAGCACTGGAAGGATGCATTGATCAAACACTTTTCTTTTAAGACATAATGGCATATTGCTCTTGAAAATTATGCTGTTTCTTCCAAAAGCTCTATAGGCAAGTTTTGTACGCCGATTAATTTCTTCACCAATGTGACCCTCACTTGATATCTGCTGTCCAAGATAAACGTACGTGTCTGTTATCTCCAGCTTTTCTCCATCAATCGATAAATCTTCATTTCTTGAAAAGCATTGTACATCACTTTTGTCTTCTGAAAGTTCATTTTTAATCCCACTTCTTTACTCTTGTCAGCAAGTTCCTGGATCATACTCTGTAGCTCTTATGAGGTAGTTGCAAAAATGATTATGTCATCAGCAAAACGAAGGTGGGTTAGATAATCTCCAATAATCTTTATCCCTTTGTTTTCCCAGTTCAGTGATTGAAAGACATTTTGCAATGTGGCATTAAAGAGCTTCGGAGATATGGTGTCACCTTGTCTCACTCCTTTTCCAATTTTTATGTGTGTTGTATTTTCAAACAGCCGAATCTTTGCACTTGCATTTTCATAGATGTTATTAATAATATTAATGTATGCATCTTCAATACTGCAGGATTTCAGAGCCGTTGCAACTGCTGATGGTTTCACCGAATCAAAGGCTTCTTCATAATCGATAAAAGCCATGCACAATGGAAGCTCATATTCCCTCGCTCTTTCAATTAGTTCTCTCAGTACGTGGATATGATCTTTTGTGCTGTAGCCACTCCTGAATCCAGCTTGTTCTCTCGGTTGAGCCATGTCCAGTGTCACCTTCAAGCGGTGTGAAAGAACTTTAGTGAAGATTTTATAAACTACTGATAGGAGGCTGATAGGTCTGTAGTTCCTGAGATCCTCAATGTCACCTTTTTTACGTAGCAAGATCATTGTAGCGTTGTTCCAATCCTCAGGAATTTTCCCTTCATAAGGCATCGAGTGAAAATTTGGGCGAGTACTGTTTCGATTTCTCCACTTGCTTCTTGCATGATGTCTACAGTAATTCCATCTTCTCCTGGAGCTTTTCCCCGCTTCATGTTCTTGATTGCATGTGCAACTTCTGCTGGAAGGACTGGAAGAACTCTGGTACTGGTACCTTTCATGATGTCTGGAGTACATGTATCATCCCTTTCATATAATTTGGAGTAGAAATCTTTCACTCTTGTCAAAATTTCGCCTCTATTTCTTGTTACAGAACCATCTTCTTTTCTCAGTGCCATAATCTGTTTTTTCCGCTTACTGAGATGTCCCTTTGCTATCTTTAGGCTTTGGTTGTTTTCAATTGCTTTCCTTAGTAGTTCACAGTTGAATTTCCTTACGTCTTCAGTGATACTTTTTCGTACTGTCTTGCAAGCTCTATATATTCCACTTTGGAAGTCACATCTTCTTTAGTTGTCCTCATCACTCTTCTTTTTTGCATCAACATTTTGGTTTTTCCTGATAATTTGTTCACATGCAATTTGTTCTTAGACCCAGCTAATTTTGTTGCTGTTTCCATAAGAGCTTTGGTTACTTTTCTGTTAACTTCAGAAATATCCACTTCTTCCGATGTTAGGCCTTCTAAAGCAGAGAATCTGTTCTTCAGTTCCCATTTGAAGGTATTATGGTGTTTGTTAAGGTTGGTTATGTCAATACATTTTGTTTGTCTTATGAGCTTGCTACGTTCGAGTTTAGTGTTGAGGTGCATCTTACATCTCACCAATCTATGGTCACTGCCTGTGTTGAACTTGTTTAGCACACTGCAGTCTTCTATGACGAATTTTTTGTTACACATAATAAAATCAATTTCACTTGTCGTCCCATTTGGATATCTCCATGTCCATTTCCTGTGTGGTTTTTTCTTGAAAAAGGAGTTCAAGATGAAAAACCCTTCTGCCTCTGCAAACTCTACGAGAGTATTTCCACGCTGGTTTCTGTTGCCGTGACCGAATTTACCTACTGAAGTTTCATTCTGTTGCCGTTGCCCTATTTTTGCATTGAAATCTCCCATAATTATCTTCAAGTGCTGCTTACCTTTATTATTTATATCACGAATTTCCTCATAAAATTCTTCAATTTCTTCTTCAGCATGACTTGTGGTGGGTGCATAAGTTTGAATAATCTGAGCCTGGTATCTTCTCGAGAGTTGGATAACGAGTCGTGCAGCTCTGTCAGAGGAACTTTCAACTTCTACAACTTTATCCTTCAGTTTCTTGTTTATTATAAATCCAACACCACTAGTTCTGCCAGTATCTGTCCCACGATAGTAGAAGAGATGTTCACTTTTCAGTTCAATGAGATCTTCTCCTTTTCTCCTTACCTCACTTAGCCCGACGATGTCCCACTTGATCCTTTGTAGTTCCTCTTCCAATTCAAGAAGCCTTGAATCAGAAGATAGGGAGCGTCCGTTGTACGTAGCCAAGGTCAGCATCAGATGGCAGCCTAGTCCGGTCATCCGGGGATTCTTAGCACCCTCTGCCTTCATGTCGCACTGGCCGCTGCCTTGGCCAGGTACAATCCAGACACATATACTTGGGAAAATCGTACTCTTGGTCAAAAGAGTGTGATAGATTTTGTTGTCTACGATCAGCGTCTGAAACACTTAGTTGTCGACACTCGTGTGATGAGAGGTGTGGATGTGGGTTATGATCATTACTTGGTAGTGTCACGAGTGAAACTTAATGTTGGTTGGAGAAAAAGGAATAGGAAGACACCCATGATAGAAAGAATAAAGGTTGGTAGGCTCCTTGAAGATCATCAGCGTTATTCTGAGTTACTCAGAGAACGACTGAAGGAGTTGAAGTCTGGTGAGAGGGATGTAGAACAGAAGTGGGAATGTTTTAAGAACTGTGTTGTCACTGCTGCTAAAGAGGTCTGTGGCACCACAATAATGGGTCACAATAGAGGTGATGCTTGGTGGAATAGTGAGATTGAAGAGGTTGTAAAGAGAAAGAAGGAAGCCTATTTGGGTATGTTGCAAGATATAGTCTCTGTGGATGAATATCCCTGTAAGAAGCGTGAAGCCGCTAAGCTGGTTCGCCAGAGTAAGGCAAAAGATAGGAAGGAGAAAGTGGAAAGGCATGAACTGGCTTTTTAGAAAGATAGGAAGTCCTTCTGGAAGTACATGAGACAGGAAAAAAATGGGAAACAAAGTTGTAAGTTGTGTGAAGAATGAGATCGGGGAAATGATATGGGATCCCAATATGTTAAGTGAAAGGTTGGGTGAATACTTCTGTGAATTACACAGCTGGCCTCCCAAAATGCAACACCAAGAAGGGCACGAGATAGCAAAGCCAGATACATAACAACAAATACAAAGATAAAACGTTTGAGCTTACAGGCCCGTGCGACTGGCGGAACACACAGACATCAATAGTACGTGTGGCCCCCATGGCTGGCAATAACGACCGCTACACGCCGCGGCATCGAGCGAAAGAGGCTTTGGATGTGGGCCTGGGGTGTGTCGGTCTAGGTTGCTTCCACACGTTGCCACAGTTCAGCAGGCGTAGCCACGAGTGATGCTTGCCGGGCCACTCGGTTGCCGATTGGCGACCACACGTGTTCGATGGGCGACACATCGGGAGAACAGGCGGGCCACGGCAGCAGTTACACCTGGTGGGCGGTGAAGAATTGTTGCGCGATGCCTGTCTCGTGCGGGCGCGATTTGTTCTGTTAAAACGTGGCCGCTGGCGGGTAGTGCACGTAAGGGAGGACTACAGGCTCCAAAACGTCGGAGATGTGGCGGTGGCTGTTACGTATACCAGCGATACGTACCACAGGGGTGCGGGTGTCATATCCAATTGCGCCCCAAACCATAACGCCAGGCAACGGACCGGTATGGCGATGCATAATGCAGGCGTCATACAGTCTATCGCCGCGGTACCGCCACACGCGGATCCGACCATCGTAGTGTTACAGGCAGAAGCGGGATTCGTCGGAGAAGACAATGTCGTGTGATTTCGTAGTGCAGGTGCGACGTTCAACGGCCCACTGCCGCCGCAGTCGGCGGTGGTATAACGTCAATGGTAATCGGAGCAATAGGCACCGTGCGAGAAGTCCCCGCTCCTGTAGACGACGTCGAACGGTACGGGCTGACACAGGTTGTTGCGCAACACACCCTTATTCCTGCGCTAACGTTCGTGTCCTCTCGTTCGGTGGTTTGCCGCGGCCGCGGCAATCGCTCAGGTCGGTCCGTCTGTCCTTCCTGCACCCACCGAATCCATACTCACCTCACTGTGGCTGGATGTCGTCCCACACGGGCGCCGATGTCTCGGTACGATAAACCGCTTTCGCGATAGGCAATATTCGTCCTCTGTCGAGCTCCTAAACGTGCTGGAATGACTGCCGTATTCTGCGACGAGACAGCAGGAAGCTTTCCAAGCACAGGTTCGGCAGCACAACACACTTCCACTACTTACACCCCGCCTTCTGTTCACCCTTCTTACTGTGCTTCTCGGTGGCATGCCGGGCGCACATGATTTGCATATGCCCTGAAATGCTAATCGTTTGCATGTCCTCTCGCGGGCGACGCGTGCTGCGAATTTTAGGCCAATCGGATGCTTACTTCTTGGTGTTGCATTTTGGGTGGCCAGCAGTGTATTAGATCAGGAAATCAAAGATGATTCTGAGACAGACGCACATGATGTCAAAATGAAGGAATGGAAGCACAGGAGAGATCTCAAGAAAGGAAGTGTGTTAAGCTCCAAAATCTTTTTAGAAAGATAAGGCTACGGGAGTTGATGGCATAACTGCAGAGATGTTGAAATATGTTGGTGATTCTGTAATTGATTGGTTAACTGAAATTTGCCAGTTGTGCTGGGAGTTAGGAATGGTCCCTCGGGATTGGAAGGATGTTATTATTGTTCCCTTGTATAAGGGAAAAGGTGATCAGACTGAATGCAAGAGCTATCGTGGTATTAGCCTACTAAGTGTGCCAGGGAAAGTGTTTGGTAAGGTTGTTATTGACAAAGTACGGGGTCTTACATCAGAGAAAGTGTGGGATGTTCACAGTGGTTTTATGCTTGGTAAAGGCTGCACTATTCAGATCTTTGCATTACGCATGATGATTGAAAAGTATCTGGCTGTTGGGAAGAAAGATTTTACTTTTTTCTGCCTTCATAGATTTAGAAAAAGCTTACGACCGAGTGAATAGGACACTTTTGTGGAAGGTATTGAATGAATATGGTGTTACTGGGAATCTACTTAATAGTGTAAAAGTTGTGCATGCGGATAGTAGAGCTTGTGTACGAGTGAATGGTGTTTTATCAAAATGGTTTTCTATTAGTGCAGGAGTTAGACAAGGTTGTGTAATGTCACCATGGCTGTTTAATATATTTGTGGACGCATGCATGCGTGATGCCAAAATAGATAATAGTGGTTTATGTCTTGGTGATATCCGTGTGTGCAGATTGCTGTATGTTGATGACACTATCCTGTTGGCAGAGTGAGAAAGTGAGTTGCAGGATATGTTGACTCATATGCACAAAGTTTGCATGAAATTCAAGCTGAGTATAAATAAGGAAAAAACCAAAGTTATGGTGTTTGAGAGAGGGAGGAACGGGTAGCACTGAATGTAATGTAAGTATAAATGGCACTGTGATTGAGCAGGTAAGTGAGTTTGTGTATTTAGGAAGCATGTTTGACAGAGAGAACAAATTGGATAAAGAAATCACTAGGCAAGTGAATTCTTCTTTGAAAGTCATAGCTGCTTTTGGAGGTTTTCACAGGAATGGTGGGTTCTCTAGAGAGTCACGTACGGCTGTGTATGAGAGTGTAATTGTTCAAACTCTGATGTATGGCAGTGAAACCTGGATACTTCAGAAGAAACATAGGAGTCGTTTGTGTGCTGAAGAAATGTGTTACTTACGTGGAGTTTGTGGCAAGACACGGTCTGATCGTGTGAGGAATGAAGATGTGTTGCAGTTATGTGATGTGAAGCAAAATGTTGTTAGCAAGTTGGAGACCAATATGCTTCGGTGGTTTGGCCATGTTGAAAGAATGAGTGATGAGATGCTTACTAAGAAAATCTTTTTAGCCCAAGTGGCAGGAACGAAAGGCAGCGGAAGGCCAAGCAAGACATGGGTGGATGAGATTCAGGAGTGCCTGCATGAGAAAAAGATTATGAGTATGATGTATAAAAGACTTGTGTACGGCGTGTAATGGATATCATTGAAGCACGAGTTGTATGTCAAGTTCGCTGTAAATGGAGAAGTTTGATACGATAACAGTAAGTAAAAATATCTGGTAGTTTGTATTTCTTTCTGGAGCTAACCTCTGAATCTCAGAGAACAGCTTAGTGATATGTATGATATATGTATGTGTTATTAAGATGTCAATTTGTCAGTCTCAGTGAATTTAGTCCAGTTAGGAATGCCAATTAATTTCGCTAAAAGCAGAGAAGATTATTTTTTTCTTTGGAGCTTTAGAACCGATTCGCACAGAAGGGAAAAAAATACGTCGAAGCAATATATCTCCCGGCTGTTCAACCACTGGTTCTCAGGCGGACTACAGAATTGTAGGTGCTGTACCCAAACTGGCTCATCCAAATATCTCAAGAACTAAGACTCCCAGTAACAAATGGCTTTCACCAATGCACTTTACATTAGTTACCGCTTCCAACAACATTTTACTCAATAATATGGGGCTGATTTTAGTTTTTGCACCCCAGTTTGGGCCGCAACGTTTCAATGTTTTCTTACCAAAATTGTGAATGAAATTTTCTTTCTTGAATGCCAAAACGTGTAAATTAGGGTTGGTCAAAAGTACCGAAAGTTTTTTGATCAAATCGCTATAGTGCGGAAACCTTGCCCCTGCTATGGCTAAAGATAATGTAAAAAAAATATTTTTAATCAGACGATATTTTCCGTTTACGCATGACGATTGAAATTATAGAAATTTCCAATATTTACGCAACATATTATTGATTTTTTAAGTACCAAAAAAAAAATTACAAAATTTCTATTTGCGCATGACGATGGAATTATAGAAATTCAAAAAAATTTAGACATTCGTACAGATTAGTTTTATAAACGAAATCCTTTCCCCTCCACTCACCTGCGACCCGTCTACCTTGACCTCGGCAAACACGCCATACTTTGCTGAAACACATGCTGGACAAACCCGCCGTTCCTTGGACACTACGAGTTAGCTCGCAACCAGTGCGGATCAGAGTTTGAGTTTAGTCCATTGTATCTGCTTAGTAAGTACACGTATTATCTTTACTTTGTTATATCGCAGTTTAATTGTGTGGTTTACAATTCTGACAGCTTCATGTGTAGGCTGTTTACTTGGAGCAAGATTTTAAGACATCTTGCTCCAAGTAAACAGCCTACACATGAAGATGCAATACGGTGCTGTTTTGAACAGAGATATAAGCAGGCATTGAAATGTAAGAATAAGAATTTTAACTTTTCATATGTTGCGGTGGCAGCGACAAACAAAGTAAAATCTGTATTTGATAAAGCATGCAACTCTACAGTATCTGAGTACAGAATAGTGCAGTTTGTTAAGGCAGTTGTAAAAGTGAGTTGCAGACTATGTTGACTCATATGCACGAAGTTTGCATGAATATCTGTATTTGATAAAGCATGCAACTCTACATTATCTGAGTACAGAATAGTGCATTTTGTTAAGGCTCAATAATATGGGGCTGATTTATACATGGTACAAACTTAGGAAGCGTTAAAACTGGAACACAAACAAACCAAACTTTCCAAACAAGCTTGGTAGTTTAAAAAAAAGAATCTAAGGCACTTTTTGATGTTGCTGCATGCAAGTGTTCTATGACTCTAGACTGCGATTGTAACAAAAAACGAGACCTTTCCGTTTGTCCAGTATCAATCGCATGCATAAATAAAAAATGTCCTTTCGATTGTGCTGTAGTTCCTGTATCTCCAAAGACAGCATAAGAAGAATTGGACCAGTAGATATTCAGAACCCCCCCCCTAATACAGGAAACAAATAAAATAATGTAAACTCCACTGCATGTCAATCGCTGCCACTTCTACCTGTGAGTTTCCTTCTAGTGGACATACTACAATTGAGCCCGAGGACCTGAGGAAAGTTACGGTCTTCAACCTCCTGCTGTGTGCCCTGAAGAAAACTCAGAATCAAACTCTGTGTGCATCACCTCAAAGTCAAGTAGTTGATTTTGCAGAAGATCTTTACCCTGAACCAAGTACATCTAACAGTAAAACTTCATCATCGACATTGCAAATGAAAATTCAATTGTGAGTTACAGGCTCACCTAGTGACTGTTATGGAATATCTGACCGTGCAACCGCTGCAGTCTCCACAAGTTGTCATTCCCTCCATTTTTATATCACATCAGGGATGACACTATTTCGTCACTTACACAATCTCGGGCTCTAACTGACTGAGGCATAAGATTTTCATGTCACACACAAGCTGTAGAGCGATGTGTGAAACTAGTTACAAGCAAATTTAGGGTTTCAAGCAAGGTTAGGGTTTCTCAAGCAAGGTTTAGGGTTTCTCAGTCCAGAGACTGGTACATCCGTACAAAATTGCTATCAAGATCTATCATGCCAGAATTCTCACATAAGGCTGACTTCAAAGTGATTTCCAATAAAGAAAATGAATTAAAGAAGTAAAATAGAAATTGAAAAATTGCCTAAATTTGTGAAATTTTCTATAATTTTGATCGTCATGCGCGAACGGAAAATATTTTCTAATTCAAAAAACGTTTTTATATTATATTAAGCTATACTAGAAGCAACTTTTCCGAAATACGGCAATTCGATTGTAATTTATTTGATACTTGGAAGAAAATAATATTGCTCAAATTTTGGAAATTTAGATCATTTCGATCGTCATGGACGAACGGAAAATATTGTCTGATTTAAATTTATTTCTTACATTATCTTTAGCTGTACCAGAGGGAACTTTTCCGTACTATAGATATTCGATCAAAACCATTTCGGTATTGTTGACCCACCCTAGTGTAAATACAAAAATCTGATTTCGACCGGTCACTATACTTTCTTATACTGTAAACATGAGAAAGTAGAAATGGGAGAGGCGGAATAGAAGGGAAGAATAGAATGGAAAAATAGAATATTAAGGGAAGAATAGAATGGGGTGAAAAGTATTGAAAGACGTAAAGATGCCGCTCGTTTCTGTACTTTTTCAGTTCGCACTACGCTACTGGTAACAGTATGTTGGTGAGAGTCATATTGTTGAAAACATAGCAATCGGTGTCCCCGACAGCTAAGAAAATGCAACTCGTGGAATAAAGTTGTCTACGTAACATCGGGGCGTCGCAGTCCTCTTTCAATTAAAAGAACTTCAAAGAATCAAATTGTATGAACGAAGGGTGCAGTTTAAAAGAGCAGAAAGTTGAACGACCATTTGCCCACTTTTTCTCCGAAAATGGATGCGACAGTCATAAGCACCTGAATAAACCAAAGACTCGTTGCTGAACAGAACGAAGTGGCATTCCTATAGACACGCAGTTCTGTTCCAACAGCACTTCAGCAGATTTTTTTTCGATTGGAGGTTTAACGACCACCGTGAGCAACTCAATGGGCTATAAGCAGTCGCCCGTCCCTAATTTAGGGTCACTGGTTCCAGGGAAGAGAGAGAGCCAGTGCCGTAAGACAAACACAACATCCATGCCTGACCGGGATACGAACCCGGACCCTATACGGACAAATGATCAGAGGCCAGCGCCTTAGACCACTGCGCCACCGGGGCAGCCTTCAGCAGATCCCGGCCGTAGTTACGAGTATAGCGTTAATCAACGGAATGTAATGTGGGACCGCATTCCTGCAGATGTCACTCTTCTGACGGCCACTATCGTGATGGAGAGGGACAAGGTAGCAACCACACTTTAAGAAATTATTTTTACGGTTGAAGATTTATCTTCAGCCTTCTAATGTAAATATGTTGACGTTGACTGTAGGTTTCCGTCTCTATGCGAAGACTGTGGGATACATCCGTGAAACAACTATGGCTAATAAGGTTTCACAGCCATGACATATTGGCTTATATGTGCCGCGATTCGGTGAGTTGACCAGATGGTCTCAGGAAGGATTTCAGTGCGAAGATACTCTAAGTTCTTTAGATACAGGCTGTGTTGAATCCAAAGCCTGAGAAGCACGTCCCACTTTTCCAAAGCAATATCTGGGCTTGAAATTTTATCTTATCTTTTTAAAAACACCTACACTGGCTGCAGCATATGATTTCTTTTCAGACCAATGTCTGCTTTTTCTTACTCCTTGATAACATGTTGCTCACTTCAAAATCAAATGTTCTATATATTAACAAGTCTGTACAATAATGTACATACCTGTATAGTGGTGCAGTATTGATATACTTTTCCTTTCTCTACAGTTTCGGAATGTATAACTTTGTGTAAATGAATGAAATACTTTTTAATTCGTATTTGTGAAAACTGTTCTTTGCCTTAGAGTCAAAACTGAAAAATTGCCTCCGAAATAATTAGATTATGATCTTTTTCTTTGCTCCATTCGTGTAGGGGAGAGGTAAACCACTTATCATTTTGAACTATGAACTGACGCAGATACTTACTTGTATGTCAGAGTAAAAATTACTACTGTTCTCCCTTCACTCTACATTTCGGATTTGCAGCAAATTCCAGGATAAACTTAAGCCAGTTAAATTGCATGAAACACTGCATTTGATTTTCTAAAAGCTTCTACAATGCATTAAAATTTCTATCTAAATCATCAAAATTTCCTCAAAAGCAGCTCACATTTCCAAATTGTCAGCTTCATGACTACTGATTATTTAGTTTTCCTCGTCCGATTCTGCACTCACTGTACCGGTCTTTAATAGTTGCATAAAAACATCGAATCAATCCAGTTCTTTATGTCGTGACTATTTCCAAATAAATAAGCAAAAATGAAAAAAAAAAGATTAACTGGTTCTCTTTTCATCTTGTCTTACATACGGGTTCACGAATTTTGTGAAATTTGTCTTTCATACATAATTAAAGTTTAGAAAATTTCTCATGTACATTTTCTTTCTTTCTTAATGAAACTGAAAGAAATGAACTGTTAACTAAACTATTTTTTTAACTGTTATTACTTAGCTGTTGATCCAATACGGAAAATCGGAATTCTGTTTCACTTTTTTAGTACAGAGGAATTTTTTGAGTCCAGATATTTTTGTTACCACCTTTCAGTTTAAGATCCCGTCCCTTGAATAACTTCTTTGTTAATTTCTGTGATCATCAATACACAACACTGAGACAGCTTGTTATAAATACTCTTATATATATAAATGCTCTGATAACAATAGGCGAGGAATGCTGCTCAATTTAGCAGTGTATCTCTCGCGGAAACTTAATTGCCCACTTGGCAGCGAAGGACTAAAAAGCTTCGTACCTTTGGAAATAAGTAGGAATTGAAAGAAGTGCATTCTTAGGAAGTTTCGTATAATTTTTCTAGCAAACCGGAAGGCTTCAAAGACACTTTTCAAGGAATGCAATTACTTTCGATTGTTGCTGTTAGAGTCACGAAACAAGATTTCACGTTTTGCCAAAACAATCGATGAGAGAAAATGGTGCTTGCCGTTAACTCATGAGTAAAGTCTTTTGAAAAAAAAAGTTCTTTAGCTAAAGAATATACGAAAGACAAAATGTCTTCTTCTCCGACTTGGTGTTTACAGTTATACATTATACACCCAAGTCCCTTACGCTTAAGAAATTAAAGAATGGAAAGAGAGTGCAGAAAAAAAAGCCATAGAAAGAACAAAACAGGAAGAGGGAACAAAAACTTCTCCAATGGCAAAAAATGCAAAACATGTGAGTGAAAGACTAAATACTTATGACACGTAAGAACAGCATTCGAAAAAAAGGGGCCAAACCCAAATTAACCTGACTGTAGTCGTTCTTCCCAGAGAGATTAATTTTAGAAAAAAGCATTCGCTTCTTTTATAAATTAAAGAACTTTTTTATATCTTCATTAAATTGCAGGCATCACCCCCCCTCTTTTGTATTATAAACTTTTTTCATGGTGAAATGAGGGCTATGACTTGAATACGTAGAGCTTCAGAGTTTCAGAAAGCACATGGCTTTCTGAAGTTGATTTGTCTTTCACATTAGCGAGTTAATTTTTTTAATTTCTTTACAGACACTACTTTGCATGTTTCCTTTTTCAATCTGTTTTCTTTAAGTCACTTTCAACGCACTAAGCTTGTTACAAGATAATTTCTTTCACACTCTGCTTCTCTTTGCAATATTTTCATGAATCTCCTTTGTGATTTGTTAATCGCCCTCAAAAGACTTTTTTGGGGTTCATTCTTTAGGTATATAAAATATAAACTCCAGCTTTTTTTCTAACAAATTTTAACTTACTTAAAAACGTCTTGAAAAAATTATACAACAAGCGTTTGGACAAGGAATTAAAAAGTCGGTCTTCTGACAAAATGCAATAAATACCCCGATCTTCCTTTCATCAGGTTTGCTTGAATTTCAAGTGAGTGCAGCTTTATAGAAAATTCTTAATCACTTCAATACATCATTATTATTTCCCTTTTATCTTTTCACCCATTCTTTATTAGCCAACTTCTCCACTTCAGAAGAAGTATATAAAGCTTCTCGATTCATCTCGATTCTAATCAATCGCACTGTACTTCAGTACAACATTTTACAATGTTTATTCACACACTGCTGAATTTACCATGTTTCTTATAATTCTCTCTTCCGATCTTCCGAAGAGCAGTTCTTGTAACCGTCTTGCTGGATTGTAATCCTTAGCATGTTTAGCGAATAACATTCGTACTGGTCATATTGAGTTCTCCTAACTGGTTTCATTTTACCTGCCCATGATATTTCTATAATGCGAAGATCTTTTTTCATCTTTTCTATAAGTTTATTTACAGAAGCCTCTGCCACGTACAAATTAGCTAACAAAACATAATCTAGTTTTCTCGACATGACGTATCTAAGAAATTATTTCGTTCCATATATTAATACGAGAACTGTCATTGAAATGATCTGATGTTGCTCTTACTGTGGCGCGTAATGTGACCTTCAAAGGCGACGCCGGAGGAATGTCGGACAGTATTTGTGGGTTTCTTGGAACCAGTATTGAAGACAAAAGCTTCAATTCAAGCCATGCATCATCCGTAATATACAAAATATTATATTAAAATCAATTAGTGTCGTGGAAACTTTACAGGTATATATAACAAAGAATTTCGCAGCGTAATATTCCTCTACATGCTATCCACTACGGACCTACTTCATGAGATCAATTTCACCATGGTTGCTTTTTGTGTATTACTCTTCCTCCTTTCGACAAATGTTAATTACAGGATATCTCAACGTTTTGAAAAGTACAGCTTAACTTTTTCATATATAGCTACTGACTTTTTCTTTAGGTACAGTATAATAGCCACTGCCGTTTTCTGGTATTACTTCATCGAAATGCCACTTTATCAAATCATACAACCTGATGGCATACAAGTATACTCACAAAACTAAATGCTCAGAATTATAATTTTTATAGGCTTATTTCTAATTAAGTGTCTCAAATGTATCGCTTTTCTCTCCTTACAAATGGAATTCATGAGATACTTTTAAGGCTTCGAAAATTCGAGCAAAACTTGTGAGGAAACTTTGCTCTGAAGTTACATAAAAGAGTAGACTATTTTTCTAACCAAGTTTTTGAAATCTTTGACTCAGAATCAAACAGATGTTAGGAATCAATATTTGTGTCTTTTAGCCTTAGGGATTTTTTTTCTTTTGTCAACGAGAGTTACTCCAAAAACCGACTGACATGAAATTTGCAGCGATTTCTCAAAGTCAGGGAAACAGAAACACCTGATGTTTGGAATGCTTTAAACAATGCCTGAAAACAACTGTTTTATATCTTAAGAGAACAATTGTATAAAAAATGTATCTTTGGGATTAAGTTGTGAAACATAAATACATTTTTATCTTTTTCCAGAAATAGACATTATTACATCAATATTTTTTAACCTTGGAAAAGTATTTACTGGTAATAAGAATCGTGTTAGAAATACTAGTTATATATGACATTGCTTAACGCAAATGTCATATATATATACATTCAATTGCTGATACGATACTACATCTGCGAATATTCTTTGATATTCATTTTTCACGACAACGAAATTTGCAAAATGTACTTTATTGCGTGAGTTTTCAAATGACTTGCAGTAATCAGTTTTCACATTATTCTAATCCTGATTCGTAGGACAGAAGCAGGTAATAAACATGACAAAGCTTTTCCAAAAACAAGAAAATGTGGAATTGTTAACCAAAACAAAGGGTAAACATATTTAAACTGGAAAGGTACCTGACATCGACTTCATTTGAACGATGTCAATTTTAATTTGGAGGATTAAAGTCAGTGAAGCAAAAATCAGTGCTATTGTTGAAGGTAACGCAAAAAAAAACGGGAAAAGTTGCGATTTACTAGTTACAAAAATTTAAAGGGAAAGTGACTGTGAAAAGAAGGATATAAGTACATTCATTTTTAATTCTATGATATTTTTCTTTCGCCTTTTTATGGAATGGTTTTACCTTCCGAGAAAGTTAGAGTGAATTCCCTATTCATAATTTTTGGGACACGAGTTCCAAAAGGTGGGAAAAACCAGCTCAGAAAAAACGGTCATAGAGAACTGTCATAAAGAATTATCTCATTGGGAACAGGAATATCCGCTACCGGGACCATTCCACCACCTACATATATTAAAAAAATAATATTTACAATGTTTTCATTTCAAAGCTTGATTACTTTTATTATAATGCATCATTTAAAGTTCTTTATATATACGAGAAAGTCTGAATAATTACTTTATTTTTAATTTGACATTAGAGCACTAATCCTTTTGCCCAGTTCACAGTTTGTCTCCGTATTTGCAGTTTTAGAATTAGAGGAGAAAGCGATCTTCAAGACTCACCGAGTTCGTAGTCTTCGCTAACATTATTTTGCACAAGAAGTACATAACCTCAATGCAACAAAAAACAAAATACCCGACGAGTACTATCATAAAAGGGGCCAAGAAAATGTCTGATCCAAAACTGACGCCGTGAACATAATCTCGTCAAGTAGAATGTTCGTGGAGATCCACTCCTTCTTACAGCCACCCAAATCATCGGTACTACTTCCGCAACACGCGTAATCAGCACACAAGGGAAAGAACTGTAAAACACCCAATTAAAATGCTCTCACATAAATTATATTTAAAATCCCATTCCTTCAGGTAGGACTTCTTTCGAAAGTGACTATGTGTAAAAATGAGACAAATAACAATATTGAGTGAACTACTTTCCATTTATAGAAGTTCAGTAAATCAACATAGTTTCCAATACACATAATTTGTGAAATGGTGTAATAATGTTCTTAATATTATTTCTGCACTCCATCATGATCCTAATTTTCAAGAGAAAGATCCATTCTCTACAGGTGAGCACAACCGATAATATATGTATATTACCTCTATACAATTCATATATAATTAATTACATGTATATTACATTCCATACAATTCATGTATAATTAATTACATGTATATTACCTCTATACAATTCATATATAATTAATTACATTATATTACATTTATAAAATTCATATATACTTACTTATATTTATATACATACCTGTATACAAATGAATTGCCTCAGTGGGTTACTTGTTCTACTGCCCACTGACCTCATAATTTCTGGCAACTGCGTTGCATAAATATAATGCTTACACATCATCACAAATGCAATATGAAATGTAATACATTTCATATTGCATTGTGATGATGTGTAAGCTTGCATTATTTACTTGAACCAGGAAAGTGAAATGTAACACATTTCATATTGCATTGTGATGATGTGTAAGCTTGCACTATTTACTTGAACCAGGAATATGAAATGTAATACATTTCATATTGCATTGTGATGATGATAATTATGTGTATTGGAAACTATGATGATACAAAAAAGGCATAATAGGGTTGCGACTATTGAAATTAGAAATTAAAACTCCTCCTGTAAACAAACAAATTGCAAATTTATCCGAGGAGAGGCACCAAGGCCATTTATTTTAAAATTAAAATCGTATATGTTATGTAAGTAAATAGTGCAAGCCTGGTTTCATTCATTTATATGCAAATGAAACAGCGTACAATGCATTTACTTAGCTTCAATTATGCTTTGGGTTTCGTGCACTTTGTATTTTCCTATGGCCTACAGTGAAATAAAATATTTGTGTAACACTACTAACCCACAAAATGATCAAATGATCATATGTAGAGGATTTTAGGAAAGGGAGTGTCTGACCCCAGGTCTTAAACAACCTTTAAGAAATAGGAAGCTAGGAGATTTGGGCTAGATTGCCCGATAGGAAACTGACACGGAAGCGAAGTAGAAAGGGGGAGGAAGACGCCCTTATTTATTACAAGGGGGGGACGGTCAGCACCCGGGGTCAGACGGCCTAACGTGCCCATCTGACGCACGGCGGATATTTAGTGGATTGAGCGTTCGTACCTGCTGGGACCGAACCAGAGGTCCTTTCCGCGGCAGTCACGAACATTGCCCACTAGGCCACGCGCTGCACTAACCCACAAAAACAAAAAGTCAACGCATTTAGTATCTGTATTTGGAATAAAAAAGTGACCAGGATATTCTACTGTGCAGAGCATCAAAATGTAGAGAAAAGGCAAGCCCGTACGAATAAAGTATTTCAAGAATTCTGGAGAGCTTTCACCTAATCTCGAATAAAGATTTATGCAACAGCATGCAGTTGCCCGGTGGTACAGTGGTCTAAGCCCGTCCGAGGTCGAGTCGCGGTAAGGCATGGGTGATGTATATTTGTCTTTTCGCATTTGCCCTCTACCTTCTCTGAAACCAGTGGCCCTAAATTAGGGACGAGTGACTGCCTATAGTCAACGGAGTTAATCACGGTGGTCGTCAACAACAAAACAAAACATGCAAAGATTTAGATAACAGCAGTGATTACTTTAAAGTATTCATAGTTACGAAATACACCTGTTGCTAAATTTAAAATGCCAGAATATTTTTTAAGAACTGTGGCGAATCTTCTATTTTCTCTCCTTTAACCGAATTCTTTTTTATTCTTGGTTACACGTTCATGAACTGCTATTTGAATACAGCCTACTGAATTCTCGTATTATACATTGCAAAACAAATCTGGTTTTCTTTCCCGTACAACTAGGAAAGCTTGCACATAATCAATGTCGCAAATTCGGAATCGGCTTAAAAAACAGGAGGCTGAACCCCTAGACCCGTTCCATAGCATTAACGTTGTGGACCAGTGTTATCTCACTACCGCATTTATTATATGAGCTGCACATACGACCATTTACATAATAGCGTGTTGGGCCGCTTTTCAGGTGCAATAATAGCTCACACCAGTATGGCATTCATTCCATTAAACTACTTTAAGCATTAACAGATATTCTGTATCTGATGGACACAATAACTTCCTAGTTTTCGACGAAAGAGCGAGGCACCGGTGTGGAGCTGTGAACTCATCGATCCCACAAATGTTCAATGGGATGCAAGTCAAGGGAATATATCGGTAATTGGATAGCATGAAATTCTTGGCTTTGACTTTGAATAATTTCTGTATAATGAGGGTCCTACTTGCATGGGGGAGTGTCTTCCTGAAAGGGTCCAGTGGCATTCAGATACTAATTCACCACGTAGGGAAAATCTCGATATGAAACAATTATTCGGAAGGATTTGGTGGTAAGGGTGCGTCCATGCACCCTAGGCGTAAAATGCTGGCCCGTACACCGGCATGTTGGAGTTGGAACCTAAACTTTGGACCAGGTGACTTTTTTCCGTTCTTCCAATATTCACTCACCGTGCTTTCGTGCTCACTGAAGGCCGAGCTATCAATGACGGTCAGTCAATATGGGCACCTGAGTGGGTTGCAATGACGTCTGCTGAAACATGTGCTTGGGAAAGTTGCTCTATACATCCTGGTTGTAGTCTTTCGGTTATTGTGGAATCCCGGACAGCTTGTGCTACTGCCGTTCATCTCGACTAGAAGGCCGTGTTGTTTCCCCCTTTGCGCCATGTTTGGTGAACGTGGATCACTCTTCCGACTTTTTCTGCCACATCTTCACTGCGGAGGTCCTCAAATGGCCAACAGTGCATGCGGTTGCCTAGATGCTGGCCTCTGCCTTTCGCACGACGATAACCATTCCACTTTCCAACTTCGATTCATCGAGCCCACAAATGTCAAGGAAACTATGTGCTGGTGAACTGACAAGCCGAGCCTGCCCGTGTCGTCCGTCTCTCTGTATACATGTTCTGCGTCAGTTAGTGACGTCACTGGTACGTGCTGAGGGATACGTCCACTCCTGGACACTGGTGTAGTCATAACGATATGGACCAAGAGCGCATATTGGGTGAACTATAGGATCTTTAAAATACCGCATATACTGGGGTTTATAAAAATAATGGAAACTCTAACTGAGACAGGAGAACACGCAGTGCACCGTATGCAAATCCCAGGAACGACGTAACCCCAATGTGAGGTATGCGAAAGGGTGCAAATGTTAGCACGGATTGTGCAACGGAAGCACAAGACTACTGCACCGCAAACAGCAGCAGAGTTGAACATCAGTCTGAATGCCATCCTGTTTTAGCCATAACAGTTTGTCGGAAACTCAGTCGTTCCAATATTTTGTCCGTGCTGCAAACCATAAATCTCTGATTACCAACAACAATATAGCAAAACGTGTAAAGTTGTACAAAACACAAAAGAAGTGGGTTACTAAAAAGCTAGCAATCTGTCTTATGGGCTGGCGAATCATGCTTCATTTTGTTTTCCACCACTGGAAGAGTGTACGTCTGGCGAAATCCTGAAGAAGCGTAACACCTCGACTGTTTGGTTCCGAGACTGTGAAGCATGGAAGTGAATCTATGATATTGTGGGATGCCATATCATGACATTATTAGAGTCATTGATTATTCTGCAGAGCCTTGTAGTTCTAATCCGATATTGAAGACTACCTGCTCTCAATGTTGGATGCATTGCTTCCTAATGACCGTTTCAGATTTCAAGTAGAAAATGCACCCATGCATGGTGCGAAAGTTTCGGTTTTCAGAGCATCATGATGAGACACAGCAGCTCTCCTGGTCACCTCAATCTACAGACTTCAGTATTATTGAACATATGTGGGAATATCTGGAGCAAATGGTCAAATCACACACTTCCCCCTCCCACAGCACTGGCACAGTTGGAACATATTTTACACAAAGAATGGTCCCAAATTCCATTATCATACGGGCATGACTTCTACTTCGTGTAGAATTGCTTCTGTTCTGAAATCCTAAGGTCAGCCTACAGTTTATTAATGAAAAGTTCTTCACAAACAGTGAGTGTTTCCATTATTTTCATAAACCCCTGTATTCAGCTTTTTACATCTATTGGGTAAGAATAAAAAAAGAAGAAACAGGATCCTATAAAAATTGGCCACAAAGTTTACCGACAGAAGACTAACATAAGTGGCTCGTAAAAAATTACTTTAGAAATAAAAGTGAAAATAAAAAAATAAGAAAGAAAGACAGGGTGAATTTATCAGTCATTGGAGAGCACCGTGACTTACCTGTCTGAAAAATGTGTCCATGTACAACATATGGACAGAAATTGATAAACTAAAATTGTGGAAGTCAGGATCAATAACAGGATGCTTTATGACGCTGAACATTTTAACGCAAAATTCCGGCAATGCAGGATAAAATAAACTTGTGTAAAAATCAAAACGTGACAAATACAAATTCGAGAATATTTCTAAAAAAAAAAACGAGACGACCGATTGTAAAGATTTTTCAGAGATATGTGCAAGGAGAAACTCTAAGTCGATGTACCCAAGTAACATTATGTTAACTCCTACCAAAATAAGCACATGACAACCGTACGTCATCTAGCTGGCAGCCGGGCGACCTTAATTAACGTTATTCTGAGTTGGACTATTATTCAAAGACTATCTCGTCTCTATCACTTACGAGACTCCTTACGGTGTAGAGGAATCGGCAAATTGGAAGCAGAAGAATCGCTGGCTGAGGTAGCAATATGGCTGACTGGGGTAACTGGTCTCCAGTCTGAGGAGACAGTTCTAGGAAACCGAAACAATAGCCACAAGGTAATGTCAAATAGGAAACCGAAACAATAACCACAAGGTAATGTCAAATAGGAAACCGAAACAATAACCACAAGGTAATGTCAAAGACGACCACCAGCCACAACAAGTCAACACGGGCTCACCGACGAAGGCAGTCGACATCCAGACGAATCTCACAGGAACTCTCTTCTGCTGCATGAAGCGCGATATCGAGGCAAACAGTTTACAGAAGACTCCACGACAGAAGTTCGTATGCAAGAAATCCATTGGTCTGTATCCCACTCTCCGCAGCACACAGAAGGGTCCGCCTGAACTTGGATAGACAACATCATCCCTAAACTGCTGATCAATGGTCCTGTGTTTTCTTCAGGGACGAGTCGCGATACAGCTTAAACACGGTTCTCAACGTGTGCACATTTGGAGATAGGCGGAAAGCCAAATTCTTCCGTCCAACTTTAGGTAAATTGAATACTACTGTGGTGAACTCCTTGTTTGGGCTGGCATCATGTTGGCCTTTTCACGTGTTTTCGGGAGGAACCATGACTGCTGCACGATAGAGGGATGACATCCTAGAACCCTATGTAAGCTTTTCAGGACAGTGCTGCTCCCAGTTCGTTTTTATGCACAAAAACGCCCTTCCCTCTAGGACTCGACTAGCCGACGACTACCTGGAGAGTAAGATTATTCAGAGGATGAAGTGGCTCACTAGATCTTCGGATGTGAAACCGATAGGGAGTACCTGGGATGCCCTGAGTAGAGCATTTGCAAGCCGGTAACTTCCTTCCAAAACTCTCGGGGACTCCGACATGCCTTTGTGGAGGAGGCGTACTTATCTCCCCAAACTCTGTTCACAGGCTTGTAAATAGCTCGAGGGCTCTTTGTGCGAGCTGTATCGCTATTCGGGGAAATCATACTCCTTATTAGCTCGCAAAATCCACGCCACTGGCTGCATCTTTTTTGGACTGCCATGCTGTCATGCGCATTCTTCCTTCTCATGAGCTGATGACATTTCGTTTCTGTTGTAGATTGCTACGTTATCGACATGTTATGTCCCCAGAAACTGATATTAAATTCTGTTGCGTGGATTTGGCGTTATTCATAATATTGTGTTTGTCACGTTAATTTTGGACACCACTATGTTTACGTACACTAAGCAAACTGGAGCATTTTACCATGTTGCTGTCTTTTTTTTTATCTTTGTAGCTGAGAAAGGCGTTTCCATATACATTGAGTGATCATTGAATTTTAACCACCTACCTAATACATCGTAGGTTCTCCTTTCGGAAGTACAGCAGCTATCCGACGTGGCTTCGATTCAATAAGATGCCGGAAGCAGTTGGGAGATATGGCCAACCAAGCTGTGTGTAATGCGGCCTTCAATACAGGTATGGAAGTGTTTTGTTATCTAACCACATGATATGCTGTTCCATAGCTGATTTACGTGATTGAAAGTTGGTATAAACGCAATTTCTCCTTTATAAACGATGAAGCAGGTTTTAACAGCTTCAGCTTCAACCTGTATGTGCCTAAAAGGGACTATACCTTTAGGGACTTGCCTCTATACCTGGATAGGCACCTGGCTCTATACATTGACTATTATATCGCCTCTGCGGTGCCGCAGTTGTCTAAGCTTTGGTTTCAACACTTCTTCCAAGATGGGTCCGATTTGAACCTCTCCCTCCCTTGGAACAAGTTACCCTAAATACGGGACGGTCGACTGTCCCTCTCCCTTCATTGGATCCAGTTACCCCAAATACGGGACGGACGACTGCTTACAGGCCATCGAGTTGTTCATGGTAGTCATTAAACCCCAAGCAAAGAAAAAATAATTATCTGGGCCACAAATACCATACGCTACCCCGGTGGCACAGTGGTCTAAGCGATGGCCTCTAATCATCCGTCCGAAAGGAGTCCAGGTTCGAATTCCGGTGAGGCATGGATATTGTTTTTGTCTTACGTCACTCGCTCCCTCCCTTCCCTAGAACCAGTGACCCTGAATTAGAGACGGGCGACTGCGTATAGCCAACTGAGTTGCTCATGGTGGTAGTTAGTCCTGCAATAAAAAAAAAACGATACGCCAAGATCACAGATCGCAGCCGCATGACAACTACGTATTTTGAAATTTCCACACCGCCCCGATGACGCAGTGGTCTAAGCGCTGGCTTATGACCATTTGTCCGAGAAGCGTCCGGGTTCGAATCCCGTTGAGGAATGAATGTTGTGTTTGTCTTACGACACTCGCTCTTTCCCTTCCCTGTAACCAGTGGCGCTAAATTAGGGACGGGCGACTGCTTATAGCCAACTAATTTGCTCATGGTGTCGTTAAACCTTCAATCAAAAAAAAAAAAAAATAAAAAAAAAATTCCACCACACTAGAGAAGTTTCCGTTTTCAGCAATCCCAATGAAACATCACTCTGCAACTGCATTGTTTTTCATATCCCTCATACATTCATAACATAAATAGGAAAAACAAAATCTGCAAAACGTGGATCCCCATCACAAAACTGTATTAATTCTGTATTTCATACAATCCTGTATTTCATACTTGCCTATTCAGAGAAAACAACTCACAGTTACCTTCCTGACATATGTCAACGTTCGGTTGCTAGGCGATCTCATGTCAGGCTGCTATTGGCATTGGCGAGCAAGGCAGGAGCGTTTCAAGGGGTCGCAGTTTAATCATATGTTGATTTTTATCATCATCCATTAATTAAAAGATAACACCGAATTTTTGGGTGTTATAAGCACGTATTTTGAATCCGTTCTGACGCTAATTAAATTTATCAAAGCTATTCAAAGTCAATGGAACCGGTATGGAAAGCAATAGTATCTGACGTAAGTTTTATAATCGGGTTTTTAATCCCTCAGGTATTGCTGTAAACGGAATTGTAAGCTTACGCCCTCTGGTTGCAGACTTGTGCGTTAAGAAAAACATGAATTTGTATGAGAAACATTTCTCACGGGAAACGTTCTGCAACATAGAAATAATTTTTCAAATCGGACTCTTAGAAACAGAGATATCGACAAAAATAAAATGTGACTTTACGTCCCCTGGTGGGAAAACCATGCATTATTTTAGGGAGACAGTATTCTCAAAAGGTTTTTCCATATGAGCGGTATCGGTCCAAGAAATAAAAACAAAAAAACAATTAGTCGAGTTTTCAGGATCCCAGATTTTGCTATAAATACATCAGAAGCAGAAATTAACACTTGGTTTGGCCCCTGGTGGCCAAACCATTCTTTACCAAACATTAGAAATTATGTGAAAAATATTTTCAATCAGGTCTTGTATGCGATACAAGAAGAATTTTTTAAATCGGAGTTTTAGAATCAGAAATAACGCAGAAAACACAATTTACCTTTGTGCCCCCTAGCGGAAAGTCTATGATTTGCTTGAAAATTTTGAATTTAAAGGAAAAACATTTCGCATCGGAAACACTATCCAACGAAAAAGGAATTTTTCAAATTAGACTCCGAGAAGTAGATTTTGCAGAACTAAGATATACATTTACGCCCCCTGGCGTAGAAATCATGCATTATTTCAAGAAGAAAATGTTCCTAAAAGGTTTGTCGACATGATTAGTATCGGTCTAAAAACGACTTTTTTTTCAATCGAAATTTTAGAATCTCATATTTTGCTGCAAATACATCAGAAGCGGAAATTAAGATTTACGCCCCCTGGTGCCCGAACCATTTTGTTTACAAAAATTAGAAATTATGTGCAAACGATTTCCCATCAGGAGCTGCATCCAGTGCAGAAAGAAGTTTTCAAATCGGAGTTTTAGAAGCAGAGATATAGGGGGAAACGTAATTTACCGCTACGCCCCCTAGCGGAACCACTATGAATTACTTGAAAATTTCAAAATTATATGAAAGACATGTCACATTGAAAACACTATCCAACAAAGAAGGAGTTTTTCAAATAGGACTTCTAGAAGTAGAGATATTGACGAAAATAAAATATACATCTACGCCTCCTGTCGGACAAACTGTGGAATATTTTAAGAAGAAAATATTCCGAAAAGGTTTATCGATGTGAATGACGTCAGTCCACGAAAGAATTATTTCAATCGAGATTTTAGAAGCTCAGATTTTATGGCAAATACATCAGACGCAAAAATTCCCTGATGTGTTGATGTTTTTCTATTAGTGGTGTATAGGACTAGGGCCCAGTTTTCGGTTCCACTGTGCGAAAAAAATCACACATCCACGCATTCTTGTCTCCAAGAATGATTATTTAAATTTTTCCTCTCATTAATCTTTTTCTGAATTTCATTCTTTGAGGCGAACTGAGTGACATGAAAAACATTTTTTCCCCACTTTCTTAAACATTCGTTCACGAATTTTAGTGGAAATCGTGTGGTTATAGTTTTGTACGTGTACTGTAAATGTATGTGTTTTTGGAACGAGAGCTAGAAAGAATTTGAACATATGTAAATGGCTTAGAATTACTTTTATTCTATGGGTGAAACCAGAACAGGTATGAACTAAATTATTCACTTCATTTTCAAACTTAAATATATATATACACTGACGGAAAAAAATCCCAGCACCAAGAATGGGTTGTGTTAGATAAACGACAGTTGGTAGGCGGTGAGAGTACATACGTAAGTTGACGTCTATGCAAATTTCGCGCTCGGCGCATACGTGTGGCGCTAGTGGCGCCCCTCGGAACATGCAAAGCTGGTTTGCTGTAAATAAGCGCTGTAACGTTCGTGAGTGTTAGGTATCGTTGAGATTCGACGCAGTGTGTTGATGTTAGTCAAGAATGCCTTTAAGAAGACGAAGAAGCCATTATCAACAGCTCACGGAGTTTGAACGAGGTCGTGTAATAGGGCTACGAGAAGGTGGATTTTCGTTCCGCGATATTGCAGAACGACTTGGCAGGAATGTAGCCACTGTGCATGATTGTTGGCAGCGATGGTCAAGGGAAGGTACTGCCTCAAGAAGACCGGGTTCCGGCCGGCCACGTGGCACTACTGAGAGGGAAGACCGCCGTGTACGGCGTATGGCCGTGGCGCATCGTACCGCGTCTGCGGCAGCAATTCGAGCTGCAGTTGCCACCACAGTGACACAACGAACTGTTACAAATCGGTTACTTGAAGGACAGCTCCGAGCCAGACGCCCTGTAGCGTGTATTCCACTTACTCCAAACCACTGCCGTTTGCGACGTCCGTGGTGTCAAGCTAGAGCTCATTGGAGGACGGAGTGGAGATCTGTTGTGCTTTCTGATGAAAGCCGGTTCTGCCTGAATGCCAGTGATGACCGTGTGTTGGTTAGAAGGAGGCCAGGTGAGCGCCTGCAACCAACCTGTCTGCGGTCGAGACACACTGGACCTACACATGGAGTTATGGTCTGGGGAGCAATTTTCTATGACAGCAGGAGCACTCTGCCACAGGGACTAGTCAGGGACTAGTCATTTAATGGTTACTTTAAGATTGGGTTGAGTAATGTGAATAATGAGCTTAATTTTGGGTTGGGTTATAAAATTTAAGGAAAGAAGAGCTCATCTTGTGCCGGAGGGATCTCCTTTAGGACTGGCTCCATTTATAGTGTTAATTGAAAGAATCAGAAACGACACAATGCATGAACGTTTGCGTGCTTGCATTCAACATTCTGGCGGTTACACCGGTTATTGCCGTGGCCTGCTAGATCACCAGATCTTTCACCAATCGAGTACGTATGGGACATCATTGGACGACAATTCCAGCGTCACCCCCAACCAGCATTAACCGTCCCTATACTGACCGACCAAGTGCAACAGGCATGGAACTCCATCCCACAAACTGACATCCAGCAGCTGTACGACACAATGCATGAACGTTTGCGTGCTTGCATTCAACATTCTGGCGGTTACACCGGTTATTAATGTACCAGCATTTCACATTTAAAATGGCTCTTCTCGCGCTTACATTAAGCTGTGATCTTGAAACCTTAATCGATTAAATATGTTACCTATACACATGTATTGCCGCCATTTCATTCCTCTACAACTATTTTTTCGTGGTGTTGGGATTTTTTTCCCGTCAGTGTATATATATATATATATATATATCATAGGAAATTTAAATTTTCACTTATGTAATATAACTTAAACCGCAACAAAACTGCGCAATGCTGCAAGTATTAGATGTAGTTAGTGTATGTAAAATAATATTAACATACAAGCAGTCTATCCTCATAAACAAAGAAATAGGGCCAAAAACCTTCAGATAAAAAAATCCAAATCGAATAACAAAACGACGAAACAATGCTAAGTAAATATTTACAAAACATTCATTCAGAACCCCTGGATCACTCTTCAGGGAAAGACATCCACTGAGCACATAAGTTCAGTTCAGGTTTCATTAGAATGCAAAATTCTCAAAAAATTAATAATGGATATCTAATTTGAAATTTTGTGTTGTAAAATTTTGTTGCATTCTGTCTTCCCTACCTGAACTATAGAAAATACAAAAGAGTCACTAGGATTAATTTAATCCTTGTGACTCTTTTGTATTTTCTATAGGATTAATTTAATCCTAGTGACTCTTTTGTATTTTCTATAGTTCAGGTAGGGCTCTTTTGTATTCTATAGTTCTAGTGACTCTTTTGTATTTCCTATAGGAGTTATTTAATCCTAGTGACTCTTTTGTATTTTCTATAGTTCAGGTAGGGAAGACAGAATGCAACAAAATTTTACAACACAAAATTTCAAATTGGATATCCATTATTATTATTTTCTTTTAGTTTTTTGCATTCTCATGAAACCTGAACTGAATTTATGTGCTCAGTGCCTCTGGATGTCTTTCCTGAAGAGTGATCCAGTGGTTCTGAATGAATGTTTTTGTAAATATTTTCTTAGCATTGTTTCGTCGTTTTGGTATTCGCTTTGGAGTTTGTTTGTTTTTTTATCTGAAGGTTTTTGGCCCTATTTGTTTGTTTATGAGGATAGACTGCTTGTATGTTAATAATATTTTACATATGTATTTTTTGCTTAGGTATCTTCTTAATAGAATATATATATATATATATATATATATATATATATATATATATATTTAAATCTAAAATATATATATATATATATATATATATATATTTCTATTAAGAAGATACCTAAGCAAAAAAATACATATGTAAAATATTTAAATCTAAAATATATATATATATATATATATATATATTCTATTAAGAAGATACCTAAGCAAAAAATACATATGTAAAATATTATTAACATACAAGCAGTCTATCCTCATAAACAAACAAATAGGGCCAAAAAACCTTCAGATAAAAAAACAAACAAACTCCAAAGCGAATACCAAAACGACGAAACAATGCTAAGAAAATATTTACAAAAACATTCATTCAGAACCACTGGATCACTCTTCAGGAAAGACATCCAGAGGCACTGAGCACATAGATTGGATTCCAAGGGACAGGAAAAGACCCAGAAAAAGACCACATGGGAGATGGGTGGATGAAATTCGTAAATATGCGGGAGTGACATGGAGGAGACTGGCACAAGACAGACCGTTGTGGAGGAAACTTGGGGAGACCTTCGTCCAGCAGTGGATTGATAATGGTTGACAATGATGATGATGATGATATATATATATTTATAAACTACTGATAGGAGGCTGATAGGTCTGTAGTTTCCGAGATCCTCAATGTCCCCTTTCTTATGTAGCAGGATCATTGTAGCGGTGTTCCAATCCTCAGGAATCTTTCCTTCATTAAGGCATCGAGTGAAAATTTGGGCGAGTACTGTTTCGATTTCTCCACTTGCTTCTTGTATGATGTCTACAGTAATTCCATCTTCTCCTGAAGCGAGGAAAAGCTCCAGGAGAAGATGGAATTACTGTAGACATCATACAAGAAGAAAGTGGAGAAATCGAAACAGTACTCGCCCAAATTTTCACTCGATGCCTTAATGAAGGAAAGATTCCTGAGGATTGGAACACCGCTACAATGATCCTGCTACATAAGAAAGGTGACATTGAGGATCTCGGAAACTACAGACCTATCAGCCTCCTATCAGTAGTTTATAAAATCTTCACTAAAGTTCTTTCACACCGCTTGAAGGTAACACTGGACATGGCTCAACCGAGAGAACAAGCTGGATTCAGGAGTGGCTACAGCACAATAGATCATATCCACGTGCTGAGAGAACTAATTGAAAGAGCGAGGGAATATGAACTTCCATTGTGCATGGCTTTTATCGATTATGAAAAAGCCTTTGATTCGGTGAAACCATCAGCAGTTACAATGGCTCTGAAAACCTGCGGTATTGAAGATGCATACATTAATATTATTAATAACATCTATGAAAATGCAAGTGCAAAGATTAGGCTGTTTGAAAATACAACACACGTAAAAATTGGAAAGGGAGTGAGACAAGGTGACACCATATCTCCGAAGCTCTTTAATGCCACATTGGAGGGTGTTTTTCAGTCGCTGAGCTGGGAAAACAAGGGGATAAAGATTAATGGAGATTATCTAACCCACCTTCGTTTTGCTGATGACGTAGTCATTTTTGCAACTACCCCATCAGAGCTGCAGAGTATGATCCAGGAACTTGCTGACAAGAGTAAAGAAGTGGGATTAAAAATGAACTTTCAGAAAACAAAAGTGATGTTCAATGCTTTTACAAGAAATGAAGATTTATCGATTGATGGAGAAAAGCTGGAGATAACAGACACGTACGTTTATCTTGGACAGCAGATATCAAGTGAGGGTCACATTGATGAATAAATTAATCGGCGTACAAAACTTGCCTGGAGAGCTTTTGGAAGAAACAGCATAATTTTCAAGAGCAATATGCCATTATGTCTTAAAAGAAAAGTGTTTGATCAATGCATCCTTCCAGTGCTTACGTATGGTGCAGAGACGTGGACATTAACTAAAAGAGACATACAAAGGCTGCAGACAACTCAAAGAAGCATGGAGAGGTGCATGCTTGGTGTAACCAGGAGAGATAAGAAGAGGAACTCGTGGATCCGAAAAATGACAAGAGTGGAAGACATCATGATCAGAGTTAAATCCCTGAAATGGCAATGGGCTGGACATACTGCCAGAAGGACAGATCATCGATGGACAGCCGAAATTTTAGATTGGATTCCAAGGGACAGGAAAAGACCCAGAAGAAGACCACATGGGAGATGGGTGATGAAATTCGAAAGTATGCAGGGGTGACATGGAGGAGACTGGCACAAGACAGACCGTTGTGGAGGAAACTTGGGGAGACCTTCGTCCAGCAGTGGATTGATAATGGTTGACAATGATGATGATGATGATGATGATATATATATATACTAAAGAGCAAAACTGAAGACTAAGGAAAAAATTTTAGAATTTAAAACGAAGGGTGCAAAATAACCTGAAAATATATATATATATATATATATATATATATACTGCAGAGCAAAGCTGAAAACAAAGGAAAAACTTTGAATTTAAAACTAAAGTTGCAAAACAACCTGAAGATCAAAACGCGCAGCAACGCAGCAGTTATGAAAATTCAGAATTCACATTCTATTAAGAAGAGACCTAAGCAAAAATATTTTTGACTCATACCAAGTACAACATAGAAAAAGTTATGTATCTACCGGTGTGAGTAAAAGGAGAAAAATAAAAATAAAATAAAACAACTGAATGTGGAAAGTGTCGAGAATACTGAGCCTTGGCTTTATCAAGGACCAGCAAAAACTCTACATTTTCTCACTTCCACAAAGACCTAGTTGGAAATGGGTTTCTGCAAAGCCATAGATGCAAGTAATTAGCCCACCAAAAATTAAAAAATATATATATATATAAGTCATGCCCTCAGCAGAGTTGTATGACCTAGCTCTAGTTTACAATTTAGCTTGCATCCATAACTTTTCTGGCCCGACCCATGCTCTTCATCTGTTACGATTAAACAGAAAGAAGATTAAAGAAAACTCAAGTTGTGAGAGTGACATAATAATTAGAAATAATGTTCAGCAATAACGAAATGCCAAGTTCGCCTGAGAGAGAATTTAAACCTGAATAGCAATGCAAAAGTTTTCCAAATTCTTACATTGCAATTAAAAAAGGAAATATTAGTTATTTAAAACTCAGTCAGATTCTTGAAAGAAAACTTGATTCTAAAACCCCTACTCCACAACTTCTGACAACACAAAAACGAGAATAAATTGAAGACAATAATTAACTAAAGAAATGCTTTGTGAAGGTTATATAACATAAACAAATAGTTGCAATGTGTACAAAGTATTTCAGAAGTGCTTTAAGTGCATAATTAAGTAGTTATTAAGAACTTAACTACTTTGAAAACACAGCGCAAAGTACAAGAACTATGAAAGGCCAGCTGCTTGGCCTAAGTTTCCTAAAAACGCGCAAAGTTACCAAGAAAAGAAAGAGTTAAAATCCACAAAAAAGTTAACAGACTTGCCAGTGCCTAAATGCTAAAAAGCAAAATATAACAGAGAAAAAACTACTAGAAGTACAAACATTGAACTTGGAAAACCTAAAACCCAAAGACAATGAAGAGAGCTTACCTCTTATGCAGCTGAACTTTCTCCACACAAGAGGAAAATGGCCGTCCTTTACCCCAAAATTCCAACAAACCTCTGCCACTCCCTAGACGCTGGGGCAGTGTGTGTGGGGCTGAGGGCCACCACACACTGAAAGAATCCAACTCGCGGAGATTTTAACCAGAGAAAAAAATATATATATACTTAAGACTGTGGACCTGTATGATCAGAAAGAGCAGAATTAACTCTCCAGAATACATGAGAAATGTTATAAAATACACCGGTAGTGTATTTAATAATCTTTGCATGTATTTAATCACCTTAGTGAGCTTCTATATATTATTCAGAATCCTATTAATTTTAATGTTAGTTTTACTATCGTAGTTAAGTTCTTAATAACTACTTAATTATGCACTTAAAGCATTTCTGAAATACTTTGTACATATTGCAACTAATTGTTTATGTCATATAACCTTCACAAAGCATTTCTTTAGTTAATTATTGTCTTCAATTTATTCTCGTTTTTGTGTTGTCAGAAGTTGTGGAGTAGGGGGTTTTAGAATCAAGTTTTCTTTCAAGAATCTGACTGAGTTTTAAATAATTAATATTTCCTTTTTTAATTGCAATGTAAGAATTTGGAAAACTTTTGCATTGCTATTCAGGTTTAAATTCTCTCTCAGGCGAACTTGGCATTTCGTTATTGCTGAACATTATTTCTAATTATTATGTCACTCTCACAACTTGAGTTTTCTTTAATCTTCTTCTTTCTGTTTAATCGTAACAGATGAAGAGCATGGGTCGGGCCAGAAAAGTTATGGATGCAAGCTAAATTGTAAACTAGAGCTAGGTCATACAACTCTGCGGAGGGCATGACTTATATATATATATTTTTTTTTTTTAAATTTTTGGTGGGCTAATTACTTGCATCTATGGCTTTGCAGAAACCCATTTCCAACTAGGTCTTTGTGGAAGTGAGAAAATGTAGAGTTTTTGCTGGTCCTTGATAAAGCCAAGGCTCAGTATTCTCGACACTTTCCACATTCAGTTGTTTTATTTTATTTTTATTTTTCTTTTTACTCACACCGGTAGATACATAACTTTTTCTATGTTGTACTTGGTATGAGTCAAAAATATTTTTGCTTAGGTCTCTTCTTAATTGTTGTACTTGGTATGAGTCAAAAATATTTTTGCTTAGGTCTCTTCTTAATAGAATATATACATACATATATATATATGGGATGTAAGGTCAGGTGATGCGTAACATCACAGCCTCTCCTTGACAAATGTCAACCCCGCCTTCTCGTGGTGCATCCTGTTCCCACTAAAGGGGCTCTGACGACCGCCCATAGCGGTATAACTATACCATCGGGATCAGAGGAAATGCTATCCCACACTCACCAACCCGCTTGGCCAGCGTGGTGAGTTATGGCCAAACCCCTCCAAAATGATTCCACAACTTAAATCTTGGCCCTCAGTCTCCGGCAGCTGGAATGTACCTGGCCAAGGCAGCGGCCAGTGCGACATGAAGGCAGAGGGTGCTAAGAATCCCCGGAGGACCGGACTAGGCTGCCATCTGATGCTGACCTTGGCTACGTACAATGGACGCTCCCTATCTTCTGATTCAAGGCTTCTTGAATTGGAAGAGGAACTACAAAGGATCAAGTGGGACATCGTGGGGCTAAGTGAGGTAAGGAGAAAAGGAGAAGATCTCATCGAACTGAAAAGTGGACATCTCTTCTACTATCGTGGGACAGATACTGGCAGAACTAGTGGTGTTGGATTTATAATAAACAAGAAACTGAAGGATAAAGTTGTAGAAGTTGAAAGTTCCTCTGACAGAGCTGCACGACTTGTTGTCCAACTCTCGAAAAGATACCAGGCTCAGATTATTCAAACTTATGCACCCACCACAAGTCATCCTGAAGAAGAAATTGAAGAATTTTATGAGGAAATTTGTCATCTAAATAATAAAGGTAAGCAGCACTTGAAAATAATTATGGGAGATTTCAATGCAAAAATAGGGCAACGGCAACAGAATGAAACTTCGGTAGGTATATTCGGTCATGGCAACAGAAACCAGCGTGGAAATACTCTCGTTGAGTTTGCAGAGGCAGAAGGGTTTTTCATCTTGAACTCCTTCTTCAAGAAAAAGCCACACAGGAAATGGACATGGAGACATCCAAATGGGACGACAAGTGAAATTGATTTTATTATGTGTAACAAAAAATTCGTCATAGAAGACTGCAGTGTGCTAAACAAGTTCAACACAGGTAGTGACTATAGATTGGTGAGATGTAAGATGCACCTCAACACTAAACTTGAACGTGTCAAGCTCATAGGACAAACAAAATCTATTGACATAACCAACCTTAAAAAACACCATAATACCTTCAAGTTAGAACTGAAGAACAGGTTCTCTGCTTTAGAAGGCCTAACATCGGAAGAAGTGGACATATCTGAAGTTAACAGAAAAGTAACCAAAGCTCTTATGGAAACAGCAACAAAATTAGCTGGGTCTAAGAACAAGTTGCATGTGAACAAATTATCAGGAAAAACCAAAATGTTGATGCAAAAAAGAAGAGAGATGAGGACAACTAAAGAAGATGTGACTTCCAAAGTGGAATATATAGAGCTATGCAAGACAGTAAGAAAAAGTATCACTGAAGACGTAAGGAAATTCAACTGTGAACTAGTGAGGAAAGCAATTGAAAACAACCAAAGCCTAAAGATAGCAAAGGGACATCTCAGTAAGGGAAGAAAACAGATTGTGGCACTGAGAAAAGAAGATGGTTCTGTAACAAGAAATAGAGGCGAAATTTTGACAAGAGTGAAAGATTTCTACTCCAAATTATATGAAAGGGATGATATATGCACTCCAGACATCATGAAAGATACCAGTACCAGAGTTCCTCCAGTCCTTCCAGCGGAAGTTGCACATGCAATCAAGAACATGAAGCGAGGAAAAGCTCCAGGAGAAGATGAAATTACTGTAGACATCATACAAGAAGCAAGTGGAGAAATCGAAACAGTACTCGCCCAAATTTTCACTCGATGCCTTAATAAAGGAAAGATTCCTGAGGATTGGAACACCGCTACAATGATCCTGCTACATAAGAAAGGTGACATTGAGGATCTCGGAAACTACAGACCTATCAGCCTCCTATCAGTAGTTTATAAAATCTTCACTAAAGTTCTTTCACACCGCTTGAAGGTAACACTGGACATGGCTCAACCGAGAGAACAAGCTGGATTCAGGAGTGGCTACAGCACAATAGATCATATCCACGTGCTGAGAGAACTAATTGAAAGAGCGAGGGAATATGAACTTCCATTGTGCATGGCTTTTATCGATTATGAAAAAGCCTTTGATTCGGTGAAACCATCAGCAGTTACAATGGCTCTGAAAACCTGCGGTATTGAAGATGCATACATTAATATTATTAATAACATCTATGAAAATGCAAGTGCAAAGATTAGGCTGTTTGAAAATACAACACACGTAAAAATTGGAAAGGGAGTGAGACAAGGTGACACCATATCTCCGAAGCTCTTTAATGCCACATTGGAGGGTGTTTTTCAGTCACTGAGCTGGGAAAACAAGGGGATAAAGATTAATGGAGATTATCTAACCCACCTTCGTTTTGCTGATGACGTAGTCATTTTTGCAACTACCCCATCAGAGCTGCAGAGTATGATCCAGGAACTTGCTGACAAGAGTAAAGAAGTGGGATTAAAAATGAACTTTCAGAAGACAAAAGTGATGTTCAATGCTTTTACAAGAAATGAAGATTTATCGATTGATGGAGAAAAGCTGGAGATAACAGACACGTACGTTTATCTTGGACAGCAGATATCAAGTGAGGGTCACATTGATGAAGAAATTAATCGGCGTACAAAACTTGCCTGGAGAGCTTTTGGAAGAAACAGCATAATTTTCAAGAGCAATATGCCATTATGTCTTAAAAGAAAAGTGTTTGATCAATGCATCCTTCCAGTGCTTACGTATGGTGCGGAGACGTGGACCTTAACTAAAAGAGACATACAAAGGCTGCAGACAACTCAAAGAAGCATGGAGAGGTGCATGCTTGGTGTAACCAGGAGAGATAAGAAGAGGAACTCGTGGATCCGAAAAATGACAAGAGTGGAAGACATCATGATCAGAGTTAAATCCCTGAAATGGCAATGGGCTGGACATACTGCCAGAAGGACAGATCATCGATGGACAGCTGAAATTTTAGATTGGATTCCAAGGGACAGGAAAAGACCCAGAAGAAGACCACATGGGAGATGGGTGGATGAAATTCGAAAGTATGCAGGGGTGACATGGAGGAGACTGGCACAAGACAGACCGTTGTGGAGGAAACTTGGGGAGACCTTCGTCCAGCAGTGGATTGATAATGGTTGACAATGATGATGATGATGATATATATATGTGTGTGCTAAACAAGTTCAACACAGGTAGTGACCATAGATTGGTGAGATGTAAGATGCACCTCAACACTAAACTTGAACGTGGCAAGCTCATAAGACAAACAAAATCTATTGACATAACCAACCTTAAAAAACACCATAATACCTTCAAGTTGGAACTGAAGAACAGGTTCTCTGCTTTAGAAGGCCTAACACCGGAAGAAGTGGACATCTCTGAAGTTAACAGAAAAGTAACCAAAGCTCTTATGGAAACAGCAACAAAATTAGCTGGGTCTAAGAACAAGTTGCATGTAAATAAATTATCAGGAAAAACGAAAATGTTGATGCAAAAAAGAAGAGAGATGAGGACAGCTAAAGAAGATGTGACTTCCAAAGTGGAATATATAGAGCTATGCAAGACAGTACGAAAAAGTATCACTGAAGACGTAAGAAATTTCAACTGTGAACTAGTGAGGAAAGCAATTGAAAACAACCAAAGCCTAAAGATAGCAAAGGGACATCTCAGTAAGGGAAGAAAACAGATTATGGCACTGAGAAAAGAAGATGGTTCTGTAACAAGAAATAGAGGCGAAATTTTGACAAGAGTGAAAGATTTCTACTCCAAATTATATGAAAGGGATGATACATGCACTCCAGACATCATGAAAGATACCAGTACCAGAGTTCCTCCAGTCCTTCCAGCAGAAGTTGCACATGCAATCAAGAACATGAAGCGGGGAAAAGCTCCAGGAGAAGATGGAATTACTGTAGACATCATACAAGAAGCAAGTGGAGAAATCGAAACAGTACTTGCCCAAATTTTCACTCGATGCCTTAATGAAGGAAAGATTCCTGAGGATTGGAACACCGCTACAATGATCCTGCTACATAAGAAAGGTGACATTGAGGATCTCGGAAACTACAGACCTATCAGCCTCCTATCAGTAGTTTATAAAATCTTCACTAAAGTTCTTTCACACCGCTTAAAGGTAACACTGGACATGGCTCAACCGAGAGAACAAGCTGGATTCAGGAGTGGCTACAGCACAATAGATCATATCCATGTGCTGAGAGAACTAATTGAAAGAGCGAGGGAATATGAACTGCCATTGTGCATGGCTTTTATCGATTATGAAAAAGCCTTTGATTCGGTGAAACCATCAGCAGTTACAATGGCTCTGAAAACCTGCGGTATTGAAGATGCATAGATTAATATTATTAATAACATCTATGAAAATGCAAGTGCAAAGATTAGGCTGTTTGAAAATACAACACACATAAAAATTGGAAAGGGAGTGAGACAAGGTGACACCATATCTCCGAAGCTCTTTAATGCCACATTGGAGGGTGTTTTTCAGTCACTGAGCTGGGAAAACAAGGGGATAAAGATTAATGGAGATTATCTAACCCACCTTCGTTTTGCTGATGACATAGTCATTTTTGCAAGTACACCATCAGAGCTGAAGAGTATGATCCAGGAACTTGCTGACAAGAGTAAAGAAGTGGGATTAAAAATGAACTTTCAGAAGACAAAAGTGATGTTCAAAGCTTTTACAAGAAATGAAGATTTATCGATTGATGGAGAAAAGCTGGAGATAACAGACACGTACGTTTATCTTGGACAGCAGATATCAAGTGAGGGTCACATTGATGAAGAAATTAATCGGCGTACAAAACTTGCCTGGAGAGCTTTTGGAAGAAACAGCATAATTTTCAAGAGCAATATGCCATTATGTCTTAAAAGAAAAGTGTTTGATCAATGCATCCTTCCAGTGCTTACGTATGGTGCAGAGACGTGGACCTTAACTAAAAGAGACATACAAAGGCTGCAGACAACTCAAAGTAGCATGGAGAGGTGCATACTTGGTGTAACCAGGAGAGATAAGAAGAGGAACTCGTGGATCCGAAAAATGACAAGAGTGGAAGACATCATGATCAGAGTTAAATCCCTGAAATGGCAATGGGCTGGACATACTGCCAGAAGGACAGATCATCGATGGACAGCCGAAATTTTAGATTGGATTCCAAGGGACAGGAAAAGACCCAGAAGACGACCACATGGGAGATGGGTGGATGAAATTCGAAAGTATGCAGGGGTGACATGGAGGAGACTGGCACAAGACAGACCGTTGTGGAGGAAACTTGGGGAGACCTTCGTCCAGCAGTGGATTGATAATGGTTGACAATGATGATGATGATGATATATATATAGTAAATTGTGAACATTGGAATCGTCAAGGGAACTAGTGCATAATTAATTTAACTAAATTAAGCTTACATTATGACTGAGATTAAATAGTCTGTGGTGAGAATCATTTATTAGTACAAAAAGTTCAGGTGTGTTAGCAAGACACAACAAAAATTTGGTATAAAATCGTGCAAAAATTTGGTATAAAATATGTCAGTAGAATGATTTTTTTTAGGAAATTAATTTTTTTCCCGAATTCTGAAATTTCTTATTCAGCAATTTGTAAATGAAACGATGTGAAAATTTTTGTATTGTGTTTCGAGAAATATTGAGTGTTCATGATGTAAAATTTCTTGTGAATATTAGGGATTTCCGGAATTTGCACCATTTCGTTTTTTTTTTCACTAAACAGGGAGTCGCCAAAATCAGAGATAAGAATTTCCTTCCTGTAAGCCCAGAAATTCCTTTGGAAGAGGTCACCTTGCAAAACTTGAATACAATAGAATCCCCAGGGCATAGCAGGTGAAATTCCAAGAATTTTTGAAAAGTCGTGGTCAAGGGCCATGAGGAGGACTAACGAGTTCTTCACACCCCTAACTCACCCCCTCGTGAACACTTTTCCCTCAAGTTACTGAAAGCATGACAAATTGACTTTCAGACAATAGCGTAGCTGAAAGCCATAGCGTCCTTTTTGGCGCATGCGCGCTAGAGCTTTGAAAAAGTTTGAGCTAAGGAGAGATTTCTCTCTTGACCCTGCACTCTCACACACTTTACTCCTGTTGATTGTGGGGTCAACATCCCACATACATTTCTGTTTTTGGCTCGTATTCACCATGCTGTTCTTTGGAAGGGACAAGAAAAAAACCACTGCTGTCCTAATCCAGACGTCTGAAGTTCAGCACCCGCTGACTCGTTTGCTCCCGTGGAAATGTATCGGAGGAGGTTGCTGATTGATCCCTGAACCACCGATAGAATCCATCAGACACATAGTGGAAGCAATTCATTGGACGTGCAGCCAAGAAACAGCTATGCCTCTCGTCGCTCCGGCCAAACCCTCGGAATGATCAACGACGCCGGACGTCCACGCTAACTAAGGCTGGAAGAAGCCTCGGCGGCCATTTTTTATTTGTCTGCTTCACTACGTCGAGAAATGAAGTCCGCTACTCTCTCTTGAAATAATATTGCTGAAAAGAAAAGGTAACCTTACGATCTAAATTATCTTAATTCATTTTACGGCCTCCTGTTTCAACAGACTTTCTTTCTCAGAAAAAAAAATATTTGGTAGAGGATAACAGGGTTGTCAAAACAATATAATTATTGTTGAAGTCTTTGATTATTTGAAATTATTATGAAGTACCAGAAAAGCTTAATGTATCGAGTAATGACGCGGAGAACATGAGTGAGAGTTGTGAAAAATGAAATTTATCGGGTACTATAAAATGAGGGAGAGTTAATGTTTTTTTTTTTTAAGTAACACAAATAATATAAAAGTGAAGAAATTCAGAATCAGTCGTAATGCATTAGACGCTCAGAAACCTCAGTGCTCATTTTATTTTTGGCCAAAGTGTATTATTCTTTTGTATTATGCATGATGTTTTGAAAAAAGTACCTAAAAGCGTAATATCAAGTGTTGATAACATAATGTTTTTTCTTTGAGCAAACAATAATCGCACTGAATTTTTGAATCATAAATGAAGAATTATAAATTGAAACTTTAAAAATTTGCAATATTAGACAAAGTTGAAAATTGTATAACTAATTTCCACCCAACAAAATTGAAATTGGACTCTAAAACTCATTTTTGGCATTCATCGGTGATTTGTGAAAATAAAACAAAAGAAACAAAAATCTGTAAAATTCTCAACAAAATTCTGATCAGGCAAGAGGCCTCATCAACATTAAACATAACTGCTAGTCAGTTTTTACAACTAAAAATTTTGAGTCACTTTTATTACTTGTTTATGTGTGTTCAGTGAATCCAAGGTATTGATAGGAAAATTTTGTGAATTTTTTTTTCCAAGCTCATAAATCCCCTCTGCACTTGGCAGAGTTCATGGATCTGAGCCGGGTTAGTTTTAATCCACATATACTCATACTTTGACAAAGCAAATTTTACTGTTTTTACATACATTTTCTTTTGTTCTTCCACTAGCTATTTTTATATATCACGTGCCATATGTTATTCGACAAAAGTACATTTAAAATTGAATAACACATGGTCATAGTGACCGAGTTTATAATTTTGAAAAATCCTTTATATCATAACTCTTACGCCCCCTGGTGGCCAAAGTATTCTTTACCAAAAATTTGAAATTATATTCAAAAATTTTCCATCAGGAGGTGTATCCGCTGAAGAATTTTTTTTCAAATCGGAGTTTTAGAAGAATTCTGAGTAATCGGGAAAAATGTAATTTACTTTTATGCCACCTAGCGGAAAATACATGCGTAATTTGGAAAAGTAACTATATCTAAATGGAATTGAAAGATAAAAGACTTTTTTTCAGTCGGATGTTTAGAAGCAAATATGTGGAATAAAGCGTATTGTTGAATTCGACATAATCTGCATTTACGCCCACTAGCGGCAAAATTGTACATCGTAAAAAAAAAACGAAATGAAGGTTCATCATTCACATAATTCAAACTTCACAATACAAAAAACATTTTTCAAATCGGACTAATAGTTGCAGAGATATCGTGGTACAATAGAATCCCCAGCGACTTCTTCAAACCGGTAACATAAGCACGATCTCTTTTTACAAAAGACGTGCTAAAAGGAAAAAAAATTCTAAAAAAGATGAAAAATTGAAGTATGCCTTCTCATTTTCTCTTCTTTTCTGGTTCTTTTAGAACGCTGTTCAGAACAGCAAAATATTGATTTGTATAAATCAGTGCAGCAGGTGATTTTATTTAGTTTTTGTTTGGTAAAAAAAGTAATTTTGATTTCTTTTAGAATGTGTGGCTATTTTGGCCGATGCAAAATGCAGATATGTTCCGGAAATTTCTGTTTCTGTTATCACTCTCTCAATCTCTTTCTTTTCTTCCCTCACACTCTCTTTACCTATCTGTATCTCATCTTCCCTCGGTCTTCCTTTTCTTTTTCTCTCTACCTCTCGCTCTCTATCTCTTTTCTTTGCTTCTGTTTCCTACTCTTTTCTCTCCACCCCTCTCTGAAGATTAGATATTCCTTTCCAACGAAAACCACTAGATCAGTCTTCGCCAAGCTTAAGGAATAGCTAAAATGGAAAACAAAAGTCACAAAATAAATATTCGTGATCCTGGCAAACACATTTGTTGAACACTCTTGGAAATACTTTAAAAGCCAGCCTCGTCTTCTTATCTTTGTCAGTGTTTTTCATCACGGTTAACCCTTTAATCAAAAAGGTAGCATAAGTGGCAATCAACAGTGTTTTATCCGAATGTTTTCCGAAGTTCACGTAAATTTTGCCACACTCTGGATGCATGTATGTATGATGTTGAAAATTTTTAATCATTTTATTAAAAGTACAAATGAGAATGTCGAGCGATTTCTTCATGAAGTAAAGAGCTAATGTGAACAATTGAAGTCATTTCATTATATCGTGCGTTTGGTACTTAAAATTCCTGGAGTTCTCTTCTTATGGAAAAGCAAAGAAAACAATCACTTGGAAACCCAAACTGAAAAATGAATAGGAAAGGAACTTTTAGCATTCATTTACATAGAACAGTTAAGAGAAACGAAAAAAAGCTGAAGACTACCTGTAATAAGAGCTTTGTTGACTGTTTACCATAAATATTCTGATATTCAGGAGAACAAAAAAATTACGGTAAAAAAAATTATTTCTCTACTTTTAAAATTCAAATATTCAAACGATGAAGCTTGTGCTTTAAGATCTTACTTGAAGTATCTTAGCGTTTTTTCGTTATTTGACGGGAATAGAGGAGGAGCATTTAAGGCAAACATACTTTATTTTTTGTTTTCTAAGACGGTGTTACGTTAATTATTCCAGAAGGTGCAAATTAATTTAAAAGTTCTTTCATTTTTAAATTTCAAATCTCTGCTCATTACGCTACCCAACAGACTCGGCTCGATAAACTTAAACAGCCAGGATGGCTAGCAGGAACGTACCAGAGTGCACGACGATGTGGAATGCACGTTCAATGTCGATAATAGTTTTTAAATTTAACATTTATAACAATTATTAGAATTTAACATTTATGAAAATTATTAGAATGGTTCTTTTAGAACGAATTTAGTTTCTTTTTCACATTAGAATTTAGTAGTAATAGTAAATTCTAAGTTTTATGCAAAATCAGACCTATTTCTAATGATGGATAAGTTGTACTCATATCAGTCTAGCGATAAATTAGATAACTTTGCGCGGTTTTCATGAAGATTTAAAAAGCACAACAAAATATTTCAAAAGAGTAGCTTAGTGAAAAACAGGCTAACAAATACTTCAAGAGAGACTTACGATAAGCAAAAGCAAAAGACTAAGGCAAATGGTGCCTACTGCCCCTGTGATCGCGTGGTCAGAGGCGTAGTTGTCTTGCAGTTGTCCAAGTTAGCCTTGGTTTGAGTCCAGGATGCGACATGAGTGGTGTGCTTACTTTACAACACCAGCTCTCTCCCTTCCTTGGAACTAACAGCCCTAAATTAGGGACATGAGACAGGTTACAGTCCTACTACGAGCAGCTTCTGGTGGTCTTTAAACAAATGAAGATAATTCTATAAAGAACACAAATATAAATGTATGACACAGAAGTGTTTGAATTTATGATGCTGCACAATATTTCTGAATCACGGGAAACATAAATAGAAGAAAATTACAAAACAAGAAATATGCTAATTTGTTATTTCCAGATCTATTGAGTACTACGTCACTGTTGCCGAATTGAATAATCTGTTCAAAATCTGCTTAATCATTATCCTTTCTTCTTTCCAATCAACTAGAAGTGTTTCTACTCCCAGTCTTTACTATAGAAAACAGAGATATTTTGCCAACTGTAAAGTTGCCTTGTCGCAAACCAGAAACATAAGTGCCATTAGTGAAGCTAGATGAATGTTGATATTCTTCAAACGTGTATCATTTTTTAAATGCAATATTTTTCCAAGACGGATTGATACAAACCTGATTTTCTACATTGTTTTCATAGGAACACCAGGTCCGCAGCAAACGATAAATTCCGGAGAAATAGGGAAGGCTTGAAATATTTAGTTTCTTTTTCACATTAATTTAAATTTAATCACGGAAAACCATCAGGGAAAACGGAAAATGACATACTGATTAGTTTTTTATACGATGAGTAGTTAATTAGCTACATTGGCGTGCAAAAATTAAGGACGAAACGGTTTTTCGAATGTAACGTCGTGCAAAAAATGCTCCACATCGACTCAAATCATACCATAAGATCCACAAGATGTAAGAATATGGGGCAAGTGAGCAAAACCGTGCAAACAAGGAATCCAAAGGATACATAGGTACTTTATTGAAAAGGTAGCCTCGAGCACAACAGGACAGAGACAGAAACGTCCATGTGACAGGCGGCTGCCAAGAAAAATCCAGTCTTTAGTAGGAGATATGACCACCCCTGACTGCCTTGCAGGATTTAAAACGTCTGTCCATGCTGAGGACGAGGTTATCAAGGAGCTGTTGAGGCATCGCAGTCCATTCCTCTCGTAGCACCAATCGCAGTTGCGGGATCGTTGCCGGCGGCTAGTGACGTACTGCCAAGCGTCTCCCGAGAAGGTCCCACACGTGTTCGATTGGATTTCGTCCATGAAGTGGAACTCAGGACCTACAGTACCTCTAAACAGACGCACGTGAGGCAGGAGAACCTCGTTACAACAGCGGACACCAGTGACTGAACCTCCTTAAAAAATGTGGAGTTCAGTACGGCTACCAAGCATGATACCGCCCCAAACGAAAACTCCGCTACCTCCAAACCGGTCATTTTCGATGATGTTGGAGGTGTGATTGCGTGTTCCCTACTCTCTCCAGATGTGTATACGTCCAGAATCGCTCGTCAGACTAAATCGGCTCTCATCCGTAAAGAGAACTCGACCCCATTGCTGATGTGTCCAGTTCTTGTGTTCCTAGCACCACAGAAACCGCCGTCTCCGATGAGTAGGCGTTAATAACACACACCGTACTGGTCGTCGTGCAAATAGACCACCTTTGTGCAGTCTCCTGACCAGGGTAAAACGTGATAACGGACGTCCAGTTGTCTGTTGCATGCGCCTTGCGATTTCTCCCGCTAACTGCTGTCTGTCTCTTCTCGTCTGTAGGACAATATACCGGTCGTCCGCCACCGTGGTTGTTCGTGGACGACCATTGCTAAACTCTCGAACAGCTGTTCATGTCGTATTTAATGCTCTCCAAGCTCGTGAAACGATGCTGTGAGCGATCCCGAACTCCTCGGCCACACTAGTCACACTTCAACCTTCTTCCAACTTCCCAGTGACGTGATCGCGGGTAAAGTCATCCAGGTGTCATCTACTGGATTGCCTGTATGCCATATCCCACGGTGGCAGCAACTCGACGTCGCTCAAACCGATGTACACCGTGCAATAGCTTTCACCAAATTGCTGAGCGTACACCGCCCGTGTGATTTATGCCCTTCCGACATCCCCCCCCCCGCTAGGTTATGCTGCATATATGCGCATGCCCTACCGTACCGGACCCTACTCTATCTCCTGAGTGGTCTTTCGGCCCGTTCTGCCTGCTCGTTCCGCTGTTATGCTAATTTCTCCTCTTTGTCATTAATTTTTGCACACCAGTGTATTACTCAAAAATTGCCCTTTTGGTAACTGTAATACCTGATAAAAAAAAATAAGAACGCATCAAAACAGTTTCAACCTCCATTCTTCAGATTATTCCAGTTATTTAAAATGATGTACACATTGATCGTTTTTGTACGTTCTTTCTCAAATTTCAGTAGAGTCGAGTTTGCCATTCGTTGGTAACGCATTGCCTAACTTTGTGAACGATTTATTCCGGTTAAAACTGAAAAAATTGATTTGCGTGTGGCAGTTCCGCATTCATGTTTTCGCTGTTGCCAATAAATTATGGATTTCTGTAAAAGTAATCCATGGTTCTAAAATTTTATTTCATCAGCTTGATTTTTTAGAAAACTTTTGGCAAAAGATACTTCTTTCTATAATGAAAGTTTCATGCTGAAATACTCCAAATTTTTCATTTTTTTCAAATCCATTGCAGTTTCTGTTCTAGAAATATAGGAATTATAAATCCATCGTTTTCATCAAATATTTGTTTCATTTCAGATAAAACAATATCAATGATTTGATAGAATATTCTTTTAAATGTTGAACATGGTTCACGACCTACTTCTGAACTCTCCTTTATGATATCTGTAATCAGAGAACACCTATGGTTTTCTCTAAATTTCCTTCTGAATATTTTAATGTAGTATTTTTTTTTCCTCAGTGTTAAATTCGGTACTTATATAATTTATAATTTCTGAATAAACTGCATCATTACTTAAAGTTTTCACAGTATCCACAGCAGAGTCCAAAATCACTAAAGAATCTTTTAAACTAGATTCACCACAATAAAGTATAACAGTAGATAAAATAGTTTCCAGTAACGTTATTATAAATATTGTATAAAAATGAAATTCATAGCTTTTCTCGAAGGCTTGTATAAACTGATGCTTTCTGCAATATTATCATCATTGAGTTTTTTGGAGTGCAGCAACGAAATTATGTCACTACTGTAGATTTAATGTACAACTTCGCTGACTTGCTGACTTTATTTAGAAATATATCCATTATTGAAAGAAAACACATGTGAAGCTGTAGTTCTTAGATCAAATCAAAATGACTTTTCGGCAATGTAATGTTTGTAGAATATGGCTGCGTGAATACTACATAGATCAATCAGTCTCACAACTTCACCTACAGTGAAGCAGGAGTCATTCAAGAAACTTCAGAAAATGTTACTTACGCGATTAGTCTTTCTTCAGCCAAATATCCTTTAGCACAACTCAGTCTTCAGCAATGTTCGTGAACTAATCTAATTTATTTGTGAGGGAACCTTTAACGATAAAAAGCAAAACAACAACACTGAATACATAATACGCAGACGTCATGAAATCCCAAATTTAAGTAACTCAATTTCGCAATTACTACTATATCGTCATACTACCAACATCTACACACTTTTGCTGCTGCTCAAACAATATATAGCGTCCAGTTCTCATCTGACACACACACGACATACGTTCTGACCTCAGGGTGTTGCCAACTATACTCTTCCGAGAGAAAAGATATCACGTTAAGTTTGAGAAACGCGAAGGAGAACGAACTCAATTTTACAAAGAGAAAGAAACTAAAAAGGAAAGTTAGATTAGAGGATACGTCAAAACAATCGAAAAAAACTTCACCACACAATTTACCAAAATCTGGAATTCATAATAGCCAGTCCATCAGTACACCAGAATTCAATTACCGGAAATTCGCTCTCTTAATTGTATAAGTCGAAGTATCCAAAGACTGAACGCTGACTAAATGGAGGAAACAGAAGGAAGAAAAGCTTCAAAGAAGCTATTACGTATTCATATTTCGGATGGTTGCTTGCGATTGCAAAGGTGAGAGAGGTGTAAGCATATGATAGCAATTAGAAATGCGTTTCTAGGGTTGTTACCCCTCTTCGTAACATCTTCGTTTGGTGCCGAGTACTCTTGTGCTTTTACTTTTGTTCTTGACTATGGTTCGTTCTTTTCCGATGAAATATCGCTTCAGACATTTCGAGTACCTACAGCATGACCTAACAATATTTCCTTACTACAGTGACATGCACTTTTGTAGTTGCTGCTTGGTTTATGTTATCTTGACAATGCACTGAGTAAGAATTTATTAACTGCAACTATAGGTGGAAAGGTCAGATTTAAATGTTTTATCATCAACTGAAAGAAATAGCATTAAACAATAAGTAATATGAACGAGTAGGGAAATGGACGAGCATACACTGCAGGATTGCAATAGCTTATCATGGAAGTCAGACTGGAAAATTGATCAAAAAACTGTTTTGTTGTGTCTTAACGCTTTAACCGACTGAAACGAATTAACTCGGGGGCTGAAATCAGTTTCAATGAATATATTCGCTGTCTAAGAAGTAAGACTAACACGGCGGAAACAAGTGAACTTGCGCATCAGTTAGCGTTTCTTTACCCTTAGCTTTGTTACTGAAAGTTGACATTTAGGTGGGTGGTTGACACCAACCCTTTCTGATTGATTACCTGGTGAAAGAGGTAATGGATCAGAAATGATAAAATAGGTACAATGGTGACGAACCTAAGGAAGGAGAGAGAAAAGGTTTGAGTCATTTGCTTCTAATTGGCATGTCATTCGTTTCAAGGGGACTAGCCCTTCCTTATTATGCTTTGGATCATGCTGCCGGCTAAAGGACTAGAAGCGAGCGCTTATCACCAGTAACAGGCTTATGGTTGCGCTGCTATGATGAAGGGGGAGAAAAATATGTTTCCATACAGTTCGTAATACCCTTTGGGCGCTATTCGCTTCAGGAAATTCGGCCGCTTAAATAAGTGAACAAGCTTCTGTGAAAACAATTCAGTGTTTTAAAACTTCTAATTTCCATATTGACGGCTCTACGTACATGATATTTAATTAACTGATTTATGGGCTTTTCCTCCCAGTCGGATCAGTGTACATTGAGAGGACAGAAATCATGGGACACCTGGTTCCTGGGCAACGCGACACTGTCATCCCTCTAGCAAATGAACGAACCCACCAACTGACATGTATAGGTAGGAGGACATCACTTCATTAACGTAGACGGTAAGTCGATATCGTCGTGAGTTAACAGAGTCTGAAATACGGAAGACAGTGGGTGTCCGACGCATGGGTCTCTATATCGCGGAGGTGGTACAAGAATTGCAGAATCCCCGTTCGACAGTATCAAGAGTGCACATGGTATTTTCGGAATAGCCTCGAATCGTGGACAGCACTGTAGACGGATAAAGGCGGTGTATGAACTTGACCGTCGACATCTGTCTCGCATAGTTGCAACCAACCGGAGAGCGATGATGGCAAAAATCATCGCCGACTTCAACGAGGAAAGTGCCAGAAACGTTTCCACCTAGACCATCAGACGAACATTGGTGTCAGTAGTCTACATGAGGCGCCAACCAGCCAGAATCCCATTGCTAACTCCATATCACCATACTGTACCCCTCAACTAGGAGATAAAACATCTGCACTGTACCTTGGATAATTGGGGATGGGTTTCTTGATCCGATGAATTCTGTTTCCAATTATTTCTTGCAGACGGAAGGTGCGAGAGGATCTGGCGGCAACTGCACGATGCGATGGACCCGGAATGTCAACAAGAAATTGTTCAGGATGGTGGAGGCTCAGTTATGGTCTAAGGAGTGTTCACCTGGCCCACGTTGGGACCTCTGGTGCGTCTAGATGCCTCTCTGAACTATCCACACTACATATCCGTCCTTGCAGACCGTCTGCATGAGTTCATGGTCACCATGCACAAACAGGGCAACTGACTCTTCCAGAAGAACAATGAGCCTCCCCACAAAGCCGTTCTGATTAGAACATTATTATGAAAGCATCCCATTCCGTAAATGTCCCACGGTAAAATAGCCTCCACGCTCACCGGACATGAATCCTATGGGAAATCTTTCGGATACTGTTCCAGCTTTGGATCCTCCATCCAGGAATGCGACAGAATTATGAACAGAGTTGCAACAAGCCTAGATGGGAACATCTGTGGAGCGCTGTCGTGACCTCGTAGACTATGCCTTGCCGTGTAAATGCCCTTATCGTGGGCGAGAAGAGGGCCTACGGATTACAAGGTAGGTAAGGTATACCATGATTTCTGTCCACTTAGTGTATAGTGCTTTAATATGATGTGGATTGTTTTCTTTCATTGTTTTTTAAATATGGCAGCATGTGCAGATTATTACCGTTTACTGAATATTTTTCAAGGAAGGCTCAGCCTTCCCGGTCCGCCCCCAAACTGCGACTCCGAGACACACTGATGTAGGAAATGGGGAGCAAAACAATATAGATTCCAACTCTAACATATTTGTCACGTTTATCTTACTATTTTACACTAAGAAATTTGTTCTGGTTGGTTTTGTGGAATCTTCTCAAGCCCATTTTTCTTTTCTATTCTTTTGATCTTAATCCCATAAAAAACTGAAAATGCTAACTTTTTTATAGTTGCACTACTTCGTCCACTGTAACTCTTCCCTTTTGGTAAAAGTGTAACCAAGAATTAAATAATTGCAGCAAATTTAACCATGAATTTTGAAGCTGAAGATGATAGTTTATAAATTTTCCAAGTGCAAAAAATGAAATTGTTTGCGCAACAGAGCATACACATGAAGTTTGATTTTTCTAATGCTATATTTAACGTTATTCCAAGACTTAGTCCCAATTGGCGGAGATTGAAATTAATTGTTTTAAAACTGACGAAGTAAAATTTTCTGAAGGAAATACACATTTTGCAAAAAAAAAACAAAAAACAAAAATATAAAAAAGACAAGCACCCCGAGAAAAGAATTTGATCCTAATGAAACTCCGCATGCAAGTACCTCAGGGCAGAATATGAGAATGATTAAAAAACTAACGACCAATGACTAAATAATTGTCCGCCACAGCGCATGGGAACCCAGCATCGTGGAATGTATATCAAGGAAGTTCACACGCAGGGACTGTGAGGATGCCTTGACGTTGGATCCTCGCACAATACGAGCACTTCAGCGCGTTTGACAGGGGACCTATAATTAGACTGATAGAAGCCGGTTCGTCAAGTCTCCGTATCGTCCGGTATTTGGTTCGGAGCGACGCGGCAATCGGACGATGTTGGACGATTGTTATTTAATCTGTCAAACTCGCTCAACTGCACGTATTGCCACGATGTTGGAAGTCGAGGAGGGATCAATCCAGTGGCACGCAGACAGTCGACGGCCGAGTGCAACGACAGAACTAGAGGACCGAGCGACTGTGAGGAGAGACGCACAAACAGAACCGAATTCTTAGCTCTCAACCATTCGTGACCATGTTGCGTTGTCACAGGTACGGAAGTGGCCATCAGGACCACTGCCAGAAGACTTTTTATTGCAAAGAGTGGATTATGATTTAATAGCGCACGATTGTGGATAGCACTTTTCAGTATGCACCATCTTGTGACATTGTAAACTGGGTGTCAGCTGTTGGAGTTTAGGAAACTGATTTATTACGTCAAGTAGTAACTTGCTTCGTTCTAGTCACTCTCTGCACGCTCACTATATGCAGAGGCATCTCCGTTGAAACTGTTTCAGAAACAATCAGGAAACGAAAACCACAAAGGCTTTGTTTAAAGGGCATGATCAACTTTTATTTCCAGAGAATAACACAACTAGCAAAATTATGTGCATAATGGACAAATATCATAATTTATTGAATTATAAATAAAGCTACTTATTCGATACAGTACATGATATTTATGTTATTTAAATGCTGCTTCATATTAGACGTAGTTTTTGAAATAAAACATCAAATACAAAGCAGTGTGCAACAAATTTCATTTTTCAGCACCAGTGCGCTTTTCCATGTCTCTCTGTCTTTCACTTTGTGTTTGTATGTTGAATAACGTGGTTTACTATATGATTACGTAACAGCTGAAAATACATTATTTTCTGTAAAACACATACAATATACTTTAACGCCTGTACCTACAAGTTGCATATATATTTTACTTGTGTTTTGTACATTTATTCATGCATTCGGGCTATATGTGAAATGTTTGACGGGATTAGTATTTCTTATATCTGAATTCCGGAATAGAAGATTCGAAGTGCTGAACTTCATGTCACTCCTATATTACCGAAAGATCAGGAACTTCAGGTGGCGTCACTTTTTCATGCAGAATGAGACCCGGAGAATGACAGATCCGTTGATGTGAATTCTCGATTTGATTCCTTCATGATGAAGCATCCCGAGAAAGGCTGCTCTTAAACTCATGTCTGGGACATTGTCTTGTCTCAAGGACCCCTTCCTTTGCTATACTATAGTCTTCACCTTGACTTTTGACTGCTGCTGTCTTCACTTTCTTTCTTCTTTTCTTCTGGGCAGAAGCAGCTGATTACTGCCATTTTTAGAATCGATTTTTGAGTTCTTATTTAAAGTCAAAGTTTTATCAACTGCAACAATTCTATTTAAAAATATTTTATTTCCTTTAACTTCTTGAAGAAACATTTTTCTGAAGTCGTCTTTGTTTGCTTTCATTGGTGCGATACTAAATCTCATTCAATATTATCTCTGATGAAGGAGTGTGTAAAGAAACAAATTTGCCGGCGCGACAATCGAACCGTATCCTTCTGCTCCTCCTGATCCGAATGTTTTCCTAAGCTCCACCGACGGAACTTATTGCTGCAACTTTGCCGTCTAGACATGTGGGTAGCGTCTGAGGTAGGTACGTCACAAATGTCGTCTAACATTTTTTTTTTTTTTTTTTTGTTTTAGGGTTTAACGACCACCGTAAGCAACTTGATGAGCCATAAGAGTGGCCCGTTCTCAATTTTCTTAATTTTAAGGCCACCTGGTTCCAGTGAAGGAAGAGAGCCACTGCCATAAAACAAACATAACATCCATGCCTCACCGGGATTCGAATTCGAACCCAGACCCATTTCGGAAGAATTATCAGAAGCCAGCGCTTTGATCACGGCGCCGCTAGGGCGGCCCTAACATTTTTAAGAACGTAGGTCACAAAACAGACTAAGAACAGAGTCCAAAGTTTGCTACATCAGCATTTTCATCATTTACCTTCGACATCGGCAAGTCACCTGTTATTATCGGTGAACTCGCATTTATTTTATTGTTTGCTGTAGTTTCACGACTTTGATAAATATGCGATTCATAACGCTTGCTGTCCTACGAAGTTTCTAATTTCGGAGCCTCATTTCGCAAACTTTCACGTGAGTCAAGTCTTTCACGACTTAACTCACCATAATTTCGTAACAAAATATGCAAAACTATAGAAAGAAAGGGTCTACGACTGGGCTGCTGAAACTTGTCCTGCGAAGTCGTGAGTCACCCACTCATAAAAAAACTATAAAAAATAAAGTATCACGTCAGTCGTAGACCCTTTCTTTGAACAGTTTTCCACAGTCTGTTACGAAATTAAGAGTTGAATATTTTGTTACAAATTAACTTTATCAGTGAATACGAGTTTTAGTTTATCATACCTGCATGATATTCGATAGATATGGAACGAAGTGGCATTTGACTGTCTCTGACTTTACACAGATGAACTTTCCGTCAAGATATTCACTACAGCTACTTAGCACTAACTTAAACCTTTCACCAGTGAGCGTAGCAAATCTTAAAAGAATATCACGCTGTTCTTTCCCAGCCAGGAAGAGGTGACAACAAAAATATAACGAATTTTCAGGGAGTTATGGTGAGGACAATATTTTGTCTTTCACTTAGTTCACGCACAGTGAACATCGTCACTTCGAAATTACCACTTCGTCAGATGAGCTGAACTACTCCTGCCATGTCTGACTGACACGTCTAAACTCTTGTGCATTCAATTTTCCAAGCAATATTATTTTTTTTAACAAGATAGCAAGGGATTGTGAATGCAAAAGCAGTTTAAAAAAATCTGTTTGTTCTTGAGCTGAATAACTGGCTTCACGTCATCAACAGAAAAGTGTACATTCCTAAAAATACAGGGCCTTATTTGTTTCATGACCAATTCTCACTTGTAGCTTTATGACGGATCATAAAGCTGCAAACTGGGTTAAAACACCCTTTTGAATGTCCTCATATGTATTGCCGAGAGGAACAATATGCCAACTAATAATAAGGAGAAAGACAACAATACTTTTCCGGTTGACAACATTATCTATTCACGCCTTGAGACAGATCCGTATTCTGATGAGACAAAAGAGATTGTAAAGAGAAATAGCATAAAGAAAGTAAACTTTCACAGTGCCGTCTGCATCCCCTAACTATTTTTACCACGCATATCTAGATAAATTTAACTGAAAATCTGACGACCCAAAAACTACATAAAAAACACTGATAGATGAAGTTTGACAGCATGTTGGGACAATAAAGGAAGTTGTTCTTCTGAGACTTGCGCCTTTTGTCCATTTGTGTTCCATGCACCACAAAACTCCAGTGATCATTCAACTGATCATCAAGAAGGTAACAAACACCCCCAAAAGATAAAGTTCTGGAAAAAACTTACGGAACTCTTTGTCCAGTAGCAAATCGCCGTTATATAGGATGATATGTTTTTCATTTTTTCGTCTTTCACACTGCCCTATACTGTACTCATGTATGCTGTACTTTAACACGCAGTGACGAATTTCAATATTATTACTTTTTACTGTGAATTCTCAATGTTTTTACTAAACTGACACGTACCTCCAGAAGTTCAAATTAAAAGTCAGCAATAGAGTTAATGCCATGACGAAAATCTTTGCAGTGCCTCACAAGAACTGAAATGACATTCAGATTTCCAGGAGAGGGCAAGTTCCCCTCTTTCACACCCCTCCCTATGAGCGCCCATTGGTGTATATAGGATATGTTTTTAATTGTCTCTAAACCAGAGACGGGAAGTCATTCGTCCGTAGTTTAGCGCCACTGGTCCCAGGGGAGGGTAAGAGCCAGTGGCGTAAGACAAACTCACCACCCATGTCTTGCCCAGGATTCAATTCCTAGACTGCGCCACCAGCGCTTCTAGGACTTGCTCTGAAACTATCCTTCCTCGGACCCAATGACCATCGACCAGATGTGCCTCTTTTTTTTTTTTTTTTTTTTTTTGATTGAAGATTTAACGACCACCGTGAGCAACTCAAAGGGCTATAAGCAAGCTCCCGTCCCTAATTTAGGGTCACTGGTTCCAGGGAAGGGAGAGAGCCAGTGCCGTAAGACAAACACAACATCCATGCCTCACCGGTATTCGAACCCGGACCCCGTTCGGACGAATGATCATAGGCCATTGCTTAGACCACTGCGCTACCGGGGCGGCCAGACCCCGTATAACGTAAACGTTTACGATTACTAACCGCGTATTAAAAAGGCGGTTTGTAATCTGCGAGAATAACAGTCGAATTGTCATAGTTCTTCGTCTGTTGAATATATCGTACACATATTGATGTTATCATTATTACCGAGGAAGTCCAAAGCAGATCAATGAGCTCTCATTCTGTTTCTGTTCGCTGAAGTAAAGAAACCTGCAGAAAGTCATTGCAGAATTGTGGCGGTGTATTGTGATGCGTAATTGTCAAAGACCTCTGTTGTGGAATGGTGTCAAATATTCCGTAAAAGTCGTGGTACGACATACGATTTGCAGAGGTATGGGCGTCCATCCACATCAAACACACCCTATAGCATCGAGAATGGGAATTCTTTATGAACGGCGAGTAACCGTTCATCAAATGGCCATTGACTTCAACATGAGTTACAGAAATGTTCAAAGCATCATGCGGGTACCATAATGGATCCCGCGAGCCCTCAATAGTGATCAGAAAATACATCGTATGACAGCCTGCAGCATTTGCTGCGTTTCAACGTGGAGGAACACGCATTTTTGGAGCACCCTGTGGCCTGGTGTTACCGCGTCCAACCAGAATATAAGTCTGTGAGCATGCAATGGCGGCATCCGTTTTCTCCCGTTCGAAGAAATTCAAGGGGCAAGCATCTGCTGGAAAAGTGATGGCGAAAGTGTTTTTCCACCACCGAGGCACATTGCTGGTAGAATTCAAGGAAGCAGCATGATATTGCGAGACACTGTGCTGTTAAGAATAAACATCCTGGCAACCTCAGTAACGTCGTGCCGTTAAGAATAAATATCCTGGCAACCTCAGTAACTGGGTAATCTTACTGAACGACAACGCGTGCCCTCATGCTGCCAACATCGTAAAGGACAAATTACAAATCCTTAGATGAATCTATACTTCAGCCGTAGTTGCACGATGAAACAATAAAACTTAGTAATGAGTTAAAATTTAAATGAGACAAAACAACATACACATTTGTTAAAACACCATTAGACCTTTCAAGGCTGCATTAGCCTCATCTTCAGGTGGAGGAAACTACGTCGTGAAACACACATGGGTACATATATATGTTGGAGTAAATTAGAGCTGTTTCCACTCAAAGTGACACAAAGATAATAGTAAATATTTAAGTCATAACACCTAAGTACGAAGGTGAAATAAAATAAAGTCTGAGGTCAGTAGGCTTGTGAGTAACGACAGTTAGTGACTAATATCATTTAGCAAAAGTTTCCATGCTTGATGAACAAAAGCAGGTAGGTCCTGATCACAACAGGTATTTTCAAAATGACAAATGTACAAACTCTAGGTGAATAGTAGACAGACCCTTTTAGGAGGACAAGCAAGGATAGTTGCCTCGCTACAGGAGATTGCGAGCTCTTATTAACAAGGCGAGACAAGGCGGTAGATTCTGAACCAACTCTAACGTTTTACACATGTTCAGAAAATCTTGTTTTAAGCCTTCTTTGTTGACCCAATGTAAGCCAAGCCCCTAGTTTCTTCCTCCATGGTTTTGAGGAGAACACAATATCCACCATGTTTGTCAGCAAGCTCCACTGAGTCACGGACAGCTTTAATTCCAACATCCACATGGTGTCGCCAGCATATGTTTTATAAAATGTTAACATATCCATGAATGAACTCCATAGAACCCACAAACTTACGTTGATTACTTTCAGGAGTCAAAGTCGTGAGGGTCTTCCTTTGAAACTTCCGTAGAAAGCGATCAACATATATACACTGCTGGCCACCCAAAATGCAACACCAAGAAGGGAGCATCCGATTGGCCTGAAATTCGCAGCATGCGTCGCCCAAGAGAGGACATGCAAACGATTTGCATCGCAGGGCGTATGCAACTCATGTACGCCCGACACGCCACCGAGAAGCACTATCAGAAGGGTTCACAGAAGGCGGGTTGAAAGTAGTGGAAGTGTGTTGTGCTGCCGTACCTGTGCGTGGGAAGCTTCCTGATGACTCGTCGCTGAATACGGCAGTCATTCCAGCACGTTTCGGAGTTCGACAGAGGACGAATAGTGGCTTATCGCGACAGCGGTTTATCGTTCCGAGACATCGGCGCCCGTGTGAGAGGACATCCAGCCACAGTGAGGTTAGTATGGATTCGGTGGGTGCACGAGGGACGGACGAACCGACGTGAGTGATTGCCGCAGCCGCGGCACACCACCGAACGAGAGGACCGGCATGTTGTGCGGTGGGCATTGACGGCTCGCACCGCCACATCACGAACGTTACCGCAGGAATTAGGGTGTATTGCGCAAAAACCTGTGTCAGCACGTACCGTTCGACGTCGTCTGCAGAAGCGTGAAATTGTTGCACGGCCTCCATTACTCCGATTACTATTGACGTTACACCACCAGCGAGTGTTGCGGCAGTGGGCCGTTGAACCCAGCCCCTGGACTACGGAATGGCACGACATTGTCTTCTTCGACGAATCCCGCTTCTGCCAGCAACAGCACGATAGTCGGATCCGCGTGTGGCTGCACCGCGGCGAGAGACTGTATGACGCCTGCATTATGCATCGCCATACCGGTCCGTCGCCGGGCGTTATGGTTTGGGGCGCAATTGGATATAACACCCGCACCCCTCTGTTATGCATCGACGGTACACTCAACAGCCACTGCTGCATCTCCGACGTTTTGGTGCCTGTAGTCCTTCCTTACTTGCAGGACCTGCCAGCGGCCACGTTTCAACAGGACAATGTGCAATGTCTGGTCGCTGATCGGCAACCGACAATGTCTGGTCGCTGATCGGCAACCGAGTTGCCCGGCAAATATTACCCGCGGCTACGCCTGATGAATTCTGGCAACGTGTGGAAGCAGCCTGGACCGACATACCGCAAGCCCACATCCAAAGCCGCTTTCGTTCGATTTTGCGGCGTGCAACGGTCGTTATTGCCAGCCATGGGGGCCACACGAACTATTGATGTCTGCGTGTTCCGCAAGTCGCACGGGCCTGTAAGCTCAATCGTTTCATCTTTGTATCTGTTGTTATGTGTCCAGTTAATCTGGCTTTACTATCTCGTGTCCTTCTTGGTGTTGCATTTTGGGTGGCCAGCAGTATATATTAATATGGAGTTGTAAATTAGGATTTTTAGACACTTTCAGGAGAAGTTTCCTTACAGGAAACAACGCAATTACAGCTAATTATCAATTGTAGGGATCTGAGAGTAGTTCCAAAATACCTACTTCTCCGATGCACACCTGTATGACGAAGGGACAGCAACATCCTTTCCTTAGCACAACACAAAGGCCTTCTGAGTGATATTAGACTGAAACGAGGTCTTATAGACTATCTACAGTGTAGATCGTCATTTTTACAATGTCACCCTTATCTCATAAAATTGTTCTAGACAGGCTTTAAATTACCTTCTCAGTAATTTGGAATGCGGAGGTTGAACGCGTACAAGCCACGCATATTAAGACACTCAACAACCTTGTGGCTCAGGATATGACGAGAAAATACCCACAACGAAATAAATGTCATCAAAATCAACCAAACCCGGCTCAGTCGACTTACAGTAGCGAACAAAAGTATTTGGCGAAACACTTTTTCGACCATCATTTTTCCTGCTGGACCAAATCAGGCCATTTTGGGATACGATATGTGTTGATTCGTGAGTTACAATGCCGCGTAGTTTGTATTTCGCTCAGAGCGAATTTGTCGTTCGAAATGGGCCATATTCAAGAGTCGCCAATTATTACCCATATGTTTGCTGCATGTATTAATGTTTTTCTTGTTTTTTTTGGTATTTTGTGATGTGTAGTGTAATAACAAGTCAATCTTGGGTTTTCAGAAATGGGTAAAAAGGCGGTAATCCCTGTGGGAGCTCGCCAGGCGGCCGTGAACATGATGGAATCCAGAATGCGAGTCACCGACATTGCGAGGGCACTGAAGATACGACACCAGTCCATTTCAGCTATCCTGCAACGTTATAAAAAGACTGGAACCGTCGAGAACAGTACGCGATGTGGTAGGCCTCGTTCCACTACGTTGCGTCAGGATAGACGCATCCTCCGTCGATCTCGTGCTGATCCCACCTTGACTGCTGTGGACATCGCCATCAAATTCAGCGATAGCGACGACCTGAACGTCAGCCGAATGACCATCTCACGTCGTTTTTTGCTGGTGGATTGAATGGAAGACACCCCGCCAAGAAACCACTCATCGGGGTAAAGAATCGACGAGCGAGAGTCGCGATCACACGCCGTCATCGACACTGGACCGCGGTGGACTGGAGTAAGGTGCTTTTCACCGACGAGAGCAAGTTCAACTTGTTCGGAAGTGATGGCATCCGATACGTACGACGTTCGTGTGGCCAGAGATTGAACCCCAGTTCATTCAGCCGACTGTCAAGCACGGAGGAGGATCGCTCATGGTTTACGCCACATTCTCTCGCGATCGAATGGGCACCATCATCAAGATTGACGGAATAATGACCGGCCAGAGCTACACGAACATGCTAGTCAACGATGTCATCCCATGGGCAAACCAGAACATGCCACCGAGATGGATCATGCAGCAAGACAACGACCCGAAGCACACCTCCAGAATAGCGAAGGCAGCTTTCCAGCAGCAACAGGTCACACTTCTAGACTGTCCAAGCCAATCTACAGACCTCAGCCCCATCGATCACATGTGGGTGGAGCTGGAGAGACGATGTGCGAAAAACACCTGCCGGAATAGGGCCCAGAAGTTTGACCAGCTGTCTGTAGAATGGGCGCGAATTCCGCAAGTCACCGTCGAGAATCTAGGGAACTCGATGCCTGCCCGTTGTGTAGCTGTTTTTAAGTCTCGTGGTTATCCCACTAAGCATTAGTTATTGTTTTGTTGTTTTCTCGTACTTCTTTTCTGTTATCGTTGCATTAAATTAATGTGATACACACCTACTTTGTTGGTCAATTTGTATAATTTTTGTGATTAAGCTCGGTACCTGATCTGTGTTAAGGTTTCCGATCCATCTGCATATGGGTCATGATTACAACTGAATAACACATATCATATCCCAAAATGACCCGATTTGGTCCAGCAGAAAAAATATTATGGTCGAAAAAGTGTTTCGCCAAATACTTTTGTTCGCTACTGTACATTAATAATATTATTTTTTCTTTAAACTCTGTTCAGAGGTCTACTTTGCAAAGAGGACTTAAGTTCTCATACCTAGTATCTAGTATTAATAAGCTTAAATTGGTTTCTCAAGCTGAGTCTATTACTCAAGCGTTACCTTCATCAGAACGGGATTCGGCTAATTATAATTTTGTAAAAGCCTTAAAGAAACCTAGTCAACGAGGGTCTTCTATTAATCAAAGTGTTGCCACGGAGGAACAGCGACAATTAGGGGCACTAATTTCCTTGAAAGTGAAAGTACCAAACGTTAGAAAAGAGCATCAGGGTTGGAAACAAAGATGGTCTGCTCAGCAAAGTCCTCCAAATTGCGGATTCTAATTACATGTAGGAATGAATTTTCAAATACGACTGTCGAGGACACTACATGATTTGATATAATTCGAATCAAATCTTAGCTAAACAAATCCAGCTTGCAAGTCAGTATCGAGATCACCATGGATCTGAGGAGTAAGGACGAAGTTGCTTTTAGGTACTTTCAATTTGGGCTAGTTCAAACGGTCCTGAAATGAAACCAAATCTGGATAAAAGTTCATCTAAGTTAAATGATGTAGAGAATTCATACTTACTTCATCTAAGTTAGACGAAGTAAGTATGAATTGTTATTCGACGAAGCATATCCAAGGAAATCATCTGACACATGTATGGATGAGAATGATTGTTGACAAAAGGGGATGAAATAGCCCAATATGTATATCCCTTTTACGGACTTTTGGATTATTTTTGGGAGATTCCTTAGAACGTGTTGATGGCCGTCTATGTAGAGAAGTAGATGTACCACTCACCTCACAAGAATCGAGCTGGCTGCCCAGCGGAGCAGCTGGATCAGATATATCAAAGGATTCTGACTGCAGTTTTACATGCTTTTGGGACGAGTCTTGAGGTTGGGAGACTTGACGATTAGTTGCAGAAGAAGGCTCCGGGACATCCATCTGTGATTCAACTAGGGCTTAGGGACACAATGGAGAAAGCGCAACAATCAAATCAGGCCGATCATAGGCTGATGGAGGATGGTCAAAAATTGAGTTATCTGACTTTGAGGTATCTGTGGTAGATAAGTAGGGGAAGAACCGCAAAGTTGTGAGCGCTTTTGGAAGGCGAATGAGCAGGAGACAGAGGAACAGCAATAAAAGCTTGAGCTTGTACCGGAAGATATGAGGTGGAAAGTCCATCCGCTGTAGCGGAGGTAAGCATCGGCACAACAGGAGAAGTAACAGGAAGATCAGTCTGCTTGGAAATAGATGAGGCGAGGGTGTGAGCAAGTCGAAGCATTGTGTCCAGGGCTGATGCATATGGTAAAATGCGTAGAGGTGAAAATCTTAAATTTGGAGAAGCGTGACCCGGAGTTCACTGTGGCATCAGTAGGACATTAGTCCATGGCAACATTTTCCGGAACAAAAACAAGAAGTTGCCTCCAAAGAGCAGCAACATAAGCAAACTTGCATCCAAGAGCAGCAACATAAGCAAACTTGCATCCAAGAGCAGCTTCTGACAAACTTGCATACGTGGGCAATGGTAACAGGAAGCATAGTAGCAGACCTTTCGAGTGGAACCTTATAGAATGTAGCGGAGACTGTCCTCTTCGATAACGGACAGTGTACGAGATGTGTTATGCCAATCGTTATAGCTAAATAAAGAATAACATTTGCATTATCTTTGGAGGTGAACATCACATAGATGCCACGTGTGGTTAGGGTAATTCCTATAATCTCTTCTTTAGAGAGTAGGGTACTCAAGGCCTTCATATGATCTGGTAGAGCTATGTGTATTAGGCAGGCCGTGGACTCGTAGCACAGGAACAAAAAATACAGGAAATTCACGACCGGTTGGAGATTCTTCATGCACATTAATCGTAACCACTTTATCATGACAAGAGACGGTTGGAATAGAGAGAAGCGCATAATTAGTTCTAGATGCCGACGGAGTCAAGTTCGGATCATCTTGCACAGTTCTGACATAATTCGCAGTGTTAGAAGACTCTAAAACTGGATATAAAAAGTTGGTGAAACGATAAATGCAATGAACAGCAGTGAGCACCGCAGCTGAAGGGACGTCACAAAGCTTGACAATAGAAGTATTGTGTGTAGGTACCTGTATAAGGAACGACGCCTCTGATATCACATGGGGAAGAAATCAGCAGAAGTGGGCCGCCCCGGTGGCGCAGTGGTATAAGCACTGGCTTATGACAGATCGTTCGAGATCGGTGCCGGTTCGAATCCCGGTGAGGCATAGATGTTGTGTTTGTCTTACGGCTCTGGTTCTCTCCATTCCCTGGAGCCAGTGTCCCTAAATTAGGGACGGGCGACTGCTTATAGCCCATTGAATTGCTCATGGTGGTCGCTAAACCTTTAATCGCACACACTCAGTAGAAGTGGGAAATAAGCTTCGTCTAACAGTAGCGTTAAGCCCATGCGTTTCTTCATGTCACAGCTCATGAAGCTCCTGAGCTGTGACGCGGGGTCACGAGGTAGTTTAGCCTTCTTATCAGCACTTGACATATTAGTATAAGCCACCACTGGGGCAGAATCCAGAAAATAAGCAACATCTGAACTCGACGGGAAAATGCTTGAAACAGAAATATCACTTCATACTATGAGTTAAGAACCAAACGGAAAGATACACTAGGACAAATTTTGAAGATGCAAATTTTGAAGATGACAATCCGATTTTTGGCGTAAATGTGACAAAGATGGTAAGTCAGATAATATTTGAAAACTTGAAAATTTTCATCGTCCTGGAGCGGGACTCGAACCCGCGTCTCCCAGAAAACGCCTAGGTATGCTAACCACTACACCACCCAAGGATGACTTACCATCCTTGTCACATTTACGCCAAAAATCGGATTGTCATCTTCAAAATTTGTATTATATGGCGTAATCCCGTATTTCTTTCATGATACACTAGGAGTTCATGCATATCAGGCATTTAAAAGGTAAAAGCAAATTGAGGTAGGAAGAAATTAGCTGACTTACCAAGAAGTAATGAAATTTACAAAAGAAAACAGACTCTCGAAAGGAAGATTAAAGACAAGTAGGTATACATCACAAATTGTATTCTAGAATATACTTCATCAATGAACATGCCGCGTCTGATTTTGAGTACAATATCTAACACAAGATACCACGATGGGAGAAAAATTCTCTGGAAAGGGGTCAACCTGCTCGGACTACCAGAAATCGTTTGCTGAGAAAAAACAAATACCTGCAGTTACAAAGAAACAATGTGCAAAATAATAACATAAATATTAGGTATATTCTCTTACATTTCTTTGCATTAAGCATAGTCGATAACAACCGGCACTTCAGACGCATCAGAAGCGTACTTAACTACAAAGAATAAAGTTGATATAGTTCAACCGTCACGTAAATGTTACCTGTTGTAAGCGAAGAAGATAACGGCGTAGTATTATCCATATTGTGTACGGCAGCTTTTGTTTTCCCTACAAACACGTATAACTTTATGTCTGTGGCGTGATTTTTAAGTTACATTATTTAGTTCTGCATGAATATATTTCAGTGATTCGCCGACTTGTTTAACCATATGTTTTCTTCGGAGAATTGTGAATGATGTTCCACTGACTTCCTATTGCTAATTAGTACTACTATTGTTAAATTGCATTATACTGTATACATACTGTATTTCTGCACCATTTTCACAGTAATGTGTTTTCGATTAGACCTGCACTCTTCCGTACTCACATGATCATCTTCTTAACAGTACAAAAATGGGCATGAAATTCAACTCACTAAATGATTACAGGGATTAACACTCCAGTCTATCAGTGAATTTTTTCCATGTTTATTTTAATAATATATTCGGGTCTAATTGAAACTTTTACATTACGATTCCATGAATGAGAAATTTATAGAGCACAATTTACGAGTCCATGAATAAGAAATTATCCCAGCACAATTGTTGACAGTTACAAGAAGATCTTCATATTTATATTTACTTTTGACCTTCTTTCTAAGGTGTGATACAAACCAACAGCTATATTAATCTCCAAAAAAAGCTTTGTCCTATCATTCTTACAGCCAGTACAAGTTAAGCCCTCATTTCCGTATTAGCTTGCCGTTCACTAGACATTCTGTTGTAAGAATTAATTTTCCTCTTTCCCCTCTTCCAAACGGAAATTCCGCCCCTGAACGCCCAGTGGTTTAAGAGCTGGCTTCTGAACAACCGTCTGACATAGGTTGGGTTCGAATCCCATTGAGGCATGGATGGTGTGTTTGTCTTACGGCACTGGCTGTGTAGCTTCCCTGGAACCAATGGCTATAAATTAGGGACGAGAAACTGCTTACATCCTTTCGAGTTGCTCACAGTGGTCGTTAACCTCCCGTTTCCCCTCCCTAAAAAATGGAATCCGAAATTATCTATCTTTGGAAAGGCTGCACTTAGAAACACAGTTAATTAGTACACGCATACATACACTGAGCGCTCACTGAATTACGACCACCTACTTGCTAATATGCGAGTCATGCTTTCACATGGAGAATGACCGTCACTCGGAGTTTCGTCGACTGCACAAGCTGTCTGCATAGCTGTGTGAGGATCTGAAAACAAGTTGTTTGTATTGCGGTCCACAGTTACTGTATGTGGCTGGATGGTGTGTCCTACCGCATCAAACAGTTCAGTTGAGCTGAGATTAGGCGATTTATTGGGGCACTCGAGATGTCTCATTTCAGCATTACGTTATTCGAAACATTCCAGCACGAAGCGTGCCCGATGACATGGGCATTATCTTCCTGGAAATATTCATCCATCCTCGTGATGGAAGCACAACTTTGTGGGATGTACGCGGTTTGCAGCCAGTCCCTGATTGTAGCCGGCATCCGTACGTCGATCCTCAAACACCAGAAACCCTAACTCCTACCAAAAAAACGGGTGCCGGTCAAAACGCCGACAATCAAAATATCGACAGGTCAAAAGACCGGCAATCAAAACACCGACAATCAAAACACCGACAGCTCAAAACACCGACAGTCAAAACACCGACAATCATAACACCGACAATTATATGGACTAATATAATTGTACGGCAAGTAGAGGAACTTTACTCCGAGCTATGGCAACATCAGGGTGGGTGGGAAGGGATATGACAATACCCAATCGCTGGATCTGCTGCCCCTAGCGGTAAACGACGAAACTTTATTAATTTTTATTTCGAGCAATGGCAACATATTTTCATTTCGAGTGATGGCAACATCAGAGTGGATGGGTGGGAAGGGGGATGCATAGGTGCTGGATATGTCGATGCTTATGTGCTGCCCCTAGCTGTGAACGATGGAACTTCATTAATTTTTATTCCGAGCGATTGCAAAATATTTTTATTCCGAACGATGGTGATCCAGTGCCCACTGGTGTGTGCACTGGCAATAATTATGAATAACTAGGGGTCACTCGAATTTCAAAAACTATGTCTTCCCAGTAGTAGAGAAGACACAGGCTCGCTATTCGAGGACGGGCGTTGTGTTTCACCCAGCCGACTATCCGTGTATCGAGGTCCGCTGAGTGCCGCAATGTTTTTGAATGAATTTAAAATGATCGCCCACCTTTTCTTTTAAATTTTACTCCCTTGAGATTTGGTTACCTAGGCTAACTAGAAATTTTTATTCGATAACTGCATCGATCTGAAAAATACTCGGCATTGAGTAGAAGAATACTTTTTCCATGATCATTCACCAAGCACGTACTCACACGCTCAATTCTCATTGATGGCTAAAGTCATTATATCACAATATAGACAATTAAATGAAATTTGCCTACTCATATATAACGTGAAATAAAGTAAAGTTTATTTGTCTGATTAAAAGCGTGATCTTTAAAAACACTTATAAATGTTAGCAGACCCTTTTGCGATTTTTAATCTTTCTTAAGTTTTAAATTTAATTGTTTATTTTGGTTTAATATTATGCTGAAAATTTTGGATCATTTATTACTTCAATTAATTTATTATGAAACCTACACAACTGCCTGCTCTGATCAAGTTATTTTTCTCTATCCCTCTCATTACTTATTGCTAGATCCACACTTCTGCACAATTAATTAAGGACTTGCTTAATTTCTTTGCACTGCTTTTACATTCTACTATGCTCTGTTTACAACTGCATTCGATCTTCACACCAAAACAAATAAATAAATAAGAAGAAAACCGGTATGGTCGGAGATGTCCTACCTTCTATCCTACGTCAAAGGCTGGCGGAGGATTTGGATTAGATAGTTCCAAGATTTCCTCAGGCAGGTTTCATTAATGAGGTGTATAACATGTCATCATGGAAAATCTTTCCAGTTGCCATAGTCTCTAACTGACATAGTTTACGTGCTGGCAGCAACCAACCTTCTTGAGAGCATCTACCCGGTCATCAGGGGAAGCTTTTCATCGCCACAATACGCTATCGCTTTATGTCTTCCTTACTTTTCTCATCACCAAAAAAACAGAATCTCCGTCCAAAAAGCGAGGACGGAATTGGACCTCCTCGTTAAGTTTGCTCTTCGTTAATGCATCTCTCTGCTCCTTTCTCAACTTTTGCACAATGCTATTTTCCTCATCCTTCTCCCTCTTCCAATCCCACGTAGGCTACGCAAATTTTTCTACCTCGGATACTCCCACCAAATTAAAGATTGGTCAAGAAATTAACATTACCCGATATGGTTTGCTCTGGGCTTCTCAAAAATCCTCTTATTTGCTAACTCTTTGCTCGTCCAAATTTGCGTCCACCCTCTCCGGGTTGTAAATCCACCACCATAAAAATGCTATGCCTTCTGCCAAGTCTGGCGCCACGCTATTCTTCTTGCCAGACTTGAAGTAGCTATTTTCCAGACGAATGGCGCCCGAACTCCAATAAAACGTCTGCCTGCCATTCTTCTTCGCTGTGCAGTTACGCTATCTTATTCAATACTGTAGTCACCCGCGCTGGGGAAGAAAAGAGCTGCCTTGCGGTCTAACGTTACGGCATGAAGGCTGCCTGGAAGTTCCCTTGACTCGGAAAGAAGGTGGGGGGTGGGCAATAATCTCAATAATCTCTGCGCGAATCCAAGCAAAAATCTAAAAAAAAAAAATTACAAAATATTGAGTATTTGAGGAGTGCGAAGTGTATAAATTCTTAAAGTTACTATTTCCTACACTGGTTAGCAAAATCTTTTCCATCGACTCGATTACTTTGAAACCCAATGTTTTTTTCACTCTGATTTACTCACGCAACCTCCAATATAGGAAAAAGGTGCACGCTCACTCACGAGCGATGCAATAATGGCAACAACTGAATGGATGGGTGGGAAGGAAGATGCATAGGTGTTGGATATGTCGATGCTTATGTGCTGCCCCTAGCGGTGAACGATGGAATTTTATTATTTGTATTCCGAGAGATGGCAACATCAGGGTGGGTGCACAAATGGGTGGGAGATAGAAGGGGATGACAACAACAAAGTGATGATTATGTTCTCCCCTAGCGGTGAACTTTGTCATTTGAAGAGACAACTTTTTCGCTGCGTCGTTCCTGTGACATCGGAGACTTTCTTTCGCCGCATCTTCTGGTTCAGATTCCTCTGCGTTGATTTTATTGTAGCCGTTGTCTTACGATCTTTAAAATGAAAGGAAGTGCTTCTGAAGTGAACAACAACGTAGCTCCTTTTTCTACCAATTTAACTGCATCCACTTCTCATGGTATATCTCTGGGAAACCTATCCGAACACCACGTTTCATTGGCAGGAAAAAAAGTGCCAAAAGTGAGTGATTTCACTGGTACTGTTAGGGTTCATATCCGAAGTTCCACCATGAAATACTCGGTACTATACCCTTCCCAATATGGTGTCTCTATATCTGCTCAGACATTTAAGGAATTCATGGCCAACTGTCATATCTACGGCGGAAGAAATGAAATCCCTGCATTTAGAGTTGCTTATGAACTGTTCCCCTTCTTTTCGAGAAATCGATTACCGTTTCCAGCAACTTCACCTACAGTCTGATGATTCAGTGATGCTGAATCGATCGTCAATATCATTAACAAGTGACCAATTTTGAACTCTGAGAGCTGTGTGTGATCAACTTTAGAACAGAGTGAAAAAATTACAGTTTTGACCCCTTTTCCAGGATATAGTGGTACAACATCAAGGAACTTCTGTTGCGTTTCCTGAAAACATCAAGCTAATGAATTCCATTCTCGTGAATGTCGCAAGAGTTCCGTCAAATAAAATGTGGGAAAAGTATTCTACTGCACTGAATGGATTGGCTGATCTTGTATTACAGCGTCTCTCCTTCAAACGGGCGCTCGGAACCATCTGACGTTACAATTTCTCAAAGCAGCGAGTGAAAACAGCTCAGAAAATTTTGGTCCACCCACAGATATCATATAAGAGAATAGTTTGGCTGCCCGCTATTTCTGTAACACTCTTACGATGTGGCATCAACGAGCCACATTGAGCGGGTCAATTAGAGAAAGGCCTCTGTTATGATTATGCATGTTACAAGATATACAAAATGGTAAATGCTTGTTCTTGTATAAATTGCAGTGCCAGAGATAATAAAATAACAGCAAAAAAAAAAAAACAGACATTACTTCACAGGGGAGTGCTTGTTGTCTTACGAATTTTAAAACCTCTGTCAAATATTAAGCTAACCGATGGTAGTGTGTAAGATTTATCTGAGTGGAATATACCAACTTTTAATTTGTAATAGCGTTAAAGTATAATTAATATAAATTACAATTTGTATAAATAAAAAGAATTCTAGGTTAATTACTTCATACTGTATTAGCTATGTATCTCTACAAATAGACCTAACTATCAAAACATTTTGAAAATTGCATATTGTTTATTAATATTAATTAAAATGTTTGGAACTGCAAAATGTAAGTTGCTTGCTTATGTCCTATACCCTACTCGAAAGATATGTGTGTTATGCACATATGTAAGATACCTATGTTCTGTATATATATGTTAAGCAAGGCCTTCTCACCTTGTAAAATACATCTTATGTATTTGTGGACGTGAAGAGATGCAATAAATTATCATTTTTAATATTTATTACTAAAGAAACACAAACACTGAGTCAAGTATAGACAACAAAAATTCGAAATGAATGCACAAAAACAGAAGTTCACACACAGTTTAGGAGTTTAAGTTTGTCTTTAAAATGTCTTTTTCTTGGTTTGAGATTCGCGAAGGAGTGCACAACATCACCGAAAGATAATTACTTAGCAATATCTCTAATGACATGAAAGCAAGAAAAAAGAAGGATTGTCGATCGCAAGTTATTTTTTTACCAAGGCCATTTTCGAAAAAGAACGCTCTTCTTGGCAGTTGGTTATTGGTATTACCAAATATAGAGTTAATATGGTGGGGTCTTTTGGTAGGGTATTACCAAATATAGTTTTAATCCACCTTTGTGTTTATGTGAAATGTTTGGTGCTACAAAGACCACTTAAGTGATGCTGAGTGGTAGTATTTAAGTGATGCATTTTATAAATGGGAAGATTTGAAACAATATTTTCATTACTTTGCATTTTATAAATGGGAAGAAATTTTCATAATAGGCACATTAGCAATATATTTTGCTAATGTGCCTATTATGAAAATTTCTTAAACTGTATGTGCTAATGTTCGGTTCCGATGTGCCCAATGTAAATAAGTCTGTTTCAGATATTTTAAATAAGCAAGTAAAAGACCTGAGAAGTAATGGATTAATTAACATCGGACGGGCAATATCCGCATTATTCATAACAGATTTGGTCAAAGTTTGAAACTTGAAAAGCTCAGCAATGTTACTGACGTTTTAGAAGATGTACATTCTTGGTTCCTGAAGTATCCTTCACGACGGGAAGACTTGAAAAATTCTTTAGAAAATTTGGACGCAGATTATGTTACAATGCTTACATATGTCAGCAATCGGTGGCTCTCCATCATTCCAGTTTGTGAACGTAATCTGGAGCTATTTTCAACTGTAAATTCATACCTCCTATCAAATCTCCCAAAAGACAGAAACATTAACAAATTACTTAGATTAGATAAATATAAAAAGTTAGTCAAAATGTTGAAACATGCACTTACTCCTGTTTATTTGCACTTTTTGGTAAGTGTTGGTACCAGTTTTGACCATTTCCTTAAACTTTTGCAACATAAAACTACACAGGTGCATGTTCTTAGTACCAGCAATTTTCGTAGCTGTTTCCCTAAGAGCCTCGGTTAGTTTTCTCTTAATTTCAGATATGTCCACTTCTTCTGATGTTAGACCTTCTAAAGCAGAGAATCGGTTCCTGATTTCCAGTTTAAAGGTATTATGATGCATTTTAAGGTTGGTTATGTCAGTACATGTTTCTTGTTTTATGAGCTTGCCAAGTTCGAGTTTAGTGTTGAGGTGTATCTTACATCTCACCAATCTATGGTCACTACCTGTGTTGAACTTGTTTAGCACACTGCAGTCTTCTATGATGAATTTTTTGTTACACATAATAAAATCAATTTCACTTGTCATCCCATTTGGATGTCTCCATGTCCATTTCCTGTGTGGCTTTTTCTTGAAAAAAGAGTTCAAGATGAAAAACTATTCTGCCTCTGCAAACTCAACCAGAGTATTTCCCCGCTGGTTTCTGTTGCCGTGACCGAATTTACCTACTGAAGTTTCATTCTGTTGCCGTTGCCCTATTTTTGCATTGAAATCTCCCATAATTATCTTCAAGTGCTGCTTACCTTTATTATTTAGATGACGAATTTCCTCATAAAATTCTTCAATTTCTTCTTCAGGGTGACTTGTGGTGGGTGCATAAGTTTGAATAATCTGAGTCTGGTGTCTTCTCGAGAGTTGGATAACGAGTCGTGCAGCTCTGCCAGAGGAACTTTCAACTTCTACAACTTTATCCTTCAGTTTCTTGTTTATTATAAATCCAACACCACTAGTTCTGCCAGTATCTGTCCCACGATAGTAGAAGAGATGTCCACTTTTCAGTTCAATGAAATCTTCTCCTTTTCTCCTTACCTCAATTAGCCCGACGATGTCCCACTTGATCCTTTGTAGTTCTTCTTCCAATTCAAGAAGCCTTGAATCAGAAGATAGGGAGCGTCCATTATACGTAGCCAAAGTCAGCATCAGATGGCAGCCTAGTCCGGTCCTCCTGGGATTCTTAGCACCCTCTGCCTTCATGTCGCACTGGCCGCTGCCTTGGTTAGGTACATTCCAGCTGCCGGAGACTGAGCGCCATGATTTAAGTTCTCGAGTCATTTTGGGGGTATATATATATATATATCATCATCATCATCATTGTCAACCATTATCAATCCACTGCTGGACGAAGGTCTCCCCAAGTTTCCTCCACAATGGTCTGTCTTGTGCCAGTCTCCTCCATGTCACTCCCGCATACTTTCGAATTTCATCCACCCATCTTCCATGTGGTCTTCTTCTGGGTCTTTTCCTGTCCCTTGGAATCCAATCTAAAATTTCGGCTGTCCATCGATGGTCTGTTCTTCTGGCAGTATGTCCAGCCCATTGCCATTTCAGGGATTTAACTCTGATCATGATGTCTTCCACTCTTGTCAATTTTCGGATCCACGTGTTCCTCTTCTTATCTCTCCTGGTTACACCAAGCATGCACCTCTCCATGCTCCTTTGAGTTGTCTGCAGCCTTTGTATGTCTCTTTTAGCTAAGGTCCCCGTCTCTGCACCATACGTAAGCACTGGAAGGATGCATTGATCAAACACTTTTATTTTAAGACATAATGGCATATTGCTCGTGAAAATTATGCTGCTTCTTCCAAAAGCTCTCCAGGCAAGTTTTGTATTCCGATTAATTTCTTCACCAATGTGACCCTCACTTGATATCTGCTGTCCAAGATAAACGTACGTGTCTGTTATCTCCAGCTTTTCTCCATCAATCGATAAATCTTCATTTCTTGTAAAAGCATTGTACATCACTTTTGTCTTCTGAAAGTTCATTTTTAATCCCACTTCTTTACTCTTGTCAGCAAGTTCCTGGATCATACTCTGTAGCTGTGATGGGGTAGTTGCAAAAATGACTATGTATTCAGCAAAACGAAGGTGGGTTAGATAATCTCCATTAGTCTTTATCCCTTCGTTTTTCCAGTTCAGTGATTGAAAGACATTTTCCAATGTGGCATTAAAGAGCTTCGGAGATATGGTGTCACCTTGTCTCACTCCTTTTCCAATTTTTATGTGTGTTGTAATTTCAAATAGCCGAATCTTTGCACTTGCATTTTCATAGATGTTATTAATAATATTAATGTATGCATCTTCAATACCGCAGGATTTCAGAGCCATTGTAACTGCTGATGGTTTCACCGAATCAAAGGCTTTTTCATAATCAATAAAAGCCATGCATAATGGAAGTTCATATTCCCTTGCTCTTTCAATTAGTTCTCTCAGTACGTGGATATGATCTATTGTGCTGTAGCCACTCTTGAATCCAGCTTGTTCTCTCGGTTGAGCCATGTCCAGTGTCACCTTCAAGCCGTGTGAAAGAACTTTAGTGAAGATTTTATAAACCACTGATAGGAGGCTGATAGGTCTGTAGTTCCTGAGATCCACAATGCCACCTTTTTTATGTAGCAAGATCATTGTAGCGTTGTTCCAATCCTCAGGAATTTTCCCTTCATTAAGGCATCGAGTGAAAATTTGGGCGAGTACTGTTTCGATTTCTCCACTTGCTTCTTGTATGATGTCTACAGTAATTCCATCTTCTCCTAGAGCTTTTCCTCGCTTCATGTTCTTGATTGCGTGTGCAACTTCTGCTGGAAGGACTGGAAGAACTCTGGTACTGGTACCTTTCATGATGTCTGGAGTACATGTATCATCCCTTTCATATAATTTGGAGTAGAAATCTTTCACTCTTGTCAAAATTTCGCCTCTATTCCTTGTTACAGAACCATCTTCTTTTCTCAGTGCCATAATCTGTTTTTTTCCCTTACTGAGATGTCCCTTTGCTATCTTTAGGCTTTGGTTGTTTTCAATTGCTTTCCTCACTAGTTCACAGTTGAATTTCTTTACGTCTTCAGTGGTACTTTTTCGTACTGTCTTGCATAGCTCTATATATTCCACTCTGGAAGTCACATCTTCTTTAGTTGTCCTCATCACTCTTCTTTTTTGCATCAACATTTTGGTTTTTCCTGATAATTTGTTCACATGCAATTTGTTCTTAGACCCAGCTAATTTTGTTGCTGTTTCCATAAGAGCTTTGGTTACTTTTTTGTTAACTTCAGAAATATCCACTTCTTCTAAGGTTAGGCCTTCTAAAGCAGAGAATCTGTTCTTCAGTTCCAATTTGAAGGTATTATGGTGTATTTTAAGGTTGGTTATGTCAATACATTTTGTTTGTCTTATGAGCTTGCTGCGTTCGAGTTTAGTGTTGTGGTGCATCTTACATCTCACCAATCTATGGTCACTGCCTGTGTTGAACTTGTTTAGCACACTGCAGTCTTCTATGACGAATTTTTTGTTACCATCGGGATTAGAGGAAATGCTATCCCACACTCACCAACCCGCTTGGCCAGCGTGGTGAGTTATGGCCAAACCCCTCCAAAATGACTCCACAACTTAAATCTTGGCCCTCAGTCTCCGGCAGCTGGAATGTACCTGGCCAAGGCAGCAGCCAGTGCGACATGAAGGCAGAGGGTGCTCAGAATCCCAGGAGGACCGGACTAGGCTGCCATCTGATGCTGACCTTGGCAACGTATAACGGACGCTCCCTATCTTCTGATTTTAAGGCTTCTTGAATTGGAAGAGGAACTACAAAGGATCAAGTGGGACATCGTCGGGCTAAGTGAGGTAAGGAGAAAAGGAGATCCCATTGAACTGAAAAGTGGACATCTCTTCTACTATCGTGGGACAGATACTGGCGGAACTAGTGGTGTTGGATTTATAATAAACAAGAAACTGAAGGATAAAGTTGTAGAAGTTGAAAGTTCCTCTGACATAGCTGCACGACTCGTTATCCAACTCTCGAGAAGATACCAGGCTCAGATCATTCAAACTTATGCACCCACCACAAGTCATGCTGAAGAAGAAATTGAAGAATTTTATGAGGAAATTCGTGATCTAAATAATAAAGGTAAGCAGCACTTGAAGATAATTATGGGAGATTTCAATGCAAAAATAGGGCAACGGCAACAGAATGAAACTTCAGTAGGTAAATTCGGTCACGGCAACAGAAACCAGCGTGGAAATACTCTCGTAGAGTTTGCAGAGGCAGAATAGTTTTTCATCTTGAACTCTTTTTTCAAGAAAAAGCCACACAGGAAATGGACATGGAGACATCCAAATGGGAGTAATTAGGTAATTATTATTTTTTTTTTTTTTGTGAAAAGAAAAAAAAAAAAGCTTCATACTAAATTTTATACTCAGAGGGGGGGGCAGATTGAGAAAAAGGATATTGTTATAAATGTAGCAGCAGTAGGGGTTATAGAATTTCATAATTGTATTAAGATATTTGGGAACGAACAACCTCTTAGACCGGTATTTCTCTTAAGTGAAATTTACCTCATTTTGTGCTCAGTGATTTTTGTATTTGTGAAGTAGAATTTGTATTTATGAGCTTAGTGTAAGTGCCATGTAGTCATGTAGTTGATAATTTTTCTTGTAGGATGGTTATTATTATGGTTAGATGTTTAAGTAAATTTAAGTGCAAAGTTACTTTTTAAAATTTTTGTAGTAGTGAGGGCTAATTTCTAGTTTCAACCCGTGGATTGGAAAAAACGATTTTTATTGGGAAGGAATATAGAAATGGGCATACAAGCAGAATAAAGGGGTATATGTATACTGTGACTGAAAAGAACCCGAATAGCTGTTGTGTTTCTTCAAGAAGTGATGATTTTTCCAGAAACAGGTGATTTTGAAATATGGTGATATATACAGTGAGTTTTCTGGAAATAAAGTAGGGTTTGGTATAGTGTGTCAAGTATGGTGTTATTGAGTTTTCTAGGAAATGAGTAGTACAGTGTGTTCCTGGGAAAATAAAGATATGAAGTGTGTTCCTGGGAAAATAAAGGTATGAAGTGTGTTCCTGGGAAAATAAAGATATGAAGTGTGTTCCTGGGAAAAATAGGATATGAAGTAATTTTCTGGGAAAAATAGGATATGAAGTAATTTTCTGGGAAAAAAGGTGATGTATTGAATTTTCTGGAAATAAGGATGTTGAGTTACCTTTCTGGAAAATAGAAGTTGAGATATTTTGGGGACAAGTGAACTCTTTGTGGGATACTTTACCCTATGTGGACATGCCTCGGGTCTGAAAGGGTGCATGTAACAAATTGGAGGATTTGTTTTCTGCCCGAGTAAGCTCGTTGGCCCATAGGAGGTGGTTCCTACGAAGGAGTGGTTGTGAGTTGTCCCAAAAATCAGAGCGAAGGAACAGTACAGGGTTAGGTCGCACTTTGCTCCACTACACTGTATAGGCTGGGAATGGATTCACGACCCATTCTCGCCTTCAGACTCAAACTCTGTTGTTCTCCCAGGGAAGTCGTGTTTTTTTAGAGAAGTAGGACACATTGGTTGAGGGGTTTGTTTGGCTTTTATGCCCGAGTTGGTTACTACATGGGTGCCAGTAGATTGGAAAACTTATAGTATGGAATTTTGAAAAGTTGGATTTTCATGATGATAGTGTGAATTAAGGTTCTTTTGTCAGTGTAGCCCTTTAATGATAACTTTTGGGTAAATTGAATAAGGTATCTACTGTATTAGGTTTTGTATGGTGTATAGAATTGGTTCAGTATTGGGGAGTGCTAGATTGTTACGTTATGTTGATTTTAAGACAAATTTTCCTGGAGGTGTAGAATCTTGTAGTAAAGTAACTTTCCATTATACGTAAAAGTTGGGCTCGGTTGTTATGGTAGTTTAAAACTAAAAGTGGATTCAGAAGACTGGTCTGAGAAGGTTGGTTCGATGGAATTAATTAGAGCAACATAGTGTACACATATGCTTATAAATTCTTTTTCTGCGAGAGAGAGAGAGTGAGAGATATTTTCACTTCAAAAACTTAAGTTGCACACCATGTTAAATCAAGTGTTGGTGCTGTGAAATTCAATGTAATTCTGGTATATATATATATATATTTTTTTTTTTAGTGTGCCTGGTGCTATATTTTCACAACTGAGCTGACAGCAAAGTATTTTTGATTGGGCCCAGTGGCCAGGTTAAAAGTTTGTGTCCAAAAGGAATTAGCTTGTTAAGTTTTTCAAATAAATATAGGCCAAGTGGCCTTTCAAAAACCCAAACCTTAGTGCAGTGAAGTAATAGGTGTCAGTTTGAATTTTCATCACATGGCTCAAATGCATCCCCCTCAGCAGTGACTGAATTGAGGAAAGAAATCTGAGGTAATTGTGTTAAAATCAATGTTTTTGTCCTAACCATTATATTTGACTTACCGCCACCAAAAGTTATTTACACGTGTACATTGTATACCATTAAATTTTAGTGTTTACAAATTTGGTACACATGTAAACAATAGTTACCTTTCTTCCACTTTCAGGTGTATCTATTCATACAACGCAAACAATACAATAGTAACTTTTGGGAGTTTCCAAATTTAGTGTTGCGTTTTATTTTCCTAGTTATGTTTCATGACCTTAATCAAAATTTCAGTTTTGTTTCGAAATGCATCCACCCATCTCCCAAATTTTAATTTTCTATAATTTACATATAAATTGCAATATTAACATAAACTCGTATTTTTTTCATACCCCAAATCTTCTAAATAACATAAAGTTTCTCTCGCTATATATATAAACATAGTAGACATAAAATTGCAAAAATAGGATGCCACGAACTCGCGCTCTGCTGCAGGGGTCGATGTCACCTGAAATAAAATACATAAATAACTATAACGAAGTAAAATTCTCCGTCATTTTTGGTCTACGCCGGGATTCGAACCCGAGTCCGCTTATTCCGGAACAAGTCGCTCTACCAACTGAGCTACGCAGACGTTCATTCTGACTCCTATCTGCCTTTATGTCGTGTGCATCCTGCTGGAAGGTACGTCACATCTACCCCCCCCCCCGAAAGAGGGCCGGGGGAATGGCCCACGGGTTAGCCGTGACCATGAATCGTTGCAGGCAGCCATCCGCTGTAGAACGTGCACTTGAGAACTCCCAGTCAATCTAGTGTGTGGAATGCAACGTCACACACATTTATTTTTCGAAGCGCTGGAGAAGGGATTCTCTGATTTTTCTTATCTCGCGGTGTGGAAGTAACATCACACCATTTCGAGATTTTGAACGGTCGGGTCATCCGGATAGTTCGGGCGCCATTATAACGAAGTAAATTTCTCCGTCATTTTTGGTCTACGCCGGGAATCGAACCCGAGTCCGCTTATTCCGTAACAAGTCGCTCTACCAACTGAGCTACGCAGACGTTCATTCTGACTCCTATCTGCCTTTATGTCGTGTGCGTCCTGCTGGCAGGTACGTCACATAACGCACACACTACAAGCACAATAGAACTCAATTAAATATGTGACAACTATAAATAATACAAGGTCAGCCACCGGGTGCCAATCTTCAGGGCAGGATGTAGCCGAAATGCACCCGAAAGCTGTCAGAAGCTCAACCGTCGGGTGCATTCTCACCTGCCTGAAGATTGGCACCCGGTGGCTGACCTTGTATTTATTACGGTTGTCACATAGTTAATTGAGTTATATTGTGCTTGTAGTGTCTGCGTTATTTATGTATTTCATCATCATCATTATCAACCATTATCAATCCACTGCTGGACGAAGGTCTCTCGAAGCCTCTTCCACAACGATTTGTCTTGTGCCAGTCTCCTCCATGTTACTCCCGCATACTTTCGAATGTAATCCAACCATCTCCCATCTGGTCTTCTTCTGGGTCTTTTCCTGTCCCTTGGAATGCAATCTAAAATTTCGGCTGTCCATCAAAATGAACCACAAGAAGAGACCTGTCCTTCTGGCAGTATGTCCAGCCCATTGCTCGTTCGTGATAGACGTAGTGTTGGTGGCTCCAATATTTTATGCGTTTTAGTGTGGAATACCTTGTCCCTCACTCACCTGTTGCGTGGCCCGGCTGTCTAAAGGTACTGTGTACGTTTTGAGCTACTTTTCTAGCGTTCTCATCCTCATATTAGTTCATATTCATCCGTTTTCTTATCGTTTGCTCGTTTGTTTACGTTTGGAAGCTGCCAACATGGCGGCTTCCGGTATTTCGTTATCATCTATGGGCGTGGCGGATGCACGTCACGTCACACTTCCCACGTCCATGGAAGTTAACATACTCTCGTCCTCAGATGTGTCTGCTCAGTTGCCTTCCCAGCTTTCTAGTACTCCTGCACCGGTGCCTTCACTGGACTTGGCTGCGCTTTCTTCTTCAGCTCCTGCATCTGTCTCGGTGCCCTCCCTGGGAACTACTGATTCTACTGCCTTGCCTTCGGCCTGTGCTTCTCTTCCCTCACAGCATTCTGTGCCTGCCGGTTCCGAACAGACTTCTCTTCCGAGGATGTCATTTGCCTCTAAAGTGCAACGAGGCGCTACTTCTACGTCCGATTCCTCTCAACCAGATGGTCTTTTGCAAGCAACACCTATTATTCAGGTATCCAACCACAAGGTGAAGGTAACGATTGATGACAATTCGCAGATTGGCCGTGAGTTCCATAACCTCCTGGATAGAGGTGTGCTCTTTCATGCTTTACCAAATACTCCATTGCCACGCTACATGGAAGCCCTCTCTGTACATGTGTCGTCTGCGTCCATTGCAGGAATTTCCCGTACTCCTCGGGGTCTTTCGGTACAGTTCAATCACAAGGAGGATGCTGACTTTTTCTAGCTAACGGACTTTCGATTGGGACAAACCATCTCGTCCCGTCGCCTCTTTCCAAGAGACCGGTGAACATCACGTTCTATCCTGTTCCACAGGAAGTGCCGGATACTGCACTTCCTCTCCTTGTCAGTCATGTTTGTAAAATTGTTGGCAAGGTCCGTCGCCTTTCTGACGCTCCCCGCGGAACTCGATTTGCACATTATACAGGACCTCGCCGTCAGTTATTGGTCGTCTTTCCCACCGAGAAAGCCTTGGCGGATTGCCCTACAGAAGCTACTGTTGAAATTGGCGCACGAACGTACAGTTTCAAGATTTTCACTGCTCACTATTGTACACACTGTTTAACACAAATTCACATCACTGCCTCCTGTGACCGCGTTCGACGTGGACGTTCATCAAGTTCGCATCCCACTGCTGACCACATTGGTCTTTCTACTATCCCCACTACCGGTAGTTTGCCTGACGCGAATTCTTCGTTTCTCCGTCAGACGAACATTTCCGTCATGGACAATGTTGCCTTTCCTCCTCTCCCGACCCGTACGATTGTGCATCCACCTTCAAGATTGACAGAGTTGTCTTCGACTACAGATGTGTCTACAGCGGAGTGTTCCGATCCGGGTGTGTTGAGTGGTGGTTTGGCGGGTCGGCCGTCTGGCTCTTCTCCTAGCCTCTCGGATATCGGATCTCCATTTACAACCTTGTCTACCATACCCTTGTTGCAACATCTTCCTGAAACCTCGGCTGTTGTACCAGTCTCCACTAAGGCAGCTCAGCTACGTACTGCTTCTTCGGCGACGTTCGTTTCCTCGTCTCCTGACTTGGGAGGTGAGCCTGATCCACTAATGGATACATCCGCTTCAGCTACTTCTTCGAAGCGGATTGGAACTTCCACAGGCGCTGTAAAACAGAAAAAGTTAAAACAACTTTCTGTGCCACATTCTGAGGATTCATCTAGTATTCCCGAGGTTTCCGGTTCCGGTGTTTCTCCACCTGATGTTTCTTCAAACAGTATGCTTCTCCGCTCAGGTCCTGTCAATCCTCTCTCTGATGCTGAGGTTCTACAGGCAGTTGATACGTTTCCTCCAGTTCCTGGCCCACTGTCCAGACAGCAACTTTTACGTCTTTTTCTACCAGCACGTACGATTGTTGGTTCTGAAGAATTCCTTCACTCACCTGATCTGGAACTGTATGCGGCGGTAACGCAATTCGAAGCTTATGTGTCACTTTTTAAATCTCTGTGTGCCACCGATCCTCGGTATCAGCCTTTTTTGAGACGTTACACGCGCCGTCTCGCCTCCTTGAAGGAGCTCGTTGAGAAGCATATATGTGATACCTTCTATCCTTTTACCGATGACCTTTAGCTCTCTTCCTCACACCGATTACTTTTTGTTCTCTCAATGCTAGGGGATTTGCGAATCCGTTCGCAGATTTCCCTGGTTTTGCAGACTTAGTGCATTTTGATTCTGATGTTTTCCATGTGTGTTTTTACTGTGATTCACAAGTCATGCATTGTAAATTTGCTTTATTTGTGTGTTTGGCTGTGTTTCAAAAGTAATGTATTTTAAATTTGCGATAATTGCGTGTTTTTGCTGTGTTTTCACAACTAATCGGTCTCGTTACTTGTGTGATCTCTTCATAATCTCATCATTATCTTATCTGTTGTTTCCTGAATTTGTGCCTGTTTTTAAATTACCTATAATTGTGAGTGTTTGCTGTGTTAGTGCTTTCCTCTATCGCGGATTATTATAGTGGTACGTTTGTCACCTTTGTTATTTTTATATAGTTGCTGAGGTACTCCATGTTGTTTTGCTCTCTAACCACAATTCAGTTCCGTTCGGTTGATTTATGATAGCATAGTACATTTCATGCATTTGTGCACATGTGTTATAGTGTTTGACATGCCGTTCGGTCTTTCATTGTTCGTGTGCATATTCATTTCCTTTCTATGTAACGTTGTGCTGCATCGTGGATATACTTACTTTCCGCACTGTTGTTTTCTGTACTGCAGCTTTTAATGAATCTCCTATGTCTGTATTTCGTTATAGCAATAAACTGGGTACCACTATGGTACCCACAGTTACCAATACCAATACCATTGCCATTTCAAGGATTTAAATCTGATTATGATGCCTTCCACTCTTGTCATTTTTCGGATCCACGAATTTCTCTTCTTATCTCTCCTGGTTACACCGAGCATGCAAGTCTCCATGCTGTTACTTGTGTTGTCTGAAGCCTTTGTATGTCTCTTTTAGTTAAGGTCCACGTCTCTGCACCATACGTAAGCACTGGAAGGATGCATTGATCAAACACTTTTTTTAAGACATAATGGCATATTGCTCTTGAAAATTATGCTGTTTCTTCCAAAAGCTCTCGAGGCAAGATTTATACGCCGATTCATTTCTTCATCAATGTGACCCTCACTTGATATCTGCTGTAGAAGATAAACGTACGTATCTGTTATCTCCAGCTTTTCTCCATCAATCGATAAATCTTCATTTCTTGTAAAATCATTGTCGTCTGAAAGTTCATTTTCAATCCCACTTCTTTACTCTTGTCAGCAAGTTCCTGGATTTCAAGGATTTAACTCTGATCATGATGTCTTCCACTCTTGTCCTTTTCCTGCAGCTCTGATGGGGTAGTTGCAAAAATTATTTCGTTCTTCAGCATAACGAAGGTGAGTTAGATAATCCCTTTGTTTTCCCAGTTCAGTGATTAAAAATATTTTCCAATGTGAAATTAAAGAGCTTCGGAGATATGGTGTCTCCTTGTCTCACTCAATTTCACATTTTTATGTGTGTTGTATTTTCAAACAGCCTAATCTTTGCACTTGCATTTTCATAGATGTTATTAATAATATTAATGTATGCATCTTCAATACCGCAGGTTTTCAGAGCCATTGTAACTGCTGATGGTTTCACCGAATCAAAGGCTTTTTCATAATCGATAAAAGCCATGCACAATGGAAGTTCACATTTCCTCGCTCTTTCAATTAGTTGTATATATATATATATATATATATAGATTAATATATTTGCACTTTTACATATACATATAAATGGACCTTTAGATTTTATCGGGAACTTCGATGTCAAATCAAGTTCCGTAATACCATTTTTGAATCATCTCGAACGACTTACGGCCTAGTGTCATGACTTTGTCACTCTGCAAACAAATTGAAATAAAACTCTCAGAAAGTGAAACAAAAAGCGTGAATTAGTGAAAATTTGAATTCGAGACAAGGCCTGGCTGCGTTTACATGCTATTCAGGCCTCAACGTTGTCACCATTTTGATTAAACATCAGCAAGAATAAATCCGTGTAACCAACAAGGCCTTAAATTGCAACCATCCTCCATCACCAGTAAACAAATAAGGCAGAAGAGTAAAGACTTCTGAGAAAAGAAAACATATACATAAAAAATGAACTGGATGTAATCATGGGCAAATGCTGACATAACTAGGGCCGATCCTGTACTTTGGGATAGAATTCTGGGTTGTTTATTGTCACGTGACAGAAAACAATAAATTTATATTACCAATTACAACTATTGCTTCTGCAAATTAAGTGATAATAAATTGACTTCTTTATCTAATGGTACTGCCCATTGAAACATGATCTTTGTCGCATAAAAAGAAAAAGCTGGTTCATAAAATTTTGAAATATTTGAAACACAATGCTCTTGAAAATTCCACAGTTTCTTCCATAAGCATCATTTGGTTTTTGTCATCCCGTTCTATCACTAACCCACTTGAACATCCACCCCAATGTTGCCATCTTTCGGAATATAAATAATAAAGTTCCATTGTTCACCGCTAGGGGCAGCACACAGTTACTGGCATATCCAACACCTATTCACCCCACTTCCCACCCATCCACTAAGATGTTGCCATCGCTCTGAGTAAAAGTTAATGTAGTTCCATCGTTCACCTCTAGGGGCAGCACATAAGCATCGACATATCCAACAGCTATGCATCCCCCTTCCCACCCATCCACTCTGATGTTGCCATCGCTCGGAACAAAAATATGTTTTCATCGCTTGGAATAAAAATTAATACAGTTCCATCGTTCACCGCTAGAGGCAGCACATAAGCATCGACATATCCAACACCTATGCATCCCTCTTCCCACCCATCCACTCTGATGCTGCCATCGCTTGAAATAAAAATATGTTGACCTCGCTCGAAATAAAAATTAATAAAGTTCCGTCGTTCACCGCTAGCGGCAGCACATAAGCATGGTTTTGTTGTTGTCATCCCCTTCTGTCGCCCACCCATTTGTGCATCCACTCTGCTGTTGCCATCTCTCGGGATAAAAATAATAAAGTTCCATCGTTCACCGCTTGGGGCAGCACATAAGCATTGACATACCCAACACCTATGCATTCCTCTTCCTAACCATCCACTTTGATGCAGCCATCACTCGAAATAAAAATATGTTGCTGTTGCACGAATTCAAAATTAATAAAGTTCCGTCGTTCACCGCTAGGGGCAGCTCATAAGCATCGTTTGGTTGTCATCCCCTTGTACACCCACCCATTCGTGTGTCCACTCAGATATTGCCATCTCTCGGAATAAAAATAATAAAGTTCCATCGTTCACTGCTATGGGAAGCACATGGGCATCGACATATACAAAACCTATGCATCCCCATTCCCACCTATCCATACAGATGTTTCCATCGCAAGGAATAAAATTATTCTGCCATCGCTAGGAATAAAAATGAATGCAGTTCCATCGTTTCCTGCTTGGGGCAGAACAAAAACCTTCGATGTATCCAACACCTTAACATCCCCCTTCCATCCATCTACTCCGATGTTACCATCGCTCGGAATAAAAATTAATAACGTTCCGTCGTTCACCGCTAGGGGCAGCATAAGCGTCGTTTGGTTGTGGTCATTCTTTACTATCACCCACCCAGTTGTGCATCCACTCCGATGTTGCCATCTCTCGGAATTAAAATAATAAAGTTTCATTGTTTACCGCCAGGGGCAGAACACAGGCATCGACATATGCAACACCTATGCTTGCCCCTTCCTATCCACCCACTCAGATGTTGTCATCGCTCGGAAAAACGTTATGTTGCCATCGCTCGGATTAAAAATTAATGCAGTTCCATCTTTCACCTGTAGGGGCAGCACATAAGCATTGCCATATCCAACACCTATGCATCGCCCTTCCCACTCATCCACCAGATGTTGCCATCGCTCGGAATAAAAATTAATAAATTTCTGTTGTTCACCGCTAAGGGCATCACATAGACATCGTTTGGTTGTTGTCATCCTCTTCTATCAGTCGTCCATTTGGGAATCCACTCCGATGTGTCCATCTCTCGGAATAAAAATAATAAAGTTCATCGTTCACCACTTGGGGCAGCACATAAGCTTCGACGTATCCAACACCTATGCATCCCTCTTCCCACCCGTCCACTCAGATGTTGCCATCGCTTGGAATAAAAATTAATAAAGTTCCGTCGTTCACCGATAGGGGTGGCTCAAAAACTTCGTTTTGTTGTTGTCATCCTCCTCTATCACCCACCCATTTGTGCTCCGAAATAAAAATATGTTGCCAACGGTCGAAATAAAAAATTATGAAGTTCCATCGTTCACCGTTAGGGGTAAGCACATCCATCGATTGGATATTGTCATCCCCCTTCCCACCCACTCTGATGTTGCCATCGCTCGGAGTAAAGTTCTACTCGCCGTACAATTATATTAATCCATATAATTGTCGGTGTTATGATTGTCGGTGTTTTGATTGTCGGTGTTTTGAACTGTTGGTGTTATGATTGTCAGTGTTATGATTTGTGGGTGTTTCGATTGTCGGTGTTTCGACCTGTCTGCGTTTTGACCTGTCGGTGTTTTGACCTGTCGGTGTTATGATCGTCGGTGTTTTGAACTGTCGGCGTTTTGAACTGTCGGTGTTTTGACCTGTCGTTGTTTTGATTGTCGGTGTTTTGTACTAGAGCCCATTAAAACATGCCCGATATCATGCAACTTCCCACACCATGCCACACATGAAAGATTCATATCCTTATGCTGCTGATGCCAGATACCGACCTGACCGTTTGCAAAGTGCAGTAAAACCGTGATTCATCTGCCTAGCGCACATTTTCTAATCATCTATCGTACAATCGACATGCTGTTGGCACCAGGAGAGTCGTTTACGTCGTTTGTTAGGAGAAGGTGGCGTATATGGCTTTTGCTCCTGTAGCTCATCCGTGTCAAGGGATATTGTTTCTGTTTGGCCCATATTGCATTGATCCGTCAACTGTGAATCCTGCGCCTTCGCTCTCTTCTGAAACCCATTTTCCCGGCCTTTACAGTTGTGTCGCCGGTTGGTTATTTTTGCATTTTGACACTCCTTTTGGTACAATTTTATCTCGGAAGTCCTCGAACAACCGACAAATATCCCGTTTCCGAAACGAAAGTACCAAACCTTTGTGCGCCCACAACTTGGCCTTTGGTAAAATCGGATGAATTTTTGGTTTTACCCTCCACGTTTGCAACTTCGCTCTCAACTGAACCACCAAACTCTTATATGCACACTGAAGTGCCAGAGAAACTGGTACACCAGTCTAATACTTGGTAGGGCCCCAACGGGAGCGGAGGACTGCAGAAATACGACGGGGCATGGACTCTACTAGCTTCTGGAAATATGCTGTAGGCAATGCACACCATACTTTCTACAGAGCGTTCCACAATTCGGGTGTATTCCGAGGTCTTGGATTGCTGTGTTCGACAGAGCGATGCATGGCATCCCAAATGTGTTCTATCATGTTCAGATCTGGGGTCTTGCGTGGGATGGCAACACCCCAAACTCAGATGAATACTCCTCTAACCATACTGTGGCATCCCGAAACTTGTGTGGAGGTGCATTGTTCTGTTGGAACAGGCCCAACCCATCAACATGAATGCAGGACATGAACGGGTGTACTTCGTCAGAAAGGATGCGCACATAGCGTTGGCCGGTCACAAACTTTGTAAACGTACCAGGGGTCCCAGTGAAGTCCAGCTAAACACACCCATACCATTACGAACCCCCACTAGCCGGTACAGTTCCCTGTTGACAGGCGGGATCCATGGCTTAATGGGGTTTGCGCCACACACGAATCTTTCCATCTGCCCGATACAGTTGGAAACTTGATTCGTCAGACCAGGCTACTTGTTTCCAGTCATCAAGTGTCCAGTGGCGGTGTTGCCGTGCCCAACCGAGGCGCATAGCTCTGTGTCGTTCACCCATCAAGGGAACTCGAGTTTGGCGTCGGCTCTCAAAGTCCATATCGTGCAGGGTACGTTGCACAGTCCGGAAGCTGATGCTTGTTCAGGCTCCAGCATTGAATTCCGATTATACCTGCGAGAGTGTTGCACGCCTATCGCGTAAAACGATTCTTGACAGCCGACGATGGTCACGTTCACCCAATGTCTTTTTACGGCCACACTGGTATCGTAGGTTGGAGGGTTTACCGGAATTCTTGTAGTCAGGTACACTCTTGCGATGGTCGTCCGTGAAAATCCGAACATCTTTTCTACCTCCGAAATACTATGGCCCATCTCACGAGCGCCAACTATGACACCGCGTTGAAGATCCCTTAAATCGTTATTACTTGTCATTCTCATTCCGAAAACCAGCTCTGACAGCTGGGAAGGATGTCTATCGTTTTATATACACACTGGCGGACGCAACCGAGTTCGCGCATAGGTGACGTTGCTATGTATTTTGCATAAGCTCGTCTGTACCAGTTTTTCTGGCACTTCAGTGTATACATCCCTGTAAATTACAGGTTACGCCGTCGTCATCGTTACTCCAGTATCGGGTACAATGCACTTTGTACAGAGAGCACTGAATGTATATACAACAGAACTTAGCTACAAGGTCTTCACTTTGGAGTATTTGTTTTCCATAACGTCAAAAACTCGGTAAGTATTTTATTTCCCGAGAAGTTTTCACTAAAGACAATACCTAATAATCTTGTCACACCGCGATTGTTAAAAGTGTCAACTCTAGTTTAACGTCGTTCTTCAGTTGTGTTTTCCTATCAAGTTTCACCATTTGCAACGTAAATCTTGCGAAGGTCTCTAAAATTCTACAGGGCGCTTTTAAAATCTCGTGGGAACGCAAAGATGGTGCTATTTAGTTCACTATGCAGGCTGTTTACCGAACGATTGATCAACAAAAAAGTGCTTGGGGTTCTTGACTAACTCTTTCCATTTCAGTAGCTAAGTGAAAGCAGTAGACGTTTGACTGACTGAACAATGATGCTCAGTGGATGTGGAATGTCCTGGTGGTCTCAACGAGTTTCTTTGAATTAGAATAGGGAAAGGGAATCGACAAAGTGGCATTACTGTTTATCGCAGATACGCTCCCAGCACTCGCGAAAATTGTACTCAGTCTGTTCTCTTATTTTTCCTCACCATCTGGGACATTCCTTTACTAACAAATCGAGCTATTACCCGCTGGCGTTCACACGGCAAAGTAGCCGAACGCATTTACTTGTATCTATGGCTGGCTGTAAGATAAATTTTAAATTTGGAGCATAAAGCAACAATTTAAAACTCTTTACAGAATCTAAAAGAAGGCTTGATAATGTTGTTAGTGAGTTCAATTTAGTTAAATTAGCTGTGAGTACTAATAAAAAAGGTCGAGATCTGCTCAAGAAATGCCTCAAACTTGCGCATTTAATAGGTGCAAAAAACAGATCAAAATCTAACTTGTACAAAACCCCTCTGAGGTGACCTAGATGAAACTTTGTTGAAATGTTTCACGTAGTAATGAAGTGCTGTTTTCAGTTAAAGTGTTCTTTTTAATAGAAAAATGAGAAGTCGATTTTTAAAAACCTGTGTGCACCAGGAGCTACATAAATCGTTTCAAATTCGTGACAGCATGACTTTTACGAAATTTTATTGTGAAACTAAACGTGTAAACGGCGAAACGGCAGAAGAATGGACTAGTGAAAATTTGCTGAAGATTCATGAAGGTTATGCAGACTAATGAAGTTTTTATACCAATCAAATAGATGTGCTTTTCCGATTTACTCTAGACCAGCCTTTTGAAATGTAAACAACAGAAATGCTTCCATATTAACTTTCTAAGATCGCAAATACAGTTGTTTTGCTGTGTGAATGTTACCGGAAATTATGCGTTTTCCGGTACTAGATATTTTGAATTCTTGATGGTCTTATTTCTTTTTTTCATTTAAATTAAGGACTGTGCAAATTATCGCATTTTATATAATTAACTATAATTAAATTCCCTCATTTACAAATTTGCTCACATTGTCCCTACGCCCGAACAGAGAACAAAGCTAAAGGAAAGTTAGGGTTAAGATTCTTGATTTCCCTTCCTAAGCCTGGAAGCGGAAGCACGTTCCGAGAACGCTGTGCAGGTGCCCCGGAAACTACTCTTCCTCGAAATTCTCAAGTCTGAGCAAACTGGATATTTCTTTTTCCGGCACTTGCCCTGTTTCTAATAGAACAATTTTAAGTGTTGTTTTCCATCGGCTTTTTCTCAATGATGCCTTTTTGTCAAAAATAAAACTTTAGTTACGAGATTTTGTAAACTAATAGATGTTCGATAATTGTTGCCTTTTATACACGGTCGAGGCACATTATTGTGACCGCCATCTAATATTCAGATTAACTGCAGTGTGCAGCGCGAACAGCAGCTAGATGGGCTGCCAGTGACTCAATAAGGTGCTGGAAGATGTTCACGGGTATGTGCACCTTGCTGACAGCTGCTGGAGGGTGCGTGGTGGAGGATCCATAGAACGAACAACACGATCCAGGGGGTCCCTCAGATGCTCAAATGAGTTTACGTCTGAGGAATTAGGTGGCCAAGGAAGTACTTTGAAATCTTCATCGTGCTCTTCCAACCACTCTCGGACATTTCTAGCTGTGTGACACGTCGCATTGTCGTGCTGGAAGGTCCCATCCGCCTGAGGGAAGACAATCAGCATGTATGGGTGTACGTGGTCTGCAAGGATGGATTCATAACGAATTCGATCCATAGTGCCTTTCACAGGTATGAGTGGACCCATGGAATACCACGAAAACATTTCCCAGACCATAAATCTGCTCCCACCAGCTTGTGTTCTGCCTGCAATGGTTGAAGAGTGTTTGTTTTCCGATGTTTCTCGTCTTATACGCCAATGTCCATCCGTTCGATGAAGCAGAAAACATGACTCATTGGAGAAGGCAATTCTTTGCCAATCAGCGGAGGTCCAATTACGATACTGGAGTGCAAATGCAAGCCTTTTCGGCACGATGCACCTTCGTTAGAATAGGTGCAGTGATCATCCGTCTGTATTGCAGCCACATACGCAGCAGGGTTCGCTGAACTGTCGTTTTAGACATACTTCCGGTAGCCCCTGGTTCATTCGGCGAGTGAGTTGCTCCGCTGTAGTGTGTCAATCGGCCCTCATGCACCTTCGCAGCCGACGTTCACCTTTCATATCAATGACATGTGATAATCCGCAGTTCCCACGTCGCTTATTCGCAATGATGCCATTTCTCCGTTGACGATACAATTTAACCACAGCAGCACGCGAACAGTTCACAAACTGAGCTGTTTCGGAAATACTGCCACCCTTGGACCGAAAGCCGATAATCATCCCTTTTACCAAATCTAATAAATCGCCCATTTTATCCATGACAGCAACGAGTGATATGTTTCCACAATGCCTACAGCACACCATATACGTTGAGTGGCCACTTTATTATGACCACCTGACAGTTTTAAGCAAATGAGCTATGGCTGCACGCTGTTGTCGCCAGAGGGCGAGGTTAGTATAAAAAGGGAAAGCTCAGTGCTTGCGACAGTAGTAGAAGTGATTTTTGGGTGAAGAGATAGTTAAAAAATGCGATTTGACAGACTTTCAACGTGGGATGATTGTAGGAGCTCGGAGCCATGGAGCGAGTACCACTGAAACCGCCGCATTCGTGAAATGTTCCAGAGCAGCTGTTGTTAAAGTGTTTAAAGACTGGACTGTCAGCCAAAAAAACTGGGTATCTATGTGCAACGTGTGGTTGTCAGTGACTAGTGACTGCTCGGGCGGAACGGAGAGTGTCCAGACTGGTAAGAGACAACATAAGGGCAACACTGCAGCAAATTACAAACCATTTTAATCAAGGATCCCCTCAAATGATCTCTGCACGCACTGTTCGCCGTACACTGCATCGGATGGGATATGGCAGCCGAAGGCCTGTTCGAACACCTTTGCTGTTTGCAGTTAACAAGAGAAAACGTCTCCAGTTCGCACAGGAGCACAAGGATTGGACGGTTGATAATTAGAAACAAATTATGTGGTCCGATGGATCACGTTTTCAGTTGCACCATGCCGATGGCCGAGTGAGAATATGGCGGAAACATCACGAAAGCATGGACCCCCTACAACCCTTCAAGATGGTGGAGGCAACGTTATAGTTTGGGGAATGTTTTCCTGGCATGCTTTGAGCCCTTTAATTTGTGTTGATCAACGTCTGACTGGCACATCATATCTAAACATCGTTGCGAAGCACGTGCATCCTGTCATATGGATGGTTTATCCCAATGGCGATGGCTACTTTCAAAAGATAATGCTTCCTACCGTAGTGCTCGTATTGTACAGGATTGGTTTCAGGAACATGCGGGTGAGTTTACTTTGCTTAGGTGTCCCCCACAATCTCCAGATCTCAACACCATTATGTATTTGTGGGATGAAGTTGAACGAGCCATCAGAGAGCTGTATCCACAACCCTGCAATCTCACACTCCTGGAAAGTGCTATTCATCAAGCATGGTCTCCGATTTCACAAACCACCTATCAACATCTCGTGGAGTCCATGTCACGAAGAATCGACGCAGTATTAAAAGCAAAAGGTGGCTCAACGAAGTACTGAGGGGGTAGCCATAATAAAGTGGCCACTCAGTGTATACCCTCCAAGTTAGTTCACAACACATGCCTTCTTTCATTGGCTACGCGCTGTTGACGTCAAAAGCAGGAGGTGGTTACAAAAAAGTAACTCGACTGTGTATTACCCCATACTTTTCTGATAAGAAAAACGGTACTTATTGCTCTCGAGCACTTCCTGTCCTCTTTCTTTTTCTCATTCATTATTAATGAGTTTTTTTAGGAAAGAAGAAAAAAGAAAAACAAAGGACTGAAAGAAATACTGGACAAGAAACGTTGGATTGAAGATGAATTTACAGGAGCCTGCAATGTTTTTACAAGAAGTGAAGATTCGCAGGTTGTGATAGGGAAAATTTAGATAACTGATGCCTATGTCAGTCTTGGGCAACATAGAAAGAGAAACTACGAGTAATAGGCGTATAAAGTTTGGGTTATGTGCATTAATAAGACAGTACGACTTCAACAGAACTTTATCAGCATGTGTTAAAAGAAAAACATTTAATTTAATTAAATGTATCCTTCAAGTTCTTACTTATGAGTCAAAGACATGGAACTTAACTAAAAGACATGTAGATACTACAGACAACTCAAAGAAACATGGACACATACAGGGTGGTCATAAAGTAACTTGGCCTGTTTATGAGCCTTTAGTGATCACAGTTTTTGACGAATTGGGATGGGATTTGGGATTTAGACGTTTAAAGATATGAGCTCGAGATATATGCAGATCAAATGAATCATGCTTTCACGGTTACCCTGTCAGCTCACGAATTACGGAAATTTCGGAAGGCAACGCCCACTTTGTGATATCTCATTACGATCAGCACCTTAAAAAACCACAAATGGCGTTAACAGTTTCTTTCTAATCCTAAAAACCACTGAGCAATAGCACTTTCAAATGAGATGAGAAGTAACAACAAAAGAGGACAGAAAGTAAAAAGAAACCGTCATAATTACCTTTATTTACAAATGCTCGATGTGTCTGCCATCATAGGCAATGACAGATTGCATGCGGAGAATCGTGGACATTACCGAAGCATGCAACATGTTACATAGAATATCAATAGCCTCTCGTTTAATGGTTTCTTTAATGTCAGAAAAAGTTCTTGGATTACCTTTGTACACTTTTAATTTCAGAAATCCCCATTGGTGTTCGATCTGGAGACCGTGGTGACCATGGAAAAGCAAAATGGCGAGATATAATTTTTTAGCTAAGTGCTGTTCTAACAATAGTTCGACAAATTTGCTGACACGTGGTGGAGCACCATCTGGCATCCAAATGACGTCAGATATAACACGTCGTTGCTATAGCTCTGGAATGGCGTATTTCGTTAAGGTTGCTGCGTAGCTTGCACCCGTTACAGTACACGTCCGTAACCCGGTGAGGGGGTCACTTGTTCAAAGAATTAGGGGCCTAGAATGAAAGTGGTTGTGATGCCTCACCACACAGTCACTATGGCTTTCTGTAAGGGAAGAGGTAACAAATCACGGGGATGTTTGTCTGCCCAATGCACACAGTTTATTGAGTTCACTTTGCCAGTTAACGTGAAATGTGCGTCGTCAGTCCACAGTATGCGCACTTGCCAACTATTGTCACTGTCATATCTTATTACAAATTCATTCGCAAATTCCAAACGTAGCTGTTCGACACCCTCTTGCAGCATTTGGACTCGATGGTACCGGTACGAAAACATCTGGACTACCGATCGAGAAATCTTTAATACCTTAGTTTTAGGAACATCCAGAATGCGAGAAGCACCTCATGCAGTTGCATTAATTCTGTGATGCCCTTCAGCAACAAGTTAAACTGCAATGGAAGGTCGTCCAGCTTGAGGTCTATCGGTCGTCCAGCTTGAGGTCTATCGGTCGTCCAGCTTGAGGTCTATCGGTCGTCCAGCTTGAGGTCTATCGGTCGTCCAGCTTGAGGTCTATCGGTCGTCCAGCTTGAGGTCCAGCTTGAGGTCTTCGAATTTACGTACCACGTCCCGCAAATCTTGAATAGAACATGCGCCCCGAAGTAAATTATGAATTTGACGGAAAACACGCTACGCTTCTGCAGCATTACAAACATTAATATAATAGAGCTTGACAGGTCCACCACGATGTTTAGCGGACATCTTCATCTTGTTCTTCTACACGTGCAGACATGATACTGACTCAACTTCCAGCCGTCAATGCTATTTATAGAAACTGGTTGCAAAGACATAAAACAAACTGTGTTCGCCAGTTGGATGTTTCGTGATAGGAAACGATGAATTATGCAAATGGCATGCAGCATCACTGCTGCAGACACAACGCAAATGAGTGACGGAAACATGTCACCGTTTCTTTTTTACTTTGTTTTCTCTTTGGTTGTTACTTCTCATCTCATTTGAAAGTGCTATTGCCCAGTGGCTTTTAGGAATATAAAGAAAATATTGACGCCATTTGTGATTTTTTAAGGTGCTGATCACAATGATATATCACAAACTCGCTTTTGCCATTGGAAATTTCCGTAATTCTTGAGATGACACCGTAACCGTGAGTATAATTCATTTAATCTGCATAAATCTCGAGCGCATATCTTTAAACGTTTTAATCCCAAATCTCATCTCAATTCGTCAAAAACTGTGGTCACTAGAGGCTCGTAAATACACCGAGTTGCTTTATGACCACCCTGTATATGCTTGATGTAATCTAGAAATTGAAAAGGAACTCATGGATTATAAAAGTGACAAGTGCTGATGACATCATGATTAAAATGAAGACCGTCAAGTGCCAATGGGATGGACATAAAAATAGATCATTGTGGAATAATTGCAGTACGAGACATGGATGCCAAGAGACAGAAAGAGACCCAAACAATAAAAGACCCCGTGGGCGATGCGAGAATAAATATTGAAAGTCTACCGAAATGACATAGAAAATAATTTTATATAAAGACATTCTCTTAAATGACTTCAGTTTATACAAGATAAAAACATTCATTGATGAAACACATCTTAAGACAACACATACAAAACGTTTAATCACAATGAAGAGCGGAACACAATACAAAAATAAACATCATACATCACGAGTCCCCTGAAGAAATAACTCTACAGAAATAAATAATATAATAATCAAATAAATATGCAGGCAGATGGATGCCAAATTACCGTTATGAAGTCAAAGTTATTGAAGGGGCACCACACGTTGTGTCACATAGTCTCCCATCTACCTCCTCTGATGAATATACAGGTATATATGTTGCATACTTTGGTCTGAAGCATTATACTAATAAATTACTGCTGCGAACTCTATACATTGGCACCAGTCAAAATCGCTCTGCGAACAAGGAAATGGCCATTCCTGAAGTATGTACATGTATAATATCTCGTCATCACATCATCAACGATTATTAATCCACTACGGAATGAAGGTGTCCCTAAGTATTTCCCACAGCTTTCTGTCTTGAGCCAGTATCCTCCATGTCACTCCGATATGCTTATGAATTTCATCCAACCGTCTCCCATATTATCTTCTTCTGGTTCTTTTCTGTCCATTGGTATACAATAAAATATTTCAGCTATCCAACGGTAGTCAGTTCTGGTAGCAATATATTTAGGTAAGAACTGGAAGGACATGTAAATTAAATACATTTTTTTTTTTCAAGACATGACGTGCCCGCCCAGTGGCCGAGTGCGACGGAGCGTTGGATTCTAATCATTCTTTCGAGTTTGTTCCGGGTGAGACATGGATGGTGTGTTTGTCATACGGCACCAACTCCCTCCCTTTCCTGGAACCAGTCATCCTAAATTAGGAACAAGCGACTGCTTATAGCCCAGTGAGTTGCTCACGGTAGACGTTAAACCCCGAAAAAAAGTTAAATAGATACAATGGTAAATTGCTGTTGGAAATTGAAATGCTCTTCAGCCAAGGTTTTACAGCTACTAATTTCTTCTGCGGAGTGGCTTTCTCTCGATATCTTTTGTCCAGCCTAATATAGACATCAGTTACTCCTTGATTTGACACACCAACTTCTAAATCTTTTTTTCTTGTAAAAACACTGCATGCCAGTTTTGTTTTCTCTAGGTTCCATTTTAATTTCACTTCCTCATTATTGTCAGAAAATTCCTAGACCATACTCTGAAACACTAAGTGGTTTCTGTCAAAAAATATTACATCGTCAGCAAAACAAAGACCAGTTGAATAATCTCCATTAATATTTACCGCTGGTTTTCCCGGTTCTAGCACGTTCTCTTAGTTAAACAATATCAAGGGTTTCTTTCCAGCAACGTAACAGTACCTTAGTGAAGATTTTGTAAAGATCTGATACAGGGCTAACGAGTCTGTAGTTTCTGAGATCCTCAAGTTCTCAATTTTGATGTAGCAGGATCTCTGTAGCTTTTTACCAGTCACCAGGAATCTTCTCTTTATTGAGGTATGTACATAATTTGGGCGAGTATAAATTATATTTCTTTACTGACTAATCTTGTATAATATCCACGGAACTTTCATATTCTCCTGGAGCTCTTCCACGCTTCATGTTCTTAATTGCATGGGCAACTTCTGCCAGAATAACGGAAGGAACTAAATACTGTATTTTTGTGTAGAGCTCCTCAAAATTTCGTTTCTGTTTCTTTTTATAGTACCATCGGCCGGTCGTTCTGATGCTTACCGGGTGAGAGCTCTTTGTGTGACTTGGTTGAGCAATACTGCACTGCTAAGCAGAACTGACGATTTCAACCGCGAGACGGGGTTTCATCCCGATCTCGCGATTTTTCTTTTTTAGAATAGGTGAACAATATGTTGCCTATTAAATAGAGCAGTGACGGGACTTAGAAAAAACGCCCTTGTAAGGGCGAAGTTCCGTTCAGCCCGCATAGAGACTCTAGCATCAGATTCGGGTACGTCGACGTCGTTCAGGCCACGCTGACGAAGGGACTCTTTGATCCCTTGTCAGCCCAAAGCCCGAGCGCCCGGATTCTAAGGTTAGACTTGAGTGGGAGAACCCCAGGGTGCCCACTCAGTACATAGAAGAAATTTGTGTTTTTCATCTCTCTCACAGAGATGTCAACTACCGAGAAGGATAAAGTGAAACCTAAGGGGTCAGCCCCCAAATCGTCCGGATCAACCCGGACGGAGAAGGTAGCGGCCGAAGCACTACCAAGCCTTGTCGGCAGTGCTAAACAGCCGGAAAGGGGAGCCCAATGCCAGGAGGAAACCGTCAAAGACGCTTCCCCCAGCGAAGGGCTCTAAAGCCGCTACACCCACAAAGAGAGCCTCACCCTCAACTGAGCCTTCTCAGTCGGCTCGTGGTGTAAGCACGCCCTTGCCACCTCCGCCCATGGCAAGGAAGGGTATAACACCACCCCAGCTCGAACCTGTTTGGGCTCTTGAGGGGTCGTCCGCTGATCCTCAAGAGTCACCTCTGGAGGACAACCAGCATCCCAGGACACCCCCGGTGATAACACCAGAGGCTTTCTTGGGCCGTATTTTCACCCACATTGGGGAAGTAGAGTCGGTTCTCAAGGACTCGCGGGTCACTTCCTCAGGGAGAGAAAATGTGAAAGCGGCCCTGAAGAGTATTAAAGAGGCTTGTTTCGAACAAGCAGATCGGGCGGCTTATCTTGAAGGCAGGCTGTCCGTTCGGCAGGAGTCGAGCTGCAAAGCCGACGCCGAAGTGGCTAGGAAAGGGGCTAGCACGGCGAAAGGGTCTTCGCCTGCCCCGATTGGGAATACAAATAAGAAAAAGTCGGGAGACAAGAGACACGTGCTTTTGTTCTACCCGACAGTCGAGAGTATGTCCTCAGAGGACACGAAGAAGACGCTGAAAACTGAAGTCAACCCAACTAAACTGCAGATAATGATCAAGAGCATTCGGAGCATTAGGAAAGGTCGAGTCGCAGTGGAGTGTTCCCATCCCGGGTAGCTCGACCGCCTTGCCCAGGAGTTGAGTAGGAATCCGTTGACCAAGGATTGCACACTCCCTGCGGACCCACGAAAGAGACACCCCCGGTTGATAGTCTATGGGTCGACGGGGATCTCCCAGGGAAAGAGTTCGAGGAGGCGGTTCGCGGGCAGCACCCAGAACTCGAGAACGGGTTTAAAGCCTGTTTTCCCATCAAGGGCAAGGGAAGTAGGGTCCACTGGGTGGCAGACGTGGAGCCTAAGGCCTTCCAGCACTTGGTGAGGCGGAAGACAATGAACTTGGGATGGTCAGGTTGGTCCGTGCTCCGCCTAAAGGAATCTTTGCGGGAGGTCAGGTGCTTTCAGTGCAATGGCTTCGGCCATTTCCGAGGCAACTGCCTCGAGTCAGAAGCAAGGTGCGGCAATTGCGGTGAAGTTGGGCACCAGCACCAGCAGTGTGCAGCCGCACCGAAGTGCAGCAACTGCACTGCTGCGAACGCCAAGTTCCGCCTGAAGTTGGTCGTCGCTCACTCCAGCTTCAGTAAGACGTGTCCCAGTCTTATCAGGGAACTTGAGCAAAGGAAAAGCTGGGTCGACTATGGTTGACAGATGGTAGTACCCTCGGATGTACGTTGCTCTCGAAATTGAGCTTTTCGGGTCTATTGACCAGGGTATTTTGGCCCTAGCGCTGTGGACCATGTAAATATTTTCAATGTGATTTAGTGTCTGAATATTTGTGAGAGGGGTGCATGAGACCCTCACATTGTAATGTGCATGTATTTTGTTTTATTGATACCAAATAAAGGACTTTTGTCCCAAAAACTCGCGTTGGTGGGCGATCTCCCGGTCACGAGATGTGATAATTATCGAAAAGTTGCTTGCCCCAACTGCCCATAGCACGTCGCACACACGGGTTGTCACAGAAGGGTGTAAGGTACCGGTCCCGTGGGGAAAGCAGATCCCCACAGGTCTCTAGACCGAATCTGTCCGAGTGGAAGACTGTGGTTTCCGGTGACTGACGGGCTAGCTGTCGGAACGCCGTCAGGGATCCTCTTAATCCCAAACTATTCGAGAGAGTTCCGCATTTCCCTGCGAGGTCTACACTAAGATGGTGCAGGTAAAGTCATCAGCCTAGGTTATAGTACCATCTTGTTTTCTGATCGCCATAATTTGTTTTCTTCCATTACCGAAATGACTCTTTGTTTTATTCAGGGTTTCCTTCTCAGTTGAGTTTTCTTTAGTTCCCAAATTAATGTTCATAAAACTTCAGTGCTACTTTTCATTCCTGTCTTGTGTGGTTCTATATATTAAAATTTAGGACTTGCATTCCTTTCTGTTTGTCCTTATCTTATTTTACTTATTTATACGTATCCTCATCCATTTATATTTTTCTATTTATCCTTCTCCTTAGTACCATATATTTTGTTGCTGTTTGCATAAGGGCCTTCGTAAATTTTTGTTAACTTATAACATGTCTGCTTCTGCGTTTTAGACCTTCTAGTGCAGAGATTCGGTCTCTCAGTCCCAGTTTGAGTCTCATGCTGTTTTTAAGGTTTGTCATGACGGTAGTTTGAACGTCATTTGAGGTGAGTATGTGATAGCATTTCTTCTAATCCTAGTTCTAAAGTTTATCATTATATCCATTTCAGTTTCATTGGGCGCTGGCCAAGTGGTTTGGTGAGTATGAGATAGCATTCTTCTAATTCTGGTGGTATAAGTTGATCACTGTATCCGCTTCAATCTGAACAGAATGCACCACTACAAAACAGGTTGACATTTGTCTAGCAGAGTCTATCCTTTCACACCACTGGACCTTCCATCCCATAAATGCAGCATATTTATATTCTAATGATCTTTACCGTCAAGCATCATAATTAGACTGTGGGAGCAGGCCTTAACCCCTTAACTGACACTTCTATGTGTTAGGCTTTACATGCTTTATGAAAGACAGCAAGAAAGAAAAGTGAATATGAAAAAGAAACAGATGGGAAGTGGAGAAAAAAGAACGAAGAGATAAGAAAAAGAAGAAGAATGAATAAAGAAAAAAAAATGAAAAAAAAATGACAATTGCTAAGAGAGAGTGGTCTGAAATTAAATTATGGTTTACCTTTAAACTCAAATCCTACGACGCAAAAATTAATAATTTGCTGCTCTTTTGCTTTGCTTTTAAAGTTCGAAGTTCTGCAGACCTGTGTATTGAGTGCAAGTCTATCTGCGCACAGTCTGCCATGGAACAACCATGTTAGTATTGTGTGTTATATCGTTAGTCATCATTCCACACAATTTTTTGGGTTTATGTTTTAGGTTTTAAATAACAGGTGCTACATAGCAACACATTTCGTAAGTGCCTTGCGATTCATTATTCGCGGCATTCGCATTTAGCTAGTGAAAAGTTAAGTATCAAAAGTAAGCGCAGTCTTTTTGCGCTATCTTCTGCACTACTGTATATTATCAAAAGTATTCCAGCACCACAATGTTTTTGGACAAATGGCTTTGTTATCTCAATTAGTTAGTCGGTATTTAATTAATAGCTATTAATCTATTAATTGCAATAATAAAGTTAATCGAATTGTAAAAATAAAATTAGTTAATCGCTTTATAGTATGCCCCGACGGTAACACGTTGAGGCATACTATCAACCGATTTCCGGTAGGTCTCGAGAAGAATGTCTAGCCTCTTGCCCTGCAAAGCTGTTGCCAGAGTGGAGAGCGAAGACGGTCGTTGTGGTCGATTTCGTATCCGTCGCTTCCAGTTCATCGCAGAGGTGTCCTACGGGATTACGATCAGGACTCTGAGCAGGCCAGTCTAACAGTTCTACCTCAGTTTCAAGAACCCAGTGCTACACACGCCGTGCAGTGTGGCAAGGAGCTCGATCGTGTTGGAAGAGACAACGGTCATTTCCATAATGCTGCCACATTGTTGATACAGCAGCATTATCAAAAACATTGAGGTACACTTTAGAGTTTATGGTTTGTGGTATAATAACCAACACGCCGAGTCCCACCCATAAAAAACAATTTTAATCAATGATGGAGGCTCTGCCGAACTTAGCAGTTAGAAAAACACAGTTCGACGAAAATCGTTCGCCAGGCTGTTGCCAAATCCGAACACGCCCGTCAGATTGGAAGAGTGAAAAGTGTGACTTATCACTCCACAGAACAACTTTCCAGTCACCCACAGTCCAGGAACAACGGGAGATACACCACTCCAAACGGCGCGTCACATACACAGCAGTGATGCGTGTCACCTTAATAGCCCACACTGTGCAACTCTCTGGGGGTAGTTATGACACTAACCAAGCCGTTACAAGCATTTCTTACTTCAGTAGCGATGGAAACTGTAGAGAAAGAAGCGGATTTCCTAACATTTCTTACCATGGCTCTCGTGTTCCGTCAGTTTGTGTGGCCTTCCTGAACGTTTTTTTGTTGTAGTTGCACCATCCTGTTTCCATCTCTTCACGACATCACTCGCAGTTGACTTTGTTGTTTTTAGTTTAGCGCAATGCTCCTTATGGAAACGTTCTCAAATGTCATCTTATGACCATTCCACGACGCAACTCGAAAAATTCCCGTCCACGCGGCATATCCGCTTCAAAGTTACTGATAACAAGACAGAACATCTTAGCATTATATACGTACCTCCCCACTTATGGCGCACATTCCTTCGCAACCGTTCTTTGCACGTATGCAAATATTTGGTAGTGTCCGAATTATCTTGATAATATAGTGTATCTTCAAGTTTACTTATGTTAAATTTTGCAGCGAATTACTGATCAAATATTTTAAAATTAAATCACACTGAAATATGTGTTTTTTGTGCTTTTTGTCTCTTGATCTTGTTTATTTCCTCTTAAACTCTTCCTGTACGCAGTTGGTAAATAATTCAGAAGAATCATCCATTTGCTGTGCATCTGACGGCCCGGTGACCGAGTGGTCCATAATTCACCGGGTCCGAGTCCCCGGTGAGACATAGAAGGTGTTTTACCTGACGGCGCTGGTGCTGCGCATTCCGTGAAACCGGTGGTCTTAAATTACCGATAAAAACAGTATTGCTGGGCCTGCACACAATCCAGCGCTGGCAGCCAGCAGTGACATCTACGGCTCTCAAAAGTCAATAAAATGCTCCAGCGGCCAACGCATATTCCAGCAGTTGGTGCCAGCAGCGGACTAACAGCTGGCACCCCATTAGTTGTCATATGCCGCAACAAGGCCATCATTTATTCATCACAGGCAGCTTGTGGTACTGAGTACATAGTCCAGCAAGTACAATAAATGGTGGCTAGCCTAATGTGGTCCGCCAGTTTCTCGGTAGTGGCAGCCTTCAACCGGCTGACGTAACATGCTCCTAAACATTAGAAGCAAATCTGCTCAGCCAATTGGCCAGTAGTGGAAAAAGGCCGATTCTAGAACAAAGGAAGCTCCCCGCGGTTCTGTACTGCCGATGTGGGTGTGGCACCACTGTAAGATGGGGTGGGTGGAGTGGAGGGGAGGAGATCGATTGAGAGAGCTGACATCATATTCCGCCTGGTGTTCTGGGAAGAAAACGTTGGAAAAAAATAATTCTGGTTTGTAAATGTTAATTCCTTAACGTTTTTCGGTCATTTTATTTTTTCTCTGCGTGATTGGGTTAGTGAACCACGTTTGGATGACCGCGTTGCCTGGTGGATGGCGACTTTCCAACTTCTCCACGCTTTCCGGTCGCTTCTTTCGTAAGTGAACATAGGGAATCGCGATTGGTTGGAGGATGATTTGTAGATAGTGTGTTGGGGGAGCGTATAGTAAGTTACGTAACGGAAACATGTACGACATGCTGTACTATCATAAGGCATTTAATGCTTCAGTGTTTTCTTTGCGACATTTATTACCTTTGCTTTTTCAACCCGTATAGTGGAAATGAGACAGAAGGTAAATAGAGATAGTACTTTAGGGGTAGAGAACGTTGGACTTCTCACATTAAGATGATACATTTCACGTATCTTGACTGATCTTCCGAATTAGACTCATTTGACCTACTAGTAGTTCCTGCTGTACCGAGACATGGCAGCACATCAGCGCTGTTTCCTCTCCTTTGATTTTTATGCTCTACCCGCTAGTGTTAGATTACTACCGCTGTGTTTTGCAGCAAGTAAGAACTTATAAGTTGTTTCGACTTTTTTACTGTTGTTGCTTGAGGGGAGGGGGTTACGATGTGGAGTTGAAAGAATGTTTTTGATGAAATTTGTAGCGACGAAAATATAAGGTTCCTAAACATTAGAACCAATATATAATATGACATACTATTTAATCAAGCACAATATATAACAGAACCGACCATAATGCTGGACTATATTAATACGGCGTAACTGTGCATTTCCACAAGACAGTTTTTCATGTGTTGCTTCGCATCATTAGACAGTTCGTCATTAGACAACTGATATTTTCTGCTACATAGATATCTCCACATTCATAAGGGGGAAAAGACTTTAACTCCAAAATGAATTTTTCGGCATGGTGGGACACTTTTTAGTGTTAAAGGTCCTTTTAAGGGTAAACCAAAATCCAGCAGTTCGTTTTATAGATACTTCCACAGCAGAACCAATCGTCATGCGCACTCAGCTAACGTGCTGTTATCTATTGTCCAATACTGAATCTTTGATATTCACTTAGCCCCCGCACGGGGATAATTGGTTATTCAGTTATTTGGGGAGCGGCGCCCCCACGGCCCGAGCTGACCTTGTGACGGATGATTTTGTCATTTCGTCTTGTATGATTATGTAACCGAAGGGACAGCTGTTCATCCAGCTGCTGGGGGTGATGTCCCCACGGCCCGAGCCGACATGTACTGTAAGTGATGATTTTCACATTTTTTATGTTTTTTGTTGTTTCACTTGACACGCTCCGCCTCAGTTGTGGGTTACTGAGGTTGTGATTATGCGCCAGCTCTGGATTTTAGTTTCTCGTTTTCTATCCTGTCTTCTCCATTTTATGTTCCTTTTGTTTTTCCGAGCTGGTTAGCTAGATTTACCTGCACGTTTGCCGTGTGCGGTGACCCGTAAGGTGGAAAAGGGGATGCTGGAGGCTGAGGTTTCTGGAGGCTTGGGTATTGTTGTCGCCAGTTGCCAACACTCCTCTTTGCCCCCTGCTTCACCCTAAACGGGCGGCTAGGAACTAACCCACTCCTAGTCAATGAGGTCTGTGGCCGAGTGGAGCCCAGACCTCTAACGGCTTGTCGTTTCGTACGACAGGGTGAGTCTGGGGATAGGGTGGGCATGCCAAAGGGGTGTTCCCCACACATGGAAAAGTCTGGGTGCACGCCGAGTGCTTTCTGCCCTATCAACTTGCTATATCCACTTCCTATCCCTAGAGCCGTGTCCTGCGTCCACTTGGGCTAGCGGACTTCCGGCTCTTCCTCGTTGGGCTCGATTGTGGGTGGGGAAGTCGGCGGACGAATTATTAATTTTTTTTCATGGATGAAAATAAAGTTTCCCACGAACCAAAAAGCAAAAGAGGTATGGAGGAAGGTTCATCCCCTTCCGCAAAAAAACATGTTCCTGATTGTTCGAATGCTCGTTTCTTTTTTGTGCACTCATTGGCCCCTTTAAAGCCTTTGAGTGCCAAAAACCCATTTTGGATTATTAAAGCACTTCAATCTATAGCAAGCTCTCCTAAGAGCGTTAAGAAGTTCCAATCTGGAGATCTTCTTGTGGAGATGTCCACTGTGGCCTACAGTTTTACACTTCTTAACACAACCACGCTGCTTGAGACTCCAGTCAAAATAACACCCCATGGATACGTAAACTCATCTCAAGGTGTTTTCTCCTCTCAGGACCTCGTTGAGTGTACTGAGGAAGAATTACTTGAAGAACTAAGTAGTCAGCACGTTACAGGTGTGCGGCGTATACTCTTTAGGCGGAATGAGCAGTCCGTCCCATCCCGCAACGTCATTTTAACATTTGACAGCCCTTCCCTGCCTACGTCCATCAAGGCAAGGTATCTTCCCGTTGAGATACTTCCGTACATCCCTAACCCTCTGAGATGTTTTAGGTGTTAGTCGTATTGCCATTCTCAGCAGTCGTGCAGGAGCAATCCTAGGTGTGGACGCTGCGGTGCCACAGAACATCTTTTGCCAGAATGTGTGGCCGAGGCCGAGTTTTGTGTGAAATGCAAGGGTTCACACGCAGTATCAGCCAAAGATTGTCCCAAGTGGAAGGAGGAGAAAGAGATCCAAAGGTTGAAAACGGTTGAGAATATTTCATATCCTGAGGCCAGAAGGAGAGTAGTTCCTGTTACTTCTGATCGGCGATCATATGCATCAGTGGTGGTTGCCAAATCTACGGTTGTTATTCAAACCGACATTCAGATCCCTGCTAAATGTCCCTACAAGCTGGACGATATCATCGCAGCTAGGCTGGAGAAACTCGTCTCTAGCTAGGGGTCTGAAAGCGGCACCAACCACTTCGCCGAAGCATACTCATCCCACCACCAGCAAGGGAACGCAGGCCACCTCTTCTGGCAAAAACATCAAATCCAAATATAAGAATATATATTTGGATTAAACGACTCAACGTCGTGCGCTTCCCGTTAAGACACTTGGGACAAAGCATGCTCCCATCTTCGCCCCTGGTCACACGCCTCCAGATCTGGGGGAACCCTCATCAGAGGTGATGGAGCCTGACCTCGTTTGATCATTTCCATTTTGATCTCACTATTAACCATGGCTTCAATCATTCAGTGGAACTGTCGAGGTTTTTGTACGAGTTTTGAGGGCGTGAAACGTCTGCTTTCGTTGTACTCTTCGGTGTGCCTTTGTCTACAGGAGACGAAACTTAAACCATCAGACCTGCTTTCAGTTCGAGGTTACAGTGCGTATCGGACAGATAATGCATCTGGAGACATCGCCTGTGGGGGAGTCGCTATTCTTGTCCCTCACATTGATCCGGTATCTTCCGTTGCGATATCCACAACTATGCAGGCCGTGGCGGTTCGTATATCTGTGTCTGTGCCTCTTACCGCCTGCAGTGTCTATCTGCCGCCGGATGAGAACGTGAGCGTCTCGGTTCTGGAGAGCTTGGTCGATCAGCTGCCTAACCCTTTCTTCTGATGGGTGACTTCAATGCCCATAATCATTTGTGGGATAGTGTCAGCATCAGCACGAGAGGTCGTCACATAGAGTGACTTCTGTCCTCTGCCTCTTTGTGCCTTTTTAACACCAGTGCTGACACGTACTTCCATGAGCCGACAAGATCCTTCAGTGCGATCGATTTGACCTTGGGATCACCATCGATTATTTCTGATTGGTCGTGGACGGTGTATAACGACCTCCACGGGAGCGACCACTTTCCAACTGTCCTCTCGCATCATGCGAACATGCCATCTTCTGCCCCCCGTCCTCCTCGGTGAAGGATAGAGCGTGCGAGATGGGAGGTCTTCACATCGTCAGCCGTGATATCTTCTGCAATGCTGACCCAAGAGTCAATCGACGCAGCTGTTCTTGAAGTCACAAATTTCATTCTTCAAGCAGCTGTTCTTGAAGTCACAAATTGCATTCTTCAGGCAGCTGTTCTTGAAGTCACAAATTGCATTTTTCAGGCAGCTGTTCTTGAAGTCACAAATTGCATTTTTCAGGCAGCTGATCTTTCTATACCAAAAACATTTACGACACTCTCCAGAAGTCCGAAGCCTTGGTGGACCCTTGAATGCGCAGTGGCTAGAGAGCTCAGCATAAGGCCTGGTCTACGTTTCGGCGTTATCTAACCGATGCTAATCTCATTGCATTCAAACGAGCAAAATCCTATGCTCGGTTGGTGCGTCGACGTAGCAATAGATAGTCTTGGATCCAGTATGTTTCATCTCTCACTTCACGTGCCAGTTCGAAAGGTGTGTGGGACAAGATTCGTAAGATCCGGGGTCTCACCAGATCTCCATTCTCGAGAGTAACACATATGCTGAAGTCGGGGAGATTGCTGATTGTATAGGGGAGGCGTTTGTCTCCGTGTCGAGTGACCTGGCGTATCCTTCCTCCTTTCTGAGGATTAAATCCACTGCGGAACGCCAGAGAATCTCCTTTGCCCCTTTTAACGACACAAGTTATAACTCCCCCTTCCGCATGTTTGAACTACGGGTGGCTCTGCATCGGTCCGGCGCTACATCTGTCGGCCCCGATGGCATTCACTATGACATGCTCCGTCATCTCTCGCAGTCGTCTATCGAGAATCTCTTAATCTTGTATAATCGTACTTGGTCGGAGCACAGTTTCCCGGAATCTTGGCGAAAAGCTTTTGTTCTGCCTTTTCCCAAACCTGGCAAGGATCCCAAGTCTCCCTCTAGTTATCGTCCAATTGCTCTCACTAGCTGTCTGTTTAAAGTTCTTGAGCGCATGGTTAATTACAGGTTCATTCATTTTTTAGAACATCATCAAGTACTTTCACCATCACAAAGCGGCTTTCGCCGTCATCGTTCACCTCACGATCATCTTCTGCACCTTGAGACATCTGTGCGCGAGGAGTTCGTGCGTAGGCAGCACCTGGTTTCTGTATGTTTTGATATTGAGAAAGCCTATGATCGACCGTGGAGGCACGGTATTATCCGTGACCTCCACGCATTCGGGTTGCGAGGGAATCTTCCAACCTTCATTGTAAATTTCCTTCGCAATCGGGTGTTCCAGGTGCGCCTGGGTACGACGCTCTCGGCACCGTTTCATCATGAACAAGGTGTTCCTCAAGGTTGCATTTTAGCGATCACATTGTTCATCCTCCGCATTAATTGTCTTTTCATAAATCTTCCTCCTGCGGTTTTGGCTACTGTTTATGTTGATGACTTGTACATTTTCTGCTCGTCATCAAGCATGAATTTTATTGAAAGGCAGTTGCAGTCAGCGATTAACCAGATCTTTAAAGCGGTGAATAGCAATGGTTTCGTTCTTTCTCCCGACCAGACATCATGTGTCCATTTCTGCCGGAGGCGCGGCCTCCATCTGACTCAGAGCTGTATTTAACCGTGAAGCCATACCAGTTTTGCCCGAGACCAAGTTCCTTGGATTGACCGTTGACCGTGCGCCAACATTCCGTGCTCACGTTCAGCGGCTAAAGACTTCCTGTCTGCGGGCTCTATCTATTCTTAAGATCCTATCGAGAGTCTCGTGGGGTGCAGAAAGGGTGTTTTTAATTCGTATTTACCATTCCTTAATACGGTCGAAACTGGATTATGGTTGTATCGTGTATGGCTCTGCTCGTCGTTCCGTTCTCCGGCCTTTGAATACTATTCACCATCAAGCGCTGCGTCTTTGTACGGGAGCATTTCGAACATCTCCGATTCCCAGCCTTTACGCTGACGCGAACGAACTATCGCTTGAATTACGCCGTTTGCAGCTGTCTGTTCATTTTTATTTGAAACTTCGATCTCTTCCAGACCATCCTTTATACGATGCAGTTTTTCATCCTCAGCATGCTCGTTTATTTGAGAACCGGCCCTCGTCCATTTCAACATTCGGTCTTCGTATGGCGGCCATAGCCCGTGATGTAGGGCTCGACTTGTCACTTGTTGGAGAAACCAGGGGCTTTGGGGTCCTCCATGGCACCCACTTGGTGTCATGGTTGATACCACTTTTTGCAACTTTCGATAAATCCTCAACCCCTGTGTCAGTGTACCAGCAGCTCTTCGCTGAGCACCGTGTCCTCAATTCTGACTACACTCCCATTTTCACTGATGGCTCCAAGATGCAGGGAGTCGTTGGATCCGCGGCTGTCTGTGTAGATGACGTTTCAGTAGCGCGGATCCCAGCTGAGACCACGGTGTTTTCAGCCGAAATGCATGCTGTGTATCTTGCCATTCTCCATGTTCAGTCGAGTTCTCATCATTGTGCTATGGTCTATATGGATTCTTTAAGTGTCTTGCAGTTCTTGTCATCTGCGGATTGCCGTGACCATCCTTTTCTCTTCGATGTGAGACGGTTGTTTCGTCGTTTGGTCGAAGCCGGTTTTCAGGTTCAGTTTTGCTGGATTCCTGAGCATGTTGGAATCCCGGGTAACGAGTGTGCTGATGCGGCTGCTAGGTCTGCTTCCTCTTTGGTCGTCTCACCCTTGCCATTGTTTCACCGGGATTTCCGCTTTATTGTTCACGACCATAACAAGCGAACGTGGCAGGGTCTGTGGCACCAAGAGGTGGAAAATAAACTGCATCGTATTAAACCTAATCTAGGAATTTGGAAATCCTCATATCGTCGGAACCGTAGGGATGAAGTGGTGCTTGCGCGTCTCCGCATTGGGCATTGTCGTTTCACTCACCGCTTTTTGCTGTGTGGCGACACTGCGCCGATGTGTGAGACGTGCAATTGCCGACTCACTGTTACTCATCTTTTGTGTAGCTGTGTTCGTTTTCCTGATGTGCGTTTTCATTTCTTTCATTCTCATTTGTTGACCGAGGACGCTGCCGCGCTGCAGCGGCTACTAGGTGACCACTGCGATACTGTCGCTGTCTTCTCGTTTTTAAAACACATTGACTTTTTTAAAAGTATCTAGATTTTAGCCCTATCATCATTCTCATGCCTCAGGTTTACTTAATCAGCTAGTTTTTAACCATTGTATCATGTTTTTAATACTGTTTGTTTCATTGTCTTTTTAGCTCTTCCATCATTCTCATTCTTCAGTTTCATTTGATCAGCCAGATTTTAAGCTTATACCACGTTCTTAATACTGTTTGTTTGTCTTGTGTCTGGCGCTCTTTGGCCAAACATGGCCCTTGCGCCATAAAAATCTATCAACCAACCAACCTATTCACTTAACCATTTATTGAAGTTGTCCTAAGTTTTAATATTTAGATGAACTTCGCACTTGTACGCATTTGAAGAAGTGCAAATACTGCCTATGCTATCTCAGACAAAATTACGTTCCAGTAAATTATTAAATACGATCATTTTGCACATGTTAAATAACCTCACATGTTAAATAACCACATGTTAAATAACCTCATAGTGAATGTCTTAGTAATCAGAACTGTACACGGCAAAATAGATTCGCTCTTCCCGTCTCACGACTCCCTCATCTTAGGCCGCGCCCCCAAACTATCTCCAAAACAGCTCCGAACCAATTGCGTGTCTGAAATGACCTTAACTGCGATTCCGTGTATACACTTATGAAATACGCTTCTGGGGCTGCCCCATTTCCTTTTTGTGCACCACGTGGTCGGGTGCTTCGCATTCCAGAATGGCATCACTGCTGTGGTGGATGACGACATCACAACTCCTCGAGGTTTCCCGGTCAGGTCCACAGTGGCGGTTCTAGGACCCCCCCCCCCCCCAAGTATAACCGGATTTTATTGTTTTTGGAATTACATATTAATTTTAATTAATTATCGGTGCAAGCTGCAGGAACTTGTGCCTTCCCTCCCCCACCCGTTTTTGTGTAGAACCGCCACTGCAGCTTCAATTTTTTTCTCCACTTGATCAAGTGAGTCGTAGTTTTTTTCTCCACTTTGTCGAGTGAGAGTGTCACGACTCGGCGGGCGTTATTTTTCCCCACAGGAGATTTTATTGCATGACGTCACAGTGCTGGGGAAATTTTCTCAACCGATCTGCAAAAATGTTAGGTGAATCAGGGTAGCACTGAAACAACGATACATCGGTTGTAAAGCAGAGGCCTTATCCACAACGTCGTATTACCTGCTGTTTGCTTACAAGTGAGTCTTTTTCTTGCGCGATGTGAAACGAAGAGTTCTTTTTTTAATTTTGCAATATTGCGAGTAATTTTTCATAAATGTCCGTTTTATATAATTTATAAATTAAGTTTTTCAATGTAACGGGTTTTTTTTTACTTACGTTGATGGCACTTCATTCATTTTCAACGGATACTTAGAAACGTTTTCCAACGTTTTTCGCTGTCATTGTGGTCTTAAAAGGTGATTGTTTAATTAATATATACAATGTGTTCATGTCACATTATCTTACATTTCTAGCACTGTATATATTTTTTCACAGTCCGAAGCTACATTTGTTCGAAATAGGAAAGACATTTTCTTTTATTTCTGGTTATTTTCGGCGACGAATTTCTCCAATCTTGTGTGATCTCTATATGAATATAATGCACTCACCCCAAGGATGAGTACATTATGTTCATATAGCGTTGCTTTTTATTTTTTCAAATACTTGATCAGTTTACTCATTTTTTATAAACTGATCAAGTATTTGAAAAAGAAAGACATTGAACAAGTAATTCAACAGAACTATTTGTTCAATGTCTTTAGGGGACTTTTGTTTGAAGCAGTTTAGTGTATGTTAACGAAGAATTGTTCGATGCATTTACTAAGTTTTTATTTCTTGTTGTTTATGGAATGAAATGGAGTGTGTTTCATGGCTGTTTGTATTGTTGATTCTTCGTGTGTTAGTGAATGAATTTTGCTGTGAAATGAGTTTCTATAAATACAAGAAAGTAATTTATAATTTCTTACAGTTAATTAATTGTTTACTATTTAATTTCCGCCCGACGTTAATCTTCGTCAACGCGACATTTCGTAAGACAAATACTTCGTCTCTCCATGGGTTTCTTTTTTCTTAATATCCATTAAAATTGGTCGATGGTGATGGCGATGGCGTCGACATCAACTAACTCCCAGCAAAAGACTCTGCGCACGTGTTGTTTCTGAATATACGCAGTCTCGCTGCTTAAACCTCGTGCTGGTGTTGATTCGGTGTCCAGTTTTGGACCACTCATGGAGCTGACTTAGGGGCACGTAATTCACTGCGATGCGTCAGGCCACCAGCGCTATGCTGAAAGCTTCCAACGGATGGCGCTATGCTGAAAACTTCCAACGGATGGCGCTATGCTGAAAGCTTCCAACGGATGGCGTTATGCTGAAAGCTTCCAACTGAGGGCGCTATGCTGAAAGCTTCCAACGGATGGAGCTGCCACCAAAGGATCGCTCCCGTACTGTGAGCGGCAGATTTCAGCCAGCAGTATCCCAGCACTTGTGTTTTTTTCTAGGGACTGGCTACTGCTTATACGATCTCTAAGAATTGCTTACAATGGTCGTTAACCCTTTAACGACCATAACGCCCAAAACGCCCGTACATACAAACTACCATAACCGCCCGAATCACCTAGAGTGAGTCATATTTCGTACCCTTACCTGTTTTTCAAACTTGAATGAATTATGAGGGATCAGCAGGAGTCACCCACGGTCACTATTGTTATTAAACAAAGAAGTAAACCAACAGTATATACAATGACGTTATAATTACATCGCCAGTTTTTCATCTTCTCCAGTTATAAGTGCGTTTCAATTTGTTTCTTTTCTTCAACGATTTCCTACAAATTGAACGGATGATGTTCAGGACGTATATAGTCTGGAAATATCTGAAATATTAAACATCTGAAATTTCTAAAGGTATTTAAAATTTTGGATGTTACATAACTGTAGAAGTTTAATATTTTCCGTAAACGTAACAAAAATATAATGATGGTATTCCCTGATTCTTGGACTCTTGCTACGTAGTGTGAGGTTGAAAACAGCATGCGTCCTAAAGATTTATGCACTGAAAGAACATCTTATTATACTTATCGCAGCCGTCTACTAACAAGCCACATTCCGGCAAAATAATGCGGACAGGGGAAATCCCCTGATGGCTATAAATAGGCAAGGCACTTACTTGCTGTACAGCGTACTTAGAATTATGACGATTGGTAAACGCCTGATGTGAGTCGGTGGGAGAAAAGTGGAGTGCTCCATCTTCACGGCGGCAGGACATGTGCTTACATGGACTACATCAAAACCGATAGCCACAGGAGGAAATATAGCAGTAAAGGAGTCGTTGATGTTCGAGGTGAGGGCCTCCTCTCTCATGTCTCAACGAGAGTCACAGTGGAGAAGATAACGTCGGTATTCAACGACGAGGCATGTACGAAATTTTATGCAAAAACGACTCGACATACGATCCCATGACCAGACTATGGCAGCGGTCGCTCGTATTGAATCATCTAGTTAACATATAAGGCTACAATGGTCTTAGGAACGTCGCCACTGGACAATGGTAACAGGTAGCTTAGGTAAGCATATAGATATTCCAACTACATCACGTCGACAGCGAAGTGCGTGCGTCACGTAGACACAAAAGTGGATAGACCGCAACTGTCAAGTCAGTGTGTTACATGCCTTTGGAGGGCGCTGAAATGTTTTGGAGCGTATTTAAATAGCCACATTGGAGCAAGCCTTTTGTACCTATTGAGACCACTAACACCACCTAAGGCTATGTTGACGTACTCGCCGATCACGCACACCTGTTCTTTGAGGGTCAGACAGACTTTCATTGCTTCGTATTTATCATTCTGTCATACGGTCAAAACTGCCATTTGACTGCGTTATGTACGTCCCTGCGAGCAGGCCAGTATTCCAACACCTGGACATTATTCATCATCCGGCCTTTCTTTGTGTGTAAGCCTATTTTTATTTCCGGTAACTATCCTTTACGTGGGTACCAACATATCGCATCGTCTACAGCTGGCCTTTATCTCTAACTGAGATTGCGATCTCTTGCAGAACATTCTTTGTACGGTACAGTTAGTTTTCAACAGTTGGCATGCACGACTGCTTGAGAAACAGCCCTTGTATGTTTCATGTAGAAGACCTTCATGTTTTTGTAACAAACGTTGGGAATAAGTTGTACCAGCACTTAAATTGCATTGGGAATTGTTTCACACACAGATATTTGTTGTGTGGTGGCGCTACTCTTATGTGCGAGACATGTAATTCACCGCTGATAGTTGACAGTGTTTGTGTGTGTCGTCATTCTTTCGTTCGTAAAGGTTTTTTTTTTTTTTTTTTGCCTTTATCGACCCTGCTAGACAACCCAGGACCCTATGTTACATTTTAAACGATCGTTATAATGCAACTTCTGTGTCCTTTTTCAATTGTACCGTTGTTTATCGTTTTGAATAAATTGTTGCCTTTGTGTCCGCCATTTTTACCGTTTGTGTTCATGTTTCATGTGACTTGCATGTTTTATTTTGTTGCTTTTCGTTGTATATTATACTATAAAATATGATGATTCGGGGTGTTTGGCCCATCGAGGCCCTTGCGTTAGTAACACTTACCAACAAACAACCAGTAACGTACATCTATTCATATCTATTCATTTCCTACAGCAGGATGCTTTCTCTAAACATGAAAATTCCCGGACTCATGGCTTCCGTTTGATAAAGGACTACGTGGTGGAGTATACCAGTTACTTCGCAACCCACAATTGCGCCCCCTCATTCTCCAGGTATGAGCCAATGGAGCCTCTGTGGGACGAAGTGGATCGATGCATTGGAGCCCAAAACACACCACTGGCAACACTAGGCGCCATTTGGAAGGATGCTCTGAATACTTGGGTCGCACCTGATAGAGTTCATGCCACGACGTGTTGCTATTGTTGTGTGGGGAATGGTGGGCCTACACGTAGTTAGGCGGATATAATAACCTGTCCTTTCAGTGCATTTTCAACTACAGATATCCTGGCCGATCATTACATCTGTGATTTTTTCTTTAGTTCCCGGGTTGCGTGTAACCTTAGCTGCAATTTTCGCCAACTCCACCGTCATTTTCAATTTAAGATTCATGGAGAAAGAGAAACTTATAATAAGAAGTGCACATGTTGGTAAACACTCATTTATTTTTGCGTGGCTGATGCTGATCATGAAAGTGAATTGCATCCTTTTTTTAAACTTCCTTCACTAGTTTATCATATCTCAAGCTAAAGGGGTTATTGCTTGGATTTCGTACCATGTTTCGTCATATTTGCTTCATATATCGTTCGTTATTTTCTTATTCATTTCATATTTCCATGTTTGATCAGTAACTTCTTTATCGCTGACAACACGGTAACTATTATCTTGGGAAAAAGGAAACTATTATCTTGGAGAAGGGTAAAGATTTGAACATAAGTACAACGAAAACAAGATACTTGTGATGGAACGGAGAAGACAGGAAATAATTTGTGACGGTAACATGGAGGAAGAAGTAAGAAAAATATGAAGATTCAGTGTGTGGAATTCTTATGGGAAGGAGATACATATATAAAAATGAAAGCGCGGATAAAATTGATAGAAGACGGCAGCAAATATTGGAGGAATTCAAATGTACCTTGTGATAGAAGGATTTCAATGAGGTTCAGAAGAAATGTTTTCAAGATCGCAGTAAGACCATCAGATTGATACATGAAGGTTACAGGATCGGAGATGGTGTGGTGATGCCTGGCTACCAGAACGGGATAATGGGATGGGAGCAGCAATTGAAGTTAAGTGTGTTGACCCAGTGAGCAGCAATGTGTTGAAATGTACGTATTTCCTGAAAGAAAGCAGGGCTCTTTTGGGATGTAGTGATGGATATGAAATTAAATCGAAGTATTAAGACAGGTTAAAAGGTATATTTAAACAATGAAATGGAGGAAAAGAATTCAAAGAATGAGGTGACACTAGACGAAGGACAGAGCGCACAAATTAGATCGCAACAGCGACTCTCTGACTGTGAAAGTATTACTACTACAGAAGAAAACTCAGCAAGATGTTCTCCCTCAGAAAAACGCATTAGTCCTTCTAGCTTCAGAGCGTAGTTTAATCCTTAAACCAGCAAATGTGTAGACTGTAGAGAAATACATATCCTCTCATTCTGATAACAGGTGCTCGAAAACTGGACTGGTTTCGAGCTTCTAAACAACCAGCAATTCAACTTCCTCTGGATTTGCTAGCTGTGTAGGAGTAACTATGCGAAATAATGCAAATGCTTCTTTTTTCAAACGGCTTAGTTAAAGCACAATAATTTCTATGGAGAACAGAGATAATTATCAAAACTAAGGTATGGCAAATTGTTTAAATTTAACAAAGGCGTCGCTTCAAGTTGACGAAGGGAAACATAAGCTACACCAGAAAAAGATACTGTTAAAACAATTACACACGGAATTATGTAAACTATATGCACAAAGGTATGAGTGTGAAAAAGTCGAAGGAAGACTTTTTCACACTCATACCTTGCACAGGTTAAATATTTGCAGCATTTAAAATATCTGTAATGGAAGCACGATAAATACAAATGGGATTGATCTTAGAGGGGGTATTGTGAGATTGATAAAAAGGTCACTCCCAAACGATTTTTTCGGCATTGTGCATGATGTTGAATATTTCTGAATTTACATATAAAAGATGAGTGAATCTTTCACGTGATTGTTTTCTACAGCTTTTCAAAACTTTCTGCGGTGGCATTTGCAGCATGGAGTGTTGTCTTCTCTAAGTGTCGACGTAAAAGAATGAACCAACATTTATCCATTTTTCTTCATGGACGTTTTATTATAGCTAAAATCTAATGGGCGATTTCAATTATACTTGTAATTCTATTTTTTCGGCTTTCAAGGCACCAAAAATATAGAAGAAACGTCAGTAATAAAAACAATGTTACCAACTACAAAAATAAATGAATGTTTCCAAAATAAAAAAAAATTTGTCAGCTACAGAAAAACATTAAAAGTCCTACAGATTCATGTTCTGACATGCCCAAAATGTCAAATGTCGACTGAAAACTTAAAGCAAAGAAATGTTGAGAATTATCGGTATTTTTTGTAGTTAATTATGTGTTAGAATAGCACATGTAGGGCATAAGACAGCAACAAAACCTTTCGATTTTACCAAATTTATCCAGTTTTTTCCTTTACGTTATTTATGACCACGAACACAGTTGTGAGACAGTATGTAACCGAGGATTGCAACAAACAAGATATTGAATTCATAAATCGCTTTTAAGTGGAGCATATCCGTTTCTCATGATTTCTGTTGGGCTATTTCCACAATGGTATATTTAATTTGTTAAAGTAGACGAATTTCAATTCGACGTGCATTTGCATATTTGCCGAATTTCCGTTATGAGCCTCAGACTTTTGAACAAGCATCATATGGGGAATGCGATGCAGCACTCGGAGTAATGAATCCCGCGGGCAGAGGCGTATATGGCAACCGGCTGTGGCAAAAGCTCATTCGTCTTACTCTTGGAAATGCATGCTTATCCTTCAGGATATCACTCAATCTTCAGGAAATGACTTTCACAGGGGAGAACGGTAATAACTCTTGTTGGATAGATGCCATAAAACTAAGTATTGTTTCACCTTCTTACTATTCAGTTCCATTGAAATGTTAAAAATTCCGAAATCTTCCCCTCCTCATAACATAAAGGATAGTTACAAAACGAAATAGCTCTGACTAGGAAACTATTCCTTATTCTAAAACTAGTTATAGGAAACCACGGTTTCTCTTTTGCTTACATTAGTGGTGATCCTATTTACAATGAGACTGCATGCCAATTTCTTCTGTGGTACCTTGACAAAATGTAATCAGTCGAAGATCAGCTTTTACAAATAAAGATATTGGTTCTAATTACAGGCAACTACTGTAGTAGTAGATTTATCCTTTAGTAAATCTAGTGTGTCTAGTGTTAAATTCTTTTCTAATTTTTCATATTTACCTTTGGTGTTTGAAAAACTTGTGTAATTACTTTTAACAGCTTCTCAGAACTTCCATATTTTCAAAACTATATTCAGTTTCTGCCGGGCGCAGGTACGAAAAAAGATACACATTCCTATGCTGATGATGTAACAAAACCCCAGTCATGTGACTCGATTGAAATCAGTAGGGCAAAAACCGTTACTTTTATTTTTCCTTTGAACAAATAACTTTAATAGACGAATATGTAATACATTTCTTTTAGAAACTATATACGTAGATTGTTGTTAACATTTACACTTGTTACAAATCCAATGAAAAAATGAAACACAAACAGTTAAAATAATTTTTCAAGCATAGCTTCGACACTTGCGTCCATCACTGTCACAAAAAACTGAATGTTCTATCGATTTAACTTTTTTCAACTGTATTTTTGAAAAACTGATAGAATTATTGTTGTTCAAAAAACAACGTAAATCCAAAAAATTGAACTAATGCAGGAATAAGAACAGAATGTCTGCCATTTTGTGGATATTTGTTCGGATTAAATGAGGTCGAATGGCAACTCATAATAGATTTAAATTAATTAGTGTAGTTCAACATCAAGTACGTAAGCCTGTCTTCGCCATGCCGAGGAAGTGAGTTTTGTTAAAAATGGGCTACATCTATTCCAATTATTTCCATTTGTTTTAAAAACGTTTCTGAAAGAGGAAAAAACAAGAAAGGTGACACCGAATTTCGGTTGTAATGAGCACGTCTTTTAGATCCTTTCTGACGCGAATTAAATTTGTTAAAGTTATTCAAGGTCAATGGAACCAGTAAAAAAAAAACGGATTTCTACTATCGATAAAACATCGAGAAACACAAACAGCAACTTATTTCCACCAGCGCCTAAAAAGCATGGTACAAAACTTAACAAATTGGCGCACAAAAAGTTTCTCACAGCACAAGGAAATATCAAAGACAAAGAAATTTTCAAATCGAACAGTTAAAAGAAGAAATATAAAAGGAAATATGATATAATACTACGCCTTCTACCGGAAGAATTTTTCATAAAGGAAAAATTGTAAAAAGGCCAAAAATATTATTCATGGAAAAAGCTGTGCTAAGGAAACAAAACTTTTCAAATACGTCTTCCGGAAGCTGAGATAGCGAAAAATAGGCTTCGACCTTTACGCCATCTAGCAGGAAATCGGTTCATTATTTAAAGATGGTAATACACCACATCCGTATTGTAGCGAATGGCATACACTAAAGAAGAAATTTCTCAATCCGGTTGTTAGAAGCGAAGATACAGCTGCAAACTGAAGCATACAAATACCACGAAAGATAGAACCATGAGCTACAGAACTCCTCATATACTCACCTTAAGCGTTCTACAAGGTAAAGAGCATCAGGTATTGAAATAATTTTCGAAATCGCACATGTAGAAGCATGGATATTGAGAAAAACCGATTGCCATTTGCGCCACCTAGCGGCGAATGTGTGCATTATTTTACATCATCATCATCATCATCATTGTCAACCATTATCAATCCACTGCTGGACGAAGGTCTCCCCAAGTTTCCTCCACAACGGTCTGTCTTGTGCCAGTCTCCTCCATGTCACTCCCGCATACTTTCTATTTTCATCCACCCATCTCCCATGTGGTCTTCTTCTGGGTCTTTTCCTGTCCCTTGGAATCCAATCTAAAATTTCGGCTGTCCATCGATGGTCTGTCCTTCTGGCAGTATGTCCAGCCCATTGCCATTTCAGGGATTTAACTCTGACGATGATGTCTTCCACTATTGTCATTTTTCGGATCCACAAGTTCCTCTTCTTATCTCTCCTGGTTACAACAAGCAGGCACCTCTCCATGCTACTTTGAGTTGTCTTCAGCCTTTGTATGTCTCTTTTAGTTAAGGTCCACGTCTCTGCACCATACGTAAGCACTTGAAAGATGCATTGATAAAACACTTTTCTTTTAAGACATAATGGTATATTACTCTTGAAAATTATGCTGTTTCTTCCAAAAGCTCTCCAGGCAAGTTTGGTACGCCGATTAATTTTTTCATCAGTGTGACCCTCACTTGATATCTGCTGTCCAAGATAAGCGTACGTGCCTGTTATCTCCAGCTTTTCTCCATCAATCGATAAATCTTCATTTCTTGTAAAAGCATTGAACATCACTTTTGTCTTCTGAAAGTTCATTTTTAATCCCACTTCTTTACTCTTGTCAGCAAGTTCCTGGATCATACTCTGCAGCTCTGGTGGGGTAGTTGCAAAAATGACTACGTCATCAGCAAAACGAAGGTGGGTTAGATAATCTCCATTATTCTTTATCCCTTTGTTTTCCCAGTTCAGTGATTGAAAGACATTTTCCAATGTGGCATTAAAGAGCTTCGGAGATATGGTGTCACCTTGTCTCACTCCCTTTCCAATTTTTATGTGTGTTGTATTTTCAAACAGCCAAATCTTTGCACTTGCATTTTCATAGATGTTATCAATAATATTAATGTATGCATCTTCAATACCGCAGGATTTCAGAGCCATTGTAACTACTGATGGTTTCACCGAATCAAAGGCTTTTTCATAATCGATAAAAGCCATGCACAATGGAAGTTCATATTCCCTCACTCTTTCAATTAGTTCTCTCACTACGTGGATATGATCTATAGTGCTGTAGCCACTCCAGAACCAAGCTTGTTCTCTCGGTTGAGCCATGTCCAGTGTTACCTTCAAGCGGTGTGAAAGAACTTTAGTGAAGATTTTATAAACCACTGATAGGAGGCTGATAGGTCTGTAGTTCCTGAGATCCTCAATGTCACCTTTTTTATGTAGCAGGATCATTGTAGCGTTGTTCCAATCCTCAGGAATCTTCCTTTCATTAAGACATCAAGTGAAAATTTGGGCGAGTACTGTTTCGATTTCTCCACTTGCTTCTTGTATGATGTCTACAGTAATTCCATCTTCTCCTGGAGCTTTTCCCCGCTTCATGTTCTTGATTGCATGAGCAACTTCTGCTGGGAGGACTGGAAGAACTCTGGTACTGGTACCTTCCATGATGTCTGGAGTACATGCATCATCCCTTTCATATAACTTGGAGTAGAAATCTTTTTCACTCTTGTCAAAATTTCACCTCTATTTCTTGTTACAGAACCATCTTCTTTTCTCAGTGCCATAATCTGTTTTCTTCCCTTACTGAGATGTCCCTTTGCTATCTTTAGGCTTTGGTTGTTTTCAATTGCTTTCCTTACTAGTTCGCAGTTGAATTTCTTTACGTCTTCAGTAATACTTTTTCGTACTGTCTTGCATAGCTCTATATATTCCACTTTGAAGTCAGATCTCCTTTAGTTGTCCTCATCTCTCTTCTTTTTTGCATCAACATTTTGGTTTTTCCTGATAATTTGTTCACATGCAACGTGTTCTTAGACCCAGCTAATTTTGTTGCTGATTCCATAAGAGCTTTGGTTACTTTTCTGGTAACTTCAGAAATATCCACTTCTTCCGATGTTAGGCCTTCTAAAGCAGAGAATCTGTTCTTCAGTTCCAACTTGAAGGTATAATGGTGTTTTTTTAAGGTTGGTTATGTCAATATATTTTGTTTGTCTCATGAGCTTGCCACGTTCGAATTTAGTGTTGAGGTGCATCTTACATCTCACCAATCTATGGTCACTACCTGTGTTGAACTTGTTTAGCACACTGCAGTCTTCTATGACGAATTTTTTGTTACACATAATAAAATCAATTTCCCTTGTCGTCCCATTTGGATGTCTCCATGTCCATTTCCTGTGTGGCTTTTTCTTGAAAAGGAGTTCATGATGAAAAATCCTTATGCCTCTGCAAACTCTACGAGCGTATTTCCACGCTTGTTTCTATTGCCGTGACCAAATTTACCTACTGAAGTTTCATTCTGTTGCTGTTGCCCTATTTTTGCATTTAAATCTCCCATACATATCTTCAAGTGCTGCTTACCTTTATTATTTAGATGACGAATTTCCTCATAAAATTCTTCAATTTCTTCTTCAGGATGACTTGTGGTGGGTGCATAAGTTTGAATAATCTGAGCCTGGTATCTTCTCGAGAGTTGAATAACGTGTCGTGCAGCTCTGTCAGAGGAACTTTCAACTTCTACAACTTTATCCTTAAGTTTATTGTTTATTATAAATCCAACACCACTAGTTCTGCCAGTATCTGTCCCACGATAGTAGAAGAGATGTCCACTTTTCAGTTCAATGAGATCTTCTCCTTTTCTCCTTACCTCACTTAGCCCGACGATGTCCCACTTGATCCTTTGTAGTTCCTCTTCCAATTCAAAAAGCCTTGAATCAGAAGATAGGGAGCGTCCATTATACGTAGCCAAGGTCAGCATCAGATGGCAGCCTAGTCCGGTCCTCCGGGAATTCTTAGCACCCTCTGCCTTCATGTCGCACTGGCCGCTGCCTTGGCCAGGTACATTCCAGCTGCCGGAGACTGAGCGCCAAGATTTAAGTTGTGGAGTCATTTTGGAGCGGTTTGGCCATAACTCACCACGCTGGCCAAGCGGGTTGGTGAGAGTGGGATAGCGTTTCCTCTGATCCAGGTGGTATAGTTATACCGCTATTGGCGGTCATCAGAGCCCCTTTAGTGGGAACAGGATTCACCACGAGAAGGCGGGGTTGACATTTGTCAAGGAGAGGCTGTGATGTTACGCATCACCTGGCATTACATCCCTTATTTTATTTTTACATAGTTAGTAGTATATAATCGAAAAAGAAGATTTTCAATCAGTTTTTTAGAACCGCAGAAATGGCTGTAAACAGAAATTTGAGCTTACGCCCTATATGGGCAGACTTGTGCCTTAAGAAATTTTTAAAATTATATGACAAACATTTCTCACCAGAAACGCTCTTCATCAAAGAAAAAATTCTTCGAATCGGACTCTCAGAAGCAGAGATATCGACAAAAATAAAAGAAAGATCTAAGCCGCCTGGCGGAAAAACTGCACACTATTTTAAAAAGAAAGTATTCTGAAATTGTTTTCCGAGGTGAGTGGATACCATGAAATAATATTTTTCAGTCGAGTTTTCAGTAACTCCGATTTTGCTGCAAATATATCAGACGCAGATATAAACACTTACGCCCTTTGGTGGCCAAACTATTCTTTACGAAAAATTAGAAATGATATAGAAAACGTTTCAGATAAGGAGGTGTATCCGAGTTTTAGAAGCAGAGATATCAGGAAAAACCATTTTCCCTTCATGCTCCTTTAGAGAAAAGTCTATGCGTAACTTGAAAAATTTGAAATTATATGAGAAACATTTCGCCCCAGAAACGCTATGCACAAAAAAATGAAGTTTTCAAATAGAACTTTACAAGCAGAGATATTAACAAGAATAAGCTATACATCTACGCCCTTTGGCAGAGAAACCATGCATTACTTTAAGAAGGAAATATTCAGAAATGTTTTATCGTCCTCAACGGTAACGGTCCACGAAATAATATTTTCAATTGAGCTTTTAGAATCTCATATTTTACTGCAAATACATCGGAAGCAGAAATCGACTCTTACGCCCCTGGTGGCAAAACCATTCTTTATCAAACATTTGAAATTATATGGGACTCATTTCTCATCAGGAGCTGTATCCGGTGTAGGAAGAATTTTTCAAAGTTTAAGATGCAAAGATCTCGGGGAAAACGCAATTTACCTTTACGCCCCCTAGCGGAATATCTAAGTGTAATTTGAAAAAGTGACTGTACCTAGAATAGTCTTCTACATAAATGGAATCGAAAGGTAAAATGTTTTTTTCAATCGGATATTTAGAAGCAAATACACGGAACGATCTGTTTTACAAAAGATGTGCTAAAAATACTAAGATAATTTTGAATGTTTACTGTATTATTAAATTTGGTGAATTGCACAAAATTTTTATCACACTGATGGTGAAATTTTTTCTCCTACCTGAAACTTTCTAAACAACTATAGTGGTACACCAATGAACGTTGCAATTGTTCAAGAAACAAATTAAGACTACAATTCGAACTCAAAGGGCGATAATAACAGCTGAGAATAAACCTTCGAAACAGTTTCTTACCTGCAATAGTTTTGAAAATGAATTTTGCTTTTATTTAAGGAGCTTTCATTGTTGGTTCGCTATCATTTTCTAAAGGCTTAATTTTCTAAAAACGACACGAAACTTTCAGTTTTTTAATAGAGTATTCGCCAAATATGATTCAAGGAGAGAGAGATTGCTAGCTTTATTGGGAAGTACTGAATTACAACTGCATCATCACATTTATGTCAAACTTCGCAAAAGGGTGTTATATTGCAAAAAGCAACATTTGTACCAACCCCAGAACCAAACTGTGCTTAGATACAGTAAAAGTTCCCTTAACGGACACCATCTCTCAAATACCGACCCTCCCCATTTCAGCAACTATTTACAGTCCTTGCGGAATAAAATATGTTATAATGGACATTTTCTATGTGTTTTGCGGACTCACTCAGACATCGATTAAAGCATCCCAAGTGCATATTTAGAACTTCCTAGTTACGGCCATAGCAAGCATGACTTCAGCTGCATGAATCAACAAGATTTCGCAAGGCGGCTGCATTCTCGAATATTCTCTTCCTGGTGAGAAAGGAGCTGTGTTGGCCTTAGCTCCTGCTACAATTTGCTAGCGTTTCAAGTTGGCCTCTGATGCTGAAATTTATTTTTTGGTAGATTTTTTCTGAGTTTACGATTTCGTGCATGACTATTCTTACCCGTGGCCAGTAAACACAAGACGTTCATACAGTGAGAAAACTTGGAGATAAGAGAATATAGTCCAGTCCTTGGCCATAAGACTAGTCGGAATTTTGAGGTGGACGAGTTTTTTCTTCAGATCCTGTTAGGACATGCCCAAAGGAAGAATAAAATTTTGGGTAGACATCTGGCAGCCCCGGCATACATTTTATAGGACGCCATTTTATTTTGGTCATATACGCGCACTAGTTAGTATTGAACTTCGTAATTTTCTGTTCTTTTCAGTATACCTACACAAAATACGACATGTGTTTTGGATTCCTCATAAAATTTATTATAAGACAAAAGACTATTTAACCAGTAATAAAGCAAGTTTATGAAAATCTAACCATTTTTTGTATTTTATTTAGTGATTTCTTGAAAGGATACTTATATTTATCTACACAAAAAATTTAACTGATATGAATTTTGTTTGTTTCATACTGAATAAAGGAAATGGAGGATAATAAGCAACTTGTTGGCCTATATCTGTGAAGAGCGAGTGGAACCTCAATAAATGCGGACATTTCAAAATGTATTTTATGCCAAAAACACAACAAAAAAGACAACTACAACATAAGGAAGACAGAACATTTTAGCTGCTGATGAAATACGCCAAGGGGATGTTTTCAAACGTATCAGTCTACTTGGGCGTGATTATGAGTTCGTGTACCATTGTTCAAATGCATGTTATAAATCTTGCATACTAAAGAAAAATTATTTATACTACTACATGCTCTGTCTTGAAGAATATATCCAAGGATATAGAAAAAAAGGGACAGGAAAAGACCCAGAAGAATACCACATGGAAGATGGGTGGATGAAATTCGAAAGTATGCGGGAGTGACATGTAGGAGACTGGCACAAGACAGACCGTTGTGGAGGAAACTTGGGGAGACCTTCGTCCAGCAGTGGATTCATAATGGTTGACAATGATGATGATGATGATGATAGAAAAAAATCAGCCAAGTTTGCGTTTGTTGTTGTTTACAACAACAAACGCAAACCAAAGGCCAAAGAATAGAGAATACCGAATCACTTCTTCAAGATATTCTGGATCGTGGCTATGGTCTCACACTTAGTGAGATTCGTGATTATGGCAACAAACAGCCTGGAGAACAGTCGATTAGAAATAGAGAGGTAAAATTGTACATGATAAAAATATCTGGGGATAACATTCAGTTCTGCAAACCATCGCGAAAAAATCAGTCCCAGCTTGTTTATTCGTCAAAGCTCATTGTTGATCAATTAGCAGAGAATCTACAATCTGTAGACCGTGTTAGAGAGGTCGGCAAAATTATTAGACAATCGCTCTTGGAAACAGATTTCAGCCTTGACAATGAGTTTGCAAACCAGCTAGAAAAATCTTGGGTAAAAACGCCAATCCCACATCCACTAATTGATTCTTTGTCTTATGTAATTAATGTTGATGAACTAACTATCCTTTTCCACATTAATGATAAAAGTCAGCCATATACAACTTCAGGTGAAGAAGAAGAAGAAACAGGCAATGATGAAATTGGAGAGGTCAGTGAGAAAATAGAAACCGCTATAACGCGCAGAATCAAACCCTTTTTTCTGATATTGTTCCACGATGTTCATAAGGGAAGAAAGAAGACTCCTCTTCATCTGATGACTGATAATTCAATTCATGAGAAATGTAAAAGCAAGCAGCTTATCACTTTATTTAACAAAGCTGGATTGGCAGTCAGCTGCAATGAGATTATGGAATCTCGTCGTAACTTTACACAGTACACAATAAAGTCATGTTCGGTGAGTCCTGCACTTCGAAGCCATTTCATTAGAAGCAACTTCACCGTAGGTGCGAGTAGTGGAGAGTGTCCTCAAAGGTAGCAATTACGTAAGGCCAGTAAAAGGAATGTTTATGCTAGCAGAAGTGGTTGAGAAGCCTAAATGGGAAGCGTTTTTGAGTACAATCGAGGGTGATGAGGAATTAGCTTCACAATCGGTGATGTGCCCAACTTTATGCAATACTCAACAACGGAAGAACCACAACTCAAGTTCCAAGAGCTAATCGCAACAACAGAAGAAACACTGAAATCGTTGAATGTTTTCATAAAGGAGCAAGTTAAGAATTCTGAACATTGCAAATATCTGGAGGGGTTCTTGTATTTGATATGTCTTTTGAATTTTGAGATGTGGTTCACTGTTCTTCGAGCAAATGCTTACCCTGGAGACTCGTTATCCTGATGTACTTGACTGGTTCAACAAAGGTCCTTTTGTTGTTTGAAGATCAAATGGAAAGTTTAATGCCGTGGGGAACGACTTGGCTCTCGAACAAACAGCAAACCGCTCTCAGAAATCAGTCGGAGGGATCATTGGCCAAACATAAAGGAAGGAATACATTGCTGAATGGGAGCTTGCTTACCATGAAGTCCTTTTCGTAAGGAAAACATTTCAAAGGCTGCTGAACATTATACCAAATAACTATGAGCTGATAATGAATCATGAGTTATCAGGAACTCGCGGAAATAGAATGGAAGCCAACATCGAACAGATGCTCCAGTATGTTGAAATCTGAAAACACCCTTACTTTTTAAAAGGTGAATTTAGGCTTCACAACATTCTAACGATTGAATGTGTTCCAGCATTGAATGCTAAGAAGATTTTCCAATTTTTGATGACAGCACAACATTGTTTTACATGTTTCAAGAGGAAAGGTTTAAACACGCTCAAAACCACTATCAGCCCCTCTGCGCCTATTCGTCAGCAAAAGCTACCCTCTTTTCTAAGTGTAGCACAACCAGATATGCAGACAAAAAGCAAACTGTGAAAACTGCCGTCAAAGACCATTTACAGATTCAGAGAAAAATTGATATTGCCAAGGATAGAGGAATGACAATGACAGAAATTCTAATCTACGATTTTTCACCTTCTGCCTGATTAGATGAGAATGGTGCTACTATCAAACCCATGAAGTCTCAACTCATGTCTGAGTGGACCAAACAATTTGATACTCCTGACAGAAATTTCCAAAAACAGAGTACCCTGAGAAACAGTGTGGTTGTTGATGTCAATAATCAGTTTCGAATGTTGCCAGTTAAGGGAAATGACGCATTTGAAGATATGTTTACAATCTTTGACAGTAATGTTAATAATGTTTGTAAATTCAATCGTGTGGACTATGTTTTTGACAGCTACCTTCAATCGTCAATCAAAAACGCTGAGAGAGAAATAAGATCTTCTGTGCAGCCACTACCGTTGACATCCATTTCTTCCACTACGAAGCTTCCTGTACAGGTGGAAAGATTTGGCCTCAGCTGACAACAAAATTCTGATTCAAGATGCCCTGAGCGAGTTTCTGAAGACGGTATCAGCTAATCGACAATGGCAAACTATCCTTAGCGGCGTTTTGCTTGAAATTGGACCTACTCCCGCCTTAGCAATAAAAGATGGAAGCTTCACACAAATCAAGGATACTCTTCTAATAACTGTAGAGGAGGCCGACTTACGCATTATTCCTCATGCTTTCCACGCTGTTAAAGAAGGTTTATAGCGTATCATTGTGCTTTCAAGTCACACGGATGTTTTTGTGATACTCACTCATATCTACAAGTTTGTTAATGAAACTGGACTCTGAACTATGGATGAGAAAGTCGGCATCAGATATCACACCAATTCATATTAATTTGTTGCCTATCTTATTGGTCACATCAGAGCCTGTAAGAAAATTGGTAGCAAGAAAGACGTCTGTGGTAGTAACTATCTTGTCCACGAAAGTACGATTTGGTGTGATATCTGATGCCGGCTTTCTCATCCATAGTTCAGAGAGTCCAGTTTCATTAACAAACTTGTAGATATGAGTGAGTATCACAAAAACATCTGTGACTTGAAAGCACAATGATACGCTATAAACCTTCTTTGACAGCGTGGAAAAAATGAGGAATAATGCGTAAGTCGGCCTCCTCTACAGTTACTAGAAGTGTATCCTTGATTTGTGTGAAGCTTCCATCTTTTATTGCTAAGGCGGGAGTAGGTCCAATATCAAGCAACACGCCGCTGATAATAGTTTCCCATTGTCGATTAGCTGATAACGTCTTCAGAAACTCGCGCAGGGCATCTTGAATCAGAATTTTGTTGTCAGCTGAGGCCAAAATCTTTCCACCTGAACAGGAAGCTTCGTAGTGGAAGAAATGGATGTCAACGGTAGTGGCTGCACAGAAGATCTTATTTCTCTCTCAGCGTTTTTGATTGACGATTGAAGGTAGCTGTCAAAAACAAGTCCACACGATTGAATTTACAAACATTATTAACCTTACTGTCAAAGATTGTAAACATATCTTCAAATGTGTCATTTCCCTTAACTGGCAACATTCGAAACTGATTATTGACATCAACAACCACACTGTTTCTTAGGGTACTCTGTTTTCGGAAATTTCTGTCAGGAGTATCAAATTGTTTGGTCCACTCAGACATGAGTTGAGATTTCATGGGCTTGATAGTAGCACCATTCTCATCTAATCAGGAAGAAGGTGAAAAATCGTAGGTTAGAATTTCTGTCATTGTCATTCCTCTCTCCTTGGCAATATCAATTTTTCTCTGAATCTGCAAATGGTCTTTGACGGCAGTTTTCACAGTTTGCTTTTTGTCTGCATATCTGGTTGTGCTACACTTAAAAAGATGGTAGCTTCCTTTAAGCTGGCCGATTATTACTTGGTAAAGGTTTTAAAATCAGGCTCCGTGTGCAAAACATTTGATGCACTTCGATTTGGAATAATGACCAAAGCTGGCATTACAAACTTACAAGGCTTTCTTTGCACAAACTCTTCATTAAAATTTTACCTGAAAAGATCGTTTTACATATTATACTCATGCTCTACAGTGTTAATGATGGACGAACCTTTAACCCCAACTGGTTTCAGATGGACAATCAATGCTGATGACTCATCATTCTCGCCAGACCCTTGCATTAGTACTTGCAAAAACTGTCATACAAAACGATGCAGGTGCCGCAGGAACAATGTTTCTTGTACGTCCTTTTGCAAACGCAACATGTTTTGTGACATTCACAAACATGTATACAGTAAAATACTTAAAATTACCATTTAGCACTGTGTATAATTTGTGATTCTTTATGTATCATAATTTAATAGTGATACTGGAATGAATTATTATCTATTCCTATCTTGTATGGTTTTTCGTTTGTTTGTTTGTTTGTTTTATGTTTGTTTTTTCTCCTTCAATATTCACAACCGATGGTTTCAGAGGAGTAAAAATAGTCTTATCTTATAGGAAATTTTATGGGGAATCCAAATAATGTGTCGTATTTCGTGTAGGTATAATGAAAAGAACAGAGAATTACGAAATTCAATACTAACTAATGCGCGTATATGCTCAAAAGAAAATGGCGTCCTATAAAATTTATGCCCGGGTTGCTAGAGATTTTATCCTTTCTTTCGGCATGCCTTAACAGGATCTGAAGAGAAAACTCGTCCACCTCAAATTTCCGACGGGTCTTATGGCCAGGTACTGTATTAATATGAGCATTAAGAAAAGAGTGGACGGTAAGAAGCGATGGCAACCACAAAACTAAATACACCGAAACGGAAGGAATGACAGACGTTGAGTATTGGTTTACCGCTGCTAGGAAAAATTGTATTCCTACCTTTGGTCCAGTAATTCAGGAAAAGGATCTAGAAATAGGAAAGCAACTGTGTGTCACAGACTTCAAGTTTTTTTTTTTTTTTTTTTTTTGATTGAAGGTTTAACGACCACCGTGAGCAACTCAATGGGCTATAAGCAGTCGCCCGTCCCTAATTTAGGGTCACTAGTTCCAGGGAAGGGAGAGAGCCAGTGCCGTAAGACAAACACAACATCCATGCCACACCGGGATTCGAACCCGGACCCCGTTCGGACGAATGATCAGAGGCCGTCGCTTAGACCACTGCGCCACCGGGGCGGCCTTCAAGGTTTCGAAAGGATGATAAGATAAATTCCATAGAAAACAGCGTTTCATTCAAAGCTTTTAGTAGACAGTTTGGTAATGGAAGGACACATTCAAATATTGGAAAAGAATGCTCTGTATAAATAATTAATATTCTGAGAACTAACTTTGTAGTGCAGATGAGACAGCAGTGCTCTTTAGAGCAGCTGCGCAAAACATCAATGGCTCGGAAAGGAGAACAGTGCAGATTTGTGAACAAGGTCTCCAAAGAGCGTCTTACTACATTATTATGGCCAAACTGGTAATTAAAAAAGAAATTCCTCTTGCAATTGAGAAATCCCTCAAATCTCGATGATTTAGAAATATTGATCGCGCGAAACTGCCTGTGGATTATAGATCAAATACCAAAACATGGATGACTAGAGACAACATACCTGAATAGTTGAGATGCTTGGATAAAAAAATGCACGAAAATGACAACAAAATCATTCTGTTTTTGGACAACGCATTTTCTCACACAGACTTGCAGCTCAAAGATGTTACTCTGTTTTTTCCCACCAAACACTAAAACTGCGTGTCTGCCTTTGAACCAAGACATAATTCCCACGTTTTTATTTCATGTGCAGGCACTAATTGTAAAACATCTTATTTTTGAACGAAAGATTCAATTCATCGGTTGAGCTTCGTGTGGAATCATATAACGGAATCTACCACAAGGGGCAATTTATTGAAAGCAAGATTTCATTTTCCAAACAGCATTATGGAGGTCTTGTCGGAAACTGAATGTGAAGTTTAGATGCATATATTATTAAAAAAGTTGAAAAGTGTGACACTTCAGTCACAGATTATGTTGCTATTCATAGCAGTCTGGCTCTGGAAGAAGATTAGGAAAATCTTACAGATTGTGTTAAAGAAATAAAAACGTATGGAAACAGTAATGAAATGAGAAAGTATAGAGAAAATGTGACAGATAGAGATTCTGGCCCCTGTTGCGAAAACTTTGCACCAGACATTGTAAACCGCTGCGAAGCATTTTGCTGCTCGGCCTAAGTATGAATCTGATAATTCAGTTGCAAATTCACTTTGAGTAGGAAATTGTGATAGCAAAACGTTTTAAACAAACGAAAAGATTTTTATATAGTTTCTTTTTATTGGAGGTTTAAAGACCATTGTGAGCAACTCAGTGGGCTATAAAGCAGTCGCCCGCCCATAATTCAGGACCACTTGTTCCAGGGAAGGGAGAGAGCCGACGCCGATTGAAAAATACAACCCACCTCGGACAAATGACCAGAAGCCATCGATTAGACCACTGCGCCACTGGGGCGGCTTTTACGCCTTCAAAATCATAATACATACACTGATGATTCCATATTTTTCCAAGGAAACCATGTCATTATCTTTCTTACATGGCATCTTTTATGTCAAAATATGCACAAAATGTTAAATAACGCTACAAAATGTACAATGTACACCTTACAACATTGTTTGAATATAAGTTCATTGAACTGTCTTTCAGACGGCTTAACTTGATTAGCGCATTGCTTTAATTTATTTCCTATCAAAAGTGCTTAGTTATTAAACCATTCGTAATGAAAAAAATACGTGGTACGGTTTTTTTTTAAAAATACGTAATTAACAAAAATAAGTGGTACTTTTTTTTAAAATACGTAATTAAAAAAAAACGCGGTACGTAATTAAAAAAAATACGTACCTGGAAATTTCAGAAAATTCTGATTTATTGACAAACATACATGTCCCGAGCATATCCCTAAAGGAGATTTTTTTTTTCGATTGGGATTTAACGATCACCGTAAACTCAATGGATTGTAAGAAGTCGCCTGTCCCTAATTTAGGGCTACTGGTCCCAGTGAAGGAAGAGAGCCAGTGCTGTAAAACAAACAAAGCATCAATGCCTCATCGGGATTCGAACCAGGATCCCCTTTGACGAATAATCAGAAGCCCATGCTTCGTACTACTGCACCCACGGGGCTGCTGCAAGATCTTACAGTATCTCAAAGCTAAACATTATTATACCGCTCAAGTACTTGCCAACTGAAGTCCACAGCGTTAAATAATCTTACAATAGCATAAAACATCATTCCCGAGACGAGAGATTTGTCAGCATAATTGCCGTTGTCGTTTGGCTTAATCACTTTACTGGCATTAAGTAATAGTGAATTTTTTCAGACATTGAGATTTAGCAAACTATGACACAGACTGGTCTCTGATCCAAACTTATGGCCCGAGCCTAAACATAATTTTAATCAGAAATATGTCCACTAACCCGGATCAATTTGTTCTGAATGCATACTAAATTTCCAATTACATGCAATTTACGTATGTACAGGTTACGGATTAGCCAAGAATATTGATTCTATCGCACCTCATTATTGCAATTAAAAGCAATTTTTTTGTGTAAAAACGTAATACCTAATTCCTTTTGTAAAAACATCAGCGAACTTCACTTATGGATATGGGAGTACGTAAAAGAGAAAATTGTGCCTGTACATAAAGCTATTGTCATTTTTTCTTTACATACATTTATTTGATAAATAAAACATCAATTAAAATGCGTCAGATCCAGCTGAAGAAGATCAATTTCATTCAATTAGTATATTCTTGGATCGTGAACAAAATACTGACTTCGTTGCAGTGCTCCAATAAACGAAACCCACGAGAAATGCGGCCTAGGATTTCACAGAGGATTTTACATTCCCCGTAAACTGAAAAAATATTGTCTGTATGAACGCACTAATTAGAAAGCCTTCTGGTACTTAAGATGGCTCGCAAAACAAATATCATTGTTAAGCAATGAACAGTGCATTGGATATAACAGCTTGATGCAAAATCCTGAAGATCAGAAACATAGACACTAGGTAGAACAATGTTAAAGGATTTAATATGTTTACCGTAAGAGTGTGAATTCCTTTAAAGACGTGTACTCTTCAATTTTTACAGAACTTGAAGGATGTATGAATAGATTAAACATTGCAGTAGGGTACAGCGAAGAAAATCAAACGACACTTTGTCGATAACAAACGGAATTCTATCTAACTAGTCTCTCAGTTGCAGAATAACATTTTCTGTTATAGGGAAAATTCTGTGTTGCAGTTCGTTGGAGGAAAATATGTCATGTTTAATAAGCGCACAGAGTGTCTGAAACTTTCGCTGATAAGTTTGTTCTGTGTCTGATTTTAAGATGTAATACGCTCCTGGCTAGAAAAGAAAGACAAAATATGACAAATAAGTTACCTCACATGGGTGCCGCAGTAATGATTAAATAATGAGGACGATGATGTAATACACGATAAATTTAAATTCAAATCAGCTTGAGGTGTAAATTCAGGTCAGGCAAGAATGACACAAGTACGTATGCCACCTCTGTATATAGTAGAACTGTCCTCACTAGATGTCGTTAACGCAATTAGAAGTAATCAAAATGCAAAACACTAAGAAAGTGCAGCAAAAAGAGAAATTCTTCGCCAAGCAACTAAGAAAGAAGGCATTTCTTAATGTTTTATTAGAGATCATAAATTTGCATAAAAACTTCCTCAAATTTTGATATGTTATAAACAAGGTAGTGGAATTCGGAATCTGGAAATTAGCACATATAACATATATACACAAATAAAGTGCATTATTCATGCGTGCGGTAACTGTTTTATAGAACTGGAAACAATGCTGTCTCATTTGTGAATGCAGTGGATTTTTATTTTTCCGATAAGTGAATGAACATTTTCCTTGATCAAGCCTTTTTTCACACTGTTCTTTCATTCTTATCAGGTTCGGGGTCCTCGCGAGTCTTAATAACCGGTCTTGCACTATATTTATTAAAGCGGGCCGTACAATTTCCATAGCAAATTGAATGGAAACGTGCGTTAAAATCATAACCACGGTGCAAATGGTTTACTTAAAAATAAAAATAGATGCAGAATGTCTTAAGGGGAAAACTTAACAACGGTGAGGCATTACATTGTGACCACACCCAGCCTAGAGAAATAAGCGCGCATGGAAACCGAACGGTGGCGCAGGTGAAATTCACAGAGCAATATATATATACAACCCGAGGACCGGCTTGTGGTTAGTAGAGTGCTCGGTGTCAGAATGGGAAAAGCTGCCGATTTAGCGGAGTTTGATAAAGGACAATTTATGGCAAGACGACCCGGAACTACAATAGATCTCAGAAATGGCGCGGCTTGTGGTTTGTTCGCATACCTCTGTAGTGAGAACCTATCAAATGTGGTGCACAGATGGCAAAATGACGAACCGTCGTTTAGCCGTATGTCGTCAGCAGCTCACTGATGCCAAAGGGGAGCGGAGACCGTCGCGCATTGTTCGCAGTGACCGCAGGGCCACAGTACGACAAATTACCAGCAGCTACAACAGTTGTGATAAGAATAATGTGTCACAGCACAAATTTTATCGAGCCTTCTGCGCATGGGCCTGCGTATCCAAAGACCCAGCCGGGTACCAATGCTCACTGCACGTCATTGCCCACAGCACATGAAATGGGTCTATGATCATCGAGACTGGACCGTGGATGATTGGAAGAAAGTGGCCTGGTCTGATGGATCAAGATTCCTGGCGCATCACGTAGACCTCCACGCGCGGATGCGCCGATTACCAACGGAGGCTATGGCACCTGGATGCCCTGTTGGGCGGAAACAGGCTGGCGCCGGTGGTGTTATGCTGTGGGCGATGTTTGTTTAGGCCCCATTATCCAAATAACACAATCCCTGACAGCTGTCAGGTATCTGAACATCGTTGCGGGCCAAGTTCACTCATTCTTGGCAACCGTGTTCCCTGCTAGTGATGGCCATTACACTGTCAAAAATAAGTGGTGTGAATTCACGGAAAATTTCTGAAATAACGTTCAGCAAAGTTGCCGGTAGGTATCTGTCTTTTTCAGAAATTTTCAGTTTTAAAAATGGCCGTTCATTTTAACTTCCGTATTTTCACAGATTTTCCGTAGACAGAAATTCCGTTTATTTCAGAAATTTCCATTTCTGGTTTTTACGTATTTAAACTGAAATTCGAAATAACTTTTTTGAGTGTTAACTTGTGCAAAAAAGAGATAAGTAAAAGAACAGAAAGAATTTTAGTATTGAAGAAAGTCCCAACCATGTGATTGACGTATCCTGTATGAATTAATAATCAAAATCAATTAAAGACGTTGTGGGTGTGCGTGCGTCTGTGTGTGTGCGTGAGTGTGTGTGTGTGTGTGTGTGTACAACAGATAAGAATTCCCTGATCTTACTAAAATTAAGTAATCTCAGTTTCATCTGCATAACCTATAGAATATCAGGTTATGAAGATGTGATTGGCGCAGCTGACATTGTTATTTTGAAAAAAATAAGCAAGAATTATTTCCAAAATTTCCTTATGTGTGAATATGTTCCTATAGCTTTTGCTTTATTACAGCAATTATCTACACAGTCTCTCATCTAAGATAGGAAATACACGGAAATGGAGCAACGGCGTTTATTTTATTCCTTCGTCTGCCCAATCTCTCAGAATCTGTTTTGCTTTTTCAAGACGGCGAGAAATGACGTATGAGAAATTTCCTCTTTATGTTAAAAATGCCCATAAAGAAAAGGGATGAGAGAAGAAACATAAAAGAAACCGTGCATAATTTTCTTCTTCGACAAAGCTGTAGAGAAAAGCCTGTAGTGTTCCTAATTCCCTTTCTGTATAAATTGTGGCAAGTTGATCGATCACCTGACACGGTCCTTCCCGTCACTTTATAAGGAAACGCGATCCATACAGCATGTACCGGTTACTTTGCCTGTAGATGACGGCATTAATTTGCTAAATTTTAATGAAGCCTGAGCATACTGAAATTTTGAGGATTGATGAGATATTTTATTAGGAGGGATATAAGTGCATTCTAGCTGTTGCAGCTTTTCTCATCGTCGCGTAATTTTGCAAAATTCATCTACTAACCACCTAGTAGGATAAAATTAATCATACATTTGTAGTTGACGTTTGAAGTAAAAATACTCAGTTCCTTGAACACGTAATGTAGGGCTTCAAGTTTCGTTTTAAAAGATATTATTTTTCCGGGTTTCATTTTTGTTTGTTTGACAATATTTTTATTGGCACTAAAAGCAATATTCCTATCATATGAGTGAAAATATTAGAAAATCTGTCTCACAGGCATCCATGTAAAATTTCGATTTATAACGGAAGACGTCAGGTAGCTACTAAAGTATATGCAAAAATAAAACCTTTTAGATATATAAAAGCATTGCATAGGAAAGTATGAAAATTTTGCAGGTGAGAATACTTTTTCCAAAGCAAGGGTAAATAATATCCATTGTTGGTTATATTGTCAAGCAGGAATTAATTTTAAATTTTTCATGAAACAGAGAAGCCTTTTTTTGCTATTGTTTTACAAAATTTCTAGACGTGATGTGCTTTTAAATATTTCAGATGATGTGAAGAGTCTCAGCTAAAGAACAAAACATCGAAGAGTAAATAATAACGAGGAGTATTTCATTTAGCGGTGGATTGCGTGTACGAAGCAAAACGAACTATAATAATCAAGGAGCTCGTTTATTTGTAAGTACTAAAAAGCTGAAACTCCTCATACATCGCTGCCCACGAAATCATTATTTTGTGTGGTGATAAACGAACCCGGTGAGCAATCCTAAGGACTGTAACCAGTAGCTCGTCCCTAATTTTGAGCTATTGGTTTCAGGGAGGGGAGAAAGCCAGTACAGTAGGAAAAACTTGCATTTACTACTGACGAACGGTTAGCATCAAGCGCTTGCACTACCTTGCCACCAGAGCTGCTGCCGGGCTTTGAAAAGAACGTTATTGGAAGTTTCACTTGAGCTTAAACTTGTTGCACTGCATGTTCACACAGCTGAGTCTCAGAAAGGTAAGTACCACTTTAGTTGTCGAAGGCTGACAATAATTACCGCACTGTTTTCGAACGGAAGAGTAGGAGGGCTATGTATCGACTATACTTCACAAAGCTATCTAATCTAGATTACTTGTCTTCATAAACGCTGAAAATGTCGAGTGGATATCTACACATCTCAGATGAACGGTCTACAGTTGTTTATCTGCTGTCCAGAAACTTCAATAATTTGAGCACCGAGAAATTATCTCGTCTAGAACTTTTCCAGCATCTGAAAGTGTCAAGAAATCTTCTATTCAAATAAATGGATGTCATTTTTGTTAGAGTTATATGAATCCACATACTGTGTTAGCGATTAAAGTTCAGTAAATTATTTTAATAACAAGGAAACTGAAAATACTTCAGTATACAGAAGCTACTAAGGTCTGAGGCTGAAATATCTCTTTCTTTCTTTGCATTTGATCTTCATCTTTGCTTATGTATTCAAGATGTCAAAATCTCTGCCAGAATCGAAGGCGGTCCGATGAAACCTTAATTAACGTGCATCGCTAATTTTTGAACAGCTGAAATGATTAAAATGTTCTTACTACTCATGTGAAAGCTATCAATTGGCATTTTCTTGCAATCAACAGATTTTCAAATAGTTGGAGAACAAACGTTTCCCGGTGATAGAAACCAGATTTGCTGACATCATATTTGACGTTCGTGCAACACCATTTGCAAGCGTCGTACCACCGTCAAAAAGGAGACGTGCTCAAGGCGCACTTCTGACATAGTTACAGACATGAGAACTTTCCCAGGTTTCGAAGATTTCACAACGCGAAGAATGATAGCACAGATTGTTGGAAGGCCACACCAGTCGTTAGAATTCAAAGCAGGAAAAACCTCATACAGAAGCGAATGTACAAGTTCTTCCTTATCATATGTAACAGCTGAAGACAAGACTGCAAGTTTTCTACGACAACATATTGCGCGTGGACATTATGCCAGGCGAACTGTGCGAACTGTCTTCACAATTGCGACAAGGTTCGTTCAGTTTCTCACAACCAAACAGACGGTACTATTATTAAAGTTGGTATCTTCGACCAATGGTTTATTACAGGGCTTGTGATCATGCGGAATCAAGAAAAATCTTTATAAGGGAAGGATATGCCTTCACACCGTGGAGAAAAACGTCCAGATTAGTTCACCCTACAATCATGATACGTTCTTACTTTTCTTTCTGAAGTGTGCCTTGTACCCGAGTGTGAAAAAGTAGTGGTAAATCAGAATAAAGCATCCGACCATAAGTCTCGGTCAAACGCACGCCAACTACTGGAAGAGAAAACTGGAGTATATGATATCCCCTCCTAGTATATTCCCGTGAAGGCGCCGAAGAGTCTCATACTGTGAATTATTAGACTTTTGGACTGGTGAAAAGAGTCCCCAGGAAATCTGCCTGGGTTTAGGAATTGACTCAAAGAAGATTGAGAGAGCTGAACCTCTACACCCTTTATAATGGCTTTTTGCGGTGTAAAATGCAAAGTCGGGCAACAGTTCAACATAAATACCATCAAACCAAACCGATAGAATCTTGCGTCATATTATATGAACCTGTTACGGCCGATGGAAAGTAACCCCATGGAACGCGTTTGAAGTTTTTAGCTTAGTAGGGGCTGCGCCTCTAGGCTCCCTACGCTCGTTTCCAGAGTAGCGCTCGGGCCCTGCAGCCCGATCTCCAAGTATATCACATGAAATAAAAACTGGAAAATTCATATAAATTTCAATTTTTGTTGCATATCTAAACAAATAAGGCTTGTTATACCGAAATTTCAAAGGTTTTTTTCATTGTCACTAATTTTTGGAGGGTCGGACTTTTTGTCGTTTGAACTTACAGCAATTACTAAATTTGCCACCAAGAAAAAAAAGCGGTCCAAAAAGCATTACCATAAACCGTTAAGGTGGACGTCAAGTAATTTTGCTTCCTATACTTCCAAGAGAAAAACTTTTGTGCACATTTTCTTCACAATTATTGTGCTCCCAAGGATGAAAATTTGAACATCGATTAAAATAACTTCATATTCTAACTTGGAATACTTAATATTTTCTAAAACATAACCATAATTATAATAAAAATCAATAACTTTTCCTTTGGTGGTATTGGAACCAGAAAATAGATGGCGCGATTTGTACTTTGATGCCGTCAGTACGGAAACAAATTTTGGATTACATAATTATGGTTATGTTTTAGAAAATATTAAGTATTCCAAGTTATAAAATGAAGCAATTTTAATCGATGTTCAAATTTTCATCCTTGGGAACGCATTAATTGTCCAGAAAAAACATGGCGCGACCTGTTCTTTGAGAATGTAAGTAGACAAAAAAATGTTGGATTGCATAATTATGGTTATGTTTTAGAAAATATTAAGTATTCCAAGTTATAAAATGAAGCTATTTTAATCGATGTTCAAATTTTCATCCTTGGGAACGCAGTAATTGTGAAGAAAATGTGTACAGACGTTTTTCTATTGGAAGTATAAGAAGCAAAATTACTTGACGTCTACCTTAAACAACTGAGATGGCTTTACCAACAAAACATATGCATAACAAATTCTCTGCGTCACCATGGCAGCAGGTCACGGGACCGGTATGTTCTTCTGTGGTTACCGTGAAGACAGACAAGCCGTCCGTTTCTTTCCTTTGCGTCTTTAAAAAATGCTTCAAAATCAGAAAATGACTTTTTCTTAAAAATGTTTTGGAAAAAAGGGACAATAGTTGTACGTTTATGCTGTAAGAATTGCAATGCGTTATGATTTATAGTTTGCCATATATCCGTTTTTTGAAATGGGTTCCATCGCGAAATAGAGAATTTTGTGAAATTTTGAAATTTAATTTCTCATAAACTAAATCGAAATTCAAAAAAAGGGCGACGAGGTGCAAAAATTCGGTCATGGCACTACATGTCTACAAAGTTTCATGGTTCTGTTGCTGTTAGTGCGTCCGGAACGCGACCTGATAGCACTTTTTTGCTTACCTTAACTTTGAAATACAATAGCTCTTGAAGTATCGCCAGAATCGGGAAACTGTTTATTTCAGCGTGTTTTACAAACAGTTCGCTACAAACGATGTAAATTTCATATTTTTGTGTTCAATACGTTTTGCGCTGCGAGCTAGAAAAGCATGAGTGTCGCAAAATTTCTAAAACAGCGGCGGCAGTTACTTTTTTTTAGAATAGAGAATCAGTGGAAATGTATTAAAGCGGTTCAACGTCATTTAATGGATCATTGAAAACAGCAAATAAAATGAAGATTTATTACAATATATCACACGAAGAACTCTTTCCAAATGCAGTACTGATAACGTTACACGCTACCGCCTTGTTCATTGTAAATTAAAAAGCGTCTCAAAAGTAAGTTATTAACTCTCTTCAGCTATTCACCTATGGCTAAGCAATATCGATTTCTGCAGATTAATGAAAACTGTTAACAATGCAGTAGAGTCCGGCCAATTAGGCCATCGGTTAATCGGGGCAGCCGTTTATTTGGGGCAATTCTCGACTAGCTCTTTGGGATAAAGCTTGACATAAATGGGGCAGCCGCTTAATTGGGCCAAAATGTTCGAGCCCCGATATCCAGTTAAACGGAATCTACAGTATATGCAGAAACGATTTGTGTCAAATATACGAGATTTTACGATGTTTTTATTGCCCTGTTGTACTCATGAAGAGTGAAAAGACAAGTTTATCCGTGTCCCCTCACTTCGGAGTAAGGTGCTCTCCCAACTGAGGTACGCGGACAGAATGTCTCGTTGCAGATCTGTCGTCTTGACACATGTTTTCACCGTTGTAGTACGTCACATCATCTCCTTCTTAATTATTTTTTTCTTTGAAGCAAAGTGGGAATTTTTCATTAGTTCCAAACAATGTGTGGAACAAACATCACACATTTTTCGAAGGACTCAACGGCCAGTGGATCCATTTTCCACAATCGGGCGCCAATGTGAAAACACAAGTATGTTTGCGACGGGCGCACTCACTCCGGAGTTCAAATAACTTTATTGGTATAAAAACACTATACACAACGAGACTAACACTTATTTCTCAAACCAAAAAACTTTGTGACAGAAATGAAATAAACAAAGTGATGACTAGATAAAAGGATGAACAGATAAAAGCACGATAAAACCATCTCAAAAATGCATAAAAAGGCACTAGTCACAAAACGTGTTATTTGAAATCAAAAGGTAAATAAAATATGTAACAATACAACTCAAAATTCGACAATAAAAGAAAGAAATCCAGGGGAAAAAAACACAATTGATACACTGAAATAAAAAAAACCAGGAGCAGAGGCCAAACTGTAGAGAAAAACAGTACTGGAAAACAGCACCTAAAGAGTCGCGTGGGCCAACTGCTCCAGGCGGACTGATTAAAAAAACAAAAAAAAAACCGCAAAGGTACACGATAAGAACTTACACACAGAAACACAACACTAACTAAAACAAGGGGAAAACAGCAAAAAGCACGACGGGAAAACACCGAACAAATTACAACAGGCTGAACAAAACATAACGCAAGATGCAGAAATAGGTGTAAGGACAATATCATAGAAAATGAACACAAACGAGAAAAACAACCGGTTGTACCATATAACCCTCAGTAAAAGAAACACAATCGATGTTAAGCGTGAAAGACCACACTTTGCAAGGGTTGTTGAAAACTAGTAAACATCACTCAGTAAGTAGTGGAACAGAAGTACGGTGCAATCTCAGTGTAAAGAAAGGACATTCAATTACAAAGCTCGAGAGCGTCGAGCGAAAGCACAACGCGCTAGCACACATAGCAAGACACTAAACAAAGAAAAAAAACTGAGAGAAAAGGCATGAAATTCAACGCAATAACAACGATATACAAAACAAATAGCAATAAAATAAAAAGACCAAAAATCACAATGCGAAGGTAAAGTGCTGGCGTATAGCAACGGGTAAACGCTCTCTCGAAGAAGTAGTATGTAAAGCAAAGGCATACAAAACGGGAAAAACAACAATGGCATGTACAAAGGTTGAAACAATATCAGACCATACAGAGAGAAGAGTAATCACGGAAACACCCGTGCAAGCAATAACAATCTTCGCTAAACATAAATAGCCAGCAAAATTTTAGTGCAATGACTGCAAATATGGAAGACGAAACGCGAACAAGAGAGTCAACATATTAACTAATAAATCCTTAGTACATCACAGTAATATAAGGTAGCAAATTCACGATAAAGAGAAAGGGCAACACCAAACGATATATCATTGCGGAGAAGGAGCGTCAGATCATCGGCGTAAGCAGAAAGAACGACACAGTGATGCCGTGTGGACGCAACCCCACGAGGAATACCAGAAAGCAAATTAGATCGAAGACGGATTAGCAGAGGTTCAAAACAAAGAGCAAACAGTTGACCCGACAGAGGGCAAACCTGCTGGATCCCGTTTGCGAAAGGAATGGTAGCAGTCATTAAGGTAGAGGTTCGAATCCGGAAAGTGGAGTGAGAATAGAGATTAAAAAGAGCTTGACAAAAGATAGGAGGAAAACCAAAATGACGAAGGGTAGCAAAGAAATAAGAATGGTTAATGGAGTCAAAGGCCTGTTTCTGATCAATATTAAAAATAGCAAGAGGTTCGCATAGACGGGAAACCAGAGAGTACAAGTTACGAATGGTAGAAATGTTATGGGCAATGGAGAATGAGGGGATAGTATAAGTCTGGTCAGGATGGATTAAATGTTGAAGAACAGGATTAAGTCGAAGAGCAAGAATTTTAACGAGGATTTTGTAATCAGTGTTTAGTATAGAAATGGGAAGCCAGTTAGAAAAGAGACCAAGGTTACCACATTCCGGAATTAGTCGAAGAAGAGCAAAAGAAAAGTCAGAAGAACAGAAATCAGGAGAGGAGAAAATAGAACTATAGGAAGCAACAAGAAGAGGAAGAAGGGCAGGAAGAAATGTCTTATAGAAGGAAAGTGAAAGACCGTCCGCACCAGGAGCGGATCGATCATTAAGACTGGAAATGGCAACACGAACTTCTGAAGGTGAAATAAGAGAATCCAAGGCTACGGAAAAACCGGAAGGAACCTGAGGCAGATTACTCAAAAGAGGATAATTAACCGCAGAAGGCAGGTTCTGAAAGCAAAAGCGCTCACAAATGCGAAAGGGGTCTGTAACAATAGAACCGTCCGGCAACGAAAGGAAGCAGAGAGTATTACCTTTAGCACGATGTTCCTCTAGGAGCTTCGGGTTCTGGAAGGGATCATCGTGAAAACGTAATTGGGAAAATTTTAATCGACTAAGAGCCGAAGAAGCAAAAAAAGTCAAAAGATTGCAAAGGCGAGTTTGGTAAATGGTATAAGACGGATCAGCAGGAGAAAGAAACTGTAATTTACGTCGAAGAGTGGAAAGATCTGCAAGTCGTTGGGCGCGAGAAGAAAAGGAAAATTGGCGAGCAAAGGAAATAATATCAAGTTTCGTGGAGAGCCACAGAGCTGCTGGGTCGACCGATGAAGAAATCAAACTGACAGAAGAGGAAATAATCGAATGGATTTGGGCAATGAAGGCAGGATGAGTCAAATAACAATCGTCCAGAAACCAAACCGTGGAGGGGGACAGCAGAAAAGGCACTAAAAAACGTAAAAGCACAGGGCGATGGTCAGAAGAAACAGAGGGATGGTGAGTAACTTAAACAAGGGAGGAACGAAGGAAACTAGAAACGTAAAAGCGATCAAGACGAGCTGCAACACAACGTGAAGCGTCAGGGGAAACCAGGAAAAACACGGGCTTGGGGGTAAAGAAAACGAAAGGCATCCAGAAGATCAAAATTAGCAATAAGCTGAGAAAGTTGAGAGGAGAGATCAAGACGACTCTCGGAAGAGCCATCACGATCGAAACCAGGTTGAATAGTACAGTTAAAGTCACCGGCCACTATGACAACATCAGAGGACGGAAAAAGAGAAAGAATGGAGGTGAGATGCTGGACAAGATCATCAGCATCAGCAGTAGATTGTGGAACATGAACATTAACAAGATGAATACGGTAGGAACAATAAGTAAACGAAATGCATTGAAAGGAGCCCAGCAGACTCTGCAACTCAACAATATCGGAAATTTGAGTATAAAAATGAGAATGAAACGCTATTGCCGTACCGGAGCCAAAACGGGCTCGGTAGTTGTGGAAATAAACGTAGGGCCAGCGCCTCCAGCGAGAATACGCGATCTCCGAGGTACAGTTCGTCTCCAGGAGCAGGAAGGTATTCGCCCCCAGGCACCGAACGTCCCCGAAGACCAACTCATTCGCAGCGGAAGACGCCAAGCCTCGACAATTAAAGCTAATCACCTGTAGTGCAGACATCACCGGGGGGGGGGGGGGGGGTTCGGCTGCAACTATCCCTCCAGCTCTACCTTTAAAATACAAATTAAATAATCCAGACGGTGAGCGTAAAGCTCCGTCCCATCTGACAACATAATATTAGTCAAAAGTTGGTGAAGTTGGACCAATTGAACAATCATTTCGGGAAGCTTAGACATCTTAGATTTAATACACGGCAAAGTGATAAGCTTCGCTCGCCGAGGTTTAGTAACCAGGGCGAGGAGATCAAGGAAAGTTAGAGGCGCCATAGGAACTTCAAATTCCCTGAACATTGAGCGAATTTGCACCAGAAAAGAGGTTGAGGTTTCATCATCAGAATCAGCCAACTGAGGATCGGTAGTGTCCAAGAAAACAACGTCCATGGCGTCGTCATCCTGTCGGCAGGCATAGCGGTTTTCAGTTGACAACAGAGAGTGGTGAACACACGGACTAGGTAGTCCTGACTTGGAACTAGCCGGCTTCTTGGAGCGAAGCCGCTCAGAAGACCGGGAAGAATGAGTAGACAACGCAGGTGAGCTGGGCTGCTTGTTGCGTTGCAACTTAGGGGCAGAAATCTCCAGAAACTGCTGAATCGAAGGATACTGAACAGGATCCACAGCAGTAGGCATCAGAACAGGCGGAACAGCAACAGATGGAAGAGAGCCGATAAACGGGGGAAGAGTCACAGGAACAGGTTGTGGTAGAGATATAGTGTCTTGAAGTGAAGAGGCCGGCACGTCAGCCGCTTGGACGGAGGCCGGAGATTCCGGATAAACAGCAGTTAAGGAACTGTGTCCAGCACCTAAGGTATTGTGAGGTCACGCTGAACAGCGAAAAGCTGGAATATATAGGTAGGAGCCTCAGTGATGAGTTCAATGTGTAACGTACCAGGAGATGTGACGTACCTGCCAGAAGGACGCACACGACATAAAGGCAGATAGGAATCAGAATAAAACGTCCGCGTAGCTCAATTGATAGAGTGACTTATTCCGGAATGAGGGGATCCGGGTTCAAATCCTGGCGCGGATACAGAAATGACGGAGAAATTTACTTCGTTATAATGGCGCCCGAACTATCCGGATGACCCGACCGTTCAAAATCTCGCATTGGTGTGATGTTCTTTCCACACCGCGAGATAGGAAAAATAAGAGAATCCCTTCTCCAGCACTTCAAAAAGAAATATTAATAATAATAATAAGGGGGAGATGAGGTAACGTACCTGCCAGAAGGACGCACACGACATAAAGGCAGATAGGAATCAGAATAAAACGTCCGCGTAGCTCAGTTGGTAGAGTGACTTAGTCCGGAATGAGGGGATCCGGGTTCGAATCCTGGCGCGGATACAGAAATGACGGAGAAATTTACTTCGTTATAAATGGTTTTCGCGCGATTGACAATAGCCTGTGGGGTCGGAAATATGACTCGATATTGCTGACGTCCACCCTGAACATGTTTCAGGGGAGAGCCTCTGGCAGCAGCTGACAAATATTTCGTTGTCCCCACAACTCGATAAAGGGTGGTAAATGCATCCAGTAATAAGGTATCAGGAACTGCAGTCAGGATCGGACACACGGTGACTGTAACTGGTATTTGAGAGGCAGCAATAGGTTGTAAGTGAATAGCTCCAATATCAATGCCAGAAGCGAGGACCTTGTCCACAGCTTTTTGGTGTGTAAAATGCACTACAACACCCCCTCCCAAGCTGATAATAGATACAATACTCTCCCCTGGAACGACTTGGGAAACCGCATCCAAATAAATGGGGAAGGGGGTGTCACGCAAAGAAGGTATAAACACACTTAAAAAGAGAGCTGATGAACGTTCTTTACCTTGTGGACTATCTGGTGGTAACGTAATCCTCAGAACAGAATCAATTCGAGCGAAAGCTAGTTGCGACGAAGTAGTAGCGGTCGTGGAAGTGGAAGCACTGCCCAAAGTATGGGCATAAGAACGTGAGGCACTGAGAACATTCGATTCGGTTGTGAACACTTGGGTGGGCAGAAGCGCGTTCGTCACAGACGTGGCATTACTGTGTGACAAAACTCAAGCCATGGTGGTAGTACAAGCCGTCGAAGACGAAGACAAGGTACATGCAGTAGAAAGCTCAGCTCGAGACGTAGCGCTTAAAGGAACATTGGCAGTAGCCAGCTTATCTACAACCGTGTAAAGCAGGAGTGCTGCAGCTTGCAACACTCAACAAAAACAAAGAAATTAAGCTAAAGGTGCACTCCTGGCACCCAGCCTCACAGCTAGTGAGGAAAGATAACAAAACAAGCAACGTACAACTCACGCTGGCAAGAAACAAACGAAAAAAACTCAAGATCAACAAGCAATCTAGTCTTAACTCAGGAGGTCAAACAAATGCGACCTTCCTGCACGCCGGAAGAAGTCGCTCTCCCAACTGAGCTACGCAGACAGAATGTCTCGCTGCAGATTTGTCGTCTTGACACATGTTTTCACCTCTGCAGTACGTCACAGAAGTGTGGTTCAGAACATGTTTAATCCATACAAAGTTCTTCTTCTGAAATGACTGATTTTTGCAAGCATAGCATAATTATTTTAAATTCTTGTTATCTTGAAGGTCTCCCACTCATCCAAACGTTTCGCTCATCAACAAGATTGCAGCCGAAATTCAAATTTTAAAAACGGTGACGCATAATCTCTTTTCTACTGTGTCTTCACGCAAGGACTTCTTGAATCTCTTGCCACATGATTTTAACTAAGCTGCAGTTTGCACTGGGTTCCCTGTTTTCGAAACTAGTGCATTATCGCTATCACATTTTCAATTCCATGGCATGAGGCCATTTTGTTTGCGACATGGAGATTACTGTCGTCGATGGCTTTCTAAAACAGCATGCCGCCAGTTTCTTGTGACATGGAGATTATGGGATCGATGTCTTTCTAAAATAGCTTTCATTGCAAAACGTTTACTAGCAGTTTTCCAGTCATAGTTAACGATAAGGTGCATATCGTATCGAAAACAGTAGGCCTTTGTTTCAACGAAATAATGTGTTCTGAGTATTTCAGTACGAATCATTCCTCTCACGCCCAGATAAACTTTCAATATTATAATTTATCAGCACACATTATTACCTGCTTAAAAAGTTCAACGTCATAGCACTCAGCTTTATTTTAAAGGAAACGCATTTATCGGCATTATTAATGAAGAAGCGATATTCAAAATTCCTTGATTGTTACAAAAACAGTTTATCAGCTGACTTTTCTTAATCTCAACCTTCTTACTTGAGATGAAGTATTGGGTGATAATATTTTTTATTGGAGGTTTAACGACCACCTTGAGCAAATCAATGGACTATAAGCAGTCACCCGTTCCTAATTTAAGGCAACTGGTTCCAGGGAAGGGAGGGAGCCACCCGGATCCCTTTCGGACGAATTATCAGTAGCCATCGCTCAAACCACTGTGCCACCTGGGCGACGGGTCGTGACATCACCAGTTGTAATTAAAACTACACAATTTAGATACATCCTACACACTGGATTCGAAAAAGGGCCAAACGCCAGTTGATTCTTTCATTTTTATTTATTTATTTATTTATTTATTTATTTTGTAAAATTCAGTTCTCACTTGACAAAATAGGTGAGTTCAGAAAAACATCCACATCACGCGAAATTGCGAAATGCGGGTAAGGTAATTTTGATATAAAATATAGTTGTCGCCATTATTTCAACCATTCAATTTTCATTTTATCTTATTTCGCTTTTGTTCAGTTATGATATTTAGTTTTATATTATGTTTTCGTTTCCCTTATATATTTTTATTATATATACAAACGCCCTTATATATTTTTATTATATATACATTGAAGAGCAATTGAATTAGAGACTGCTGGCGTTATGCAAATGTGGCGCTAATGGCGGCCCTATGGAAACGACATGACGTATGCAGCGATCCGACAATATAAGGAGTAATGCGACGGAAATCAGTAAGAGTCTGACGCAGTATGGGTAAGGCGAATGATCTAAACGCATTTGATCGTGGGCAAATTGCCGGGGCCCGACGAATTTGTCACTCCATCTCGGAAGTCGTGCAGGCACTGGGATTTTTACGAGCCACTGTGTCACGGGTGCACCGTGAGTACATCAAATCCGGTAAAACCATCCCGGCAAGGGCCAACTGCCGTGGACAACAGCGTGTGGATTAGTGGGGTCATCGTCGGCTTGCTCGCATTGTAACAGCTGATAGACGGGCCACAGTGGAAGAAATCACTCGGCAATTTAACGCTGGTGCACAAAAACGTTAAGCAGCCACACCATCCAGAACCATCTCCTCTACAGAAACTTTCGTCCCACGAGGGTACCGCTGCTAACCGCACATCACAGGATGCAAAGATCAGCATGGGCGCGGGAACATCGCCACTAGACCCTAGACATGTGGAAAAGTGTTGCCTCGACTGATGAGTCGAGATTCACGTTGGTACATGTGGATGGCAGGATACGAGTGCGGCGCAAACCACAGGAAGCAATGGATCCTTCTTGCCAGCAGGGTACTCTTCAATCCTGTGGGGGTGGCATTCTCGTCGATGGAATGTTTACTGAAATAGGACCCCTGGTACGTGTGACATCGTCCCTCACAGGTCTACGTTACCGGGATATCCTGGACGACCATTTGCTCCCGTTTGTGCGTCTTCGACACCCCACTGGGGACCTCATCCTGCAACAAGACAATGCACCGTGCCATCGCTCCCGAATTGTATCCGAATGATTGGATAAACCTTCCACCGACGTGACCTCGCTTTCTTGGCCAGCTAGGTAACCTGACCTCAATCCCATCGAGCACATCTGGGATGCCATTGAGAGAGATGTCCGAGATCAAATCTTCGTGAACTGTGGGAGCTTGTTCAGGGGTTGTGGATCCGTATGGCTTCGCAACGCTTCCGGTATTTTGTTGAGTCCATGCCGAGACGAATCGCCTCCGTTATCAGGCTGAAAGGTGGTGCTACACGTTACTAGACCGGCATCTCTAATTCAATTGCTCTTCAGTGTATCTCTATATATATAAAAGTGAAAGTTTGTATGTTTGTTTCGCATACGTTCCTGAACGGTTTGATGGTTTTGCACCAAAATTGGCATACATACTCTTCATCGCCCAGATTAAAATACAGGCTGAACGATTTTTAGAAATTGCATCCCTAAGAAGATCAAATGCGCTTTTACGGGGCTCTCTATAGACTGGGTGCAAGTCGGCTGCTGCGGTATTACTCCGCGTGTCAGAGCAGCGGTCGTCAGGTGACGCCTCACTCCTCGCAAGCTTCCGCGGTCCAGGCATACGGGAAAGAGTTCGATTTTTGAAATCACAACGCACCGGCGGAATATATTTTCATAAGTATTGTTTGTTTATGTTACCATGGAATTTTCTTTGTAAGGATTAGGTTTCATTAGACTCCCAATAATTGGCGCAGGAGTCTCAAATAAGGGTGGAGCTACAGATTCCCACCAATAGGCGTGATTCTCTCAAATAGCATCAAGGTTAAGTTGAAGTTAAAACAGACGGTCTTCTTCATACATAAAATTTAAATACAAGATTAGTATTGGCATTAGTACAGATAAAAAAAACTTCCCAACGGTGAAAGAATTATCCGAATGGGTTTAGTTTTCGAGATTAGTAAAAACAACTCCGTATATTATCGTGAACTACTTTCTTTCACGTTGGGTGTGATCAGGTTGTATGTAAACAAAGCGGAACGATACATGGAAATTGGAAACTACTTGAAAGCGATGTTATTCGGTAATACAGCCAAACATAATAAAAAATAATAATAATAATTAAAAATAAATAAACGAAATAGCCTATGTCCTCCGGATAGCTTCCCAACGGTGAAATAATTATTCGAATCGGTTTAGTTTTCGAGATTAGTAAAAACAAGAAAGATGACACCATATTATTGGTGTAATAAGCACGTATTTTGAATTCGTTCTGACACAAATTAAATTTATCAAAGCTATTCGAAGTCAATGGAACCGGTATGGAAAGCAATAGTATCTGACGGAAGAATGAAGTTTTTCAATCGGGTTTTTAATCCTTCAGATATTGCTGTAAACGGAATCGTGAGCTTCGCCCTCTGGTTGCAGACTTGTACGTTAAGACAAGCATGAATTTATATGAGAAACATTTCGCATCGAAAACGCTCTCCAACACAGAAATAATTTTTCAAATCGGACTCTTAGAAACAGAGATATCGACAAAAATAAGATGTGACTTTACTTCCCCTGGTGGGAGAACCATGTATTATTTTAGGAAGAAAGTATTCTCAAAAAGATTTTCCATATGAGCGGTATCAGTCCAAGAAAAAGAAATTGAGTCGAAGCAGAAATTAACACTTATGTCCCCTGGTGGCCAAACCATTCTTTACCAAACATTAGAAATTATGTGAAAAATATTTTCCATCAAGTCTTGTATGCGATACAGGAAGAAATTTTCAAATTGGAGTTTTAGAAGCAGAAATAACGCAGAAAACGCAATTTGCCTTTGTGCCCCCGAGCGGAAAGTCTATGATTTACTTGAAAATTTTGAATTTTTAGGAAAAACATTTCGCATCGGAAACACTATCCAACAAAGAAAGAATTTTCCAAATCGGACTCCTAGAAGTAGAGATATTGACAAAAATAAGATATACATCTACACACCAGGCGTAGAAACCATGCATTATTTCAAGAAGAAAATGTTCCTGAAACGCTTGTCGACATGAGTAGTATCGTTCAACAAATGACTTTTTTTTTAATCGAAATTTCAGAAGCTCATATTTTGCTGCAAATACATCAGAAGCGGAAATTAGGACTTACGCCACCTGGTGGCCAAACCATTTTTATAAAAATTTGAAATTATGTGCAAAGGATTTCCCATCAGGAGCTGTATCCGGTGCAGAAAGAATTTTTCAAATCGGATATTTAGAAGCAGAGATATGGGGGAAAGCAATTTTCTTTTACGCCCATAGGGGAAAGTGTATGAATTGTTGAAAATTTTCAAATTATATGAAAAATACGTCACACTGAAAACATTATCTAATAAAGAAGGAATTTTCCAAATCGGACTCCTAGAAGTGGAGATATTGACAAAAATAAGATATATATCTACGCCACCTGTCGTAGTAACCATGCATTATTTTAAGAAGAAAATGTTTCTAAACGGTTTATCGACATGAGTTCTGTCGGTCTACAAACGAGGTTTTTTTTCATTCGAGAATTTAGAAGCTCATATTTTGCTGCAAATGCATCAGAAGCGCAAATTAAGATTAACGCCCCCTGGTGGCCAAACCATTTTTTTACAATAATTAGAAATTATATGCAAACGATTTCCCATTAGAAAAGCTGTATCCGGTGCAGAAAGAATTTTTCAAATCAGAGATTTAGGAGCAGAGATATAGGCGGGAAAGCAATTTGCCTTTACTCCTCCTAGCGGAAAGTCTATGAATTACTTGAAAATTTTCAAATTATGTGAAAACCATGTCACACTAGAAACACTATCCAACAAAGAAGGAATTTTTCAAATCGAACTCCTAGAAGTAGAGAAATTGACAAAAATAAGATATATATCTACGCCCTCTGGCGTAAAAACCATGCATTATTTTAAGAAGAAAATGTTACTGAACGGTTTATCGACATGAGTACTATCGGTCTACAAACGACGTTTTTTTCAATCAAGATTTTAGAAGCTCATATTTTGCTGCAAATGCATCAGAAGCGGAAATTGAGATTAACGCCCTCTGGTGGCCAAATCATTTTTTCACAAATTATTTGTAAACGATTTCCCATCAGGAACTGTATCCGGTGCAGAAAGAATTTTTCAAATCGGAGATTTAGAAGCAGAGATATAGGGGGAAACGCAATTTACCTCTACGCCCCCTAGCGGAAAGTCTATGAATTACTTTCAAGTTTTGGATTTATATGAAAAACATGTCACACGGAAAGCACTATCCAACAAAGGAGAAATTTTTCAAATCGGACTTCTAGAAGTAGAGATATTGACAAAAATAAGATATACATCTACGCCACCTATCGGAGAAACTATAGAATATTTTAAGAAGAAAATATTCCGAAAAGGTTTATCGATGCAAGTGGCATTAGTCCACGAAAGAATTTTTTCAATCGATATTTTAGAAGCTCAGATTTTTTGGTAAATATATCAGAAGCGAATATTAACGCTTATGCACCCTGGTTGCCAAAGTATTCTTTACGAAAAATTTGAAATTTTATACAAAATATTTTCCATCTGGAGGTGTATCCGCTGAAGAAATTGTTTTTCAAATCGGAGTTCTAGAAGAAGAGTTATTGGGGAAAATGTAATTTAATTTTACGCCCCGTAGCGGACAATCTATGCGTAATTTGAAAAAGTAACTACACTGACGGGAAAAAAATTCCAACACCGAGAAGGGGTTGTGTTAGATAAACGACAGTTGGTAGGCGGTGAGAGTACATCTGTAAGATGACGTCTATGCAAATTTCGCGCTCGGCGCATACGTGAGGCGCTAGTAGCGCCCCTCGGAACATGCAAAGCAAGTTTGCTGTAAATACGCGCTGTAACGTTCGTAAGCGTTAGTTATCATTGAGATTCGACGTAGTGTGTTGATGTTCGCCAAGAATGCCTTTAAGAAGACGAAGAAGCCATTATCAACAGCTCACGGAGTTTGAACGAGGTCGTGTAATAGGGCTACGAGAAGGTGGATTTTCTTTCCGCAATATTGCAGAACGACTTAGCAGGAATGTAGCCACCGTGCATGATTGTTGGCAGCGGTGGTCAAGGGAAGGTACTGCCTCAAGAAGACCGGGTTCCGGCCGTCCACGTGGCACTACTGAGAGAGAAGACCGCCGTGTACGGCGTATGGCCGTGGCTCATCGTACTGCGTCTGCGGCAGCAATTTGAGCTGCAGTTGCCACCACAGTGACACAACGAACTGTTACAAATCGGTTACTTGAAGGACAGCTCCGAGCCAGACGCCCTGTAGAGTGCATTCGACTTACTCCAAACCACTGCCGTTTGCGACGTCAGTGGCGTCAAGCTAGAGCTCCTTGGAGGACGGAGTGGAGATCTGTTGTGTTTTCTGATGAAAGCTGGTTCTGCCTGGGTGCTAGTGATGGCCGTGTGTTGGTTTGAAGGAGGCCAAGTGAGCGCCTGCAACCAACCTGTCTGCAGCCGAGACACACTGGACCTACACCTGGAATTATGGTCTGAGGAGCAATTTCCTATGACAGCAGGAGCACTCTCGTGGTTATCCCACGCACCTTGACGGCACAGTTGTACGTCGGTCTGGTGATTCAACCTGTTGTGCTGCCATTCATGAACAGCATTCCAGGGGTGTTTTCCAGCAGGATAACGCTCGCCCGCATACCGCTGTTGTAACCCAACATGCTCTACAGAGTGTCGGCATGTTGCCGTGGCCTGCTAGATCACCAGATCTTTCACCAATCGAGCACGTATGGGACATCATTGGACGACAACTGCAGCGTCACCCCCCCCCCAACCAGCATTAACCGTCCTTGTATTGACCGACCAAGTGCAACAGGCATGGAACTCCATCGCACAAACAGACATCCAGCACCTGCACGACACAATGCATGAACGTTTGCGTGCTCGAATTCACCATTCTGGCGGTTACACCGGTTATTAATGTACCAGCATTTCACATTTAAAATGGCTCTTCTCGCGCTTACATTACGCTGTGATCTTGAAACCTTAATCGATTAAATATGTTACCTATACAAATGTATTGCCGCCTTTTCATTAATCTTTTCATTCAAACTATTTTTTTTCGTGGTGTTGGGATGTTTTTTTCGTCAGTGTATATCTAAAATACTCTTCGACATAAATGGAATCGAAAGATAAAAGAACTTTTTCAATCTGATGTTTAGAAGCAAATATGTGGATTGAAACGTAGTTCTGAATTCGACATCATTTGCATTTACGCTCTCTAGCGGCGAAATTGTACATCGTAAAAATAAACGAAATAAAGGATTATCATTGTCATATTTGAAGCTACATAATGCAAAAAGAATTTTTCAAACCAGACTAATAGCATCAGAGATATCATGGGTACAGACGGACGGACAAACCGATAACATAAGCACCATCTTTTTTACAAAAAACATGCTAAACAAATCCGTATATTATCGTGAACTACATTCTTTCACGTTGGATGTGATCAGGTTGTATATCTACACTCTAGAAAGCTGAATGCGAAGTGCAGGAAGTGCATTATTGTGCATGTTTGCTATTTCGAGGTTTAGGGCTCAGAACGGCCATTATAAATTGTGATTTTTATAATAAAATGTTCATCAAGTGTGATGAAATGCCTCCAAAAAAATGCAAACCCATCGGACAAGTTCAGCCGAAAGCAAAGAAAGTAAAATTACTTCGAAAGAGTGAGGCAATTGAACAACGTGATCGAAGACTTATGGATTAGAGGGAAAGAGCCAGTGTATCTAGGGCGGCAGAGACATTGGAGCAGCGTGAGGTCCGACTTGAGCGTTATACATCATGGTGGTATTTTTTTTTTATAATGCGATTTATATTGTTGCTTGAAAACAAACTTTATGTCTATCCCGGGCAACACCGGGTATCTCCGCTACTATATGTATAAGTAAATATACTTAAAAACGAGTACTACGAAATTGCACAGCTCACCAGGGAACTGCACCTAGCTGCAAGAACCACGATTAGAGTATATAAACAAAATTTTACTCACAATCATATATATATATATATATATATATATATATATATATATATACTGTACGTGTGTGTGTGGCTGAATTAGTATAAAAAGGAAGATATGAAAGTATGCAGAGACTAAGAGACTAATGAATTGCACTCCACAAGAACTAATAGGTAAAAGACGCGATCTGACGGACTTTGAACGTGGAGTGATCGTAAGTGCTTGAATCATTGGTGCGAACATTAACAAAACAGCTGCACTTGTGAAATGTTCGAGGACAGCATTTGTTAAAGTGTACAGAGTTTGGACCACCAGTCATAAAACCTGGTCTGAGCTAAAGGCGTGTAGTCGTCAAAAGCTACTGGATGCTCGAGCTGGGCGGAGAGTCAGCAGACTTGTTCAGTACAACAGAAGAGCAACACTTCGTCAGATTACAGGCAATCTGAATCAGAGACCAAGTCCGATGGCCTTTCAATGTACAGTTCGTCTCACATTACATCGTATTGACCAAAGAAGCAGGCGGCCTGTCCGTAAGCCATTGCTATCTGCAGCGAACTAAATGAAACGTCTCCAGTTCGCTTAGGAATACAAGAAATGGACAGTAAATGAGTGGGAAAGGGTAATGTGGTCCGACGAATCACGTTTTCAACTACACTATGCGGATGGAAGGGTGAAGATATGGAGACAACAGCACCAAAGCATGGACCCATCTTGAATCGTCGGTACTCTTCAAGCTGGCGGAGGCAACGTTATGGTCTGTTTTAGTAGAAGTATTTGGGCTCTCCTATTCGTGTGGAGCAACATCTGTCCGACCGAAAGTATTTAAATATCGTTTCCGATAAAGTAAAACCAGTTATATTGATCGTTTATCCCAGTGGGCATGAATGCTTCCAGGAGTACAATGCTCCATGTTATAATGCTCGTACTGTGCGCGAATTGTTTGAGAAGCATCACGGAGAATTTTGCCTACTAAATGGTCCTCCTGAATTATAGGATCTCAATCTAATGGAGCATCTGTGGCATTAGATTGAGATCAAAAGGAGGATCTGTAACAGGAAGTCAGAAGGAGCATCTGTGGTAGGAAGTCAAAAGGAGCATCGGGCAACGGGATGCGCTACTATCAAATCTTGAAGAACTCGCGGGTGAAATTCATCGCAGTTGGGCTAATACGAGCCAAGCCTCTTACCGACATTTTATACAGTCCATACATGACGAATTCCAGCAGTATTAAAGGTTAAAGGTGGCCCAGCAACGTACTGCCCTAGTGGTCATAATAATTTGGTCACTCAGTGTATATAAACGCTATATATACGGGGTGGCTCAAAGGCCCGTTTAACCCTTTAACTGGATGGAATAAATTAACTTGAGGTTTAAAAAATGGGTTAAAATCATTTTTAACAAATATATTTGCTGTCTAAGAAGTGGGCGGAAAGCTTCTAGAGCGAGTGAACCTGTGCATCAGCAAGCTTTGTTATTCAAAGTGTCATTTTTAAGGCCATGATTGACACTAACCCTTTTGATTATCTGCTCAAATGGCCAAGAAAATTGCGAAGAATCTAAAGAAGCAGAGAGAAGATTTTTGAGTCACTTGCTCCTACTTAGTGGCATGATATCTATGTCAAGGGGACTTGACCTTCTGCACTATGTTTTGTTTCATAGAGCAGAGAATAAAGGACTGGAAAGGTGCGCTTATCACTCCTGACAGGTTTATAACCGTTATTGTTTAAATGAAAGCACGAAACGAATTATTTTGCCGTAGCTCTCAATCACTTCTATTTGGGGAGCTCAGAAAATGCTGGGTATCATTCGGCTCTCAGGTACATCGACAGCAAAACGGGTCACATTTTAAAACTTTATAACGAAAGAACAAATGAGTGCATTACGGTGTGGTTTGCACAAAAAGCATTAGCTAGAAAGGGGATTTTGTTTGACAACGAAAAAACTATTAGTTCGAAAATTCGACAAGAGTCTTTAAAAGCATGCAAATCATTAAAGACCTGCAAATGTGTTGGGTTTAAAAGCACTATGTGGTGAGCTGCGCTATTAATTATGTGTGGATTGTGTTTTATCTCTTTTGCAATTGCAAAGAGTGTTCCAGAAGAATGTTGCTACGATATTAAATTTTCCGGGTGAAGCCTTTTCAGAGAAGCGCTTTTATGCAAGTTGAGAATCGACAGCAAAAGCTTAGGGAAAGTTCCGAACACAGAAAGGACTAAAGAAATGCCAGGGTCCTAACACCTGTGCCGGTTTACGAATGTCTGTTGATACGATTTGAGGAAACTGGAAGTTTGCTGGATCGTTCATGACGCGGGAGACCAGGGTAAAGGGAGTCTCGTTTGAATGCTGTGCAATCCCAAATGGACAAACTACCATCTCCAACACCACCGCCCCAGTGGTGCAGTGGTCTAAGCGATGGCCTCTGATCATTCGTCCGAAAGGGGTCTAGGTTCGAATCCCGTGAGGCATGGATGCTGTGTTTGTCTTACGGCACTGGCTCTCTCCCTTCCCTGGAACCAGTGACCCTAAATTAGAGACGGGCAACTACTTATAGCCCATTGAGTTGCTCACGGTGGTCGTTAAACCTCCAATCAAAAAACAAATCTCAAACGACAAGTAGAACAAACAATACCCATGAAACGCCAAAATGTTGGGAATACTGAGAGCAACTGTAAATAGTTTCTTTCACGGTGAGTTAAATCTATACTCCTACAAACTGCATACTCTAGACCAGCTCTTTTTTGACGGATACCACACAGGAGGAGGAATTTGACAAATCACACATATATGACACGCAGCAGGACAAATTGACACCACACAGCGGAAGAAATGTTTCTGTCAACACGCATAATTGTCTAATATGGGCACGAGATCGTCCATATGCTTACACAGAGGAACAACTGCATTCACCACCAGTTACGGTGTGGTGTGGATGTACTGCATCCGTCATTCTAGGGCTTTTTTTTCTTTGAGTGACAGTGCTCCAGAAACTGATGGAAAACTTTCTCAGCAAATGCCAAACGCTACTAGAAGCTTCTGCGTGAAAATGTGATGCCATGTCTGCAAGAATAGAGTCTGCTGTTCACGTTCACGTTTATGCAGGATGGTGCGCCAGATTTAATTCGCATCTGCGTAAAGAACTTTTAGTGCAGAAATATTATTCAACAGGCATTGCTGCATCCCGTGGCTACCTCGGTCTCCAGTTCTGACACACGTGGATTTGAGGTTGTTCGTTATTTAAATTCCAGTGTGTACCAGACAAGTCGTTCCATAGTGCCACAACTGAAGGAAACCATTCACAGCAAAGTCTGTTGCATTCACCCGGACGTGTTACATTCGGCGGTGACTGGAGTTGTCACACGTTTGAATGCTGAACTACGTTGTGGTGGAGGACATGTTAAACAATTTCTGTTGTGATAATGTCACCAAATTAATGCAACATATGTATTTTCATTGATTATAATATTTACAAATGTTTAGCCGCCTTTGCTCTCTCTCTTGGTGACTGTTTGAACTAAACATTTTCTGTTATATCACATTAGACAGGTGGCCATAATGTTTTGGTTCTTCGATAAATTACTTTACTTACGTCACACATCAGTAAAATCCTTAGCCAAGTTGATCAAATTTTGGTATTTGCAAGATTACCGCGTATTTGGAAGTTCGAATAATGTTTACAAAACAACGGTTACGAAACGACCTTAAGAATATATTTCTGCTTAAGCTTAAATCAATTAAAGCATGTAACAGCTAAAACCCCTAAAGAGGAAAAGAGCAGCGATTTGGTCTAACGTCACCAGTTTAACTGCCCAACTGACAGAAATAGATGATGTCGCCTCTTTGCATGAAGTTGAATAACTTCAGAACAGACTGACTGGGTCTTTGAGTGATCAAAAGAATGTGAATAATTTTTTGCACGACTTGACGAAGATGCAGTTAACGTCATCACCAACGAGGATTACACAGAGAAAGTTAAACTATCAAAAAAAGCGAATCGAACAACTCAGCGTACTAGAAGTCTACCTACGACAGTATTGTCCCATTCTATGCCAACTATGTTCACGGTAACTCCGACTGTACAGTCAAATTAATGCACCTTGAAGAAGAGAACTGTTGTAAAAAATACGAAAGTTGAACTGGTCACGACACATTTCAATGATTGTAGAATTTGGATTCAATGAAAAACAGTTACTGAAATACATGAGTATTCAAATGCAAAATGACACTGCTTATTCACGGTTTTTTAGAACTCCAAGGAATATTTACTAATTCAAGCATCTTAATGTCCAGAACTTACTAATGCTAAGAGAAATACACTGCTGGCCACCCAAAATGCAACACCAAGAAGGAAGCATCCGATTGGCCTGAAATTCGCAGCATGCGTCGCCTGCGAGAGGACATGCACACGATTAGCATTGCAGGGCATATGCAAATCATATGCACCCGGCATGCCACCGAGAAGCACTATAAGAAAGGTGGACAGAAGGCGGAGTGTAAGTAGTGGAAGTGTGTTGTGCTGCCGTACCTGTGCGTGGGAAGTTTCCTGATGCCTCGCTGCAGAATACGGCAGTCATTCCAGCACGTTTCGGAGTTCGACAGAGGACGAATAGTGGCTTATCGCGAAAGCGGTTTATCGTACCGAGACATCGGCGCCCGCGTGGAACGACATCCAGTCACATTGAGGCGAGTATGGATTCGGTGGGTGCAGGAGGGACGGACTGACAGACGTGAGCGATTGCCGCAGCCGCAGCACACCACCGAACGAGAGGACCGGCATGTTGTGCGGCGGGCATTAACGACTTGCACTGCCACATCACGAACGTTTGCGCAGGAATTAGGGTGTGTTGCGCAACAACCTGTGTCAGCACGTACCGTTCGTCGTCGTCTGCAGGAGCGGGGACTTGTCGCACGGCGTCCATTGCTCCGATTACCATTGACGTTACACCACCGGCGAGAGCGGCGGCAGTGGACCATTGAACGCCGCACCTGGACTACGGAAGGGCACGACATTGTCTTCTCCGACGAATCCCGCTTCTGCCTGCAACACCACGATGGTCGGATCCGCATGTGGCTGCACCACGGCGTGAGACTGTATGACGCCTGCATTATGCATCGCCATACCGGTCCGTCGTCTGGCGTTATGGTTCGGGGCGCAATTGGATATGACAGCCGAACCCCTCTGGTACGCATCGCCGGTACACTCAACAACCAGCGCTACATCTCCGACGTTTCGGAGCATGTAGTCTGCCTTTACCTGCAGGACCTGCCAGCGGCCACGTTTCAACAGGACGATGCGCCCCCGCACGTGGCACGCATCGTGCAACAATTCTTCACGGCCCACCAGGTGTCACTGCTGTCGTGGCCCGCCTGTTCTCCCGATATGTCGCCCATCGAACTCGTCTGGTCGCTGATCGGCAACCGAGTTGCCCCTCAAGCACCACCTGCGGCTACGCCTGATGAACTGTGGCAACGTGTGGAAGCAGCCTGGACCGACATACCCCAAGCCCACATCCAAAGACTCTTTCGTTCGATGCCGCGGCATGTAGCGGACGTTATTGCTACCCATGGGGGCCACATGAACTATTGATGTCTGCGTGTTCCGCAAGTCGCACGGTCCTGTAAGCTCAATCGTTTCATCTTTGTATCTGATGTTATGTGTCAAGTAAATCTGGTTTTGCTATCTCGTGTCCTTCTTGGCGTTGCATTTTGGGTGGCCAGCAGTGTATTTTTTGGAAGGTTCAGAGAACAGTTGGAAAATGCAAGTGTTATAGCGTCGACCACATAATTCCTGTGGAATTCTTGTAGGTTACTTTGAAAATGTAAAAATTAGTTTTTCTTGGAAGGAGACTGTCATCCTGTAGATTACTATAGGATGACAGTCTCGAATTTTTAGTACAAGTTATTTATCATCCAAAAGTTATTTATTATGTTACATAGGGTTATTTTAAGATAATGCTGCATTTCGTATCTACATGTTTGATGACCTGACGAAACAAAGGAGTTCTTGCCTGTAATTTATTTAAGAATTATTTTTGAAAGAACTCGATGAAGAAATTAAGGGGAATCTTGAGGAACTCATCCCGCGACAGTTTGACTCTTAAACGGCAGAGGAAAATACGATGCATTTGTTTTTGTGTTTTGTTTTGGTCACAGAGAACTTTCTTTCCTGAAATGAAATGCATTTTCGCCGATTCTTCATTTATTATCTTTGCAGAAATGGGTTTATACAGCTGAGAAGATAAATTCGAAAGCAAATCATATTATTTGGAACTAGACATGTCCATTAGGTATAAACATATGCATGATATAAGAAAAAATTAAAAACTCAGGCATGTGCTGATTCACAGTGCACAGATTTAATCTTTTTACGAATCAATTAGAAGCCCAAGTATAATAATTACTCTCTTTGCTCAGCAAGTTAGTTTTCTGAACAAAAGCGCTGTGTAATGAATATTTTCCCAGAATCTTACAAAGGTTGCCATATTTTGGCGATTATAAAGAAAAGCCAATACAAAAACACATGGTGAAAGCTATTTTTTTCCCTGAGTTTATATGTACTCTACAGATATGTTTCTGTTTTTCTCGTGTAAGTGGACCACAGCAAATGAGATCATGCAATGAGCATGAGAACAAAGGCAGCCGGCTGTCGGCGTCCTCACAGAAAAAGAACAAAGAACCGAAAAGATATTATGACAAGATTAAAGTTATTGTTTTCCCGCACTTTTTGATTCAGCTTCAACCTTTTTTTTTATTTTTTGAAGTTTATTTCCCGCAGTTTATGGCATTACATCGAAATCCGAAAGCAAAATCACTTCAAAGAACTTAAGGTACCGAAAATATTATTTGTAAGCAAAAACGAATACGGCTTACAAGTCTAGTAACATTTGAAATCCGATTTTCAAGGACAGAAAAGATAATTATATAAACGAAAGTCTTGAAACACTGTGAAATCAACTGAATAGAGGTGCATTTCACCAGCCCCCCACCACGGAATTTTTTAATTTTTCAGACACCATTCGTTTGTACCACGTATGAACCGGAATGAACTCGTCTTTTTTCGTTTGAACCGCAAAAGTTTTGGAGATATTTAAAAAACAAAGTGGGGGGGGGGGGCTGGTGAAACGATAGCCCCCACCATGGAATTTTTAAATTTTTTGCACCATTCGTTTGTACCACGTATGAACCGGAATGAACTCAATTTTTTTCGTTTGAACCGCAATAGTTTTTGAGTTATTTAAAAAACAAAGTGGGGGGGGCTGGTGAAATGGTACCCCCAAAAAATAGATATTTCAAATTTCAGCATAGCCATTCGTTAACAAATCGTATGAACCGGAATGAACTCCATTTTCATCGTTTGAACCACAATAGTTTTTGAGATATTTAACAAATAACATTGAGAATTTGCATATAAATATAGGAGGCCGACCATTTCACCAGCCCCCCACCATGGAAATTCAAAATTTCGAAATAGCCATTCGTTAGTAAATCGTGTGAACTGAAAATAACTCCATTTTCATCGTTTGAACCGCAATAGTTTTTGAGATATTTAAAAAATAATGTTACAGGCCTATCATTTCACCCCCCCATCATGGAAATTCAAAATTCCGAAATAGCCATTCGTTAGTAAATCGTATGAACCGAAAAGAACTCCATTTTCATCGTTTGAACCGCAATAGTTTTTGAGATATTTAAAAAAGAATGTCACAGGCCTATCATTTCACCCCCCTCATCATGGAAATTCAAAATTCCGAAATAGCCATTCGTTAGTAAATCGTATGAACAGGAATGAACTCAATTTTTATCGTTTGAACCGCAACAGTTTTTGAAATATTTAATAAATAATAGAATTTACATATACGCACAGAGACCGACCATTTCACCAGCCCCCACCCCCATGGAAATTCAAAATTTCTGAATAGCCATTCGTTAGCAAATCGTATGAACCGAAAAGAACTCCATTTTCATCGTTTGAACCGCAATAGTTTTTGAGATATTTAAAAAAGAATGTCACAGGCCTACACCATTTACCCCCCCCCCCCTTCATCATGGAAATTCAAAATTCCGAAATAGCCATTCGTTAGTAAATCGTATGAACCGAAAAGATCTCCATTTTCATCGTTTGAACCGCAATAGTTTTTGAGATATTTAAAAAAGAATGTCACAGGCCTACACCATTTACCCCCCCCTTCATCATGGAAATTCAAAATTCCGAAATAGCCATTCGTTAGTAAATCGTATGAACCGGAATGAACTCCATTTTTATCGTTTGAACCGCAATAGTTTTTGAGATATTTAAAAAATAATATTGAGATTTTGCATATGTACAGAGAGACCGACCATTTCACCAGCCCCCCACCATGGAAATTCAAAATTTCAAAATAGCCATTCGTTAGCAAATCGTATGAACCGAAAAGAACTCTATTTTCATCGTTTGAACCGCAATAATTTTTGAGATATTTAAAAAAGGATGTTACAGGCCATTTCATCCCCCCTCCCCCTCATCATGGAAATTTGAAATTCAGAAATAGCCATTCGTTAGCAAATCGTATGAACAGGAATGAACTCCATTTTTATCGTTTGAACCGCAATAGTTTTTGAAATATTTAATAAATAATAGAATTTACATATACGCACAGAGACCAACCATTTCACCAGCCCCCCACCCCCATGGAAATTCAAAATTTCAAAATAGCCATTCGTTAGCAAATCGTATGAACCGAAAAGAACTCCATTTTCATATTTTCATCGCTTGAACCGCAACAGTTTTTGAGATATTTAAAAAAGAATGTCACAGGCCTACACCATTTACCCCCCTTCATCATGGAAATTCAAAATTCCGAAATAGCCATTCGTTAGTAAATCGTATGAACAGGAATGAACTCCATTTTTATCGTTTGAACCTCAATAGTTTTTGAGATATTTAAAAAATAATATTGAGAATTTGCATATATACAGAGAGACCGACCACTTCACCAGCCCCACACCATGGAAATTCAAAATTTCAAAATAGCCATTCGTTAGCAAATCGTATGAACCGAAAAGAACTCCATTTTCATCGTTTGAACCGCAATAATTTTTGAGATATTTAAAAAAGAATGTTACAGGCCATTTCATCCCCCCTTCCCCTTCATCATGGAAATTCAAAATTCCGAAATAGCCATTCGTTAGTAAATCGTATGAACTGAAAAGAACTCCATTTTCATCGTTTGAACCGCAATAACTTTTGAGATATTTAAAAAAGAATGTTACAGATCATTTCATCCCCCCTCCCCCCTCATCATGGAAATTTAAAATTCCGAAACAGCCATTCGTTAGTAAATCGTATGAACAGGAATGAACTCCATTTTTATCGTTTGAACCGCAATAGTTTTTGAGATATTTAAAAAATAATATTGAGAATTTGCACATATACAGTGAGACCGACCATTTCACCAGCCCCCACCCCCATGGAAATTCAAAATTTCAAAATAGCCATTCGTTAGCAAATCGTATGAACCGAAAAGAACTCCATTTTCATCGTTTGAACCGCAATAGTTTTTGAGATATTTAAAAAAGAATGTCACAGGGCTACACCCTTTAACCCCCCCCCCTTCATCATGGAAATTCAAAATTCCGAAATAGCCATTCCTTAGTAAATCGTATGAACAGGAATGAACTCCGTTTTTATCGTTTGAACCGCAATAGTTTTTGAGATATTTAAAAAATAATATTGAGATTTTGCATATATACAGAGAGACCGACCATTTCACCAGCCCCCCACCAAGGAAATTCAAAATTTCAAAATAACCATTCGTTAGCTAATCGTATAAACCGAAAAGAACTCCATTTTCATCGTTTGAACCGCAATAGTTTTTGAGATATTTAACAAATAATGTTACAGGCCTACCATTTCACCCCCTCCCCCTCATCATGGAAATTGAAAATTCCGAAATAGCCATTCGTTAGTAAATCGTATGAACAGGAATGAACTCCATTTTTATCGTTTGAACCGCAACAATTTTTTTTTATTGGAGATTTAACGACCACCGTGAGCAACTCAATGGGCTATAAGCAGTCGCCCGTCCCTAATTCAAGGTCACTGGTTCCAGGGAAGGGAGAGAGCCAGTGCCGTAAAACAAACACAACATTCATGCCTCACCGGGATTCGAACCCGGACCCTGTTCGAACGGATGATCAGAGTCCGTCGCTTAGACCACTGCGTCACCGGAGCGGCCAACAGTTTTTGATAGATTTAGAAAAAAAAAAGTTTGAGAAAATTGGGGGACGACCATTGCACACACCCCCATGGAAAAATTCAAAATTTCAAAATAGCCATTCGTTAGCAAATCGTATGAACCGAGGGGAAATCCATTTTCATCGTTTAAACCACAACAGTTTTTGAGAAAAAAATAACAATATTGAGAACTTATGTATATATATATTCGAGACCGACCATCACCCCCCCCCTTCTCACGATGTAAATTCATTAAAAATTTCAAGATAGTCATTCGTTAGTAAATGGTGTGAACCGGAATAAACGCCATTTTCATAGTTTGAATAGCAATAGTTTTGGAGATGTTTAAAAGAATGTTAGTAGCCCACGATTTCACCTGCCTCCCCCCCGCCCACCCCAACCTGGACATTTCCCATTTCAGGATAGCTATTCGTTAGCATGGTGTGAATCAGAAAGACCTTCCTCATCGTTCGAATCTTGATAGTTTTAGAGATATTTGTAATAAGGGTAATGGAGGATAATGAAGAAGTAATTTGTTTTGCACAAAGTCTTTCATTCGTTCCTGACATTAGCTGAAAGAACTCCCCGTTTCTAGCTTTGAACCCCAGCAGTTGAAAAGACATTCCAAAAACATCGTGACGTTGCTTTATTAGGTATCGAGGACTAGTACACAGGAGAACGGAAAATAAATAGCATGATAAAACAATAAGAATAACGGTACTGGACGAGCAGCACAAAGCAGTCTGTAAAAGCCAATCATTACATACAAAGATAAACGAAGCTGAACGAGCAGCACAAGGCAATCTGTGATAGGCGAAGCACAATGGAACAGTCACTGAGCAGAAGGAACGACGGACATGGAGATGGAGAATACATCGAACTGGTGGCTGCTTTTCATGCTCCGGGGCGCAGCATGAAAAGCAGAAAACGAGGTGCAACAGATAACACTTGCAAAGATGGCATGGTAAAGGTAACAGTATATGACAATCAATTAGCATGAGGCAAAGCAATAACGGTAAGTATCTGACGAGATGAGTCACACTGGATGAGCAAGTAACGTAGCGCAACAGTAGAAGGTATGCTGAGGCACATGGCATGACATAAGACAAATACTCGACGAGACAGGAAAAACAAACCCACGGAACACCTGAAAAAACTAACTGGGTGCGAACAGCAACATAGGGCAATCCAGGACAATGACGAAAGGTATAAGAGAAGAATCGCGCATAACAATGCACACAGGAAGAAGCTCTGTGAACAAAACGATGTGACGGGTTCACGGAAGTAGGCACCGGGTGGATGTTTGAAAGAACCGAGATGTGGAGAAAACATGGCGGTACATAGGATACAACGGAAAGAAAAAGGTTGGGTAAAACGCAAAACAGAAACATGCAAAGGAGTAAGACGGAACAGCAGCAAGGCAAAGACGGCAGGAAGCGAAACATCATGCAAGTGCAGACAGAAACTAATCGGTCAGAACCAGATCAATGAGGCTATTTTGAGTATCACCAAGGTAGCAATTAAGAAAACTTTAATAACGAAATATCTCAGGGGTAAGATCTCGTGAGGTCAACGAAAACGTGGAGGAAGCAGCGAATATCCTCGATCATATTCGAGTAATCAGCTGGATCATGTGAGTCAAGAAGGGGATCCAAACCAGCGTCACAAGAAGAGGCAAAGAACAAGGGTTGGCAGCATCTGGGAAGAGAATATTCGAATACCCAGGGACAGCTTGGAGGCGAGCGACAATTGCAGTGGAAACGGAGGGAGTACCAATAAGTTCGGCGAAAGCAGCAACAGTAGAATTAGGAGCGGAACCTGAAGAACGATGAAGAGAAGGCTGAGCGACTGCGGTTCGCTTAGTACGAGTCTCTCGATTAGAGCGACGACGGCACTTCTTATTAGAAGCAGTACCAACAGGGACGTGGTGATGAAGAAGGAGTAACCGACAGCAAGTGAGAAGTCTGACAAGGAAGATATGGATCATGTGCGCATAACGCAAGCAAAGAGGTAACTGATGGGGCAACAGGAGCTGGTGAAGGTGAGGCTTCACACAAATCCAGAAGAGTAGCTGTGCTGGAAAGCGGGGACCGATCACAGGACAAGAAATCGAAAGGAAGGCAACAATACTAGAGGCATCAGAAGAGCTCGGAGAAGGTGAAACGGGCGGAGAGCACACAGGAGTACTGGAACGGCTGAAGAAAGGATGAGCGTCTGAGGGTGGCGAGGCTGACGTACACAGCGAAGATGATGGAGCAGAGAATCCCGTGGTTGGGATTGACGAGGTGACGTGCGAAAACAAAGAAGGCAGCACCTGAACAGGCGGAGAAAGGTCGGCAACGGGATGTGACAAAGCACAGACAACAGACGACGAAGAAGAAAGCAAGACAGACGAAGGCACCGAAGCAGGAGCAGTAGATCCAGATGTATCCACAAGAGGCAACGCTAGTGGAGAAGGAAAAAGACCTGAAGAGGAAGGCAACGACATCGAGATGGAGACTAAGAAGGTGGAAGCGAAACAAGTGCAGGCGTGGTGACCGGAAGTGAAGAAGGGGGTTCTGTGATGGGCACTTGAGCAGCCGTTGAGGAAGAACAAGAAGAGGTGAGCGGACACTGCAAGCGATGATGACCAGGCGTTTTACATGAGAAGCAATGACACGCAGTGAACACGTTTATAACGACATTGTGATGAACACAAAGCACCTGGAAAGCAGTGGGGCAGGAAGTAATGGAGTCCATATCAGGGAAGAGAACTAAGGCTTGGCGTCGGAAGCCTAAATAAGGACGATCACCTTGATCGGCGGGGAGCGCGCGAATAACACAAACAATGCGCCCACACCGAGAAAGAAATGCATGTAAAACCGTCGTCGGGGCTGACGTTCGCAAACGGAGGACTTTGCTATGACATTTGTTACAGTTCAAACTGTGGTTACGAAGATACTGCAATATCGGAAAGCATGTTTAAAATTAATCCCGCGGAAGCTGACTGACCACCATAAGGAAGAATGTATGGGTTGGAGTTTGAACCACTTGCTGCGTTACAAAGCAGAGGGTGATGCATTTATATCGCGCATAGTGGCAAGTGACGAATCGCGGTGCCACCACTTTGAGCCATCCAACAAACCAGCGAGCATGCAATGGAAACATCCCGGATCACCAAAACACATAAAATTCAAGTCACAGGACTCGGCCGGGGAGGTTATGCTGACCTCATTTTTTGACCATGAAGGGCTTTTGTTGGTGGACTTTAAAGAGCCTCACGTGAACAGCAATGCCAACCACGACATCGACACAGTGGACAAGCTGCATAAAGCAATCAAGAATGGGTGACCTGGCATGCTTTCGCGTGGTGTGATTCTGTTGCACACATTATGCAGGATGCGTTAGCACGGAAAGGGTGAGAGGTTCTGCACCACCTAGCCTATAGCCGGGATCTGTAACATGTGACTTTCACGTTGACAGATCCAAATGGTTCAAGGAGAAACTAAAGTTCCTCTTTCCAGACGGTATGCGTCGTCTTTCCAAGCAATGGGATGCGTGTTAATTCTGCCACACCTGCGGATGTAACTCTTCATTCGTTTATATATATACATATATATATATATATATATATATATGGAATCATTTTGGAGGGGTTTGGCCATAACTCACCACGCTGGCCAAGCGGGTTGGTGAGTGATTCCACAACTTAAATCTTGGCCCTCACAACTTAAATCCCTCCAAAATGATTCCACAACTTAAATCTTGGCCCTCACAACTTAAATCCCTCCAAAATGATTCCACAACTTAAATCTTGGCCCTCACAACTTAAATCCCTCCAAAATGATTCCACAACTTAAATCTCGGCCCTCAGTCTCCGGCAGCTGGAATGTACCTGGCCAAGACAGCGGCCAGTGCGACATGAAGGCAGAGGGTGCTAAGAATCTCCGGAGGACCGGACTAGGCTGCCATCTGATGCTGACCTTGGCTACTTACAATGGACGCTCCCTATCTTCTGATTCAAAGCTTCTTGAATTGGAAGAGGAACTACAAAAGATCAAGTGGGACATCGTGGGGCTAAGTGAGGTAAGGAGAAAAGGAGAAGATCTCATCGAACTGAAAAGTGGACATCTCTTCTACTATCGTGGGACAGATACTGGCAGAACTAGTGGTGTTGGATTTATAATAAACAAGAAACTGAAGGATAAAGTTGTAGAAGTTGAAAGTTCCTCTGACAGAGCTGCACGGCTTGTTATCCAACTCTCGAAAAGATACCAGGCTCAGATTATTCAAACTTATGCACCCACAACAAGTCATCCTGAAGAAGAAATTGAAGAATTTTATGAGGAAATTTGTTATCTAAATAATAAAGGTAAGCAGCACTTGAAAATAATTATGGGAGATTTCAACGCAAAAATAGGGCAACGGCAAGAGAATGAAACTTCAGTAGGTAAATTCGGTCACGGCAACAGAAACCAGCGTGGAAATACTCTCGTTGAGTTTGCAGAGGCAGAAGGGTTTTTCATCTTGAACTCCTTCTTCAAGAAAAAGCCACACAGGAAATGGACATGGAGACATCCAAATGGGACGACAAGTGAAATTGATTTTATTATGTGTAACAAAAAATTCGTCATAGAAGACTGCAGTGTGCTAAACAAGTTCAACACAGGTAGTGACCATAGATTGGTGAGATGTGAGATGCACCTCAACACTAAACTTGAATGTGGCAAGCTCATAAGGCAAACAAAATCTATTGACATAACCAACCTTAAAAAACAACATAATACCTTTAAGTTGGAACTGAAGAACAGATTCTCTGCTTTAGAACGCCTAACATCGGAAGAAGTGGATATTTCTGAAGTTAACAGAAAAGTAACCAAAACTCTTATGGAAACACCAACAAAATGAGCTGGGTCTAAGAACAAGTTGCATGTGTACAAATTATCAGGAAAAACCAAAATGTTGATGCAAAAAAGAAGAGAGATGAGGACAACTAAAGAAGATGTGACTTCCAAAGTGGAATATATAGAGCTATGCAAGACAGTACAAAAAATTATCACTAAAGACTTAAGGAAATTCAACTGCGAACTAGTGAGGAAAGCAATTGAAAACAACCAAAGCCTAAAGATAGCAAAGCGACATCTCAGTAAGGGAAGAAAACAGATTATGGCACTGAGCAAAGAAAATGGTTCTGTAACAAGAAATAGAGGCGAAATTTTGACAAGAGTGAAAGATTTCTACTCCAAATTATATGAAAGGGATGATACATGCACTCCAGACATCATGAAAGATACCAGTATCAGAGTTCTTCCAGTCCTCCCAGCAGAAGTTGCGCATGCAATCAAGAACATGAAGCGGGGGAAAACTCCAGGAGAAGATGGAATTACTGCAGACACCATACAAGAAGCAAGTGGAGAAATCGAAACAGTACTCGCCCAAATTTTCACTCGATGCCTTAATGAAGGGAAGATTCCTGAGGATTAGAACAACGCTACAATGATCCTGCTACATAAAAAAGGTGACATTGAGGATCTCAGGAACTACAGACCTATCAGCCTCCTATCAGTGGTTTATAAAATCTTCACTAAAGTTCTTTCACACCGCTTAAAGGTAACACTGATCATGGCTCAACCGAGAGAACAAGCTGGATTCAGGAGTGGCTACAGCACAATAGATCATATCCACGTACTGAGAGAACTACTTGAAAGAGCGAAGGAATATGAACTTCCATTGTGCATGGCTTTTATCGATTATGAAAAAGCCTTTGATTCGGTGAAACCATCAGCATGGCTCTGAAATCCTGCGGTATTGAAGATGCATACATTAATATTATTAATAACATCTATGAAAATGCAAGTGCAAAGATTCGGCTGTTTGAGAATACAGCGCACATAAAAATTGGAAAGGGAGTGAGACAAGGTGACACCATATCTCCCAAACTCTTTAATGCCACATTGGAAAATGTCTTTCAATCACTGAACTGGGAAAATAAAGGGATAAAGATTAATGGAGATTATCTAACTCACTTTCGTTTTGCTGATGACGTAGTAATTTTTGCAACTACCCCATCAGAGCTGCAGAGTATGATCCAAGAACTTGATGACAAGAGTAAAGAAGTGGGATTAAAAATGAACTTTCAGAAGACAAAAGTGATGTACAATGCTTTTACAAGAAATGAAGATTTATCGATTGATGGAGAAAAGCAGGAGATACAAGTTACGTACGTTATCTTGGACAGCAGATATCAAGTGAGGGTCACATTGATGGAGAAATTAATCAGCGTATAAAACTTGCCTCGAGAGCTTTTTGAAGAAACATCATAATTTTCTAGAGCAATATGCCATTATGTCTTAAAAGAAAAGTGTTTGATCAATGCATCCTTCCAGTGCTTACGTATGGTGCAGAGACGTGGACCTTAACTAAAAGAGACATACAAAGGCTGCAGACAACTCAAAGCAGCATGGACAGGTGCATGCTTGGTGTAACCAGGAGAGATAAGAAGAGGAACTCGTGAATCCGAAAAATGACGAGAGTGGAAGACATCATGATCAGAGTAAAATCCCTGAAATGGCAATGGGCTGGACATACTGCCAGAAGAACAGACCATCGATGGACAGCCGAAATTATAGATTGGATTCCAAGGGACAGGAAAAGACCCAGAAGAAGACCACATGGGAGATGGGTGGATGAAATTCGAAAGTATGCGGGAGTGACATGGAAGAGACTGGCACAAGACAGACCGTTGTGGAGAAAATGTGGGGAGACCTTCGTCCAGCAGTGGATTGATAATGGTTGACAATGATATATATATATAATGGTTGACAATGATGATGATGATGATGATATATCATCATCATTGTCAACTGCTTTGAATCCACTACTGGATGAAGGTCTCCCGAAGTTTCTTTCACAATTGTCTGTCTTGAGCGTGTCTCCTGGATGACACACCTCTATGCTTTCGAATTTCATCCATCAATCTACCATAGGGTCTTCTTCTGGGTCTTTTCCTGTCCCTCGAAATTCATTCTAAAATTTCGGTTTTCCGTCGGTGGTCGTTCTTCTAGCAACATGTCATGCCCTCACCATTTCAGTGATTTCATTGTGGTCATGATGTTGTCAACTCTTGTCGTTTTCCTTATCCATGAGTTCCTCTGCTTATCTTTCCTGTTTACACCAAGCATGGTTCTCTCCAGGGCTTTTTGCGTTGTCTGCAGTCTTTGTTTGTCTTTTTTACGCTTTCCAACCGTAGGTTGAAGAAGCGTATATGCTTCAGCGTTTTCCGTCCGTCTGTCCGTCCGTCCGTCCGTCCGTCTGTCGGCATGATAACTCACGTAAAAATGGTTCGATTTCGGTGAAATTTTAGTATGTGGTAGGGAACCCCCTGGGGACAAACCCTATGGAAAATGGACAAAATAGGGTCAAAGTTTAGGACACAGGAGCGGGATCTATTCCATAGTCCTTATGCATCATAACTTACGTAAAAATGCTTCGATTGCGACAAAACGTTATCATGTTATTTCGGAGGTATACCGAACCGGTTCTGTTGAATATCATCGAAATGGGATCAAAGGTCAGGGCACAGGACCGAGATTTATTCCACAACCATTATTCTCATAACTTGAATAATTATTTCTGGTATGTTGGAAAGCGTATCATATTCAATGCATTGCATTATTTTACTAACTTGTTTAGTTAAGGTCCATGTTTGTGCTCCATACGTAAGCACTGGCAGGATGAACTGATTAAACCCTTATCTTTTAAGACACAATGGCATACCTTTCGTAAAAATTGTACTTCTTCTTCCAAAAACTATCCATCCAAGTTTTACACGCCGATTAATTTCTTCATCAATTTTTTCCTTACTTCATATCTGCTGCCCAAGATAAATGTAGGTATCGGTTGTCTCAAGCTTTTCACCATCAATAAATAAATCTTCGTTTCTTGTAAAAGCAATATACGTCACTTTTGCCTTCTGAAAGTTCATTTTTAATTCCACTTCTTTACTCTTGTCAGCAAGTTCCTGGATCGTATTCTGCGGTTCAGAAGTCGTAGTTGCAAAAATGACAACGTCATCAGCAAAACGAACGAGATTTGAATTATCTGCATAAATATATTTTTCTTTGTCCCAGTTCAGTAATTAAAAAATATTTTGCTATGTGGGATTAAAGAGTTTGGGAGATATGATTTTACTTTGTCACACTAGCTTTCCAATTTTTATTAGTGCTGCATCCTCAAATATCCAAACTTTTGCAATTACATTTTCAGAGATACTATTAATAATGCTAATGTATGCATCTGCAATACCGCAGGTTTTCAAAGCAGTTGTAACTGCTGATGGTTTTACGGAATCGAAGGCCTTTTTATAATCAATAGAAGCCTTGCATAATGGGAGTTCATATTCTCTTGTTCTTTCAGTTAGTTCTCTAAGTACATGGACATGATCTTCAGTGCTGTAGCCACTCCTGAATTCAGCTTCTTCTCTTGCTTGAGCCATGTCCAGTTTTACCTTCATGCGATGTGAAAGAACCTAAGTGAAAATTTTTATAAATAACTGATAGGAGGCTGATGAGCCTGTAGGTCCTGAGATCCTTAACGTCACCTTTTTTATGTAGCAGGATCATTATACCATTATCCCAATACTCAAGAATCTTAGCTTCGTTGAGACAGCTGGTGAAAACTTGGGCGAGTGAAGTTTCAATTCTTCCACTTGCTTCTTGTACACTCGTGGACAAGAAATTTGCACACCTAGAAGAAAACATGCTACAACCGCGAAACTTTGCAAATAGCTAGGGTAAGTTTGGTGCGAGTGCGCATAACCGCACACCTTGTGGCGGCGCTGCTAGCACGAACCGGCAGCCTTATAAACCGGCGTGTAGTCGATGCCCCATGAAAGAGAAAAGCACCGGCCGGCGCAAGCAAGAGTATAGAGTGACAAGAATGCCGGGTAGACACCAGAGACGTCGATGTACGCAACTTACGGGCTTTGAGAGAGGCCTGATCATCGGGCTGAAAACAGCAGGTCGGTCGGCGCGCCGTATAACCCACCACGTGGATCGTTCTGACCATACCGTCCGACTGTGTTGGGAGCAGTGGACACGTGACGGCACTGCCACACGGCGGGCAGGAGGACCATCCGTAGAGAGGATCGACAGTTCGTACGGCAGGCACGAATAGATCCCACGAGAACCCTGTCCTCTCCCCAGGCAAATGTAGCGGCTCTTGTGTGCCAACGAGCCATTTCCTGAAGCCTCGCGGAAGCGAATCTGCGATCCCAGCGCCTCTTACGTGTTCTACCATTAACACCGGATCATCGCCGGCTCCGTTTGCAATGGTGCCAGGCGAGAGCAACGTGGAACGCCACAGACTGGCGACGTGTGGTGTTCAGCGATTGGTGTCGGTTCGTTTTGGGGACAGAGGATCATCGTGTCCGGGTGTGGAGGTCCCGGGGTCAACGGCACAATTCCGACCTTGCTATCGAGCGTACCACCTACTCCACTGCAGGCATTATGGTCTAGGGAGCCTTTATGGTTTATTGCCTACGATAGCCGATCAGCTCTAGTAGTAGTACGTGGATCATTGTCGGGCCAGCGGTATGTGGATGAGATCATATGGCCCCATGTGCTCCCACTCCTGGGCAGAATTCTAGGTGCGCTATACCAGCAGGATAGTGCCATCCCGCACACGGCTCGGGTTTTCTAGGACTGCCTACGTCATGTCCATACAGTTCCATGGCCTGCCCGCTCACCGAACATGTTCTCTATCGAGCATGCGTGAGACCAGTTGAAACGCCGGTTGACTCTGTGCCGCACTATCCGGGCTTTGGAGCACACCGTGCAACAAGTGTGGGCCCTCTTCAGCAGGACATCAGGCGCCTGTTCGCCTCTATGCTGGACCACATTGCAACATGTATCACCGCACGAAGCGGTGCGACGCGCTATTGAAGATGACCGGACTACGTGCCACAGATGCCTCTGTAATTGTCCTGAATTAATACACACAATCGACGTGGATTAGGAACATCAAACAGAAGTCATTTCTCTTTCCACGTTTTTAAGTGAGTCACGGAAAAACTATCATCGGCCGCCACCGGGAATTGAATTCAGGGTCTTCCAGTTACGCGCTGGACATGCTACCGCTGCACCGCAGCGGCCTCGAATTCTCCAGACTCACATGTGATTAATTGCCAAACCACATGGCTGGTTGCTTCTTGGAGACCCGCACAATGGTGGGGATTCCCCAAAGATGGTAAGAAGCAATTGGTGCAGTGGTAGCATGTCCAGCGAGTAACTGGAAGACCCTTGGTTCGATTTCCGTTGGCAAATTCTCAATATTATTTATTTGCAATATATGCAAATTCTCAATATTATTTATTAAATATTTCAAAAACTATTGCGGTTCAACCGATGAAAATGGAGTCCATTCCTGTTCATACGATTTACTAACGAATGGCTATTTCCGAATTTTGAATTTCCATGATGAGGAGGGGGGTGATATGGTAGGCCTGTAACATTATTTGTTAAATATCTCAAAAACTATTGCGGTTCAAACGATGAAAATGGAGTTCTTTTTGGTTTATACGATTAGCTAACAAATGGCTATTTTGGAATTTTGAATTTCCATGATGAGGGGGGATGAAATGGCCTGTAACATTCTTTTTTAAATATATCAAAAATTATTGCGATTCAAACGATGAAAATGGAGTTCTTTTCAGTTCATACGATTTACTAACGAATGGCTATTTCGGAATTTTAAATTTCCATGATGAGGGGGAGGGGAGATGAAATGGCCTGTAACATTCTTTTTTAAATATCTCAAAAATTATTGCGGTTCAAACGATGAAAATAGAGTTATTTTCGGTTCATAAGATTTGCTAACGAATGGCTATTTTGAAATTTTGAATTTTCATGGTGGGTGGGGGGGCTGGTATATGAAATTTTGAATTTTCATGGTGGTGTGGGGGGCTCTCTGTATATATGCAAATTCTCAATATTATTTTTTAAATATCTCAAAAACTATTGCGGTTCAAACGAAAAATATGGAGTTTATTCCTGTTCATACTATTTACTAACGAATGGCTATTTCAGAATTTTGAATTTCCATGATGAGGGGGGAGGGGGATGAAATGGCCTGTAACATTCTTTTTTAAATATCTCAAAAATTATTGCGGTTCAAACGATAAAAATGGAGTTCTTTTCGGTTCATACGATTTGCTAACGAATGGCTATTTTGAAATTTTGAATTTTTCCATGGGGGTGTGTGCAATGGTCGTCTCCCAATTTTCTCAAACTTTTTTTTTTTTAAATCTATCAAAAACTGTTGGCCGCTCCGGTGACGCAGTGGTCTAAGCGACGGACTCTGATCATTCGTTCGAACAGGGTCCGGGTTCGAATCCCGGTGTGGCATGAATGTTGTATTTGTTTTACGGCACTGGTTCTCTCCCTTCCCTGGAACCAGTGACCCTGAATTAGGGACGGGCATTTGCTTATAGCCCATTGAGTTGCTCACGGTGGTCGTTAAATCTCCAATAAAAAAAAACTGTTGTGGTTCAAACGATAAAAATGGAGTTAATTCCTGTTCATACGATTTACTAACGAATGGCTATTTCGGAATTTTGAATTTCCATGATGAAGGCGGGGGGGTCAATGGCGTAGGCCTGTGACATTCTTTTTTAAATATCTCAAAAACTATTGCGGTTCAAACGATGAAAATGGAGTTCTTTTCGGTTCATACGATTTGCTAACGAATGGCTATTTTGAAATTTTGAATTTCCATGGGGGTGGGGCTGGTGAAGTGGTCGGTCTCTCTGTATATGTGCAAATTCTCAATATTATTTTTTAAATATCTCAAAAACTATTGCGGTTCAAACAATAAAAATGGAGCTCATTCCTGTTCATACGATTTACTAACGAATGGCTATTTCGGAATTTTGAATTTCCATGATGAGGGGGGAGGGGGGATGAAATGGCCTGTAACATTCTTTTTTAAATATCTCAAAAATTATTGCGGTTCAATCCATGAAAATGGAGTTCTTTTCAGTTCATACGATTTGCTAACGAATGGCTATTTTGAAATTTTGAATTTCCATGGTGGGGGGAGGGGGCTGGTGAAATGGTCGGTCTCTCTGTATATATGCAAATTCGCAACATTATTTTTTAAATATCTCAAAAACTATTGCGGTTCAAACGATAAAAATTGAGTTCATTCCGGTTCATACGATTTACTAACGAATGGCTATTTCGGAATTTTGAATTTCCATGATGAAGGGGGGTGGTAAATGGTGTAGGCCTGTGACATTCTTTTTTAAATATCTCAAAAACAATTGCGGTTCAAACGATGAAAATGGAGTTCTTTTCGGTTCATACGATTTGCTAACGAATGGCTATTTTGAAATTTTGAATTTCCATGGGGGTGGTGGGCTAATGAAATGGTCGGTCTCTCTGTATATGTGCAAATTCTCAATATTATTTTTTAAATATCTCAAAAACTATTGCGGTTCAAACGATAAAAATGGAGCTCATTCCTGTTCATACGATTTACTAACGAATGTCTATTTCGGAATTTTAAATTTCCATGATGAGGGGGGAGGGGGATGACATGATCTGTAACATTCTTTTTTAAATATCTCAAAAATTATTGCGGTTCAAACGATGAAAATGGAGTTCTTTTCAGTTCATACGATTTGCTAACGAATGGCTATTTCGGAATTTTGAATTTCCATGATGAGGGGGGAGGGGGATGAAATGGCCTGTAACATTCTTTTTTAAATATCTCAAAAATTATTGCGGTTCAAACGATGAAAATGGAGTTCTTTTTCGGTTCATACGATTTGCTAACGAATGGCTATTTTGAAATTTTGAATTTCCACGGTGGGGGGCTGGTGAAATGGTCGGTCTCTCTGTATATATACAAATTCGCAATATTATTTTTTAAATATCTCAAAAACTATTGCGGTTCAAACGATAAAAATGGAGTTCATTAATGTTCATACGATTTGCTAACGAATGGCTATTTCGGAATTGCAAATTTCCATGATGAGGGGGAGGGAGATGAAATGGCCTGTAACATTCTTTTTTAAATATCTCAAAAATTATTGCGGTTCAAGCCATGAAAATTGAGTTCTTTTCAGTTCATACGATTTACTAACGAATGGTTATTTCGGAATTTTAAATTTCCATGATGAGTGGGGGGGGGGATGAAATGGCCTGTAACATTCTTTTTTAAATATCTCAAAAATTATTGCGGTTCAAACGATGAAAATGGAGTTCTTTTCGGTTCATACGATTTGCTAACGAATGGGTATTTTGAAATTTTGAATTTCCATGGGGGTGGGGGTCTGGTGAAATGGTCGGTCTCTGTGCGTATATGTAAATTCTATTATTTATTAAATATTTCAAAAACTATTGCGGTTCAAACGATAAAAATGGAGCTCATTCCTGTTCATACGATTTACTAACGAATGGCTATTTCGGAATTTTGAATTTCCATGATGTGGGGGGTGAAATGATAGGCCTGTAACATTATTTTTTAAATATCTCAAAAACTATTGCGGTTCAAACGATGAAAATGGAGTTCTTTTCAGTTCACACGATTTGCTAACGAATGCCTATTTTGAAATTTTGAATTTCCATGGTGGGGGGCTGGTGAAATGGTCGGTCTTTCTGTATATATGCAAATTCTCAATATTATTTTTTAAATATTTCAAAAACTATTGCGGTTCAAACGATAGAAATGGAGTTCATTCCGGTTCATACGATTTACTAACGAATGGCTATTTCGAAATTTTGAATTTCCATGGTGGGGGCTGGTGAAATGGTCGGCCTCCTATGTTTATATGCAAATTCTCAATATTATTTGTTAAATATCTCAAAAAGTATTGTGGTTCAAACGATGAAAATGGAGTTCATTCCGGTTCATACGATTTATTAACGAATGGCTATGCTGAAATTTGAAATATCTATTTTTTGGGGGTACCATTTCACCAGCCCCCCCCCACTTTGTTTTTTAAATAACTCAAAAACTATTGCGGTTCAAACGAAAAAAATTGAGTTCATTCCGGTTCATACGTGGTACAAACGAATGGTGCAAAAAAATTTAAAAATTCCATGGTGGGGGCTATCGTTTCACCAGCCCCCCCCCCACTTTGTTTTTTAAATATCTCCAAAACTTTTGCGGTTCAAACGAAAAAAACCGAGTTCATTCCGGTTCATACGTGGTACAAACGAATGGTGTCTGAAAAATTAAAAAATTCCGTGGTGGGGGGCTGGTGAAATGCACCTACTGAATAGACTGAAATGTAGCGTATCCTTCATTTTTACCAACAACCGTAAATTATGCATAATGATGTGTACAGGAAACTTTATGATATATATACATATGCATTTTTATTGTCAGTCGCTTTGAAAAGATTATTCTAAATATTCTAAAAATTAATTTCTCAATAAAAGCACGAAGCACCTATTTAGGATCCAATTATGTAGCAATGGAGCAAAAGAAATAAATATCGTGAAAAATCAACTTACTGAAAGCTATGCAAATTAATTGCTTATTACTATAAAACTCATTTTGGTTTAAACGAAACACATCCTAAGCTTTTTGAGGAATACATAGCAATTTAGTGGGAACGGTGCACCTGTTTGCTGTGTGTGATATCAGCCACTTTTGGAACTCAAGCTATCAGCACGACTGTTTATGTTTTTTTATCATAATGCGTGAGAGGCAAAGTCTGCAGCTAATTGAAGCCTCATTTTTGTTCAGTTTCGTACCTTTTTCGAACTGCAACCTTTCCAGCTACAAAACAAGCATGATTTGAATTGAAAAATAAAATTCGCCCCATGTGCGAACTTGTCTTTTTTACAATGTGTTTCATCACAGTATGGCACCACTTGTTGGTAAAAGCTTTTCTTAATTTTTTTTTTAGACCGAAGGTTTAACGACCACCGTGAGCAACTATATGGGCTAAGCAGTCGCCCGTCCCTAATTTAGTGTCACTGGTTCAAGGGAAAGGAGAGAGCTAGTGCCGTAAGACAAACACAACATCCATGATTTACCGGGATTAGAACACGGACCCTTCTCGAACGTATGATCAATGTAGACCACTGCGCCACCGGGGCGGCGGTTAAAGCTTTACTATTTGGTTAACGCTTTTATGACACCACTTGTTGGTTGAGTCTTTGGGGTTAAAGCTGGTGCGCTATAGTGAGTGCTAATTGAAATTGGTACAAAAAAAAACCTCTCTTAACATTATGTCAATTCGTCGTTTATCTTCTCAAAAAATTTTTCTTCCTTTCACACCGCTCAATGCTTCCCAGTTTATTTGGGTTATTACATCCATCGGCTCAAAATCCAACGCTCACGAGGGTGACATGACTTAAAACCAAATGGTGTGATTGCTGCATTGTGACACATTGAAATCGAATTAAAAATGCTGAAGTCTATAATCTAGAATGTTACTATAGTCCACATGAATATCACTAAAGGCATCAAACATTACCACGGAACATTTTCGTCCTGGAAGGAGGGAATACCGAGTGGTGTGAGAAAAGGAGGAAGTTGTCAGGTGCGAATCAGACAGAGTCGAAGATTTCAGCAGCATACAGTATTTCACTAAGTGCCAAAACAGGTACTTTATATAAAAATGCCAAGTGTTATGTGATTTATTGCTAGTTTGTACATTACAACGTGCAGTAGAAGTGCATTTACTTCAACAGGTGGGGCTTTAATCTCAGTCTACAAACTGATATCCACTTTGTGGTAGAAGCAGAACGTGACTGATATTATTGTTCTTATTTTCTGTAAGAAAATGGACCCTTCAACACTGTCATCAGCTTTTGAGTGCCGTACGTTTAGCTGATTATTTAATTTGTTGCTAAGAAACTCAGACTGGTGGGGTTTAGAAAGGTATACCCGACTTTAAGCTGTTACTCATAGCATTTGACATTTCCAAAAAAATATGTCGAATCTTTCCACATTTTGCAGATTGAAAAAATGAATTTCTTTACCTTAGATGTTTTTCTTAGATAGAAATGCATTCTTTATTCAGTGTTTGAGTTAAAATATCAACAAAGACCCATCAATAGGTTCCTTCGCTTTTCCGCATTTATCGCCAACATCAATGAAGATAAAAATTAATCTTCTCTGAGGGGTTAAAGCTTCTCCATGTTCATTCAACAACATCCTACGCGCCTGCTATCCTTGAGTCTCAAATGAAATACGACAAGACTTCACAAATGATCAGCGTATTTGTTACGCTCATTGGAAGTTTGAGTGACTTAGCTTATCTTTCCTTGAGAGGATTAAATATTCACCAGTTGTGGGTTTTTCATCGTTACCCTACGTCATAAGAGAAGTGCATCCGATTAGCGATCGCAACTAGAAACAGGGTTAATTAACCCAGAAATAATCATGATCTTCTAAATTATTTTGAGACAAAATCATTTGTTTTAGAAGTGAATTTTAGCATTATTACTCCAACTTATTACTATTTAATAATTCTCAAAAATCTAAGAAGATAGGAATACATCAACATAGGAGAAAGACAAATCATTTCAAAATAAAGGGTTATTTAAAAATGTTCATAGGGGGCGAAAGATTAACTAAAACATACAATGAAATAAAGCTACCACAGATTTAAATGCTAGAAACTAATACGTTTTTAACATCACTTATGCAGCACAAATGTCCAGCGCAGTTCCGTCTACATGTAACGAAGAATTCTTTCTAAGATTAATAATGCTCATGAGCACCGTAGTTATGGAGAGCACATCCTTGAACTATGGTTACTGTTTACAGGTATAGAAAAAAAAAAAGAGTTCAACGGCAAATGCTAAACATGCATTTTTTATTGACAAAAGTCACCGTACACTTAGAAGAGAAACACAACAAAGCATTTATTGACATACATTAGTACGGTGTCGGTCCAGTTAGTCAATTGCATGGTGTTGTACTCATGAGTAATATATTTTGAAAAACATTTTACCTATTTTGTTCTTTTGTGTGAGGTGATGCTTGGTACTATCATTCTTCTATTACTACATATGGATAGTGAGAATATGTTAAAGCTTTATTCATCGTGTGTTTTCCTATTATACTTACATTTTCTATCTGGTCAACAGAATAGTGTTACATTTCTGTATATGGTCCGATTTTGATTTGTAACATGTTGACACTGTGCTGTATATCTGTACATTGTTTTTGAATATTGCCGAACAGGTAATATATTATATTTACACCAGGAAGTCCAAGTTTGTTCTTCTCCTGATATTCATCATTTCATTGATTTGTCTTATGATCAGTTTGTCAATTGCTTTGTACTGTACATTCTTGTAACTATGATGTGTTACACCTTACTGTCTTATTGTATTTTTTTTTTTTTTTTTTTCAAGAGAAATGTTGTCTCCTGAAGCTCTCAATATTTTCTTGAACAAGTTTGTTAATCGCACAGCAATGCACTTATGAGCAATTAGTTTTATTGTTAAAATCCTTCCTAAATGCCCAGACATGCTTGTCGCTGTTGATTTATCACGAGCTGTAATTTTGCTCCATTTTTCAACTTGTGCACTATGCTGTATATTTTTATATAGGTTTTAGTAGTTTAACGATCTTTGATCGTATTTTATTTGTATTTAGACGTCCTTATTAGTTCGTCTCCTGATTTCTACCTTGAATAAAGATATTTTGAAACCACCTTTGGCCTTAATGCAAGCACTGACCCTTCGAGACATACCTTCGACAAGGTTTTGGAACACAGCGATAGGAATGCACTTCTATTCGGTACATAATGCGGCCACTAACTGCTGCTTAGCAGTAGAGCTTCGTTCCAAACTTCTCACGTGACGCTCTAATCAATCCCATAGGTCCTCTATGGGATTGAGATCAGGGCTCTGTGCTGGCCAGTCCACACCCGATACGGAATTACCGTCAGACCACGCCGCAACAGTCCGCCGTAACAGGCTCGGTGCATTATCCTGCTGGTACAAGCAAGGCTCGGTTCCATATTATTGCCACAGAGTTGGTAGGGCATAATTGTCCAGAATATACAGGTAGACGTGCTAGATAGCAAATTTGTCCACGATAACCGATGGGCCAGGACCATACCACGAAAAACACCCCCACACGAGTACACTGCTAGCTCCAAACTTGATCGTAGGAACAGTACACTGTGGTAAATACCGTTCCCCCGGGTGCCGCCATACCAACACTCGGCCATCAGACTTATGGATCGTGTATCTGGATTCATCAGTCCATAGGACCTGTTTTCATTGTTCTACGGTCCACGATAAATGTTCTTTACAATATGTTAAACGACGAGTAGCATTCCGAGTGGAGATGAAAGGCTTATGAGCAGCCGCACGACCACTGTAACCCATAGAATGAATTTCTCTGCAAATGGTACGTGTACTTACCGAGGTTCCAGCATTTTACTCACCTGTACACTGAGGTCTTGTGCAGTACTCCGTCGATTAGCTGTAACGACTCTCCTGAGGCTTCGACGTCCTCTATCACTGATTTTCTTTGATCTGCCGGTACGTGTTGCTGCTTAAGGAACTCCAGGTGTCTTCCACTTATTCAGTACATCCCAAACAGTGGACTTGGGTATGTTTAAACGTCTCTCGGTTTCTCTTATGGACAACCTACTAATACAACAACCAACAATCTTTCCTTTCTCAAAGTCAGTTCTTTCCTGCCGCAACATTTTCACTCAACCTCACAGTGCGATATGACCGCGGTCAGCTACAGACTTGTTTTTATAGAGATTGCTGCTGTACCGTGCATCTTAACAACGCAGCGGATTCGTTAATTTGCTTTTGAAGGGTTGTCTGATGACTTTTGTCAATATAGTGTATGTCACACATCACTCAAATGCAAACCATTCATTTTGCGTTTTACAGATTAAAAACAAGGATTTAACATTCTGTTCAGATGTTACATGTAGATATAAGAACTGACTTACTGTGACACTTTAGCTTCTTTAGAAAACTCTAAAAAAGCTGCAATGAAGATTCTTTGCTAAGGAAGGGAAGTCTCTAACTTCGCCGCTGAGACATTGTTGTACTTTATACTGTTGAAGACGATTTTCCTTAGATAAATTTTAAATAACCTGAGATACTTCTCATAAGAAGAAAGTTTCTTCCAAACTTTTTTGTCTATGATATGAAAACTCTTCGGATTAGAAATATATCTTTTCCAACAGTTATTTAATTCTTACGTGGATCCAATTTATGCCACTTCCTTGAGACAGGACATTTTGTCTTTTGTTGTATTTTAAAATGAAATTGGTTTCATGGAAGCATTTCATTTGAACACATTGTCTGGGGTAGTTTTGTACAATTGAACACATTGTCTGGGGTAGTTATATACTAACACGTCAAAGTGATTTCCATTACTGCGCTAGACGATAGTATAGGGTTTAACAGTTTCTGATTCACATTTTGCAATGCTTAACTACATCTATGTATTGCTTTACTTTATTTGAGTTCATAGGTGCAAATTCAATGTTATGGGAAGTGGTTGTTGTTGTTTTTTATTTTAATTTATCATTTTAAGAACGATGTCGCATAACACAGTCTGGTTGTTAGTCATGTCCAGTAAACTTAAATAGAAAAGATTGCGACCGAATTATCCGTAATCGAGTTCATTGTCCGGTGCAAAGTATGTAAAACGGCAGAAATATTGGTCTACTAAGTGATTCGAATTTATTTCTGAAATACCACGCTCCAATTTAATGAACTCAAGCAGCGATGTTTATAAATTTGGAGGGTTATGTCATGCATACGCAATGTATGCATTAAAAACGCTATATGCAGAAGTGCACAAGACAAACTTTCCTGTGTGTTAAACACTTCCTGAAATTTTGTACACAATCATAAAATTTGTCGCATGGATTTTTATTATTTAATCTCAGTATATGTGGAGCAATTTATTGAACGTATTCAAGTCTTTCTGACAGTTTATTGCGTGTACTTTTTATTGTTAGAATTATCGCATCTCAGCGCCAGGAAAAAAAATGCAGATCGTCAATGATTTGTAGCCGCTTCAGATGAATTGCGACATCACTGTGTGTCCGGCGCAGCTGTTGTTCACTACGTGTACCTTGAAACTACACATCCGGGTCTTTCTCCCGCTCTCTGCCTTGAGCGCGGTCTTGAAGAAAACTCTGTCTTTGTGCTATGGTCAGTGCTTGTGAAAGTCGTGTGCTCGACGATATCGGTGTGTGTGTTGTTCATTAATAGAATTAACTGCTCCGTAATAAAGGAAGCAACTTCAATAAATGTATTGTTCTCGATCATTAGTCTCAGTTACACTACCCTATTTTAAGAATGTGTATTTCCTATTACTAAGTAAATGTCTTCTCCAATAGGTACGCAATTGTGTAGCAAGACTGAAGTGTTCTTCTACAACAAACATGGCGTCAGTAAGTATTGCTTTATTGTGTTACCGTGGAGCATCTACGTGTTTTAAACGTATTACATGAAGTTGGATATCACTGTGTCTTCGTATCATTCTTTGTATTATAATTAAAAGGTTTTTTTATTTGTGCACAACTCAGGTCGGTATATGATTTTATTATTAGTAATATGAAGTGCTCTTTGTTCTATTATTGTTAAGCACACATTCTTCCGCGCTTAATGAAGGTCTAGCGAAAAACCTTTTTCTTTTCTACTGCGTCCCGAACCGATCGGACTGTTGGCATTTACTATTTCATTACGAATCCAATTTACGAATGAAATTCAACATTTATTAGTGAGGAGCAGAGCCAGTTTAAGGATTCGCGGAGCCTGTAGCACTACTAACAGCGGGGCCTCCTCTCCAGGGACATATGTTTTACAACTTCCTTGGGAAGAGGGAGAAAATAGCTGAATGATGGTAACCTTGGGTATATGTGAAGGGAAAAATGGTAATATTTCTTAATTTTTATTGGTAATTTATAGAATAACAGGTATTTCGATGGTTGGTTAATTACTTCACTTATATGAAGTTTATTTCTAAAGCAACTTTCAGGATGACTTTGTTGAAAGCATTTGCTAGTATTATTCTGAAATTAATTAAGCCACTTCCTAAGCTTAACAAAAAAATGAACCTATACATTTTTTTTTTGTTAAACTTCAGTTAGTTACATGGTTCAGATGAAGCGTTTACGAGACTTGGCAACCGAACACTCATCAGTTATCTTCTACGTGTTTATTTCTTTCTGTAACTCATGCTCAATACTCACAAAAGAGTGGTGATTCAGTATTGTTTGGCCTTGCTGAATTTCGTTCTTAATTCGTCTCAATTTTGAAAAAGAGCGTTCCCTAATGCAATTGGTAACCATCATAGTAAGGTAAATCTTCAACACAATCTCAATAACATACCTACAGAAGAATAATTTCTAACAACCAGAGTACATAACAGCGCGCGGCCCGTATCAGCACGGAACCCGTAGCATGTGCTACTAAGATAAGCCGGCCCTGGTGAGGAGCTTTTTGCATTTATTTATTTATTTATTTTATTTTTTTGATCAGAGGTTTAACGACCACCGTGAGCAACTCAATGGGCTATACGCAGTCGCCCGTCTCTAATTTAGGGTCACTGATTCCAGGGAAGGGAGAGAGCCAGTGCCGTAAGACAAACACAACATCCATGCCTCACCGGGATTCGAACCCGGACCCCTTTCAGACGAATGATCAGAGGCCATCGCTTAGACCACTGCGCCACCGGGGCTGCTGCATTTATTTATATCGGGTATTTATGGAAGCGTACGAGGTTGTTCACCGTAAGTAGTCATAGATTTTTTACACCAGTAGGAGATGGTATTCGTTACACGAAGTGAGGTAGGTAATGGTATATGTTCAAAGAATGTAAAATAGTTGAGGACATGGGTTAATGGGATCTATATACACCATACGCACTTATGTGACGTACAATGTTTCAACACCAGGCGAAAACGATATACATGTCTGAATTTGCAAAACACTGAGAGATTGGACGTAAAAGAACGAAAAATTTAATATTCGATTTCTGACGACGCAAAAACATGCTTTTCAATTTTCAGCACGTCTTTTGTAAAAAAAAATATCCTGCTTGTGTTATCGGTTTGTTCGTCCGTAGAAACCATATCACTGCAACTAATAGTCCGATTTGAAAAATCCTTTTTGCATTAGGAAGTTTGAAATGTGCGAATGATGATTCTTTGTATCGTGTTTTTAAGGTGCAAAGTTCGCCGCTGGAGGGCGTAAATGCAAATGATATCGAATTCAAAATTCATTTTATTCCATATATTTGCTTCTAAACATCCAATTCAAAAAATGCTTTTATCTCTCGATTCCTCTTATTTCGAAGATTATTTTAGGTATAGTTACTTTTTCAAGTTACGCATAGATTCTCCGCTAGTGGGCGTAAAAGTAAATTGCCTTTACCTCGATATCTCTGCTTCTAAATCTCCGATTCAAAAAATTCTTTGTTCAGCGTGTTCAGCGGATACAGCTCCTGACGGAAAATATTTTGCATATAATTTCTAATTTTTGGTATAAAGTAGTGTGGCCATCAGAGGGCGTAAGCGTTAATTTCTGAATCTACTGTATTTGCAGCAAATTCTGAGCTTCTAAAATCTCAATTGAAGACATTCTTTCGTGGACCGATACTACTCATGTCGATAAACCTTTTCGGATAATTTTCTTTTTAAAATAATGTATGGTTTTTCCGCCAGGGGCTTAGATGTGCATCCTATTTTTGTCAATATCTGTGCTTCTAATGCTCCGGTTTGAAAAATTTCTTCTTTGTTTGGCAGAATTTCCGATGCAACATGTTTTACATAAAATTTCAAAATTTTTAAGTAATTCATAGACTTTCCGCTAGGGGGCGTAAAGGTGAATTTTCGCTTTTCCCGATATTTCTGCTTCTAAAACTCCGATTTCAAAAAGTCTTCCAGCACCGGATACAGCTTCTGGTGGGAAATGTTTTGATTGCAATTTCTAATTTTTTTTATAAAATATGGTTTGGTCACCAGGGGGCGAAAGCGGTAATTTCTGCTTCGTAGTTAATTGCAGAAAATCTGAGCTTCTAAAAGCTCGACTTAAAAATTTTTTTCTGTGGACCGCTCATGTTCGTTTAGACGTCAGCGGATACAGCTACTGATGGAAAATATTTTGCATACATTTCTAATTTTTGGTATAATGTAGTTTGGCCACCAGGGGGCGTACGCGTTAATTTCTGAATCTGATGTATTTGCAGCAAAATCTGAGCATGTAAAATCTCGACTGAAAAATTTCTTCCGTGGACCGATACTACTCATGTCGCTAAACCTTTTAGGAATATTTTCTTCTTAAAATAATGTAAGGTTTTTCGCCAGGGGTGTAGATGTATATCTTATTTCTGTCAATATCTCTGCTTCTAAGAGTATGATTTGAACAATTCCTTCTTTGTTGGATAGCGTTTCCAGTGTAAAATGTTTCACATATAATTTCCAAATTTTCAAGACTTTCCGCTAGGGGACGTAAAAGAAAAGTAAATTGCGTTTCCTCCGATATTTCTGCTTCTAAAATTCCAATTTGAAAAATTCGTTGTGCACCGTTTACAGCTCTTGATGAGAAATGCTTTGCATACAATTTCAAATATATAATAAAAAATGGTTTGGCCACCAGGTGGAATAAGTGTTAATTTCTGCGTCTGATGTATTTGCAGCAAAATCTAAGCTCCTGAAAACTCGATTGAAAAAAATCATTTGTGGACCGATACCGGTCACATCGAAAACCTTTTGAGAATACTTTCTTCTTAAAATAATGCATGTTTTCTCCGCCAGGGGTGTCGCATATCTAATTTTTGTCGATATCTCTGCTTCTAACGGCCCGCTGCGAAATGCTTCTCATATAATTTCAAATTTTCCTTAACGCACAAGTCTGGCACCAAAAGGCGTAAGTTCAAGTTTCCGTTTACAGCAATATCTGCGGGACTAAAAACCCGATGGAGAAACTTCTTTTTCGGCCAGACACTACTAAATATGCAAATTCTGTGAATAGTGCAGAATTTCACCGGTAGGAGCGCAAATGCCTGCTCGGTTTTTCTCAATATCACTGCTTTTACAAATGCGATTTAAAAAATTCTTTCAACACCGCATGTCATTTACCTCGTACAACACTTTAGGCTAGTATATTAGGAATTTTGTATTTCACAGTTCTGTAAAAATTTAATATTCGATTTCTGACGACACAAAAACACGCCTTTCAATTTTTGCACGTCTTTTGTAAAACAAAATATCCTGCTTATGTTATCGGTTTGTTTGTCTATAGACACCATCCATATCACTGCAACTAATAGTCCGATTTGAAAAATCCTTTTTGCATTAGGAAGCTTGAAATGTGCGAATGATGATTTTTTGTATCGTTTTTTTAAGGTGCAAATTTCGCCGCTGGAGGGCATAAATGCAGATGATATCGAATTCAAAATTCATTTTATTCCATATATTTGCTTCTAAACATCCAATTCAAAAGATGCTTTTATCTCTCGATTCCACTTATTTCGAAGATAATTTTAGGTATAGTTACTTTTTCAAGTTACGCATAGATTCTCCGCTAGTGGGCGTAAAAGTAAATTGCCTTTTACTTATACTTCAGTTGCAGCTGTATCGCTACATTCTGAAGTTCTCTTTACTGTAAGTCATTCGCTACAACAGAGATATTGAGCATTATACTCTTTAAATAACGCAGAGATTTCCCACTAGCTGCATAAAGGTCGAAACTTTCTTTTTCGATATCTCTGCTCTAGAGAGACGTATTTGAAAAGGTCTTTTCCCTGAACATAACTTTTTCCATGAAGAATAATTTTTGCCTATTTTAAACTCTTCTGATTTTTAAAATCTTTCCGCTAGCAGACGTAGATTTATATCACGTTTCCTTCTATATTTCTCCTTTTCACTGTTCGATTTGAAAATCTCTTTCTTCTGTACCTTCCTTGCACTATGAGAAACTTTTTGTTCGCCATTTCTTTTCTTTTTTTTTTTTTTTTGATTGGATTTTTAACGACTACCGTGAGCAACTCAATGGGCTATAAGCAGTCGCCCGTTACTAATTTAGGGTCGCTGGTTCCAGGGAAGGGAGAGAGCCAGTGCCGTAAGATAAACACAACATCCATTCCTCGCCGGGATTCGAACCCGGACTCCGTTCGGACGAATGATCAGAGGCCATCGCTTAGACCACTGCGCCACCGGGGCGGCATTTTTTTTTTTTTTTTTTTTCGTAAGATGCCTTTCCTTTTAGCCGCTGGTGGAACTACAAAGTAGGTGTTTATATTTTTGGATGTTTTATCGATTAGTGAAACCGGTTGATTGTTTTGCAAACTGGATCTAGTGACTTTGAATAACTTTAATGAATTTAATTCGCGTCAGAACGGATTCAAAAGACGTGCTTTTCACGTCCGAAAATTCGGTGTCATGTTTCTTGTTTTTGTTAATTGTAATTCACTTTTTTTTTTTGATTGGAGGTTTAACGACCACCGTGAGCAATTCATTGGGCTATAAGCAGTCGCCCGTCCCTAATTTAAAGCCACTGGTTCCAGGGAAGGAAGAGAGCCAGTGCCGTAAGACAAACACAACATCCATGCCTCACCGGGATTCGAACCCTAACCCCTTTCGGACGAACGATCAGAAGCCATCGCTTGCACCACTGCGCCACCGGGGCTGCCGATGCACTTTTGCATAGACATTAATGAAAGAAAAAAATATCTTCGAAAATGAAATAATAACTGAAATCTGAAGCATATATTTGACGCAAGAAGGAAGAAGCACTACATAAAGTGCAGTCTTCTAAGGGCTGGTTTCTGGCCTCTCGGCCGTGTGGGACAGTGCTCTAATCCCGAATTGAGAGACATGTGAGTGATGGGTCTTGCTCTCTCTATTCCATGGATCCAGTGGCTTTAAATTAGGGACGGACGACTGCTTGTAGCTGATTGACTTGCTCACGGTAGTCGCTAACCCATCCACGCCCCAAAAATCAACTAAAATATTCCTGATGATTGCAGTTCTGGTTCTGTCACATTTCCGAGGCTACTCCACCCCCACTCCTTCGCAACGAATAAACTTTCTTGGTGATTATAGCATTAAAAATATCAGGTAAGACATGAATTTTGTGTTCGTTTTCTCGACTGCTGTTTGCCCCACTTCCTGACGACAGTAACCTTAAATTAGAGATCGGATACATCAACAATAATAACGATGCCGCAAAATGTCAGAGTTTTATTTTTCTTTGCAAAAGGTTTGCTGCATTTACAGCAAATATTATTCAAAACGAAAGAGAAGTTTATTTTTTATTTCGCGCCACAAGGTGTGGTTACATACTGTAAGTTCACAGTCTAATGAAAAAATGTAAGGTACGTCACACCGACGAAAACCCATTTCACCTCCTAAAACTCCGAACAAGTTATTGATAAACATGCAATAATAATGTTCACCAAACAACATTCATGTACAGTTAGTCCCCGACTTACGCGGTTTCAAGTTACGCGGCTTTGGCATTAAACGGTTGCATCTCGTAGCGCATGTTCCGCTTACAACTACGATTATCAGATAGCTCTGGTGAGCTTGGCAGTGGGAAAACTCTTGATGAGCTGCCAAATGGATGTGTAGACAGTGACCATCTGAGATCACTTATCGACGGCGTGCATCGGCACACAGTTATGCTATTTTGTTTTTCATTTCTCCTGACTTGTGTATTGGTTGTCCATTTGCATAGAATCCACCATGAATGCCGTATGGAAGAAACTGACACCACAATTTGTTCAAGACGCTTTGTATCCTGAAGGAAATACAGACATAATCAGAGAACTTGTGGAAAATACTAAAAACTTAAAATTGGATTTAGAGGAAAAGACTCTATTAAACTTTTGCAAAATCAAACAAGAGACCTAAAGCACCGAAGAGTTAATAGACCTTGAACAGCAACGAAACGAAGACGAGGTTTCAGAGGAAGAAAAAGCAGCTGAATCACCCAAACGTATTGAAGTCAAGCGAATGTCAAAATGCTTCAGAATGATCGACGAAGAACTGGCTCATTTTAAAGCTGAGGATCAAGATCTCTAAAGGATCATGAAAGTATTTGGAGCAGTGCACGATGCCATTGCTGGCTAAAAAGTGATTTACGACGTGAAAAAAAAGGCGACTGTACAGATGTTTTTAAACAAGTATCTCAAGGCATTCCTTGACATCGGCGGAGCCGCAGCACATTAATTCATAGTTTGTAAGAGTGTAATGTCCAAATATGCACAGTCGAATCACATTATTGTGACCACCTCCTACTTTTGACGTCAACAGCGCGTAGCCAATGAAAGAAGGCACGTGGCGTTAGCTGGCTTGGAGGGTATATAAAGTGTGATGTAGGCATTCTGAAAACATATCACTCGTTGCTGTCATGGATAAAAGGAGCGATTTATCAGATTTGCAAGAAGGGAAGATTACCGGTTTTCATGCTAATGTTGCTGCTGTGCTTAAAGTGTAATGTGATTGGAGAAGTGGCACCGTTGCGAATATGCGACGTGGAAACTGCGGAGCACCACGCGCCATTGATGTGAGAGGTGAACGTCATCTGCGAAGGTGCGTGATGGCCGATCGACCCGCTACAGTAGAGTAACTCGCTGGCCGAATGAACCAGGGTGCTACCGGAAGTGTGCCTAAAACCATAGTTCAACGAACCCTTCAACGTCAGGGTATCCGATGTCGACGCATGGTCACTGAACCTATGCCAACGAAGGTGCATCCGCCGAAAAGGCTTACATTTGCCCGGCAGTATCGGAATTGGATCTCCGCTGATTGGCAAAGGATTGCCTTCTCCGATGAGTCATGTTTTCTGCTTCATCGAACGGATGGACGTTGACGTATAAGACGAGAAACATCGGAGAACAAACACTCTTCAACCATTGCTGGAAGAACACAAGCTGGTGGGAGCTGCGTTATGGTCGGGGGAATGTTTTCGTGGCATTCTCTGGGTCCACTCATACCTGTAGAAGGCACTATGGAATGAATTCGTTGTGAATCCATCCTTGCAGACCACGTACACCCATACATGCTGATTGTCTTCCCTGGGGCGGATGGAATCTTTCAGTACGGCAATGCGACGTGTCACACAGATAGAAATGTCCGAGAGTATTTGGACGAGAACGATGAAGACTTCAAAGTACTTCCCTGGCCTCCTACTCTCTCAGACTCAAACCCAATTCAGCATCTGTGGGACCAACTCGATCGTGTTGTTCGCTCTATAGATCCTTCACTACGCACCCTCCAGCAGCTGCCAGATGCAGTGCAGTCAGCATGGCTCCACATACCTGCGAACACCTTCCAGCACCTTGTTGAGTCACTCCCGCCCGTCTAGCTGCTGTCCACGCGGCACACGGCGGTAACTCTGGATGTTAGCTGGTGGTCCCAATAATGTGACTCGGCCGTGTATATGTTCTGGTATGTTGAATATATATATACGAGTATCACTGAAGGCGGGATGTAAGGTCAGGTGATGCGTAACATCACAGCCTCTCCTTGACAAATGTCAACCCCGCCTTCTCGTGGTGCATCCTGTTCCCACTAAAGGGGCTCTGACGACCGCCAATAGCGGTATAACTATACCATCGGGATTAGAGGAAATTCTATCCCACACTCACCAACCCGCTTGGCCAGCGTGGTGAGTTATGGCCAAACCCCTCCAAAATGATTCCACAACTTAAATCTTGGCCCTCAGGCTCCGGCAGCTGGAATGTACCTGGCCAAGGCAGCGGCCAGTGCGACATGAAGACAGAGGGTGCTAAGAATCCCCGGAGGACCGGACTAGGCTGCCATCTGATGCTGACCTTGGCTACTTACAATGGACGCTCCCTATCTTCTGATTCAAGGCTTCTTGAATTGGAAGAGGAACTACAAAGGATCAAGTGGGACATCGTGGGGCTAAGTGAGGTAAGGAGAAAAGGAGAAGATCTCATCGAACTGAAAAGTGGACATCTCTTCTACTATCGTGGGACAGATACTGGCAGAACTAGTGGTGTTGGATTTATAATAAACAAGAAACTGAAGGATAAAGTTGTAGAAGTTGAAAGTTCCTCTGACAGAGCTGCACGACTTGTTATCCAACTCTCGAAAAGATACCAGGCTCAGATTATTCAAACTTATGCACCCACAACAAGTCATCCTGAAGAAGAAATTGAAGAATTTTATGAGGAAATTTGTCATCTAAATAATAAAGGTAAGCAGCACTTGAAAATAATTATGGGAGATTTCAATGCAAAAATAGGGCAACGGCAACAGAATGAAACTTCAATAGGTAAATTCGGTCATGGCAACAGAAACCAGCGTGGAAATACTCTCGTTGAGTTTGCAGAGGCAGAAGGGTTTTTCATCTTGAACTCCTTCTTCAAGAAAAAGCCACACAGGAAATGGACATGGAGACATCCAAATGGGACGACAAGTGAAATTGATTTTATTATGTGTAACAAAAAATTCGTCATAGAAGACTGCAGTGTGCTCAACAAGTTCAACACAGGTAGTGACCATAGATTGGTGAGATGTAAGATGCACCTCAACACTAAACTTGAACGTGGCAAGCTCATAAGACAAACAAAATCTATTGACATAACCAACCTTAAAAAACACCATAATACCTTCCTTCAAGTTGGAACTGAAAAACAGGTTCTCTGCTTTAGAAGGCCTAACATCGGAAGAAGTGGACATCTCTGAAGTTAACAGAAAAGTAACCAAAGCTCTTATGGAAACAGCAACAAAATTAGCTGGGTCTAAGAACAAGTTGCATGTGAACAAATTATCAGGAAAAACCAAAATGTTGATGCAAAAAAGAAGAGAGATGAGGACAACTAAAGAAGATGTGACTTCCAAAGTGGAATATATAGAGCTATGCAAGACAGTAAGAAAAAGTATCACTGAAGACGTAAGGAAATTCAACTGTGAACTAGTGAGGAAAGCAATTGAAAACAACCAAAGCCTAAAGATAGCAAAGGGACATCTCAGTAAGGGAAGAAAACAGATTATGGCACTGAGAACAGAAGATGGTTCTGTAACAAGAAATAGAGGCGACATTTTGACAAGAGTGAAAGATTTCTACTCCAAATTATATGAAAGGGATGATATATGCACTCCAGACATCATGAAAGATACCAGTACCAGAGTTCTTCCAGTCCTTCCAGCAGAAGTTGCACATGCAATCAAGAACATGAAGCGAGGAAAAGCTCCAGGAGAAGATGGAATTACTGTAGACATCATACAAGAAGCAAGTGGAGAAATCGAAACAGTACTAGCCCAAATTTTCACTCGATGCCTTAATGAAGGAAAGATTCCTGAGGATTGGAACACCGCTACAATGATCCTGCTACATAAGAAAGGTGACATTGAGGATCTCGGAAACTACAGACCTATCAGCCTCCTATCAGTAGTTTATAAAATCTTCACTAAAGTTCTTTCACACCGCTTGAAGGTAACACTGGACATGGCTCAACCGAGAGAACAAGCTGGATTCAGGAGTGGCTACAGCACAATAGATCATATCCACGTGCTGAGAGAACTAATTGAAAGAGCGAGGGAATATGAGCTTCCATTGTGCATGGCTTTTATCGATTATGAAAAAGCCTTTGATTCGGTGAAACCATCAGCAGTTACAATGGCTCTGAAAACCTGCGGTATTGAAGATGCATACATTAATATTATTAATAACATCTATGAAAATGCAAGTGCAAAGATTAGGCTGTTTGAAAATACAACACACGTAAAAATTGGAAAGGGAGTGAGACAAGGTGACACCATATCTCCGAAGCTCTTTAATGTCACATTGGAGGGTGTTTTTCAGTCGCTGAGCTGGGAAAACAAGGGGATAAAGATTAATGGAGATTATCTAACCCAACTTCGTTTTTCTGATGACGTAGTCATTTTTGCAACTACCCCATCAGAGCTGCAGAGTATGATCCAGGAACTTGCTGACAAGAGTAAAGAAGTGGGACTAAAAATGAACTTTCAGAAGACAAAAGTGATGTTCAATGCTTTTACAAGAAATGAAGATTTATCGATTGATGGAGAAAAGCTGGAGATAACAGACACGTACGTTTATCTTGGACAGCAGATATCAAGTGAGGTTCACATTGATGAAGAAATTAATCGGCGTACAAAACTTGCCTGGAGAGCTTTTGGAAGAAACAGCATAATTTTCAAGAGCAATATGCCATTATGTCTTAAAAGAAAAGTGTTTGATCAATGCATCCTTCCAGTGCTTACGTATGGTGCAGAGACGTGGACCTTAACTAAAAGAGACATACAAAGGCTGCAGACAACTCAAAGCAGCATGGAGAGGTGCATGCTTGGTGTAACCAGGAGAGATAAGAAGAGGAACTCGTGGATCCGAAAAATGACAAGAGTGGAAGACATCATGATCAGAGTTAAATCCCTGAAATGGCAATGGGCTGGACATACTGCCAGAAGGACAGATCATCGATGGACAGCCGAAATTTTAGATTGGATTCCAAGGGACAGGAAAAGACCCAGAAGAAGACCACATGGGAGATGGGTGGATGAAATTTGAAAGTATGCAGGGGTGACATGGAGGAGACTGGCACAAGACAGACCGTTGTGGAGGAAACTTGGGGAGACCTTCGTCCAGCAGTGGATTGATAATGGTTGACAATGATGATGATGATGATGATCACTGAAGGCATTCAATTTTTCTTTCAGTTACATGTGCTCTTATATTTCAGGATTAATTTGCACTCTTTTTGCTGATCTTTTCATATAATATAGTAATAGTTTAACTTTAATTGCGTCTTGAAACGAACATGCTGTTGGCGATTCGCAGTAATTACGCACCGTTCAACGTAAGCGAAAATATTTGGAACGAATTGACCCAGTAAATCGGGGCCTTACTGTATTATGAATATTTTAAAACACAGAGATAAAATTTGAGCGCTGATTCAATTTAATTTTATCACGTTTCAAGGGGAGGGGAAGTAGCTGACTTAAACTGAGTGTTGACTTTGTTTTATTACGTTTTGTGGAGGTTGTTGCTAATGCTGTTTTTTGAATACGCTTTCCTTGCCCCTGATGTGTGTACACCAGAGGAACAATCTCAAGGGTGAAAATTATATGTAAGCGCTATCTGTCTGAATTTATCACTTGATGGAACATTCGGAATTCAGACAAAGTATATACAGTAGTGGTTAAAATTGTGGAAACCTTTTGGAAATAGTGAATTTTCGAGGTTTGATGACTCCAAACACCACCACTTTTTTGGAGTAATACCATAAAATTATATATCAATGAAAAGATAATTTCATCAAGAATGTAATGCAATAACTTTTATGAAGGAGTTTGTATTAGAAAAGCAGTTATAAGGAAGAAAAGTGAAACACATAGAAAAAAAGAGATATACACAAATTCTAACCATGTCAGTTAATACTTAGTTGGGTAACCTTTAACGTTAATTATGGACTTACAACGTCTTCCCATGGAGGGAACCAAGTTTTTTAGTTCTGCAGCTGTTATAATGTGAAACCAAGATTGAATAGTTGCTTCTATTAATTAGGTTTTATTGCTGGGTTGCTTCTGACTAAAAAGTTTCTTTAGTCGGCTCCATAGATTTTCGATGGGGTTAAGGTCTGGGCTATTCTCAGGCCATTCCAGCACTGGAATGTAATTATCTTGAAACCACGTTTTGCACACAGCAGCAACATGCCATGGAGCTGAATCCTGTTGAAATACAAATGCTTCATTAACTTGGAAATGTTCCCGTGCGGAAGGCTTCAGTTTGGGCTCAAGTATTTCATTGATGTATGTTTGGCCATTTATATTCCCATTAATCACGGAAATTCTACCCACACCTTTTGATGTCATACAACCCCAGATCATAACACTAACTGGTTGTTTCACGGTACATGTAATGCAATCAGGATGCAAATCTTCTCCGATTCTTCTCTTAACGTATTTTATGACATCACTACCAAACAGGAAGATTTTGGTCTCATCACTCCAATTAATACTGTCCCATTGTTCCGCTGTCCAGTTTAACCAGTTTAATCTCTTCAACCTTTGTTTGAGAGATGAAAATGGCTTTTTTTGTGGAATTCTAGCTTTTAGAACAAATTTCTGCAGTCTGCGCCGAACAGTCCTTGCACTCAACTTCACATTGCATTGCGCCATTTCATCTTGTATACACCCAGATGATTTTCTTCTGTCACCTAGGCACAGTCTCTTATTCTTCTATCATCACTTGCTGTTGGCATCTTTTCCTGCCTTTATCAGTCTGATTTTGTAGTGACTGAGTCTCCTTATACCTCTTCAAAAATTTAGAAATGCCCCCTTTGGTTAAGTTTCCACAAATTTTTCTTCTAATTTCTTCATAACTGAAGCCTTGTTCACTTAATAGTACTAGTTTACATCGTTTTCAGGGTGATCAGTCAACTTTTTGCGCCATTTCTTTAATTTTATTACGACAAGCTCACTAAATGAAAGAACGCAAAAAAAAAAAAAAAAACTTTATATCAATTACATAACACACTGACATGTGTCCTCCCAGCTCCAATACATGACATCAATAGCTAAATCCTACTGTGACCTGATTGGCTCATTGCCAAAGCAAGATAACACCTGATTGATTGGCTCTCTAAACACTCATGCTCATTGGCTACATTCAAATGAAGGAAAGCTACTTCTTATCAACCTAAGCAAGTTGTGCTTCCTTTTTCTGGTTATTTGGCTATAACGTTTCATAGAGTACATGTAATTGAATAAACTTTGTTGCATTACATTTTTGATGAAATTATTATTCCATTGATATATAACTTTATGGTATTACTAAAAAAAGTGGTGTTATTAGCCATCAAACCTCAAAAATGCACTTTTTCCAAAAGGTTTCCACAATTTTGGCTACTGCTGTATATACGAGAGGAAGTCAGAAGGTAAAATTCCCAACATCATATATTTTGCATTTATTAGTATGAAAAAAAGTATGTACATCTCTGAGATATGTCCATCCCTACACTACTTCTCAACGTATAGTCACCTTCTATGTTGAGACACTTGCCAAGAAGGGGGATCCATGCGTCGAAACCTAGTCTATAAAAGTTTGGCGATTGTCTTGACCATACAGCCAATGTTTCACTGCACGCTTCGCAGCGTCATCCGACGGGAATCGTCTCCCACGAAGCTCCAACCGTGGAAAGACGTGAAAATCCGACGGAGCCAGATTAGGGCTGTGGGCCCGATGTTACAGAATTTCTCATTCTCAGCTTTCGAACCGATTCACTGTGTAACGAGCCGTATGTGGGAGGGGCAACAAAGCATTAGGATGACAGTTCAGGCCTTTTTCGTCGAAAAGATCTCTTCAGTCACTTCATGGTGACTGAAGAGATCTGTTCTTCAGTCACCATGAAGAACTATCGTGGAAGGGGTGAAATCCACTAGAATCACACCATGCATGTCCCAGCACATGGTCACCATGATATTCCCACTGCTGGTGGATAACTTTAATTTTTCAACTGGGGACTCTGGAAGCTCGTACGAAATCGTCACCGTTTTCATTGAAGTGAAGCAGATAGACGAGAGAAGCACCCATGCGGTTATTTTTGACTTCCAATGCCAGTTGTCTGGGAACCCACTTACTGCACCCTTCCGATAGCAGAAACGGTCATGAACATTGTCCTGTACGGTGCCATGCGAACAATAGAATTTTTCTTCCAGGTGACGCAGTGTCATACGGCGATCCCCATGTAAGCACCCTTAAATTGCATCGACACGATCTGCTGATGTAGAAGAACCTTGGTTCATCATGGACACCCCCTCTGCACACCACGTTAGCACCTGCTGCGCTGTCATCATTTTCGAGCCGTACACAGCTTAAAGTTCACGTTGGATTTCAATAAGTGGCGTCCCGTTTTTTCACAAGAAGCGAATGACTCCACGGACTCCTTGCTTTGCCTATTCATGCCATTTTGGATCTGTGTAGTTCAGGAGCGTAATGCTCTCTGGAGCTTCAAACTGCAGTTACCTAAAACAGAACACGTCAAATTACAGGACAGCAAAAACATTTTCAGTACATGCAGTACTTTAAAAGTTCTTTAATAGTGAAAGTTATTTTCTGACTTCCTCTCGTATATATAAAGATGTGTACATAAGGCTTGCAACACCTGCTTTGACGTGGTTGTCAACATCTTTGAATAGCAATAAAACATATAAAAGAACTAGGTTCTAACCAATATTATATACCAAATAAAATGATAATTCATGTCGATTTTAAATTAAAAAAAGAGATCCTCAATATTAAGTTCAGTTGTAATTCCACAACGACTTGTATGGTACCCCATAAACACACCACGTCGGGTTGAAGTAAAGACTAGATCGAGAACGTAGCTGCATTAACCAATCAGAGGCCGAAATCTTGTAGGCAATCGCAGCTGAGTGGTCCCGAATTCTTATTGGTTACTTTCTAATGCTCTGTGTTGCTATGTAAAGGCCCAGACCTTATTCACACCCCAGTCACGTGGCACGCATGTATGTTGCTGATCGTCAAGCTGTCACAACGTTGACGGCTAGCACCGGGAAGATCTTTCTCTCGGTCAAATTGCTTTAAAACTGAATTGCCAGCATTCTGCAGTGTCCAGGATAACCCAATGTCATGAAAAAAATGATCCTTCGCTCATCGTAAACGCAGTGGACGGCCACCATGTTCACTGGAAAGAAACAATAAAGTGCTTGAGGGACTCAGTCACGCAAATTGGAAGCTAACATCACTCAAGCTCACAAGAGAATGGTTCAAGACTACTGCAGTGAGCTGTTCTGCTTGGACAGTCCGTCGTCGATTTCCTTGGGATTCAAAGGCTGTAAAACAAGGAAGAAACCGCTGCTGTCATAACGCCAGCGAAACGCTCTGCTACTCTGCGGTCAGCAATATCGACATTGGTCGACGGCTGACAGGGAAAAAGGTTTATTTAGTGACAAGTCGACATTTTACATTGCTGCAAATAATGGTACCTCATATGTAAGGAGGTATCCTGGCGAAGAATCTAAGCCAGAGTGCACCAAGCGAATCTTTCAGTACTCAACATCTGTCATGATTTGGTCTTCTATGGCTGCATCTGGTACAGGGAGATTGTGTATTGTTGACGGAATGATAATTCAAGCAAGTACATTGGTGTCCTAACTGATGAAATGCTTCCTAGTGCTGCTGACTTATTTCCACATGGGGACTTCGGGTTCCAAGACGATAACACCTAACTGATGTGTTCCTAATTTATTCACAATTTCTACGAAATTATCAGCTGTAATTTCGTAGCTGGCACTTGTATGCAACTGATGTATGCCACCATGTTGCGACACATCAGTTGCTGAGCCCATCAATATGGATTTGTGTAGTCAGATGCTGACTGATAAACCACGCATAGCACTGTGAGTTGTTGGCACTGTGGCGTAAAGCGAACGCACTCTGCTAGTCATCGAGAGTACTGGGGTTCAATATCAGCGGTGTCGGATGAACAATTTTTCAGTTGCTATGCGTTGTTTGTGATAATGTAGACAGATCGTTGTTATCGTCTATTTGTATTGAAGAATGGTCCAAGAAATAAACAGGACTTAACTGAAAGCCTAAATCACGGATGGCATCGCGTAATTTCTGTTGACTCAGTGAAAACATTTGCCCATACGCTGCCCAAGAGGTGTGTTCTAGTGCTCAAGAATAAGGTCTATCCAATCAAATATTGACGTGTCGTGTGTTTTAGTAATGTATGCAGAATCCATTGTATTCATTTTCAGTTGCTTTTTTGTAAAATTTCAAATGCATAAGCCCTTAAGATGCATTAAATGGATATATGACACATACCCTGCATTTTTGTCTCATAATTTTTATAACGTTTTAATGTGCTTAAATATCAGGTCAGATTTGAAATCTACATGAATTTTCCTTTCATTTGGTATGTAATATAAGTTAGTACCCTTTTTTGTACATGTTTTATTGCTATTCAAAGATGTTGACAACCATGTCGAGGCAAGTGTTTCAAGACTTATGCACACCACAGTGGAACTTCGGTTATACGTTTCTCAGTAATACATTTTTCACATTTATATGCAATTCTGCGTAAGTCCTGATATTTTACTGTTGTTTCTATTGGTTTTCTAACTGTATTATACGACATTCAATTATACGCTTTTTACGATTATAGGTAAAACTTTGAATTTCAAATTAAAAATATACGCTTCTTACGATTATAGGTAAAACTTTGAATTTCAAATTAAAAATATAGGCTTCTTTTATTCCTTTATACGCAAACCGTATGTTACAAATTTGAGAGAATTGATACAGCCTTGTTGTGTTCCTTTTTGGTGCAGCCAAAGTTTAACCTTGATCCCATCAGAGAAGGAAGGGTATGTTGTTTACTTTCGGTTTGAATGAACAATTGGTTTTTCATTTCATAACTAACACTCATATGCGCTATGTAAAAATTGATAAATATCTGGGATGTAACTTTGTGGCTTCATGCAGTAGTAAGATACAATCCTAAATGTATAACCAATATTTAGCATTGTGGTTCGAAATGGAAAATTCTTCATGCGTTCCATATTGAACCAGTGTTCTCAACATTATTCGGTGTGAGGATTTCTGTAGAGAGATAGAGTCGTCAAAAGAGAAGTTTGATTTCATAGGCTTTGTGAAGTTTGCAATGCGATAAAATATACGAGTACTATAATTTGCAACGATTTTTTTCCTTTCGCCTCCAATTCGACTTTAAAAAAATTATTATTAAGGAAATCTTATATTCTTAAAGCATAAATCTTACAATAGTATTTAACATTTTGAAAATTCATTTATACGTTTTCTACTTTCATACGTTTTTAAAGCCATCCTCTAGAAATATGTATCAGGGTGATTCAAAAGCCATTGCCTTTTCTGATAGTTGATGAAAACGTGTATAAATGCATAAACGTAAAATGTTCGCAATGGAGTCCATCGTGCTCGATGGTCTTACATAATCGTGATGCCATGTCTCGAATCTCGTAAGAAACTTCCTTTGGTTTCGAGGCTAATAAGTCTTGAACCCCCAAGTTCAACATCGTGGATGTTTTGGAAGTGCTTCCCACCTAGAAAATGTGCCATAGGCCGGACTAAGTGGTAATCCGCTGGCGCAAGTCCGGAATATAAGTAGAGGGGTGGGTATTAGCTCAAAATCCTCTGGTTCCTGTATTTTTTCCTTAGTTGGTCAGGCACGATGAGCAGGAGCATTACCCAGCTGGAGGATAACTAGTTTATGGTTCACCAGAGCAAGTTACTTTCAGTTTAAATCCGCATACATCCACTCCAGCAGATCACAGTACAGCTGCGTATTGATTGCCTGAGCCATCTAGAACCAATTCTCAATGAACGAGGTCCTGAATCTTCCACCATACTCATAACATAACTTTGTGCTGAAATCGCCCCTTTTTGGAACTTGTTTTGATGGCTTTCTGGGATCTAACCATTGTTTTCTCATGTCAGGATTCCGGGAAAATATCCCTTTTTCATAACATGTCACAATTTGGCTACTGAAATGGTCTTACTGGGGATTTTTCAATAATTAAATACACACATGCGCACGTCTTGAGCTTGAGCAGCAGTCAGTTCAAGGGGGTACTTGTCGACATCTTCTGTGCGTCTTGCGAAGTTTGTGCAGGTCGCTAACAATAATTGTTGGCTGAGGTATTTCCAGGTCATTTGACAGTTGTCAAGTGCTTGTGCACGAATTTGTCTCAACGGCCTGTTGTACAGCTTCAGAATTCACCGTCGAAGTTCTTCCAGCACGTGCTTTGTCTTCAAGGCTGTAGTTTCCATTTTTAAATCACTGAAACCAAAATCTTGCCGTCCTTTAAGCTATTATAAAAACTAGACGATATCGGTCATATGCACCAAGTAATTCCCCGACACAGAACGGCAGTGACATTTGAATCACCCTAATCTAACCGAGATTTCATTGTATGTATATACAGTGAATGGATAAAACATTAGAGATATCTTCCTAATAGCGTGTTGGTCGTCCTCTAGCGGGAATAAGAGTCTGTACCCGCCGAACCATCGACTGCACCAGATGCCGGAGGGTTTCCGAAGGAAATGCCATCTTGCCTGTCCCATCATTGTCCAGAACTCCGCTCGGGACTTCCGTGTAGAATCCAAGAATCCATGGAACTCATGCTTCGAGCAACGGCATCCCAGATAACTTCTACAGGGTATAAATCCGAAGACCTTGGAGATCATTGGACGTCCTAAACTCAGATGAATATTCCTCGAGCTATGTCTGTGTGGTTGCAACCTGGTGGCACGGCTCATGGTCCTGCTGGGACAGGCAATACGCCATAGGTTTAAATCCAGGAACACTGGGGTCCCTGGGTGTTCCAAATTCAGAGGAGTATTTCTCAAGCCATGCCTGGGTAGTCGATACTCGGTTGAGCGGCTCATGGTCCTGTTGGAGTAGACAACCGCCCGCAGGGTGAACGAAGGCCATGAAAGCGTGTAGGTGATCAGCCAGCACATGCTCTAGAGCCCAGCTGTTAAGAACCTCTCCAGACATACTAAGGGACCTAATGTGTTCCATAAGAAGACTCTCAAAATCACCAGTCACATCCGACTTAAACAGAGCACACCTGGCACGACCGGGTATGATATCATGCTGTCGACGACACGCCGTCACCCTCTCGTCAGCTCGGTACAGATGAAAATGGTATTCATCCGAACAACGACAAGGCGCCAATCTATAGAGCTCCAGTTTTGATGTTCCCAACATCAGGCGAGGCATAATGTCCGATGACTAGCAGTGACCAGTAGCACCCGTGTAGGTCGTAGCTCAGGGTATGCAGCGAGGATATGGGTATATAAGAACAGGATATGCGCGTAGCCCAGTGTATTCAGCCCAGATTATGGGCGTATCCCAAGGTATTCAGCGAGGATATGGGTATGTAGCTCAGGGTATGGGCTAAGCCCAAGGTATGCAGCGAGGATATGGGTATGTAGCCCAGGGTATGCAGCGATGATATGGGTATTGTATTTCAGGGTATGCAGCGATGATATGGGTATTGTAGTTCAGGGTATGCAGCGTGCACTGTACCGCTCGCTGGCTGACGCTGCTTGGCCCTCCAACATTTAACCTGGATGTGATTTGCGCCGCCATTACCAAACGATTGGTCTTTAAGGGTCTAGAAAATCCAGTCGACCTCCGTCATCAATAGCGTGTGGTCTCCCACCGCTTATTGTATGGAAGTTGGTCGTCCGTCTGTTCGCCTGCTTTATGTTTGGGTATATACACTGAAGAGCAATTGAATTACAAACAGCTGGCGTTATGCAAATGGGGCACTGTGGGTGGCCCTGTAAACGGAAACGACATGACGTATGCAGCGATCCGACAATATAAGGAGTGATGCGACGGAAATCAGTAAGAGTCGGACGCAGTTTGGGTAAGACGAAGGATCTAAGCGCATTTGATCATTGGATAAATCGTCGGGGCCCGACGAATGGGTCACTACATCTCGGAAATCGTGCAGGCACTGGGATTTTCACGAGCCACTTTGCCACGGGTGCACCGTAAGTACACTGAATCCGGTAAAAGCATCGCTATAAGGGCCAACTGCCGTGGACAACACCGTGTGGATGAACGGGTTCATCGTCGGCTAGCTCGCACTGTAACAGCGGATATAAGGGCAACAGTGCCAGAAATCACTCGGCAATTTGACGCAGCTGCACAAAAACGTGTAATCAGCCACACCATCTAGAACCATCTCCTCGCTGTGGGGTGCAGAAGCCATCGTCCTACGAGGGTACCGCTGCTGACCGCACATCACAGGATGCAAAGATTAGCATGGGCGCGGGAACATCGCCACTGGACCCTAGACATGTGGGAAAATGTTGCCTGAACTGATGATTCGAGATTCACGTTGGTACATGCGGATGGCAGGATACGAGTACGGCGCAAACCACATGAAGCGATGGATTCTTCTTGCCAGCAGGGTACTCTTCAAGCTTCTGGTGGTGGTATTTTCGTCTAGGGACTGTTTACGTGGACTGAAATGGGACCCCTGGTACGTGTGACATCGTCGCTCACAGGGCAACGTTACCGGGATATCCTGAACGACCATTTGTTCGAGTTTGTGCGTCTTCAACATCCCACTGGGGACCTCATCCTGCAACAAGACAATGCACAGTGCCATCGCTCCCAAATTGTATCCGTATGGTTGGAGGAACACCCTACTGACGTGACCTCGCTTCCTTGGCCAGCTAGGTCACCTGACATCAATCTCATCGGGAACATCTGTGATGCCATCTGGAGAGATGTTCGAGGCTCTGACGCCCCTCCATCAAATCTTCGTAAACTGTGGGAGCTTGTTCACTGGTAGTGGATCCGTATGGCTTCCCAACGCTTCCGGTGTCTTGTCGAGTCCATGCCGAGACGAATCACCGTCGTCATCAGGGCGAAAGGTGGTGCTACAGGTTACTAGACAGGTATCTCTAATTCAATTGCTCTTCAGTGTATATATAGGGTTACAAGGAAAGTCAAGGCCAATATCTCACGAACTATGGCAGTTAGCGAAAGTCAGGCCAATATCGCACGAACTATGGCAGTTAGCGGTTTACTTCTTATGCAGTTCAATAAGGAACCTCTATGGCGCACAGAATAACACCACGAGGGATCCCATCGCCTTCCTGTGGCGGTTTGAGGGGGCTATTCACCCCACCAGCTTGCAGATAAGGCAAAAAAGACAATTGCAAACCTGTTCAGCGAGTCAAAAATCGTACATAAATGTTTTTGTCCCATTACAAAACATGGAAGGGTACCGGGAATGTGTCCCCAAGAAAATCACAGTATCCGGAAGCGACAACACAGTATTTGACATGAACTTATTACTTAGAACTTATCTAAACTGGTAAGTTCTAAGTAAATGAAAGCACATAGGGAAAGTTTTCCTACAAACCTTTTCAGGAGTTCTTGTTCTAAAATAAAACGCAGTTCCTTGACATGTTCAATATCAGACTTTGATGTCCAAAACAGTAAACAAAACCACTGAGACAAGGAGAAATAGCATAAAGTGGCAAAACACTCATTCAACAGGATAACTGTATGCACATCTAATTGACTTGCATACTGGCAAAGCTTTCGACTTCAAGTCACTGTTTCACGAAGTGATGTCATACCGACCACGCATATCATTTTTGGTATTTTTACGACGGAGCAGAAAGCACATTTGAAATCCATGCAAATATGCTTCGGACACTGGGACTCAGGTAACTTCTGCTTTTTTCGCATTTGGAGAGTCCCCTTCCATCTTTTGTTATGGTACAAAAACATTTATATACCATTTTTGCCTCGCTGAACAAGTTTGTAATTGACTTTTTTGCCCTAACTATAAAGGCGGTGCGCGACAGCCCCCTCAACCCCCTCCCAAAAGGGGGCAAGCCATCTTCGTGGTGTTATTACGTGCGCCAATGGGGGTTTCCTATAAAACTGCACTAGAAGTAAATCGCTAACTGCCATAGTTCGTGAGATATTGGCCTGATCACGGATTTTCCTTGTAACTCTGTATATGCTGTATATCATCATCATCATCATTGTCAACCATTATCAATCCACTGCTGGACGAAGGTCTCCCCAAGTTTCCTCCACAACGGTCTGTCTTGTGCCAGTCTCCTCCATGTAACTCCCGCATACTTTCGAATTTCATATCCACCCATCTTCCATGTGGTCTTCTTCTGGTTCTTTTCCTGTCCCTTGAAATCCAATCTAAAATTTCGGCTGTCCATCGATGGTCTGTTCTTCGGGCAGTATGTCCAGCCCATTGCCATTTCAGGGATTTAACTCTGATCATGATGTCTTCCACTCTTGTCATTTTTCGGATCCACGTGTTCCTCTTCTTATCTCTCCTGGTTACACCAAGCATGCACCTCTCCATGCTGCTTTGAGTTGTCTGCAGCCTTTGTATGTCTCTTTTAGCTAAGGTCCACGTCTCTGCACCATACGTAAGCACTGGAAGGATGCATTGATCAAACACTTTTCTTTTAAGACATAATGGCATATTGCTCTTGAAAATTATGCTGTTTCTTCCAAAAGCTCTCCAGGCAAGTTTTGTACGCCGATTAATTTCTTCACCAATGTGACATTCACTTGATATCTGCTGTCCAAGATAAACGTACGTGTCTGTTATCTCCAGCTTTTCTCCATCAATCGATAAATCTTCATTTCTTGTAAAAGCATTGAACATCACTTTTGTCTTCTGAAAGTTCATTTTTAATCCCACTTCTTTACTCTTGTCAGCAAGTTCCTGCATCATACTCTGTAGCTCTGATGGGGTAGTTGCAAAAATGACTATGTCATCAGCAAAACGAAGGTGGGTTAGATAATCTACATTAATCTTTATGCCTTTGTTTTCCCAGTTCAGTGATTGAAAGACATTTTCCAATGTGGCATTAAAGAGCTTCGGAGATATGGTGTCACCTTGTCTCACCCCTTTTCCAATTTTTATGTGTGTTGTATTTTCAAATAGCAGAATCTTTGCACTTGCATTTTCATAGATGTTATTAATAATATTAATGTATGCATCTTCAATACCGCAGGATTTCAGAGCCAATGCAACTGCTGATGGTTTCACCGAATCAAAGGCTTTTTCATAATCGATAAAAGCCATGCACAATGGAAGTTCATATTCCCTCGCTCTTTCAATTAGTTCTCTCAATACGTGGATATGATCTATTGTGCTGTAGCCACTCCTGAATCCAGCTTGTTCTCTCGGTTGAGCCATGTCCAGTGTTACCTTCAAGCGGTGTGAAAGTCATTTAGTGAAGATTTTATAAACCACTGATAGGAGGCTGATAGGTCTGTAGTTCCTGAGATCCTCAATGTCACCTTTTTTATGCAGCAGGATCATTGTAGCGTTGTTCCAATCCTCAGGAATTTTCCCTTCATTAAGGCATCGAGTGAAAATATGGGCGAGTACTGTTTCGATTTCTCCACTTGCTTCTTGTATGATGTCTACAGTAATTCCACCTTCTCCTGGAGCTTTTCCCCGCTTCATGTTCTTGATTGCATGGGCAACTTCTGCTGGAAGGACTGGAAGAACTCTGGTACCTTTCATGATGCCTGGAGTACATGTATCATCCCTTTCATATACTTTGGAGTAGAAATCTTTTACTCTTGTCAAAATTTCCCCTCTAATTCTTGTTACAGAACCATCTTCTTTTCTCAGTGCCATAATCTGTTTTCCCTTACTGAGATGTCCCTTTGCTATCTTTAGGCTTTGGTTGTTTTCAATTGCTTTCCTTACTAGTTCACAGTTGAATTTCCTTACATCTTCAGTGATACTTTTTCGTACTGTCTTGCATAGCTCTATATATTCCACTTTGGAAGTCACATCTTCTTTAGTTGTCCTCATCTCTCTTCTTTTTTGCATCAACATTTTGGGTTTTCCTGATAATTTGTTCACATGCAATTTGTTCTTAGAATCAGCTAATTTTGTTGCTGTTTCCATAAGAGCTTTGGTTACTTTTCTGTTAACTTCAGAAATATCCACTTCTTCCAATGTTAGGCCTTCTAAAGCAGAGAATCTGTTCTTCAGTTCCAATTTGAAGGTATTATGGTGTTTTTTAAGGTTGGTTATGTCAATACATTTTGTTTGTCTTATGAGCTTGCTACGTTCGAGTTTAGTGTTGAGGTGCATCTTACATCTCACCAATCTACGGTCACTGCCTGTGTTGAACTTGTTTAGCACACTGCAGTCTTCTATGGCGAATTTTTTGTTACACATAATAAAATCAGTTTCACTTGTCGTCCCATTTGGATGTCTCCATGTCCATTTCCTGTGTGGCTTTTTCTTGAAAAAGGAGTTCAAGATGAAAAACCCTTCTGCCTCTGCAAACTCAACGAGAGTATTTCCACGCTGGTTTCTGTTGCCGTGACCGAATTTACCTACTGAAGTTTCATTCTGTTATCGTTGCCTTATTTTTGCATTGAAATCTCCCATAATTATCTTCAAGTGCAGCTTACCTTTATTATTTAGATCACGAATTTCCTCATAAAATTCTTCAATTTCTTCTTCAGCATGACTTGTGGTGGGTGCATAAGTTTGAATAATCTGAGCCTGGTATCTTCTCGAGAGTTGGATAACGAGTCGTGCAGCTCTGTCAGAGGAACTTTCAACTTCTACAACTTTATCCTTCAGTTTCTTGTTTATTATAAATCCAACACCACTAGTTCTGCCAGTATCTGTCCCACGATAGTAGAAGAGATGTCCACTTTTCAGTTCAATGAGATCTGCTCCTTTTCTTCTTACCTCATTTTGCCCGACGATGTCCCACTTGATCCTTTGTAGTTCCTCTTCCAATTCAAGAAGCCTTGAATCAGAAGATAGGGAGCGTCTGTTATACGTAGCCAAGGTCAGCATCAGATGGCAGCCTAGTCCGGTCCTCCGGGGATTCTTAGCACCCTATGCCTTCATGTCGCACTGGCCGCTGCCTTGGCCAGGTACATTCCAGCTGCCGGAGACTGAGGGCCAAGATTTAAGTTGTGGAATCATTTTGGAGGGGTTTGGCCATAACTCACCACGATGGCCAAGCGGGTTAGTGAGTGTGGGATAGCATTTCCTCTAATCCCGATGGTATAGTTATACCGCTATTGGCGGTCGTCAGAGCCCCTTTAGTGGGAACAGGATGTACCACGAGAAGGCGGGGTTGACATTTGTCAAGGAGAGGCTGTGATGTTACGCATCATTTGACCTTACATCCCTGTATATATGCTGTACATATATATATATATATATATCACAGCCTCTCCTTGACAAATGTCAACCCCGCCTTCTCGTGGTGCATCCTGTTCCCACTAAAGGGGCTCTGACGACCGCCAATAGCGGTATAACTATACCATCGGGATTAGAGGAAATTCTATCCCACACTCACCAACCCGCTTGGCCAGCGTGGTGAGTTATGGCCAAACCCTCTCAAAATGACTCCACAACTTAAATCTTGGCCCTCAGTCTCCGGCAGCTGGAATGTACCTGGCCAAGGCAGCGGCCAGTGCGACATGAAGGCAGAGGGTGCTAAGAATCCCCGGAGGACCGGACTAGGCTGCCATCTGATGCTGACCTTGGCAACGTACAATGGACGATTACTATCTTCTGATTCAAGGCTTCTTGAATTGGAAGAGGAACTACAAAGGATCAAGTGGGACATCGTGGGGCTAAGTGAGATAAGGAGAAAAGGAGAAGATCTCATCGAACTGAAAAGTGGACATCTCTTCTACTATCGTGGGACAGATACTGGCAGAACTAGTGGTGTTGGATTTATAATAAACAAGAAACTGAAGGATAAAGTTGTAGAAGTTGAAAGTTCCTCTGACAGAGCTGCACGGCTTGTTATCCAACTCTCGAAAAGATACCAGGCTCAGATTATCCAAACTTATGCACCCACCACAAGTCATCCTGAAGAAGAAATAGAAGAATTTTATGAGGAAATTTGTCATCTAAATAATAAAGGTAAGCAGCACTTGAAAATAATTATGGGAGATTTCAATGCAAAAATAGGGCAACGGCAACAGAATGAAACTTCAGTAGGTAAATTCGGTCACGGCAACAGAAACCAGCGTGGAAATACTCTCGTTGAGTTTGCAGAGGCAGAAGGGTTTTTCATCTTGAACTCCTTCTTCAAGAAATAGCCACACAGGAAATGGACATGGAGACATCCAAATGGGATGACAAGTGAAATTGATTTTATTATGTGTAACAAAAAATTCGTCATAGAAGACTGCAGTGTGCTAAACAAGTTCAACACAGGTAGTGACCATAGATTGGTGAGATGTAAGATGCACCTCAACACTAAACTTGAACGTGGCAAGCTCATAAGACAAACAAAATGTATTGACATAACCAACCTTAAAAAACACCATAATACCTTCAAGTTGGAACTGAAGAACAGGTTCTCTGCTTTAGAAGGCCTAACATCGGAAGAAGTGGACATCTCTGAAGTTAACAGAAAAGTAACCAAAGCTCTTATGGAAACAGCAACAAAATTAGCTGGGTCTAAGAACAAGTTGCATGTAAATAAATTATCAGGAAAAACGAAAATGTTGATGCAAAAAAGAAGAGAGATGAGGACAACTAAAGAAGATGTGACTTCCAAAGTGAAATATATAGAGCTATGCAAGGCAGTACGAAAAAGTATCACTGAAGACATAAGAAAATTCAACTGTGAACTAGTGAGGAAAGCAATTGAAAACAACCAAAGCCTAAAGATAGCAAAGGGACATCTCAGTAAGGGAAGAAAACAGATTATGGCACTGAGAAAAGAAGATGGTTCCGTAACAAGAAATAGAGGCGAAATTTTGACAAGAGTGAAAGATTTCTACTCCAAATTATATGAAAGGGATGATACATGCACTCCAGACATCATGAAAGATACCAGTACCAGAGTTCCTCCAGTCCTTCCAGCAGAAGTTGCACATGCAATCAAGAACATGAAGCGGGGAAAAGCTCCAGGAGAAGATGGAATTACTGTAGACATCATACAAGAAGCAAGTGTAGAAATCGAAACAGTACTTGCCCAAATTTTCACTCGATGCCTTAATGAAGGAAAGATTCCTGAGGATTGGAACACCGCTACAATGATCCTGCTACATAAGAAAGGTGACATTGAAGATCTCGGAAACTACAGACCTATCAGCCTCCTATCAGTAGTTTATAAAATCTTCACTAAAGTTCTTTCACACCGCTTGAAGGTAACACTGGACATGGCTCAACCGAGAGAACAAGCTGGATTCAGGAGTGGCTACAGCACAATAGATCATATCCATGTGCTGAGAGAACTAATTGAAAGAGCGAGGGAATATGAACTTCCATTGTGCATGGCTTTTATCGATTATGAAAAAGCCTTTGATTCGGTGAAACCATCAGCAGTTACAATGGCTCTGAAAACCTGCGGTATTGAAGATGCATACATTAATATTATTAATAACATCTATGAAAATGCAAGTGCAAAGATTAGGCTGTTTGAAAATACAACACACATAAAAATTGGAAAGGGAGTGAGACAAGGTGACACCATATCTCCGAAGCTCTTTAATGCCACATTGGAGGGTGTTTTTCAGTCACTGAGCTGGGAAAACAAGGGGATAAAGATTAATGGAGATTATCTAACCCACCTTCGTTTTGCTGATGACGTAGTCATTTTTGCAACTAGCCCATCAGAGCTGCAGAGTATGATCCAGGAACTTGCTGACAAGAGTAAAGAAGTGGGATTAAAAATGAACTTTCAGAAGACAAAAGTGATGTTCAATGCTTTTACAAGAAATGAAGATTTATCGATTGATGGAGAAAAGCTGGAGATAACAGACACGTACGTTTATCTTGGACAGCAGATATCAAGTGAGGGTCACATTGATGAAGAAATTAATCGGCGTACAAAACTTGCCTGGAGAGCTTTTGGAAGAAACAGCATAATTTTCAAGAGCAATATGCCATTATGTCTTAAAAGAAAAGTGTTTGATCAATGCATCCTTCCAGTGCTTACGTATGGTGCAGAGACGTGGACCTTAACTAAAAGAGACATACAAAGGCTGCAGACAACTCAAAAAAGCATGGAGAGGTGCATGCTTGGTGTAACCAGGAGAGATAAGAAGAGGAACACGTGGATCCGAAAAATGACAAGAGTGGAAGACATCATGATCAGAGTTAAATCCCTGAAATGGCAATGGGCTGGACATACTGCCAGAAGAACAGACCATCGATGGACAGCCGAAATTTTAGATTGGATTCCAAGGGACAGGAAAAGACCCAGAAGAAGACCACATGGAAGATGGGTGGATGAAATTCGAAAGTATGCAGGGGTGACATGGAGGAGACTGGCACAAGACAGACCGTTGTGGAGGAAACTTGGGGAGACCTTCGTCCAGCAGTGGATTGATAATGGTTGACAATGATGATGATGATGATGATGATATATATATATATATATATATATATATACACTATCTACCAACAAGTAATTGGACACCTGTGATAGCAAAGGAAAACGAAGTTTATTCACTTTCAACAGTTGGTGGAGACTCCACGAGCGGCGCAACCCTCCGGGGTATACTCGCAACCAGCCGTTGTACGACGGCTAGCGGTATTTCTTCCACTCGGCTTGGAGAAGACAGGTCAGTTCCTTAACCGATTTCGGACAGTGGTTGCACCCCTTAAGTCGACGCTCCAACTCGTCCTAGAGATGCTCGATAGGGTTAAGGTCCGGGCTCTGCGCAGGCCAATTCATTCGATTAACCACATTGCCACCATACCAAGCCATGGTGGACCTCGCAACATGACAGGTGGCATTGTCATTATCAAAGTAACGTGTGTCCACCCCGTAAAACTGCCACAACGTAGGAAGTGCATGGTCATCCAAAATGGTTTAGTAGGTTTTGGTGTTGAGTCTACCAGGAATTGCGACCAAGGGTCACGTGCCATACCAGGAGAAACACCCCCATAGCATAATACCACCGCCTCCGAACTTCACAGTTGGCACAATACATTCCGGCATGAGGCGTTCTCCAGGAAGACGCCAAACCCAGACCCTGCCATCCGAACGGTAGAAGGTAAACCTTGATTCGTCGCTCCAGAGAACCTGTTTCCACTGTTCAACGGTCCACTGTCGACGTTCTTTGCACCACGTTAGCCGAGCAGCGCTATTGGACTTGGTGATCAAAGGCTTGCGGGCGGCCGCACGTCCATGATAACCAAGCAGATGGGCTTCCTTACGGATGGTATTCGTCGAAAGAACACTCCCGGATGCCTTTTGAAGTTCCTCGCGGATGTGGCCCATCGATTTGGTGCGGTTCTTCCGAATTTCTCTAGCCAGCACCCGTCGGTCTCTAACTTCCAGTTTTGTGGGTCTGCCGGGTCGGGGCACATTCCGACACTCACCTCTCATCTTCCACTTGCCAATCACGTAGGCCAATGTTGATCTTGGGTACTTCAACTCGCTGGATATGTCACGTATGGATCGGCCATTTCTGTGATACCCGAGGATTACACCTTTCTCGAAATCAGAGAGCTTCGAACTGCGTGGCACCTTGCATGCGACTGGTTGCGTTGTTGTTTCTCACACGATATTTAACGGCGGCGGCCGTGACGTGTATCAGGACCGCAGATATCGTCGATTGCAGGGGTGTCCAATTACTTTTTGGTAGATAGTGTATATATATATATATATATTTACTTAGGAAAAATATTCTTTTCAACTTCTGAATAAAATTTCTTGAAACAGAAAGCGTCTAGGAAACAGAAAGCGCCATGTCTAGAATGAAACTTAAAGTAAATATGTCCCTGTTAAGTAACGAAGTGTTAAAGATAAACTAAACCGCATCGGGAACAAATGATGGCTATGGAATTTTTTATACCGCAAGACTAACAATCTGACGCTGCTTTTCAATCGATGCAGAAGCGAAGTTTAATGACATGTACGTTTCAAATCTGAACGTAAAGGGAAATGTGTGTGCAGATAACAAGAAAAATTACGCATTTAATTAATGTTGGTTTTGGCTTTTGATATTTCGACTCCACAAATACCCAGGGAACTTCTAGATTAGTCCGACGACTTGAAATGCAATGAAATCTTTTGTTCATTATCGGCCGGAACCTCTGAGAATTATCCAAAAAAAAAAAAAATGGAGGACCGCGAGGAAAATTAAATTACAGTTGATACGGTTCTTTCAAAACTAATTTGGCGAACAAAAATAACTCCTGATCTTTACATTAAACAAAACTCGGCATCTCGCGCGTCCTCGGATACCTTTGTAAAGCAAGTTTAATAATTCAGTGTAATTCAATACATGATTTAAAACCTCCTCACGCTTAGCTTATTTTATTGCTCGAATAATGGGTTGGTTCGTTATAAATAACTAGCGGCTTTACAAAGGAAATACGGTAAAGCACAACTGACATTTACCTTTTCCTTCACAAAATTACCTGATTTTCGGAAGATAATCGTTGATGTGTTTGCTTGAAGTGGACTGGAATAAACAGTTCTGTCTAGCAAGGGAATATTTTTCCCTGAAAATATTATAAATGTTATCCCCTTTAATCGGTTTGCTTATCATTAGTTTCACGTGTGAGTCTTCTTGGTGATGAGAAGTTAAATCAGGCGAAATTTCGGAAGCGTAACTTTATTAATGTTTAAAACATTCCATCACCCGTGAAATGCTTTATTCATGAGAGAAATATGTTGATAATGTATGAAACCCTCAATAAGATTAATGAAGCATATTTATGAAACGCAGTTTCAGTTGTTTAATAATGTAAAATTCATCTGAGAGCACAAAATGTCTATAAAAGAAGCAGATTACTGGTTACTTCTGCTCCGATAACTTATTGTTCATTTCTTAATTTTACGCCGCAGAACAGAGTCAGTTCTGTGTTTTATGTTTCTAATTTCTGTCAAAGAAGACAATTATTTCAAAGTGAGGTTTTCTTGGAAAGTAAATAATCTATATTTGGTTCTGGGATCCTTTATATTTACGAGGGACGTTCAAAAAATTGGTGTTCAAACCTACTTCTACTGATTAGGAATGGGCAGTTGTACTTGTACAGGCAATACATGTCATATAATATACTTATACACTAAGTGGCCACTTTATTATGACCACCCCCTCAGTACTTCGTTGGGCCACCTTTTGCGTTTATTACTGCGTCGATTCTTCGTGGCATGGACTCCACGAGATGTTGATAGGTGGTTTGTGGAATCTGAGACCATGCTTGATGAACAGCACTTTCCAGGAGTGTGAGATTGCAGGGTTGTGGATCCAGCTGTTTGATGGGTCGTTCAACTTCATCCCACAAATTCTCAATGAGGTTGAGATCTGGAGATTGTGGGGGCCACTTAAGCAAAGTAAACTCACCGGCATGTTCCTGAAACTAATCCTGTACACTACGAGCACTATGGCAGGACGCATTATCTTGTTGAAAGTAGCCATCGCCATTGGGATAAATCATCCACATGACAGGATGCACGTGCTTCGCAACGATGTGTAGATATGATGTGCCAGTCAGACATTGATCAACACGAATTAAAGCGCCCAAAGCATGCCAGGAAAACATTCCCTAAACAATAACGTTGCCTTCACCAGCTTGAAGGGTTGTAGCAATGCCTTTGGGGTCCATGCTTTCGTGATGTTTCCGCAATATTCTCACTCGGCCATCGGCATGGTGCAACTGAAAACGTTATTCATCGGACCACATAATTTGTTTAAAATTATCGACTGTCCAATCCTTGTGCTCCTGTGCGAACTGGAGACGTTTCCTCTTGTTAACTGCAGACAGCAAAGGTGTTCGAACAGGCTTTCGGGTGCCATATCCCATCCGACGCAGTGTACGGCGAACAGTGCGTACAGAGCTCATTTGAGGGGATCCTTGATTGAGATGGTCTGTAATTTGCTGTACTGTTGAGCTTCTGTTGTCTGCTACCAGTCTGGACACTCTCCGTTCCGCCCGAGCAGTCACTAGTCGATGAGGACCCCACGTTGCACGTAGAAATCCAGTTTTTGTCTGACAGTCCAGTCTTTAAACACTTTAACAACAGCTGCTCTAGAACATTTCACGAATGCGGCGGTTTCGAGATACTCGCTGCTTGGCTCCGAGCTCCTACAATCATCCCACGTTGAAAGTCCATTAAATCGCATTTTTTACCCATCTCGTCACCCAAAAATCCCTTCTACTACTTCGCGAGCACTAAGCTTTCCCTTTTCATACTAGCCTCGCTTTCTGGCGGCAACACCCTGCAGCCATAGCTGATTTGTTTAAAACTGTCAGGTTGTCATAATAAAGTGGCCACTCAGTGTATATGCCATCGTTATTAGATGTTATAACATCTATGAAAATGCAAGTGCTATTTGAAAATTCGGCTATTTGAGAATACAGCACCCATAAAAATTGGAAAGAGAGTGAGAGAAGGTGACACTATATCTCCCAAAATCTTTAATACCACATTGGAAAATGTCTTTCAATCACTGAAATGGGAAAACAAGGGGATAAAGATTAATGGAGATTATCTAACCCACCTTCGTTTTGCTGATGACGTAGTCATTTTTGCAGCTACCCCATCAGAGCTGCAGAGTATGTTCCAGGAACTTTCTGAAAAGAGTAAAGAAGTGGGATTAAAAATGAACTTTCAGAAGACAAAAGTGATGTACAATGCTTTTACAAGAAATGAAGTTTTATCGATTGATAGGGAAAAGCTGGAGATAATCAATACCTACATTTATCTTGGCCTACAGATATCAAGTGAGGGTAACATTGATGAAGAAATTTATCGGCTTATAATACTTGCCTGGAGAGCTTTTGTAAGAAACAGTATAATTTTCAAGAGCAATATGCCATTATGTCTTAAAAGAAAAGTGTTTGATCAATGCATCCTTCTTGTGCTTACATATGGTGCAGAGACATGGACTAACAAAAGAGATATACATAGATTGCAGCCACTCACTGAAGCATGGAGAGATGCATGCTTGGTGTAACCAGGAGAGATAGGAAGAGGAACTCGTGGATTAGAAAAATGTCAAAAGTGGAAGACATCATGATTAGAGTAAAATCCCTGAAATTGCAATGGGCTGGACATATTACCAAAAGGTCATCGATGGATAGCTAAAATTTTAGACTGGATTCCAAGGGACAGGAAAATACCCAGAAGAAGACCACATGGGCGATGGGTGGATGAAATTCGAAAGCATGCGGGAGTAACATGGAGGAGACTGGCACAAGACAGACCGTTGTGAAAGAAACTTGGGGAGACCTTCGTCCAGCAGTGGATTGATAATGGTTGACAAATATGATGATGATGATGCCATTGTATCAGTTTTCAAAATTCTGGATCCATTCGTTCTTTTTTTCAGGTAAGTGTTGAACTAAACAGAAGGCACTTTACGAAATAAAGAAAGAAACGGAACCACGAGCGGTGTTAAACTATCTGTCTTTGAAAGGCGTGCATGTTTTCACAGGAGTTTCATTCTGATATGGTGCAGACATTCAGGATAAAGGCGCCTACATATTCCACAGTTGTCAAGTGGCACAGAGAATTTCTTTGTCTGAGGGATCCTTCGACGATGCTGATCATTTTAGACGACCCTCAACATCCATCTATGAAGGAAAGATCAACCGCGTACAAGACCTCGTGATGTAAGGCAGACAAATGACTCTTCGCCGTACAACGAAGTCTATGACATTTCAAACGGCAGTGCCGATCAATCCTGAGGAATTCTTCGAAAATGAAAATAGTGAGTGAGAGAAAGGCAAAACAATGTACCTCACCAACTTCAACGTGTTTGGAACGGATCCAATATAGTTCTAGTCCCGCATTTTTACAAAGGATGGAACATTGGTTAATCCCTGTCATTAAGAAGAAAAAAAATTAAAATCTGATGTGCAAACATACATCTTTTCCACCTTCCAAGATGATTCTTGCTGCAACGTCAAGTTGTAAAGTGACTGCATTGGGGAGGGGGGGACATCTTAATTGTCGTGTATGCAAAAACAAAAATCACATGTGAAAAGGCACCAGAGTAAGTTGCTTAAGGATGCGCCCTACGCATAAAAGTGACTCTTCTTCTAGTGAACCTAGCTGAAAGAAAACATCTATCGGTAGTGATATGATTCCGACTCTGAAGTGGCCTTAATTGTGAATACGTAAATCCAGGACCAAGAGAAACATTATTTTTCAACCGGTATCAAGTCACTGAAGTAACGGCGGCGGACGTGCATTGTAGTAGTCGAGTAACTATGTTAAAAAATAGAAAAAGAATCTTTCTTGTGTGTTCTAGATAAATATGCATATGCCAAGTGATGTAAAAATACGATATTTTCGAACGATCCTCGCAGAACTGCACTTTGACCGCGTGTTTTAAGCTCTTAAATAGCCAAATGCTCACCCGAAATTTCGGCTGAAATTAAAGACATTTTCATGTCATTTGCCATATGATATCACATGATATTTATCAATAAAGGCGTCCTTCCAGTATCTATATCCTGATCGTCATTTTGCAGGCAGTATATCTCTATATTCTTAAATATAACATATTTATTTAGTTTCTCCTTTCTCTTTTATTTCGGGTACTTATAACCGAGAAAATGGTAATGTTTTCGCACAAGGAGTGTTAATCTAAATTCATGAGTGGCACGATATCAACACTCCTGCCAATAAAACTGGATTTTTTTTCCTACATTAGATATCTGCAGAAATTGCCGAGATTACTCAAAGGCCTTTTGATTTTTCTGATGCAACAATTTCCGTTGAGTGACGAGAAGGTACATTTCAAATGTCTAAACGAAGCAATTTTTTTTGTTGAAGTTTTAATGACCACCGTGATCAACTCAATGGGCTACAAGCAGTCGCCTATCCCTAATTTAGGCCAACTGGTTCCAGGGAAGGGAGAGAACCAGTGGCGTAAGACAGACACAATAGCCAGGCCTCACCGGGATTTGAACCCGGATCTCTCCCGGACGAATGGTCATAAGCCATCACTTAGACAACTGCGCTACCGGGGTGGCGATGCAAAGCCGGACTTTTTTTTCGTATGTTTTTCCCGCCCTCCCGCCTTTGCTGCAGGAAATGAGGAGCAAATCTTGCAATTAGTGTCGATCTTCAGTACCTATGCGAATGCGAAAATAAAATAATCAAAGAACCACCTATTAGCTGTAATTGAGGAATCCTGTTTTCATAGGATAGCTTGAGAAAAGAACCATAATTTTATACGTCACACAATATGTGACAAAAAATCGAAGCACCCCGAAGCAAGTGTCAGATTGTGCTGAAACTCTGCACGTTCAATAAGACTGTCAAAATAAAGAAATGATTGCAATTTCACAGTAAGAGGGCTGGCTCTTTATTGCAGCACAGTGAATCCATAAGCGCACCATGTTAGAACGTAGTACAGCCACCTCATACGGTGATACATGCCGATATCTGGCATGGCGTTGAGTCAGACAATAATCACATGTTGTCCTATGACATATTCTTCCAGACGTTCATTAACTGCTGGGTTACTTCGTAGGCAATTCCGGAATGGCACGTTCCAACATGTCACATATGTGCTCGATTGCCCAGATATCTGGAGACCTGACTGGCCTTAAAAAAGGTTTTGAAACTACGGAAAGCTGCCAGGGAGAGTTGAGAAGTAGGTCGCCTGACACTATAGAAAAGATAAAGGCCACCGAAACTGTGACAGCAAAGACTGCTAGAATTTTTAAGTTTGACTCTTGTTAATTAACTAATTTTCATAATTATTTCATCGTTTATATGTCATTTGATGCGAAATTTAATGGATATTGTTTTAATGTCTTAGTTTTTTCGGTAGCTACACTGCTAAAAATTTTGTGGTAGGTTGCAGCAAAAGCTGGTGCTACACCAGCAGTACCACGTTTTGAGAAACGATAGACCATTGTTCGGCGTAAACAAAACCAAGCAACATGGTGCAAGGCTGCACCACATTATGTGCAAGGTTTTACCATGTTGTTGGGTTTTGTTTGTACAACACAAAGGAGTATATTTTCTCAAAAATGGTGCAGCTAGTGTAGCACAACTTTTGGGGCGACATAAAATATAGGGTTTGACAAACACATTGTAAGTCATGTTAGCTGCGTTGTTACAGCCAATCATGGACATTCTTTTACCTGATTGGCTGCTTCCAAGTTCTATCATAATCCTACTCCAGCCGTTATAAGGACTGAAGCAGAGCTACTAGAACATTGTAGTACCAAACTCCCCTCCAGCCAGTGGAAAAAAAAGAAAAATTCTCTGAGAAGCGAGGTGAAAAGCTGACTCTTACATGGGAACTGAGCAAACGACAACTGTGTGGTTTAAGGTGCCTTGCAACACAGGGATTTGTGAGAAAACTGGGTGTTTATCTGTAGGATTTTTCTTGTGTGGTTCTTTTCTTTTTTTTAGGCACCCCTTTTCCCTGTCCTTTCCCCGATTCCCTGCGGCCTGGCGTTGTCTGCGGGATGACTTGCTTTGATTGATTTGTTGCAGATAAGTATGTAGGGTAGCTTACTACTTCAATACTTAACGGAAAACCGTATACTCCTTTTGCTCTAATATTTCTGTACTTTTCTTTTATGCTGTTCTATCAGGGAAATCTGTTCCCAAATATCTTATCTTCTTCTTTTTCAACTGACAAAAGGCGCAGAGCGCTGAGGGTTCGGGTCTCTCTACCTCAGATAGGAAATCTCTCTCTACTAGAACACTGTAGCAGCGGTCGCTTCTTGTTGCTATTAGGGTATAATTTGTGTGCATTCTCAATAGTGGTTAAAACTGCGGAATTGTCCACAGCGGACAGAGTGGAAATAGTTTTTCTGCGTGAAGTGGGATATTCTTCAAGGCAAATCGCTGAAGGAGTAGGCTGTAATCTATCTACAGTTATTAGGCTGGTGAAGAAAGTAAAAGACACTACTGATATTAAACATATGCGTCGCAGTGGAAGGCCCAGATCCAATACAATTACTTAGGCAGAACAGAGTGCTCAGAAAGCTAAGCTGGGCAGACAGGAGGCTCAATACACCGGAATTTCTTCAAAGATGGTCTGAAGTGACTGATGTTACTGTTTTTACGTACATCTACTGTGAGGAGGAGACTGCTTCACTATGACTTACGTATTTGCAAAGACAGGCGTAAACGACTGTTGACTGCAAATCAAAGACAGCGTAGACTTCAGGGCGCAAAAGAAATGTCTCATGGAAAACCAAACAATGTAAAAGTGTTCTTTTCAGTGATGAATCAGAATTTTGCCTTAATGGGAATCAGAGTAGTGCTGGTGTAAAGAGATTCTAGTATGAAAAATTCCATCCAAGTCGCTTAGTAGCTACTGTTAAGCATCCGGTGAAGGTTATGGCTTCGAACTGCACGTGTGCACATGGCGTTGGGAACATCCATATTGTCGATGGTACGGTAAATGCCCAGAAATACATCTGGATATTAGAAAACTTGAATACTTTATAACAGCAATTTTATTTTTCAAACTAACAATGCCACCTGTCATCGTGCTTAAGTAGTGAAAAAATGATTTCAGGAAAAAAAAATGTTCAGCATCTTGATTTTCCACCACAGTAACCGGAATGAAACCTGATCGAAAATTTGAGGTCCAAAGTGTCGTATGGACTATCAAAAACAGAAGCCAACAACCGAAATTCAACTCACTGAAGATGTAATTCAAATTTGGAATCATATTGTTCAACCCAATCTTTTACAAAACCTTGTTCACAGTATGCCAGCAAGATGCAAAGCTGTGATTAAAACTAAAAGTTGGGCAAGAAAATAGTAGGTACATTTTATAATTTTGCTTCATTATATTTCTCTATTTAAGTGTTATTTCATTTCTTACGAATTACAAAAATGATTTATTGCTGTAAACCTGAGTATTGGATAAATGATCTTTTTCATAATAATTTCGACTTGGTCATGGTTTTTGTAATATATCTGAACAGAAGTAGGTACAGAAAAAATTAAGACATTCTTGAAATCTCAATTAAATTTTGCATCTAATAATATACAAATAATGAAATAACTATGAAAATTAGTTAGTTAAAAAGCAGTTAAACTTAAAAATTCACGGTTTTTGCAGGTGATGCAATACTTTTGCACAGCACTGTAGCTCTACTAGGAGAGACCGGCTATCATAGAGATGGATGGCAAACTGTAGCCCCACGTGCGATGGCCGTGCGCCGATCCACGGTGCAGGTCGTAGAGGAGCGTTGGCTCGACCTCCGCCAGACACGTATACGTTTGTCATCCATTCTCACACAAAAGCGGGATTTATCCCTGAACACTATAGGCTGCCATTCTGGCACAGTCCACGCTTCCCGAGCACGACATCACTCCAGACGGCGTTTCTGATGTTCGACAGTTAATGGTAGATGTCGTAAAGGGCTGCGAGAATGTAATCCCACCGCTGTCAGTCGTCATCCATTGATGCGTCTTGATACTGCCTGCTCCATGGAGGATGCTACGTGTTTTTGGATGGTAGGTAAACAACGACGTCGTCGATGTCGATCTGGCTATTCTCACTACCGTGCGATGCCTTTGTGCCGCGGACGTTTGGCATTCTGTACCTAGTGTTGCCAGCATTGTTCTGCTAAGGCATCGCTCCGACCTAGGTGTCGGCCAATACGTCGATATAACTAACTGACTTGTTTTACGCCCCTGTTACGTCATCCCCTCGAAGTCGCTGAGTTGCTAGTACGGTCGCTGGATGAGTCATCGCGGCCTCCCCACTGGCTACTGATGTCAACGCAACCACTACAGCGGTGAGAATGATCAATGCATGTGAACGACTTTTCTTACATTCGTCCCGGAATGTACGTATACTCTGCGAATGAGAACCGCTCTGTACGTTTCTCCTTCGAATTTCTAATCATTTTCATGCCTATTTAAAACGTATTTAACGACCGAGTTTCTCTGTTGATAGTCTATTTTATCAGCGTGATTCGATATTTTTGTTACATAATGTACAAGGGCATCCTAAAAGTGATGTTGCCATTATATACCCTCCTCCTCAATAACTTTTGAAATTTTGAAGTGATTTTAATCAAACTGCACTGACATGTACTATGATATGTTACCATGTGGGAAACTATTTTTTTCAGAAACAAAAATAAAGATCATGAATGACAGAGAAAAGCAGCGAGCCGTAATTGAATTTCTAGAAAAATAAAGATGTGAGGCTTCAGAAATCCACAGAAGCTTCCTAGAGGTGTACGGAGCTGCCACAGTCGATATTAGTAATGTCCAAAGATGGATGAAGTGGTTTTGAGAAGGAGAAAGTTCAGTGTTGGACAAACAACAGAGTGGAAGACTCGCAACTCCAGTGACAGATGCCAACAGGCAACGAGTGAAATACCTCATCACAGCTGATGGTCGTGTTACCATACAGGAGTTGCAACAATAAACAGTGCTCACTATGTGCAGACATTGAAGAAGCCAAAAAAAGCTATCAGAAGGAAAAGACGTACATTCCACTTCATTTTACGCCATGATAACGCACGCCCCACATGTCAATGGAGACATCACAGGCTATTACCAAAATGGTGTAAACGGTGATGCTCCAATTCCCCTATAGTCTCCATTTGGTTCTCCCAGACTTGTTCTTGTTGGTCCCTTTGAAAAACACCCTTCATGGGGAACGTTTCGTCGATGTGACAGACAATAAACTGACTGAGAACTCATGGGTGAAACGACAGCTTCAGGAATTTTTTCAAAACGGATTTTACCAATGAGTTCAAAGATGGCGAAAATGTATAGAAAGTGATGGACAACACTTTGAAAATGTTAGCATTATTAACAATATGTTCATCTTATTTTGCCACCAAGTTTCACATTTTTGCTGCTACAAATACAAATTTTGAAGGACGAGGCATTACTTTCAGGATGCCCTTTGCATATTGAGCCAATATTTTTTTTATATGTTGAAGCCATTAATTTAGTTTTCTTTTCTTATTTCCAGCTTTGTCTTTGGGGATCGTAAATGTACGTTGTTATTTAAATTGATGTTGCCATTATATATAAACATTTCTAAGAATTCGTTAAAATAAATATCATCATATATGAAATTAAATACTAAATAAACGTACTTTACAATCCATAATTAATATAAGACACATTATAGGTGTGACACTTTTTTTATGGATGCACTAATGAATCTCACCCATGCCGCGATTCCCCCAAGCACCACTCATTGGTAGGTGAATATTTTGCGTTAGTATCTTTGCCTTTATTCTCCAATTCATGTACAAAATTGCGCATTGATTCCTACTCTTTAAAATGTTAAAACATATTATGCACACGCTGGTAGCAATTCTCATGTTATCGATGCTCACATGCAATAGTTGCACAACCAGTTAAAAATTGAAGTCTAAAAACATTTCTCTATTAAAATCCAATAAGTGACAGTCTAAAATCACGTTATGCTCAAGAACACCAACCATTCCATCATTGAACTCCAATTAAAGCTTTTCAACTTCTTCGAAGCCATCCTCAGAACTATCATCTGGTACATGATGTTTATATTGACAATGTGCGTTAGATGATCCCCTATGGGGTCCATCTATGTGTGCGAAGGGGCTGTACGATTACGTGCTTCTTCTCTCTACATTCTTAAGTTTCTTCTCTCTCTACATTCTTAAGCATCAAAAAAGTTAAAAACTTAAGAATATAGAGAGAAGAAGCTCGTGATCGTACAGCCCCCATCGCACACATAGACGGACCCCTTAGGGGATCATCTAACGCACATGCTCAATTTAAATATCATGTACTAGATGATAGTCCTGAGGATAGCTTCGAACAAGTTGAAAAGCTTTAACAGGAGTTCGATGATGGAATGGTTGGTGTTCTTGAGCAGGGCGTGATTTTAGTCTGTCACTTATTGGATTTTAATAGTGAAATGTTTTTAGACTTCAATTTTTAACTGGTTGTGCAACTATGGTAGGTGAACATCGATAACATGAGAATTGTTACCAGCGTGTACATAATATGCTTTAACATTTTAAAGAATTGGAAACAATGCGCAATTTTGTACATTAATTGGAGAATAAAGGCACAGATATTAAGGTAAGATATTCACCTACCAATGGAGTAGTGCTTGGAGGAATCACGGCATGGTTGAGATTCATCAGTGCATCCATAAAAAAAGCGTCTCACCTATAATGTGTCTTATATCAGTTATGGATTGTAAGGTACGTTTATTTAGTATTTAAATCCATGTATGATGACATTTATTTTAACTATAGTACTGTATATTTTGGTGCGAAGAATCATTGTATGACCCATGAGCAATCTAAGAATTCGGTTGAGGTAACTAGCGGATACTTACACTTCAAAGAACATTTTACGCATATTTCCAATTTGAAATGGTGCACAGTACCCCGCACGCAAATAACGAAAATTGTATTGTATTTTGTTTTCTATCTCTGCTTCCATAATTTCTATTTGAAAAACATTTTGTGAGTCAAATGCCTTCTAGAAATAAATATTCGTTTTTTAGAACTAGGTGCTAAAACATTTAAGCGCCGGATACCATTCACTATGAATATATTGGGCATGTCGTCTAATACAATTATGCAGGGTTTTCCTTCAGGTGTGTGAATATATTGCATTTTGCTGATTATATATGCATCTAAATGTCGAGCTTGAAAAGATCCCTTTGTGTCAGATAGACTGGACTGTGAAAAATATTTCATATACATTTTCTACTTTTCGTAATGCACAGCGCTGCACCCGATAGGGAAAGTACATACTTTTATTTGAATCCACAACTTCACTTCTGAAATGTTAAGTGAAAATATTTCTTACATTTGCTACAATTCATTACCACAACTGTTAGCAGTATTTTGTAGCTCTAACTACTCATAATTTTCCTCCTGGGTGTCGTAAATATGTATTTGTATCCGAGACTGTGCCTTTAAAAGTCCGATTGACTTTCTTTCCTTTCAATAACTTCCTCATTTCGAACTATTTGCGGGAAATAGATTTTAACGGCTCCCAAGCGAGGACCGTAAATGCATGTTCCGTAAATCCGCTTTTGTTGAAAAGAACTATTTGTGCACATAACTTCTTTCCCTATGTTACATATGTTTTTACAAATCATCAACTGTCATATAAAAGATTTTCTCTATTTGTTATTACAATATTTTGAATTATTGCTCATTTTTTAAGTACAGACATGCACATTCATACTATAAAAAATAGGTGCTTTATAAAAAAACATTAATTTATTTTTCTTGTTAATTTTTCTATTACTTGATGTATTCTTATGAAACAACAGTTATAGACATTCAACGTTTGTAGTATTCGCTTCTGAGCAGCGGTTTACATGGTTACCGCAGCTTTTAGCTTCAGTAGTGTGTTCTACAAGAGCTGTGGAAGTGTTTTGATGTTTATTATAGAAAACAGAATTCAAATTCTTGAACAAAAAATATTTCACCCTCTCGGATTTTCCCTTTTTTTCAAAATAAAACAAGCTGAAACACTACAATCTTGTCGTAAAATGTTATTCAGCTATTCATCAACAAAAGAAGAGCATCTCATTTTCATGGCACTGAGGTGACATTTTTCTGTCTCGTTTAACTTATGACTGTTTTAAGCTGGAAACGAATCTATTTATTTTTGCTGATATTGGAAAACTGCATTTTCTTCAGCGAAATGACATTGTACGGCTTGCACTCTATTTATAGTAGGCAATTTTCGTTCCTTCCACTAAAGAATTCACATCCTCTTTTGTTCATAACAGGACTTGTGACATGTGTATACATAGGATTATCGGTCAAATCAAAGTTAGCCTCCCCGGTGGCACAGTGGTCTAAGTGATGGCCTCTGATCATTCGTCTGAAAGGGGTACGGGTTCGAATACCGATGAGGCATGGATGTTGTGTTTGTCTTACGGCACTGGCTTTCTTCTTTCCCTGGAACCAGTGATCCTAAATCAGGGACAGCGACTGCTTATAGCCCATGGAGTTGCTCACGGTGGTCGTTAAACCTCCAATAAAAAAATCAAAGTTACTGATGTTCCATTGTGTTTTTCTTGCCCTCAGTATTCCCGAATTTGGCAATCTCGTGATTTTTTTGGCCTCCTATCTACCATTCTGGCCAGTTTGTATGAATAAAATCTCTTGCTTAGCAATTCATTCCTCTTTCTTTCTACATGACCAAATCAGCCCAAACATTTGTTTGAACCATACTAACAACACTTTTGTTCACATTACACATCTGCAGCGCATTTTCGTTTTGTACGTGCTCAAAACGCGTTCTTGCCACAAAATCCGGCAAGTAACTCATCTCTCTAAAGCACACAAAAGATTCCTGAGTTTCTTTTGAAGTGCCAAGGTTTCATTAAAATTCATTATAGCAGGAATAATTACACTTTAGTACACAGCCATTCGGGACGTTATTAAAAACCCATCAGTTTTGTGAAATCCTCCTAGAGTAGCTATGGCTTTCAAAGCTGAATTCATTCATTTACCAAACTGTATTCTCTGTCAAACATGATTCCTAAATACCTAACCTCGTTGGCGTAGTTTAAATCTGTCCCTTTAAGACTAATTTTTCATCATGTACTAGAAGTTCCCCTCTTAAAACATGACTTCAGTTTAACTCTCATTTATACTCAGTTTGAACTTTCTACACACTTCGTTCAGCTTGGACAACATACACGGGAATTCACTTTTGTTCTCAGACAAGAAGACTGTGTCATCAGCATAAGACAAACTACACTCTCTGAAATTCCCAAACTATAAATCTTATCTGCATGTTTGGCAATCACCCATATATACATTCATGAATTTATTGAACAATCATAGCGATATTATCCATGTAAAATTTTATACGTCCACACGCCCTACTGCTACTAGTTCCAATGCTTTCACACTCTCAAGGAAATTCCCAATGAATACCACCAAAGAAACTCATCAAGCAGCTCGTTTGTCTTCCTGGCAGGGTGTGGGCGAGCGTTGTACAGTATGAAACTGATCCCTCAGGACAGCATGCCCTTGCGGCGGTTTTGAACGGCTAGCGGTAAACGTTTCAGAGTTGCAAAGAGAAATCTACGAGTAAGACACCTTTCCGGTCACAAAAGACACTTGACATGAATTTCTTTGCAAACATATTTAGTTTGACTTTTCGCGACTTTTTCGTTTGATTGAGAGTTATGCCACTCAAGTGATTGCCTTTTGTTCTTGTGCGATATCCACGTTTCGTCCGCTGTAATAAGTTGGTCAATAAATTCATTGCTATCTTGTTGGTAACGCTCCAAGAACGTCAATGCGGCCCCCGTGGCTAAGTTCTATGTTCATCTGCAAGCATCAGTGGGACACATCTTGCACAGATTTTGTTTAAGTCAGGGCCTTATTTACAGAGAATCGGGCCCTAGGCACAGCACAAGATGAAGCCTCCCACCAGCCTACATTCTTGAATGAGTGAATACATTTGTCGCCACTAAATATTATTACTTAATTTAAAAGTTGATTTAATAAATGGGACACTGTACAGGAAAAAATATCTACTTATATTAAATCTCAATATTAGCAAGGAACTCGCACTTAAAAATACAGATTATAACGAAGTGAATTTCTCCGTCATTTTTATCCGCGCCGGGGTTCGAACCCGGGTCCACTCATTCCGGAATAAGTTGCTCTACCAATTAAGCTACGCGGACATTGATTCTAATTGCTATCTGCCTTTATGTCGTGTGCGTCCTTCTGGCAGGTACGTCACATCATCTCCCCCTTATTTTTCTTTTTTTCGAAGTGCTGCTCATATTTTTCCTATCTCGCGGTGTGGAAATAACATCACACCAATGCGAGATTTTGAACGGTCGGGTCATCCGGATAGTTCGGGCACCATTATAACGACGTTAATTTCTCCGTTATTTTTGGTCTACGCCGGGATTCGAACCCGGGTCCACTCGTTCCGGAATAAGTTGCTCTACCAATTAAGCTACGCGGACATTTATTCTGATTCCTATCTGCCTTTATGTCGCGTGCGTCCTTCTGGCAGGTACGTCACAAGATGAGTAAGTAAAACACTATTTAATAGTTTAGTATTCCTATTTTTGCATTTAATTATGTAATAATTCAAACATCTACAGACGTTAAGTTATTCATCCTCTTTTAAATTTTTTTAACCGATGAACATTATTTGGACTTGGTACAGACTGATTTTTTAGGGGCAAGGGGAACTTTCATGTAGATAATTAATCTCCTGTAATATGTTCATGTGTTCTATTAACAGAGAAATAATACTTTGATTTGAGCAAACATGCATAACTGGATAATTCTCACACTCATAAAAGCACATAATTCAGCTGATTAATTCCCTTAATTAAGTCATAAGCAATTTTAAAATCTGATGCTTTACGATATGAAATACTCAAAGATTCTACAAAGTATCTCAGCAATGCAAAACCTCTCCCAAGAGGTATATAGTATACACCGACGAGCCATTACATTATGACCACCCCCAGCCTAGAGAAATGTGCGGGCCTAGAGAACGAACGGTGGCACAAGTTAGATCAGATCAGATCATATGTAGAGGATTTTAGGAAGGGAATTCTGATCCCATGTCTTGTACAACCCTTAGAAATAGAAAGCTTGGAGATTTGGGCTAGAGTGCCCGATAGGAAAGTGACACGTAAGCGAAGTTGAAAGGGGAAGGAAGACGTTCTTATTTATTATGGGGGAGCCAGTACCCGGAGTCCGACGGATTAACGTGCCATCCGACGCACGGCGGGTATTTAGTGGTTTGAACGTTCGTACCTGCCTGGGATCGAACCTGAGCTCATCCCAATGGCAGTAACGAACGCTGACCACTTGGCCACCCGCGGCCTGACCACTTGACCACTTGGCCCCTAGGTGGCGCAAGTTAAGTTCGCAGAGCAGTATATATACAACCCGAGGACCGGCTTCCGGTTAGTAGAGTGTTCGGAGACAGAATAGGAAAAGTTGCCGATTTATCGGAATTTGATAAAGGACAAATTGTGATGGATGGCGCATTGAAACTACGATCTCGAAAACGACGCGGCTTGTGAGTTGTTCACATGCCGATGTATTGAGTACGTATCAAAAGCGGTGAACATATTTGCAAAACGACGAACCGTCGTCCCGCCGTGTGTCGGCCACAGCTCATTGATGCCAAAAAGGAGCGAATAATACAGCGCATTGTTCACAGTGACCAGAGGGCCACAGTAAAACAAATCACCCTCAGCTACAAGAGTAGTGATCAGGGCAATGTGTCACAGCACACAGTTCATCGTGGCCTTCTGCGCATGGGCCTGCGTAGCCGAAGACCTAGCCGGGTCCCCATGCTCACTGCACGTCATAGTAGAGGGAAATGACCGATCCGAGCTTAAACCGCAGCCCATAGACTTAACATTAGGCTGCAGCCGGGCGGACGGAGGGGGCGTGGCCTGAAGCAGGCATCAGGATGATGAGATGTGTGGCATGGGTGAGGATGTAGGTGGCGCTAGTGTGTTGGAACGATGCTGATGTGCTGCCCCCTAGCGGTTTTCTTGGAACTTTATTATTTCGATGGATCTTTGATTTTGGGGGATGGCAACGACAGAGTGTGAAAAGGGGGTGGACATAGGAGGGTGTCAACTCGATGCTGATGTGCTGCCCCCTTGCGGTGCTTCTTGGAACTTTCGATGGATCTTTGATTTTGGGGGATGGCAACGACCGAGTGGGGAAAGGGCACTACGTAGGTGTTAGATATGATGGTGCTTCTTGGAACTTTATTATTTCGATGGATCTTTGATTTTGGGTGATGGCAACGACTGAGTGGGGTCCGTTGGGAGTTTTTGCATTTATTGCTATGGTTTGCAAGCAGGATTTTTTTCCCCCTCTTCAATACTATTTTTCCCCCGGAGGAAATTTTTACGTAACGATGCTGGGGAATTTTCTTTCCAAGGGAATGAAAATGCTCTGATGGTCTTAGCAAGGTTCTAACTCACGATGATTTGGGTTCCAAAAATAGTAAGGGGGTCAAATGGTTTTCGTGTACGACGTATTCACTATATATTTTTTTTAATTACTTTTACGTTATTTCTTCATGTGTTTTTATATATTTTTTGTATGTTTTGAGGGAGTTTTTTCGTGTAGATGTAATGAATTTTCTGGGGAACTTTTCTTTTTTCTCCATTCAATTTTATTTCAGACCATGAGACGAGGAAATGCTTCTTTAGAAATGATTTCGTTCTTGTTCGCAGTAATTACTAGACATAGACTTCATGTTAATTCTGAGTCTTTCAACCCTGCAATAATATTTTCTCGTAATTTTTTCGTATGTTCAAGAACTCTACAGATCTTTCCCAGTTAAAATTCGGCTGAAACAATATTTTCGGTCTTTATTTCATTATAGCTTCCCAATTTTCGATATTTTTCTTCTTCTATCTTTGAAATTTCATTAAACTTCTCAATAGGTTAGGATTCTTTTTTTACTTGGACAAACTTATGAGTCCTTTTATTCAGACTATTTTTTTTTTTCAATTTCATTCCAGCAAACGATTATTTTAGATGCAAAAAATCGTCAGATTTTGGTTTCCTTATATAGCATATTTTCCAACTTGCTTAAAAATATTCCTCAGAGCTTGCATATCTGTCAAATATGTATTTTTTTATTCTTTCGTAGTTAGCTATACTTTTCGTGGACTGCCCCGACAGGAAATCATTCAATGTCAAGACATACAATCTAACACCTTTTTCTTTCGATACAATTTGTATTCTTTAGGTTGTATATTTTTCTGTCTCGTCCGAAAAAACATTCATTCCAGAGGCAAAGCGACTAATTCCGTTCTTCCCATAAACATTATTTTTTTTATTTATTTGATATTCAGAGTTGTATACATTTACTATCCAAAAAAAGAGATATATTTAATGTAAAGGTATATTCTTCCAAGCTGGGGAAATATATGTATATATTAGTTCATATCCAGTTAAAGGAAATGCATCTTTATATTTCAATATGGAAAAAAGAAGTCCTATAAGTGAAAGCTCAACCTAAAGACGGATAGATTGTTCACGCTCTCTCTACTCTATGACATTTCTTTACTGAATGAACCATGGCCTTTTTTTTCATGAACTGCTTTAAAATCTTCGTTCTCACTTTACTATTATCAGATTCCATGTCCCTCCAGTTCTTTACTGAGAGACAGAAGCATTTATTCAATTTTTAATTTATTAAGAGAGTAGAACTCTTTTAGACTTTCGAAGTACTTTCAAGTCTTTCATTACGAAAATTTTCATTGTCATGAAAGAAGCCATAATCGAGATGATTTACTATCGTTTCAATGAAAGTGTTTACGCATTCATTGCTATGATGTCAGATTTCATTTTCTTATACTTCGAACAGAAATGAGTTTGAATCATTCGTCGAGAAAACATTTCTTTCATATATATATATATTTTTTTTTTTGCCTCCGAATTAAACGAACTCAAAAAATAAGAGACGCACTTTAATATTTTTTTCCTCTTATGAGAGGAATACAGGAATATGATACCAAAATTAAAGAATAAAGAATATCGACTTTCCTCTCAACACCTTACATCTACGTTTTTTTTATATTTTTTATTCTCAATAAGCTGTTTCTATATTTTTACAACTGAATAGAATTATTTATTGAAAAATTCTAAGTAAGACGAAAAATGGTTTTGTTGATTTCCTAAGAGGATGATTTTGGAAATTTTCGTTTTCTGGTAATTGTAAAATTCTTTCAATTTACTAGATCCAAAACAGTCTTTTATACATGCTAGTTTTCCCATGTTATTCTATGAGATTTTTACAATTACCAGAAAACGAAAATTTCCAAAATCATCCTCTTAGGAAATCAACAAAACCATTTTTCGTCTTACTTAGAATTGTTCAATAAATAATTCTATTCAGTTGTAAAAATATAGTAACAGCTTATTGAAAATAAAAAAAATAAAAAAAAATGTTGATGTAAGGTGTTGAGAGGAAAGTCGATATTCTTTATTCTTTAATTATGGTATCATATTCCTGTATTCCTCTCATAAGAGGAAAAAAATATTAAAGTGCGTCTCTTATTTTTTGAGTTCGTTTGATTCGGAGGCAAAATATATATATATATATGTATACATATATATGAAAGAAATGTTTTCTCGACGAATGATTCAAACTCATTTCTTTTCACACTCTGTCGTTGCCATCCCCCAAAATCAAAGATCCATCGAAATAATAAAGTTCCAAGAAAACCGCTAGGGGACAGCACATCAGCATCGTTCCAACACACTAGCGCCACCTACATCCTCACCCATGCCACACCCCTCATCATCCTGATGCCTGCTTCAGGCCACGCCCCCTCCGTCCGCCCGGCAGCAGCCTAATGTTAAGTCTATGGGCTGCGGTTTAAGCTCGGATCGGTCATTTCCCTCTACTCGTCATCGCCAACAACCCATGATGTGAGCTCAAGATCATTTAGATTGGACCGTGCATGATTGGAAGAAAGTGGCCTGGTCTGACGGATCAAGATTTCTAGTGTATCACGTGGACCGCGAAACGCGGATACGCCGATTGCAAGGGCTATGGCACCTGGATGCACTGTTGAGTGGCAACAGGCCGACGGCGGAGACTGTGTTGTGCTGTAGGCGATTTTTTCTTGGGACACTTTAGGCCCAATTATCCCAATGGTACAATCTCTGATAGCTGTCAGATGTCTGAACATAATTACAGACCAAGTTTACCCATTCATGGCAACTGTGTTCCCTGCTGGTGTTAGCCAACTGGATAAGGTGCCGTGCCACACTGCCAGAATGATCAAGGAGTGGTTCCTGGAACATGCTGGTGACTTTTTGTTAATGCCCTGTCCTCCAAATTCATCTGAGATGAACCCAAACGAACATTTGTGGTTTGACTTGGAAAATGGGGTTCGCGGTAAATTACCACCACCTTGAAATGTACGGGAACTGGAGGACCTGCTGTTGACATTATGACACCAGATACCCTAGGATACCTATCACCACATCATCGAATCGATGCCACTCCAAGTCGAAGCTATTTTGCAATTGAGCTTACAGATCCGTGCGACTTGCGGAACACGCAGACATCAATAGTTCGTGTGGCCCTCATGGCTAGCAATAACAGCAGCTACACGCCGCGGCATCGAACGAAAGAGGCTTTGGATGTGGGCTTGGGGTATGTTGGTCCATGCTGCTTCCACACGTTGCCAGAGTTCATCAGGCGTAGCCGCGGGTGGTACTTGCCGGGCCACTCGGTTGCCCATCGGGGATCAGACGAGTTCGATTGGCGATATATCGGGAGAACAGGCGGACCACGGCAGCGGTGATACCTTGTGGGCCGTGAAGAATTTTTGCACGATGCGTGACACGTGCGGGCACGCATTGTCCTGTTGAAACGTGGCCGCTGGCAAGTCCTGCAGGTAAGAGAGGACTACAGGCTCCAAAACGTCGGAGATGTAGCGGTGGCTGTTCAGTGTACCGGCGATGCGTACCAAAGGGGAGCGGCTGTCATATCCAATTGCGCCCCAAATCATAACGCCAGGCGACGGACCGGTATGGCGATGCATAATGCAGGCGTCATACAGTCTCTCGCCGCGGTGCAGCCACACGCGGATGCGACCATCGTGGTGTTGCAGGCAGAAGCGGGATTCGTCGAAGAAGACAATGTCGTGCCATTCCGTAGTCCAGGGGCGGCGTTCAACGGCCCACTGCCGCAGCACTCGCTGGTGGTGTAACGTCAATAGTAATTGGAGTAATGGGGGCCGTGCAACAATTCCACGCTTCTGCAAACGACGTCGAACGGTACGTGCTGACACAGGTTGTTGCGCAATACACCCTAATTCCTGCGCTAACGTTCGTGATGTGGCGGTGCGAGCCGTCAATGACCACCGCACAACATGCCGGTCCTCTCGTTCGGTGGTGTGCTGGGGCTGCGGCAATCGCTCACGTCGGTTCGTCCGTCCCTCCTGCACCCACCGAATCCATACTCGCCGCACTGTGGCTGGATGTCGTCCCACACGATGCCGATATCTCGGTACAACAAACCGCTGTCGCGATAAGCCACTATTCGTCCTGTGTCGAACTTCGAAACATGCTGGAATGACTGCTGTATTCTGCCACGAGGCATCAGGAAGCTTCCCATGCACAGGTCCGGCAGCACAACACACTTCCACTACTTACACCCCGCCTTCTGTGCACCCTTCTTATAGTGCTTCTCGGTGGCGTGCCGGGTGCACACGATTTGCATATGCCCTGCAATGCTAATCGTTTACATGTCCTCTCGCGGGACGACCCATGCTGCAAATTTCAGGCCAATCAGATGCTTCCTTCTTGATGTTGCATTTTGGGTGGCCAGCAGTGTATCTACATTATATACACACACATATTACATAAAAAAAGGGAACAATCAATTAGAGTAAAGTGGCTAAGATCATGTTAGTTATTCACACCCTTATGACAGTGTTGCTTTTTTTCTGTCACTCCACATCTTTGTCTACCCGCACACAAAATAAAGCCGTTGCAGCAACAATAAACATAAGAAATTGTTTTTACACTGCAGAGTGTTAGGTCGCTCTGCAATATTGCAAAATTTCCCTGGAAAGCAATCACACCAATTCCGAAACTTTAATGCAGTTCTATAATACATGAATATCTTATGTCCGAGATAGAAATTTAACAAATGAAAAAAAGAAAGCATATAATTTTAGAGGTAGTGAAAAAAGCCTAGAAAAAACACCAGTGTTAATCTTCATTTCAGGGAAAAAAGTTTTTCCCCCCAATTTTTTTTTTTTCATTCATAATAATCAATTAATAAAAAATAGCATACTTTTTTCTTCGCATTGTGATTCTGGGGCCCCCTAAAATGCGCGGCCCTAGGCCGCGGTTACAGTTCAGATGCTCAGTCACTATTCGGTCCACAAGTGTACCAGAAACTTCGGGACATTTTTCGTGCACTTCGCTAAACGTATAGCGTCGATTCTCTTTAATGATGTCATTAACTTTTATTTCTGCCCGTCCGTGAGGAGAGAGGGGCGCCCTTACCGCTCCTCGCCATGAAGGTTTGTTCTTCCGTTTTTAAACATTATGCGCCACTTTCTGACACTGAATTAATTCATAACACCTTCTCCCTACACTCGAACAAGTCTCCGATGAACGTCAATAGCCTTGATGTTTTCAGCAGTCAGAAAACGGATAGCTGATCGAACTACGCATTCGGCAGAAATTTCAGTATGTATATTCATTTCGAAAGATCGTAGCCAACCACAAACGGATAATTATACACGCTCGACAATGGTATCAGGAGATAACGTTTGCGCACTGCGAAAGAATATGAAGCTGCTTGGCACTGCGCCCAGATGACCTTGATTGAGCGCCGACCAGGAAAGTGCGCAGACGCCATGCGCAAACGATCTTCACTTTCTAAATAACCTACGTATTTTTTAACAAATGTTCGAAAAATGTTGGTTACTACATCTATTATACACTGCTGGCCACCCAAAATGCAACACCAAGAAGGAAGCATTCGATTGGCCTGAAATTCGCAGCATGCGTCGCCCGCGAAAGGACATGCAAACGATTAGCATGGCAGGGCATATGCAAATCATGTGCACCCGGCACGCCACCGAGAAGCACTATAAGGAGGGTGCACAGAAGGCGGGGTGTAAGTAGTGGAAGTGAGTTGTGCTGCCGGACCTGTGCGTGGGAAGCTTCCTGATGCCTTGTCACAGAATACGCCAGTCATTCCAGCATATTTCGGAGTTCAACAGAGGACGAATATGGGCTTATCGCAACAGCGGTTTATCGTACCGAGACATTGGCGCCCGTGTGGGACGACATCCAACCACATTGAGGCGAGTATGGATTCGGTGGGTGCAGGAGGGACGGACAGACCGACGTGAGCGATTGCCACAGCCGCGGCACACCCCGAACGAGAGGACCGGCATGTTGTGCGGCGGGCATTGACGTCTCGCACCGCCACATCACGAACGTTAGCGCAGGAATTAGGGTGTGTTGCGCAACAACCTGGGCCGCACGTACCGTTCGACGTCGTCTGCAGGAGCGGGGACTTGTACCACGGCTCTCATTGCTCCGATTACCTTTGACGTTACACCACCGGCGAGTGCGGCGGCAGTGGGCCGTTGAACGGAATGGCACGACATTGTCTTCTCCAACGAACCCCGTTTCTGCCTGTAACACGACGATGATCGGGTCCGAGTGTGGTGGCACCGCGGCGAGAGACTGTATGACGCCTGCACTATGCATCGCCATACCGGTCCGTCACCTGGCGTTATTGTTTGGGGTGCAATTGGATATGGCAGCCGCACCCCTCTGGTACGCATCGCCGGTACACTCAACAGCCACCGCTACATCTCCGATGTTTTGGAGCCTGTAGTCCTCCCTTACCTGCAGGACCTGCCAGCGGCCACGTTTCAACAGGACGATGCGCCCCCGCACGTGGCACGCATCGTGCAACAATTCTTCACGGCCCACCAGGTGTCACTGGTGCCGTGGCCCGCCTGTTCTCCTGATATGTCGCCCATCGAACACGTATGGTTGCTGATCGGCAACCCAGTGGCCCGGCAAGCATCACCCGCGGCTACGCCTGATTTACTGTGGCAATGTGTGGAAGCAGCCTGGACCGATTTACCCCACGCCCACACCCAAAGCCTCTTTCGTTCGATGCTGCGGCGTGTAGCGGCAGTTATTGCCAGCTATGGGGACCACACGAACTATTGATGTCTGGGTGTTCCGCAAGTCGCACGGGCCTGTAAGCTCAATCGTTTCATCTTTGCATCTTTTGTCATGTGTCCAGTAAATCTGGCTTTGCTATCTGGTGTCCTTCTTGGTGTTGCATTTTGGGTGGCCAGCAGTGTATAACCAGGCATGAAACCACTAAGTTCATCCCAGACCATTTCTGGTGTTAAGTCCCGTACTTAGTAAAGTCCTTTCTGAACACTTTCCCTGGCACAGTCATAAGGCTGATACAACGATGGTCCGCACTTCCAGTCCGAACACCTTTTCTCTTATAAAAGAAGAAATGAAAACATCCTGCGAATCATGAGGGAGAATTCTTAACTACCAATGCAACTCACAAGTTTTAGCTGAACATTCAATGAAAGTCAGCATTATTTTTCAACATTTCATCTGTTATCAGAGCAGTGGCGTAACCAAGTTTCAAAATCTGGGGGCGGGGGTCCGATCAGACATAAACAGTGATCTGATCCCCATCCCCCTAGATTATATATATATATATATATATATATATATATATATCATCATCATCATCATTGTCAACCATTATCAATCCACTGCTGGACGAAGGTCTCCCAAGTTTCCTCCACAACGGTCTGTCTTGTGCCAGTCTCCTCCATGTCACCCCTGCATACTTTCGAATTTCATCCACCCATCTCCCATGTGGTCTTCTTCTGGGTCTTTTCCTGTCCCTTGGAATCCAATCTAAAATTTCGGCTGTCCATCGATGATCTGTCCTTCTGGCAGTATGTCCAGCCCATTGCCATTTCAGGGATTTAACTCTGATCATGATGTCTTCCACTCTTGTCATTTTTCGGATCCACGAGTTCCTCTTCTTATCTCTCCTGGTTACACGAAGCATGCACCTCTCCATGCTTCTTTGAGTTGTCTGCAGTCTTTGTATATCTCTTTTAGTTAAGGTCCACGTCTCTGCACCATACGTAAGCACTGGAAGGATGCATTGATCAAACACTTTTCTTTTAAGACATAATGGCATATTGCTCTTGAAAATTATGCTGTTTCTTCCAAAAGCTCTCCAGGCAAGTTTTGTACGCCGATTAATTTCTTCATCAATGTGACCCTCACTTGATATCTGCTGTCCAAGATAAACGTACGTGTCTGTTATCTCCAGCTTTTCTCCATCAATCGATAAATCTTCATTTCTTGTAAAAGCATTGAACATCACTTTTGTCTTCTGAAAGTTCATTTTTAATCCCACTTCTTTACTCTTGTCAGCAAGTTCCTGGATCATACTCTGCAGCTCTGATGGGGTAGTTGCAAAAATGACTACGTCATCAGCAAAACGAAGGTGGGTTAGATAATCTCCATTAATCTTTATCCCTTTGTTTTCCCAGCTCAGCGACTGAAAAACACCCTCCAATGTGGCATTAAAGAGCTTCGGAGATATGGTGTCACCTTGTCTCACTCCCTTTCCAATTTTTATGTGTGTTGTATTTTCAAACAGCCTAATCTTTGCACTTGCATTTTCATAGATGTTATTAATAATATTAATGTATGCATCTTCAATACCGCAGGTTTTCAGAGCCATTGTAACTGCTGATGGTTTCACCGAATCAAAGGCTTTTTCATAATCTATAAAAGCCATGCACAATGGAAGTTCATATTCCTCGCTCTTTCAATTAGTTCTCTCAGTACGTGGATATGATCTATTGTGCTGTAGCCACTCCTGAATCCAGCTTGTTCTCTCGGTTGAGCCATGTCCAGTGTTACCTTCAAGCGGTGTGAAAGAACTTTAGTGAAGATTTTATAAACTACTGATAGGAGGCTGATAGGTCTGTAGTTTCCGAGATCCTCAATGTCACCTTTCTTATGTAGCAGGATCATTGTAGCGGTGTTCCAATCCTCAGGAATCTTTCCTTCATTAAGGCATCGAGTGAAAATTTGGGCGAGTACTGTTTCAATTTCTCCACTTGCTTCTTGTATGATGTCTACAGTAATTCCATCTTCTCCTGGAGCTTTTCCCCGCTTCATGTTCTTGATTGCATGTGCAACTTCTGCTGGAAGGACTGGAGGAACTCTGGTACTGGTATCTTTCATGATGTCTGGAGTGCATGTATCATCCCTTTCATATAATTTGGAGTAGAAATCTTTCACTCTTGTCAAAATTTCGCCTCTATTTCTTGTTACAGAACCATCTTCTTTTCTCAGTGCCATAATCTGTTTTCTTCCCTTACTGAGATGTCCCTTTGCTATCTTTAGGCTTTGGTTGTTTTCAATTGCTTTCCTCACTAGTTCACAGTTGAATTTTCTTACGTCTTCAGTGATACTTTTTCTTACTGTCTTGCATAGCTCTATATATTCCACTTTGGAAGTCACATCATCTTTAGTTGTCCTCATCTCTCTTCTTTTTTGCATCAACATTTTCGTTTTTCCTGATAATTTGTTTACATGCAACTTGTTCTTAGACCCAGCTAATTTTGTTGCTGTTTCCATAAGAGCTTTGGTTACTTTTCTGTTAACTTCAGAGATGTCCACTTCTTCCGATGTTAGGCCTTCTAAAGCAGAGAACCTGTTCTTCAGTTCCAACTTGAAGGTATTATGGTGTTTTTTAAGGTTGGTTATGTCAATAGATTTTGTTTGTCTTATGAGCTTGCCACGTTCAAGTTTGGTGTTGAGGTGCATCTTACATCTCACCAATCTATGGTCACTACCTGTGTTGAACTTGTTTAGCACACTGCAGTCTTCTATGACGAATTTTTTTGTTACACATAATAAAATCAATTTCACTTGTCGTCCCATTTGGATGTCTCCATGTCCATTTCCTGTGTGGCTTTTTCTTGAAGAAGGAGTTCAAGATGAAAAACCCTTCTGCCTCTGCAAACTCAACGAGAGTATTTCCACGCTGGTTTCTGTTGCCGTGACCGAATTTACCTACTGAAGTTTCATTCTGTTGCCGTTGCCCTATTTTTGCATTGAAATCTCCCATAATTATTTTCAAGTGCTGCTTACCTTTATTATTTAGATGACAAATTTCCTCATAAAATTCTTCAATTTCTTCTTCAGGATGACTTGTGGTGGGTGCATAAGTTTGAATAATATACATGTATATATATATATATCATCATCATCATCATCATCATTGTCAACCATTATCAATCCACTGCTGGACGAAGGTCTCCCCAAGTTTCCTCCACAACGGTCTGTCTTGTGCCAGTCTCCTCCATGTCACCCCTGCATAATTTCGAATTTCATCCACCCATCTCCCATGTGGTCTTCTTCTGGGTCTTTTCCTGTCCCTTGGAACCCAATCTAAAATTTCAGCTGTCCATCGATGATCTGTCCTTCTGGCAGTATGTCCAGCCCATTGCCATTTCAGGGATTTAACTCTGATCATGATGTCTTCCACTCTTGTCATTTTTCGGATCCACGAGTTCCTCTTCTTATCTCTCCTGGTTACACCAAGCATGCACCTCTCCATGCTTCTTTGAGTTGTCTGCAGCCTTTGTATGTCTCTTTTAGTTAAGGTCCACGTCTCCGCACCATACGTAAGCACTGGAAGGATGCATTGATCAAACACTTTTCTTTTAAGACATAATGGCATATTGCTCTTGAAAATTATGCTGTTTCTTCCAAAAGCTCTCCAGGCAAGTTTTGTACGCCGATTAATTTCTTCATCAATGTGACCCTCACTTGATATCTGCTGTCCAAGATAAACGTACGTGTCTGTTATCTCCAGCTTTTCTCCATCAATCGATAAATCTTCATTTCTTGTAAAAGCATTGAACATCACTTTTGTCTTCTGAAAGTTCATTTTTAATCCCACTTCTTTACTCTTGTCAGCAAGTTCCTGGATCATACTCTGCAGCTCTGATGGGGTAGTTGCAAAAATGACTACGTCATCAGCAAAACGAAGGTGGGTTAGATAATCTCCATTAATCTTTATCCCCTTGTTTTCCCAGCTCAGTGACTGAAAAACACCCTCCAATGTGGCATTAAAGAGCTTCGGAGATATGGTGTCACCTTGTCTCACTCCTTTCCAATTTTTACGTGTGTTGTATTTTCAAACAGCCTAATCTTTGCACTTGCATTTTCATAGATGTTATTAATAATATTAATGTATGCATCTTCAATACCGCAGGTTTTTCAGAGCCATTGTAACTGCTGATGGTTTCACCGAATCAAAGGCTTTTTCATAATCGATAAAAGCCATGCACAATGGAAGTTCATATTCCCTCGCTCTTTCAATTAGTTCTCTCAGCACGTGGATATGATCTATTGTGCTGTAGCCACTCCTGAATCCAGCTTGTTCTCTCGGTTGAGCCATGTCCAGTGTTACCTTCAAGCGGTGTGAAAGAACTTTAGTGAAGATTTTATAAACTACTGATAGGAGGCTGATAGGTCTGTAGTTTCCGAGATCCTCAATGTCACCTTTCTTATGTAGCAGGATCATTGTAGCGGTGTTCCAATCCTCAGGAATCTTTCCTTCATTAAGGCCTCGAGTGAAAATTTGGGCGAGTACTGTTTCGATTTCTCCACTTGCTTCTTGTATGATGTCTACAGTAATTCCATCTTCTCCTGGAGCTTTTCCTCGCTTCATGTTCTTGATTGCATGTGCAACTTCTGCTGGAAGGACTGGAGGAACTCTGGTACTGGTATCTTTCATGATGTCTGGAGTGCATATATCATCCCTTTCATATAATTTGGAGTAGAAATCTTTCACTCTTGTCAAAATTTCGCCTTTATTTCTTGTTACAGAACCATCTTCTTTTCTCAGTGCCATAATCTGTTTTCTTCCCTTACTGAGATGTCCCTTTGCTATCTTTAGGCTTTGGTTGTTTTCAATTGCTTTCCTCACTAGTTCACAGTTGAATTTCCTTACGTCTTCAGTAATACTTTTTCTTACTGTCTTGCATAGCTCTATATATTCCACTTTGGAAGTCACATCTTCTTTAGTTGTCCTCATCTCTCTTCTTTTTGCATCAACATTTTGGTTTTTCCTGATAATTTGTTCACATGCAACTTGTTCTTAGACCCAGCTAATTTTGTTGCTGTTTCCATAAGAGCTTTGGTTACTTTTCTGTTAACTTCAGAGATGTCCACTTCTTCCGATGTTAGGCCTTCTAAAGCAGAGAACCTGTTCTTCAGTTCTAACTTGAAGGTATTATGGTGTTTTTTTTAAGGTTGGTTATGTCAATATATATATATATATATATATATATATGGGATGTAAGGTCAGGTGATGCGTAACGTCACAGCCTCTCCTTGACAAATGTCAACCCCGCCTTCTCGTGGTGCATCCTGTTCCCACTAAAGGGGCTCTGACGACCGCCAATAGCGGTATAACTATACCATCGGGATTAGAGGAAATGTTATCCCACACTCACCAACCCGCTTGGCCAGCGTGGTGAGTTATGGCCAAACACCTCCAAAATGATTCTACAACTTAAATCTTGGCCCTCAGTCTCCGGCAGCTGGAATGTACCTGGCCAAGGCAGCGGCCAGTGCGACATGAAGGCAGAGGGTGCTAAGAATCCCCGGAGGACCGGACTAGGCTGCCATCTGATGCTGACCTTGGCTACGTACAACGGACGCTCCCTATCTTCTGATTCAAGGCTTCTTGAATTGGAAGAGGAACTACAAAGGATCAAGTGGGACATCGTGGGGCTAAGTGAGGTAAGGAGAAAAGGAGAAGATCTCATCGAACTGAAAAGTGGACATCTCTTCTACTATCGTGGGACAGATACTGGCAGAACTAGTGGTGTTGGATTTATAATAAACAAGAAACTGAAGGATAAAGTTGTAGAAGTTGAAAGTTCCTCTGACAGAGCTGCACGACTCGTTATCCAACTATCGAGAAGATACCAGGTTCAGATTATTCAAACTTATGCACCCACCACAAGTCATCCTGAAGAAGAAATTGAAGAATTTTATGAGGAAATTCGTCATCTAAATAATAAAGGTAAGCAGCACTTGAAAATAATTATGGGAGATTTCAATGCAAAAATAGGGCACCGGCAACAGAATGAAACTTCAGTAGGTAAATTCGGTCACGGCAACAGAAACCAGCGTGGAAATACTCTCGTTGAGTTTGCAGAGGCAGAAGGATTTTTCATCTTGAACTCCTTCTTCAAGAAAAAGCCACACAGGAAATGGACATGGAGACATCCAAATGGGACGACAAGTGAAATTGATTTTATTATGTGTAACAAAAAATTCGTCATCGAAGACTGCAGTGTGCTAAACAAGTTCAACACAGGTAGTGACCATAGATTGGTGAGATGTAAGATGCACCTCAACACTAAACTGGAACGTGGCAAGCTCATAAGACAAACAAAATCTATTGACATAACCAACCTTAAAAAACACCATAATACCTTCAAGTTGGAACTGAAGAACAGATTCTCTGCTTTGGAAGGCCTAACATCGGAAGAAGTGGATATCTCTGAAGTTAACAGAAAAGTAACCAAAGCTCTTATGGAAACAGCAACAAAATTAGCTGGGTCTAAGAACAAGTTGCATGTAAACAAATTATCAGGAAAAACCAAAATGTTGATGCAAAAAGAAGAGAGATGAGGACAACTAAAGAAGATGTGACTTCCAAAGTGGAATATATAGAGCTATGCAAGACAGTAAGAAAAAGTATCACTGAAGACGTAAGAAAATTCAACTGTGAGCTAGTGAGGAAAGCAATTGAAAACAACCAAAGCCTAAAGATAGCAAAGGGACATCTCAGTAAGGGAAGAAAACAGATTATGGCACTGAGAAAAGAAGATGGTTCTGTAACAAGAAATAGAGGCGAAATTTTGACAAGAGTGAAAGATTTCTACTCCAAACTATATGAAAAGGATGATACATGTACTCCAGACATCATGAAAGGTACCAGAGTTCTTCCAGTCCTCCCAGCAGAAGTTGCTCATGCAATCAAGAACATGAAGCGGGGAAAAGCTCCAGGAGAAGATGGAATTACTATAGACATCATACAAGAAGCAAGTGGAGAAATCGAAACAGTACTCGCCCAAATTTTCACTCGATGCCTTAATGAAGGAAAGATTCCTGAGGATTGGAACAACGCTACAATGATCCTGCTACATAAGAAAGGTGACATTGAGGATCTCGGAAACTACAGACCTATCAGCCTCCTATCAGTGGTTTATAAAATCTTCACTAAAGTTCTTTCACACCGCTTGAAGGTAACACTGGACATGGCTCAACCGAGAGAACAAGCTGGATTCAGGAGTGGCTACAGCACAATAGATCATATCCACGTACTGAGAGAACTAATTGAAAGAGCGAGGGAATATGAACTTCCATTGTGCATGGCTTTTATCGATTATGAAAAAGCCTTTGATTCGGTGAAACCATCAGCAGTTACCACGGCTCTGAAATCCTGCGGTATTGAAGATGCATACATTAATATTATTAATAACATCTATGAAAATGCAAGTGCAAAGATTCGGCTGTTTGAAAATACAACACACATAAAAATTGGAAAGGGAGTGAGACAAGGTGACACCATATCTCCGAAGCTCTTTAATGCCACATTGGAAAATGTCTTTCAATCACTGAACTGGGAAAACAAAGGGATAAAGATTAATGGAGATTATCTAACCCACCTTCGTTTTGCTGATGACGTAGTCATTTTTGCAACTACCCCATCAGAGCTGCAGAGTATGACCCAGGAACTTGCTGACAAGAGTAAAGAAGTGGGATTAAAAATGAACTTTCAGAAGACAAAAGTGATGTTCAATGCTTTTACAAGAAATGAAGATTTATCGATTGATGGAGAAAAACTGGAGATAACAGATACGTATGTTTATCTTGGACAGCAGATATCAAGTGAGGGTCACATTGATGAAGAAATTAATCGGCGTACAAAACTTGCCTGGAGAGCTTTTGGAAGAAACAGCATAATTTTCAAGAGCAATATGCCATTATGTCTTAAAAGAAAAGTGTTTGATCAATGCATCCTTCCAGTGCTTACGTATGGTGCAGAGACGTGGACCTTAACTAAAAGAGACATACAAAGGCTGCAGACAACTCAAAGAAGCATGGAGAGGTGCATGCTTGGTATAACCAGGAGAGATAAGAAGAGGAACTCGTGGATCCGAAAAATGACAAGAGTGGAAGACATCATGATCAGAGTTAAATCCCTGAAATGGCAATGGGCTGGACATACTGCCAGAAGGACAGATCATCGATGGACAGCCGAAATTTTAGATTGGGTTCCAAGGGACAGGAAAAGACCCAGAAGAAGACCACATGGGAGATGGGTGGATGAAATTCGAAAGTATGCAGGGGTGACATGGAGGAGACTGGCACAAGACAGACCGTTGTGGAGGAAACTTGGGGAGACCTTCGTCCAGCAGTGGATTGATAATGGTTGACAATGATGATGATGATGATATATATACAATAATGTTTACATAATGTATCAAATAGTTTGAAACCCCCACCCCACCCCCACCCTCCCGCTACACACATGCACGCAGGAGCAAAGCAGTTGCTGAGGCGCGATCTTACGGGCACGACATAGGCGCCTCTGTTGGCGAATTTTGAAACTTAGGGAACAGAACTGGTAAACTATGATAGATGGGGCAGAAATGTAAATTACAAAGTCGTAAAACTGACTTTGCTTATTAGGAATCGATATCGCTGTTTTATTAAGCACACATTATACACGTGTTTGCATTCTACGAAAAATCACAATCTTGTATAATTAAATTTAGTTGGTTCACATTATAAAAAAGTGTGCATTATATCAATATATTCCCGAAATTTTGGAGGGGAGGGGGGGGGAGGGTCCTTTACATTGGGGACACCCAACTCTGAAAACCTTAGGGGTCCTGATCCCCCTTGTGGTTATACCTATTATCAGGGAGGTGCGAACGTTGCCACCACACCGGGCACCGAGTTCAGAGGGGGGCACAAAGGCGAAGCTGAGTTGTTTTTTTTTATTTAATTTGTTTTTGTTAAGTGATAGAGGAAGAATAAAAAATAAGAACAGACCCTGCCAATGGTGTAACTCGAGACAATATGAGGTGTCGCTGCCACTGCACTGGAATAATCTAAATAATCCCAACAGAGCATTGTTACAAAACAATTAAGCTTGAAAAAGAACGTTGTTTTTGGCGTAGACCTTAGATCAATATGAAACGAAATGAAAAATTCCTGATATGGGTTAGTATCAACCATTTGCAAACCGATGGTCGAGCCGTGACAATTATGAATGATGTACGAGTGTAGGTTATGTCACTGAAAAATAGGAAACAGCCTTGACATGACAGTAAAAACAAGGAGGGAAAATTAAAGATGAAGGAGTAGACGCTAAACTGTTTAGGTGGGTGAAACTGTATGCTCCTATTATATCGTGAACAGCAACATTTTGTGTAAAATTAGAGCGGCAGTTTTTCTTTTTTTTTTTTTTTTTTGCGTGATTTGCTGCTACTTAAATTTGGGATCAAAGCTCGCGACTATTAATCTGTATAATACGTATATCATTCATATGTGACTGAAGTATCATAGAATTCATTACACACGTGAAAGGGGAAAAAAAAAAGCTTCCGCGGGCGTCAACAAATATTGTTGCACCTGGCGACACGAACGCTAAAGCTGGCCCAGGCTGTAATCTCATCTGTTTCTGGGGCCCTGCTATTTTGAACAGCATTACAAAACTCTTCCCTTGCGATCACTCACCTCTCTTATGGGATTAGCCACAGATGGCTATTCCCAAACAATCCTAACTTTCGTGTTCTAATAAATCACACAAGTTTTCACCCCTTCTTTCACTTATCTCATTTAGCTTCCAAATCATTCCTTCAATCATTTATACACTGAGTGGCCACATTATTATGACCACCTGACAGTTTTAAGCAAATGAGCTATGGCTGCACGCTGTTGCCGCCAGAGGGCGAGGCTATTATATAAAGGGAAAGCTTAGTGCTTGCGACAGTAGTAAAAGTGATTTTTGGGTGACGAGATGGGTAAAAAATGCGATTTGACGGACTTTCAACGTGGGATGATTGTAGGAGCTCGGAGCCAAGGCGCGAGTATCACCGAAACCGCCGCATTCGTGAAATGTTCTAGAGCAGCTGTTGTTAAAGTGTTTAAAGATTGGACTGTCAGCCAAAAAAACTGAGTCTCCACGCGCAACGTGTGGTCGTCATTGACTAGTGACTGCTTGGGCGGAACGGAGAGTGTCCAGACTGGTAACAGACAACAGAAGGGCAACAATGCAGAAAATTACAGACCATCTTAATCAAGTATACCCTCAAATGATCTCTGCACGTACTGTTCGCCATGCACTGCATCGGATGGGATATCGCACCCGAAGGCCTGTTCGAACATCTTTGCTGTCTGCAATTAACAGGAGAAAAAGTCCCCAGTTCGCACAGGAGCACAAGGATTGGACAGTCGATAATTGAAAACAAATTATGTGGTCTGATGAATCGCATTTTCAGTTGCACTATGCCGATGGCTGACTGAGAATTTGACGGAAACAGCACGAAAGTGTGTGTGTGTGTATTATCTATGCTGCTCTAACGTTGGATTTATTAGGGACAAAAATTACCAGAATGATATCGTAAAGTTATTCGGTTGGAAAAAAGTAGTGTCTGGTAATGCAAGGCAATAGAAAATTACTAATCTGTTTATATAAATTAAAGTAGGAAAATGGGAAAATGCGAGTGTTTCCGTCCGTGAATTATTCAACCACCTCTAAATGACCTAGAGATTTGAAAATAGGTATGCTGATAAGTCTTAAAACCAAAATAGTGGCTTATTTTTTTTGGTGCTGAATTATGTTATGTACGACCGTGAGCCACTCAATGGCAGTCCCCCGTCCCTAATTTAGGGTCACTTGTTCCAGGGAGGGAGACAACCAGTGCCGTAAGACAAATACAGCATACACGTCTCACCGAGATTCGAACCCAGACGCATCTCGGAAAAATTGTCAGAAGCCAGCGCTTAGACCACTGTGCCACCAAGGCGGCATTGGTGGCTTGGCTTTACTCTCAAAAATGCGAAAGGTCTTAAGGTCCAAAAACCTAGAAAAGTCCGAATAGCTAAAAAAATCAAAATGGCGGCTTTGGAACATTTGTCTGCTTGAATTTTTCTACCACTTCTACACCCAGGAAAGTCTGAAAACCAAAAAATTCAAAAGAAGGGCTTAGCTTTACTCTTCAAAATTCTGTTAGGTTTAAAGATAATTATGTCAGAAACGTTGAAATTCTGTAAACATTCGACAAAAATTTAAGTTAAAACAAGGGGGCACCAAAACCTGCTACCGTTTTACTTCAAACGGTGTGCATTGATGACAGAGAGAGAGAGAGAGAGAGAGAGAGAGAGAGAGTACCAAAATTACATCTCGTTCTCAGATTAGTTATGTTCAATGGTTTTGTTTCAGTAAGGGACATGACATAATGTCCCGTTCTTAGATTCATGATACGAGATCATGTTTCGATCTCAGTTTTGCGATGCGGGACATCATGTCACGTTTTTAGGCTAGAGATCTATCTATTGGGTTAGAAAGGAAGTAATGTCTGCAAATGCAATCCATAGCAAAGTGCTGATTACTGTACATATAAATACAAATATGCTCAAAATATATGTGCCATCGTTTACCACGACCGGTTCCTATCGTCTGGGCAGCAGCTGGATACCGTCCATGTAGAATTGTGGAGGCTTGGGCGCAAAAGAGTAAGTTAACCTTCGACATCGTGCCGGTTGGTGAACCGCTTCGCGTCTAGGAAATGCTGCAACGATCGGAAAAGGTGCAATGTCCGGCGAATATGCTGGGTGCGGAGGCAGCTGCCAGCCCAGGTCCCTGATCTTGCAACAGGCCTCGCTCTGTCCTGCTGTAGGATGACGCACTTGCGGTGCAGTAGTGCTGGTCGTTCCGATGTGAGCGATGCTTGTAGATCGTCGAGCTGATGGCAGGACACATCGGCGTGATGGTGTTGTTGTCAGGCAGCAGCTCAAAAAATGCAACAGCCCGCATATCCCACCAAACAGACAGCAGGATCTTCCGAGGGTGTAAGCCGACTTTGGGGGTCGGCACTGGCTTCTGTTTTTAGGTCCAACGATTGTTTCCGGACGCAGATATTGTCACACAGGGACCATTTCCCGTTACCTGTCACAACGCGGTCCACGGACGGTGCAACTTGGTCCCGTTGAAACAGGGGAATGCAGACGCTCGTGCGATTTGGTTTTGCTCAACTGTGAGTTGCTAGGGTACCAAAACTCCATTCTTTTGCACCTTCCCAATTTGACGCAGGTGCGTTATAATGCTCGTGTAGGTACACCCCAGCTCTTCGGCCAACTCCTGCTAGGTCACAAATGCGTCGGTTTCCATTAAGGTCGTCAGCATTTTCGTACGCACTTTTGCGGGTCTTCCGGCTTTAAGACAGTCTGGAAGGCCGAAATTCTACTCTCGAAATTGTTCAAACCAACGACAGCATTGACGATTTGATATGGTATAACGAAGTAAATTTCTCCGTCATTTTTATCCCCACCGGGCATCGAACCCGGGTGTCTTCATTCCGGAAAAAGTCGCTCTCTCAACTGAGCTACGCGGACGTATGCTCTCGCTGCTATCTGCCTTTATCTCATGTGCGTCTTGCGGTGAAGGCGCGTCACATCCCCCCCGAAAGGAGATGTGACATGCCTGCTTCGCAAGACGCACATGAGATAAAGGCAGATAGCAGCGAGAGCATACGTCCGCGTAGCTCGGTTAGGAGAGCGACTTATTCCGGAATGAGGGGGCCTGGGTTCGATGCCCGGTGTGGATAAAAATGACGGAGAAATTCACTTCGTTATATTGGCGTATTCTCGTTTGAGGGAAAAGATGTCACATTAAATTTGAAAGTATAAGCAGAACAAACTCAAATTTACATAGGGAAAGAAACTAAAAATTAAGGTTATTTTAGAAAATACGTCACAATGGCGTTGAGGTACATGCTGGTAATTGCGGGGTACTACCGCGACGAAAATCATACGGCATGCAATGGTGGATGTGCGCTCTTTGTCCACTTCCATGTTGGCTGTTGCTTACAGGTTTTGCCTTCCGACTGCTAACTGCCACCTACCTGCTAATACAGTATGATTCCGATGCGCAGCGCAATCTCTTTGGGCCATGTGCGCCTTGGCCGATGCTTGAACTACGGGTACCTTGGCATCGGACATTATTTTCTTTCACACTCAATAAATTACGACTACTGATTGTTACTGTAGAACAAGCAATGGTGTCAACAGTGCTCTTTAATAAAATTAACATGAGAGGACTAAAGAAGAAAAACGGAGAAAGTCATTTGTAACTTCTTGGCGCACTCTGCATATGTACTGATAGAACGTTTGTCGAAAAAAAACACCCGTTGAAAATAGAAACGTTCGCGTTACAGTGCTTTAAACAGATGAAATCATCAACGGGATGAACCATATGGAACTTCATCGACACCCTGTAGATGGCGTCGCATACAGACGTGGCCTATATCTACGGACTTGCTTTGCATTCGCTATAAGCGATCCCTTGCCTGTTTTAGATGTCATCAAAATGTATTTATACTAATACAATGAAAGATAAAATGGTTATTTTGCAATGAAGGAAAGGATCTGGAAAAGTGCACTTATTCCATCATTCCCTGCTAAAAACATTTCCCATACAAAAATTTCGGAATAGCGAAAAGTTCATAAATCGCTTTCACTTGAGCACTTTCACATATGGGCAAGTTTTTTGTCTTTCACGTTTTTCTTAAATTAATACAGAGGAAAACACCACGAGCATCATCTTTTGGAAGTCTCAATATAAAAGTCTTTTCCTGCTTGAGAAATTTTTACTTCAGGAAATTATTGTGAATCTGCGGCCTAAGTGCGAAGATGCGTCATCATGATGACATTGATTCATGTTGCAGTCCCCTGCTTTTACGGGAGTTTCCGAAACGCAGCACCGCACAAAGCACTTGCAAATAAAATTCTTGGTTGATAACCTGGCTTTCCGTAGCTTTCCTTCATCACTTAAGAAAAGGAAAAAGAAATCGCATGACCTTCGTTTTGAGAGTCTTTTCAGTGGCAAAATAATTCAAAAACTTGTGAACCACTTATAACACCGTCACTGTAAGTGATTTCCATCACTTAATACTTTACGTGCAAAACAGAAACATCGCAAAATCAAACTTCGCTAGCGAAAGACCTAAAGCATGCAGTGGGTTATCGCTGAGCCATAAGAGAGGGCGAATAAGTTCAGACCGGCACAGATAGGTGAAATTTTCATGTGGAGTTCGACAACTTTTAGATCAAATTTAATTTAGAGCACAGGTGTTAAAATTACGCAGGTCAGGTAACGTTATCTTCCAGTTTGAGATATAGGCAGCGCCTGGTCGGATTAGCTGCAGGAACGGTCGTTTTCATGCCAAAAACCTTTATGCTGCGATGAACAAAAGTTTCAGCTGTGGATTCCTAAATTTTTTCCACAGATCATTGAATGTCACAGTTGTGTTAAAAAAACAGTGAATCTAATATTACGTTAATAGAGCGTCCACGTCTGATAAACTGACACCCGACCTCAGAATTTGACTGGAGCTACATTTTAGTAGGTATCAGTAAATTGGTTGTCTTCGATCAAGATTTACGAAAGAGAATCTGGACACATTGTCGAGCTACTGTATACTTTTCTAACTCAGGACGGTTTGAAATGGCAGCACGGTAAAATGCATTGCATTAAGTATCAATCAACGATGACAGCAGAATAACGAAACAGCTTTGCAAGAATCGTTGACAGTTGGAGGAAACAGACTTATATCATCACGTGAAGCCAATGAGCTTCCAACTGAGGTATCATGGCACGTCGACGTTACATGTCCTACGTACCCAGTAAATAGCAGACCGCCGCCTCGCTGGCGCAGTGGTCTAAGCCAGTGTTACGCAACCGGTGTGCCGTGGCATACCAGTGTGCCACCACAAGGTGAAAGGTGTGACTCGAACGTTTACCTATTATCCTATTGTAAGAAATTAATTGTCGAGTTTTAGTTTTTAATTTTATCCCAGTTACTGTGTTGCATGTGCTTGTATTTCATTCTCGGCCGCTACACTGATTAAATAAGATGATGATTCAACATCAAGCAGAGGTCATCGCTCTTTCCACGTTTATAAGTGAGTCACGGAAAAATTCTAATTGGCCGCCACCGGGAATCGAATCCGTGGAAAGAGCGATAACCTCTGTTTGATGTTCTTTGTCCACGTCAATTGTCTGTATTAAGATAATGCTTGCTTATTCTTTATTGCATGCCGCGAATTGTTATGTATTCTAAGAAATTAAATGTAAATTATCTACTCACAGTTGTTGTTATATCGTAGTTTTGCTTATTGATATACTTGTATTTCTCGGCTCTACCGCTGCGCTATTCGGCTTCTTTATTACACTAGCCGCATGTTCTGTGTACGCTTTTCCCTAAAACTGCGGGGATTAGCAAAACTTTCCCTGTCTTTTATTATTTTATTACGTTGTTTTGGTATCTGTCCCTGTTTGTTAGTGCTTCTTCAACTTTATTACTTTTTTCCTGTACCGATGCACCCACCCATTGTTAGACTTTATTTTAAATAAGTCGCTATATGTGTCCCTTCTGTCCTTTGAAGAGTATAGGTCCCGCGTCTTACAATTATTTTAGTTCTATCACAGCTGTGCTCTGAAGTGGTCCGAAAATTGTCATTGCTAGTCAGTCTTACTATTATCTATTCCTATGAAACAAATTAATATTTTTTCAAGATGGAAAAGTTCATTGTACGGAGAGTTCTGTCCTAACATTAATAGGTTGATTACATTACATATTTATATTAATAGTGTCATATCATACGTTTTTGAGGGGATTAACATTTTGGTGTGATGTGCTGAGTCATGGATATTTTATGGTGTGCCGCGAGTACAAAAAGGTCGCGGAACACTGGAAGCGATGGCTTCCGATTATTCTTCAGAGTTGGGTGCCGGTTCGAGTCCCTGTAAAGCATGGATGTTTCTTGTTTTACAGCACTCGTTTAATGGCCTTCGGAGTCAGTTGCTCTAAATTAGGAACGGGCGACTGTACAGGCAGCGCCTGGTCGGATTAGCTGCAGGCCCATTTAGTTGCTCACGATGGGCGTTAAACTCTTGTGACGTATATTCTAAATTAATTTTCATTTTTAGTTTCTTTTCCTATGTAAATTTTTAGTTTGTTCCCCGTTATACTTCACAACTTAACGTGACATCTTCTCTCTCACGAAAATACTGTTGGCAACACTCTTGAGGTCAGAGTGAACGTGACGCATGAGAGTATGAGATAAGAACGATAGATAAAAGGACGAGATAACAGTTGCTGTTGTGGATATGTGGTTTTCATTTTTTTTTTTTTGTTTGGAGGTTTAACGACCACCGTGAGCAACTCAATGGGCTATAAGCAGTCGCCCGTCCCTAATTTAGGGTCACTGGTTCCAGGGAAGGGAGAGAGCCAGTGCCGTAAGACAAACACAACATCCATGCCTCACCGGGATTCGAACCCGGACCCCTTACGGACGAATGATCAGAGGCCATCGCTTAGACCACTGCGCCACCGGGGCGGCGGATATGTGGTGGATGAGTGTTGGTAGACGTTCAATTATTAAATGATGTAATCTGATATCTGCTGTCTTAAAATTGTGGAGTGCTACTAAAATTTGTGCGTGGACCACTAAAAGAATTCCCGTAAGTTGACTTCTGTTTTATAATTCGTCTGGCCATAATCATTCAATTAGTATTCATATCTAATGATTTAGAAATAACGTAAGAAAGACAAGATCTTTACACGAAAAGAAATTACGTTATATTCTAAATAGAAAAAACAACAGGTAGGCTCAGTTCTGATTGAACCGTCAGTGTCAGTTTGAAACGTAGGACTACGATCGGTGTGTCGGATTTTTGTTTGGCGGCGACTGCTTTCAGGTGTTCTCGATACCCTCTAGCTTGTGAGGCTGCAGTCTTCTTGGGCTTCTTACATTTTTCATCACTTGCTCTTGTCCCTCGTTTTGATTTTCTACACTTTTACTTGCGTTCATTCTGCGAATTCTGCGGTATTGTCGAAGATGTTAACCCGTTAACACGAAGGCAATTTAAAAATTTTGATTTCAACCACTGTGATATGTCCTTTATATAATTGAATAGATCTCGTCGAGAGCTTTAAAACGATACCACGGACAGTCGTTTTGCACTCACGGGTATCCAGATAAACCGCGATATTGTCAAAAGTATTCACTGGTTCACAAGAAAACAATTTTTAAAATGTTCGCTCACGGTTGCCGAGATAGACTGAGTCAAACGCTGCGGCACACCCAGAAGTATTGCATCATCTCCCCCGCGCACAGGAAGCGAGAGGAGCGTCATCTCCCCCGCGCACAGGAAGCGAGAGGAGCGTCGCGGGCACGATGTATTGCGCATTACGTGAATTAGAATCCATGCTGTTTACGAATATGCTAGTACGATTAGTGGGGTTATTTGTAACGCTATAATGATTTCAATTGGGACCTATTTTTGTCACAGGCGGTCGACCTTATGTCGCCCCAAACTATCCATGGAGATAGACGTAGTTCTACGTCAACAAGAAAAATAGCTACCCCTGCGAAAGACTGTCATGCGTAAGCGTCGAATTCACTCCTGCCCACGCACAAAGCCCCACGTTACTAAACACCATTTAGTCTTCGTACATTCCGTTTATTCGTCCTTTTACAAAGCTACACGGCTTCGGCTTCCCTACCGAAGAATGCAGATGCGTTCCAGAATTTCAACATGCCTGTATAACGCTTTGTTTCTCAGTAAACAGCGTGTTTTTGTTGAAATCTTGAAAAAAATATTCGTAGATTTTTCTGATTTTGGCCTTTGTAAATGACGTAATTCTTACGTTCTATATAGAACGGTAAGTGTGAAGTCGGTATGAACGATGCAAACGACATATTTCTTAACGAACAGTTTTCCTTGCTTTTATCATAGCTTTTAATTATTTATACGTTACTCATAAACACCTTTAGCTATCACACGTGTATTTCATACTTCCATTTGCATCCAATCTCGTATTTTTATATTTGACGCATGAACACCGGTAATTCGTTTTAATTTAAAATTAATCTCCCTAAGAAGAAGAGAGAATTTAAGCCTAAGAAAAAGGTAACAATAAGCAACACCGATGTCACACCCTGGAATCGAATCAATTTCTTCGTACAAGGTGTTAGATACTAATCAGTCTACCACCACATTTTGGACTTCTGTATTATTCAGGAAGCATTTACTCTTTTCTCATCCTCCATGACTGCTTTACTTCTTAGTAAATTTCCAAAGGATACAGCAAAATCATTAGTGTTTTTATTTTCCCTTCATTTTGAGGTTATTTACTCCTGGTTATTTTGTTCTCCTTTTGTGCGCGCTGGTTAAATTTGTACGGTTTTTTTTATCATAAATTTTCACCGAAGGGAACTTTTCAAATCTAAAAAGTTCATTCAATAAACATTTATTACGGTTTTTCAATGAATCAACGATATGCTTTCGTAAACTTAATATATTTGGCATCTATTATTCCCTCTCAGGTATTTTCAACCTTTATTTTTATGTTTACCGTTTTAACGTTAGACTGTTTGTCAGAACCGAGTAGGTATTTTTCTTTTTGCCATGAATTTATCTCCTTGTCTAGAAGTAAACACTAAAATTGTCAAAATGCGGGCATTTTGCCTTGAATTATGTTGCAGTTACTCACTTGAAATATTTCAGGATATTCCTTTGAAAATCATGGATTTATTCAACAGTATCAGATATATATTGAAATTCTCCTTTTGTGACTCCTAAAGCTTGTTCGCTTTTAAAATTTCTTTTCCTTTATGCTAAGCTATAAATGTCACTTTGAAAATTATGACCTTTTCGTCTTTGCTTCAGTTAATGCAATGATTTTCACGATTGCTCGGCTTCTACAAAATAGTGTAATAATTTCTTTGTTATCTCAGATTCTTTTGAGCCGCAAGTTCTTCAGTTTTCAGTCACAGGAGATAAATATTAGTAATTAGCTTCTAACACGTTCCTCGTTTTTTTCATGGTGAAACTGAGAATGGGGTTTGTTAAAAAGCTGCATCCGTTCATTAGTTGTCCCAGAAAAATCAGAAACGCTGATAACTGATCTCTGAGTTCTATGAAATTTATTTTCTGACTGACCAAATCAGAGGTTATGGTCACCTCAATTCTGATCCAATTCATGTTACACCCATATCGGATGTAAGGTCAACTAATACATTTCAGAAAGCTCGTACTGTTCCCCTCATCTGTGTGTAGGGCTGCCTTGAAAGATTTGTTTTTTGCGTGAAGTTATCTAAGTCAGCAAGATGATGTGACGTCACGCGGAAATGAAGACCAAAGCAGTTCAAACTCCTGCTATCGTCATTTATTAGCAGAACGGTAAGTTGTAGCAATTACGTATTTGAAACAATTACGTGTTTCTAATATCACTTCACTCTTCCGCAGATTCAACATCTCAAAATCTCCAGATGATTTCTGAATACTCAATTTTCGTCGAGCAGCTGTCCATGGCTAATACTTTCCATATATTTATTTTCTTTTAAACGCACAAATTTGCCTTTAAGTGAGTTAATATGTACGAGGTACACATCTACTGCTGACGCAAATGCACATTTCTACCATGTCACTGATTTAGAAGCTGTATTTGGAAAATCCTTTTAGTAACCGATAGCCATAACCACGAAGAAGATGTTCCACATACGATTCACAGACTCTCCACTGCTTTTCTGGTATTGCTTTCTCGTTATTTACCTTAAGTGTACATTTACAACTTGTCACGTTTTCCGGTTTCCAGAATTCCCTACAAGAAATAAATTATGCAACACGTTGCTGTAAATATGAGCGATATTCGTTTTTGTTATCAACTCTTCTGCATCCGGTTCTGAACTAAGGCCATCCTCAGGTACATTCCATTTCATTTTTTCTCGACAGTATTAACCCTCTTTCTTCTTTCGCTGTCCATGTGTCCACAGACAAGGATTAGTCTTGTGACCTTATATCCTTATGACATAGTATATGTCAAGCCCAGCTGTACTTTGCATTTTTACTTTGCATTTTTTCTGTCTGAAATTCCGGTTTTTAGTATTATCCGTAGCTTTATTGTTAAACGTCACACATTCTTTATTTTGAATGCACCAGACATGAATAATAATGAAACGCATATAGCGTATCAAATCCGTTTATTTTTCTGGTGTAGTCAGCGCAAAGATTCGCCAAGCTTTTGCACTCCACTGGGAGGCTTTTTCAAGGCAATGGTAGACATAAAAATGCAGGGAATTTTAACATGTAAAAAACGTGCACATTACATGAATTTTATTACGCAATTTTATGGTCACGAGCATATTACATGAATTTTATCACGCAATTCTACGGTGCGCCGTGATATGTCTCATCTTTTAATAACGCATGCCAAACCATTGGTAGTTTAGTAAAGACTATATCGTGCATGCCAGTTTGCTGGATAGGATTTCCACTGTTTCCCTGATGGCAGTCTCTTTAAAATACGTGTAAGGGGCAGTTCTTCTAATATTATTCCATACAGGAGCGGCCGAGCAATGCATGACTTCTCTGGCGACGGCTGTATTCTGCATATAAAGTGCTCTTCCATTTACAGCAGTTGATAAGAATTTCCCCTGTATCTCTCAATTTTAGTGACGCAAAAGTCTCCAGGTAACAAAATCATATGTTTATTGTTTTCCATGAGACCCAAAAGGGCAATAAAGCATATATTAAAACTTCATTTTCATTCAATTTTTAGTTTCAAGTATTGAACTCCTTTTATACTAAATTTTGGATTTTTGCAAAAGGAAAAAAATATTTATGAAAAAATGTTTTTTCTATTCATTGCAAAATATTCTTTTTTCATGAATGGAATACCGGATTACACCATACAATACAAATTTTGAAGATGTTAATCCGTTTTTCGGTGTAAATATGACATGGATTTGGTAAGTGTTAATATCCGAAAACTTAAAAACTACACACCACGAATGCTCAACAATGTCACTTTTCTTGTTATTTCATGCTGTCTGTTCAATCACATGTAGGCAATCAACATTTTGCTATTGCTATCATTAAAGGCAATTTTTAGTGTTATGTGGAGTGTGCATTTTTTTAAAGAATTATATAGCTTTACATGAAAAAATAGGTATACTTAATTCAAATGGTGAGATGTAGCTAATTTATTGCATTTTTTGCCAGTACAGTTTACTTTAAAAACGTTAGTTCTCACACTTTCCGCACTCTTCCTTATTGTATGTATATTTCACAAGACGTTCGGGTACTTGTTTTTGAGAAGATATCTTGGCTGCACGGCGTCGAGTAAATTTAAAAGGATTCCCTCTTGCGAAACAAACAGAATACCCCTCGATGAAAACAAAGGCTACTGTGTAGTAAGTTCTCCTCTTCCTGCTCGGAAAGAACTTCTTGTTCATATCGAACTCCTGAAAATTGATATTGAACAGCAAGTCACAATATCAGGGCACGAAATTGAAACGTAAAGCTCCAGTAAACACTCAGTAGCATTTATTGCAGTAAACAATTTTCGTTCTATTTAAAGGGCTTTCTACGCTAACTTCTGCAGTGGCAGGGAGTTTGGGCAAATGCCTTTTTTCGGAAGTCCTGACATGATATAACACGAAACCTTGCAGAACATAATCTAATGCGTATTACCAGTTAGTTTTTCATCAGTGTTTCCATCATTTTCAAAAGTGCATTGCCAGTTAGTTTTCCATTCCATTCGTTTTCCCTGAACTTTTTTATCCAGCCGTTTCTGCAACTTATGTGTTTATCAGTCACCACCATAACCTGCCGTAACGGCAGGATAAAAGTTCGTGAAATACCCAGCATCGCCAGTTTTGTCATTTGCAATGCAATGAATAGCTTTATGTAAGCTGAGTACACAGCAGCGTACGTCGTAGTAGGAAGCTGTTCGGAGAATAGTACGGTTGTGACCGTAACTTAGCACCAAGCATTCCCTTAGTTTAATATTTTATTATGAGAACCAGTGCTGACATCGGATGAGCTCGAGCTCGAATGCCCGAAGCCCAGCCAGGACCGAGCGGCATCGGGCTGCCTAATATTTGCTACTGTTAGGGCTCTGCCTATGAATCTTCACCTTTTCTTTTTTAACTGTGGTTTTACGTGATTCAGCATAGGAGTCTTTACTTACACTACCGAGCTGATGAAGAAATGTGGACTGGAGAAGGATATTTCTTCTGGGCTTAGGGAGTAAGTACGGTTGTTTACGCATTAGTGTATTTCTGCGGATATAGAAAGATTCTTCAGGAACTGCGGATACCAGATAACATATAGCACGCGGTTGAAAAGCAACAGTTCTCAGAAAATTTAATGAGTAACGTACGAAGGTTGTAGCGCAGCCTACAGCGTTCCGCTCATACGGTACTCATTACAGGAAAGTATTTACATGCAGAAAGTATTTTTTTGGTTATGTGTGACTGGCCGCAGGAGTTATTTTAAGACGAAATGCATAGTCAAAGCAAATAGTAGAGTTATACAATCTAAACAAATAGACGCCTCCTTCCCACTCTCCATTTGAGAAAGCAAATGGGAATATATAAGCCTGAATAGGTTAGCCACAGTTTTCAGGTTCCAGATATATAAACTGCTCGACATAGAAATTGCCCCACCCAGAAGGAGTGAGGATAGAGCAGTGAAATTGACCATGCAAATAGGAATACATAAGGGTTTACCTTAATGCTATTTTCAACCACGTACAGTGTTTATCACATGATATTATGCAACTCAATATGTATGCATGAGTAACGGCATTACAGGCAGCAATACGGCGTGGCAATGAGTCATACAGTCGACAGATATCGTACTGAAGAAGGGAACACCAAGCACGGTTTATTTGCTCCCATAATTCATCGAGATCGTGCGCATGCCGATTCGATTGTAGATGACGTCAAATGTTGTCCCACAGGTTTTCGATTTGGGATGAACCGAGCGAACTTGCTGGCCATGGCAGTCTTTGAACGTGTTGCAAACACTGTCTTAATACCCGACCGGTGTGTGCATGGGCGTTATTATGCTGGAAAATGGGGCGTCGTATGCCTTTCAAGAAATGTATCAAAATGGGCTGCAGAACATCACTCATGTATCGAGCAGCTGTCACTGTGCTCGTGATGCGGACAATCCGTCCGCTCACCAGGGTGTCGCCAGAAATGGATCCGCCGATCGTGAGCACCCAGACAGAAGCGGAATTCATCACTGAAGACCACAGTGGCCCATTCGTGACCTCATTTTGCATGACTTTGGCTCCGAGCCAGATGAGTGCTACGTTGGGTGGCCAATGGCAATCGACGTAAATATCATTCTAAACGAGCGCTCGTAAACGCGGCGGTTGAGACGCTCCATCAAACACACACCTACGCCAACCGAACAAGTCAATGAGAAAGTATAGAAAAACGCGGTGCCCAATCTAGACGAGCGCTTCTGACACCTACAGTGGCGGCGTTAGCCCAGTGTTAGCGCTTCCAACGCTGTAGGGGGCGTTGGTGACGCGAGCGCTTGTGACGTTGTTCAATCTACACGGACGTTCATCTCAGCAGTTCCAACGCGACGTTTCCACAATGAGGTAGTAATTTCGTTCAAGTTTTGTTATTAGTTTTTATCGGATGCATGATGTTAGACGCGGAAAAGTTAATTTGCGAGGTTGAGATGCGTCCACCTTTATATAATTTTCAGTTGAAGGAATATTCCAACAGACAAGTGAAGGCAACATGTTGGGCAGAAATCAGCGAAGCAATGTATGAAGACGAGCATAGTTTCTACCTCCATCAAAAGCGGGAGAAGGTAACAGGTTTTTTTTCATTTAATTTACAATAACAAATTGTCGTTATACATATTTTTATTATAATTTGATCACTCAATATTGCGGGAGAGAAGAGAGTTTTGTTTACCCCAGATAGTTTTATTTACCAGCCCATTACCTTTTGACCGATTTTCAAAATGCTTGTTTGTTGTGCTGGTCACTATCCTTGTTGTGCATCCAACTTCTTGGTTTTTTTAATATCTCCTTTATGGGCGATGACGTATTTTAAAAGGGAACTTCTGCCCTGGATGACATTGAATTTGTATGACATTTGCACAAATCAAAAAAGCTCATTCAGATAAACAAAATCCCAGATCATTTTGAAAAAAATCTGGAACTATACGAATGGTGTGGGGAATGGGAAATATGGAATGATATTGCTCAAATTTAATAAATGTTTATTATATATTTAAATACATATGTGCAGGTTGTTCATGTAGCACAACTGAACGAAATACAAGTATGTAGCTAATATATTCAAAATATATAATAGGTACTAAGGATAACAGTTATAAATATAGCACTAGGAGTGTCTCAACTAACGAGTAATTCTGGTAGTAGATAAATGCATTTATTGTTTTATTCATATGAATGCAATAAAAATCCGGGTGTGACAAGAATGTCACACTGTTATCAATAGATTTTTCTACATTCTGCACGTCGTCACTCTGTTATTTTACTATGAAACAACTCTTAGTCCATTAAAATATCATCTCACCTCTATTCCTTGTGAACGCCCTCCTACACTGAGCACTTGTTCTAGACCTTGCGATTCCCATGACAGAGTATCTTCAAAAACAAACCCATCTCTCCTCCTAACGAAATTGTGCAAAACACAGCAACACTTTACTATGATGGACGCAAAGTTTGGATTCACAAGAATGACTGAATGCAGAACACGTCATTTATTGCGTGCTTTTAATTCACGTTTATTTTTCATCATTCGAAAGGTACACTCCACAACGCATCTGGCTCTGGCGTGCTTGTAGTTGTATATCTTCTTTTCATGAGATATATTTTTGGAATGATATGGTTGCAGCAAATTCTTTGATAGGCCAAAAGCCTCGTCTCCAGGCAAGACATGAAAAAGCGGCGTACTTTCTCTTCAGTCATTCGAGGGTAGGGGCTTGTCACAAGGAAAATCCAGTTGGCCGACAGTCAAACGCTTCCAGAAATTTGACCTTTTGAATGCAGAGGAGTTTCCTTCACGTCCGTATGAACCGCCATCTATAGCTGTATAATAGTAGTAGGCATCAGCCACAGCCTTTAACGAAATTGAGAAAAACTTCTTAAAATTGAAATACTCAGATTCACTATTGGGTGGGCATTGCATTCTGATTTGTTTTCCGTCCACACTCCCCACACAGTTAGAAAAATTGGTAAATTCATAGAATTTCGCGGATTTTTTCAACCATATTTCCGTGTTCGGTGCTGGCATTTCTAGAGGCTGCACGACATTTCAAATGACTTCGCATGTTTCTCTCACTATAAGCGGAATTGTTTTCCTTGATACTTTGTAATCAAATTTTATATCTCCAAAATTCATCTCTGAGGCCAAGTAATTGAAAAAAACCCAAACTGTTAAAAAAGAACAATGAGTTTATTCAAATATCAATTCAAAAAATGGAAGGCTTTTTAATTTTCTCCTACTAGTTTCTTTTATTGCGTGCTTTTAAATCACGTTTATTTTTCATTATTCCTAATCGTTTGTTTCAGCAAAGGAGCTGATGAATAAATGAATAAGTGGAAAGGTATCCGGGACAACTTTGTGAGGTGCCATACACAAATGACTTTTAAGAGAAACAGGGAAGGCTGTCGTCAATAAAAAGCCGTATGCGTTCTACCACCAAATCAAATTCCTGCTCCCGCACGTCATAGAGATACGAGCACTCAATTTTCCTCCAACATTGCTGCTCCAACGGAAACTCAGGATGATGGAGAGGATTCACACGACACTCTGGACCAGACTGTTGCTGTTCATGCAGAGGAGAGCCAAAGTGACATTGAGGCTATGACAAGCCCTTCTACAGGGACTAACGTTATACCTGGCAAAAGAAAACGTAAAGACCTCCACAAATAAGCAACAAAGAGAGCAGCTAGTGAACAATCCATAGCTTTGTTAGCTAAGAAGTTGACATAAATTTTGACAAAAAGCTTATCTACAGTATTCAAAGAGAACAGGCACACCTCGAAAAAGAACGGCAGGTAGATGCATATGGCCATCAGGTACTCTTGATGTCTTTTGTACCTTCATTGAAAAGTATGCCCCTTCCAGCCGCAATGGAAGCTAGAATTAAAATAGCCGAAATAATCGATGCGTTTCTTCACAGGCCAACTATGAACCTCAGTACTTCTTCAACTGGACATTACAGTACCTCAGCTGGGTGGCCCACTTCTTCTGGGAACAAAACACATGCTCCATCAACACGATTGAGCACGGATAACAACATTGATGAGTTCAACATTTCAGACTATATCCTTTTGCAGAATGCAGTTCAAAACAACTGAAGAACTAATACCTAACTTTTTTATATGTAATATAAATGCAAACAAATAAAACCCAAATTGTTGGCACATCCGTCAACAACGTATTTACATACATATTCATAAACATTTCACACACATGACAACGGTAATGGGTATTAAGAGAAACATCATTTCTGCGAAGTGTGAAGCAAATGTTAACAATGCAATGCTTTCTCTTTGGTTTTGATTTTGGAGATCGTAGGTGGTTGATTTTATGAACTATACGAAGTAGCACTCAGCCATATCCTAAATTTCTTATTTTTCCATTTTTTATTATTTATTTTATTTTAGTTTTTTGGCTCAATGGATCTCGAAATGCAAAGGTGTGATGAAAACTCAATCAGGAACTTTTGGGTCTATGGTATTATTACTTTCCTTACCTCCAGTAGGTGGAGCAAGCGAAGTAAAAAAATAAATACACAAATTTTTCAAAGGTTCATTGAAAGGTGTGACTGTCAAATAATGTTTTATTCCTACTTATCTCCGATTACCCTACTCCACGATCTGCAAATTCTAAAATTATCGACCGCTCTATGTAACAATATTGAACACAGTAGCTAAGGTGATCCATTTAAACCAGTACCATGTGATTTACTTATAACTTTTTTATAAATAACAACAAAATCGTACAGTAAGTTGAGAATTATACATGTGGTATTGGAGAATCATTTTATCAAAGCGAATGTTGGAATTGTCCTCCATTTTCTCGTAAACACAGTTGAACACGCCGCACCATATTCAGTGATGTCTCATGTAGAGTACGAGCAGTAACATTGCCAATTTCAGTCGTGATTGCTTCACGCAATGCATCCAATGCTTTTGGATGGGTTTTGTAAACTCTATCCTTTAAACAGCCCCATAAAAAAGTCAGGGGAAGTTAAGTCCGGAGATCGGGGAGGCCATATGTTTTTTTGAAATTAATCTGTCATCAAAGAAGCTGGTTATGAGTTCCATTGAGACTTTCGATGTGTGACACGTAGCGCCATCCTGCTGAAAGTAGCCCTCTGTCAATTCAATGTCATCAAGTTGTTCCACAAATTCATTGAATATGTGGTAATAAACGTTAGTGTTGACAGTCTCAGAGAAAAAAATGGGGCCAATAATTTTCGTAGACGAAACCGCACACCATACACCAACCTTTTGTGAATGCATGGGTGTTTCACACATAACGCGTGGGTTTTCGGCAGCCCAGTATCTGCTGTTTTGCGAATTGACGTAGCCTGACAGATGAAACCAGGCTTCATCCGTAAACCATGTGATGAAGAGAATATCAGATCGCAAATTAAGAAAATTTTGAAACCATTTGCAGTAACTTACTCTCTTTCCCTTGTCCGGTTCCTGCAGCTGATGGATTACGTGCACTTTAAATGGTCGAATATTTGCTTTTTTGCTGCCCTTTGGCAAGTTCCGAATGAATATCCTGTCTGCTGGCTTAATCTGCACAACGATTTCGTCGGATATTGATGTAAACGTTGCCGATCATCGTCCACACGCGTTTTGGGGCATCGGAGGGTGATGTCTACCACTGAGAAGAGAACAGGTTTTCTCCAGTTTTTTTGCCATCGACAAAATTGTTGACTTGCTTGGAACTTTTCGAACTCCAAACTCTCTTCGAAATGCTCGTTGCGTTTTGATGACAGAATTGGTTACCCAATACGATTTCACTAAAAAAACACGCTCAGGAACAGAGTACTGCATGTTTCCGAATGCACGCAAGTGAATGACAACGCAACAACAAACAAATCACGAGCTGAGTTACAATTACGGTTAACAATCTTCTTCACGGTGGCGGTTTTCTTTCTCCAGGAGTTGCTGCTTCTATTGAAAAAAAGAAGAAGTTTCTTGCGGTATCCCTTGCAAAAATGTAAGGTTTTTCCAGGGTACTAGTTTAAATAGATCACCCTGTATAACATTGCGTATATAATCGTCACTTTCGACTTACCTCAAACATATTAGGAGTCTCTCAGCAGGATGAATACTTTGTCTCATGACGATATCCAGTTTCACAATATCTTCGCTTACCCGTGTTAAGCCAAGTAATTCGTCGAAAGAAGTAACGGACATCCTGTAGTATGGGAAGAATTTCTCCAGATACATTCTGTGGTAGTGGAAGGACGTATGAAAATTACCTGTCGAAGGACGATCTGATAGTGTAGGATGAGTCCACGAAAGATTATTTCGACTATTTTTTTTTTACTTTCAACATTCTTCAACAATAAAAGCCCCGCAACACATCCTACCTGAAGAGTGTTCTTTTTGAAACTGAGCGGACTACTGAAATGCGCTATTCAAATGCATGGGTAGAATGAACTCGCGTTTCCTAGTAGTTCGACAGCGTGCGGTTGGAAAGCTCCCATGTAGAATAATCACTGAAAAGGGGAGAAATTAGCGTCTCAACCGCCGCGTTTCGAGCACTCGTGTAGAATGAGCTTAATGGTTGCCTACTGCGAAGTTTTACCACATGTAACATCCGGCTGGTGATGAAAGAGCGTGTCGAACAATTCACCGGTCCAAGCGTGCTGACGTCTGTCGCACTGCGCCACTGCCGCTCCGACGCGCGTACGAACCTTTCTGTAGCCACTGGTACTAACAGCGTTCAACACTTCGTGTATCCCATTGCACATGCGCAGCGATACGATGTGTAGACCAGCCCGCTTCACACATTCCTACAATTCTTCCTCTCTGAAACGCATCCAAATGGCGATAAACCTGCCGACGACGTGTGCCCGGCATTTTTGGCCTTTGCTGAACAGTTTCCCAGCGCAAACAACAAATCTGAAACGTTCAAGACAGTTCCACCAGCGGCCACACGTTACCATCCGTGTTCCTGCTGGCATTTTTTCTCACGAACGTGTGACGTCATCAGCTCCGGTTTAACATCATTTGCATATCTCGAGTGGGTACACCAGCCTTGCGGTTTGCATGTTTGTAGTGCACCTCCTTTTGGTTGGAACAATTTCTATGTCGAGCAGTGTACTTTCAACTCGGTCTCTTAAAATTGAACCCGAACTCAGCACTTTTGGGACCATCGTTGTTTTATAGAAAGAACTTCAAATGCGAACAGTTGATGACATTCAGAAATTTCGCAGTGATTTCACAACCAGAACAAACAAGAAAGATGACACCGCATTTTCGGGTGTAATAAGCACGTCTTTTGAATCCGTTCTGACGCACATTTAATTTATCAAAGCTATTCAGAGTCAACGGAACCGGTATGGAAAACAATAGTATCTGACGGAAGAAAACATTTTTCAATCGAGTTTTTAATCCCTCAGATATTGCTGTAAACGGAATCGAGAGCTTACGCCCTCTGGTTGTAGACATGTGCGTTAAGAAAAACATGAATTTATATGAGAAACATTTCGCACCGGAAACGCTCTCCAACACCGTAATAATTTTTAAAATCGGACTCTTAGAAACAGGGATATCGGCAAAAATAAGATGTGACTTTACGTTTCCTGGTGGGAAAACTATGCATTATTTTAGGAAGAAAGTATTCTCAAAAGATTTTTCCATATGAACGGTATCGGTCCAAGAAAAAAAAAATTTGTCGAGTTTTAAGGAGCCCAGATTTTACTACAAATATATCAGATGCAGAAATTAACACTTATGCCCCCTGGTGGCCAAACCATTCTTTACCAAACATTAGAAAATATGTGAAAAATATTTTCCATCAGGTGTTGTATGCGATACAGGAAGAAATTTTCAAATCGGAGTTTTAGAAGCAGAAATAACTCAGAAAACGCAATTTACCTTTGTGCTCCCTAGCGGAAAGTCTATGATTTACTTGAAAATTTTGAATTTATAGTAAAAGCATTTCGCATCAGAAACACTATCCAACAAAGAAGGAATTTTTCAAATTGGACTCCTAGAAATAGATATATTGATAAATATAAGATATACATCTACGTCCCCTGGCGTAGAAACCATGCATTATTTCAAGAAGAAAAGGTTTCTAAAAGGTTTGTCGACATTAGTAGTATCGGTCAACAAACGACTTTTTTTGCAATCGAGATTTTAGAACTTACGCCACGTGGTGGCCAAACTATTTTTTACAAGAACTAGAAATTACGTGCAAAGGATTTCACATCCGGAGCTGTATCCGGTGCAGAAAGAAGTTTTCAAATCGGAGATTTAGAAGCAGAGATATAGGGGGAAAAGCAATTTACTTCTACGCCCCCTAGCGGAAAGTCTACGAATTACTTAAAAATTTTGAAATTATATGAAAACTATGTCACACTGTAAACACTATCCAACAAAGAAGATATTTTTTAAATAGGACTCCTAGAAGTAGAGATATTGACAAAAATGAGATATACATCTACGACCCCTGGCGGAGAATTTCTGGAATATTTTAAAAGAAAATATTCCGAAAAGGTTTATCGATGTGAGTGGCATCAGTCCACGAAATAATTTTTCTTAATCGATATTTTAGAAGCTCAGATTTTATGACAAATACATCAGAAGCAAAAACTATCACTTACGCCCCTGGTGGCCAAAGTATTCTTTACCATTAATTTGAAATTATATGCAAAACATTTTCTATCGGAAGGTGTATACGCTGAAGAAGTTGTTTTTCAAATCGGAGTTTTAGAAGAAGAGTTATCGGGAAAAATGTAATTTACTTTTACGCCCCTAAGCAGAAAATATATGCGTAATTTGAAAAAGTAACTATACCTAAAATACTCTTCGACATAAATGGAATCGAAAGATAAAATAATTTTTTTAATTGGATGTTTAGAAGCAAACATGTGGAATAAAACGTATTTTTGAATTCGACATCATCTGAATTTACTCCCTCTAGTGGCAAAATTGTAGATCGTAAAAAAAAACGAAATAAAGGATCATCATTCGCATATTTCAAGCTTCCCAATGCAAAAAGAATTTTTAAAATCGGACTAATAGTTGCAGAGATATTGTGGGTGCAGACGGACTGACGGACGGACAAACCGGTAACAAAAGCACGATTTTTTTTTACAAAAGACGTGCTAAAAATGCAACAGCTCTGGTGGAAAAGTTTGTAACATTATGTGAAGAACACTGCACTCGAACGGACTCAAGGAGAAGTGATAATTGTTCTACGCAGGATTCGTAGTACAGTCACCCAAATACTGAAAGAAGTGTAACTCTGTAAAGACGCATTGCCGTCATCATGTTCACACTAGAGTTCTCTTTAATTTTCTCCTTGTTAATGCTCTTTGGCTTGCGGCATGCCACATGTTCAACGCCAGCCCGCTTATTGAAAAAATTCGCTATTTAGAAAGAAACAAAATTACGAAATGCTGTTAAAACTTTTACGGTTCCGTAAACCAGAATGCTATTTATTCGTTGCAATGCATTTAATTGTTTAAAAAATTGTTGCATTGCTCTTTAATTCATTCGGAACTTCTTTCCTTTCTACATGCCACTGATATACGCAAAAAGCCTTTTTGAATTTGCTCGCTAATCTTCGTTTTAAATATAATGCTGCACGGTGAAAAAATGTCCTTATTTTAGAACTTTATGAACATGAAGCATATTTCATCTCCAAATTTAAAGGTAATTTGTACCTTTATTTCATGAAATGCATGAATAAAAATCAAGTTTACGTTTTGGAATAGGAAAAGGAAAACAATATTGTATAAATGAGTCATCAGAAAATCATTTTTACGAACTCTTCAATGAGAGTCGAAGCTTTACCGTTAAAATTCGAATAAAAATTAAATGGTTTGCCACGCTAGAGGATGCATTGGAAGATCAGATCATTACATAATAAACAGCTAGAAATAAGAGAATAATTATAAATCGTTAACTTTATTTTATTAGAAACCCTGTTCAGCTCTAAACCAATAAAGTTTTATTCCACACATTAACTTCAAATTTAATTTCATAGAATGAAAGTCAAGAATTTACGAGATGGAACTTCAAAGCCTATACCTCATAAATTGAAGAATTAATAGTAATTAATGATTTGAACCCTCTTCATTTAGAACGAAACCTAACGGGTTCATCAGGAGGGTGATACGGTGAATTACTCTTAATGTCTAGCGACGACCAGACATTGGTTTTCTGCAAAATTTCAGACGACCAAATTTTTATCAAATCTGTAAAAAAGACCTCAAACTAATTTTAATTACTGCTAATTTTTTAATATTTCTACACGCAAATTAATTTTTACAATTATGCTTTCCAATTAGTTTTTTGCCTCCTAATCTAGATGTTTTGCTATTTTTAGAGAAACTATCAGCCATTACTTTCTTTCACTGTTAAAAAATAGCCCAAAATAAAAGGAACCAACATTTGGAGAAATTTCCTTCTAATTAACCGCAAAGGTTCGTTCAAGTTTCAGAAGTAGCTAATAAGACCAGATGAACACAAATTAAATAAACAAACCAAGGAAATACCTTCATACCCTAACCTCGCCTCCTCTAAAGAAAAACATTTTTTAAAGGCATGCTGTTGCAACTTGCTGCATCAACAAAGTAGTAGTTAACTGCCTGAAAAAAGTTCAGTTGAACCGATGTGAAGTTCAAGCTTTTGATATTATTTATGAAACAAAGGTTTTAACTTACAAACATCGTGTTTCGTGCCAAATGATGTCAAAGTAAAGGAAGGAAATTTTATGGGGCTAATAACAGGAGTGAAAATGGCTGTAAATTTCAAGAAATTGAAACTGCCTTTTGTAAATAAAGAATAGACTTTGTCTGCGTTGAAATTCATATGGTCATTGCTGGAAAGGTAAAGTTTTATAAATCTTCTGAAACAACTCAATACATTCAGATTTCTCAATTTATCCTTCAACACTAACCTATCAAAGTCTACAATGCAGCCCATTGGTGATCTGTTACCTAATATCACTGGTCAACACGATTTGGGGCACATGCAACAATGAAGGTTTTTCTAAAATAACTTTTCATGACTTTCTATGTTGATTTCCGCCGTCTTTACACGATCATTATTCAAATAACAGATTCAAATAACACATTTGACTGTTTAGATGATTTAATGTGATAAAGTCAATTATTAAATTCATATAGAAAACTTTAGAACTTCTATATGAATTTAATAATTAACTTCATCACATTAAATCATCTAAACAGTCAAATGTGTTATTTGAATCTGTTATTTGAATAATGATCGTGTAAAGACGGCGGAAATCAACATACCAAATCAACGTAAACACGAAATGAACATTTACTTGGTAACTTTTCATGTTCAATTCAAATATGCAATCAGAATTTTCCTATCACCCAGTTTTTTTGTGATGAGAATTTCTATTAATAAATATATGGGAAGATTTGACATATTTTGTCACACTTGGTTATGTAATTTTTACCCTAGTATATGGAGGCAGGTGGGAGACAGACGAGTGCCCTACGACATTAACACGTCTTTAGTCTGAGCAACCTATGTCAGTAGTGAGCTGACATATGTACGCACTAAGAAAGTGTGAGTTTCTTTTGTCTAGGGAGTATTAGATTATTGTGCAACTGTGTTGTGGTTGGTACTGTGTCATTATGACAAGGAAGTGTTTAAATCATCTAGATGCCTTCTGTTATGTGCATGGGGAACTGACATTTAAAGCTCAACTGCAAAATTTCACTCAACTCGTTAAAAAATGTTATGAGTTGTATTTCTGCTGTAAAGTAGGTGAGCAGGATAGGAACTGGACCCCTCATACCTGCTGTTAGACCTGTGTGAAGCATCTAACAGAATGGTAAAGGGTTCCCGGTATATGTGGTTTGCAATTCCAATTGTTTGGGAGGAGCCCAGAGATAATTTATCAGACTGTTATATTTGTTTAATAAACATAAATGGAATAACAAGTAAATCCAAACACACAGTAATATAACCAAATTTGCCATCTTCATCAGGCCAGTTCCTCACGGTGAGGACTTACCTACACCACAGCCACCAATGAACGTAACCTATACCATAGCCTCAAATGAACGTAACCTATACCACAGCCTCCAATGAACGTAACCTATACCATAGCCTCAAATGAACGTAACCTATACCACAGCCGCCAATGAACGCACCCTATACCGCAGCCTTCAATGAACGTAACCTATACCACAGCCTCCAATGAACGTAAATGTAGAAGATCAAGACTCGGAAGGAAATGCAACTACTCTAGCTCAACATGAGGAGCAACATGACTCTTGAGCCACATCTGTTAACTCAAGGTGATTTAAATAACCTTGTTCTGGATTTGAATTTCTCCAAAACTCAGACTGAACTTGTGAGGTCTAGGCTGGAATCTAGTTCAGCGAGACACTAAAGTGTGTTTTTTAAGTAACCGCCAGGATGAGTTTAAAAATTTTTATTCTCAAGAAAATTATTTAGTTTATTGTAATATTTGTTCTGTGATGGATGCTCTTCGTCATGAACATAAAACAACAGATTGGTGCCTTTTCATTAATTCCTTAAAGCTAGTTTGAAAGGTGACCTTTTGCACAATGGAAACAAATTTCTTTCTGTGCCGTTAGCTTATGCCACTAATATGAAAGAATCTTAGGAAAATATGAAATTCCTTTTGGAAAAAAATCAGTTTGACTAGTAAAATTCGAACATCTGTGTCGATTTAAAAGTCATTGCGCTGTTACTTGGTTTACAGCTCGACTATACTAAAATTTGTTGTTTATTGTGCGAATGGGACAGTCGAGACAAGAAAGTCATTACATCAAGAAGGAGTGGCCAAATCGTGAACCAGTTACTCCTGGACAGAAAAATGTTGCACATCTCCCACTGATCAACCCTGAAAATATATTTTTACTTCCACTTCATAAGAAATAGGGCTTTTCAAAATTTTTGTTAAAGCCATGGATAAAAATGGTGCTGGGTTTGCTCATTTAAAGGAAAATTTCTTCGAATAAGTATTGCTAAAATTAAAGAACGCGTTTTTGTGGGCTCTGAAATAAGCGACTTGATTCAAGATGAAATATTCGAAGATCTACTAAGTTGAAAAAACAGCGTGGAGATCATTCAAAAAAGTTACAGAAACGTGTTTGTGAAATTTTAAAGCACAGAACTTCCGTGGTATTGTGGGTGAATTCTTAAAATCATTCAAAGATATGGGGTGTATCATGCCCCTTAAAAAAACTTCTAGGGAATCACTTCATTTCCTGAGAATATCGGTGCCGTCAGTGAGGAAAATGGCAAGCAATTTCACCAAGACATCTCGATTATGGAAAAGAAGTACCAGGAAAAGTGGAGTTTTAGCATGCTTGCTGACTATTGTTGGGCACTTAAGAGGGATTTTCCAGATGCTAAATACAGAAGAAAATCACGAACTGTCGCTTTAAGTAATATGAATAGTGTTATAAATTTACGTATGTATAGTATTCTCTTAGATTTAACCTGTGTGTCACTAAAAATCAATCATCGCGCAATAGATAGAAACTAGCAACATATTTGAATTCAGCAGTTTTTCTTGTGTGCCAAATATTTAGTTTTTAGTTTGTAAGCCGGTGTATACATTATTTGCTTAAATATATGCTGCTGAACAATTTTTTGGATTTAATGCTTTATATATCTTGATTCATTTCTATTTTAATACTTTTTTATTTATGGTTTTGTATTTTTATATCTTTTTATACATCCTTTTTTGTTACATATTTTGGCAGCATATCTTCATTTTATCTTCGATCATATATAGTAATAGAATCTGAATCGAAGAATAAGCCGTTCCGGTGGTGCAGAGCTCTAAGCGCTCTTGTGCCAATTTTCCCCAGATGGGTCCGTGTTTGAATCCCGGTGAGGTATGAATGCTATATTTGTCATACGACACTGACTTTCTCCCTTCTCTGGAACCAGTGGCCCTAAACTAAGAATGAGCGACTGCTGATAGCCCATTGTGTTGCTCACGGTAGTAGTTAATCCCCGTATAAAATAAAGAAGCAAGAAGAAATTCATATCTTTAAAAATACCTTTTTATGGGTCAGAAGGCAGGAACATATAAGTATTTTTGCAGGGCTAATTACGTAAATACGTAAAAGATTTCGGTCGTAATGATGCTAGATCTCAAGTGATTAAATATGTATCTTGGCATCAGGGAATTACGTTTTGGACGAAAAATTATCAAGTCTTTGTCTGACTGGCTGTCGAAAACGCAGCCGCTAAACTCAGCGTCAGTGTTATGCTACCCCTTCCTTTCAGAGAATATCTAGAGGGCTCGACGAATAACAAACAAACATTCACTGAGCAAAGAAAAATTCCCCCAACGGAGGAGATAACTGCAAAAATTGTACCCATAAAGTGAAATAGACATTTGTGCATACTTAAGAACGATGAGGAAAGGAGTGGTTTGAGGTTCACAACGCAGCTATTTCTAATTGTGTAGAAATGCTGTCGAAAAGTAATTTAGAACAAAGGAAGGCCAGATCATGTTTCTCTTTACTGGAATTCGCCAACAGATGAGCGATTTCGTTCTGCCTTCCCCTTCTTTCCTCTCTGTCTGAGAGAGAGAGAGAGAAAGAGGGAGATAGTAGGACAACAAATATCTTTGCCGTCGAATAGTGAATCCTAGCAGCGTAATGGATGTTCTAAAGGTTTATTGTACGTGTTCTGTCTTTTACTGCAAGTAAAAAGTTGTTTTATGGATTTATCTTCGCATGAAGTACACTGAAGACCAATTGAATTAGAGATACCTGTCTAGTAATTTGTAGCACCACCTTTCGCCCTGATGACAGCGGCGATTCGTCTCGGCATGGACTAGACAAGACACCGGAAGCGTTGGGAAGCCATACGGATTCACGAATTACTTCTTGCTTCTTTAACAAGCTCCCACAGTTCACGAAATTTGATGGAGGGGAGTCACAGCCTCAAACATCTCTCTCGATGGCATCCCGGATGTGCTCGATGGGATTCAGCTCAGGTGGCTTAGATGGCCAAGGAAGCAAGATCACGTCGGTGCAGTGTTCATCCAACCATTCGGATACAATTCGGGAGCGATGGCACGGTGCATTGTCTTGTTGCAGGATGAGGTCCCCAGTGGGATGTTGAAGACGCACAAAGGGGAGCAAATGGTCGTCCAGGATATCCCGGTAATATTGACCTGTGGGGGACGATGTCACACGTACCAGGAGCCCCATTTCAATCCATGTAAACAGTCCCAGACGAGAATGCCACCCCCACTAGCTTAAAGAGTACCCGGCTGGCAAGAACGATCCATCGCTTCATGTGGTTTGCGCCGTACTCGTATTCTGCCATCCGCATGTTCCACCGTGAATCTCGACTCATCAGTCCAGGCAACATTTTTCCACATGTCTAGGGTCCAGTGGCGATGCTACCTGGCCCATGCTAATCTTTGCACCCTCTGATGGGCGGTCAGCAGCAGTACCCTCGTGGGACGATGGCTTCTGTACCCCATAGCGAGAAGATGGTTCTGAATGGTGTGGCTGCTTACACGTTTCTGTGCACCAGCGTTAAATTGCCGCGTGATTTCTTGCAATGTGGCCCGTCTATCCGCTGTTACAATGCGAGCCAGCCGGCGATGACCCCGCTCATCCACACGCTGTTGTCCACGGCTGTTGGCCCTTGCAGGGATGATATTACCAGATTCGATGTATTCACGGTGCACCCGTGACACAGTGGCTCGTGAAAATCCCAGTGCCTACACGACTTCCGAGATGTAGTGACCCATTCGTCGGGCCCCGACAATTTGCACACGATCAAATGCGCTTAGATCCTTCGTCTTACCCATACTGCGTCCGACTCTTACTGATTCCCGTCGCATCACTCCTTATATTGTCGGATCGCTACATACGTCATGTCGTTTCCGTTTACAGGGCCGCCCACAGCGCCATGTTTGCATTACGCCAGCTGTATCTAATTCAATTGCTCTTCAGTGTATATAGGGTACGATAGTAAGACTTCAACTCTCTGTGTTTTAGAGATATTAAAAAGATCATTATGCACGACCAAAATAAAAGATATTCTAATCTTACTCATGACACACATCCATCACTTTGGTTCGGAAGAATGATAATTGCCTATTCTGAAAAATAAATTGGCTGAAACGACCCATATACTACTTTAAAATTGAAAAGTTCTGGGCACACTGTGATATCTATTAAAATATATTTTCTTTTTGTACTGCTTGTCGTAACTTGTAATACCCTTAGTAATCTGTGCTTTTTTATATTGCTGAGTCGATACACCTACGGATTTAGGAGTTAAAACCGCTCGTATAGTATGTTTGTACGAGTGAACAAATTTTGTATCAGCACAATTCTGGTGAGCTTCCGTGAGTGTTCTGCATTAGCAGCTTTGTGAGTTAAATTGTTAGTAAAGACCCAGGGATCCCACTGCGTTACAAAATGTATGCATATACATGTTTGTATATACTTTGACACGTAATTTTGTAGAGTTTTCATACTCTATAAGATGAAAAGTATGCAAAGAGACTAAAGGAAAGTGCAAAATCCACTGATTCCTTCCATATATGCTAAAGGATCTGAGTCGTGGTATCCAGCCCTCGAAACGTGCTACGAATGAGTAAAAGATTCAGATTTGAGGGATTTTAAATTATCAGTAGAAAAAAGGATAAAAAAACTCTTCTGAAATTAGTACCATTTTATGTTGCTCAGTTACATTCAAAACGTCCAAAGCTAGTGCCGCAAGCATGAAAAGTACGTCGCTATTGGGTTATTCTTTGCAACGCTGTTGAAGTTGAGGAAGTTGATCTGCGACTAGAAAGAGTAAGCTCTCGTTTCATGCGAGCTTGGTTGCTCACATGCAACTATAACAACGATAGCTTGAGGTCTGCCAGGCATTGGTAAGGTAGACAGAAGTTGTAGACGTACTCTTGTGAAATGACAGCTGAACAAGCGAATCGTCTTGTCGAACTCGGCAGGAAACGTTTTGCAGTTTCATCAAGAGCATTATTACGTGCGATGAAAAGTGGATTACTTTCAACAATTTGAGCAACCAAAAGCAGTGGCTGGACCCATGGACGCCAGAACTTCCAGTTCCGAAGAGAGGACGATTTAAAACGAAAGCAATATTGTCTCTTTTTGTAATTCGGAGGGTTTAGTGCACATAGAACTATTTTCCGATGAATGTGCCGTCAGTATAGACTTTCCATCATTACAACCGGAAAGCGAGATCTCTGCAATGGATCAGCGCTATCCAAACTCGGTAAACAGACAGTGGTGACAGTACCTGCCGCCTTTTTACCATTTAGAAATGGTTCCCTATGAATGTGCCGTTCAGAAACGGTAAACAGACGGCAAGGCAATGCTGAACCACACACTGCTGTTTGAACCGAAGAACAACGTAGAGACGCATTTGAGCTCCACCGCATATGGTCCTGAGTGATGTCGGAAGGAACTATGATATTTCCTAGTTCCTGATGACTACAATTTCTTTCGTTCCATGGCTTATTTTTGAAAGGTACACTGTTTCTGATGAAGCAGAAAGCAATGTTGGGAGTGTTTGCCGTCCACGAACCAGTCATAATATCGAAGAGGAATCACATAATTTGCCAATACATTACTACGAACTGTTGAAATAAATGAATGTGTACTTTGCTGAGTAAGGCTCGTTATCTTAACGCAACGCAAAATATTATTTCGTTTGGACTAGCTTCTCGAAGCAACGTGTTACGTCATAAAAGAGAGAATTATTCATGAAAAATTAAAAACTGACAAAATCCATGCACTAAAATGTTATAGTTTTAATGCCAGGACACATGAACCGTTCTAGTCTATCACTTCCTCCAAATTTCATTACCAGTAACTTCGACCCAAAACTACTCATTTTCAAAGTTGCAGTCATATATCCCTCCGATAATAATTACAAACCGAAATGTTATTTCTCCTCGTTTCCTTTCTAACCCGTAAACAGAGTCATTGCTTTTGCCATTAATATTTTTCGCAAAAATTCTTTCATAGCTTGTCATTCAGGAAAACGATTGTGCTTGTAGTGTCGCGGTATCAGTCCGTCTGTCTGTACACACCATTATCAGATTCTTATGCGATGTGCAATTTAGCCGCTATGGGGCATAAATGTAAGCCACGTGGGCTTCGATATACACTCAATGAACAAAACATTAGAGATACCTACCTAATAGCGTTTTGGTCCTCATCTAACGCAATCTGTACAGTGTACACGCCGAGACATTGACACCATCAGATGCTGGATAGTTTCCAGAGGTAACACCAGCCAGGCCTGCAACAGAATTGTCCGCGATTCTGCCCAAGACTTCGGTCCGGGATCCACGGCTCTGATGTGCCGCTTCACCTCATCTCAAATACCTTTTACGGAGTTTCAATCAGAGAACTTTGTGGACCACTGGATGGTTCTAAACTGAGATGAGTGTTTTTCGAGTCATACCTGGGCGGTTGCTGCCCGGTGGTGCTGGGCATTGTCCTGTGAAACAGACAATCGGCCGCAGAACGCGTGAAGGGCATGAAAGTGTGTGTTGGTGATCACCCAGCACATTCTGGTAGCTCCCAGCGGGTCAGGACTTCTCCAGACATACTAAGAGACCTAAGTGCTCCTTGAGAAGGCTTCGCAAACTATCCCAGAGCCCCCACCGCCTGGAAAAGAGCCGACTTGGCACGACGGGGCCATGGTGTCATGCTGTCGACGCCACATCCGCACCCTCCCGTCAGAAGGGTACAGTTGAAAACCGGATGCATCTGACCACACTACACGGCGCCAGTTTGAAGAGGTCCACGTTCGATGTTCCCCGCACCTGGCGAGGCGTAATGTCCAATGACGCGCAGTCAACAGTGCCACACGAGGCGTACGTTGGCTCCCGTAGCCCAGGGTATACAACGTGCGCCGTACTGTTCGTTTGCTGAGACTGCGTGGGCCTCCGATATTTAATCTGGATGTGATTTGCTCCGCCGTTGCAAAGCGTTTGGTATGTACGAGACTAGATAATCCACGTCGACTCCGCTCATCAAAGGTGTGTGGTCGGCCACCGTTTGCTGTCTGGGCGCTGGTACCTCTGTCGATGATATACTCGTGGTACACCCTTGACACGGTTGCTCTTGGAAACCCTAGGGCTCTTACTACTTGGACAATAGAATGACCCATCTTTCTTGCGCCGACGATGCGTCCACGGCCAAAGTCGCTTAGATCACTATGGTTATTCATGTTCATCGATTGCGATACACTATTGGGAAGCCCTGCTGTCCGCCCACTTACCTCCTGTGTTGGGTTTGGATCTGTTCCACTGTGCGCGGGGGTATATCCATGTCAACTGGCCATCACCCCTATCTCTAATGTTTTGTCTACTGAGTGTTATAATTTATTTCGTACCACGGCTTCTAAATTATTTTACTTAGTACCAATACGAGTAAAGATATGTATTTTCTCATCGGATACCTTTTACTAGTGAGAACATTTTGTGCATCCTTATTTCTTCCAATGACGGACGGTTTTCCGTCGAACCGCGGATGGCCTAGTGGTCAGCGTTTGCGACTGCCATGGGGAAGACCTCAAGTTCGATCCCAAGTAGGTATGAACGCTGGAACCACTAAATATCCGCCGTGCGTCGTGTGGGCACGTTAAGCCGTCGGACCCCGGGTACTGGCTCCCTTCTATTAAATAAGGGCGTCTTTCTCCCCCTCTCTACCTTGCTTCCGTGTCACTTTCCTATCGGGCACTGTAGCCCAAATCTTCTTTTTTTTTTTTTTTTTGATTGGAGGTTTAGCGACCACCGTGAGCAACTCAATGGACTATAAGCAGTCGCCCGTCCCTAATTTAGGGTCACTGGTTCCAGGGAAGGGAAAGAGCCAGTGCCGTTACACAAACACAACATCCATGCCTCACCGGGATTCGAACCCGGACCCCTTTCGGACGAATGATCAGAGGCCATCGCTTAGACCACTGCGCCACAGGGGTGGCCCCAAATCTTCTACTTAGCTTATTATTTCTAATGGTTGTTTAAGACCTGGGGTCAGGCACTCCCTTCCTAAAATCCTTTACATATGATCTGATCTGATATGGTTTTCCTGCAAAGAACTGTGATATATATGTTATTTTCCTTGTTTTTTCTGCTTCTCCAGACCTAATTTAAAACAATCTTATTGGGTCGCATGATTACCATGGTTTGAAATATTTGGCATAGATCAGATCAGATCCTATGTTGAGGATTTTAGGAAGGGAGTATCTGACCCCAGGTCTTAAACAACCCTTAGAAATAGGAAGCTAGGAGATTTGAGGTAGACTGCCCGATAGGAAAGTGACACGGAAGTGAAGTAGAAAGGGGGAGGAAGACGCCCTTATTTATTACCGGGGGCAAGTACCCGGAGTCCGACGGCTTAACGTGCCCATCCGACGCACGGCGGATATTTAGTGGATCGAGCGTTCGTACCTGCCTGGGATCGAACCTGAGGTCCTTCCCGTGGCAGTCACGAACGTTGCCCACTAGGCCACCGGCGGCCCATATTTGGCATATATTCTCAGATTTCTTTATAACATATATTTTTGGCGCTTTTAAGCGGAAGCGCATAATTTTGCTTGCAACTATATCTGTACTTCTGTAAATGCAATAAAAAACATTTTCTTCTGGCCACATATCACTCACTACGAAAAATATTTATGCCTATTTTCTGCTCACGATAACATAATTTTCTGACTACGGGCCTAAACGTATATTCAAATTCCCGCGCTGTTTCGAAGTCTGAAAGCTCCATTAAGAATTATTTTCGCGTTGGAAATTTTCCAAAACGAAAAAAAAAAATCCACATTTTTCTTAATTCACAATTCTGCTGATTAACCGGTTGCGTAATTGTTAGCAATCTTCATCAAACTGAAGTCATACAGTGGAAATTTTTTTGTTCTATGCATGACCTTCACCAAGATGAAGATTCTTCAGATTCCCCACTAAAAATGATGTGGAGTTTTCCTGCAAGAAGGGTGCATATGTGTTCTGTTCTGCTTGCTATCTTTCTTTTTATAAGGTGCATTTGGAAACAAAATCGTCATAAATGTGCATCGTTAGGAACATTTTACGAATATGTTGTTTTCTTTCATGATATACAGTTCTGCTGCTAGGGGAGCGCACCTGCTTTTCACTCTTTGAAACAAAAGCCATATTCCCAAAAGTCGATTTGAAAAATGTGTTTGTGTCAAACATGTTTCACTGTGAGGGCTACTTTGCTTGCTCTTTCCAATATCTTAGAATGTACAGATATAACGCTCGTGGAGGTAAGTGAACATTTCTATTTACAAACACATTTTTACTTCAAAAAGTACAATTCAAAAAATACTTTTCGTACAAAGAACACCACTAGGAAAACAGTGCGCATGTTTCTTAGTTTAATGAAATCACTGCTTTACCTATCGGAATGCACATTATGTTTGTTTTGTTATCTAGTTTTCTGAAATTCTGATCTGAAGAATTAATGTCGCATCGGAAAGTTTATATTATGAAAAATGTTCCTAGTGCTTTTATTGCTTCTCCATAATACAAACTTCTGGCGGTAAGGTGTGCTAATGCAAATTTGCTTTTGAAATCATAATTTCTCTTCTCAAATATATATCAAAAATATTTCTTCTTCATGGGAAGCTAGTCGCTCCGACAAAGTTCAGCATAATTTTCTGTTTCTTATGATATAAATCTTCTCAACAAAGGGACACAATTTCTATAGCATAATTCCGTATCTGGAAGACCGATCAAAAAAAGAGTTTTTACTTCAGACAAACTTCTTTGTAAAAACGATTTTGTGTGAAGTTCCTACTATCTAATTCGATTATTTGATAGAGCTGCAGATGAATGATTCTAGTGCAACCTTTTCTTTGCTAAGATCGATTTAAAAAGTCTAATTTTTTCTTTGCGTCACACTGCATTCCGTATGACAAACACATTATTATTTATCATAATCCCTCAATTTTCAAATTCCATCTGCCGGTAAATGTTCCATGATTTGTAATTTTTATATTATAATGCGTTATCAGTTTTGATTCCAAAGACATGCTCATTACACCCAATAATTCCGTGTCGCCTTTCTTGTTAACATTTACATCAGGTGGTAGAAAAAATATCTGATGAAGGATGTAAATCGCAATCATGAATGTCAGGTTCAACACCAGATGTCAAAGGAAAGAAGACGCAGTGACGATTATGAAGAAAATATTTTGATGAAATAGGTAAATAGGAAGCTATCAAATCTATAGTCGTGTTCAAAATCATGCTTACTACGGAATAAATAGCTATGTTGATAATGTAAACGAATCATCTTAATGAGAAATACTTGAGGCAACTTTTTCGCAATCAGATTAAAACCTACAAACTTAGACATGAAAAGCGGCTCAATTAAGTGCTATATCACGAAGTAAATTTCTTCGTCATCTTTGCCCACACCGGGCATCGAACCCAGTCCCCTCATTCCGGAATAAGTCGCTCTCCCAACTGAGCTACGCGGACGTATGCTCTCGCTGCTATATGCCTTTATCTCATGTGTGTCCTGCGGTGCAGGCACGTCACATCACCCCTCTCCAAGGGGGGGGTCCGCCTGGACCTTGTGTCGCTGTAGGCAGACATCCGCTGAAGAACGTACAATGGAGAAATCCCAGTCAATTTGGTGTGTGGAACGTAACATCGCACACATTTAGTTTTCGTAGCGCTGAAGGAGCGATGCTCTTATTTTTTCTGTCTCGCGGTGTGGAAAGAACATCACAGGAAGAAATAAGATTGGGAAAAAGTTGCCTCAACTTTAACGGCCAGGTCATTCTTGAAGTTCGGGCGCCAATATAACGAAGTAAATTTCTCAGTCTTCTTAGTCCACGCCGGGCATCGAACCCGGGTCGCCTCATTCCGGAATAAGTCGCTCTCTCAACTGAGCTACGCAGACGTATGCTACCACTGCTGTCTGCCTTTATCTCATGTGCGTCCTGCGGTGCAGGCACTCCATACCATTTTTGCTTCTGCGTATTCAGTTTCCTACATGCTGTATGACAATCTTTTCCTTTGAATGCAAACTTCTAAAATTCTTTCGTTTTTATCCTCGTGCAAAATTATACCTTGGAGTCTGAAGAAATGCTTGGGCAATGACCGCAGCAAGTTTGTAAGCATATCACACAATGAAATATAAAGAATATAAAGGTATTTGGAACATACCAAGATACTCGTATTTCTTATCATTCTTCTCTCTGCAGTGCCGTGCCGTTAATGAACTTATAGCTGCGAGTAAGAGGAGGGTGAGCAAAGTGGGCCGCTGCCACCTTATTTTGTAAAATCATCGGCGTGTAATTAGTAATCGATAATGCAAATTGTGCAGTAATGTGGATAGCCCTAGAATCATGCTCTTTCAGACATTCTGAGGTATACGCAAGAGTGCAAGTTGCTCAGTAGAAACCACGAAATGTTGTTAGCGTACGGAGCAGAGGATGAGACCATTAAGTATGTAAAGAAAGAGAAGCTTTTTCACAGGACAAAATACCCAGCCTTTGTAAGTATTCGTACCGGCTTAGTTCATAGTGCTGAAGAGAGAGTAATGAATCAGATAATGCTTGTTTGCTCATAGTAGCGCAAGGTTCATAGATCCTCACTGTATTCATTCAGCAATGTATCATGCCATTGCTGAATGAATAATTTGTACTGAATAATATAATTTACATTGCAATTTTAAATGTATGAATCCAAAATAAATCAGGTCCAGTATCATTGCAGTGAGGTAACTGCACATGTTTTGAATTGCATGTGCCTTTTGAAGTAAGTGGAGAATGACATTTATCACTTTATCCTGTTTCTGTGTATTTTCCTCATTTTTCAGTCATTGAATTTTTTCTGCATATAAAACAAAATTTATTTTTAGTAGCTCCCGCAGCTGAAACTTTTCTGTCCTTGAGAAACTTTTTCCCCGATAGGAAGAAAGCATCCAGTTGAAGCGCCTGTGTTTCTGGCTTGTACGGTAATGAAACAAACACGCACTTAATCGGCCAATTCTTAGCACACGAGCGCTCCTTCTTAATGAGGGATGCTTCAGCGTGATAGTTCTCTTAGCACGTACATCAAACACTTTGGATGAGCTGCTGCAACGGCTCAAGGAAAATATGTTAGTCATTTGTGAAGTTACTGGCAGCCCATCGGGTTACGTTCTTAGGAAATGAAAGGCGTTAAGGAGAACTCGTCTGGAATGCAATTAGGAGCAGATGACTGAAGCTTCAGACATTGCCTCCTGAGCATAGATTACCGGCTGCCCACATTGATACGTACCAGGCGACATTTAATTTCTCATCTGTCCATTGTCATTGAGCATACATGTTGAACCAAAGCATAGAAGTCCGCATTTCTGAGCCAGCTGATGCAGTGATTGTTTCATTTTAATGATTACGGTACTTATATTCCTGTCAAATCTTAATTGTCCATGCTACAGTAACACACCAGACACTTTTCTAAATGTGGTTTTGCTTACAAAAGATATCTCAATATTGGGATTCAGAGTGATCCGAAAAATGGGAAGTCTGTACAAACAAACTTATCATGGAATTAAGTCTGTAAAGATCAAGATATTAAAACTGAAAACGAATCTGAAAGCAGAGTACTCAGTTTTTAATTGCATTTTTTGTTGGATACTTATTTGCATATTGTCAAATTAGAAAAACTCTTAATTCACGTTCTTGCTAACCATATATCGAGTATCAATGCATCATGTTTTATTAATACAGACATTTAACGTGGACCAGGAACATCAACTCTTTCCACGTTTATAATGGTGTAGCGGAAGCATATCCGGCGCGTAACTGGAAGACCCTGGGTTCGACTCCCGGTGGCGGCCAATGAGAATTTTTCCGTGACTCACTTAAAAACGTGGAAAGAGCGAAGATCTTTGTTTGATGCATTATGTTTTGTTATTTTTTAAATACATTGTGTCTAAATGCGAGTACACTGATATTTGTAATATGATGGGGTTAACTGCACTACGTGCTTATTTATAACATATAATGAATTTCACATGCGTATATTGTTGTTTGGTACATACCATGCTCATATGTAGAATCCTGTTAGTCACAATAGAAAATGTTCTTGTACTCTTTTTCTTGAGCCTGAATGGACTGCATTCAAATATCCATATGACCTACTGTCGTATAAGACATTTGTTGTTACTCCAGCAAAGTAAAATTGTTTTAAGAAATTTCAAGCGTTTCTAGCAATGTTACTGAAGTCTTAATAAATTTTAATTTTAACTTTGTAACGTGCAACGTGACATGACGTACAATGCATATGACGCATGAGTGGAATCGACAAACAAGCAATGATAAGCGTGCTAGCGTGGCTTAATTAGGTGAAAAAATACTCCGCAGTAGAAAGACGTGGCTTCGAATCGCACCAGCAGCAAAGGGTCTATGTTATAACTTTCAGTTCTTTCAATAAAACTGATGTTTCGCAGTATATGTTATTCAAGAGGTAAAAATAAAAATAACAAACTGCAACATTTACTTTTTGTTGCAAAAGCTTTGTGCAAGATTTTTCTAAAATACTCCCTCTGGCACTAAGTTTACGTCCCAAGAAATGTCTATGGAATCAAATGAAAATCCGAGACAAGACACGTTGTACATGTATATGAAGCAATTGCATTTACAAAACAAAAAAACAAAAACAAATTTATTTCTCACGCGCAGACGGATTAAATGACAACAGACAGTTCATTGAAAATCATCCGTGTTCCGCTCCCAGCATGGAGTCGCCCGCACATCGAGTAACTTACGGAGGTACAGACCACTACGCCTGTTGCCACTAAACGCTGCTGTCTGACTGTTGCATGTAAGTTGACAGATAATGCCCTTTAAAATCTCAGACGTATACACTTATGGATAAATGCAGGAAACTGGCTGGCCATCGAACAACAGTGAAGATAACTTCTTCTAGATATACCGGAGCAGTCTATGGACTCGTTGATGTAGCCAAAGGCAGCGAAAAGACGATTTGCTAACGCAGTTAAGTGAGTCCTACACCATCACGTCTGCTGCTGCTGGAAGGTAGCTACATTGAAGCGCACTGTGGTCTGTACAAGTATACAGGGCGCTCATCGGTTCATAGATAAAACCTGAATACTTGGCTAAAACTGAAAGTTGCCCATCCTTATAGGAGGTTATTTGAAGTTGGTAGCAGTTCTGGTGCAATTAATGACGATCGCTGAAAGTTAAATAAATAGACTAGAAACATGTAATAATGCCGTAACAATGCCGCTGCAAGTTGTTCGTTGGATTTTGGGGTGATGCAAGGATGAGGAAACAGTTCTGCTGCTTGTGGCACGCTGGCCGCTGGTTAGGTGCAGTGGAGGCTTGTAATTAAATTTATTCGTTCTCTCTTGGTGGTGTTCTTTGGAGTACGCTAGTAGAAGGAAAAGCTCTATCTTAGGATACAGGGAACGGCCCATGGCTGTTCCTTTGCGGCCAGCTGCCCGCTGTCCTGTCGTGCCGATGCGGGCGTAACACCGCTCCAAGTAAGGAGGATGTGTGTGTATGACATCACATTTGACCACGTGGTAGGGTGATTCGCAATGTTGGATGACATCACTCTGCAGGTGGATGAAGATATCACAACTACTCAACGTTTTTCGGTCAGTGCCATTTTTTCCTCCGGAGGTAGGCGTGAGCAGGATGACATCATGTTCCGCCACGTGGTCGGGAAGTCTGCCATGTTAGATTACATCACTGTTCTGGTGGATAACAACACAACCCTTCAGCGTTTCTCGATCAGGGCCGTTTTTTGTCCACCTCATGGTTGGGTGAGTGAACAATGTTTTGATGACGTCACCACTCGGTCGTTGCTATTTTTTCCCTGCCCGGAAATTTTACTGCCTGACAGCAGGACGTTGGGAAAATTTTGTCAACCGATATGTTTTAAATAGGAAACAAAATCCATTTGTTCTAAATAGGAAATATATCTTTCATTTCGGAAGCAAATTTTTCCAATCTTTCATATTCACCGCATGGATGAGTGCATTTTATTCACATGGCGTCGTTTATTTTTTTCATAGGCTTGATCCTTTTGTAATGAATTTAATCAACTTTTTTCATAAATGTCCATTTTATATAATTCATAATTTCTTTCCCAACATGCCGATTTGTTTTATGTCTTTGGGGGACTTTTGTTTGAAGTGGCTTAAAGTGTATAAATGAACATTATACAAAGTGTACATGATTTTTTATACAAAGAATTATTCGATACATTTCCTTTCTTTTATTACTTCCCATCTAATTTTCCTTAAGCATTTGTTCTTCATGGGAATGGATTGGGCGTGTTTCTTAGCTGTCTGTCTTCGCGATTTTGTGTGTGTGTGTGTGTGTGTGTTTGTTTGTGTGTGTGTGTGTGTGTGTGTGTGTGTGTGTGTGTGTGTGTGTGTGTGTTTGTGAAGGGATTTTCAATGCTACGAGGAGCTTCCATAAGTGCAAGAGAATAATTCAGTATTCCTTAGAGTTTATTTGTTATGTACTATTGAATTTTTCTCCAACGTTTATTCTTGGTGAACACGACATTTCATAAGGAAATTCATTCGCCTCCCTATGTTTATTTTGCGATTCGTTTCTTTCTCCTTCGACATGTTTATTATGTACTTCAGCTTTTTCCCAAAAGTTTTCAGTTGTTTCAAGTTACCTTTGAATGCTTTGAAGAAAATGATGGAGAAACATCACTGATTTTCAACGGATGTACTAACTTAAAGAATCTTTTTCCTGAGTGTTGAGCTTTCCTTGAGATCTTGAAACGATTGTTTAATTATGCGATCGTGTTTAATCTCGTTCATGCTTTTTCTTGTGAAACGAATGAATTTTTTTTTCGCATCCCAACATTATTTTTTTCTGTGGTTGCTGTTATGAAAATTTAGAATTTTTCTCCATAGCGAATGCATTTCTTTTCAACTCATTCTGATTGAGATGCATAGGAATTATTAAAGATGATATTAAAGTTTTGATTCCCTATACGTTTTAACAAATTATCTAACTCAGGTTTTCAAGACATTGTGTCTTTTATAAAGTTAACTGGGAGTAATAATCCTTCATGAGATATAGTAAGATTTCTTTTTACATCCTACGTATTATTTTCGGATTTGTTTTTGCCCATAAAACAACGTACATTTTTTCTGTTTCTGAGTTGCGTGCTCACTATGATGCTTATTATTTCTTTTGACATCATTTTTCCTGCACTTTGAATTTTTGAGGTTGTTTATAGTCTTCCAACTTCAATCGATTGTTATTATTTATTATCTATTTATTTATTGTGTTTTTTATTTTCAATTTCTCAAGCCCGCATGAAATCTGAATTGATTTTATTTCCTGGGAAAATCTACTCCACTTTAACCTTAAACTGGCTGTACTTATATCATTCAGTTTTTTTTAATCACTAATGTTTTTCTACTCTTCATTTTTATTTTATGTTTTTCTTCCTTTGAGCCAGAGGAATTTGCATCATCGTTGGCTTTATTTTTCTTCCAATTTCTTAGTAAACATGTGTTAGGATTAAACTTCTTTGCATATTTCCTGCGAAATATATAGCTTAATATTTTTATATGACGATAATTTTTATTTAACTTATTATTTCCTGATTTTCGGCAAAACCAGTTGTTTTCTCGTATTGCGTCATCTTCAGCTGAAGAATAAAAATCTTTCACAGTTTTACTAAATTCATTAGGTTAATATCTTGGAGCTTTCTTCTTTCGCAAATATTTATTCTCTCGTTAATTTATTGTTTCTGATTCCTTTTTGCTCTGTGTTTGCTGAAATAAATCACATGACCGGAAAATTTACTTCTGCTTAAACGTACTTTTATGCTTGAAAAATTATATTATAATCTAGGAAAACTTTATTTTTCTTGTGATTTCTTAGTTAAAAAGCGAGGGTTAACTTTGTATTTTCTAGACTAAATACTTACAAGAAAGCAGCTCATACGTAAAAGCAAAAAGAAAAAGAATAAAACGCAATACACTTTTTTTTACTTGTTTTTAATGTCTCTTCAAATATACTTGTACGAATATATTAGTGAAGATTATTTTGTTGGATCTACATTATCTTATAGTGTTTATTTATTTTTCTTTCGGGTATGCATATAATTTCTTATTAATTTCTAATTTCCTTCACAATGGATTCCTTATTCAAATTTGTATCTTCATTTTCATTAGTTTAGTTCACTTTGCAGTTAATGTATTTGCTCCGTGAAAACCAAGAATCTACCATAAAAATGCTCTTTTGTAATGTCCGTTAGGTTGTGAATTTTTAAAAATCCAGAAATAATCGTTGTTGAACTCTTACCAGTGACTCGATTAAGCATTGCCTCTGTATTTGAAACTGTTCGTTCTCAAGAAATGCTAATTCCCTTTGTTATTTATTTTTCAGTACTTAAGCAACTGCATAGTGGTTTGCTTGATCAGATTTCCACAGTACTTCGAGGAAAAAATCATGAAAAGTGTTTCTTTATTTTATTATTATAACAATTTGGGAGTTTAATGACCACCATGAGAAACTCAGTTGGCTGTAAGCAGTCACCCGTTGCTAATTTAGAGTCACTGGTCCCAGGGAAGAGACAAAGCCAGTGCCGTAAGACAAACACAGTTTTCATGCCTCACCGGTATTCGAACCCGGACTCATCTCGGACATACAATCAGAAGCCAACGCTTAGACCACTATATCACCGGCACGGCTAACGTATTCCTTCACATTTATTTGTCTCTCAAGTATTTCAGATTTGTGCTTCGATCTGAAATCTGCATCGTTGTAATTCTCTGCATCACACTTCGTAAAGTATTAGCGAATTGTGTCATTTAGTGTTTGCTTTGTATAGCATGAATACTGTAATAACTCTTTTTCCTCGCATACGTATTGAATTATTTCAGGAACTCAGCGGCAGCCATAGTCTTTCATTCATTATGGAAAGAAAGAAACATTTGTAGCACTTACACCGTTCTTATTTCCAGACTGCATTGTTTCGAACAGGTGAAAACCACTGAAAACGCGGCTTTAATATACCATAAGTGCACCTGTGATATTTTTAATATTGTTAAAATTACTGTATGGTAATTTTTTTGCTACTAGTTGTAAGTAATGCATAAAAAAACTACTTAAAACTACTTTACTGCATAACTTAAAACTGCTTTAGGTCAATATTTTTCCTTCTTAAAATGTTCTAAATGGTCGTTTTCGAAAAAAACACTTTCTCACAAATTTCCATGAGGAACAGAAAATTTACATGGGGAACAAAAAATTATTAAAGCGACCTTTAAGTTTATTTCACAAAAACTAGAATTATATTAAAGGTGAAATTTTTTTCGTTCGATTTTTTCTATAGAACGGAATTTGATACATCAAGTTTCATTCTAAAATATGTTACATACTCGAAGGGCATGTCCTTGCGTGCAATTTAAAAAAAAAACTTGTAATCGTCACAAATAAAAATTGTGTATTCGAAAGGTATGCACTCAGGATGAAAAGTAGCTATCATTTATCGAAGAAACATTTTGTAAGTTCATTGTCAATCTTTCATTTGATGTTAGCATTTTTCGTGAAGTTGGTATTTCGGCAAATATTTGTTGAGCACGACGCTCTTCGAAACTTAATCGAAATGTCCCTGTTAAAATCTTTGAGAATACGAATCCTTCTATAGATTCGCATAGAACCACTGAATGAATGCTATAAAATTTGCCATAAGGATTATACCATAAATGAGTTATACGCACGAATTATACCATAAATTTTGTTCCAGTCCTTAAATTTCCTCTGTACTACCTGCAACAACAAAAATATCAGAAAAGATAATTTCCGAATCCATAGAAATTTATCAAAATAACGATTCTTTCATATCCTTTAGAACGACGTGTGTGTGTCTGTGCATACCCATTTCCGTATCATGTTCTTTAACACTAAATCGAATTTAGCTATGCATCCTACTTTTCATCGGAGATTACATGTCTTCCAACACTCATGAATTCCACCTCAGTTCGTTCTCATTTTGTTACGTTCCTTAAATTTTTTCTAAAATCCCTATCGCCTTGAATCTCGTAGAAAGCTAAATTCGAATGAAACAGAAATTTACGGAAAATGTCAGTTTTTCACGTGTCTTTTAGAACGAATCATTCCTTTTATAATTACATCAGAATCATTTTAAATCATTCCTTGAGTTTTACCTTATTCCGAAAAAATCATTTTTATTCCTTAGCTAGATATCATTTACTTCTGTCTTCGGTTTCCGAATCTCAGCTAAAATTGAGGAAATTGAAATTCGTTTCAGCGTACAAGGCAAGAAATCACAACTTAATTTTGTTTAGAATTGCACGCGAATGAGTTAAGCTCTGAACCGAACAAGAACACGAATAAATAAATAAATAAATAAATAAATAAATAAAAAATAAATAAATAAATAAATAAATAAATAAATAAAAAATAAATAAATAAATAAATAAATAAATAAAATAATTGAAGTTTAACGAAATGAGGAAAAGACAGGAAAAATAATTTAATTCTTTTCGCAGGGGGTTTTATCTGTTGACATTGAGTTTCCACCATAGAACATGGGAAAGGACCATCTGGAACCTTTGAGTTTAGTCTCATGTTTTCAGCATTTTGACAGCACGGTTCACGATACGTCAATAAATAAAGAAAATTTCCATCCATTTAGAATAAAGTAGGAATTATCTGTAGACAGCTATACCCATAGTTAATGAAACATGCTCTATTCATTCCATATTTCAGAAAAACTGTTTGGAAAGCTTACCTTAAGTTCATTACAAAAAATAAAGTGTGTTCACTGAAGGAAGATTTTAACAGATCCTGTATTGTTACAATTACATTGATGTGCCTGTTAGCACATTGGTTTTTTTCGACATTTTTTATTCGATTGTGGATATGATAAATGCTCCTTTCTTTCTCCCAGGTTTATCCGTTTCATCTTGGTTGTTTCCCTACAGATTTACACACACATCATCTCTCTCTGGTAACTTGAATACGATTCTCTTCGACTTGCTTCTAACGTTACGGAATTACCAGAAGTTCAACACCTTTTTGTGTTTGTTTCTTCAGTGGATATCAGCAAGGGAATTTGTCTCATTCTTCTCGGAATTTCGAATTGAAAGAACGGGAAGAGGGTATTTCCTCCTTTTTTTCTTTTCTGAGAAGGCAGAAAACTCAAAATGCTTTTTTTAACGTTTCAACTCAGGAAACAAACCCTTGTCCATTTAAGATGAAAACTTATAACAGTCGTAAAAATATTTTAAAGGCATGATCAAATAAATAATGAAACAACAATCATTGATATAAATTTTTGTTACACAAGTAGTAAAACTGTCTGTCTTTGTATATCTTAATAAAAAAAACAGATAGTTAAGAAAATATATACACGTTACCTTTCCTCATGTTATTAAACTGTTATCCAGATAAAAAAGCCTTTTCCCGGTTCATGAGAAATACATAAACAGCTCATATCTCTATCCAAATACATACGTTTATTGTACATGAATATAATTTGTACTAAAATTTGCTTTCGAAATTGATCTAACAGTCCGGACAGCGCAATAAAACTGCAGTTCATAATATCTCACAGGTAAACTGTACTGAAAAAATGACATTATAAAAAAATAAGAAAATTAAAAAAAAAAGCATTTATTCATAATGTATACAAGGATACATAGCGATTTATTTTGTGACAGGTAAAAATCATTTATTTCTTGAGTACAAATTAGTCTTTTCTTGTGTTTCCCAAATGTATGTGAAAATCACTGCACAAGGTCCGTCGCAGGTGGCATTAACATGGAAGTTTCAATCATGCCTAAATTGATATTTTCCCAGAACCTTCCAGCGTGAAGCGTCTCAAAATTGCACAGCAGCAGCCGGGTGCTTATTCACATATTGTAATTGCAGCGGTTTAATGTTTCAGAGTGATCTGAGTGTACTTGAAAGCACATTCGCAGCAAATTTTTTTAAACAAAAACCTGAAATTGAAAGTGTTCAGAAACATTAATGCTCATACATTGAAAATTGAAGATAAAACCTTGAGCTAATGCCGTTATTTTTTTCAACAGGTATGTGCTTTAACATTTTCTGGTTTTAATTTTTGGGAGCAACAAATTCCTGAATCGGTGCGTTTAAAAATATTTTTGCATTCACTTTGGGATTGATTTTTTATCCTAAGACAGTTTTGTGCGCTTATAGAAAACATTAACGGTGCATAGCAAATTGACACTCCAGAAAAGTTATCGGGCTAAATTAATTTCTGGCCAAATTCCGCACATCGGGGACTAAATCGGTTCTCATAAATCAACTTTAAGTCAGCTTCTGCAGAAGACATTTATTTATGAATTCTATTCACAGTCGCTTCTTGAAGGGGTGAAAACTTTAAATAGGCAGGGAAAGGCCTTTTTGAAATCCAATGCCTAAATTTGTTGGCAATCACACACGTTGAAAATAATATAATATGAAAAAGATTGTTTTAAATTATGGAATCCTTTGAATTTAGGACTTTCTCCTATTCTACCATCACTTTTTCCTAATAAAAGATACTGTATGCTCTTTAGCTTAATGAAAACAACCTGAAATATATTTAAAGGGTATGTAAGATTTCAGTGCATTATATATATACACTGCTGGCAACCCAAAATGCAACACCAAGTTTCATTTTGGGTCGCAGAATTGTTGCACGACACGTGCCATGTGAGGGCGCGCATTGTCCTGTTGAAACGTGGCCGCTGGCAGGCCCTGCAGGTAAGGGAGTATTACAGGCTCGAAAACGTCGGAGATGTAGCGGTGGCCGTTGAGTGTACCGGCGATGCGAACCAGAAGGTTGCGGGTGTCATATCCATAACGCCAGACGACAGACCGGTATGGCGATGCATAATGCAGGCGCCATACAGTCTCTCGCCGCGGTGCCGCCACACGTGGATCCGACCGTCATGGTGTTGCAGGCAGAAGCGGGATTCGTCGGAGAAGACAATGTCGTGCCATTCCGTAGTCCAGGTGCGGCATTCAACAGCCCACTGCCGTCGCACTCGCCGGTGGTGTACCGTCAATGGTTTTCTGAGCATTGGGTGCCGTGCGATAGGTCCCCGCTCCTGCAGACGACGTGGAACGGTACGTGCTGACACAGGTTTATGCGCAACACACCTTAATTCCTGCGCTAACATTCGTGATGTGGCGGTGAGAGCCGTCAATGCCCGCCACACAACATGCCGGTCTTCTAGCTCGGTGGTGTGCCGCGGCTGCGGCAATCGCTCACATCGGTCCGTCCGTCTCTTCTGCACCCACCGAATCCATACTTGCCTCACTGTGGCTGGATCTCGTTCCACATGGGCGCCGATGTCTCGGTACGATAAACCGCTGTCGCGATAAGCCACTATTCGTCCTCTGTCAAACCCCGAAACGTGCTCGAATGACTGCCGTATTCTGCGACGAGGCATTAGGAAGCTTCCCACGCACAGGTCCGGCAGCACAACGCACTTCTATGTGTTGTGCTGCAGGCTTCTCAGTGGTGTGCCGGGCGCACATGATTTGCATAGTGCCTGCAATGCTAATCGTTTGCATGTCCTCTCGCGGGTGACGCATGCTGCGAATTTCAGGCCAATCGGATGCTTCCTTCTTGGTGTTGCATTTTGGGTGGCCAGCAGTGTATAATATCAAAATATGATGCCAATAAAGAAAATCCAGCGATAAGTCATTAATGTCACTTGCCGCTGAATATTTCATGGTATCTGGGGTTTCACCCGCTCTGCGTCATTCAACGCAGTTTTTTGTATTTCGCCTCTTTTTATTTTTTCGTTTTTGTTTCTATGCAAGTCAAATGCCAGTCTGATATCTTTCGGCAGCATTGTCCCTCTGTCCGGCCTTATAAGAATCGATTGTGAAATGAACTGACTCCAGCAAATACAGAAATAAAAAATGGCCAAATTAAATCTGGATATAAAATGAGGAGAAAAAGCAAAAGAGAGCGGTAAAACAAAATGAAATGTAAAAAAAGAAAACAAAGATAAAAATAATAAAAATCTAACAAAGTGTGAAAGAGATTTCTGACAAGTCAAAGTGAAAAAACAACCTGTAAAACAAATATTTTTACTTGCGTTACACCGAAGCAGTGGAATAAGAGACCAGTTGTCCATCTGCTTAGGTGTAACGCAAGTTAGAGGGATATTATTCTGCTTGGGTTGTCCCCACGCCAGAATGAAACCATGCGCTTTTGTACTTATTTCCAGGTCAAACTGTAACTTGCACATACATTGACGGAAAAAAAAAATCCCGACACCAAGAAGGGGTTGTGTTAGATAAACGACAGTTGGTAGGCGGTGAGAGTACATCTGTAAGATGAAGTCTATGCAAATTTCGCGCTCGGCGCATACGTGTGACGCTAGTAGCGCCCCTCGGAACATGCAAAGCAGGTTTGCTGCTAATACGCGCTGTAACGTACGTGAGCGTTAGTTATCGTTGAGATTCGACGTAGTGGGTTGATGTTAGTCAAGAATGCCTTTAAGAAGACGAAGAAGCCATTATCAACAGCTCACGGAGTTTGAACGAGGTCGTGTAATAGGGCTACGAGAAGAAGGATTTTCTTTCCGCAATATTGCAGAACGACTTGGCAGGAATGTATCCACTGGTGCATTACTGTTGGCAGCGGTGGTCAAGGGAAGGTACTGCCTCAAGAAGACCGGGTTCCGGCCGAGGAGACTACTGAGAGGGAAGACCGCCGTGGCGCATCGTACCGCGTTTGCGGCAGCAATTCGAGCTGCAGTTGCCACCACAGTGACACAACGAACACAAATCGGTTACTTGAAGGACAGCTCCGAGCCAGACGCCCTGTAGCGTGCATTCCACTTACTCCAAACCACTGCCGTTTTCGACGTCAGTGGTGTCAAGCTAGAGCTCATCGGAAGACGGAGTGGAGATCTGTTATGTTTTCTGATGAAAGCCGGTTCTTCCTGGGTGCCAGTGATGGCCGTGTGTTGGTTAAAAGGAGGCCAGGTGAGCGCCTGCAACCAACCTGTCTGCGGCCGAGACACACTGGGCCTACACCTGGAGTTATGGTCTAAGGAGCAATTTCCTATGACAGCAGAAACACTCTCGTGGTTATCCCACGCACCCTGACGGCACAGTTGTACGTCGGTCTGGTGATTCAATCTGTTGTGCTGCCATTCATGAACAGCATTCCAGGGTGTGTTTTCCAAGAGGATAACGCTCTCCCGCATACCACTGTTGTAACCCAACATGCTCTACAGAGTGTCGACATGTTGCCGTGGCCTGCTAGATCACCAGATCTTTCACCAATCGAGCACGTGTGGGACATCATTGGACGACAACTCCAGCGTCACCCCTAACCAGCATTAACCGTCCCTGTATTGACCGACCAAGTGCAACAGGCATGGAACTCCATCCCACAAACTGACATCCAGCACATGTACGACACAATGCGTGAACGTTTGCGTGCTTGCATTCAACATTCTGGCGGTTACACCGGTTATGAATGTAACAGCATTTCACATTTAAAATGGCTCTTCTCGCGCTTACATTAAGCTGCGATCTTGAAACCTTAATCGATTAAATATGTTACCTATACAAATGTATTGCCGCCATTTCATTCATCTACAACTATTTTTTCGTGGTGTTGGGATTTATTTTCCGTCAGTGTATATTCGTTATATCGATTGAACAAATGAGATTGCTGTTTAAGTACGGTGCATGGAGAGGGGAGGTACGTCAAAAATTTTAAAACTCTTGCAGAAAGAGTGTTTGAATGTTTTAAAAAGCCATTTATTTTTCAACATAACATTAAGTCAGTTCATTTTCTGGCACGATCTTCCGTAATCCGATCTTGTAAAATTCAAGTGATTTTTATTCAAACCGTTTGCTCACTGCATCCATCACAGAATTTTAACTGAAGAATTTCTGCTCTTTCAAGCCTTTTTTTAGTGTTGTAACTTGGAAACTGATGGAGCCAGATACGGTGATCAGGGCGGTAAAGTAGCCACGCGGAGTAGTCTGAGTCACAAACACCCCTGAAACTGAGCTTCGTTAGCTTCAAAATGCTGAGCAATCATATGAAAATACGTCACCCTTTCACTCTTTTTATTTGCATTAACTGTTTTAACGGCCTTCCTCGAGGGAACCTTCTTTATTGCTAAAGCATTCACCACAATTCGTGAGCTGATGGGAGAAGTTGAATGTTGTCTCAACATGCGCCAATGACCTACTGAGATCTCAGTTGATCAGTTACTACTTCATGGATGTCATCTACATTTGCAGGCGTCGACATGATAATATACCTCTCAGAATGGTTTTCATTTTCAACAATGTCTCTTCCACCCTTAAATTCTGCAATGCAGTTTTTCACCGCAGTGTGTGTGAAGGACGATATTTCCCAAACGTTTTCTACGTGTCCTCGTGAATTCTTTCGGCAGCATTCCCATTAAATGGAGGCACCTAATTACTGCACGATACTTGATTCGCTCAATAGGAACCATCTTCATCCACTTCCCTCACTTCAACGCCTACTCTAAAGGAAAACGAAAATGGTTCCAAAAGTGAAATTTTACGCCGACACACAGGAAGAGTCACAGCACAGACTGGCAAAATTTTCTTTCGCGAAAACCTTCCCGTTTTATATCGGGGTAAAAACTTCTCAATCACCCTTCGTGCCTTCAGCATTATTTGTAAATACTGATCAAATTCAAACAATTTTATGAAGATCTACAAACACAGTTATTATGATGCGTTCAGTTATAACTTCATAAAACGAAATGCAGATAATTTGATGATTGAAAAGGAAGAAAACAAAAGGAAAAGAGGAAAATATCATTGCTTCGAAGACAAAACCTAACAAAGTGGAAAAAACAACAGAACATACATACATACATACAAGCTATTCTCTGAGATTCAGAGGTTAGCTCCTCAAAGAAAGACCATGAGCCAAGTACCCATTTAACTGATAGAACTAGAACTTTGTATCAAATGTATCCTTTTACAACGATCTTTGCACACCGGTCGAGCTTCATTAACGTCCATCACACGCCGCATACGAGACCTTGTGTACTTCACTCTCATAATCTTTTTCTCTAGCAGACATTCCTGAATCTATTCTTCCCATGTTTCCTTGGTCTTCCTCTACCTTTCTTTCCTGCCACTTGGGCTGAAAAGATTCTCTTAGTCAGCACCTCATCACTTATTCTTTCAACATGGCCAAACCACCTAAGAATATTAGTCACCACCTCACTAACAATATTTTGTCTCACATTACGCATCTGTAACATATAGTATCTTCATTCCTCACATGATCAGCGCATATCTTACCACTAACCTCCCGTAAGTAACGCATCACCCCAGCACACAAGCGACTCCTATGACTTTTCTGCAGCACTGTTCTCCTACTCTGACGTTCACTGCCATACATCAGAGTAGAAACAATTACATTTTCATACATATTCATTCTGGACTTCCTGGAGAACCCATAATTTTTGTGAAATCCTCCTAAGGCAGCTATGACTTTCAATGAAGAATTCACTCGCCTATTAATTTCGCCATCTAATGTGTTTTCTCTGTCGAACATACTTCCTAAATATACAAACTCATTCACCTGGTCAATCTCTGTGTCATTAAGGCATACCTTGCATTCAGTATGAACAGTTCCTCGCTTAAAAACCGTAACTTTGGTTTTTCCCTTATTTAAACTCAGTTTGAATGTCATACAAGCTTCATACATCCGGGACAACATACTCTGCAATTCACTTTTACTGTCTGCCAACAGGACTGTGCCATCAGCATAGAGCAATCTGCACACACACGCATATTACCAAGACACAACCCAGTATTATCTATTTTGGCATCACGCATGCATGCATCCATAAATATATTAAACAGCCAGGGTGACATTACACAACCTTGCCTGACCCCTGCACCAACAGAAAACCATTTCGATAAATCACCATTCACTCGTACACAAGCTCTACTACCGGCATACATGACTTTCACACTATGACGTAGATTCCCAGTAATGCCATAATTATTCAGTACCTTCCACAGGAGAGTCCTAGATTTTCTTTCTGTAATCTATGAAGACCGCAAACACTTTTTTACCAACAGACAGATACTTTTCAATCGTCATGCGTAAAGCAAAAATTTGATTAGTGCAACCCTTACCAGGCATGAAACGACTCTGTTCACCCCACACTTTCTCTGATGTAAGACTTCGTACCTTAATCAATAATGACCTTCCCAAACACTTTACGGGGCACACTCAGCAAACTGATACCACGATAGTTCTTGCATTCAGTCTGATCACCTTTTCCCTTGCACAAGGGAACAATGATAGCATCCCTACAATCCTGAGCGACCATTCCTAGCTCTCAACATAACTGCCAAATTTCAGTTAAGCAGTAAATCACAGTCACCACCATATTTTAGCATCTCAGCAGATATGCCATCTGATCCCGAAGTCTTACTATTCCAAAGAGATTTTGGAGCTTTACATACCTCTTCTCTTGAGATCCCACTAGTGCTTTCATCTCTCACTATGACATCATCTGCTTCTGCCTCAGAATCATCTTTGCTTTCATGACCTAATAACTCACAGAAGTACTCACCTCATCATTAATTTAGCTCATTAGGCTCCCATATCATTTCTCCAACCCTATTTTTTACACAACTTAGAATTTTATTTCCCTATTTTCCCTATGTCTTATGTACTTCCAGAATGTTTTCTATCTTTCCATAAAGCAAAATTGTTCCTTTCCTCCTTTTACTTCCTCTCTTTTGGTTTACTCTGGCGAACCAGCTTTGCTGCCTCACGCTTGTTACAGCTATATTCATCCTCAGAAACTCAACATTGCAACATCCCCAAGTATGCTTCCTTCTTTCTCTTTACTGCTTCTTTAACCTCACTGTTTCACCAAGCATCACCTTTAAAGTTACCTCTCGTTGCAGTAATACAGACCTCTTCAGCGGCAGTGACAACACAATTCCTAAAACATTCCCACTTCTTTTCTACAGCCTCTCGCATGCTTTTAACTCATTCAGACGATCACTGAGTAAATCATAGTAACGCCGATGTTCTTAAGACAGCTTTTCAACCTTTATTCTTTCACCTCAGGCATCTTTTATACCTCCTTCTTCAACCAACTTTCAGTTTCACTTGTGACCCTAACAGGTGATGATCAGAGCCAACATCTGCACCTCTCATTACACGGGTATCAACAACTAAGTGTTTCAGACGCTGATCATAAACAAAAAAATCTATTACACTCTTTAATCCGAGAGTACGATTTTCCCAATTGTATATGTGATAGGGATGTAAGGTCAGGTGATGCGTAACATCACAGCCTCTCCTTGACAAATGTCAACCCCGCCTTCTCGTGGTGCATCCTGTTCCTACTAAAGGGGCTCTGACGACCGCCAATAGTGGTATAACTATACCATCGGGATTAGAGGAAATTCTATCCCACATTCACCAACCCGCTTGGCCAGCGTGGTGAGTTATGGCCAAACCCCTCCAAAATGACTCCACAACTTAAATCTTGGCCCTCAGTCTTAGGCAGCTGGAATGTACCTGGCCAAGGCAGCGGTCAGTGCGACATGAAGGCAGAGGGTGCTAAGAATCCCCGGAGGACCGGACTAGGCTGCCATCTGATGCTGACCTTGGCAACGTACAATGGACGCTCCCTATCTTCTGATTCAAGGCTTCTTGAATTGGAAGAGGAACTACAAAGGATCATGTGGGACATCGTGGGGCTAAGTGAGGTAAGGAGAAAAGGAGAAGATCTCATCGAACTGAAAAGTGGACATCTCTTCTACTATCGTGGGACAGATACTGGCAGAACTAGTGGTGTTGGATTTATAATAAACAAGAAACTGAAATATAAAGTTGTAGAAGTTGAAAGTTCCTCTGACAGAGCTGCACGACTTGTTATCCAACTCTCGAAAAGATACCAGGCTCAGATTATTCAAACTTATGCACCCACCACAAGTCATGCTGAAGAAGAAATTGAAGAATTTTATGAGGAAATTCGTGATCTAAATAATAAAGGTAAGCAGCACTTGAAGATAATTATGGGAGATTTCAATGCAAAAATAGGGCAACGGCAACAGAATGAAACTTCAGTAGGAAAATTCGGTCACGGCAACAGAAACCAGCGTGGAAATACTCTCGTTGAGTTTGCAGAAGCAGAAGGGTTTTTCATCTTGAACTCCTTCTTCAAGAAAAAGCCACACAGGAAATGGACATGGAGACATCCAAATGGGACGACAAGTGAAATTGATTTTATTATGTGTAACAAAAAATTCGTCATAGAAGACTGCAGTGTGCTAAACAAGTTCAACACAGGTAGTGACCATAGATTGGTGAGATGTAAGATGCACCTCAACACTAAACTTGAACGTGGCAAGCTCATAAGACAAACAAAATCTATTGACATAACCAACCTTAAAAAACACCATAATACCTTCAAGTTGGAACTGAAGAACAGGTTCTCTGCTTTAGAAGGCCTAACATCGGAAGAAGTGGACATCTCTGAAGTTAACAGAAAAGTAACCAAAGCTCTTATGGAAACAGCAACAAAATTAGCTGGGTCTAAGAACAAGTTGCATGTAAATAAATTATCAGGAAAAACGAAAATGTTGATGCAACAAAGAAGAGAAATGAGGACAACTAAAGAAGATGTGACTTCCAAAGTGGAATATATAGAGCTATGCAAGACAGTACGAAAAAGTATCACTGAAGACGTAAGAAAATTCAACTGTGAACTAGTGAGGAAAGCAATTGAAAACAACCAAAGCCTAAAGATAGCAAAGGGACATCTCAGTAAGGGAAGAAAACAGATTATGGCACTGAGAAAAGAAGATGGTTCTGTAACAAGAAATAGAGGCGAAATTTTGACAAGAGTGAAAGATTTCTATTCCAAATTATATGAAAGGGATGATACATGCACTCCAGACATCATGAAAGATACCAGTACCAGAGTTCCTCCAGTCCTTCCAGCAGAAGTTGCACATGCAATCAAGAACATGAAGCGGGGAAAAGCTAAAGGAGAAGATGGAATTACTGTAGACATCATACAAGAAGCAAGTGGAGAAATCGAAACAGTACTCGCCCATATTTTCACTCGATGCCTTAATGAAGGGAAAGATTCCTGAGGATTGGAACACCGCTACAATGATCCTGCTACATAAGAAAGGTGACATTGAGGATCTCGGAAACTACAGACCTATCAGCCTCCTATCAGTAGTTTATAAAATCTTCACTAAAGTTCTTTCACACCGCTTGAAGGTAACACTGGACATGGCTCAACCGAGAGAACAAGATGGATTCAGGAGTGGCTACAGCACAATAGATCATATCCATGTGCTGAGAGAACTAATTGAAAGAGCGAGGGAATATGAACTTCCATTGTGCATGGCTTTTATCGATTATGAAAAAGCCTTTGATTCGGTGAAACCATCAGCAGTTACAATGGCTCTGAAAACCTGCGGTATTGAAGATGCATACATTAATATTATTAATAACATCTATGAAAATGCAAGTGCAAAGATTAGGCTGTTTGAAAATACAACACACATAAAAATTGGAAAGGGAGTGAGACAAGGTGACACCATATCTCCGAAGCTCTTTAATGCCACATTGGAGGGTGTTTTTCAGTCACTGAGCTGGGAAAACAAGGGGATAAAGATTAATGGAGATTATCTAACCCACCTTCGTTTTGCTGATGACATAGTCATTTTTGCAACTAGCCCATCAGAGCTGCAGAGTATGATCCAGGAACTTGCTGACAAGAGTAAAGAAGTGGGATTAAAAATGAACTTTCAGAAGACAAAAGTGATGTTCAATGCTTTTACAAGAAATGAAGATTTATCGATTGATGGAGAAAAGCTGGAGATAACAGATACGTACGTTTATCTTGGACAGCAGATATCAAGTGAGGGTCACATTGATGAAGAAATTAATCGGCGTACAAAACTTGCCTGGAGAGCTTTTGGAAGAAACAGCATAATTTTCAAGAGCAATATGCCATTATGTCTTAAAAGAAAAGTGTTTGATCAATGCATCCTTCCAGTGCTTACGTATGGTGCAGAGACTTATACCTTAACTAAAAGAGACATACAAAGGCTGCAGACAACTCAAAGAGGCATGGAGAGGTGCATACTTGGTGTAACCAGAAGAGATAAGAAGAGGAACTCGTGGATCCGAAAAATGACAAGAGTGGAAGACATCATGATCAGAGTTAAATCCCTGAAATGGCAATGGGCTGGACATACTGCCAGAAGGACAGATCATCGATGGACAGCCGAAATTTTAGATTGGATTCCAAGGGACAGGAAAAGACCCAGAAGAAGACCACATGGGAGATGGGTTAATGAAATTTGAAAGTATGCAGGGGTGACATGGAGGAGACTGGCACAAGACAAACCGTTTTGGAGGAAACTTGGGGAGACCTTCGTCCAGCAGTGGATTGATAATGGTTGACAATGATGATGATGATGATATGTGATATACTTGTGGTTGAAAAACGTATTAGATACCCACAAACCATTTTCGATGCAGAGTTCAATTAATCTTATACTAGAAACAAAGGAAAATTGTTTTTAAAAATTATTACTTTGTAGCAGACACTAATAAATCTGAAATTTGTGAAATGTCTGGAAAATCTGAAATTGGTGAATGTCTGAATGCATAAAATCTTTAACTAAGTTCTGAAACCGTAAAATCTTTAAAAAATCCTGATTTCATTTACGATAATTCTGAAACAAAAAACATGTACTGCGTAAATAAGCATATGGAAAGAAAGACAGGAACTAGTAGATACCAACATTGTAAAATAGTTTCTTCCTCTTTCTGTTGTCTTGGGATGTTGCTGCTATTTAGAGAATTAAAAAATCATTATGTATTTCTGGAAGATATTTAGTGGAACTGAAACAAATACACGCAAAAATATTGTGAAACAATTTTTTTCCGTACATGAAACCCTACGTGCAGATATAGTTCTTAAAAACAGAAAAAGAAGCAGCACCTCCACTGCTCCGGTAAAATCTCTTATTTGTAAATTATAACTTTGTCTTCAAGGTTACCGTGAAATTCAGGAAATTTGCGATGATTAGCCTTGAAATGAAGAGAGTGATGATGACGTCTAAGGTTTCTCCTTGTTCTTTCTTTATGGATCCTTCCTGAAACAACAGAAAAACGTTTACCTTTACAAATCATGTTGCTACTTACCCGTACAGTAACGAGCTCATTTGCCTAATACTACCGGAAATCAAAGGACGGTACATTTTAATCTTAGCATTGCCAATTTTTTTGCTTCAGAGCGATATAGGGGGACAATTACATCACACGGATTTTTTCTTGTCATCTTTTATTGAAGACGAGAGATAGGATTCTGAAACTGAGCTTCTTACTGCACAAATGACCTACATTTCCTGCCTATAAACAGCACTTGGAACAGTTTCTAAAATTTGAGTCCTCGTATTATTAAAAATATGAATTCTCAACACTTGAAAACATGGTACTTTGTTTCTGGAAAATGTGTCTATAAATGAAATCAATCTATTATATACATTTTACAGTTATGCAGATCTTCTGTTACCACTCTTCCTTCCTGAAACAACAGAAAAAATCCCCGTTGTCAGATACAGGGATCAGTATTATGAAGAGCCGTTAACACATTAATAAATCGTTATGAAACATCGTTAACACATTAATAAATCGTTATGAAACCCCGTTAACACTTAAACGAATCAGTATGAAGAGCCTGAATTTATTTTCCTTTCGTGGATTAACGATCACTCTGTCGTCGGCCGTCCCTAATTTGAAGCTACTGGTTCTTGGGCGGGGATGGAGCAACCGCCCCAGCACGGGAGCACGACCGCTCATGCCTCATTCGGCGACCGGGTTCGCCGGTACGGAAGAATAGTCAGAAAACTAAGCCTCTGACCACTGAGCTACCTGAGCGGCAAAAACAGAGAGTCGTTATCCCTTATAGGGCCAGATTAAGGGAAGGGGGTCTATAGGGGTTATAGCCTTGGGGCCCACCATGACTAAGTGCCCAGGAGGCATGCCTGGGCATATAACAGAGAGAAAGAGGTAGGTTTATAAAACAGTCTTACATTTGTTTCATCTGATTACCACTTAGTCAGAAACAGAGGCTGGAAGGCGAACAGACGTGATTCAGATTCATCAAAAGTAAAAATTTCATTTCGCTGTACACAGCGAGGTTGGCGAGACAGTTTCAGCCTTTTTACTACCATTCACAAACACCTCCCAGTGTGCACTTGGAGCCGTCAATGGTCGAAGTCCTCTGTGGCTTCACATTGCATAACAAAAAAGACACACTAAGAAAAGCAAGCAATGCTAAATCATTAAAAAAACCAAGACAAAATCTACGAATCTTAAGCTTTTAACACATGAGTTCGTGAGAACAACGAAAAATACAATGATTTATTAGGAAAACTTTGGTGATAATTTAGCACTTACAGTTACGTGTTTTAACGGATTCCATAATATTTCCTCGTCATAAGTTCTTTGGAGTCCCATTCAAATGTCTTTGTCTAGGGACCCACTAAGGCCTTAATTCGGCCCTAATCACTTACGAAAATTAGTGCAGTGAACACATAATGAAAGCGTCTTTGTTAAACAAACAAACTTCAAAGAAGAAAGTCAGAATGTTATTTTTTTTTTGATTGGAGGTTTAACGACCACCGTGAGCAACTCAATGGGCTATAAGCAGTCGCCCGTCCCTAATTTAGGGTCACTGGTTCCAGGGAAGGGAGAGAGCCAGTGCCGTAAGACAAACACAACATCCATGCCTCACCGGGATTTGAACCCGGAACCCTTACGGACGAATGATCAGAGGCCATCGCTTAGACCACTGCGCCATCGGGGCGGCGTTTTTATTTTTGGGAGAGGGGGGGGGATTAACAACCACCGCGTGAGCAATTCAGTGGGCTATAAGCAGTCTCCTTTCCCTAATTTAGGGCCACTGATTCAGGGAAAAGAGAAAGCCAGTGCCGTAAGACAAATGCAACATTCATGCTTCACTTGGATTCGAACTCAGACGTATCTCGGACGAATGGACGGAAGCCAACGCGTAGTCCACTTCACCACCGGTGCGGAGTCATTATGTTCAGTATAAGTCTTAGCGCGCAGTCATGAACCAAACAGCTGTTAAATAAACCACATTCTGATAATACTGAGTGTAACAAAATGTTATTGAACCAGAAACATGCCTATTTAGGAAATTAATAAACTGAGACTTTAGTTAAAAGATAGTTCGAAAAAAAAAAACTCATTTTCTGTACATTTTTTGCTTCAAATCCCGTCGTGGGTTGTTCTGAGATTAATTGTTCCAGGGAGGCAGGATGAAAAGCACTATCATATTCCATATTAAATAACTAAGTACTTATATAGTAAATATATTTATTCAAAATATTAAATAAATTTCCATAAAATTATATGCTGTAAATTACTCATTGTGCTAAATAAAAATTACACCTCAATTTATATAAAAAATATATGTTTATGTATTAAATGAAAACTGCACCTCGATTTATATCGAGCCTCGATTCAGCTAAGTATGGCAAATATATTGCAGTGGATCAAGGCTTTTGCGTCTTAGTATGTTCTAAACTCTCGCAAATAAGACACTTCAAATTCTATGACTTATCGATCGGAACTAAAATACATTAAAATCCTACCACTTTGCCTTAGCTTTGCAAAGGTTTTACAATTTTCAAACTTTCATGGATGTATTGATTTATAGATTTAAACAATGAATAGCAGTCAACCATTTTGCTGATAGAGGTTCCAATAATCTTCTGACAAAGCTGGTTTTGTTTGGTGAAACTACAGGAAATATCAAGAGATATTAGAGATAATAGTTTGTCGGTATTTTTGACTATTTTGATAATTTTTGCGGTCAATATTTACCTGATCCTCAGTTTGAATAGTCCTCCTACCAAATTTTATTAGATATTTTCAGAAACCTAAAACCTATATTGCACGGCATGGGTAGAATCTCAGGCTTGAGATAAGCTGCTGCGCATAATATCACTTTAAATATCGTATTTAATAAAGCGACAAAAACTTCAGAAGAAATTGATTTACTTTTCAAGTATTATGGAAATGAAATGACGCAAATGATGTTTCTGTTAAAATTAGGTAAAGCACGTTGAAGGTGAGGTGCACCTTACATATTTATAGAACATTTTTCTAAGTTTGAAAAACTTTCCTTGCGTTAAGTAAAAGTAATGAAGATATTTTGATAAGCAAGTTCTTAAACATGATCAGGTATGAAGCTTTCAATTAGGTATTCATATAATTCATCAGTTTGGTGTCACGCAAAATCAAGATGAATATCTCTTAAATTTGCAACTTTCGAAAATGAAATATTGAGTCGAATTCTGAATTGAACGTACTTTTTACTCGTGAGCCGACAGTATGTTTTTGGTGCTGACATAAGTTAATGCTTGAAATGCAGTCATAACTTGAAAATGCAAATATTTTCCCCTAAGATTTCGCGAATATGGTATCTTCGTCAGAGTCTCCTCAAAGTCTTTCATGCGCAAACCAGATTTGAAATCTCCAGATCTATTTAGCTACGAAATGGCTGCTACAGAGATGGCGCAACGTCTTTCATTATTATCGACTGATTCTACATTTTAAAATAGCAGTGTATGTTATTTTCTACAATCGAAAAACTACTTCATATCCACCGCTCAAAAACTATTGTTAGTCAAAAAAGTATTTCAATTTCAACTCTGATCAAACTTTTACCGGCATTTTATCTAGTGAACTCAACACAATTTGCATTAAGTCATCAGCTAAATGCTCAGAAAGAGTTTGAAAGGCATAAAACTTCGCGAAAGTGTTTCATTTGTAGTTCATTTTCGTATAAATTGCCTTTACTAAGAAAATGGTTTCTTTATGACACTTTACACTGTTACGTTCGACAATATATGATAAAAGTTCTTTTACGCGCTCTTTCCGCTCTAATAAAAATTCCACTAATGGATAGCATAGGAAAACTCGATGATGACCGTTAAAAACAGATGTTCGATGTTTTCGCCCCTCAGGCTGTTTGTTGAAAAGTTAACATTATATGAGTCTGCATTTAAATGGACGATGGAATTAACCCGCAGGGGTACATAGACGGGAGCGATTTTCCGAGTGAAAGGAAATGCTGTCGTAATGGTGGTAATATCATTTCCTATACTCAAATCACAAGGAATACGTCACTTCGCTAATGATTTAATGGAACACTGACTGGATCCTAAACAAAGTCTTGTGCGAGGACACCTTGTTCATTGTATGCACACTCACGCGTGCCGGTGTTTTTACAGAAGGTTAAAACTTGGTCATTGAATTCTGTGTTATAAGGAAATCCTCTGACGGGAATTCGTCCAAGTTTTTCATTGACGAATTAAGAGATATTGTTCCCATTTATTTGAAATTATCCATCAGTATAGTAATGATATCCATTATGTACTAATTATCAGTTAAATGCTATGCAGATGAGATTTTCCTTTCCCAAACATATTTACCTTTTAACTGCATCTCGAGACTCATTATGATGCAGGTGTTAAAGAGACAATCGTTCAAGGTTAGAGAGAACTCTTGTGTTTGTTTTGGAGGAATAACTTGATAAAATTAAGTTTATATAAATGTTAGTTATGTAAAAGAACATGTACTTTTCAGGTATCATTTCAACCACGCAGAGTTTTTTAAAAAGTTCGAAAATAGTTGTCAGGTTCCCGCGATTAGACACGGGTCCAGCCGTCAAACAGGAGAAACAGAGCAGCTGAAAGATCTAGAGGGAGCTTAATTTTCTCTTTCCCTCTTTGGCCAGAAAGATCGCTGGGCATTAATGATCTGCGTTTCTAGTCGGCACTAAGAGATCCATCATCAATTCATTTCGTCCGCTGTACAGAACTTCTTCACCAGATTCCAGTTGCATACTGCCCTTGGCTTCGCTTCTCCAGTGACCTCTTGACCCCCGACGCTCTTTCGAGGGTGGCAGGAATATCTCTCAGTCGCACACATCCCTTCTTCTCGCCTGCTGTAAACAAAACAGTTGAATGTCCTTTTAACGAGGAGTAGCACGACTTACAGAGGCACATTTTGGGGAGTTTCAGCTCTTAGCTTTCCAACAAACGCTAAACGGATCTTGTACAACTCAGAGCGAATACCCTAACCAATTCGACTTCGTAACACTATCCCCGCCTTTTGAAGACTATGCGACCACGCACATGTTCCTCGGACTGTCCCCGCAGTCCTCTGCGCCTATTGATGGCGGCCTTCCCCCATGTAAGGGCGGAACCTATCCATGTGCACAACGCTGCACGACCTATTTCCCAATGTCACACGATATATCACATCATTTAGCCACTTTTGAATTTGGTATGGTCCTTCCCAGTGGCGTTGTAACTTAGGGGATCGTCCTTTCCTTCTTCTAGGGCTGTACAACCATACCAAGTCCCCCCTCCTGAAAAGTAGCCCTGTGAGAACTCGCATAATACCGTGTCTTCATCTTTTCAAAGGCGATCTTAATGTTCTCGCTGGCGAAGTGGTGGGCTCGGTCCAGCCGCTGCACCAGATTGTCCGGCGGGCACCCAAACACCGAATCTTCTGGGAGTCTCATCTCTCTACCGAAAAGCATTTCACTCGGTGTACTGCCTGTGGTCTCGTGCTCCGCAGACCTGTATGCCATCAAAAACAGAGGAATCAGTCGGTCCCAATCCCTTTGGTTGTAACTGACGAAAAGGGACAGATGCTGAGCAATTTTCCTATTCAGACGTCCCGCCATTCCGTCCGACTGCGGCTGAAGACCATAGTTCGGGTTTTCTTGATCCCAAGAAACCTGCACATTTCCTGAAAAACTTATGATCCGAAGTTCCTCCCCTTGTCCGAGTGAATCAGGACAGGGCAACCAAATCGAGCCACCACGTGTGTCATTAAAATTTCTGCAACCGTAGTTGCTTCCTGATTCGTTATAGGGAATACCTCTGGCTATTCCGTAAAATAATCTACGACTACCAATAAATAGCGGTTCCCTGACCCTGCCTTCGGAAGTGACCCCATCACATCGACTGCGACTCTCTCAAAAGGAGCACCGACGTTGTAAACTTTCAGCGGGCCACGGCTTCCAGTGGAAGGCCCTTTTTTGGAAGCACAGAGGTCACATTTTGGGCACCACCTATCCACGTCAGCGCGGCTTCCGGGCCAGTAGAAACGTTCCGTTACTTTTCCGAGTGTCTTTTTCACACCAAAGTGGCCCCCCGTGGGGCTGTTATGCAGCTCTTGTAGCACCTCGGCTACCCTCGCCTTTGGCAAAACCATTTGTTGAATACTACGGACTCCCTTTTTATCTTCAATTTCTCTATGCAAAACTCCATCCATCCATCGCCTCTGAAGACGTCCACTGTACCCAAAATATCTTCACTTTAGGACAATAGAGAGAGACGGTACCCCACTCCGGCTGAGACGGCGAATCCTCCTTCCAACGGATAATGGGACCTATGTCCGTATCTTCCAACTGAGCTTCACGAATGCTTTCTGACACTCCTCGCTCCATTCGAATTTAACATTTACCTCCGTCAAGCAATGCAGTGGCCTGGAAATAAGCGAAAATCCCTTAATAAACTCTGTGGCTGTGGCCAGTCGCTCACAGCCGCAATTTTCTCGGGGTCCGTGGCCAGGCCCTGGGCTGAGATCACATGCCCCTAGTACCTTACTTCTCGGCTTCATCATCATCATCATTGTCAACCATTATCAATCCACTGCTGGACGAAGGTCTCCCCAAATTTCCTCCACAACGGTCTGTCTTGTGCCAGTCTCCTCCATGTCACCCCTGCATACTTTCGAATTTCATCCACCCATCTCCCATGTGGTCTTCTTCTGGGTCTTTTCCTGTCCCTTGGAATCCAATCTAAAATTTCGGCTGTCCATCGATGATCTGTCCTTCTGGCAGTATGTCCAGCCCATTGCCATTTCAGGGATTTAACTCTGATCACGATGTCTTCCACTCTTGTCATTTTTCGGATCCACGAGTTCCTCTTCTTATCTCTCCTTGTTACACCAAGTATGCACCTCTCCATGCTTCTTTGAGTTGTCTGCAGCCTTTGTATGTCTCTTTTAGTTAAGGTCCACGTCTCTGCACCATACCTAAGCACTGGAAGGATGCATTGATCAAGCACTTTTCTTTTAAGACATAATGGCATATTGCTCTTGAAAATTATGCTGTTTCTTCCAAAAGCTCTCCAGGCAAGTTTTGTACGCCGATTAATTTCTTCATCAATGTGACCCTCACTTGATATCTGCTGTCCAAGATAAACGTACGTATCTGTTATCTCCAGCTTTTCTCCATCAATCGATAAATCTTCATTTCTTGTAAAAGCAATGAACATCACTTTTGTCTTCTGAAAGTTCATTTTTAATCCCACTTCTTTACTCTTGTCAGCAAGTTCCTGGATCATACTCTGCAGCTCTGATGGGCTAGTTGCAAAAATGACTACGTCATCAGCAAAACGAAGGTGGGTTAGATAATCTCCATTAAACTTTATCCCCTTGTTTTCCCAGCTCAGTATGAGCTTACATTTCTGGGGATTCAATTTCAATTTCGTACTTCGAAGGCGGGAGAAAACTGTCCTCAGATTCTTAATGTGCTCTTCGAAAGTTGTGCCGCAAACAATGATGTCATCTAAATAAACCATGCACGTCTCGAAGGGTATACCGCGAAGAACGGTCTCCATAAGACGTTCAAGCGTACTGGATGCATTACATAAGCCATATACCATTACCAGGAATTGCCACAAGCCATTTCCTGCGGTGAAAGCTGTCTTCTCCCGCTACTCAGGGCTCACGGGGACCTGTCAATACCCCGATTTTATATCCAGCGTCGAATACCAGTCGTATCCCGCTAAGTGGTCAAGGGTGTCATCGATTCGAGGTAACGGATATGAATCTTTTTTGGTTACCTTGTTAAGTCCACGCAGAAACGGGTGATCGCGTTACGTTTTTATCCAGAACTATGGATGAAGCCCACGGACCCGAAGCAGGCTCTATAACACCTTGTCTTTCTTTATCAGAAATGAGCGCATCCACGTCGGCACGTTTCGCTAACGGCAGACGTCTCGCCGGCTGCTTAATGGGAGTACTCTGACCTGTGTCAATCTTATGAAACACCGCTTCCGTCCGGCCATAGTTGTCTTCTCCCTTCGCAAACAGATCGCAAAAGTCCGAGAGCAAATATCGTAACTGCTCTCTCTGTGCAGGACTCAGGTTCCCGGCCGCCTCGTTAACTAGCTGCTCTAGGTACGGGGGATTTCGTGAACTCCCGACGCCCAACATCTATGATCTTCTTTCCTCGAGGAGAATACGGACACAACAGGCTCCATCGAGCAAAGCGTCGCTCCTTTATTCAACGTGCTGGGCACATCCCCAACATTCAACACACGCACGGGAATAGTTTGCCCAGGACGTACCAGAGTTCTCGCAATTAGCAAATTTTTATGGGGCCGATAATCTTCCAACATCTCGTAGACTGCCATTGGGAAGGGCGCCTCACATACAGATACATGGCCAACAACCAACACTTCACTCCGCGTCGGAACTACAACCTCCTCTTGGATTAACACTTCTCGCCTCCTAACAGCTAGCTCGCTGCAACATCTAGTCCATAGAGGCAATTCCTTTGCTTCCCCTTGCAGCGTTCCGTGATGAAGGTTCAACACATAGCCATACCTGCGCAAGAAATCCAATCCTACAATGCACCGGTCAAAATTGTCAACGACCACCACTGGGAGTTCGCACAGCCTGTTCCCAACCTGAAACTGTAGTTCAGCCGTTGCCTGAGAACTCACGTTTTCCCCGTTCACAGTACGTAAAAAAATTATCGGTTCTTGATTCAACCGAACAACCGGGCTTCTCATAGTTTCGAAGAAATCTGCTCGCACAAGCGTTACGTCTGCCCCTGTGTCCAACACAAAATCACAATCTATCCCGTTGATTTTCCCCTGCAATAGGTGTCCCCAAACAACCCTGAAATTCTAGCTAGTGCCTCGCTGGGCGCCGCAGACGAGTCGCTTAATTCCTGCCCCTCGGAACTCTGGCTTCGGCGTTTCCCGAATCTCGTGTCTTGGCTTTGGTTTCCGCGGAGTGATCCCTACGCTTAGGGCACTGCCTAAGGCGATGACTACTGGAACCGCGTCTCCAACAAGTATTTCCATCTGATGCATTTCTTCCTCGGTGCCGCCCCGGAGATGTGGAGGACGAACGAGCTCACAAAATTCGCTGCATCATTTGCAGCATCTGATCTAGTCTTTCTTCCACCGGTGATTTTGACCTACTCTCTTCCGCGGCTTCCAATTTTACGGATCGTCGGGAGCCTCTCGACTGCCGCGACGAGCCGTACTTCATCACGTGAAGTACCGCAGTCTCAACGAATCGCAGTCGGCCATACGAACCGCATGTTAGATATCCGGGTCCAGTGTAGCATCGACAAAATGCTGATGTGTCAAGTTTTCCAATACTTCTGGGGAGCACTGTACACACGCTTACCTCGTCAATCGCTCTATATCTGTTGCTAGCTCCTGCAATGATTCCTGAGCCACCTTACGGCGGTTTTTCAACTGAATTACACTCAGCTGCTTCAAGTGCTCATCTCCGAATCTCATCTCTAGCGCAGCGATCAGACAGTTATAATTAGGCCTGTTTCCCTCAGACAGAGTTTGCAATATATCCACCGCAGGACTGCAAAGCACTGCCGCTAAACTGCATTCTTTCTCGCTTTCGTTCCATTTATTTGCCTCCGCGATTAATTCGAAGTGAGTTCTGTAAACATTCCAACTTGATTTACCGTAAAACGGGCTAGGTTTTATCCCAGCGGATTTGAAGGAATCCGCGCTCAGAATTGAAGCTGCCCCCAGTTGCCCCATAGCAATTTTATTTTCTAGGGCCTTTACTTTCTCTTCGAACTCTTCGCGAAGCCCTGTCTGAGAGGTTGCTTTTCCTCAACTATTTTCACTTCATTTTCAATATGTCTGCGAAAACCTAGATTTTCTGCATTGACGGCTTCTATTCCTGCTGCGAAATGATCTTGCACATTTCTATCCTGGGCAAAGAGTTCTTTACGCAATTTCGAACATACATCGTTAATTTTAAGCACTTCGGACTGTACGTGTTTCCGAATCTCTATAACAGAAGCCTCATGCTGATCTAATTTTGAGTCAACACTCTGCTGAAGTTGCTCCGAACTTTCCTGCATTTCAGTTTTGTGTTTCTCTAAAAGTTCAGTTAAATGCAGCTGGGTAGTAGACTGCTGCTTTTGAAGCAATGGAAGCTTTTCTTCTTGCGTCTGCATTTTCTCTCCCAGTTCTCTCGTGTGCGCGTTCAGTTGAGCAGCAAAATACTGCACTTCAGCATTCAACTGTGTGGTGACGTTCCGTGCCTGCGTGTCAATTTTTTTTGTAAATCCTCTTTTTGAGCTTTGAACAGTTCAGTGAAATTACAGTTCTGCGCTTCGAACTTCTCCGTAAATTCTTTTTGCTGGGCATCAAGCCACTCGTTCAATTTCTCCAACAAAGCAGTAACTCCTTCCATTTTTCTACTTTGTAATTAGCTCAAAGAAGTTCAAAAAAAGAAAAAAATCAGTGCTCTTTCGCTATTTTTTTTTTCAGAGAAAACAAAAATTACTATGCCCCTAATATCTCAGCTAGCATAAGAATGTAGCAGTACCCCACTTCTGACACCATGAAATGTTACGTGGGCCCTTTAATTTGGGGCCCCTGGGATACGCATCCCTCTTAAAAAAACAAGAACTGGTCGGAGGGATAGTTCCGAGCCTTGGATCCCTGAGAGATATAAAGGGACTAGCAGTGACAAGCTCAGGACTTAGGACAACACAGGCACATTTAATTATTTACAACTATTTACAAATTATCTACAAATTATTTACACCGCTCATCTAGTTCTGGGAGCGAAGAAGGCGAGAACCCGCCCCAATAAATGCAATAGCAGTACACAAGTTCAGATCTGCGCTCTTTAAATGGCGGTGCGCTCTGCTTAGGCACAGTTCTGCTAGATGCATGCGAAAGTAATAAGATTTACAGAACTTACAGATGGGTATCCTTCGTACGTTTCATTGATCCGTGGTGGAACTGGCCAGCAATAACCAGCATTTGAGAGGGTGCAGGAACACACACACACGCACACACACACATTTCGTAGTGTACGCACCACCGTGCATGCCAACGAGGCGGTAAGCTGCAGGTTCCCGCGACTAGACACGGGTCCAGTCGTCGGATAGAGGAAGCAGAGCAGCTGAAAGATCTAGAGGGAGCTTAATTTTCTCTTTCCTTCTTTGGCCAGAAAGATCGCTGGGCATTAATGATCTGCGTTTCTAGTCGGATCTAAGAGATCCATCATCAATTCATTTCGTCCACGGTACAGACCTTCTTCGCCAGATTCCAGTTGCATACTGCCCTTGGCTTCGCTTCTCCAGTGACCTCTTGACCCTGACGGTCTTTCGAGGGTGGCAGGAATCTCTCAGTCGCATGCATTCCTTCTTCTCGCCTGCTGTAAACAAAACAGTTGAATGTCCTTTTAACGAGGAGGGGCGTGACTTACAGAGGCACGTTTTGGGGATTTTCAGCTCTAAGCTTTTCAACAAACGCTAAACGGATCTTGTAGAACTCAGAGCGAATACCCTAACCAATTCGACTTCGTAACAGTATTTATCGTGTAGCAGGTCTGCACAGTGGTCAGTTCCTGAAAGCCACAGTTTACTGCAGCCAGCAGCGTCTACTCTTCGCAATTTGTTAGAAAGAAGAAGTTGTGAAAAAGCTGGACAGTTCTAGAGAGTTTCTACTGCGTTTTTTCTTTTTGGCATCCCTTAAAGAGCGCAAAATTGCAACATATGAATTTCAGTGATCGTTTTTTTACATTCTAAGTAGTCTACACGTGTTATTCCGTCAGAATCCTCCAAAAAAAAAGTCGGTGGTAACCTTCAGAGCCAATGATTGTATCAGAATTTTTTTGGAGTACGGAACCGTCTTGCTTATACTGCATGAATTTTTGTTTGCCCTAAGGATCATAGATATAATTCCACGGTTTATTCCCGGGAAATATAGTGGAGAGAAACATTTCTGGATATGCTTTAAAAAGTTACAAGTTCTCCTCGGAATGCTGAACCCTGCAATGCTTCTATGATAAAGTGAGGTTTCTCGGAACGGAGCGTGTAATTGCCTTTCGACGAATGCGAATAATCAAGTAGAAGTGCTAAAACTTTTGGTTCAGATATGTTGAACTTCTTAGCGATCGTAGACACCTTCAATCGTGTACCCGGGAACTCCACTGAAAATAGAAAGAACATAAATTGGGCTCGAGATATATTACCATTAAAGTTGGTCAAATTAGCGTAGTTCATGTTAAAAGGTATGTATCACGCTGCAATACCAGCAAGAGTTCCCAAATCAGCAGAACTTGATTTGAGGAACCTTGCTAGTATTGCAGTTAGAATACATTATTTTTACATCAATTACTTCATCAAATATGCCGAAATTTAAAACCTAAATCAATAAGAGGTGCTATAATAAAGTTGGTATCATAGCTTAAGAAAACACTTTTTGACACCGTTAAAGTATGAAACAGGTTTTACCTTAGAAAAAGGTTCGAAGGATCACGAAAACAAATTCCCCGAAGAATCACTTCGCCGGAAGTTGGTCTTTCGAAATGATCACTTTACTGAAGGGTTAGTTCACGCAAAAGTTAACTTCTCTACATTGTTCATATCACACATGAGTAATATTATTAACCGCTTTATCTTTTCGAAGGGTAATTTCACCTAAAACTTCTTTTCATCGAAATGTCCGAACGAAAGGTCCAGATTTTGTAGTTTGCTAAGCGATCCATCAGAATTCAGTGCTTTCTTGGAAATGCATACTAACCAGGCTTCGCACTTTTGATTGTTCTCTCCAAATGTTTTTGCAGATTTTGTTGGAGTTTCTTTTCTTTCTTTTTTCTTTTTTTTTTCTTTTTCTGAAAATAGACTGAGCTTGAAAAGATGACTTCAACAAAGTAACAGCGTGTTTTTTATTGAAAAAATTCTTTAAACAAAGGTAACAATTATATTTAATTAATAATAACTAATTATTCAGTTCAAGAATTTACACTTAATAGGTAAAAAATTAGTCATGCTACTTAAACGAAATGTATTAAGAAACTTAATGAGGCTGGCATTTACAAATAAATTATTATCGAATGAAAACTCCATCTCGGTCGATTCGCATTGTTTGTTGAAAAGGACATCTGACCAAACGCATCAATAACACACATACCACAGCTTTTCAAAGTTATTTTCTCATTGCCTTCCCATAAACACGTGAGAATCTTTCACAAAGTGAATTACTACTTGATCATTATGATATCCTAATCAAAACTGTTTTATCAGGTTCAAAGGAAGAATTTGCTAGAAATTAATATTTTGAATGGTTATTTTGGGTCTATGTATTATTAACTATGCTTTTTGCAACCAGTTGTTCATTGTTAAAAAAAATAAACCAAAAAAACTGATTCAGAAATGGTTTTTAAAGTAACAAAAATGGTAAGTGTTTACAAGACAGCTCGCCCTTGTTCTACGCTATGTTTTCAAGCATGTTAATGCTTTTAATAACAGAAGCCGATGCTTTCTTTCCATTTCAGACGCCGAAAATATTAGTTCGCGAGCAATTTTTTTTCATTTTTTTATTCATAAAGATTCATTGCACACATGTTTACGATTTCGTGAATCTCTCAGTCGGAATGCCGGTATCCAGTTTGTGTACATTTCGACGACTATTCATACTACCGAATCGACAATCATGCGTTGCAATTCATTCACACCCGCACTTCTGCGGAGGAATGGGAGGTGCTTCTGTCACCTAACTGACCAAAGGTAATAAACCTATCACGAAATTTTCGTTTAGACTGATTCGGACTCATCCCATTGCTTGTTAGTGCATCAGTTACCTTATTTGGCTTAACTAGTCATGACAATACATTTTGTAGAAAAAACGTTCTCAGTTCCCACGTTTTATTCAGCAAACCGTGTGTTAGTTTTTTACCTTTCGCCAGTTATATCACAAATGCGTGTGTAGCTACATATGATGACTGTTGTTCAGAATAGTAAGTGGTTTCGGCAGTCGTACAAACGTACACAGACAACATGTTAGCTTTTTCGCTAAGCATGTCACAGACGCATTGATGTACACTGTATTGACAAAAGTCACCGGACACCTGGAAAAGAAACACAACATAGCATTTATTGACATATATTAGTACGGTGTCGGTCCACCTTTGGCCTAAGTCACGTTTTTCTGAGCTCCGTGTTGTGTGCCTATTTAGTGTGTTTTATCGTGTGGTTCGTCATTTTCCTTTCGTGTTCCTTCAAGCTGAAGGTGCCGCCCCGGTGGCGCAGTGGTCTAAGGCGTTGGCCTCTGATCATTCGTCCGTAAGGGGTCCGGGTTCGAATCCCGGTCAGGCATGGATGTTGTGTTTGTCTTACGGCACTGGCTCTCTCCCTTCCCTGGAACCAGTGACCCTAAATTAGGGACGGGCGACTGCTTATAGCCCATTGAGTTGCTCACGGTGGTCGTTAAACCTTCAATCACACACACAAGCTGAAGGTTCGTGCTTTGTTTTGATACATCTCCCAAGTTGGTGAGTAGTTTATTTTTTCTGTTATCATCATTTGAATTGTCGACCTAGCTGGTCGATTTCTCAGGCAGCCCTCGTCATTAACAATGGCGGCGGCTGCTGCTGATAAGAGCGATGTCCACGCCTATATCAGCGAGGCATTTCCTGCCGCCTCCTCCTCCTCCTCGACACGAGACCAATCTCCTCCAATGCTTGTAGGTGACGTCACCCAACCACTAGAAGTGGAAAGTGCCTCCTCAACTACAGCTCAAGCTTCTTGCCCTGCTTCGACAAGTGACGTCAGTGCAGTGCAACTCTCTGTTGCTTTAAGTGAAGACATGGATGTGTCTGACAGCGCTGCTAATTTACCCTCTACTTCCACTCAGTTCAAACAGCAGGTTGCGTTGCAGCCTTCACGCTCGAGTCCTGCTCCTAGGGCATACTCTGCCGCTCTTACTGGAACAAAAGCTCCTTCCAAGTTTGTTGCAGAAGTCTTACCAGACTCGTACGTCATTGTTGATGGCCTTACTGCCACCATAGATATTCCCGAAGATTCCCCAGCGGGAAAACAATTCTATTCTAGAATGGACTTCGGAGTGTGTTTTGATGCGCTCCCAGACACAAAGTTGAAAGAATATAGTATGGCTCTCAAGCAGATACTTCCAGCTGGAGCCAGTATTACTCACATGGCTCGAAAACCTCGAGCTGTGTTGGTGTACTTTGCTCTTAAAGAGCATGCGGATCTTGTCTTGACAGAAGGTTTGTCCCTCAAAGACGTCCATCTTCTACCAGAACCTGTCTCTCAGCGTCCAATCCAGGTTACATTTTATCCGGTTCCACCTGAGGTGTCAGACGTTGCGCTGTGCACTGTACTCAGTAAGTTCGGCCGAGTTGTTGGGCCAGTTACTACTCTTTCAGCCGCGCCGAGAGATCCAGACGATAAATCCATAGGAGGATTTCGCCGAAGTGCAAGAGTGATCTTTCCATCTGATGAACATTTGCTCGCCTGCCCAAAGGTGCTCAACGTTCGTTGTGGACAGCAACGTAGGAGAATTGAAGTGACTACCTTCCTCCACTGCACTTTTTGCCACGGAGAGAATCATTTACGTGTGCATTGCCCACATCTAGCATCACAGGCTCCTGATAATTCTCCTACAACTTCTGGCCCTCTTCTGAGCCGAGCAACACCTTCTTCCACTGCACAGAAAGCTTCAGAATCGAAACTTTCACAAAAGTCGACTGCAGGAGTTGGTCAACGCGTGTCTACGGACCCTTTATCCTTCGACCAGCAACTGGATTTTCCCTCACTTAATTGTTCGCTTCCCATGAGTCGTCATTCTGTACAGGAGTCCCCTTCAGGGGGTTTCTCCACTGCCCTTATCATTGATACTTCTAAATCTGCTGATGACGGATTTTCTGGCCACGAATCTCGAGTTGATGGGAGCTCAACTGAGCCTTCGCTGAAACGTCGTGGTTCTTCTCGAAGACGCCCACCGAAGAAGCCGACTGCCGCATCACCCCGCACCTCTCCACGTACTGGTAGTACCTCTCGAAAGAATTCACCATCAAAGGCTGCTACCTCTTCTGTCCAGGCCGACGAAGAGCCTCCTCTTAAATTTGAGGATCTTGTCGAATACCTTAAGGATGGCTCGGTTCCTACTGGGCCGATTTCATTTGAAGATTTACATCAATACCTGTCACATAAGACAGACCACTCCACAACGCATGCTTTACTCTCAAAGTATGCATCGTTTCTCCCTCTAGTGCATGATCAGATCCAAGTCCTTAATCAATGCATCTCCCACCTTCGCAAGGAACATCCGTGAGCTAAAACCTATTTTAATCGACTCAAATCATTTCCTCCTGTTGTGAAGGCTCTTCAGCAAGCATTAATGGAAAAAAGTCTTCAAGATTGTATCTCTTAATTGCAGGGGATTTGCATCCCCATTTTCTAATGCCTTGGTACATGAAGACCTCACTCCGTTAGGAGCTGATCTTCTCTTACTACAAGAGACGAATTGCCAATCCACTACGATATTCTCACGATGGCGCCAGTGGAACTACACATTTCACCACGCCTACCAACTATCATCCCATAGTGGTCTAGCTATAGGTATCCGCCATACTTTCAACTCCATAATCACCTCTTTTTCGGTTCGAAACTTATGTCGAGACCTATTACAGTGTGCATCATTCACCATAGCTTCCACATCTTATCATATATTTAATATTTATATTCCAAGCTCTTCAACCCACTTGACAATACTTTTTACTCGCCTTCGTCGTGCCTTGTCTCGCATTCCTCCCATAGATCATGTTTTAATCGGAGGGGATTTCAATTGCACTCTGAATCCTACCCTGGACCGATCTCCTTCCACCAGAGAACGCCGTGTTAATTTGGTGAATCTTCTTCAGTCAGTGGTCTCCGACAACTCATTCATTGATGTTCACCGTCACTTCCATCCTTCATCGACTGTACATACTTGGCGCTCGCAATATAATCAAAATCCGTACACAGCTCGCCTTGACAGATACTACGCCTCATCTACTCTGCTTACAGCTGTGACAGAATCTATTATCACTCCTACAGCTTCTTCTGACCATTGTGCCATCGTTCTTATTATTCAAGCAGTTCCAGCACAACCCCGTACAATTCGTCCATGGACTCTTGACGACACTCTTCTTACAGATCCAGACTTCTGTACTTCAGTACGCTCCTTCCTTGAGGACAAACGACCTCAACTTCAATCAGCTCCTTGTGGTCTGACTTTTTGGTTGGACATTAAACAGCAACTCGTTCTCCACGTTCGCAATCTTTCTTTTAAAGCAAAAACGCTTCAAAACATGCGTCTCAACCATGTCCGTTCCATGCTCTCCATCCTAAGCCTAAGGGATCCTCTCTTCTGCCACTATCAAGAAGAACTGCGATCAATCCTCCTTCCTCTGGCTCAACAAGCTCTACGACGTCTCCGGCTACAACATCTATCGCCAGACGCATCCAATTACGATTTCCTTACATCCATGGAAAAAACACGAACGGCATCGAATTCACTTCGGCACCTTCGCCTCGCATCTGGAGAGGTGTCTGATGATCCACTCACTCTATGTTCCCAGGTCTGAAAGTTCTATACAGAGAAGTTCTGTGAATCTCCTCCGCCATCCTCTTCAGCTTTGGCATCACTTCTTTCTAACCTACCACAAGTTCCTCCCCATCTTGCCTCTTCCCTCCTCCTTCCTCCCACGTTCTCTGAACTATCCTCTACGTTTTCTTCTTTAAACTCTAGGGCCGCACCGGGTCCGGACGGCCTCACTTTCCTCTTCTATAAAACCTTTCTACCTCTCCTTCTACCATTTCTCTTTTCTGCACTTTCTGCTGCTTTCAATCACTTCCCTCTACCACGGCGATTCACGGTAGCATATGTTGTACTATTCCCTAAGAAAGGTGATCTCCTTGACCTGGGGAATTGGCGCCCTATCTCCCTCTTAAATCTAGATTATAAACTGTATACTAAACTTCTTTCCCAACGCCTTAACCCCATTCTCACTAACATTCTCTCCCCAAATTAAACTTACACAGTTCCCGGACGTTCACTTTCTCATAACATCCATCTACTAAATGATCTAATCCATCTTGCCCGATCTCGCTCTGAACCCCTCGCCCTTCTCTCTCTTGACCAACAATCCGCTTTTGATAATATCTCACATTCCTATCTATCGGCTACACTCCTTCACTTCGGTTTTCCTCCTTCCTTCGTCTCTCTTCTTTTCTCACTCTATCAAGACGCCGTTCTCCAGGTCAAGCTGCCCACCTTTCTCACAGCGCCTATTCCCTTCCGCCGGTAAGTGCGGCAGGGTTGCCCACTCTCCGGACAACTCTTTGCAATCGCAATTGAACCCTTCCTCCGCTCTGTACACCAATCCTTTAAAGCAGTTCTGCCACCACTCTTTGCCTGCACAAGACATCATGCCACTACCTCTGTTGCATACGCAGATGATGTCACCATCTGCATCCGTCATGACTCACAGTTTCCGTGTCTCCAACGTCTATTCGCAGCTTATGCCTCATGCTCCGGTGCAGCGCTCAACTCATCTAAAAGCACTGGTTTATGGTGCGGCTCATGGGCACATCGTGTAGACACCCCTTGGGGAGCAAGCTGGTCGTCCATCTCACAGCGCTTCCTTGGAGTTCATCTTGGTTCCTTGCAAGCTGCCCCCTCTACACGTGGAATGCTATTCACCCACGCTTGCTCAGGTCAACTGCCTCCTGGAGGAGAGCCCAGTTCTGCTCAACATTCTTCCAGAGAGCTCGCCTCTCTTGAACTTACCTGATTTCCTTGTGCACACACTCTTGGCTTGGTGTCAAGTCTCTACAACTCCGCCTTCATGAAATTACCCGATGTCTTACTTCTCTGATTTGGACCTGCCACCACTGGGTCAGTGTCACAAAGCTTTGCCTCCCTCCGGATCACGGCGGCATCGGACTCCTTGATACACAGGAGTACTACAAGGCCGTCAGAATTACTACTTTTCTCCGTCTCTTCACGTCGCCAGTACCAGATGCCGTTTTAGCTAGGGACGTCATCGCCTCCCCGAGCAACCCTAACTTTTCTTTTCTCTCCTTACTACTCATGGACCACCGACCCCTCACCTTCATTCGACTTCCCCCTGTTTACCGTGAAGCTCTAACTTTCCTTCGTTCCCTCCCTCTCTCTCGTTCTCCACCTGATTCCACAACTGAGCTCCTTGCTGAACCCCTCTTTTATTCTTCGATTATTCACCCCTCTCATCTTCCGTACTTTGCTTATCCTACCTGGCTCCGAGCAGGTGTGGTAACAGTTAAAGATCTCACTAACCCTGACCTTTCTTGGCGACCCTTCGCCAGCCTCCCTCCCTCTCTTCTCCTCTCCTCCTCCTCTCGTGACATCTACGACTCTATTCTTTCATCTATCATTTCTCAATTTCCTCATCTTGCTTCCCACTCAGGTCTTTCCTTTGTTCCTTCTGCTTCTCTCCCATTTCCTCTTTTCTTGCTTACTTCTGGCTCAGCTCATCCCATTTCTTCTCTCTCGGTGTCAGCTCTTTATCGGTTCCTCTCTATGTCCCATTCTTCTCCTCCTCTCCCCATTCCTGATGTTCCCCCTGCTGCCACTGCTACGGTGTGGTCAGCCGCCCTGTCTCCTCTTTCTGCTCCTCTAGAAATTAATACCCATTGGCTTTTCCTCCATCGCCGCCTTCCTGTTCCCTCCGTTCTTTTCCGAATGTCTCTTCTCGATTCCCCTCTTTGCCCTTTCTGTGCTCGGGAGGCTGATGTCTCCCATGTCTATCAACACTGTGTTATATTACTCCCAATGCTGAACTTGGCATTTACTATCGCCCAATATTCCATTACAGCAGATCTTACATTTGATGCATATCGGACTCTTCTGCTACAGAACTATCCCCCAGTCAAGCTCCCATCAGTCTGTGCCTATATTTTTATTTTAGCGAAGCATGTAATCTACGTGTTTCATCAACGCTGCAGATATTTGACTACTCCTCTGACTGTGCATGAAGCTTCTACGGCATTATTATGCCATTTCCGCTACCGTCTGACATCTCGACTTCGGCTAGAGTATTCTGTTGCAGTTACTCAGCGTCGGGAGAGCCAGTTCCTTGCCACCTGGTCACCGGCTGCCTCATGGTTTACCAGCTCGCCAGCGTCATTGTACCTGACGGTCGGCAGATTTGGTATTTGACCTTTTTGAATCAGAAATGCATATGTAAATATCAACAATCTGTTTTCAAGATCTTTGCACAGCTTGGAAATTTACCGCATGGTTTTTTTTTTATAAAGGGCTGTACGTGTTTACACAGCAAATTGTTTTTTGTGACACTCATCTTGTATTTTTTTTTTTCTTACATTGACGTTCAAGTTATTCGTCTTTAGTTTACATTTTGAGTATAAATATTGCAGTTAGTCATTAGCATAGTGCTGTATAAACATAGAAATTGTTTATGCAGTGTAGTTTTTTGTAATTTTGTTCTATTTTGTTTCCCGAACATGTTTGCACTGTGCTGTATAATTGTACATAGTTTTTAAAAATATTGCGGAACAAGTAATCCATCTTATTTGCATCAGGATGTCCAAGTTTAGTTATTTCCTGTTATTAAACATTCCAATGATTTGTCTGATAATCAGTTTTTTAAATTGCATAGTACTGTACATCCTTGTAAATATGTTGTGTTAAAACTCACTGTCATATCGTACCTTCTTTCAAGAGACATGTTGACTAATGATTCTTACTGTATTTATTTTTGCACAAGTTAGTCAATTGCATGGTGTTGTACTCATGAGTAATATATTTTGAAAAACATTTTACCTATTTTGTTCTTTTGTGTGAGGTGATGCTTGGTACTATCATTCTTCTATTACTACATATGGATAGTTAGAATATGTTAAAGCTTTATTCATCGTGTGTTTTCTTATTATACTTACATTTTCTACCTGGTCAACAGAATAGTGTTCCATTTCTGTATATGGTCCGATTTTTATTTGTAACATGTTGACACTGTGCTGTATATCTGTACATTGTTTCTGAATATTGCCGAACAGGTAATATATTATATTTACACCAGGAAGTCCAAGTTTGTTCTTCTCCTGATATTCATCATTTCATTGATTTGTCTTATGATCAGTTTGTCAATTGCTTTGGACTGTACATTCTTGTAACTATGATGTGTTGCAACTTACTGTCTTATTGTACCTTTTTTTTTTTTTTTTTTTTCAAGAGAAATGTTGTCTCCTGAAGCTCACAATATTTTCTTGAACAGGTTTGTTAATCGCACAGCAATGCACTTATGAGCAATAAGGTTTTTGTTAAAATCCTTCCTAAATGCCCAGACATGCTTGTCGCTGATCATTTATCACGAGCTGTAATTTTGCTCCATTTTTCAACTTGTGCACTATGCTGTATATTTTTATATAGGTTTTAGTGGTTTAACGATCTTTGATCGTATTTTATTTGTATTCAGACGTCCTTATTAGTTCGTCTCCTGATTTCTACCTTGAATAAAGATATTTTGAAACCACCTTTGGCCTAAGTCACGTTTTTCTGAGCTCCGTGTTGTGTGCCTATTTAGTGTGTTTTATCTTGTGGTTCGTCATTTTCCTTTCGTGTTCCTTCAAGCTGAAGGTTCGTGCTTTGTTTTGATTCATCTCCCAAGTTGGTGAGTAGTTTATTTTTTCTGTTATCATCATTTGAATTGTCGACCTAGCTGGTCGATTTCTCAGGCAGCCCTCGTCATTAACAATGGCGGCGGCTGCTGCTGATAAGAGCGATGTCCACGCCCATATCAGCGAGGCATTTCCTGCCGCCTCCTTCTCCTCCTCGACACGAGACCAATCTCCTCCAATGCTTGTAGGTGACGTCACCCAACCACTAGAAGTGGAAAGTGCCTCCTCAACTACAGCTCAAGCTTCTTGCCCTGCTTCGACCAGTGACGTCAGTGCAGCGCAACTCTCTATTGCTTTAAGTGAAGACATGGATGTGTCTGACAGCGCTGCTAATTTACCCTCTACTTCAACTCAGTTCAAACAGCCGGTTGCGTTGCAGCCCTCACGCTCGAGTCCTGCTCCTAGGGCATACTCTGCCGCTCTTACTGGAACAAAAGCTCCTTCCAAGTTTGTTGCAGAAGTCTTACCAGACTCGTACGTCATTGTTGATGGCCTTACTGCCACCATAGATATTCCCGAAGATTCCCCAGCGGGAAAACAATTCTATTCTAGAATGGACTTCGGAGTGTGTTTTGATGCGCTCCCAGACACAAAGTTGAAAGAATATAGTATGACTCTCAAGCAGATACTTCCAGCTGGAGCCAGTATTACTCACATGGCTCGAAAACCTCGAGCTGTGTTGGTGTACTTTGCTCTTAAAGAGCATGCGGATCTTGTCTTGACAGAAGGTTTGTCCCTCAAAGACGTCCATCTTCTACCAGAACCTGTCTCTCAGCGTCCAATCCAGGTTACATTTTATCCGGTTCCACCTGAGGTGTCAGACGTTGCGCTGTGCACTGTACTCAGTAAGTTCGGCCGAGTTGTTGGGCCAGTTACTACTCTTTCAGCCGCGCCGAGAGATCCAGACGATAAATCCATAGGAGGATTTCGCCGAAGTGCAAGAGTGATCTTTCCATCTGATGAACATTTGCTCGCCTGCCCAAAGGTGCTCAACGTTCGTTGTGGACAGCAACGTAGGAGAATTGAAGTGACTACCTTCCTCCACTGCACTTTTTGCCACGGAGAGAATCATTTACGTGTGCATTGCCCACATCTCGCATCACAGGCTCCTGATAATTCTCCTACTACTTCTGGCCCTCTTCTGAGCCGAGCAACACCTTCTTCCACTGCACAGAAAGCTTCAGAATCGAAACTTTCACAAACGTCGACTGCAGGAGTTGGTCAACGCGTGTCTACGGACCCTTTATCCTTCGACCAGCAACTGGATTTTCCCTCACTTAATTGCTCGCTTCCCATACGTCGTCATTCTGTAGCGGAGTCCCCTTCAGGGGGTTTCTCCACTGCCCTTATCATTGATACTTCTAAATCTGCTGATGACGGATTTTCTGGCCACGAATCTCGAGTTGATGGGAGCTCAACTGAGCCTTCGCTGAAACGTCGTGGTTCTTCTCGAAGACGCCCACCGAAGAAGCCGACTGCCGCATCACCCCGCACCTCTCCCCGTACTGGTAGTACCTCTCGAAAGAATTCACCATCAAAGGCTGCTACCTCTTCTGTCCAGGCCGACGAAAAGCCTCCTCTTAAATTTGAGGATCTTGTCGAATACCTTAAGGATGGCTCGGTTCCTACTGGGCCGATTTCATTTGAAGATTTACATCAATACCTGTCACATAAGACAGACCACTCCACAACGCATGCTTTACTCTCAAAGTATGCATCGTTTCTCCCTCTAGTGCATGATCAGATCCAAGTCCTTAATCAATGCATCTCCCACCTTCGCAAACAACATCCGTGGGCTAAAACCTATTTTAATCGACTCAAATCATTTCCTCCTGTTGTGAAGGCTCTTCAGCAAGCATTAATGGAAAAAAGTCTTCAAGATTGTATCTCTTAATTGCAGGGGATTTGCATCCCCATTTTCTAATGCCTTGGTACATGAAGACCTCGCTCCGTTAGGAGCTGATCTTCTCTTACTACAAGAGACGAATTGCCAATCCACTACGATATTCTCACGATGGCGCCAGTGGAACTACACATTTCCCCACGCCTACCAACTATCATCCCATAGTGGTCTAGCTATAGGTATCCGCCATACTTTCAACTCCATAATCACCTCTTTTTCGGTTCGAAACTTATGTCGAGACCTATTAGAGTGTGCATCATTCACCATAGCTTCCACATCTTATCATATATTTAATATTCATATTCCAAGCTCTTCAACCCACTTGTCAATACGTTTTACTCGCCTTCGTCGTGCCTTGTCTCGCATTCCTCCCATAGATCATGTTTTAATTGGAGGGGATTTCAATTGCACTCTGAATCCTACCCTGGACCGATCTCCTTCCACCAGAGAACGCCGTGTTAACTTGGTGAATCTTCTTCAGTCAGTGGTCTCCGACAACTCATTCATTGATGTTCACCGTCACTTCCATCCTTCATCGACTGTACATACTTGGCGCTCGAAACATAATCAAAATCCGTACACAGCTCGCCTTGACAGATACTACGCCTCATCTATTCTGCTTACAGCTGTGACAGAATCTATTATCACTCCTACAGCTTCTTCTGACCATTGTGCCATCGTTCTTATTATTCAAGCAGTTCCAGCACAACCCCGTACAATTCGTCCATGGACTCTTGACGACACTCTTCTTACAGATCCAGACTTCTGTACTTCAGTACGCTCCTTCCTTGAGGACAAACGACCTCAACTTCAATCAGCTCCTTGTGGTCTGACTTTTGGTTGGACATTAAACAGCAACTCGTTCTCCACGTTCGCAAACTTTCTTTTAAAGCAAAAACGCTTCAAAACATGCGTCTCAATCATGTCCGTTCCATGCTCTCCATCCTAAGCCTCAGTGATCTTCTCTTCTGCCACTATCAAGAAGAACTGCGATCAATCCTCCTTCCTCTGGCTCAACAAGCTCTACGACGCCTCCGGCTACAACATCTATCGCCAGACGCATCCAATTACGATTTCCTTACATCCATGGAAAAAACACGAACAGCATCGAATTCACTTCGGCACCTTCGCCTCGCATCTGGAGAGGTGTCTGATGATCCACTCACTCTATGTTCCCAGGTCCGAAAGTTCTATACAGAGAAGTTCTGTGAATCTCCTCCACCATCCTCTTCAGCTTTGGCATCACTTCTTTCTAACCTACCACAAGTTCCTCCCCATCTCGCCTCTTCCCTCCTCCTTCCTCCCACGTTCTCTGAACTATCCTCTACGTGTTCTTCTTTAAACTCTAGGGCCGCACCGGGTCCGGACGGCCTCACTTTCCTCTTCTATAAAACCTTTCTACCTCTCCTTCTACCATTTCTCTTTTCTGCACTTTCTGCTGCTTTCAATCACTCCCCTCTACCAAGGCGATTCACAGTAGCATATGTTGTACTATTCCCTAAGAAAGGTGATCTCCTTGACCTGGGGAATTGGCGCCCTATCTCCCTCTTAAATCTAGATTATAAACTTTATACTAAACTTCTTTCCCAACGCCTTAACCCCATTCTCACTCACATTCTCTCCCCAAATTAAACTTACACAGTTCCCGGCCGTTCACTTTCTCATAACATCCATCTACTAAATGATCTAATCCATCTTGCCCGATCTCGCTCTGAACCCCTCGCCCTTCTCTCTCTTGACCAACAATCCGCTTTTGATAATATCTTACATTCCTATCTATCGGCTACACTCCTTCATTTCGGTTTTCCTCCTTCCTTCGTCTCTCTTCTTTTCTCACTCTATCAAGACGCCGTTCTCCAGGTCAAGCTGCCCACCTTTCTCACAGCGCCTATTCCCTTCCGCCGGGGAGTGCGGCAGGGTTGCCCACTCTCCGGACAACTCTTTGCAATCGCAATTGAACCCTTCCTCCGCTCTGTACACCAATCCTTTAAAGCAGTTCTGCCACCACTCTCTGCCTGCACAAGACATCATGCCACTACCTCTGTTGCATACGCAGATGATGTCACCATCTGCATCCGTCATGACTCACAGTTTCCGTGTCTCCAACGTCTATTCGCAGCTTATGCCTCATGCTCCGGTGCAGCGCTCAACTCATCTAAAAGCACTGGTTTATGGTGCGGCTCATGGGCACATCGTGTAGACACCCCTTGGGGAGCAAGCTGGTCGTCCATCTCACAGCGCTTCCTTGGAGTTCATCTTGGTTCCTTGCAAGCTGCCCCCCTCTACACGTGGAATGCTATTCACCCACGCTTGCTCAGGTCAACTGCCTCCTGGAGGAGAGCCCAGTTCTGCTCATCATTCTTCCACAGAGCTCGCCTCTCTCGAACTTACCTGATTTCCTTGTGCACACACTCTTGGCTTGGTGTCAAGTCTCTACAACTCCGCCTTCATGAAATTACCCGATGTCTTACTTCTCTGATATGGACCTGCCACCACTGGGTCAGTGTCACAAAGCTTTGCCTCCCTCCGGATCACGGCGGCATCGGACTCCTTGATACACAGGAGTACTACAAGGCCGTCAGAATTACTACTTTTCTCCGTCTCTTCACGTCGCCAGTACCAGATGCCGTTTTAGCTAGGGACGTCATCGCCTCCCCGAGCAACCCTAACTTTTCTTTTCTCTCCTTACTACTCATGGACCACCGACCCCTCACCCTCATTCGACTTCCCCCTGTTTACCGTGAAGCTCTAACTTTCTTTCGTTCCCTCCCTCTCTCTCGTTCTGCACCTGATTCCACAACTGAGCTCCTTGCTGAACCCCTCTTTTATTCTTCGATTATTCACCCCTCTCATCTTCCGTACTTTGCCTATCCTACCTGGCTCCTAGCAGGTGTGGTAACAGTTAAAGATCTCACTAACCCTGACCTTTCTTGGCGACCCTTCGCCAGCCTCCCTCCCTCTCTTCTCCTCTCCTCCTCCTCTCGTAACATCTACGACTCTATTCTTTCATCTATCATTTCTCAATTTCCTCATCTTGCTTCCCACTCAGGTCTTTCCTTTGTTCCTTCTGCTTCTCTCCCATTTCCTCTTTTCTTGCTTACTTCTGGCTCAGCTCATCCCATTTCTTCTCTCTCGGTGTCAGCTCTTTATCGGTTCCTCTCTATGTCCCATTCTTCTCCTCCTCTCCCCATTCCTGATGTTCCCCCTGCTGCCACTGCTACGGTGTGGTCAGCCGCCCTGTCTCCTCTTTCTGCTCCTCTAGAAATTAATACCCATTGGCTTTTCCTCCATCGCCGCCTTCCTGTTCCCTCCGTTCTTTTCCGAATGTCTCTTCTCGATTCCCCTCTTTGCCCTTTCTGTGCTCGGGAGGCTGATGTCTCCCATGTCTATCAACACTGTGTTATATTACTCCCAATGCTGAACTTGGCATTTACTATCGCCCAATGTTCCATTACAGCAGATCTTACATTTGATGCATATCGGACTCTTCTGCTACAGAACTATCCCCCAGTCAAGCTCCCATCAGTCTGTGCCTATATTTTTATTTTAGCGAAGCATGTAATCTACGTGTTTCATCAACGCTGCAGATATTTGACTACTCCTCTGACTGTGCATGAAGCTTCTACGGCATTATTATGCCATTTCCGCTACCGTCTGACATCTCGACTTCGGCTAGAGTATTCTGTTGCAGTTACTCAGCGTCGGGAGAGCCAGTTCCTTGCCACCTGGTCACCGGCTGCCTCATGGTTTACCAGCTCGCCAGCGTTATTGTACCTGACGGTCGGCAGATTTGGTATTTGACCTTTTTGAATCAGAAATGCATATGTAAATATCAACAATCTGTTTTCAAGATCTTTGCACAGCTTGGAAATTTACCGCATGGTTTTTTTTTTATAAAGGGCTGTACGTGTTTACACAGCAAATTGTTTTTTGTGACACTCATCTTGTATTTTTTTTTCTTACATTGACGTTCAAGTTATTCGTCTTTAGTTTACATTTTGAGTATAAATATTGCAGTTAGTCATTAGCATAGTGCTGTATAAACATAGAAATTGTTTATGCAGTGTAGTTTTTTGTAATTTTGTTCTATTTTGTTTCCCGAACATGTTTGCACTGTGCTGTATAATTGTACATAGTTTTTAAAAATATTGCGGAACAAGTAATCCATCTTATTTGCATCAGGATGTCCAAGTTTAGTTATTTCCTGTTATTAAACATTCCAATGATTTGTCTGATAATCAGTTTTTTAAATTGCATAGTACTGTACATCCTTGTAAATATGTTGTGTTAAAACTCACTGTCATATCGTACCTTCTTCCAAGAGACATGTTGACTAATGATTCTTACTGTATTTATTTTTGTACAAGTTAGTCAATTGCATGGTGTTGTACTCATGAGTAATATATTTTGAAAAACATTTTACCTATTTTGTTCTTTTGTGTGAGGTGATGCTTGTGTTTTGGTGAAAAAAATATTTGAATTTATTTTGAGCATATTGAATTGATTGTTATTTATTAAAAGGATTACTATATTTATGCTGGTATTAAAATTCATATGGAAATTATAGAAAATTTAAATTTGGGAGATGGGTGGATGCATTTCGAAACAAAACTGAAATTTTGAATAAGGCCATGAAACAAAATAGAAAAATAAAATAAAATGCACCACTGAATTTGGTATCTCCCAAAAGTTACTATTGTATTGTTTGCGTTGTTTGCATTTGATGAGTAGATACACCTGAAAGTGTAAGAAAAGGTAACTATTGTTTGCATGTGTACCAAATTTGTAAACAATAAAATTTAATGGTATACAATGTACACGTGTAAATAACCTTTTGGAAGTGGCGATGATCAAATTAGCTAGTTAGGACAAAAACATTGATTTTACGGCTATAACCTCAGATTACATTCCCACCTCAGTCATTGCTGAGGGGGATGCACTTGAACCATGTGATGAAAATTTAAACTGAAAATACCTAAAACTTCACTGCACTAAGGTTTAGGTTTTTGAAAGGCCACTTGGCCTATATTTATTTTAAAAACTTAACAAGTTAAATTTTTTTAGGTCACAGATTTTATGCCTGGCCACAGGGCCCAATAAAAATAAACGGGTGACAGGTTAGTTTCTTTCCAAGAAAAATTAGCACCAGGGACACTACTGATAAAAATAATAAACACAAGAATTTCATTGTACTTCAACAGCACCAACACTTGATTTAACATGGTGTACAACTTAAGTATTTGAAGTGAAAATATCTCACACTCTCTCTCAAAAAAAAAATATTATATGCATATGTGTACACTATATTGTTCTAATTAAATCGCTCGAACCAACCCTCTCAGACCAGACTTCCGAATCCACTTTTAATTTTAAACTACTATAACAACTGCCAAAATTCTACGTATAATGAAAGTTAATTTAATAAAAGATTCTACCCTTCCAGGAAAATTTGTCTTAAAATCAGCATAACCCTGTCTTAAATCAACATTTGTCTTACAATCAACATTTCTAGCATTACCGGATACTCAACCCATTCTATACACCATACCAAAACCTAATGCACTAGATACCTTATTCAAATTACACAAAGTTATCATTAAATTGCTACACCGACAAGAGAATCTTACTTACACCATCATCATGCAAATCCAACATTTCAAAATTCCATACTATAAGTTTTCCAGTCAACTGGCACCCATGTAATAATCAACTCGGGCATAAAGCCAAACAATCATCTCAACCAATGAGTCCCACATCTCAAGAAAAACACTATTTTTCGGGGAGAACAACAAAGTTTGAGTCTGAAGGCGGGAATGGGTCGTGAATCCATTCCCAGCTTATACAGTGTAGTGGAGCAAAGTGCGACCTAACTCTTTTCTGTTCCTTCACTCTGATTTGGGGACAACCTATATCACTCCCCTCATAGGTACCACCTCCTATGGACCGAACAAGCTTACTTGGGCAGAAAACAAATCCCCCAATTAGTTTCGTGCACCCTTTCAGACCCCGCGGCATTGTCTACATAGGGTAAAGTATCCCACAAGAGTTCTCTTGTCCCCAAAATATCTCTTCGTCCATTTTCCAGAAAATTCAACACATCACCCTTTTTCCCAGAAAATTACTTCTTATCCTATTTTCCCCAGGAACACACTTCATATCCTTATTTTCCCAGGAACACACTCATTTCCCATAAAATCACTTATCTTTATTTCCCAGGAACACACTGTACATATTCATTTCCCAGAAAGCTCAATAACACCATACTTGACACACTATACCAAACCTTACTTTATTTCCTGAAAAATCTATACATCACCATACTTCCTAGATCACTCTTTTCCTGAAAAAAAAATCATCACTTCTTGAAGAAACACAACAGCTATTCGGGTTATTTTTTTAGTCACACTATACATATGCTCATATCTGCCTGTATGCCCAATTCTTATATTCTTTTCCCCATAAAAACTTGTTTTTCTAATCTACGGGCTGAAACTAGAAATTACCCCTCACTAATACAAAAATTAAATTTTAAAGAGTAATTTAGCACCTAAATTTACCAAAACACTAAACCAAAATAATTACCAGCCTACAAGAAAAATTCCCAACTACATGGCACCTACGCTAAGTTCATAAATACAAATTCTACTTCACAAATACAAAAATCACCGAGCACAAAAAGAGTTAAATTTCACCTAAGAGAAATACTGGTCTGGAGAGGTGTTCGTTCCGAAATAACTTAATATTCTTATTATATCATCTATCCCTACATGACCCAGAAAATTATTCACTTCCACTACTTTGTTTCGTTTTGTTTTTCAATTACCTATCCACAGAAGATGACATGAAATTTATTTAAACAGCCTAAGATATTAAAACCAACTCGTTTTATAATTTTAAAGAAACCACAACATAATACAAAAAAGAAAATGCCGAGAGAAATTTACCTTTAGGACTGGGGCAGCAACACTTCCTGACAAGCACACTAACCGTCGATAATAATAATAAAAAAAGGGTTTCACAGCCTAATAATAGATAAAATAAATAAATAAAAAAAAACTCTCCCTGAGAGAACACCACTGTCCCGGTTGATTTTCACTTCACCTCCAAGGTTGTTTTTATTTATTTTTTTTTTTTTTTTTCACCAACATGAAATTTTGTTTTCCTGGTTGTGATTAAGACAAGCGAATTTTGCGCACGAATTCCCCTGCCTTTCAACCAGGAATTTTCTTCTAACGTATGTCATGGGAGAAAATTTTTGTATTAATTAATCTCCGATAAACCAACAGAAAGATTGATCAGGTCTCTCTGAAATTCACCAGAGGTTAAAATTTTCGCCATGACACTTGGTACTATCATTTTTCTATTACTACATATGGATAGTGAGAATATGTTAAAGTTTATTCATCGTGTGTTTTCTTATTATACTTACATTTTCTATCTGGTCAACAGAATAGTGTTACATTTCTGTATATGGTCCGATTTTGATTTGTAACATGTTGACACTGTGCTGTATATCTGTACATTGTTTCTTAATGTTGCCGAACAGGTAATATATTATATTTACACCAGGAAGTCCAAGTTTGTTCTTCTCCTGATATTCATCATTTCATTGATTTGTCTTATGATCAGTTTGTCAATTGCTTTGTACTGTACATTCTTGTAACTATGATGTGTTACACCTTACTGTCTTATTTTTTTTTCAAGAGAAATGTTGTCTTCTGAAGCTCTCAATATTTTCTTGAACAAGTTTGTTAATCGCACAGCAATGCACTTATGAGCAATAAGTTTTTTTGTTAAAATCCTTCCTAAATGCCCAGACATGCTTGTCGCTGTTCATTTATCACGAGCTGTAATTTTGCTCCATTTTTCAACTTGTGCACTATGCTGTATATTTTTATATAGGTTTTAGTGGTTTAACGATCTTTGATCGTATTTTATTTGTATTAAGACGTCCTTATTAGTTCGTCTCCTGATTTCTACCTTGAATAAAGATATTTTGAAACCACCTTTAGCCTTAATGCACTGACCATTCGAGACATGTTTTCAACAAGGGTTTGGAACACAGCGATAGGTATGCGCTTCCATTCAGTACATAGTGCTGCTGCTAACTGTTCCTCAGTAGTAGGCATTGGTTCCAAACTTCTTATAAAGCGATCTAATTCATCCCATAGGTGCTCTATGGGATTAGGATCAGGGCTCTGTGCTGGCCAGTCCACACCCGATACGGAATAATCGCAAACTACGCTGAAACAGCCCTTGCTTTATGGCTCGGTTCATTATCCTGCTGGTGCCAACAAGGCTCGGTTCCATAGTATTGCCACAAAGTTGGTAGGGCATGATCGTCCAGAAAATGGTAGAGGTGCTGGTTAACAGGTTTGTCCACGATCACCAATGGGCCGGGACCATACTACGAAAAACACCCCCACATGAGTGCACTGCCAGCTCCAAACTTGACAGTAGGAACAGTACACTGTGGTAAATAGCGTTCTCCCGGCTGCCGCCATACAGACACACGGCCATCAGACTGATGGATAATGTATCTGGATTCATCAGTCCATAGGATTCGTTTCCATTGATCTACGGTCCACGATAAATGTTCTTTACAGCATGCTAAAGGACGAGTAGCATTCCGTGTGGAGATGAAAGGCTTATGAGCTACCACAGGACCACGGTAGCCCACGGAATGTAGTTCTCTGCGAATGGTAAGTGTACATACCGTGGTTCCAGAATTTTGATTGACCTGTACACTGAGGTCTTGGTCTTGCGCAGTAGTCCGTCGATTAGCTGTAACGATTCTCCTGAGGCTTTGACGTCCCTTGTCACTGATTTTCTTTGGTCTGTCGGTACGTTTTGCTGCTTCAGGCAAGCCATGTGTCATCTATTTATTTAGAACATCCAAAACAGTTGACTTGGGTTTGTTTAAACGCCTCTCGCTTTCTTTTATGGAAAACAATCTAATATAACCCACAACGATCTTTCCTTTCCCAAAGTCAGTTCTCTCCAGCCGCGACATTTCCTTTCTCAAAGTCATTTCTCTCACACTCAACCTCACAGTGCGATATGATCGCGGTCAACTGCAGGCTTGTTTTTATACCGTTTGCAGCTGTACCGCGCATCTTAAAAACACAGCGGGTCCGTTCATGTACTTTTGAAAGGGTTGCCGGTGACTTTTGTCAATATATTGTATCTTTAGCGAATATACACTGCTGGACACCCAAAATGCAACACCAAGAAGGACACGAGAAACAAAGCCAGATTTACTGGACACATAACAACAGATAAAAAGATGAAACGATTGAGCTTACAGGTCCGTGCGACTTGCGGAACACGTAGACATCAATAGTTCGTGTGGCCCCCATGGCCGGCAATGACGGCCACTACAAGCCACGGCATCCAACGAAAGAGGCTTTGGATGTGGGCATGGAGTATGTCGGTCCAGGCTGCTTCCACACGTTTCCACAGTTTATCAGGCGTAGCCGCGGGTGGTGCTTGCCGGGTCACTCGGTTGCCGATCAGCGACTACACGTGTTCGATGGGCGACATACCGAAAGAACAGGCGGCCCTCGGGAGCAGTGACACCTGGTGGTCCGTGAAGAATTGTTGCACGATGCGTGCCATGTGCGGGCGCGCATTGTCTTGTTGAAACGTGGCCGCTGGCAGGTCGTGCAGGTAAGGGAGGACTACAGGCCCTAAAACGTCGGAGATGTAGCGGTGGCTATTGAGTGTACCGGCGATGCGTATCAGAGGGGTGCGTGTGTCATAATCAATTGCACCCCAAACCATAACGCTAGGCGACAGACCGCGGATCCGACCATTTTGGTGTTGCAGCCAGAAGCGGGATTCGTCGGAGAAGACAATGTCGTGCCATTCCGTAGTCCAGGTGTGGCGTTCAACGGCCCACTGCCGCCGCGCTCGCAAGTGGTGTAACGTCAATGGTAATCGAAGCAATGGACGCTATGCGACAAGTCCACATACAGGTTGTTGCGCAACACTCGCTAATTCCTGCGCTAACGTTCGTGATCCGACGGTGCGAACCGTCAATGCCCGGCACACAACATGCCGGTCCTCTCGTTCGGTGGTCTGCCGCGGCTGCAGCAATCACTCACGTTGGTCCGTCCGTCCCACATGCACCCGCCCAATTCATATGCGCCTCACTGTGGCTGGATGTCGTCCCACACGGGCGCTGATGTCTCGGAACGTTAAACCGCTGTCGCGATAAGCCACTATACGTCCTCTGTCGAACTCCGAAACGAGCTAGAATAACTGCCGTATTCTGCGACGAAGTATCAGAAAGCTTCCCACGCTCAGGTCCGGCAGCACAACACACTTCCACTACTTACACCCCGCCTTCTGTGCATCCTTCTTATATTGCTTCTCGGTGGGGTGCCGGGCGCACATGATTTGAATATGCCCTGTAGTGCTAATCGTTTACATGTCCTCTCGCGGGCGACGCATGCTGCGAATTTCAGGCCAATCGGATGCTTCCTTCTTGGTGTTGCATTTTAGGTGGCCAGCAGTGTCTGAGTAAAAACACAGCAAAAAACGGTGTGAAATAATTTTTCGCCGTTTGAAACGGAAAACAAGCATCGACAATTAGAATGAAAATCATTTCATTGTGAAAAAAATGCGTAAAACAAGTGCCTTCGGATTAATCAGTTACCACAGAGTTGATTTATATTTTTGCTCGATGAAGAATTTATAGGTATTCCGTTAGGTCATTGATTGATCATTTCGATAAAATGGTCTTTGGGTGAAATGACTTTTTCAATGAAAATACCCTTCGGTAAAATAAACTTTTCTATGAGACGACCTTTCGATAAAATGAACCTTTCTGAGAAATGGTCCTTTGGTGAAGTGAACCTTTCTGCAAAGTTTATACCTTTTGAAAGACAGTCCATTTTTTTCACGTGACTTGTACATTTAATTTGTTGCAGATTTCGCGAGACGGTATATTTAACACGTTGGTAATTTGTTCCACAGTTTTCTAGGCTCGTATGCGTGTGACGTTATATGCACTTTGTTCCGCATTGCACGTATGCATTTCGCTAACATTACGTCAAATTATTAAGCGCAAAATCGTTACTCATTCTTCACTAACGTTCTTTTCTTTAAGTAGCTCAAGCTTAGTTTCTTCCATGTGTGTGTGTGTGTGTGTAACGATGTTGTTCATTTGGTAAAATGCAGTAATTTTATAAATCCAAAAGCGGAGTTTATTGACACGAGAATACAAATCTTTTGAAATTAAGTCATTGTTTTTCACAACCCTCGAAAATGTTTTGAATTACTGAGTATTTCACTGCATATACTATTGTTTGCTTTTTAATGAAATCGCTATATTCCCACTGAAGCAAAATTTCTGAGGCACTAATTCGATTTCAAAAGTGCCTGGCTTCATTTTTTCTAAATTTTATGTATGTTAATGAAGAACAAAAAGATCTAATCTAACTAGTTTTGAAATTTCCACATTTGAAAGGGTAAATCAATATTCCTTCTACATGATAGGCAATAGATTTCACTTTCAGTGATTAGTTCACCAGCAAATAAATATTACATAGCAAATCTTATTTTATTAGTTTAGCACTGAAGTATGGTTTGTTCAGAGTCACACCTCAGTCCAATCGGCGTGAATCTATAATCAAAATGAAGCTGAACAATGAATGTGGATTTTCAGGAACAGTTTTTAAAAGCTAAGAGCTTATGAACCTATTTAGCATTTTGTACATAAATTTTTGCTTTCTTTTTTCCTGTTTTCTTTTATGATTTAAAGACTAGTGAACATTTAAATTTTGAAATTCTCCTCCACTAATTTGTAGTTCCAGGTGACTAGAATCTTTATGTAAAGTTCGAGCCTTTAAAACTTGAAGCAGCTCTCGAACCAATGTAGGTGTTTTATGTGAGGCTGGAGGTCTGCACAAGCGTGGCCGGACTTTTTTCTTCGTCAGTTAAGTGAAAAATTCTCATCTTCGGCTTGTACTGGAAAGTTTACCATTTTGCTCCTGGATTAAAGAAACATTTTTAACTGAAAAACAAATACTGACTTATTAAATAATAAAACGACAAAGTTTACAAAGTGAAACTAAAGACCCCATCTGCCATTGATTAAATACAGCTCAAACCGACAAGCTGGAGCAAGATGAGTGTTGGAAATAGGGAGGTTTATTTCTTCAAAAGTTGAAATCAAATTCCGTTTCTACTTCATTGTTGGCTTTAGCAAATAAAGCACATGACTTTTTTTTACTTTTCAGAGAAATGATTACATGAACCGAATTTTCAGCGTGACGAATTCCAAAATGAGTTTTTAAGTGATTTGTTTTTACTACAGAGATAAGGAAGCTCAAACAATTTGCTTACACATTTACACTTATGACAGAAGTATGTTGTCAGGTCCAGACTTCAGGTGCGAGAGAAATTTCTACGAGAAATGGCAAGTCTCTCTGCATTACATTCCCTTTACTACTAAGGTACTCGTAGTTCAGTTCAGTAGAGTAGCTCTGTTTTTCTAGAGCAGGAGGTCTTGCACCTTTTCTGAATCGCATACCAAATGACAAAAAGCAGAAGGATTCACGGCCCACATGAAAAAGAAGGGCGATTATGTCAAAGAGGTTTGGAATCTTAAAACTTAAATTTCGGATAAAAAAATTACAGGTAGGTTCAATTGTAATTGAGCCGTCAGTTTGGAACCTAGGACTACGACTTGCAGATCGAATGAGTTAAAATGAGCTAGTCGAGTATGGTTTCAAAGTGTTTAATAATTTGTCATAGCCAACACAGGTTTGTGATATGAAAATTTGTTCACATAATTTTTACAAATAATGCTGGATACATTGCAAAAACAAAGCATATCGATACACGAATTGCCCAACTTGGTGCTCTGTTTTTGGGCTTCTTACATTCCTCATCACTTGCTCTTCCCTCTTGTTTTGATTTTCTCCACTTTTGCGTGCGTTCATTCTGTGAATTTCGCGGCATTGTCGAAAATGATAACCCGCTCACACGAAAACAATTTTTTTAAATGTTAGTTTAAACCAATGCGATATGTTCTTTATATATTTGAATAGATCTCGTCGAGAGTTTTAAAACGATACTACGCGTAGTCGTTTTGCACTCAAGGTTGTCCAGATAAACCGGGATATTGTCAAAAGTGTTCACTGGTTCACATGAAAACAATTTTTAAAATGATCAGTTCAAACCACTGCGAAATGTTCTTCGCATATTTGAATAGATCTCGCCGAGAGCTTAAAAACGATAACACGCACAGTCGTGTTTCCCTCACAGTTGCCGAGATAGACTGAGTCTAACGCTGCGGCACCCCTAGAAATATTGCATCATTTCCCTCGCGCACAGAGAGCGAGGAGAGCGTCGCACGCACGATGTATTGCGCAGTACGCGAATTGGACTCCATGCTGCTTTTTTTAATATGCTAACACGATTATTGAGCGGAACGTATTTTTGACGCTATAGTGATTTCAATTATGACCTATTTTTGTCCCAGGTGGTCGGCCGTAAGTCGTCCCATACTATCCGCGGAGTAAGACGGAGTCCAATGTAAAAAGGATGCAGTTAACATGATATCTATATTATAAGGTTAGAAAGAAAGTAATTTCTGGAAATGCACGGCAAGAGAAAAGTGCTAATTACCGTATATACAAGCACAAATCAGTTCAAAATGTAGTCGCCATCGTTTGTCACGACCTGTTCCCTTCGTCTGGGAAGCTGTTGGATACTCTCCTTGTAGAATTATGGCAGATTGGACCCAAAGAAGTTAGTAAGTACGCGTTCGACATCGTCTCGGTTGGTGAACAGCTGTCTGTCCAGAAAATGCTGCAACGACCGAAAAACGTGGCAGTCACTTGGGACAATGTTCCGGGAACAGGCTGTGTGCAGCAACAGCTCCAAGCCCATGTCCCTGATCTCGTGACAAGTCACCTGTGCTGTGTGAGGTTCCGCTCCATCCTGCTGTAGGAGGACGCCCTTGCGGTTCAGTAGTGCTGGTCGTTTCTAAGTGAGCGATGCGAGCAGATCGTCCAGCTGACGGCAGGACACATCGGCGTGATGTTGATGTTGTCCGGCAGCAGCTCGAAAAACACGACACCCCGTATGTACGACCAAACAGACAGCAGGACCTTACATGTGTGTAAGCCAGCTTTGGGCTTCCGCATTGGTTTCTTTTTGGACCCAACCAGTGTTTCCAGGCACTGATATTGTCACACAGGACCCATTTCTCTTCGCCTTTCAAAGTGCGGACCAAGAACCATCCACCATGGACACGTGCAAGCAGGGAAACGCATGAACTCGTGCGATTTGCTTTCAGCTTAACTGTGAGTTGATGGGATTCCTAAACTCCCCTCTTGTGCACCTTCCCAAATTGACGCGGGTCCGTGACAATGCTAACGTCGGTTGGCACCAGCTGTTCGGCCATCTCCCACCGGGTCACAGGTGGTTCAGTCTCCAGTAAGGTCTTCAGCATATCCATATCCACTGTTAGGAGGGGTCTTTCGGCTTTAGGATGGTCTTACAGGTCAAAGTTTCCCTGTCAAAACCGTTCGAACCAACGACAGCACATACGATGTGATATGGCTTTGGAGTACACAATGTTCCTTACAGCACTTGCGGGGGTGCTACCACGACGAAACTCATATAGCATGCAGTGGTGGATGTGCTCCTTGACCACTTCCATGTTGGCTGGCGCTTACGCTCTTTGCATTCTGACAGCAAACTGCCACTGACTTAAGCCACTCACCTGTTGATCTCATACCGGTGTGCTGAGCAATTTCAGTGGCCAATGTGTGCTGTGGCCGGGGCTTAGACCTCGGGTATCTCGTCATCCGACATTACATTCTTTCCAACCCAATTCAAAACAGGCCGAAAAACGTACCCGATGTGCCTACATTTTTAGTATTTTTTTTAAATTCCAGTTACATAATTTATCGCAGTTCATTGCAGATTTGGGAATTTAAAGTCCATGTATCCAAGATAATTGGATATTCATTTTTCCATTTTGGAAATGCATTTCTTTTACATTTTGGAATTTCTTTGTGGACAACATCTCGTAGACCGTAAAGCAGTACTCCGTGGGCCACCGTTTAAAACCTCTGCGGTACAGGAAGCCTTGCATTATTTGGAGTAAATTGTGGAGTACGCGTGGTGATAGCCTGAACCGGGTCAGGCCGGTATGGGCCGGACTTCCCAAATCAAGGCCGGTGTACATATCTATGTGTTGATTTTACACTGCTGGTCACCCATAATGCAACACCAAGAAGGGCACGAGATAGCAAAGCCAGATTTACTGGACACATAACAACAGATACAAAGATGAAACGATTCAGCTTACAGGACCGTGCGACTTGCGGAGCACGCAGACATCAATAGTTCGTATGACCCCCATGGTTGGCAATAAGGGCCGCTACACGCCGCGACATCGGACGAAAGAGGCTTTGGATGTGGACTTGGGGTATGTCGGTCCAGGCTGCTTCCACACGTTGCCACAGTTCATCAGGCGTAGCTGCGGTTGGTGCTTGCCGCCCACACGATTGCCGATCAGCGACCAGACGTATTCGATGGGCGACATATCGGGAGATCAGGCGGGCCACGGCAGTAGTGACACCTGTTGGTCCGTGAAGAATTGTTGCACGATACGTGCCACGTGTGGGCGCGCATTGTCCTTTTGAAACATGGCCGCTGGCAGGTCCTGCAGGTAAGGGAGGACTACAGGCTCCAAAACGTCGGAGATGTAGCAGTGGCTGTTGAGTGTACAGGTGATGCGTACCAGAGGGGTGCGGGTGTCATATCCAATTGCGCCCCAACCATAACGCCAGGCGACGGACTGGTATGGCGATGCATAACGTCATACAGTCTCTCACCGCGGTGCCGCCACACGCGGATTTGACGATCGTGGTGTTGCAGGCAGAAGCGGGGTTCGTCGGAGAAGACAATGTCATGTCATTCGGTAGTCCAGGTGCGGCGTTCAACGGCCCACTGCCGCCGCACTTGCCGGTGGTGCAACGTACATGGTAATCGGACAATGGGCGCCGTGCGACAAGTCCCCGATCTGCAGACGACGTCGAACTGTACGTGCTGACACAGGTTGTTGCGCAGCACACTCTAATTCCTGCGCTAACGTTCGTGATGTAGCGGTGCGGGCCGTCAATGCCCGCTGGACAACATGCCGGTCCTCTCGTTCGGTGATGGGCCGCGGCTGCCGCAATCGCTCACGTCTATCCGTCCGTCCCTCCTGAACCCACCGAATCCATACTCGCCTCACTGTGGCTGGATGTTGTCCCACACGGGCGCCGATGTCTTGGTGCGATAAACCGCTGTCGCGATAAGCCACTTTTCGTCCTCTGTCGAACTCCGAAACGTGTTGGAATGACTGCCGTATTCTGCGACGAGGCATCAGGAAGCTTCCCACGCACGTGTCCGGCAGCACAACACACTTCCACTACTTACAGCCCGCCTTCTGTGCACTCTTCTTATAGTGCTTCTCGGTGGCGTGCCTGGCGCACATGATTTGCATATGCCCTGCAATGCTAATCGTTTGCAAATCCTTTCGCGGGCGACGCATGCTGCTAATTTCAGGCCAATCGGATACTTCCTTTTTGGTGTTGCATTTTGGGTGGCCAGCAGTGTAGATTAATTCGGCCTGGGAAACTGTTAGACTGTATACACTTAGTGATTACTTATTAGCATCGCTTTGATATTATGTCTGTGTATTATTAACCGTCAACATAATATTTTAAATAACAGTTCCGCAAAAACAAATACACTGACATGCTGATTTTTACATCACCAATTCAGTGCACTCAAATATGGCATCCTTAATATACTAAGTTGCAAGAAAGTGGCGTGTGGCGTGCCTTCCCGGCAGGACGCAAATGAGATAAAGGCAGATAACAGTGATAGCACATGCCCGCGGGATTGCTACTGATTTTCGAGCTCGTCTTTCATCTATCCTGGATTTCTAGTTCGTTATTTTGTATGTGTGTCATCCGTTAAGCTTTCGTCTCCCTTTCTGTGTGCCTACCAAGCCGGTAAGTGCATAATGTATTTAGTAATCATCATTTTACTGTCTTGGCCAAGTCAGCCAAGGCAGGCAATTCTTATCGCCATTGCAAATGGCGGCTTCCGGAGAGAGTGAAGTCCCCGCCGTCGCTTCCGGAACTGATACGCTCCTTTGCACAGATCCCATTGGATCATCCACCACTGATGGGCAGCTCTCGCTAGGCCCTTTCTCTCCTCAACGTTCTTCTGCTGCCCTCCCAGCTGATATTGCTACTTCTTCCGGAGCACCAAACGGCGATTTGCTTTCCTCTCCGAAATCAGCAGATGGCGCAATAGATATCTGATAAAATAGATATCCCCGTTGCCGATCCACCTTCATCGCAGCGTACTACTACCCTCACTTATGCTGACGTCACCTAGGCTAAGCCTCGACCTTCTCCTAAACCTTCTTCTTCTTCTACATTCCCATTTCGGATGACGCGTGATGCTCACTCCATTGATGTGGATCTACCGGTGGCTTCTCCTCATGGTCACGACTTCGTTAGTACTGTGGAGTGCGGAGCGTCTTTCCAAGCCTACATAATACTAAACTCACTGCACACAGTGCCGCCCTTCGCAAGGCTATTTCCTCACGTGAGCAGAAAGCCTGGCAAAGTAATTGCACATTTCACCACTGCTGAATACACTCTCAAGGTTCTGACTAGTGGAATTTCCATTGGAGACCGTCACCTTCAGGCAGATCCTATTTCCCAGATGCCAGTCCTCATTAGCTTTTCACCTGTACCACCAGAGGTGGCAAATGATCTACTGATTGCTGCTCTGAGTCGCTACGGTCGAATTGTTGGCCCAGTCCCTACGTATTCCTTATTTCCTGATGTGCTTGAGACCGGTACCTGATGGGATTTCGTTATAATATTCGAATGGTATTTCCATCGGATGAACATATGCTTCGTGTTCCACCTATACTTCGTGTTCGTTGTAGCACGCATCTCCTACAAATAACCATCACTGTGGGCTCCATCTGCCCGATTTGCAAGGGTACAGGACACCCTCACGCTTTGTCCTCATAATGCGTTGTCAGCCCCCAAGTCGACAGGACAACCTCCTTATCCTTTACCTTCTCCTAGAGCATCTGCTTCCTGTGCCTCCTATCAGCAGAAGTCAACTTATGAAGAAATTGGTACTAAAGCCGTTAGTCGACCGATGTCTTCGGCTCAGCCTACGTCTTCTTGTTAAACTTTTACGCTTCCAGCGCAACAACAGTCTGGTGCTCTACCTGCTGGAGGCCCTCTGCCTTTTACTCAGCTTTCAGCGGAAGATCCTCCACTCGCATCTGTGCCTGATTGCACTGCCCCTTCATCTATGCCCTTTAAAGTGCCGGATATTTTTTCATCGGTTTCTACTCAGACCCATAACCGCACGAAGCGTCTCCGTGCACCTCGATAGCGCACGAACAAGTCTAAAACATCACCCACCTTCCAGGGTGTTCGCGATCACTCAACTAGTCTTCCAGATACCTCTAATGGTTCTGTTGAATCTGAATCAGAAGTTTGCTCTGTTCCTCCACTCCCTCTTGAAGATTTTATGTGTCTCCTGGAAGGTTCCTTCCTCCCTCAAACACCAGTTCCTGGAGAAGCGTTATACACTTTTCTTATTGGTTTACGACAGCACAAGATGTCTCGTGAATTCTTAGCATCGTACCAGGACCACCTTGCTGAGACGATGACGCAAATGCTGGCCATTCTTACGCACTTCCGGGCCATGCCCCCATGACCTTTTGGGACTCTTCTTTGGCCAAGACCATCCGCAGTCGTCTTGACAAGCGTCGGCAGGCTGCCGATAATCACATCCAACCACCATCAAATATATCTCTTCAAGGTACCAACACTGAATAGTCGGGGCTTTTGTACCCCGTTGGCAAATTCTCTTGTATATGATGTGCACATTGATTTACCGTTTCATTCTTACAGCACCTTTCTCCGTTCAAGTTCTCCCACCATACTTCTCTTCGAACCGTGTGCATATGTCTTCATCCTGACATGACATGTCATCTATTGTTTCTGTCTACAGCTTCGATCCATTGCTCTGCCGCCATCACTGTTCCAGGCGGGGTCGCACTCCGTTGTCAATTCCGAAACAGCCTCCTTGCCCGCCTACGTCTAGCGTTTGCTTCCGCATGAGCTGCTAACAAGATTCCACATTTCATGTCCGTCTGGTATCCATGTCGGTGGTAGTTCACATATCCTTCGGACGACCTCCGCCTCTTGCTTTGATCACCGTGGCGTTGCCAGGACGTTCCTTGTACTTTTCTCCGTGACTATCTGGTTCATTGCCATCTCCTGCACACTGGACTCTTCCTCCATCACTGGACATCACTTCACTCGTTGCCTACCTGGCAGATCTCAGCGTCAATCTGACTTTGCATCATCATACATACCTGATCTTAGAATCATGTCAGTTCTTTATGTGTTTCTGCACATTACTTATTATTATCATTATTATTATTGTTTGCCTTTTTTTGTACGAATGCATTTCTCTCTTCTCATGTTTTTCGGCACATGTTACTATGCCTGCATAGGATTCTGTACATATGCATCTTTTATATATTACATCCTGTTCGTATTCTTGCACGATATTATGTTTTTCAGTACATGCACTAGCTCTGCAATTTTTTTTTATGTTCATCATATAATTTGCCATATATTTGTACATACTTATTTTGCACACTGCATGCTTTCACTGTACTTATGCACATCTCTTTGACCTGTGCATAATTCTTGGATCCTTGTAGTTTTCGTTATGTCTTCCTGCTGCTAGTTTTGTTATCATTATTATTATCATGATTATTATTGCTGTTAGCATTACTTGGTACCCATGCAATCTTCTCTTATCCGGTTTTTCGGCTTATGTTATTACGCCTACATTAGATTGTACATATGCATTTTGTATATATTACACCCTTTTTGTAATCCTGCACGATATTATGTTTTTTCCGCACATGTTCTGGTTATACACTGTCCTCGCTGTTCATCATACACTGAAGAGCAATTGAATTAGAGATACCTGTCTAGTAACGTGTAGCACCGCCTTTCGCCTTGATGACGGCGGCAATTCGTCTCGGCATGAACTCGACAAGACGCCGGAAGCGTTGGGAAGCCATACGGATCCACGACCCCTGAACAAGCTCCAACAGTTCAGGAAGATTTGACGGAGGGGAGTCAGAGCCTCGAACATCTTTTTCGATGGCATCCCAGATGCGCTCGATGGGATTGAGTCAGGTGACCTAGCTGGCCAAGAAAGCGAGGTCACGTCTATGGAGCGTTCATCCAACCATTCGGATACAATTCGGGAGCGATGGCACGGTGCACTGTCTTGTTGCAGGATGAGGTCCCCAGTGGGATGTTGAAGACACACAAACGGGAGAAAATGATCCTCCAGGATATTCCGATAACGTTGACTTGCGAGGGACGATGTCACACGTACTAGGATTCCCATTTCAGTCCACGTAAACATACCCCACACGAAAATGCCACCCCCACCAGCTTGGAGAGTACTCTGCTGGCAAGAAGGATCCATCGCTTCACGTGGTTTGCGCCGTACTCGTATCCTGCCATCCACATGTACCAACGTGAATCTCGACTCATCAGTCCATGCAACATTTTCCCACAGGTCTAGGGTCCAGTGGCGTTGTTTCCGCTCACATGCTAAGCTTTGCACCCTGTGATGTGCGGTCAGCAGCTGCCCCTTCGTGGGACGATGGCTTCTGTACCCCATAGCGAGGAGATGGTTCTGGATGATGTGGTTGCTTACACGTTTTTGTGCACCAGCGTTAAACTTCAGAGTGATTTCTTGCACTGTGGCCCGTCTATCCGCTGTTACAATGCGAGCTGGTCCACGATGACCCCGGTCATCCACGCGCTGTTGTCCACGGCAGTTGGCCCTTGCAGGGATAGTTTTATCAGGTTCGATGTGCTAACGGTGCCCCCGTGACGCAGTGGCTCGTGAAAATCCCAGTGCCTGCCCATTCGTCGGGCCCCGACAATTTTCCCATGATAAAATGCGCTTAGATCCTTCGTCTTACCCATACTGCGTCCGACTTTTACTGATTCCCGTCGCATCACTCCTTATATTGTGGGATCGCTGTATACGTCATGTCGTTTCCGTTTACAGGGCCGCTCACAGCGTCACATTTGCATAACGCCAGCTGTCTCTAATTCAATTGCTCTTCAGTGTATTATTTACCATATATCTTTGATACATCTCTTGTTTGCCGCCCCTGTGGCGCAGTGGTCTAAGCGAATGCCTCTGATCATTCGTCCGAACGGGGTCCGGGTCGAATTCCGGTGAGGCATGGATGTTGTGTTTGTCTTACGGCACTGGTCTCTCCCTTCCGTGGAACCAGTGACCCTAAATTAGGGACGGGCGACTGCTTATAGCCCATTGAGTTGCTCACGGTGGTCGTTAAACCTCCAATCTAAAAAAAAAAATCCCTTGTTTTCACTATACCTATGTACATTGCAATGTTGTATCATGTACACTATGTCCTCAGAGTCGTCTTTGACGCAGGTTCGTCCTATTGGTTTCTTATTGTCATCATTTTTATTCTTATTGGCTTTGAATTTTGTATATATACTGCCGGAAAGTTAAAAAAGAACACCAAGAAGGAATTGGCAGACGATCATGAAATTTACATATGTTAATGGGGTCGAGATTACGTAGGTGTGATCTTAATTTCGGGACCAACCAGTAAGCGCTTACGCCACAGCACGGCATAATATGCAAATTATCGTCGGTGGTATTTAAGGAGTACAGCGAAGTGAATGTAATCAGTCGTCGGCGCACGGACACTTGCGAAGACCCTGAAGGAGCTGCAATGCCTGTACATGGAAGACGTGTACGATTTCAGCATTTATCGTACTTTGAGCGAGGTCGTCTAGTCGGACTCCGCGAGGCCGGGTGGTCGTATCGTCGTATTGCGGAGCGAATTGGACGGGAAGTATCGGTGGTGGTACGATGGTGGCGTAGATGGTCCAAGGAACATTCCCACACGAGAAGACGTGGAACCGGGAGTTACAGACGGACTGATGAGAGGACCGATCGACGCATAAGAAGAGCAGCGTTGTCAAGCAGAACATCCACTGCGACGCAAATTCGAGCTGCCGTTGCACCTGAGGTGACTGTGCGAACAATCCGCAACCGTCTACTGGATGCAGGACTACGCGCACGTGTGCCTCTGGCAAGTGTACCTCTGACTCCAGCCCAGCGTCAGGAACGGCTGCAGTGGTGTCGTCAACGTTTGCACTGGAGAACGCAATGGCGATCTGTCGTGTTCAGCGATGAAAGAAGATTCTGCTTGGGAGCCTCCGATGGCCGTATGCGTGTTCGCAGACGCACAGGGGAGCGTCTCCACCCTTCTTGCATCCGCCAGCAACACACAGGGCCTACACCTGGTCTCTTGGTGTGGGGAGCGATCAGCTATCACTCCCGTACACAACTAGTACTTGTACCAGGTACGTTAAACAGCACCTCCTACATCAACAACATCATTCAGCCCGTTCTTGTGCCATTTGTTAGGTCGGTCCATCGTGGTGTTTTTAGCAAGATAAGGCACGCCCACACACGGCACGTGGAACGCAACATGCACTTCAGGGTGTGAGACAACTTCCATGGCCTGCACGTTCACCGGATTTGTCCCCCATTGAGCTCTCCACGGCCAGCCACGACCATCCCCGATTTACGCGTCCAGGTTGAGGATGCTTGGAACTGAATACCCCAAACTTACACCCAACATCTGTACGGCAGACTCCATGCCAGAATTGCACAGGGTGACGCAGTTCATGGTGGTTCAACCTCGTACTAACCATGTTACATGGAAATGTTATTTTTAAGTTTTCCAGCAAATACAGCTGTATTTTGCCATAATGTTTTGATCACGTTATCCTCTGTATTCCGTTATTATGCTGTATAAATTTCGTTGATATCTGACGTCTCCTTCTTGCTGTTCTTTTTTCACTTTCCGCCAGTGTACATCTTGTAAATATCAGGTTACTTGGAAGATCTGTACATATTTATCATTTGTTGCACATGCTACAGCCATGAGCTGTTCTATTCATTGTTGTACCACCTTGTATATATTGTACATACGGTTCTCGTACATTTTACGATCTCATTGTATATATTAAAAATTTTGTTTGTCTACTTTTCTGGCACTATATTGTCCGTGCCCTTTGTATCCAAATTCCCTTCATTTGCTCTGAATAAAAATATTGTGAAAGCATGTCAGGGTAGTATAGTGGATAGCACTCGGGACTTCGGAGCCCACTTCTGGCATAAAAATGACAGAGAAATTTACTTCGGCATATTGGCGCCCGAACTTCAAGGATGACCTTCTTGATAGGTTTCTCGCAGTGCTGTGATGTTCTTTCCACACCGCGAGATAGGAGAAATGAGAATCCCTTCTTCAGTGCTTCGAAAAATAAATCAGTGTGATGTTACGTTCCACACACCAATTTGTCTAGGATTTTTCAAATGCACGTCCTTAATCGGATGACTGCCTACAGCAACACATGGTCCCAGCTGACCCGAGGGCCATGCCCCCGGCCTCCTTTCTGGGCGAGGGGGAGATGTGACGTGCTTGCCCGGTAGGACGCACAGGAGATAAAGGCAGATAGAAGTGAGAGCACATGCCAGTGTAGTATAGTGGATAACCTCCGGAGCCGAGAGTTGTGGGTTCGAATCCCGCTCTGGCATTAAAATTGTGGCTAAATTTACTTCGTCACAGGCGGTGCTAACTTTGGTACCAGTCTCAGGAAGACCCTGTTTTTTGGTAGAGACTTAAACAAAAAACTCTTTCGCATGCAGTTAAGTAATAAATACAAAGACTTATCGAACTGTTTCTGATCTTCATTAAAATTACGAGCAAAACCTTCCTGTTTCAGCATTCCCTGAGTACAGTTCTTACCAGCTATTTTTTTCTAACGTTTAAACCCACGAGCATTTATTTCAAGAATACGGCCGCAGAAGAAAAACTTTGCTTTTTCCGAAACTTTTCGTTAGATTCTGAATGCTTTTGACTTTCAAATTTCCATGTCACAGACTCTTCCTTTGAGTTTCAATGTGCATCACAAAAATTCTCTCAAAAAGTGGAAAATGGTTGGGAGAAATATGCATTCTTTTATCTTCAAATGATTCATTCCACGTTTTCATACCAGTTGAAAACGCAGAAACATTCCTAGACAAACCTTGTGGCTCGGAAGATGTGGTTTCGCCACTGCGCATGTCATTCTTTGATCGTCGCAGCAAACTGTGATGCATTTGTTTTCACAATTTTTTGCAATGTGCCAAGAAATTTCAGAGATATTTCGCCAAATATATCACAAACTCATAGTGATCAGCATAAAAATATTCTTAGAGCGCACGCTTGGAGGAAAAAAATTCGGAAAATTTGAAAAGAAGAGGTGTATGCTGCAGAAATGTTTCTACGAGAATCCTATGAAACACTGAAACGCATCGTGCTCTCTGGAATACGGAATAAAGTTTGTTCAGACACAGTATCCAGGCTTCACTGAAATATTCATATGCAAAAGAAATATGAATTTGTTGGAAGAAATGTTGTGCCAGACTTTCAAACGAAAACCACGTTTGCATCTCACTGAATTCCAGGAATAGTAATTCTAGTTTAGGAAGTAACATAATCAATAATTCTTAGAACAAACATTAAAACCATCTTTCATAACTTAACAGAAAACCACCTAGAAGAAATTAAATAATCTACGCACGAACATTCTACAATTGCTGTTGCAGCTCTACTGCTGTTACTTGTCCCTATTTTGCCTTGAAAACATCACATAATTGAATATTATGAAGACTAAGAAAACAAAATTTGTGCATTTTTAGAACAGAGAATCTACCTCGTATTCCACATCAATCATGTAATGCTGCTTCCATAGGTGAAGAGTGGTGTACTTTACGAAAGCGGATTTTCTCGACATTATCCCGTTGGAAAGACTTTTTATTATATATCACCACCAAATTCTTTGACAGTACTTAAATTTGAAAACAATGTTAAATTATTTGACAGTACTTAAATTTGAAAACAATGTTAAATTATTTGACAGTACTTAAATTTGAAAACAATGTTAAATTCTTATCGCAGAAGACAAAAAATCTGAAAGGAGCCAAAAAGCAGGTAGTGTATTTCGCAAATCACTTCCTTTATTTTCATTTCACTTGCGTTTTTGTAAAATTTTTAAAGGATAAAATGACGAGTTTTTAATTTCGTACACATACTATCCTTTGGCATCGGCGAAGCTCGTTCGGAAAAGGAAGAAAAGAACATTTAGCACTAAGAATGTCGTACTGCAATTTAAAACTACTTAAAAACGCTTTTTGGGTTTCTTATTTCAGGGAAAATCATTTTGCAGTTATATCATTTTGATGGATTTACATCAAGTCACCCGGAAATTGATTGAAAAAGAATGAAATATTCATTTTCTCGAAGCGACTTTTTTTAATAATCAAAGATAGTTTTGAGCTTCCTGACTTCAAGAACGAAAAAGAAAAGATCATTTCTTTACCAGTGACCTAATGTTTTTTTAATAAGTTCCATTTACTTATACTTTCAAACAAAATGGTAGGAGCCAATAGTTTCCGAAAATTATGGCGTATGCGTGAACGCTGGCTAAATTAGAGGAAATGTGTAATTTAAACAACATATCCAACAGTAAGTCTCGTGATTACCTGTAAAAGAAAACAAAAATTCAGTATGCTGCTTTCTTAAGAATCGACCAACTGGACAAATATTTGAAATATGTTTCCAAATAACATTTTCATTATTCTTGCCCTTAATTAGACTATCCACGCCTACTTCCTTTAAAAATTAATACTACTAAATCTTGTTTAATATTTAATGGTTCTTCATTTAGCCTGTTCAAGGGAAATGGAACTCCTGATTTGAAAACTCAATTTATTCTAGCACTTGTCTCTTTTGTTGTTTCTTTTTGGTGTTTAACGACCACCCTGAGCAGCTGTGTGGGCTATAACTATTAATTTACAGCCACTGGTTCCAGGTAAGAAAGAGAGCCCGTGTCGTAAGTAAAAAACTACATCTATGCCTCAACGGGATTTGAATCCGGACCGGTCTCAGACGAATAGTTAGAAGAACAGTGCGCTACCGGCGCGGGGCACTTGTCTTGTATTTACTGAAAATTTTCACTTAGCTTCTAATTTATATTTATAACATCATCATCATTGACAAACGTTGTCAGTCCGTTGCTGAATGAAAGTTTTCTTAAGTTTCTTCCACAACTGTCTGGCTTGAGCCAATCTTTTTCATGTCACTACAGCATACTTTCACATTTCATATGGTCTTTTCTCACATGGTCTTTTTGGGAATCTTCCTTTTTTGGCCCACGGTATCCACTCTAATATTTCAGTTGTCCATCGATGGTCAATTCTTCTAGCAGTAGGTCCAGCCGATTTCCATTTTGAGATTTAACTTTTTTCTTGATGTCTTCCACACTTGTCATTTTCCTGATCCACGGATTCCTCATTTAATCTTCCCTAGTTACTCCAAGCATGTACCTCCATATGCTTCTTTTAATTGTCTGCTGCCTCTGTGTGTCATTTTTAGTTAAGATCATTGTCGCTGATCCATAGGTAAGAATTGGAAGAATGCATTGATGAAACACTTTTCTTTTGAAACAATATATATACAGTATATATACATAGCTGATTCCGGTTAATTCGGCCGTTTATTTGGGAGAGTTCTCGACAAACATCTCAAATAACTCTTAGGGATAATGTCTTGCAAAATTGGGACAGTCGCTTAACCACTTAACGGAACCAAAGTTTTCAAGCCCCAATGTGTCCCATTTAACCTGAATCTACTGGGTATATGTATACATATATATATATGTACAGAAACCAGCGTGGAAATACTCTCGTAGAGTTTGCAGAGGCAGAAGGGTTTTCATCTTGAACTCCTTTTTCAAGAAAAAGCCACACAGGAAATGGACATGGAGACATCCAAATGGGACGACAAGTGAAATTGATTTTATTATGTGCAACAGAAAATTCGTCATAGAAGACTGCAGTGTGCTAAACAAGTTCAACACAGGAAGTGACCATAGATTGGTGAGATGTAAGATGCACCTCAACACTAAACTCGAACGTAGCAAGCTCATAAGACAAATAAAATGTATTGACATAACCAACCTTAAAAAAACACCATAATAACTTCAAATTGGAACTGAAGAACAGGTTCTCTGCTTTAGAAGGTCTAACTTCGGAAGAAGTGGATATTTCTGAAGTTAACAGAAAAGTAACCAAAGCTCTTATGGGAACAGCAACAAAATTACCTGGGTCTAAGAACAAATTGCATGTGAACAAATTATCAGGAAAAACCAAAATGTTGATGCAAAAAAGAAGAGAGATGAGGACAACTAAAGAAGATGTGACTTCCAAAGTGGAATATATAGAGCTATGCAAGACGGTACGAAAAAGTATCACTGAAGACGTAAGGAAATTCAACTGTGAACTAGTAAGGAAAGCAATTGAAAACAACCAAAGCCTAAAGATAGCAAAGGAACATCTGAGTAAGGGAAAAAAACAGATTATGGCACTGAGAAGAGAAGATGGTTCTGTAACAAGAAATAGAGGCGAAATTTTGGCAAGAGTGAAAGATTTCTACTCCAAATTATATGAAAGGGATGATACATGTACTCCAGACATCATGAAAGGTACCAGTATCAGAGTTCTTCCAGTCCTTCCAGCAGAAGGTGCACATGCAATCAAGAACATGAAGCGGGGAAAAGCTCCAAGAGAAGATGGAATTACTGTAGACATCGTACAAGAAGCAAGTGGAGAAATCGAAACAGTACTCGCCCAAATTTTCACTCGATGCCTTAATGAAGGGAAAATTCCTGAGGATTGGAACAACGCTACAATGATCCTGCTACATAAAAAAGGTGACATTGAGAATCTCAGGAACTACAGACCTATCAGCCTCCTATCAGTGGTTTATAAAATCTTCAGTAAAGTTCTTTCACACCGCTTGAAGGTGACACTGGACATGGCTCAACCGAGAGAACAAGCTGGATTCAGGAGTGGCTACAGCACAATAGATCATATCCACGTACTGAGAGAACTAATTGAAAGAGCGAGGGAATATGAACTTCCATTGTGCATGGCTTTTATCGATTATGAAAAAGCCTTTGATTCGGTGAAACCATCAGCAGTTGCAATGGCTCTGAAATCCTGCGGTATTGAAGATGCATACATTAATATTATTAATAACATCTATGAAAATGCAAGAGCAAAGATTCGGCTGTTTGAAAATACAACACACATAAAAATTGGAAAAGGAGTGAGACAAGGTGACACCATATCTCCGAAGCTCTTGAATGCCACATTGGAAAATGTCTTTCAATCACTGAACTGGGAAAACAAAGGGATAAAGATTAATGGAGATTATCTAACCCACCTTCGTTTTGCTGATGACATATTCATTTTTGCAACTACCCCATCAAAGCTACAGAGTATGATCCAGGAACTTGCTGACAAGAGTAAAGAAGTGTGATTAAAAATGAACTTTCAGAAGACAAAAGTGATGTACAATGCTTTTACAAGAAATGAAGATTTATCGATTGATGGAGAAAAGCTGGAGATAACAGACACGTACGTTTATCTTGGACACCAGATATCAAGTGAGGGTCACATTGATGAAGAAATTAATCGGCGTACAAAACTTGCCTGGAGAGCTTTTGGAAGAAACAGCATAATTTTCAAGAGCAATATGCCATTATGTCTTAAAAGAAAAGCGTTTGATCAATGCATCCTTCCAGTGCTTACGTATGGTGCAGAGACGTGGACCTTAGCTAAAAGAGACATACAAAGGCTGCAGACAACTCAAAGCAGCATGGAGAGGTGCATGCTTGGTGTAACCAGGAGAGATAAGAAGAGGAACACGTGGATCCGAAAAATGACAAGAGTGGAAGACATCATGATCAGAGTTAAATCCCTGAAATGGCAATGGGCTGGACATACTGCCAGAAGGACAGACCATCGATGGACAGCCGAAATTTTAGATTGGATTTCAAGGGACAGGAAAAGACCCAGAAGAAGACCACATGGAAGATGGGTGGATGAAATTCGAAAGTATGCGGGAGTGACATGGAGGAGACTGGCACAAGACAGACCGTTGTGGAGGAAACTTGGGGAGACCTTCGTCCAGCAGTGGATTGATAATGGTTGACAATGATGATGATGATGATATATATATATATATATATATATACATATAGACAGTAGATTAGCGGTATAACTATAGCGGTACATATAATAGCGGTATAACTATACCATCGGGATCAGAGGAAATACTATCCCACACTTACCAACCCGCTTGGCCAGCGTGGTGAGTTATGGCCAAACCCCTCCAAAAGGACTCCACAACTTAAATCTTGGCCCTCAGTCTCCGGCAGCTGGAATGTACCTGGCCAAGGCAGCGGCCAGTGGGACATGAAGGCAGAGGGTGCTAAGAATCCCCGGAGGACCGGACTAGGCTGCCATCTGATGCTGACCTTGGCTGCGTATAACGGACGCTCCCTATCTTCTGATTCAAGGCTTCTTGAATTGGAAGAGGAACTACAAAGGATCAAGTGGGACATCGTCGGGCTAAGTGAGTTAAGGAGAAAAGGAGAAGATCTCATTGAACTGAAAAGTGGACATCTCTTCTACTATCGTGGGACAGATACTGGCAGAACTAGTGGTGCTGGATTTATAATAAACAAGAAACTGAAGGATAAAGTTGTAGAAGTTAAAAGTTTCTCTGACAGAGCTGCACGACTCGTTATCCAACTCTCGAGAAGATAATAGGCTCAGATTATTCAAACTTATGCACCCACCACAAGTCATGCTGAAGAAGAAATTGAAGAATTTTATGAGGAAATTCGTGATCTAAATAATAAAGGTAAGCAGCACTTGAAGATAATTATGGGAGATTTCAATGCAGAAATAGGGAAACGGCAACAGAATGAAACTTCAGTAGGTACATTCGGTCACAGCAACAGAATCCAGCGTGGAAATACTCTCGTAGAGTTTGCAGCGGCAGAAGGGTTTTTCATCTTGAACTCCTTTTTCAAGAAAAAGCCACACAGGAAACTTGGAGACATCCAAATGGGACGACAAGTGAAATTGATTTTATTATGTGTAACAAAAAATTCGTCATAGAAGACTGCAGTGTGCTAAACAAGTTCAACACAGGCAGTGACCATAGATTGGTGAGATATAAGATGCACCTCAACACTAAACTCGAACGTAGCAAGCTCATAAGACAAACAAAATGCATTGACATAACCAAACTTAAAAAACACCATAATACCTTCAAATTGGAACTGAAGAGCAGATTCTCTGCTTTAGAAGGCCTAACATCGGAAGAAGTGGATATTTCTGAAGTTAACGGAAAAGCAACCAAAGCTCTTATGGAAACAGCAACAAAATTAGCTGGGTCTAAGAACAAATTGCATGTGAACAAATTATCAGGAAAAACCAAAATGTTGATGCAAAAAAGAAGAGAGATGAGGACAACTAAAGAAGATGTGACTTCCAAAGTGGAATATATAGAGCTATGCAAGACAGTAAGAAAAAGTATCACTGAAGACGTAAGGAAATTCAACTGTGAACTAGTAAGGAAAGCAATTGAAAACAACTAAAGCCTAAAGATAGCAAAGGGACATCTCAGTAAGGGAAAAAAACAGATTATAGCACTGAGAAAAGAAGATGGTTCTGTAACAAGAAATAGAGGCGAAATTTTGACAAGAGTGAAAGATTTCTACTCCAAATTATATGAAAGGGATGATACATGTACTCCAGGCATCATGAAAGGTACCAGAATTCTTCCAGTCCTTCCAGCAGAAGTTGCTCATGCAATCAAGAACATGAAGCGGGGAAAAGCTCCAGGAGAAGATGGAATTACTGTAGACATCATACAAGAAGCAAGTGGAGAAATCGAAACAGTACTCGCCTAAGCTTTCACTCGATGCCTTAATGAAGGGAAAATTCCTGAGGATTGGAACACCGCTACAATGATCTTAATACATAAAAAAGGTGACATTGAGGATCTCGGGAACTACAGACCTATCAGCCTCCTATCAGTGGTTTATAAAATCTTCACTAAAGTTCTTTCACACTGCTTGAAGGTAACACTGGACATGGCTCAACCGAGAGAACAAGCTGGATTCAGGAGTGGCTACAGCACAATAGATCATATCCACGTACTGAGAGAACTAATTGAAAGAGCGAGGGAATATGAACTTCCATTGTGCATGGCTTTTATCGATTATGAAAAAGCCTTTGAGTCGGTGAAACTATCAGCAGTTGCAATGGCTCTGAAATCCTGCGGTATTGAAGATGCATACATTAATATTATTAATAACATCTATGAAAATGCAAGTGCAAAGATTCTGCTATTTGAAAATACAACACACATAAAAATTGGAAAAGGAGTGAGACAAGGTGACACCATATCTCCGAAGCTCTTTAATGCCACATTGGAAAATGTCTTTCAATCACTGAACTGAGAAAACAAAGGGATAAAGATTAATGGAGATTATCTAACCCACCTTCGTTTTGCTGATGACATAGTCATTTTTGCAACTACCCCATCAGAGCTACAGAGTATGATCCAGGAACTTGCTGACAAGAGTAAAGAAGTGTGATTAAAAATGAACTTTCAGAAGACAAAAGTGTTGTACAACGCTTTTACAAGAAATGAAGATTTATCGATTGATGGAGAAAAGCTGGAGATAACAGACACGTACGTTTATCTTGGACACCAGATATCAAGTGAGGGTCACATTGATGAAGAAATTAATCGGCGTACAAAACTTGCCTGGAGAGCTTTAGGAAGAAACAGCATAATTTTCAAGAGCAATATGCCATTATGTCTTAAAAGAAAAGTGTTTGATCAATGCATCCTTCCAGTGCTTACGTATGGTGCAGAGACGTGGACCTTAGCTAAAAGAGACATACAAAGGCTGCAGACAACTCAAAGCAGCATGGAGAGGTGCATGCTTGGTGTAACCAGGAGAGATAAGAAGAGGAACACGTGGATCCGAAAAATGACAAGAGTGGAAGACGTCATGATCAGAGTTAAATCCCTGAAATGGCAATGGGCTGGACATACTGCCAGAAGAACAGACCATCGATGGGCCGCCGAAATTTTATATTGGATTCCAAGGGACAGGAAAAGACCCAGAAGAAGACCACATGGAAGATGGGTGGATGAAATTCGAAAGTATGCGGGAGGGACATGGAGGAGACTGGCACAAGACAGACCGTTGTGGAGGAAACTTGGGGAGACCTTCGTCCAGCAGTGGATTGATAATGGTTGACAATGATGATGATGATGATGATATATATATACTATATTGACAAAAGTCACCGGACACCCCTTCAAAAGGAAATAAACGGATCCACTGCGTTGTTAAGATGCGCGGTCGGTGCAGCTGCAAAGAGTATAAAAACAAGCCTGCAGAACACGGCGATCATATCACACTGTGACGTTGAGTGAAAATGTCGTGGCGGGAATAAACTGACTTTGAGAAAGGAAAGATTCTTTGGCGCTATATTGGAGGGTTCTCCATTACAGAAACCAAGAGGCGTTTAAACATACCCAACTTCCCTGTTTTGGATGAACTGAATACCTGGAAGACACATGGCGTGCCTGAAGCAGCAAAACGTACTGGCATACCAAAGAAAATCAGTGATAGAGGCCGTCAAAGCCTTAGGAGAGTCGTTACATCTAATCGACGGAGTACTGCACAAGACCTCAGTATTCAGGTGAGTAAAAATTCTGGAACCTCGGTATGCACACATACCATTCGCAGAGAACCTAATTCTATGGGTAAACGTGGTCATGTGGCTGCTCATAAGCATTTCATCTCCACTCGAAATGCTACTCGTCGTTTAGCATGGTGTAAAGAACATTTATCGTGAACCGTAGATCAATGGAAACGGGTCCTATGGACTGATGAATCCAGATACACGATCCATCAGTCTAATGGCCGTGTGTTAATGGCGCAAACCGGGAAACCGCTATTTACCACAGTTCGTACGGTCAAGTTTGTAGCTGGCAGTGTACTCGAGTGGGGGTGTTTTTCGTGGTATGGTCCCAACACGTTGGTTATCGTAGACTAACCTGTTAACCAGCACGTCTACCTCGATATTCTGGACAACTATGCCCTACAAATTTTGTGGCAATACTGTGGAACCGAGCCTTGTTTGTACCAGTAGGATAATGCACCGAGCCATAAAGCAAGGACTATTTCGGCGTGGTTTGACAATAATTCCCTATCGTGTGTGGACTGGCCGGCACAGAATCCTGATCTTAATTCCATAAAGCACCTATGGGATAAATTACAGCGCCACATAAGAAGTTTGGAACCAATGCCTAATGCTAAGCAACAGTTAGAGGCAGAATTGTGTACCGAATAGAAGCGCATACCTATTGCTGTGTTCCAAAACCTTGTGGAAAGCATGTCTCGAAGTGTCCGTACATGCATTAAAGCCAAAGGTGGTTTCAAAATATCTTTATTCAAGGTAGAAATCAGGAGACGAACTAATAAGGACGTCTAAATACAAATAAAATACGACCGACACCGTATTAATGTATGTCAATAAATGATGTGTTGTGTTTCTCTTCTAGGTGTCCGGTCACTTTTGTCAATATAGTGTACATATGCCTGTGTGTGTATGTAGAAAGAGAGACAGAGAAAAGTTTTAACACACGATTGCAACTAATTTTATGCTCTCAGATTTAACGTTATGTAACAAGTGAATCTACTAGCAATGATTCGTTTTTTATTTCAGAGTTTAACGACGACCATGAGGAGCTCGATAAGTTAAATGCAGTCACCCGAACCTTATTTGGGGCCTCTGGTTATAGAGAGGGGATTGTCTTACAGCTCGGGCAATTTGCTTGTCTTACAGCTAATGCCGTAAGACAAGCAAATTGCCCAAACATGATCCGGTACTCGAGCCCGGACCCATCTCGGATGTACGATTAAACGCTGGCGTTTAAACCACTATGATGCCGGAAAGGCCAGCAATGATCTAACGTTATGTAACAAGTGAATCTACTAGCAATGATTCGTTTTTTATTTCAGAGAATGAAACCCATTCGTAGATGTAGCAAACACTAACATGGGTAGCAAGCATAATAAATCCGATATTATACACTGGTTTCCACAAATTAAGGAACAAATTGAAAAATTGTTATAAGTCAAGAAATATGCAACCAATTTGAATGAAATTTGGTGAAAATCTTTATTGTACCATATCTTATAGAAAACCGCAAGAACACTTAATACAAAGCATATACATTTTGGATTTTCTATAAAAATAAACAACAGTATTCCAAAAATTAAATTAAACACTGTTTGAATATGGAGTGTGGTCACCCCGAACAGTAATACAGGCCCGACAGCGATGCTCTATCCTGTTAATATGGGTGTCTATGAGATCCGTAGGTAGAAATGACTTTTGTTGCAGCAAAGCAGTTTGAAGCCGCTGCACGGTTCGGGGTGGGAGTGTTGAGGGTAGAATTAGGTCTACCTAGAGCATCCCACAGATGCTTGATTGGGTTACAGTCAGCAGAGCGTGCTGGTCACTCTATACGTACAATAGTCTCCTATTCAAGGTATTGCTGAACCAGCTGCGTTGTGTGGGGGCAAACATTATCCGCTTGCAGTAGGAATGTGTCGCCTATTGCACCTGCATATGGCCGAACAAGGAGGTCCGGGATATCATACATTTTCTTCTGAGCATTCAAGTTGCTACCAGGCAGAACTTAAAGGTCAGTACGTCCGTCTAATGAGATACATCTCCATACAAGCACACTACCTCCACCATACGTGTCGCTTTCACAGGTATGAGAAGGATGATATCTGGTCCCTGACTTTCTCCAAATGAAAATTCATCGAGAATCACTCTGTAAAGCATACCTGGACTCGTCCGTGAACAGTACAGATATCCTTTGATTTAGACTCCAACCCACATGCATGCGCGCCTAATTCAAACATTCCCTCCTGTAGCGGGAAGTTAGGGGCACGCACGTTACGGGCCGCCTAGCATAGAGCCCTCCTTCATGTAGCCTTCTGCCTACCGTAGAAGCTGATACCGTCCTTCCAGTAGCTGCGGCCAGCACTGATCAAAGACTGGTCGGCGTAGCAGTCCTGTTCCGGCTGGCAGATATCCGCAAATATCGATCTTGTGAGGAACTTGTTACTCTAGGCCTGCCTTGGCTGTACCTGCGGATACATGATTCAGTGATTTGGAAGTCGTTCTACAGGCTTTGTACCACAGAACGACTAACGTTTATCCTGTTCGCCTGACTTTGGCCTACTACGAGTATGCCTGTAGCTTTGTAACGTTTTCATTTTGTTCCTTAATTTATGGAAACCAGTGTATTTGCCTAGTCCCTGTTTTTTTATCAGTATACATGACTTGACTGACTGAAGTTATTACATGTAAAATGAGAAAACCCCATGGGATTTAGAATGTAAAGTTCAATATGGAAAACATAACAGAAAGCACCCGAAATATATGTAAGGGAAAAGTACGCAAAGAGGGAAGGTTAAACGGGCAGTATACGTCACAGTTCTCAAATCTGCTTGCAAAGTGCAGATATCAGTAAGTAGCTGGAGATTTATATACACATTTTTAATCACTTGTGAATTTTAAATTGCTACAAGAAATCAGATTCTAGTATATTTAAGGTCCTTTCAATTTGATATCTATTAGTTCAAGGAGCTTGTGTAGCTAAGAGTATCTATACTTTATAATCTTCTAAAATTAGAATGTGTGACGCTCTGGGTAGGCCTAATGCTACCCTCAACACCCCCACCCCGAACCATATTCAGAATATTTTTCGCTCGCTTCAGTATCAAAGTATAAATCAATGTATTTTCAGCTCCTCGCATTGAGCTTATGCTTCTTTATTTTCAAAGAATTGTAGCCCAGAAAGTATCAAAATCAGTTCATGTTTTTTTTTTGTTTTTTTTTAGGAGTGCATGTTTATTTACTCACGACCATTTTGAAATTTCCGTTTCTGTCTTGTGAACATGTTTGTTCCGTTCTTTTGCTAATAATGCGATTAGGTTGCTATAGAGAGTGTACACTTAAATTAATTGCGGTTTCGCTAAGCTCTAGGTTTTGGATCGCACTGGTTTGGAATATAAATTACGCAGTAGAAGACGACATCTGTTATTAAGCGAGTTTAAAAGAATGGTTGCCAAGGAAACCATTGAATAAATTTCAATCCCATTACTTTCCACAAGGAGTCGGGGAGATATGACCTACAAGCAGCTTTACTGGAAAAGCCGCTTTGTAAGGAATGTTCCGTATGAGAAAAGAACGCTTGCCCAATGCACTGCAGAGACACGTGATTGGAAGACTGCACAAATAACACTACTTAAAGATCTCTTGATATGATTACGGAAGAAGTTTTTGTTATTGTCAAAACAGGGATTCTAAATCTTAACCACATATTAAGACATAGCTGAAGATTTGTGGCTCATAATGTGTGGAAAACACGGCATTCGTTCTTTAAAATAACAAAAAGATAAAATAAAATACAGTAATTAAACCTTAACGTATATTCCATGAGCATTATCAAAAACGTTTATTAAAAATCGATACTAGCAGAAGTGAAATGAGACTAGATGTCATCTATAAATCGAAACATGATTCCATCCTGCAAATTCCATTTATCGATAATTTTATTCATATATACAGCTGTTTGTTGCGGGGGTGTTGGGTTATATTAGCGTTGGCTTCCAATCTCTCTTCGGTTTTGGATTAGGTTACTGATCCAGGATTCGTATTTGTCCATTTCTTCCTTTAAGCATGGGAACTGGCCACTCTCAGCTACTTAGTATTTTAACTTTGTAATCCTACCCTGTTGAATTTGTACCATCCACAGGATAGAGGGCTGTCCTTGCAATTGTGAAATCTGCGGATGTGCACAGATAAAGAGAAAATTTATGTGCACATATCAAAAGATTTCATAACCAAACTGCGCAGATAAAGCAATTGAAACAAAGTAAAATAATTAATGTTTCAAATTAAAAGATGTGGAACATTAAATAATTGAAAAACAGAAAAGGAACTGAACCAGCTAAGTACACTGCATTTTAAAAATTTTTAGCCTTTCCTCACTTATTGAAAAATTTCCTGCATCATTCAAATAACCGAACAGGTGGTGAAATCACATAATCTGAATGGCAGATATCGGTTCTGAAGATATTTGATTCCGAAATTTCGAGCGTTTTTTAAACAAAGGCATTGAGTCTTCAAAAAATTACACCGATGCCAACCATATCATTAAAAATGGAATTAAAGAAAGTCGTCAGTAATTCAACAACGCGCGTCTTTTTGGAGATAAAAGATGCGAAATGTTGTGTTTAAGACAAAGAGAGGCGGGGGAGAGAGAGAGAGTACCAAAATCACATTTCGTTCTCAGATTACTGATGTTCAGTGGTTTTGTTTTAGGAAGGGACATGACATAATGTCCCGTTCTTAGATTCGTGGTACGAGATCGTGTTTCGATCTTGCTTTATTGATGCGGGCATCATGTCCCGTTTTTAGGCTAAAGATCTATCTATTGGGTTGGAAAGAAAGAAAGTAATGTCTGCAAATGCAAGGCAACACAAAAGTGCTAATTACCGTATATACAAATATATAAATCAGCCCAAAATGTATGTGTTATCGTTTGCCACGACCTGTTCACATCATACGGAAAGCTGTTGAATACCGTCCCTGTAGAATTTTGAGGTCCTGGACCAAAGGTAATAAGTGAGCAATCGACATCGTCCCGGTCGGTGAATCGCTGTCCGTCCAGAAAATGCAGGAACCACTGAAAAAGGTGGCAGTCACTTGGGACAATGTCCCGGACATATGCTGGGTGCGGCAGTAGCTCCCAACCTAGGTCCGTGATCTTGTGGCAGGTCTTCAGTTCTGTGTGAGGTCTCGCTTCATCTGCTGCACAGGACACCCTTCCAGTTCAGTGGCCCGCGCTTCGACTATGGGGTCGTTTCGACGTGAACGATGCGTTCAAATTGCCGAGCTGACGGAAGTACTCATCGGCGGTAATAGATATGTTGTCCGGCAGCAGCTCAATAAAACACGACACCCCGCCCATCCCACCAAACATACAGCAGGACTTTACGTGCGAGTAATCCGGCTTTGTGAGTCGGCAGGGGCTTCTGTTTTGGGCCCAACCACTGTTTTCTGGCGTTGACATTGTCATTCAAGACATATTTCTTGTCACCTGTCACAATACGGTCCAAAAACGGTTCAACTTGGTCACGTGCAAGCAGGAAAACGCATGAACTCATGCGATTTGCTTTCAGCTCAACAGTGAGTTGATGGGATACCAAAACTCCCCTTTTGTGCACCTTTCTAATTTGACCCAGGTGCGTGATAATGCTCATTTGAGTAGTTTCCAGCTGTTCAGCCATCTTCCGCCTGCTTATACGTCGTTCGGTCTCCACTAAAGTCTTCAGCATGTGCATATCTATTGTTGCGGGTCTTCCGGCTTTGGGATGGTCTTACAGGTCAAAAGTTTCCTCTGGAAGCCGTTCGAATCAACGACAGCACTGAGAATGGGATATGGCATTGGGGTATACACTGACAATGTTCCTTATAGAACTTGCGGGGATGCTACCGCGGCGAAACTCATGTAGCATGCAATGGCTGTTGTGCACCTAGTCCACTTCCGTGTTGGCCGGCGCTTGCACTTTTTGCTCCCTGGCGGCTATCTGCCACTGACTTGAGCCACCTACCAGCTGTTGTCATGCCGGTGTGCTGCACAATCTCAGTGACCAATGAGCGCAGTGACTGGCGCTTCGACTTCGGATACTTCCAACCCAATATGTCGTAGGTTATATGAAGCTTCATATTTTGGTTTTTGGTTAGTGTCATAGAATAATGTTCTTAGATTACTTATACACATTAAGTCTTTCTTTTCAGTCTGTGACTCCAAATCATGGCTCCTTCTGAAGTTCGTGATGTCAAATGATTTTAGCTTAGTGACGTGTTCACACTTTTAATAACACACTTGATCCAGGCAAGGGGGAGCACACTTTGGTTGTGCTACTCTGAGTATCAACATCCCATGTATATTCCCTTTGTGTCACCCTGCCGTACTATTAGACTTATCTAGATTTATTACTGTTGAAAATAAGAGTTCTTCTTTGAACTACACAGTCTCCGTTTTGTTTGCTGTGTACTCTCTGGTCGCTGAACTCATATGGTCCTACAACCAAAATTTCGCTAACAAAGCATCTCTCTCCTTAGTATGATGGTAATGACTTCTTTTGCCGGATAATACATCACTCATTGATTTGCATGTGTCCCACATGGGCACTATTTCGATCAGGTATTTGCGAATCGGAGTGTCCTTTTCAGAATATAATTTTTCAGTTTTGTCACTATGTTTAGTTCCTTTAATTTGGAATAATCACAAATGTGCTTAAACCCCGAAACTCGTTCCTCTACGTTTTCAAAATTAACATTTTTACTCAGAAAGATTTGAGAAATCTAATTGAATTTAGAAAAAAAGGGATAGAATAATGCTACCTTATGTACACCTATACTGAACATGTAAGTACTGAAATCTGGAGGAAGGCAATTCTGGGCTTTGCGTATGAGCAAAGTTTCAAGCTGAGCCTTTAGATAGAGTAAACTATTATATGAGCAAAGTTTCAAGCTGAGCCTTTAGATAGAGTAAACTATTTGAAATAATGTTAATCGGATATCAATTTCTCTTATGTATTCAATAGTTTTCGTGGAAATTGTCGACAGTGCGAATGAAGAAACCAACGATTTCGCATTTGCAGTATATTTGGGTTTTTTTTTTCACGGTTTCGGTGTGTGTGCAATCTAATTCAGTGCATCGGGTGTTTCTTTTACAGCTTACTACTAAAACATATATTCAAATCTAATTGAATTGCGCATAAATGCACTGCGTATTTACATTCAATTTATGCATGTTAATCGCTCCTCAGAATAGGTACCAGAAAGTTATTAAAATAATTTCAAAGGTACGCATCTTACAGCGTGTACAATAGTGCGTATGCACTCCGTTGTGAAGCAACGAAAGTACTGTTATATGCGTATGTAGTCGACAAAAGGTAGATCACTCTGTACTACGTCTATGATAAGGCATAAGAAAAAGGTTGGGTTAGGAGTGGAACTTTTGTAATTACGATTTTTAAAGCGCTTTTAATATGCTGATCTCCAAAAGCTTAATCGAAGTAAGTTGTTCATAAATTTATAACAAAGAGATATGTAGTTAAGACATTTGCATTCCTTTTCCGTTTAAATATCAAAATGTGGTAAGGAATTAAATTATTCTTTGCATTTTATTCAATGCTTTTACAGATTTTAAGCGCACCTTTTGACATTATTAAATTACATCAAAACTAAAAAAAGACATATTTTTAGATTCGCATTTTCTGTCTCTCTATGTAGGTATCATATCTTCCTATTTGTACGTCAGACACGAAAACGTATGTTGGCACCGGATAGCTGTATCCGTAAGACATGAACGTATGTTTACGATTTTGCCGATTTCCTGATGTACAGTTATCTCGATAGGTTGCGTAAATCTGTTTTTACATTTACACAATACCTTCACTTGTAGAAGTATTGCTGAAGTATTTTTTTTAATATTTGTTTTTTTGAGAGAAATTACTTATACATTATCTAAATTTCCGCAGTACACAAACGTATTGTATGATGACTCAAATATATTTTTGTACTTGGTATGTTATTTTGTTGGAAACCGAAGCAATTGCAGTTCTCATAAATTTCCAGATTTTGTACAATTAATAATTGCTTCACCTTAAATGTTGGGATACTTGGATTTAATATTGTTATTCTTGGACAAAAAAATTGGATACTAAAGTTGGGTATTCTTGGACACGAGACGCGCACATGAATATTTAGGTAACTTCTTCAAATATTGCACTCAGTCTGAGTGGAATCTCGCTCCGCAGGACAAGTCAGTTTCATAAGAAAAATGTATTATTTCGAATGACGCAGCTTTAGACGAAAATTTTGATGCTCAACTTTTTCGGATAATATTTCAATGAAAACATTTCATTCTTTTTTACGGCTCTTTCTTCTGTAGATGCTGTCTAAGAATAATCCATTGATTTTACTCAAAGCTGTAACATTATGGAGTCAATTCAGTAAAGATATTTTTTCGATGACTGCATATTCAATATTATGCAGTCAGTTCAGTAATGACTTTATTTGGATTAGCAAGAAACTACAATGTTTCTGAAGTCAGTATATTATCCTGAGCACAGGACTGTAAATTTGAGCAAAAAGACAGCTCAGTGGAAAGGAAATGAATGACAATTGAGAAAGAGCTTGTAAACATGGTCTCAGTTGGAACTGCATCCTGTAAATGGATGCGGGAATCCGATGATGACGCTGTGACCAACTTACTAGAGGAATGAGCCTTTTAGTTAACACTCGGCACTGTTAGCAAAGGAGTGATATCTTGAAATGACAACAATCGGCTTTTGCTGCCCGTGGAGGAACTCAACCCATGAAGCATTTTCACGGAAAGGATCTCAATGGCTTTCTTTTATTCGTACCACTTGTCAACTTCCTAGATGCGCTCAGTGATCGCCACTTGTTCAGACTGCCAAACAAGCATTTAGAAGGAGAGAATTTCCGCAGTGATTGAGAAATGGTACCCCAAGTTGTACGTTGGCTGCTGACACCAGTCCCTGTTTTCTTTACGCACGAATTTCAATTCATGGTTTTTTACTGAGAAATATCTTTCCTCTGCGGAAACTATACGTTAAAAGAAACATTATGTTAAATATTCATTGCATTTATCCGATAGGATACAGCTTTAACTCCATCAACTGAAATTCTGTGGTCCTTTAGGAGCCTGGGAAAATTTGCTTGGTAGACAGTGGTTCAAATCTTTCCCTTCCAGGTTTTCGGATATCTAATGAAATTTTAGCTTTCTTATTCTAATCACTTATTACATGTCCTTTCATTGGCAGTTAAATTGTTTTATAATAGGACTGGGAAAACCATTTTTTTAACATATTCCTACAAGGGGAATTTCTTTTCTTTTTGCAGTTTTATAGAACTCCTTAACTGTTCATATCATATCCTCAAGAGTTTGAATCCGTAGGTCATAATGTACACAAAATCTGCTTACCACCGTTTTGTGTGTGTGTGTGTGTTTGTGTGTGTGTGACTGTTTGGTATAAAGAAATATGGTGTAAAGAAAAATGGTATAAAGAAAAATAGTATAGAAGTAACACCAGTAATTGCATATTATGTTATTTATTGTTATCCGATGCAAATCCTAAATGTTACGTTAGGTGTGACGTGTAAACCAAAGGGATTTTATGTTTGTTTGCTAATACTGGTGGTCGATAATTGTTATTGAAGTGTTACCTGTTAAGGTAGTGTTATAACTGTGAATATTGTAATCATGCCTCCAAAGACAAGGAGGGTAGCAGATTCAAATATACAGAATGAGTTATTTCATTATAATAGTGGTAGTGAGGAAGAGATTATATACAGAATGAGGTATCTGATTATGATAGTTGTAGTGAGGAAGAGATTATGTCAGCTGATCCTGAATCAATGGTAGCAAGAACTAGGTTGCTAGAAATGGAGTTAAAGAGGGAAAAGGTTTCATGGGAAAGGTCTCAGAAGAAAGCCGAAATAGCTATAAAGAAAATGGAACTGGAATTAGGATCAAAACAAATGGCTATTGATCATGAGGTAAGGTTAAAAGAATTAGAGTTAACGCAGCAATCGAACATGCAAAACATAAAACGGTAACTAACTCATAAGGCGTGGTATTACAGAATAATGAGTTTCTTAAATATGTAAGTCTTTTGAAACGTGTCTTGTTGAAATCTCCTTCTAGAGCACAGGAGTGGCCATTTTTCTTATACCATGATGAAACCATGTTCCAGCTATATGAGGTACCGAATGAATAATACAGTATAAAGGGAAGCTGAGATTGCAAAATTTGCAGGCGTATGTACGTTATTTAGCTGCTACATTGGAGATGAAAAATTGGAAACTTATGTTGATAATAAAGAAATCTTGCTAAATTAATTAAAAATCGCTCTATAACAACATGAAAGAAACTTAGAAAAATGTGTAAAGAAACTAGAAGAATGTTATACACAGTACATAATGAAATAAAAGCTTCACCAGAATTTTACTTACAATGAAGGGAAATAACGACTTTGGGAGAGTTGAAAGATTTATTAGGGGCAGATTAAGTAAAGGATACTTTTCTAAGTCATATTAAATCCTATGTGTTATTAAAATAAACCGAGAAAGGGTTAAGACCGACGGAGTTAGCTGGTGGAGTTGACAATTTGTTGCTGCTATGCCAAATGGAGAAGATCAGAAATTTGATAATTGGAATTAGCGGAATACAAGAGTGGAAGAATGTGGAAGATTTGGGGAGACTCATGGTAACAGAAATCAGAATGATTTTCAGAGGAATAAAACAGTGGGGGAAATACAAGTGGAGGTCAAGGGCAGACATGTGCATCATTTGATAATAAGAATTTTAATAAAAGGTGGGAGATGACAGCTACGAATAGTATGGAGAACATTCAGTGTTTTCCACGTGCAATAATGGATCATGTAAAAAGACGATGCCCCCAGAATCGAGGTTCCGAAGTTACAAACCGACCAGGGTTTAAAAATAGAAGGGTAAGTGATAATAAGGGAACAAAATGATTAAATGAAGTTTGTATAAAATTGACTATACCAGAAGAGCCAGAATGGATATCAGAAGGAATTCCATGGGCTAAAACGGAGCCGGAGTTGTCTCAAGTGAATTTAAGAACAAATGGAAATTAATTCACGATACTGGTAGATTCAGGAGCACAAATTTGTGTTTTAAGAAGAGAATTTGTCCCGGATATGCATTTGGAGGCCGGTGGAAAAATATCTTGCATAAATGGGAATCGAATTTCCCTGAAGAAATAATTATTCTCAAATACATAGAAGGCGATACAAATGTCCTAGGTGGTGTAACGGATATTATGCTCGACCGGTATCGGGAGGTGTGGGTTCGATTCACGCTCCAGGACAATGTAATTTTTATGTTTTCTGAAAGAGTGGTCACATGAACAACAGCGAAAATACAGTACGTCAGTGCCAATGATTACGGAGGAAAAATATTTCTGGGTCGGGGAATTGGATTGTCCGTTGAAGCAAAGATAGTGTCAGTTCCTTTGAGTTTATCAACGTCGCCAAATGATATTCAACATCATGTTCAGGTCTACGCTGCGGTGGTGGATAATTTGAACGAATAAGCCTTAATTACTCCTCAAGTATATTAGACGATTTGGGTGCAGCAAAAGATGTGCTTAAGAGGAGAAGTCGAAGATCCTAGCGCATTACTGAGGGAGGCAAATGTCTTAGATGCCGGAGGATAAGAAAGCTCTTTTCCACTAAGGTCCAAGAGGCAGGAGAACACTGGGACCACCCAAGGGGGGGGGTGGAAAGTAGTACCTCCCCAAGCAGGCCACAGCAAGAGCGTAAGGAGGGATAGGTGGAAGTGGAGGCCTTTGATGACAGTCTTGAACTAAGTGATAACCCACTGAAGGAAGAACGCGAAATTTCACACCCTGAATCTTCGAGTCAAAAGTTCAGAAAGGAACATACATAGTGCCAAACTTTGAAAGGGAACTTTATTGACGCACACCGGAATAAAAATAACGACCAGATTGAGTCAGACATGTTGTATCATACTGTAAATTTAAATGGCCAGCAATTTAATCAGTTAGTTATTCCTAAGACCCGTAGATTAAAAATAATGAGATTGGCTCTCCAAACGTTACCTGGGGTTATTTAGCAGCAAAAAAGACAGAAGATAGAATAAAGATGTCGTTTTGGTGCGGTGGATTAACGAAAGATGTGATAAAATTTTGCGAAGCTTGTAAGGATTATTAATTTTGAAGACGTTTAATGGTATATTATAAAGATCCGATCGATCCGATGGTAGACCGGAGCTACGGATTCAATGTGTAAATGCGGACGTTGTTGGACCGATAGAACTCATGTCTTCACAAGGACATAAATATTTGTTATGTTTGATGGACCATCATAGTAGGTAGCCGGAAGCGGTACCTTAAAATCATTATCTGCAAAAGCTACTGTACTTGTAAAGCATTTTTGGGAGTATTCTTCATGCGTACAGGAGTTCCAAGTGCAATTATTATAGATAACGGTGCTAATTGTAATTCCCAGCTAACACAGGAATTTTTGAAGTATTTAAGATCATCTCCGAGGTTTATTACTACAGGGTATGCCTCCGGGAAAGAGTCAATTGAAAGATTTAATCAAGTGAGGAAATACACAAGTCTGCGCTTGGTATCGTCAATTGCCCTTCCTTTTATAGGCATAACGTGAGGTATCAACGTTTATGTTCATGCACGGACGCATGCCGATAGCGTCTCTCTTTCAACTCTAAAATCTTGCTTGGAGGATGGCTTAATACTATACCACAAAGAGTTGGAGAGTCGATAAGTGAATACTTAGAACGACTGAAAGGAAATTTAAACAATGGAGATCAATAATCTAAAGATCAAGCGGAGACACAACAAAAGAAGCATGCATATTACCACAATTTGCGGTCTACGGAGAGCAACTTGGAAGTAGGGGATGAGGTAATTGTGCTGATCCCATATTCTACAAATAAACTATGTTCAAGATGGGTGGGACCCGGAGGAGGAGTTATAGATAGGAAATCACAACATTCATACTTTGTGAAGCCACCAGATGGAAGTAAAAGACACCTTCATCAAAACAAACTGAGAAAACACATTCAACCAATAAATGCAGTTGGAATTATTTATGAAAATGATGAAGAGTGTGGAGAAATACGACCAGTTCTGGTAGGAGAAAGGCCAAAGCAAAAGGAAACTTTGATCTCTGTTCAGGATAAGTGGGCACATTTAAATGCATCACAACAAGAGGAGCTGATGTAGGTTCTTTTAAAAAATCATGAAGTGTTTGAGGGGGAGATAAAACTTGCTAAGGTTGGAAGTCACGTAATTCGGCTAAAGCCAGGAATAGAAAGAAAACAGCCAAATATCTATAAATTGGAAGAAGCTTTAAAATCCGAAGTACAAACACAAATAGAAGATTTGTTAAAATGGGGATTAATTGAACTTTCAAGTGCTGAAGTAATTTAGCCAATAGTGTGTGTATCTAAGCTAGATTCTTCGATTCTGATTTGCGTGGAATTCAGGGCGCTGAAAGCCGAGAGTAAAATAGTTCCATTCCCAAAGCAAAATACAACCGAGCAGCGATATAAAGGACAAGCTGTTAACTATTGGTTGGATATTCTGAAAGGTTATTGAGAAATTCCCGTGGAAAAAGAGAGTAAGGAGTTAACTTCTTTTGTATCATCGGAAGACCAGCAGCAGCTTACTGTCATGCTTTATGGACTAGCAGGAGCAGCAAGAACGTTCCAAAAAGCTATTAATATTGATCTTAGACCACACAAGGAGCATGCTTATTGTTATATAGATGATATAATAATTTTATCAGAAACTTGGAAACAGCATTTGAATCCGATAGGCGTAGTACTCGATATTTTGCGATAGTTAAATTTTGCAGAAAATTCACAGAAATGTTCCTTTGCAAAATCAGATTATCGAGTAAACATGGACCTGACCCTGAAAAGGCATCAGTGATGAAGAGTTTGCAACGACCAAAACGATAATAACCTTAAATTCATATTAGGATTTGAGATCATCTTTAGGGTCGTTTAACTATTACAAGGAATATATTCCAAATTATTCTATATTGGCTGAACTACTTACAGATTTAACCATGAAATCGGTAGAAAATAATAATCCCTGGTCAGTAGAAGCTGACAGGTGTTTTACAGACTTGAAGGATGCTTTATGTAAGGTTACATATTTGAGGAGCCCTGGTTTGAGTAAGCTCTTCAAGATAAGCCGTGACGCATCTTCATTTGGAATCGCAGCTTACTGTGGGCAAAGGGATGACAGTGGAAATGTACACAATAACATTCATCAGTCAAAACTTAACGGAAGCACAAAGTAAATAAGGCACCATAGAAAGGGAAGCTTGCGCAACTATCTATGCTGTAGAGCAGTGTTTTCCAACCTTTTCTAACCTAGCGGCGACTTCTGAGAATTAAATGCTGGCTACGGGTCCCGCTCCAAAAGTCAAATGTAATCAGCAAGCTGAAATCAGCGAAAATAACCTTAAATTCATATTACATTGTACATTCATATTTAATTATTTCAATCTAAATAATTATTATGAATGTGGATGATGTAAAAATATTTAAGACAGGGAAAATGGAAAAAATTCAAAATGGGAGGTGAAACGCCATTTTTTCCCTGTAGGAAGAAAAATGACTTCAGGTCGGCCATATTGTGTGCCCAGGGTCCCACGGAGAGAAGAAGGGGGAAGGAAATTCTTTCCATGGTGAATTCCATGCTGAGGCAGGAGTTCACAAAACATGCAGGTTTCTTCCTAGCGCAGAAAGTTTCAAGCAGCTAGAGACAGCTGGGGAGGAAAAAGATGTTTAACGCATGGCATCTTGCTCCGAAGGCGTGTGCTTACGGGATTGGTTGTGCAAAGTCCAGGCTGCACAGGGCTGCAAAGAGTTTAAGCGGAAAAAAATTGTGGTAAACTTTTGCGACACACTTCTTGCTCGATTATGAAGAGGACGGTCGTTTTTTGTAATCGTCGCTCAAGGAATCAGAGCTCGAGATGTACGTACTCTAGCCAGCTGCGGCTGACTAGAGTTAATAAGGAGCCTACCTGCGGCTTAAGGCCACTTGGGTATATACATTGTATTACCTGCGGATAATTGGGTAGTGATACTAATCACATGCCATACTGCGGTCTGCCAAGGAAATCCTCCGCCTGAGAAATCCAGCCACCTGCGAAGAGCATAATTGCTATGTATATTAACTTCTTAATGCTATGTGCACACTTATAGTGCAAAGACTGGACTGTGAATGAACTATGATCGTGCTGAAATGTCGACTTGCTCAAGATCAAGAACCGTTTTATCACGTGACATGTGTCTTCATCATACTCGTCACTAAGCTGTAAATAAAGTAATGTATATAGTATAACCAACGCTCAGCTCTGTACTCAGCAATACATCTTATCCTTCATCATGCCTCTGAGGAGCAACATAGCAGCGTAAGTTGACTGGGACAGAGATATCCTGGTCTGGTGGCAGCTAATTACCATACCGGAGTCAATTAATCAAACTCCAATCTATTCGCAGAAAATATAAAGAACGAGTGATCACCATTATCATCATCAACCATTATCAATCCACTGCTGGACGAAGGTCTCCCCAAGTTTCCTCCACAAAGGTCTGTCTTGTGCCAGTCTCCTCCATGTCCACCTGCATACTTTCGAATTTCATCCACCCAACTCCCATGTAGTCTTCTTCTGAGTCTTTTCCTGTCCCTTGGAATCCAATCTAAAATTTCGGCTGTCCATCGATGATCTGTCCTTCTGGCAGTATGTCCAGCCCATTGCCATTTCAGGAATTTAACTCTGATCATGATGTCTTCCACTCTTGTCATTTTTCTGATACACGAGTTCCTCTTCTTATCTCTCCTGGTTACACCAAGCATGCAACTCTCCATGTTGCTTTGAGTTGTCTGCAGCCTTTGTATGTCTCTTTTAGTTAAAGTCCACGTCTCTGCACCATACATAAGCACTGGAAGGATGCATTGATCAAACACTTTTCTTTTAAGACATAATGGCATATTGCTCTTGAAAATTATGCTGTTTCTTCCAAAGGCTTTAAAGGCAAGTTTTGTACGCCGATTAATTTCTTCATCAATGTGACCCTCACTTGATATTTGCTGTCCAAGATAAACGTATGTGCCTGTTATCTCCAGATTTTCTCCATCAATCGATAAATCTTCATTTCTTGCAAAAGCATTGTACATCACTTTTGTCTTCTGAAAGTTCATTTTTAATCCCACTTCTTTACTCTTGTTAGCAAGTTCCTGGATCATACTCTGCAGCTCTGATGGGGTAGTTGCAAAAATGACTACGTCCTCAGCAAAACAAAGGTGAGTTAGATAATCTCCACTAATCTTTATCCCCTTGTTTTCCCAGCCCAGCTACTGAAAGATACCCTCCAATGGGGCATTAAAGAGCTTCGGAGATATGGTGTCATCTTGTTCAACCCCCTTTCCAATTTTTATGTGTGTTGTATTTTCAAACAACCGAATCTTTGCACTTGCATTTTCATAGATGTTATTAATAATATTAATGTATGCATCTTCAATACCGCAGGATTTCAGAGCAATTGTAACTGCTGATGGTTTCACCGAATCAAAGGCTTTTTCATAATCGATAAAAGCCATGCACAATGGAAGTTCATATTCCCCGGCTCTTTCAATTAGTTCTCTCAGTACGTGGATATGATCTATTGTGCTGTAGCCACTCCTGAATCCTGCTTGTTCTCTCGGTTGAGCCATGTCCAGTGTTACCTTCAAGCGGCGTGAAAGAACTTTAGTGAAGATTTTATAAACCACTGATAGGAGGCTGATAGGTCTGTAGTTCCCGAGATCCTCAATGTCACCTTTTTTATGTAGCAGGATCATTGTAGCGGTGGTCCAATCCTCAGGAATCTTCCCTTCATTAAGGCATCAAATAAAAATTTGGGCGAGTACTGTTTCGATTTCTCCACTTGCTTCTTGTATGATGTCTACATTAATTCCATCTTCTCCTGGAGCTTTCCGCCGCTTCATGTTCTTGATTGCATGTGCAATCAAGAACATGAAGCGGCAGAAACATGAAGCGGCGGAAAGGAGGAACTCTGGTACTGGTACCTTTCATGATGTCTGGAGTGTATGTATCATCCCTTTCATATAATTTGGAGTAGAAATCTTTCACTCTTGTCAAAATTTCGCCTCTATTTCTTGTTACAGAACCATCTTCTTTTCTCAGTGCCATAATCTGTTTTCTTCCCTTACTGAGATGTCCCTTTGCTATCTTTAGGCTTTGGTTCTTTTCAATTGCTTTCCTCACTAGTTCACAGTTGAATTTCCTTACGTCTTCAGTGATACTTTTTCGTACTGTCTTGCATAGCTCTATATATTCCACTTTGGAAGTCACATCTTCTTTAGTTGTCCTCATCTCTCGTCTTTTTTGCATCAACATTTTGGTTTTTCCTGATAATTTGTTCACGTGTAACTTGTTCTTAGACCCAGCTAATTTTGTTGCTGTTTCCACAAGAGCTTTGGTTACTTTTCTGTTAACTTCAGAGATATCCACTTCTTCCGATGTTAGGCCTTCTAAAGCAGAGAATCTGTTCTTCAGTTCCAACCTGAAGGTATTATGGTGTTTTTTAAGGTTGGTTATGTCAATACATTTTGTTTGTCTTATGAGCTCGCCACATTCAAGTTTAGTGTTGAGGTGCATCTTACATCTCACCAATCTATGGTAACTACCTGTGTTGAACTTGTTTAGCACACTGCAGTCTTCTATGACAAATTTTTTGTTACACATAATAAAATCAATTTCACTTGTCGTCCCATTTGGATGTCTCCATGTCCATTTCCTGTGTGGCTTTTTCTTGAAGAAGGAGTTCAAGGTGAAAAACCCTTCTGCCTCTGCAAACTCAACGAGAGTATTTCCACGCTGGTTTCTGTTGCCGTGACCGAAATTAGCTACTCAAGTTTCATTCTGTTGCCGTTGCTCTATTTTTGCATTGAAATCTCCTATAATTATCTTCAAGTGCTGCTTACCTTTATTATTTAGATGATTAATTCCCTCATAAAATTTTTCAGTTTCTTCTTCAGGATGACTTGTGGTGGGTGCATAAGTTTGAATTATCTGAGCCTGGTATCTTCTCGAGAGTTGGATAACGAGTGTTACAGCTCTGTCAGAGGAACTTTCAACTTCTACAACTTTATCCTTCAGTTTCTTGTTTATTATAAATCCAACACTACTAGTTCTGCCAGTATCTGTCCCACGATAGTAGAAGAGATGTCCACTTTTCAGTTCAATATCTTCTCCTTTTCTCCTTACCTCACTTAGCCCGATGATGTCCCACTAGATCCTTTTTAGTTCCTCTTCCAATTCAAGAAGCCTTGAATCAGAAGATAGGGAGCGTCCATTATACGTAGCCAAGGTCAGCATCAGATGGCAGCCTAGTCCGGTACTCCGGGGATTCTTAGCACCCTCTGCCTTCATGTCGCATTGGCCGCTGCCTTGGCCAGGAACATTCCAGCTGCCGGAGACTGAGGTGATGCGTAACATCACAGCCTCTCCTTGACAAATGTCAACCCCGCCTTCTCGTGGTGCATCCAGTTCCCACTAAAGGGGCTCTGACGACCGCCAATAGCGGTATAACTATACCATCGGGATTAGAGGAATTGCTATCGCACACTCACCAACCCGCTTGGCCAGCGTGGTTGAGTTATGGCCAAACCCCTCCAAAATGATTCCACAACTTAAAGAACGAGTGATAAGTAAGTATAAATAAATATGTATATAAGCATGACAGCCGATACGAATATGGCAATGAATAATAATCAAATATGGCTTTATGCATAAAACAAACGAACGGAGCTATCACTCCTTAACATGTCACGAGCTAACAAGGTCAACTGCTTCTAACGCGAGCGATTGCTAACGCAGCCAGCCTTGACAATCATTGTTACTTCATCAACACCGAACTTGATATTCATTGTTACTTTGTGACGTCAGGAGCACCCACCGAGGAGCGCTGTTCAGTGCGCAGTTATCGCTCTCCGCTAACTCGCCAATCGGAAGGTTAGTTTTCGAATTTTCACAGATTACGTGGTGTGTATTTCCAAGAAACATTTTTGCAGCTACGCCTCGGCAATGGATTAATTTGTCACTTTGTCAATAACAAAGTTTCAGGAAGCAGAATTTTAATAACGAAGTGGAATTGATAGTATCCAATGAGTATTGGAAAACACTAGTATTCAAGACAGCAAATGCAGTATTCAAGACAGCAAATGCAGTATTCAAGATGGTGTACGGGTACCCAAGTCTCTCATGACTGACACACCCTCACGGTAATGCTATGTTGCGAGATGGTTAATTCATCCCCGTTCGAAAAACATGATCACAAAATAACTAAACTTTTTCGTAGCATAACTTGTAATCCTTACGAATGAAACGCACATTTAAACATAACTTATGTTAAATGTTTATATACATAACTTATGTTAAATGTTTATAAACATAAGTAATTAAACGTACTGTTACACAAAATTATAGGGCATAAATAAAAAAAATAATTTAAGGCCCTCTTGTTGAACATTTCGCTGCCTTTATTATTAATGTAAAATAGTTGCTGTAATATCCATAAAAGCATAAACGCCCCTACCGCTCCCTTACGATTGACCGCCCCCTGAAAATCACAAACGCCTCCTGGATAACGACGGTACCACCCAGGTTGGGAAACACTGTTCTAGAGAAATTTGAGACGTGGGCCTATGGAGGACAGATTACTCTCGATAGTGATCACAATCCTTTGAAATACTTAACAGAAAGCATTCCTAAAAATGCGAGATCACAAAGACGGGCTTCAGTAATAGATCGTTTCAACATAACAGATCGCCACAATCCTGGGGAAGCTAGTCTTGATGTAGATGCTCTCTCTAGACTCGGGCATGAGAATTCTTAGAGATTATTACTAAAACAAGAAAAAAAAAAAAAAGAGAAAAATCCATTGTAAAAGATGTATTATTAAACGTTCAGTATGTATCAAGTGTGCGTGTAATTGATGTAAATGGCAAAATTAAACCAAGACGATAATCGTATTTCCATGGTTTTTGACAACATTATATTTGATATGTGCCATGTGCGACGCTATATACACTGGTTTTTATAAATTATACAGCAAAATGAAAAATTTCGATAAGTTGGCTAATTATCCTTAAATATGCACGGAATTTGTAAATGTTACAGGCAAAGTACTACAGCATCAGCGAATGACATGCAAATAAATGAGTGGCACTAGCACAGCTTTATGCAAATTAACAACAGCATAAAACTAGTTGTTTCTCATTGAGTAGACAATTCACGTGCAGATATTGAAGAAGAGATTTCGTGATAAATATTGTGTTGTAATGATTACGAGAAGTCATTTACCAGTGGAATGACGCTACAGAACTATAGGCAGACTCGAAGCAGGCCAAAATCAGTGGAACGTAGTCAGATGGCTGAACGTTAGTCGTTCTGTGGTCCAAAACACAGAATAATGTCCCCGCAGGTACAGCCAAGGCACACCTAGGGTAACAACTTCCTCACAAGATCCATGTCTGCGGATATCTGTGCACCAGAACATGCCGACCATCCTCGATCTGTGCTTTCTACAGCTACTGGAAGGACGCTATCAGCTTCTACGGTACGCAGAAAGCTACACGAAGGAGGAGCTCTATGCTGGGCGCCCGGTAACATGCGTTCCCTAACCTCCCGCCCTCTTGTGGCCGGAGGTTAGGGGAACGCATTGCGCATTCATCGATAATGCTGACTAACACACAGCGTGGCTGGTACAGCGATACCTTGAAGAGAGGACTATTGTTCGTATACAGTGGCCAACACGCTCTCCTGACTTTAACCCAATCGGACATGTGTGGAACGCTCTAGGTAGGCGTGATGCGCCCCTCAGCCCCCTTCTTTGAACCTCATAGAAGCTTCAAACTGCTTTGCTGCCACAATGGTTATTGTTACCTACTGATCTTACAGACACCATTATTAACAGCATGGAACGTCGCTGTCGGGTCTGTATTGCTGTTCGGGGTGACCACACCCCATATTGAGACACTGTTTAATTAAATTTTTTGGGATACTGATTTCAGTTTATTTCTATTTTTATAGCATATTGAAAATGTAAATGCTTTGAATCAAATGTTCTTGCCGTTTTCTGTAACATATGGTACAATGAAGATTTTCACCAAATGTAACACAAATTGGTTGCATATTTTTTGAGTTATAACAAATTTTCAATTTGTTCCTTAATGTATGGAAATCAGTGGTTTATATCATGTCGTTAAGCTAAACATACCACGTTTGATGCTGAGGGTAACTTCTCAGTGAATTGAGAAAGAAAGGTAAAAACCGTAAATGTTAGATTCTTGGAAATTCTAACATTTGTTTTGTAATGTTAGATTCTTGGAGGAATAAATTTACTTTGTGATATTAGATTCTTGGGAGGAATAACTTCTGCCCAAGTGAATTGGATATGGTTTCTGGACTGGTGGAATTCAATACCATTTATGTATAACTATTTGTTGAGAATGAAGAAGTTAGATGATCGGGACATAAACAAAAATACACACAGTAGGTGGTATCGAATAATTTAAATATATTTGGCTCTTAGTTTTGAAGTTCTACTGGGACCAAGGCAACACTCTTTAGGTTTAAGTGGGTTCCATTTCACTACCTTGGTCGAGTAATGTTAAATCGGAAAGCGGGTGTGAGGAGCTCCTCGGATGGGACGTCTCTATTAATATTTAAATATCATTTATGCATTTCTATTAGTTGATCTGTTATTCAATTTGGCAATCCAGTAATGAATATGACGGTTAGTGCAGATAAAATGCATCTTTTTCCAGACCTTGAACCAACACAAGGAGGTTCCATCTTAACGATACTTTACCCGTCTTTTTTCTAGATCTGTACATATTGAATCTACATAAAAATATATGTAGACATTCACTTTAGTTTGTAAGTATTAAGTCCTTCGACATCTGCTATATCCGTAATTAAAATACGATAAGATATATCAGGTTATCGATTTATTGAAAATTGTGTGCTTTCCAAATTCTGTTATTACATGAGGTACTTTCGAGAGCTGGGTAAATTTTTTATCTGCAGACAATAGGTTCATAATTCATTATGACAATATGTTCATATTTAAATTATGGTTCATAAGTTAAATAAAGTTTGGTATTATGGTGTTGAAATTTCTTTGGAAAGGATCCGAGGAAACTCATAAACCTTACATAGAAATTTTTCTGCCTTAATGTTTAACAACAAGAAATATTTTTAATATGTAAATAGACAAACTACAAATCATCGCGATTTTTAATCTGAGAAAGTAAGATCGACATCTCATGAGGAATTCTTAATTACTTAGCATCGTGGTGGTCTATGTAAAGCGAATGAACTACTTGCATTGCATTTTAATTACACTTGAGTTGCTTTCTCTTTAACCGCAAGCATGAGAATTTGGAGAATAATGCCACCATACTTTTTGACATGAAGTTAAGTGAATAAATCAAATAGCAGCTGTCAAATTTTTTCAGTACAGAAATGGGAATGTTGTCCCGAATATTGTCCGTTGTTGCGTACAGGGATAAAAGGATTGGGAGAGTGCGACAGAACCAAGCTATCTCCACAGCACTGCAACAAGAATCAAAGTTACACACTTCCGATAATACATTCGAGAGTAGGATTCCTCATTGTCCTGTATGATCCCAATGGCTTCACACGGGACAAAATATATCTGCTAGACCTATGCTTTGATTCCTGAATGCTACGCTAGTAAATAATATGTCTTGGACCGAACTTTCAAAACTTTTCCTAAGTGCATCAGTTCGTACAAGGTACAGAGGTTTATCAAGTTTTATTAAATGTGTACTGTACACTTAATATCCTGGTTATTGGTTTAATAATTTTTTTTAATAAACACCCCTCAGATACGGACCCTTTCTGAATACTGTTACTGTTAACAGTCCTTGCGGAACAACATGTGTTATAATGGGTATTCTCCCTTTCTTTTGAGAACTCTCTCTGACGCGGGTATCGATCAGACCCATCCAAATGCTCATTCAGAACCTCCTAGTTACGGCCAGGTGCTGGGAGTATGTATGACTGTGCCTGTATTTATCAGAAGTATAGTATTTCGTAAGCGACAAAGAAGGCAGCGGCTGCCATCTCGCCAAGCTGACAAATCATTCCCTTCCCAGTGAGGGATGTACTGCAACAAACTTTTGACCTTGACGCCTGTAAAAAATCGCCAGTACTTCGCATTTGCCTCCCATGCTGGCATTTATTTGTTTGCGATTGTGTATGTAATTGTTTTCTTCATCAATGGGCAATAAATGTAAGGCGTTAACACTTTGATAAAAACTGGCAGTCATAGAATGTGCGGAAAAAAAGAAAAGCATTGTACGTATGATTGCAGAGAAGTTCGGAGAAGAACTGCAAATAAGAAATATTTTGCCCTACAAAAACCCACTAAGAAAACAGAGGGCGGAAATCAGCGACGGTAACCACAAAATTAAGTCCACCGAAACAGAAGGGATAGCAATAGTTTATGAACGGCTTTCGGAAAAAAGGAAGAAGTGCATTCCTATCTCTGATTCAGTAATTCAGAACAAATCTTTAGAAGTAGCTAAGCAACTCATTATCAGAGGCCTGAAGCTTCGAATAGATGGCTAGACAAATTCCGCAGTAGACACAGAGTTTGATTCCAAGCTTTGAAAAAGAATCTACTGATATAAAGTACAGCTCTAAGGAACACATCAAAGGCTAGTTGGATAATAAAATTTCCTCTATAAATGAAGAGTATTATGAGAATTAAATTTAGAATACAGATAATACTGTAGTGTTCCTTAGAGCATTTCCAGAAAAAACAGTGACTTTGAAGGTGGAAAATGCGGAGTTGGGAATGTTTCCGAAAAGTGTCTTATTGTTTGGGGAGAAAAAAAATGTATGACCAGAGAGAAAAACAAGAGCCAGTTCAGATTGAGAATCCTCTATGGATCACAGGCCAAATATCAAAGCATGTATGACTAGAAACAGTATGTCCGATTGGCTGAGAAGCCTAAATAAAGAAATTCATAAATATAACAAGAAAATTATTCTTAAGATTTGCAGCTTGAAAATATTAGTCTGCTTCTTTTCACAGGAAACAACACTACCTACCAGCTTTTGGGCCAAAGCACAATTCTCTCATAAAAACCTAAAGCTGTTTATCAAAATAATGGAAATGCGCACCTTTTGTTGAGAACTTTTCATTAATAAGATGTCTGCCTACCTAGGACTTTCATAACAGAAGCACTTCGACTTCGAATAGACTTACACAAGTTATGCACGTACGACAATGGATTTCCTATCATTTCTCCTGTAAGATATGTCCCAGCTGTAAAAGTAATGAAGCAGGTGGAAAATCGGATCTCAGCTATCGCTTCAGATATTACCTTAAATGTTCAACAGTATTGAGGTCTGGAGATAGAGGTAGCCAAGATATCTGTTGCACCTCATCTTCATGATCTGCAAACCACAATTCGACACATTTCACGCATTGTACAGGTGCATTAACTGCTTGAAACCAGGGGCGGTCATCAGCGAAAAATGCATGCAACATTTAGTGCAGATGGTCCCTAAGAATGGATGCGTACGTTGCAGATCTGACAAGACTCTGCAGAATAGGTAATAGCCCTAAGGATGGCTATTATGTAGAGCCACACAGCACCAGAGATCCGACGCCATACTTCACTGTAGGAACCAGACAGCCCGGGTGGTACGTTCTACCGGTTTTCGCCAGATGTACACTCCACCAGTGGTGGGAAGTAATGTGAAGCACGATTCAGCAGACCAGATGACTCTATGTCAGTCTCTATCATCCCAGTTTTTATATGATTTGCACCACCTACATATTTTGTTGCACTGATTTTGGTAACCAGAGGTGTGTGGATTGCAGCACTGTCATTAGTACCTGCACGATGAAGTTCCCAATGAACTGTTATGAAGGAAACGGGATCATTCAGACAGGTGTTCCATTCGGCTGCAATTCGAGGTGCCGTGGTCATGTGCTTCCATTGAACAATCCGAACCAACGTTCTGCTATCCCTTTCTGGCATCTTCGTATGGCGTCCACAATCTGCACGTTCGAGTCCTTTTTGATAGGTAGTCATAAATTTCGATAGTTTCTCGTATTACACCTACTATTTCTGCCGTTTTAATTACTGAAGTGTCTGCACCAATGATCATGCCTTTTTTGAGGTCACTCAGATCTGATACTGTGAACAATTAATAGACAACACCTGTTTCAACTGCGCCTGTGACACTGCTACGTGATATCCGACAGCGCACTGCACCCCTTTGTATACCTCATATTGCGATGACGCCATCCCTCTGATTTGCGTACGGATTACCTGTGCTCCAGTCTCAGTCGGTGTTTCCAATGTTTTGTTAATCCCCTGTATGTACCGGCACTAGATCTAAGCACCTAATCTGCACAATCGAGATTATGGCTTTAGCAAGTAAGTCGTCAAAAACAATCAATGTTCAGAATGCAATTCAACGGTAGACTTCCGCATGGAACAACATAAAAGAATCCATCATAAGGAACTGCTTTTTAAAAGCCGGATTTTATTCCCCAAACACCATTGTCGAGTACATGTCAGCAGCCAAATGTGAAAGTTGGATGCATTAATTTTAATAGAGCTGTACACAGTGACGTCTCAGCTACAGATTATGTAACTATTGATAGAGGTTTTGCTGTGAAGGAACATGAACTAAAAATTACCTATTTGGTTAAAAGAAATAAAAAGAATGGAAATGGTAGTGAAGGTGAGGAACTGCAAACTGATGTGGCCAAAAGATCCTTTTAAAAATATTAGCGGAGATTTGTGAATTTTTCGTCTCAGCATAACGTTAATAAAATTCTGAACCCCATAACTCAGTTGGAAATTCATTTTGAGCAAAAAATTGTAACTGCAAAAGACTCTAAACAAAAGAGCATAACATTTTTCATGTCGTCTGAATGAACAACATTTTCCAAGAAAACCATCTATTTCTTTTTTGTACATTGCATTTTTTGTGTCAAATTATGCGTAAAATATTAATGAATGTTACGATAATGTATGAAGTAAGTGCCTTACAATAATGTTAAAATATAAATTCATTGACGTGTCTTTCAGATTGGATACAGTGATTTACACTTTGTTTTCATTGATCTCCTATCAAAGTTACTTTGTTATACAAACACTAGTTCTTACGCATTCAAACGTATTGCGTAACGCTAATGATCATGTGATCTAAAAATAGGGTAAAACTCTATTTTAAGGACACCTCTTTTACAAACAAAAATGCTTTGAAGCTGTCTAGCATTTTCTGCGTACCGTGTGCTACGGGGTAAAACGACGCCTTACCCGCGTGCCATTGTTGATTGCTCGTCATCAGACATTGAGCCCCGCTTGGCGAACATCCAAATTTGACCTCTTCAGAGTGGCACCATGTCGTGGGGTAATGTTAATCCCGTTTTCAGCTGTACCGAGATGACGTAAGGGTGCGAGTGTGGCGTCGACAGCAAGAGGCTATTTCCCCGTCGTGTCAGGTTGGCTTTGTTCAAGGTGGTGGCGGCTCTGTGAAGGTTTGAGGAGCCTTCTCATGGAACACATTAGGTTCCTTAGTGTGTCTGGAGAGGTCCTCAACCCAGGCGCGCCACAGTCATGCGATGGTTGATTACCTCTATAGCTTACATGGCCTTCGCGCATCCTACGGCTGATGGTCTGTTTCAGCAAGACAACGCATCGCCCCACCGTGCTGCAACGACTCAGGCATGGCTCGAGGAACACTCGTATGAGTTTGGAACCTTCCAGGTCCCCGAATTTGAACCATACGGAAGCTATCTGTGATGCAGTGGTGTGGAACATCAGATCCGTGGATTCTGGACAGACGTCTCGGGCGGAGTGTGGGCAGTGCTGCAACAGGCATGGCTGGCATTACCTCCGAAAATCTTCCGGCATCGGAGAGGTGATGCCTGTGTACAGGCTGTTATTCGCGCTAGAGGAGGACCAACGCGCAATTTGGTAGGTATCTCTGATATTTTGTCTAGTGATTGTATTCTGAAGTGTTTAAGATAACTGAGCTACGTTCTATAAGAACTTTGGGTGACCTCTGTATTGTAATTTTCAGATTTCGTCTGCCCTTTTTCAAAAAATGCTGAATCTTATCTTAAGATTGTTCTGTGTGTGTTGTATGTTGCTGATTTCTGTCTTTTTGTATTACCTTTTTTTATAGTTTCAGGGTTTTAACGACCACCGTGAGCAACTCTAAGTGCTATAAGAAGTCTCAAGACCCTATTTTAGGGCCACTAGTTCCGGACAGGAGGGCCGCGAGTGGCCTAGTGGTCAATATTCGTGACTGCCACGGAGACCTCGGGTTCGATCCCAGCAGGTACGAATGCTCGAACCACTAAATATCCGCTATGGGTCGGATGGGCACGTTAAGCTGTCGGACCCCGTGTACTGGCACCCCGGTAATAAATAAGGGCGTCTTACTCCCCCTTTCTACCTCGCTTCCTTGTCACTTTTCTATCGGGCACTCTAGCCCAAATCTCCTAGCTTCCTGTTACTAAGGGTTGTTTAAGACCTGGGGTGAGACACTCCCTTCCTAAAATCCTCTACGCATGATCTGATCTGATCTGACAGTAGGAAAGAGAGCGAGCCGGTGCCGTGGCGCAGCTACACCACCCATACGTAATCCAGGACTCGAGTCTGGGACTCGAGCCCACTGGGATGAAGGATCAGTGGCCAGTGCTCAGGCAACTGTACCACCAGGGCTGGGTGGCTGCATAACTGGGCCTCAAACAAATATGGAAGTTATATTTCTGCTTATAGGACTATCAATATGTCTATATTTTAAATGTGTTCCGGATTTAAGAAACAGCAACTCCTTGTAGCCTGTTAAATGTCAGTCAAATCTGAATTCTACCTTACTAAAACTTTAAATGACTGAAAAAGGACGTCTAGGAATATTTTTAGATGACGAAAAACGTTAGCTTGTGGTACCCGTTGAAAATTTTATACAGATGGGATCTTCCATGTTTTAAATGAAAATCGTTCGCATTAAAGTATAAAACAGTTTTTGAAAGACAAATAATTTGGAAGAACTATTACAACCGTAGCTAGAAGTAGCGATGTACAAAATTTCTACAGTCACAGGCCCTTATATGATATAAAAAAAGGGTTGTGTAATGATGCCTCCCCCACTAAAAACATACTTTAAAAGCTAAATTCTTAAAGAATTACCTGCATACTTTAGTCTCGTATATGGCTCTTCGGACTCATACTTTCTCGGAAATGTAGCAGATACACAATCATATTTGCAATTATGTTATAAGAATGTTAAAGACGTATTTAAAATAAAAATAATGGAGTCTGATAGTAAAACAAAAAAGATGACACCGAATTTTCGGTTCTAATGAGCACGTCTTTTGAATCCTTTCTGACGCGAATTAAATTTCGACGAAATACACTGCTGGCCACCCAAAATGCAACACCAAGAAGGACACGCGATGCCAAATCCAGATTTACTGGACACATCACAACAGATACAAAGATGAAACGATTGAGCTAAGAGGCCCGTGCGACTTGCGGAACACGCAGACATCAAAAGTTCGTGTGGCCTCCAATGGCTGGCAATAACGGCCGCTACACGCCGCGGCATCGAACGAAAGAGGCTTTGGATGTGGGCTTGGGGTATGTCGGTGCAGGCTGCTTCCACACGTTACCACAGTTCATCAAGCGCAGCCGCGGGTGGTGCTTGCCGGGCCACTCGGTTGCCGATCAGCGACCAGACGTGGTCGATGGGCGACATATCGGGAGAACAGGCGGGCCACGACAGCAGTGACACCTGGTAGGCCGTGAAGAATTGTTGCACGATGCGTGCGACGTGCGAGCGCGCATTGTTCTGTTGAAACGTGGCCGCTGGCAGGTCCTGAAGGTAACGGAGGACTACAGGCTCCAATACGTCGGAGATGTTGTGGTGGCTGTTGAGTGTACCGGCGATGCGTTTCAGAGGGGTACTGGTGTCATATCTAATTTCGCCACAAACTATAACGGAAGGCGACGGACCGGTTTTGCGATGCATAATGCAGGCGCCATACAGTCTCTCGCCGCGGTGTCGCCACACGCGGATCCGACCATCGTCGTGTTGCAGGCAGAAGCGGGATTCGTCGGAGAAGACAATGTCGTACCACTCCGTAGTCCAGGTGCGGCGTTCAACGTCCCACTGCCGCCGCACTCGCCGATGGTGTAACGTCAATGGTAATTGGAGAAATGTTCGCCGTGCGACAAGTCCCCGCTCCTGCAGACGACGCCGAACGGTACGCGTTGACACAGGTTGTTGCGCAACACTCCCTAATTCCTGCGCCAACGTTCGTGATGTTGCGGTGCGAGCCGCCAATGCCCGCCGCACGACATGCTGGTCCTCTCGTAAGGGGTGTGCCGCGGCTGCGGCAATCGCTCACGTCTGTCCGTCCATCCGTCCTGCACCCATCGAATTCATACTCGCCTCACTGTGGCTGGATGTCGTCCTACGCGGGCGCTGATGTCTCCGTACGATAAACCGCTGTCGCGATAAGCCACTATTCTTCCTCTGTCGAACTCCGAAACGTGCAGGAATGACTGCCATATTCTGCGACGAGGCATCAGGAAGCTTCCCACGCACAGGTCCGGCAGCACAACACATTTCAACTACTTACACCCCGCCTTCTGTGGACCTTTCTTATAGTGCTTCTCGGTGGCATACCGGGCGCACATGATTTGCATATGCCCTGCAATGCTAATCGTTTGCATGTCGTCTTGCGGGTGACGTATGCTGCGAATTTCATGCCAATCGGATGCTTCCTTCTTGGTGTTGCGTTTTGGGTGGCCAGCAGTTTATAAAAGAAAACATGATATAACTCTACGCCTTCTAGCGGAAGAATTTTGCATAATGGAAAGTTGAAAATGGGCGGAAAATATTCTTCATGGAAAAAGATATGCCAAGAAAAAGGAACTTTCCAAAAGCGTTCCCGGAAGCAGAGTAGGAAAAAAAAAAAAAAAGGTTTCGACCTTTACACACCTAGAGGGAAATCTTTGAATTATTTAAAGAGGATAATGTTCCACATCTCTATTGCAGCGAATGGCGTACAGTAGAGAAGGAATTTCTCAGTAGTGATTTTAGAAGCGGGCGATACAGCTACAAACTGAAGTACACAAATACCACCTACTGACAGAACTGTGAGTACAAAATTCCTCGTATACTAGCCTAAAGTGTTTTACAAGGTAAATGACATCCAGCGTTGAAATAATTTTTTAAATCGCACATGTAGAAGTACAGATATTGAGAAAAACAGAATAAACGTTTGCGTTCTCTAGTGATGAATTGTCCGTTATTTTGGGAAGAAAATATGCACCCAGAGTTTGCATAGTTAGCAGTATCTGACCGAAGAAAGAAGTTTTTCAAGTGGGTTTTCAGTGCCACAGATATTATTCTAAACGTAAAAATGAACTTACGCCTTCTGGTGGCAAACTTGTGTTTTAAGAAAAATTTGCAATCACATGAGAAATATTTCGCAGCGGAAACGCTCTCCAACAAAGAAATAATTTATTTTTTAAATCGGACTTTTACAAGCAGGGATATCGACAAAAATAAGACATACGCCACCTGGCCAGAAAACTATGCGTTATTTTTAGCAGGGGGATTCTCAAAAGTTTTCCGATGTGAGAAGTATCAGTCCACGAAAGAATTTTTTAAATCGAATTATCGGAAGCTTAAATTTTGCTGCACGTACGTCAGAAGTAAAAATAGAAACTTATGCTCCCTGAAGGCCAAACCATTCTTTATCAAAAAAAAAAAAAAAAAAAAATTACAATCAAACCATTTCCCATGAAGAACTGTTTCCGATGCATGAAGAATTGTTCAAATATCAGTTTTAGAAACAGATATATCGGGAAAAACGTCATTTACCTTTACGTCCTGTAGCGGGAAATCTATGCATTACTTGACAAAGAAACTGTGTTTAAAGTAGTTTTGGTTATAAATGGCATCAGTTTTGGTTATAAATCTCAATCGCATGTTTAGAAGCAGATATATGCAATAAAATATATTTTGAATTCGACATGATCTGCATTTACGCCCTCTAGCGCCGAACTTGTGCATCGGAAAAAAACCGGAATGCAAGGATTATCATTCACAGATTTCAAGCATCCCCATGCAAAAAAGGGAATTTTTCAAATCGGACTAATAGTTGCAGAAATATGGTGTCCGCAGACGGACGGACAAACCGATAACATAAGCACTATCTTTTTTTTACAAAAGACATGCTAAAGATTCTACTTGCAAACGGATATTTATTTTATCTTTCTTACTTTTTCGTTCTGGAACGGCATGTGACAGAATTAGTCGTATAATTGATGCTCGTAATTACTATGAAGTGTTTTGAGAAAACCGAGATTTCGCTCAGATTTTCTCAGCTGCAGTAACTATTTTTCGAAGAAATGAAGAAATGGGAGGATCAGAAATGATTACTTTTTGTTTCGTTTTTGGAAGATAAACCAGGTTCGAATGGACTGTATTTAAATCAATCAGTTGTATATTTAGGAAAATTAAATTTGTTCTTGATCCGATTACATGCTGAAACACTGATGTTCTGTGCGACAGCTGTTCTTGTCAAAATCGCAGCTTCGGACTTCTATTTGGAGATAATGAGTTTTGTGATGAATCACATTGTTAATCAATACTAAGTCAGAAAAGGCACTCAAACTAAATGAGGGTCATTCAAAAATGTACCCTCAATAAAGATGAGCTTGAGGAATCTCCACAAATCTGTAGAGGGAAGACAGCAAGAGGCACTTCCTGAGGTTACACGAAACAAAGATATGTATTATGAATGAGCTAAATGTTGAAAAATAAAGAAGCTACTGCAGATGTGGGGTGTGTCAACACAGAATTATCAATTTTTGTGTAAAACTAACAGTAATGGGATGAAATCAACCTTGGAGAAAAATTGAGCTGTTATAGAAATGTATTGAGAAGGGCAGATGAGTTCGTAGAGCACATAGTTCTGAAAACAGAGTTGTCAGGAAAAAGCAGTGAAAAAAACCTAAAATGAGGATGGCGGATTATGTAAACAGAGACGAGAAAGAAATCGACTCCACCAGATGCCGGAGGGTTTCGCGAGGTAATGTCCGCCAAGTCTGTTGCTCCATTGCCCACAACGCAGACCCAGAAGTCGGTCCAGAATCCATGGATCTGATGTTCCGTTCCACCGCGAACCAGAGAGCTTCAACAGGGTTTCAATCCGGGGACTTTGGGGGTTTCTGGATGGTTCCAAACACATATGAGTGTTCCTCGAGACAAGGCTGGGTGGTTGCACAATGATGGAGCGGAGCATTATCAAATGTTCTGCTCCATCATTGTGCAACCACCGCAATGAAAGCACGTAGATGATCATCCAGCACATACTGGTAGAGCGCAGCAGTTAAACAGCTCTACAGACACACTAAGAGACCTAATGTGTCTCATAAGGAGGCCCTCCAAATCCTCACAGAGACACAATTACCTTGAACAGAGTTGACTTGACACGACGGGGCCAAGGCCGCATGCTATCGAATCCGCACTATCACGTCAGCTCCGTAGAGCTGAAAACGCGTTGTACACGGTGTGCAAAAATTAAGGACGTAGAAGAGAAATTAGAATGACAGCAGGACGAGCAGGCAGAACGGACAAAAGACCACTCAGGAGATAAACTAGAGCCCGGTACGGTAGGGCATGCGCATATATGCCACATGACGTGGGGGGAAGGGAAGTGTCGGAAGGATATAAAGCACACGGGCGGTGTACGCTCAGCAATTCGGTGAAAGCTATTGCACGGTGTACATCGATTTGAACGACGTCGAGTTGCTACCACCATGTGATATGGCCAACATGCAATCCAGTAGACGACATCTGGATGACTTTACCCGAGGTCGCGTCATTGGGAAGTTGGAAGAAGGTCGATGTGTGACTAGTGTGGCCGAGGAGTTCGGGATCGCTCACAGCATCGTTTCACGAGCTTGGAGAGCATTTCAAACGACAGAAACAGCTGTCCGAGAGTTTATCAGTGGTCGTCCACGAGCAACCACGACGGCGGATGACCAGTATATTGTCCTACAGGCGAGAAGAGGCAGACAACAGACAGCGGGCGAAATATCACGGCACATGCAACAGACAACTGGACGTCCGTTATCGCGTTTTACCGTGGCCAGGAGACTGCAAAAAAGAGGTTTATTTGCACGACGACTAGTACGGTGTGTACCATTAACGCCTGCTCATCGAAGACGGCGGTTTCTGCAGTGCCAGGAACACAAGAACTGGACACATCAGCAATGGGGCCGAGTTCTCTTTACGGATGAGAGCCGATATAGTCTGACGAGCGATTCTGGACGTATACACAGCTGGAGAGAGCAAGTAACACGCAATCACACCTCCAACATCATAGAAAGGGACCGGTTTGGAGGTGGCGGAGTTCTTGCTTGGGGCGGTATCATGCTTGGGAGCCGTACTGACCTCCACATCTTCCAAGTAGGTTAAGTCACTGGTATCCGATATTGTACCGAGGTTCTCCTGCCTCACGTGCGTCTGTTTAGAGGTGCTGTGGGTCCTGAGTTCCTCAGCATGGACGACAAGGCTACACCTCATCGTACAGGGGCTGTCGCAGAGCTGTTGGAGATTGAAGATATTCAACGCATGGCGTGGCCCGTAAAGTCCCCGGACCTAAATCCAATCGAACACGGGTGGGACCTTCTCGGGAGACGCTTGGCAGCACGTCACCAGCCGCCAGCAACGATTCCGCAGCTGCGATTGGCGCTACAAGAGCAATGGGTTGCGATGCCTCAACAGCTTCTTAACAACCTCGTCTTCAGCATGGACAGACGTTGTAAATCCTGCAACGAAGTCAGGGGGATCATATCCCCTACTAAAGACTGGATTTTTCTTGGAAGCCGCCTGTCACATGGACGTTTCTGTCTTCTGTCCAGTTGTGCTCGAAGCTACCTTTTCGATAAAGTGCCTTTGTATCCTTTGGATTCCTTGTTTAGACGGTTTTGCTCACTTGTCCCATATTCTTACATCTTGGGGATCTTATGGTATGATTTGAGTTGATGTGGAGCATTTCTGCACGACGTTACATTCGAAAAACCGTCTCGTCCTTAATTTATGCACTCTAGTGTATCTGATCACAGGACGCGTCGCCAAACGGTTTTGATGTTCCCACACGGTACGGCATCGTTTTCAATCGTTGCCCAGGGTATGCAGAGTGAGCCGTATCCTTAGCTCGCAGACGCTAATTGGACCTCCTACATTTAACCTGGATGTGATTTGCGGCGCTCTTGCCATGAGGGCGGGCTATACGAGCCTGGATAATCTACGTCGATCCCGGTCATCAATGACGTGCCGTTGGCAACCGTTTGCTCTCTTAGCGCTAGTACACCCTTTATGCGGTTGCTCGTGGTAACTTCAGGGTTCTTACCATTTGAGCGATAGAATGACCCGTCTGTCTTGGACCATCAGTGCGCCCACAATCAAAGTTTCTCAGATTACGACGTGTTTTTTTCTTTTTGATTGGAAGTTTAGCGACCACCGTGAGCAACTCAGTGGACTATAAGCTGTCGCCCGTCCCGAATTTAGGGCCACTGGTTCCAGGGAAGGGAGAGATCCAGCTCCGTAAGACGAACACAACATCCATGCCTCACCGGGATTCGAACCCGTACTCATCTCGGACGAATGATCAGAACTTCAAAATATCTTTATTGCCATAAAACCATATAAACAATATTTACAGTAAGTTCACCGGGAACAGTTGTTGCCATTTTTAGCATATTTTACACGGAAGACAAAAAGACTCAACAAACATACAGTATTGCGAAATTACAATGACAGAAAACAGAAACGAGATCAATTTAACATTCTCCGTCTACCACAAAAAGCCAAAAAAAAAAAGAAAGCATCAGGTAATTCACAATAATGAACATTAAAATTAAACAAAATACAAAATCTGTAAAACTGAACATTGTCAAAGGCCGCACAAAGTTAAAAATATTTCAGCATGTCATTCATGAAAAAAAAAACATCAAGCCAGGAAAAAAAAAACCTTGCTCGTAACATGTACGCTACCACTAACAACATGATATACTGATTTTTTTCTGCCAGGCTGTAAAACTATATTTTACGACAGACATTAATTCATTAAGAATCATGAAACAAAATAAGCGTAAACCTTAACTCTAAAAAAAACCTGCTTAAAGCGAGCGGGTACGCTGCTTCTAATACAAAAATAGGCTCTTCTGTCTGTCTGTAAGTACCTCAATATTACATAAAAGAAAAAATATCGCTAAGTGAGACTATGAGCAACATAATTCGCAACAAAAAAAACATTGTACATACAAATCAGTTTCACTTGAAAACAAAAATCATCTACTTCTCAATCTATAAACACAGACGTTTTTCATCAACAAGTTGCGGAAAAAAGTAGATGAGTAAAAATCTCGTAACATTAGATGCAACAAACAAACAAAAAGGACTCATCATTCAGATGTGATAAATACAAAAATTCAATGTACAGGATATATTGCAAATGTTGCTAAATTCAAAGGGAAGAATCGTAAATTAGAAGTACAGAAAACTGCATGATATTACAACAAATGAGCATTACATTATCTTAAAGAAACCGTCATTTTCATACAGAGAAAGTACTTATTGCTAGACAAAAACTTAAATAGCTAAATTAGTCTGTCACTTTAACAATAGGCTTGCTAAGACAAATACTACAACTGAAAAAAACTTCAGACATAGTAAAATTCTTATTAACCACTATGGGTTCGATAATGCAGAAAAAAAGACCATTATGTTATCGCTAGACAGTGCAAGCAATTTCAAGCATTCAATTTTCCCCAACAATAAATACAAAATTCAGTTATAAACGCGAATGATTAGGAAAAAACCGTAACAGCACATGACGGTACAACGTAATAACATAAAATACTCTCACGTGACACTCAATGAAGCAGAACAATTCATGAGACACTAACTTTATGAAATTGAACAGAGAAACGCAACTAGGTAGTCAAATAAAACGACAAATTACCCAACAGTAATTTATGGAAAAAGAGGTTATGCCGAACACTTCGTCGGGCAACTAACCTACGTAAATATACAAAAATACTCACAACATAGTGCAAAAAAAAAAAAAAAAAAAAAAAAAAAACGCTCCAGTACAATACGAAGACAGAGATCTGACCACAACAAAATGTCGAGGACGTTACACAGTTAGTGTTACAATATCATTATTCTTATTAAACCAGATATTACTTGGGGACCACTTAGCATGAAAACTGTCAAGACTGTTACTCGTCTTAGCAGTATCATACTCGACCTGCAATATCGCAGTCACAGACTGACGGTATCTGCGACAAAGAAAACGTCTTGCCACGTTATAACGTCTAAGGGTAGGACAATCGACACTAATATGATAGTACTGATAAATTGTATATTTTGCTTGCAATATGAGAAAAATGCATACAGAATTGTGTGATGAAGCAGATGGGTGATGTGAGCGAAGAACATTATAATGAAACATGGTATGTAAAGAAGCACAAACATTCTGAAGCAAAAGAAACATCAATGAAAACAAAGGCTGTAAAAACAAGCACATCGAGTAAGAGTGAAATACATCTCCCTCTGTATTGCAAAAATAACACAGTGGCGATGTAAGGTGCCGAAAACGATGAAGGTTGCGTGGGGTTAATAAGCGACTATGTAGATGTAACCAATGGATATCCCTTGGCTTTGGAGTAGCCAAGGCTGTTAGTGCATCACTCCATGTTGCTGGTACTTCTGCCTTTGGCACGGAGGGAATCGGCATTGGATCGGTAAAATATGTAATGAAATGCCTATAGATGAGTTTAGCAGATACTTGAAGTGAAAGAAACGGCTGGTCATCTAGGTAAATAATGAACGGGAGACTGAGTGAGGCTGATGAGTTCTGAATAAGTCCATTCTGATTGGCAAGTTGTGGGTAGAGTCTCTGAATGCAAATCTGGATATGCCGAAGTTGAGCACGATGGACAGGGGTATCTGCAAACAAGGGAGAAATGCGAGAAAGAGGTTTCCAACGGAGATCAATGTCAACGAGTTGAGAGACCTTCACAACTCCACTGGCAAACCATGAGGAGTAGTGAAGGTACGAAGAGGTAGAAGAGTAGATAGCAGAGGAGAAGAAGAGGGGTTCTGCAAGGAGGTCATTAGTAGTGGAAGGGGGAGTCGGACAGGATTCAGGGAGCGCCAAAGGGTAAGTGCAGACTTGTAAGTGTCAGGGAAATGATTGGGAATGAATGGGAACAGGTCCATTCGCAGAAAAGTTTGAACTGTAAGGTGGGGACTCCGGGGGAAGAACAGAGTATCGATAATGGTTTGCGTTGAAGAAAGAGGCGTTGAAAAAATCTTAAGAAAGTTATGAAGATGAAAGGCTTGAAATTTTCGAGTGATATCAGCAAGAGAGAGGCCACCATAGGAAATCGGAAGAGAAAGCGTGGAGCGATGCACCCAATGAATAATATTCCAAATGAAGTCCACAAAAGTTCTCTGCAGATGATTCAGCAAGAAAGGTGGCGGAAGGTGAGCAATCCAGCTGTGAAACAATTTCGGTTGCACAAACACATTTAGTAGCATTGCCCGACTAAAAAAAAAAAAAAAAAAAATGAAAGCCGCCCCGGTGGCGCAGTGGTCTAAGGCGTTGGCCTCTGATCATTCGTCCGTAAGGGTCCGGGTTCGAATCCCGGTCAGGCATGGATGTTGTGTTTGTCTTACGGCACTGGCTCTCTCCCTTCCCTGGAACCAGTGACCCTAAATTAGGGACGGGCGACTGCTTATAGCCCATTGAGTTGCTCACGGTGGTCGTTAAACCTCCAATCAAAAAAAAAAAAAAAAAAAAAAATGAAAGAAAGGGTTTGAGCTGACGGAGAGGCGCAAGTCTGAGATTAATTCGATGAACGAGGGGTTCCATGCTGCAGCAGCAACCGCCTCCGGTTTTCCGAAGTGCACACCAAGAAATTTGACTACGCTTGAAGGCCATCGGGCCACCCACGGACGGTCACCACGGGTCGCCCACGCTCCCGTCCATAAACCTGAGCATTTTTCAGTGTTTAAAGCTGATCCAGAAATTACGGCATATTCGTTATATGTTGATAATAAGATTCCAAACGAAGATTCTGTTCGTAAAAATAACGTCAAGTCATCGGCATATGCAGTCAAGACAGTATGATGGTGCCGGGTGCACACAACTCCACGGGGGACAGAAGAAAGAAGTCGGAAACGGAGACAGATTAGAAGAGGTTCAAAACAGAGTGCAAAAAGTTGACCCGACAGGGGACAGCCCTGCCGGATACCGTTAGAATAAGAAATAGCAGAAGTAATAAAAGTCGAAGTACGAACCCGAAAAAAAGAGTTTGAATACAGATTAGAAAGAGCCTGACAGAAGAAGGGAGGGAATCCAAAGCGTTGAAGGACAGTAAAGATATAAGTATGGTTAATGGAATCAAAAGCCTGTCGTTGATCAATATTAAAAATAGCAAGGAGTTCTGCTAGCTGGGATGCGAGAGTGTTAAGATCACGGATCGTGGTAATATTAGAAGCGATAGAGCGGGTGGGAACAGTGTAAGTTTGGTCAGGATGAATTAAATAGGATAGAACAGGATTCAGACGGAGTGCGAGTAGTTTAGCAAAGATTTTACAGTCGGTATTAAGTATAGAGATGGGTCGCCAGTTAGATAAAATACCAAGATAGCCAGATTTAGGAATAAGGCGTAGCAGAGCAAAGCTGAAAGCATGGGAAGAAGAACTTGAAGACGAAAAAAGGAAAGTATAACAACTGAGGAGAAGTGGCATGAGATAAGGAAGGAATGTTTTGTAGAATTTTAAGGAAAGCCCATCCTCTCCAGGTGAGGAACGATCATTTAAACTGTATATCGAATTGCGGATTTCTTGAGGGGTGATCTGAGCATTTAGAGAGGACACATAGCATTCAGGAACTTGCGGAAGGTCTTGCAAAAGTGGTGCAGAAGAGGCTGGCTGTGTTAATGTACGTTGAAAACGTTGGCTATAATACGCATGAGTTTGATTACATATAACATATGGGTCAGTTGTTACTGAGCCATTAGAGAGGGTGAGTTGTACAATGGTATTATTTTTTTTTCTTCGTACCTCGAGGGAACGGAGACTGCGAAAAGGATCTTCTTCGAATCTGAGAAATGAGTATTTCAGACGGGTCAGTACATTTGAAACAGAGGCTTGAAGACATTCTCGTAATTTCGTTTCAAGGAGATCATAATCCGATGAGGTCCGTGGGATTCGCTGAAGCGCACGCCGGAGACTGTCCACAGTCATATTACGCCGGGTTCTGATAGTAAAAGAATATTTCTTCGCAAAAGCTACAATAGATTGTTTTGTCGAGATCCACAGAGCCGCTGGGTCGGAAACAAAAGACAATTGAGTAACAGCTTGAGTGATAATAAGAACAACTTCAGTATTAAAATCAGGATCTTGAAGACACGAATCATCTAAAGACCAAACACTCGGCCGTGGAATACCAATAGACTGAAAACAGAGGGAAAGAATAACTGGCTTATGGTCTGAAGAAACAGAGGGTGCGTGATTGACTGAAATAATAGACGGACGAATAAAACGGGAGACATAAAATCGATCAAGTCTGGCTGCAGCACAATTTAAATGAATAGGGGGGAACCAAGAAAACTCTCGTTCAGTTGGGTGTAGATATCTGAAGGCATCTTGGAGGTCAAAGTTGAAGACAATCTGAGAGAGCTGAGAAACTAAAGAATGACGGCTTTCATGTGAATTATCTCTATCAACGTAAGGTTGAAGTGTACAATTAAAATCACCAGCAAAAAGAATAAGTTCTGAGGGAGGAATATTCGCAAGAACGGCAGCAACATGAACCAGGAGATCAGTAGCTTCATTATTTTTTTGAGGTATATGAATATTTAATAGATGAATTCGACTGGACTAAAGGCAAAACGAAATACATTGAAAAACTCCCAGGCGGCTCTGGGACTCGACAATATTCTGTAATATAGAGTGAAATCGGGAATAAAATGCTATTGTAGTTCCGGAACCAACATGTGTCCGGTAATTATGATAAAAAACATAAAGCCAGCGGCGCCAGCGAGCAAAATTGATTCCTGCCGAACAGGTAGTCTCTTGCAACATTAGAACATCCGCTTTTAAAGGTCGGACATCTTCAAAAACCAATGCATTTGCTGCTGACGCCGCTAAACCTCGGCAATTAAAAGAAACAAATAGTACCTTAGAGTTCATTTTGGTGGCTGCAAAACCCCCTCAACTCGTTTATCAAGCATTGTAAATAAATAACGAATACGTCGACAAAATAAGTGCACTTGTGGTGTGGTGGTCGAGTGCTTGTGGAACAGTTCATGTAAAAAAGATAACTGTGAAACCAATTCCGGCACTCTAGACAGATTTTTCTGAATGCAAGGAATTTTCATGATGCTAGTTCTCTTAGGAACCGCATACAGAGAAACTAGTTCGAATTAAGATAATGGCGTAACTGACACTTCTATATCTTTAAGATATCTATCAAAGTCTTCCGCACACTCTGGATATGGTTCAATATCAGAATGTGTCGACGTAGTGTCACTCAGATTATCAGGTATTTCCATTTCAACCTCCTGTTAGCTCACACTGGTTTCAGGCTGTTTTAGGGTTGAAGAGGAAGAGTTGCTTCGTTCAAGACTCGGCGACTGAGAGGGTCCACCAGAACGTGTCGCTTTCGAGCTGGACCTGGTTTGTGGTCGACCTCTCTTTTTCTTAGGAGATGTCGGGGTTTTCCCCCCGACGGTGGCAAGGCAGGGTAATCTTCTAATTGATAACCACTATCAGGTACTTCCACAGAAGGGGATTGCTGAGCTGCAGAGTTATGAATAATAAGACTCTGAAATGCGCTGCCTGTACTCAACATAGCATCATCTACTGATTCCAGGTTTGGTGTCTGGGCAACTGACGGCTCAGAACAGAATGATGACTCAACGGCTCCAGGATTTGAAGTAGAATTATTCTGCACATTTCTGTGAGGACACGAGGTCACCCGATGCCCTTCCCCTTTACAACAAAAGCACTGCATTCCTGCAAAAAGGTCAAACGTGTATTTTCTTGAGTCTGTAATAACTTCAACGGAGGTAGGCCTGTCCTTCAGAGCCTGTTCCGTAGGGAAAATCACCCTATACTGACGACGTCCTTCTTGCACATAGGCATAGGGGGTGTTTAAGCCTGCAGCAGAAAGAAATTTTGTTGTACCTACTACTCTGCCGATGGAACTAAGCGCATCTACTAATAGTTCATCAGGAAGTCCCGAGGGAACGGGTGTCAGAGTGACGGTAACAGGGCGCTGAATAGAAGGTGTCGGTTGCAGATGCACAGTACCAATGTCTACACCACATTGAAGAATTTTTTCAACAGCAGATTTTAGGGTAAAGCGCACTTCGATTCCCCCACCAAAACGGATGGCTGATTTGATGGATTCTCTGGAAACAACCATTGAAATTGCATCCAGGTACCGAGGGATTGGGGTGTCCTTTAGGGCAGGAACATAAACAGTGAAAGATAAATTTTCTGAGAAACGCTTACCTAGAACAGAGTCATCCGGAACTTTCAGTCGTAAAACTTTATCCACACGTGTAATCGTATATTGAGAGTCTATTGAAGCTGCAGAAGGTACATTCGCAGGACGGACAGCAGTCGCATAGGTGCTGAGAGGGGGTGGGGGTGGGCCCTCGGCTCCGACCCCTTCATGCACAGTTTGTTCCACAACACTTAACACACTTTCCGAAGAATGACAGATCACAGTGGAGGTATCCATTACTGATATATCCTGTGAAGCAGACACACTGGTCGTTGATATAGAAGATTCGAGTAGAATAGGCACAGAAGCATCAGACGTCGACTTAGACGCTGAGGTCGTAATCATCTTGACTACTAACACAGAACTTAAACTAAAACCTAGTGTTGCGGATTGCAACACTAAAAACAAAGGAACCCACCTTTAACAGTATGCTTGAAGGCATAGGTACTCTCCTTGAGTAACCTTGTAACACTGAAGTGAGTAACTGACTTAGTCACCCACGTCGGTGGAAAATACACCAAAAAAAAAAAAAAAAATTAAAGGCTGTCCCAACGAATTTGTAGGTTCAACTTAAGCATACAACATTCACAAAACGAAATAACATAAAATACCTAACAGGAAACTCCCAAAAACAACTAATATCACTCAAAGTGCAGGAGCACAAGTAAACGTGACCGCCCGATCAGAAGCCATCGCTTAGACCACTGCCACACTGGGGCTGCCTACGACGTTTGGCCATGTTCGTTCATTGCGATACACTGTTAGAAAGCCCAGTTGTCCACCTAATTATCGCTTGCGTTCGGCGTGGGCCTGATCCACTTTGCGCGGGAGATGCCCATGTCAACTGCCCATCATCCCTGTCTCTGATGGTTTGTCAACTGAGTGTAAATATCTTCACTTTGGTTCCGTCCATGTGGTTTGGTTTCCTTAATGGGTTTGTTTCGAATATCTATTTGCAATTGCAAATATTATCTTTTTGAGGGGTCACTCTGACAAAATAATAGGCGACGAGCTTGAGATTTATAATCCATTTATACGTACAAATACAGACATACAGGAAGACACACACGTTAGTACAAATAAACAAATAAATAACAAACTTCTTATTCATTTCTCAATCCGCAATTGTGCATCTGTCTATGTTCGTGCTTCGTCTCCTAGCTCATAGAGGCAAACCAGAACCAAAACCATCAGCGTTCCGTGGTTACAGTTTTCGTGTCACCTACTAAATCCCGTATTTACCATTAAGCAAAGTAAGCAGCTGCTTGGGGCTGCAGGTAACAAGAGGCGGCACATTTCCCTCAAATAATTTTTTTTTTTTCATATGAATATGTTACAAACATTGTGACTCAAATAAGACCGGAAAATGTCGCTAAATTTGTTTTTCAGGAAGCATGCAAGTGCCTTTTTTTTTCGCAAGAACAAAATACTGTGAATATTGTGAACCGGGTATCCGTCGTCCCTTTTCTTTTCCCTTTGTGCGGTGTCGTTTTCTGGGATCACTCTAATAAGAGGGAACTTAAACAATGCCCAACAATTACTGTATGATACACATACGCACGTTTTCGGCTTGAAGAGACAGTAATGTTCTCACTGACACATTTTCTAGAAATTTCGAGGGGGAAGGCAGGGGGGTGGCACGAGTGTGGGCTTGCACGTTGCAGTATTAATAAGGAGGGAGGAGCGTGTAATCCCTCTTTCCGATGGGTCAAAATACTGGAGAGCGCTTTCAGTTCCGCGCCCAAAAACTCAGAGAGCAAGAATGTACTACCGGAACAGTCCGAACAGAAATGCTGAATCATTTAGTCACTAAAGGCGGTCGTCTCTGATGTAAGTTGTGTGTGTATTTACATTTGATGGGGTAATTAATAATGTAGGGAAAAATCATGCGTTTGATGATTTTTTCTGTAGTCTTTAACGCTACTCGACTGAAAGATCATGGAACAATTATAATTTCAATATTTTATATTGCAGCTAAGAAAAAGATCGTAGATAATGGGGAGGGAGGGAGCGTTAAAACTCCAAGTGCTTGGGGCGGCATGAAGTCCAAATCCGGCGCTGCACCTTCTAACAATAAACAATCGCCAGTGGCTGGGCTGCCTCTACTAAGTCCAAGTTCCAACAGGTTTCAAACAAAAAAACAACATATTTTAGTATATCTACAAAACAATAAGTGACATCAATGAATGAAATACGGGATTACACCATTGTACAACACAAATTTGAAAGATGTGAATCCGTTTATTGGTGTAAATATGGCAAGGATGTTAAGTCAGATAATATACAAAAACTTGAAAATTTCGTCGTCCCGGAGCGGGAATCGAATTCGCGTCTCCCGGATAGCGCCCGAGTATGCTAACTACTACACCACCCAGAACGACCAAGTTTCAAGTTTCCGATTAATTTGAATATAATTCAAATTTTGTCGTTCTGGGTAGTGAAGTGGTTAGAATATTCGGGTGCTATCCGGGAGACGCGGATTCGATTTCCGCTCCCGGACGACGAAATTTTCAAGTTTTCGGATATTTTCTGACTTACCATCCTTGTCATATTTACATCAATAAACGGATTCACATCTTCCAAATTTGTATTTCCAATAAGTGACTTCACTGGGTATGACGAAAACGAAGGTTTTAGCTCTGAAAATAGATGTTTCGTTGTTGCAGCCATTTTTATATCTGCAGGATAAAAATATATTCGTGTTCAACTACACGTTATTAAAAACTTGCGAAATTCCAGGTTGAATACTGGCATCTTTGCAGTACAGATAGGATGGGAAATGTATTAGCAGATCCGTTTCCATGAATTAAATCTGAAATCTATGACCAGCTTCTTCTTCTCTGTTATCTCGGTTCATCGAGTAAAAGAAGTGACCGTGATGATGTGAACTACGATACAGCCAAATTTTCTAGTTCAAGACGACAGGAAAAAAATGGCTTCAAGCATTTTCTTTAGCCTCGGAATAGAATTATTAGGTAACTGCTATGTCTTACTGGCAAACGCGTTGAAAGTTTCAGTCAATGCAAATAGGAGTAATACTTTGGAAAATTTGTGAAATCGTTTGTTTATTCACTTTAAAATTAGAGATATCGGGACAAATATGAATCTCTTTATCCTATTTTTTTGAAAAAAAACAAGTGTACTTAAACGTTCTATGTGCGCCCGTCTGTACGCCTACAGACATCAAATCCCTTATTCTATTAGACAGATCTGTAACACTCTTTTATGTTGGGAAACCTGGAGTGTAAGGACGAAGATACAAAACTTTTGGGTACTTCGATGAGTAGCTTTGCCAACATGAAGCGCAAAAACTAACGCAGCTGCATTCAAACTACACTGGCCAACATGAAATTTGCTTCAATCAGGAATGAGGGGAATTAGCAAAAAATCACCGCAGAAGTAGAATATATACGGTGGATAACAAATGATTTATGTTGCAGCTCAATATATCAATTGGTTTTAAAGATGATAGGATATCGATACAGGGAAACGTGACGTCTGTCAATAACTGGGGTGGCTACCATGGCTTGCAAAACCAGAGACACGACACGGTATGAAGTCGTTAAACCCTCTGATGGTGTCTTCAGGTACGTTCTCTTGGTGCCATACTCAGTTGCGTCCCAGGGTGGCAGAGAAATGACCTGTAAGGATCGGCCAATAAAGTTCCATACATGCTAGAAAGACGAAAGATCAGAAGATCTCAGTGGCCATGGTAGCATGCGGACTCTTTGCAGACAAGCGATGAAGATGCTGACACTGTGTGGACCACGTTGCCGCACTTCATGATGTTTTTAAGTTGTAGTTAATCAATATCCTTAGGTAGCACGTGTTGAACACATAAAATATTAGATAGTCGTTTGAAATAACGGTCAAGGGTCAGAAGAAATCAGCAAACTTGCGTAAGTGTTCCATTTCTTTATTCGTCCAAACAGTAGTAGACACATGACACGAAGTGCTAATCACAAATACGGTTTATCTTAGTGTAGCTTCTAGCTGACAATCATCAATTCGTCATCAATTTCTTTTAGCTAACAATCATCATTAGTTTTTGCTCTAGGAGTCGTCGGTGTATATTTCCATTTAAAAGAGTATTTCCAGTTCTAAAAATTCAAATAGAGAAAAATCGTTCTTGGTACGATATTCTTTACTGTAAGAAACATTTTACGATCATTTGCTTTCTCAAATAACGAACAATTTTGAGCTGGAGAGCGTAAAGCTGAATTAGTTATATTCAATATCTCTGTTTCCCTTTGTTCTATTTGAAATATTGCGATTGCTCCGAATATCGTCCGGCATGAGGAAGGCTTTCTGTACGATAAGCGACTTTTCGTAGCACCTTTTTGATATACGACTTTTCTACCGTTAGAGTGCACATAATACTGTTTATATTTGAAAATGTGTTCCCGTTCTATGAAATCATTTGAATTGTTTTTCTTTAATTCTAATTAGCCTACATATGAAAAACACTGAGTATATTGCGTTTTTAAATAACGCGTCTCTTAAAAAATGCGCTGATTTTGTTTTTTCCGAAAATCCGCTAAAAACATGCTTCTCATGTCGGGAAGATTCAAAAGAAAAACTCATTACCCGAGAATTCGGCATCACCTTTCTTTGTTTTTGTATTTTAGGTGCAAAAGAGATCTTTCACAGCTAATAATTCTGATTGATATGGTAATAAAGTTTATTTTGCAGGCCAGTTAGATTTTCCTTGTAACATGTTATTTATACATATTCGGAATATATGCCTATTTGTATTGCTGAGACACAAACATAGATTGCAAATCTTTTATTGAGCAAATCAGGGAGAACTGAGAAGACGGGCAACAAGCAACGTCTCACCGTAAAATTACAGAGGCAGATGAGATAAGTAGTATTAAAACAATATATACAAATGTACAACTATATGCAATAGAAGCGCAGCAATAAGACACCGTAGGAGACATTGGTAGAGTCCAGAGAGACGAAGTCGGAGGAGGTACAGCTGTAGCCTCCAACAGCAGAGGGAGAAGTCCGCAAGGAACAAATCAAGGGGCAGTAGGTCCAGTGAACCACCAGGTAAAGGGAGACTAAGTGCAAAGAAATGTCTGATCGCGCGCAGCTTTCGGGAGAGAAGCGTACGCAAAGCGCAGGCGGGAGACGAGAACATAGACATAAAGCACTTACCCTTTGCTCTTAATAGAGAAATTGATTTTCATTTTAATAGTCCTCTCCACTCTTTTAACTACTTTCTCATCAGAAGAAGCTATCTAATAAATTGCTTCAATTGTGCTCCAGGTTGTTTTGCAAATCAAAGCGAACCAGAGCTTTTAAACATCAGAGCGATATTGTGTGCAGCTCTTGATACGATTTGTAGCAAATCAATAAGACGTTGTAAGTGTTTTCAAGTTTGGTTGAAATTTGCAATCAAACGCCGTAAATGTTTACAGAAACAGTTTGAAGTAGGTTAGCGATGAACTTCGAGTGTTATTTAAAAATTAATAGCTGCTTCATAAAAATGAGTCCTGCGCATGATAATACTTAGAGTTACAGAAATATTGTGAGTATAGGAGTACTTGACATGATTACAAGGAAGAATCAAATGAAAACTTGAAAAAACAAATTCTCACAATTTCTTGGACAAAAGTGGCACACACCTGTGTCATTTTGCGATGTAATCTCCATTTAGAGCAATACAAGTTCTCCAGTGCTTACAAAGTGCATAGGTTCCTGTATAAAAAAATATTTCGGTCGCCTGTGTAGCAACTCAAAACCATCTGCTGCAGCTCTTAATCGGACCTGAAAATCTTTCTTCCCATCGCATCTTTGTGTGGCCCAAAGATGTGGTAATCACTTGGGGCAAACTCTGGTGAATCCGGCGGATGTGGAAAACACTCGAAGTGTAGGTCTCGTATGGTCGCAATCGTAGCACTGGCAGTATGGGGCCGAGCGTTGTCATGTTGCATCAAGACACCAGTACTCAGACGTCTACGCCGTTTGGATTCGGTAGCAGGTCGAAGGTTATTCCTGATAAGATCTGCACATGTGCCACTGGTTATAGTGTTCCACCTGAGCATGTAGTGCTCCAAAATTACGCCTCATTCATGCTGAAAGAGAGTCAGCATAACCTTCCTGCAGTTGGCTGAGTGCGGAATTTCTTCGGTTTTGGTGAGGAGGGATGGCGCCATTTCTTTCTCGCTTCCCTTGGTTTCTGGTTGATGATAGTGAACTCTGGTTTAGTCTGAAGTATCAATTCTCTCTACGAAGCTATCACTTTCTACTCGAAAGCGCCGCAGATGTTCTTGACAAGCATCGACACTTCGTTTTTTTTTATATTCTGGGCACAGCTTGCGTAGCATCAACCTTGCAGACATTTTGTTGAACTGGAGCATATCACTGAGGATCTGGTGCGCTGAACCATAACTCTTGTCCAAAAGTATGGCTATTGCATCCAGTGTCACTCGGCGATTTCCCATTGCAATGCCTTCAACTGTTGAAATGGACTCTGGTGTCATTACTCTGTGTGCCTGACTCGGTCGAGGAGAATTTATCACAGAACTCACACCGTTTCGGAACTCCTAGTCCATTTGTACAATTGCTGGAGTGACAGACATACATCGCTATACTGCAACTTCTATCGACGATGAATTTCAATAGGTTTCACTCCCTCACTACTCAAACAAGACAGATGACCCCGAATTTTCAGTTGTAATGAGCATGTCTTTTGAATCCTTTCTGATGCGAGTTAAATTTATCAAAGTTATTCAAAATCAATGTAACCGGTTAGAAAAAAATCAACCGGATTTCTACAATCAATAAAACATCCAGAAATAGAAACAGCTACTTGCTTCCCCCAGCAGCTAAGATGTATGTAACGAAAATTAGCAGATGTCGTACAAAAAGTTTTGCAAAACAGAAGGATGGTATCGGAGCCAAAGTCAGTTAAAAAACGAAACATAGAAGGAAACGTGATTTAATTCTACGTCTTGTAGCTGAAGAATTTTGCATGATGGGAAAGTTCAAAATAGGAGAAAAATATTCTTCTTGGAAAAAGGTATGCTAAGGAAAAAAAAACATTTCAAATACGTCTTCCGGAAGCACAGATAGCGAAGAAAGTTTTTGCACACCCCCAAAAAACAGGAAATCTGTCCATTGTTTAAAGAGAGTAATGCTCCACATCTCTATTGTAGCGAATGGAATCCAGTAAAAACGAAATTTCTCAACAGGGTTTTCAGCAGCGGAGGTACAGCTACAAACAAAGGTACACAAACACCACCTAGCGACTGACCTGTGAACTATAAAAGTCCTCAAATACTAACATGATTATTAATATTAGTATTCCACAAGGTTAATGGCATCCGGTGGTGGAAGAAAATTTGAAATCGCTCATTTTGAAGCGGAGATACTAAGGGAAACAAATTAAACATTGGCATCCCCTAGCGGCGAAATTGTGCATTATTTTACGACGAATATATAGACAAATTGTTTTTACAGTTCGTAGTATCTGACCGAAGGAGAATATTTTATATCGGAGTTTTCATCCCGCAAATATTGCTGTAAAAGGAAACATGATCTTGCGCCCTCTAGTGGCAAACTCGGGCGTTAAGAAAAATTCGAAATTACAGTATATGAGAAACATTTCGCAGCGAAACTTTCCACAACAAAGAAAGAATTTCTTAAAATGGACTCTTAGAACAGAGAAATCGATAAAAACAAGATATACATCTACGCCCCTGGCGGGAAAACTATGTGCTATTTTAGGCAGGAAGTGTTCTCAAACGTTTTTCTGACGACAGCTGTATGGTTCCACGAAAGAATTTTTCACGCGAGTGTTCCGAAGCTTAGATTTTGCTGCAAATACATCAGAAATAGAAATAGACACTTATGCTCCCTGCTGGTCAAATCATTCTTTATCAAAAACTAGAAATCATAATCAAATCATTTCCCATAATGAGCTGTTTCCGATGCATGAAGAATTTTTTAAATCGGACATTAAGAAGCAGAGGTCTCGGAGAAAATACAATTTACCCTTACGCCCTCTAGCAGAAAATCTATGTATTACTTGAAAACGGAACTGTGCCTAAAACGGTTTTCGTTAGAAACGGCATTGAAAGGGTGAAAGAATGTTTTCAATCGGATATTTAGAAGCAAATACACAGTCGAGTCACATTACTATGACCACCTCCTACTTTTGACGTCAGCAGCGCGTAGCCATTGAAAGAAGGCACGTGTCATGAGCTGGCTTGGAGGGTATATAAGGTGTGCTGTAGACATTCTGAAAATATATCACTCGTTGCTGTCATGGATAAAAGGAGCGATTTATCAGATTTGCAAAAAGGGTTGATTATCGACTTTCGCGCGAAGCGTGGCAGTATTTCTGAAACAGCGCAGTTTGAGAACTGTTTGCGTGCTGTTGTGGTTAAAGTGTATCGTGATTGGAGAAATGACACCATTGCGAATAAGCAACGTGGGAACTGCAGAGCACCACGTGACATTGATATGAAAGGTGAACGTCGGCTGCGAAGGTGCGTCAGAGCCGATCGACACGCTACACTGGAATGACTCACTGGCCGAATGAACAAGGGGGCTACCGGAAGTGTGTCTAAAACGATAGTTCAGCGAACCCTCTTGTGTATGGGGCTCCGATGCAGACGGATAGTCACTTACCCATGCTAACAAAGGTGGGTCGGCAGAAAAAGCTTACATTTGCATGGCACTATCAGAATTAGACCCCCGCTGATTGGCAAAGGATTGCCTTCTCCAATGAGTCACGTTTTCTGCTTCATCGAACGGATGGACGTTGGCCTATAAGGCGAGAAACATCGGAGAAGAAACACTCTTCAACCATTGCTGGAACAACACAAGCTGGTGGGGGAAGCGTTAGGATCTGGGGAATGTTTTCGTGCCATTCTCTGGGTCCGTTCATACTTGTGGACAGCACTATGAACCGAATTCGTTATGAATCCATCCTTGCAGGCCTCGTACATTCAAACATGCTGATTGTCTTTCTTGTGGAAGATGGGATCTTCCAGAACGACTATACGACGTGTCACACAGCTAGAAATGTCCGAGATTGGTTGGAAGAGTACGATGAAGATTTCAAAGTATTTCCCTGGCCCCTTAATTCCCCAAACTTAAACCCAACTGAGCATTTGTGGGACCACCTCGATCGTGTTGTTCACTCTATGGGTCCTCCATCGCGCACCCTATGGTAGCTGTTAGATGCACTGCAGTCAGCATGGCACCACATACCTGTGAACTCCTTTCAGCACCTTAGAGAGTCCCAGCCCGTCTAGCTGCTGTCCGGGCTGCTCACGGCGGTTACTCTGAATATTAGCAAGTGGTCACAATAATGTGACTCGACCGTGCATGTGCAATAAAATGTATTTTGAATTCGATATGATCTGCGTCTACGCTCTCTAGCGGCGAAGTTATGCATCGGAAGAAAACGAAATGTAAGGATCATCATTCTCACATTTCAAGCTTCCTAATGCAAAAAATGATTTTTGAAATCAGACTAATAGTTGCAGAGTTGTGGTGTCAACAGACGGACGGACAGACAAACCGATAATATAAGCAAGATCTTTTTTTACAAAGGTGAGCTAAAAACGGATGGCAATACGTTCCTTCTCTTTGGTGCATGTCTCAAGTGGAACGGCCATCATTACACTGCTACTGTGACGTCACTAAGCTTGTTTGCACCGTGCTGCCACCTGTAAGAAAATAATTTAGTTATTAGTAACAATTAATTCACCTAATTGACGTGGATTAGGAACATCAAACGTGGAAAGAGCGATACATTTTGTTTGATATTGGTAAGAATATTGTCATGTTGCAGGATGACACTGTATTTTTATTTTTTATCGCACTTTTATGGTTTTCATTTGACTCATGTGATATAATGCTAAAGGTAATAGATTATAATTAGACCTTGTGTGGAAAAAGATGCACTGATGCATGAAAAAGATACTCTACGGACATTCAGTGGTCGTTCTTAGAACGGCAAAACTGTTTCACGGACTTTCAGGAATGATAAAAGTGCTTCGAAGCATATCATCGATGTTATTTGGAATTTTGCGAGAACGTTGAAGTCTGACTGCAATTTTTACAGAACACAATCTGAATATACAGTACTTGAAGTTAACCGGAGAACACAAATATAAAAGTAAGTTTTATTGATTTGACATTTAGTTTTTGCGCCTGGTGTAAGTCATTATTCTCAACTGAACTTCTAATATGGTTTTTTTCTTGGAAATATTTATTTTAAATCGCATATTTTGGAAAAAACTCTTCTTCTTAATCCAGCAGTCTTTTAGCGTCTCTCTTTCTCCGTCAATATCTCTGTTACGGTTAACCTTGACACTTACGGTTATTTTTCACCAAATCTTTGCAGATGGCAGGGACAAACCTTTGCTGCCATTGACGATGAAATTCTGATATTTCACAATTTCTATTCCTTCTTTTAATTTTCTTTTTTGAAAGTTGCTTTGGAAACTGATTTGAAGAAGAAATAGAAATTGAGAAAAATTTGAATTCCATCATCAGTGACTGCAGAGGTTTGTCCCTGCCTAACATCTGGCAAGATTTGGTAAAAAAAACCGTAACAGAGATATTGAAGGGGAAAGAGTGACGCTAAAAGACTTCGTGATGAAGGAGAAGCATTTTCTCCGAAAATTTGAGATTTAAAATAAATATTTCCTAGAAGAAAAAAAAACATATTAGAAGTTTAATTAAGTATTTAATTTAAGAAACTAGAAAGCCAGTTTTCAACACGAGCTTTATTCGTTATTCTTGTTTGACATTTAATGATTTTGCACGCTTTGCATATTTTTGGTGTAGTCATATCAGGCCATAATTATTCTCGGAGAAAGTTGTGAGTCTTTTAAGTAAGCTGCAGTTTCTTTCTTTAAAAACATCAAACATGAATTTGCATATTATTCGATTTACACTAGATCTCCCCACCTCCACCTTTAGTTCCTTTCTCTGTTTTAACATTCTCTTGTTTTCAACCAATTCTAACCTGTAAAGCTGGATGGATAGAAAATGTGTGTTACTCAAGTACAACAACGACAACAAGTGAGGGAAATGGCCTTTCTGAAAGAAAACATCTACAATATTAATGACTGTAACATAAAACATAAAAAGAATGTACACCTACAGGGAAAATAAAGCGACTGCATGGTAAGGGTCTGTATCGATCGTGTCGAATATATCTCGTTTATCTATCATGCAGCGAACCGAGCGTCTTCGTTTGCAGACATCTTTTCGACAACGGGAATTTTTCTCTGTCAACCACTTCTGATCTCATTACCTGCAAAAGTTCCTATTGACAGAGCACTGTCAGCTTAAGAGAGAGAACGTTGCAAAGTATGCAGCTTATGGCTGAAGCAGCTCAGGAAATAACGCGACGCAGAATTTGCATTGATATGCCAGAACAGGAATCCATGTTTTCTAAAAATTCATTGCAACGATGCGACACCAAAAAAAGGGAAATTGGAAGTCTCATGTATCGCATACAAAACTTTCGCTTTTTAGGATCTTTTTAAAATTCCCAGGAAAATATAAGACTGAAGTTAAGAAAATTAAAAAGAAAAGAATTCCGCTAGTTCAGACTTGAAGAAAACTCGAAGTTGCTCTTGCCAAAGAAAATCGTTTTCTTTTTTTATTACAAATGTCATTAGGTAAAATTCTGCGAAGCATTCGTGTTCTACGTTCTCTTATTTGACAGCATTATAGGTCAGGAAAACTGAAAAAAACCCTGTAAACTACAAAAAAAGGAAGAGATGGCAAACAAACAATAAAGGTATGCAAGAGTACATACGATACTAGGTATGATTTTAAGCATGATAATATTTAGTCGGGTCTCATTATTGGCTTTTTTCGTTAGGAGTGAAACTGAGTGTGAGTTGGAGAAAGAAGAAGAGGAAAATGAATGTGATTGAAAAAGCAAAAGTTGAAAGGCATTAGAGATATCGAAAACGCAGTTCTTTCTTTCCCTTAAAATCCTCTCGGGGAAATATTGAATCACTTGAATGTGCACGAGATTGATGTGGAAAAGATTTTGGCATATTTAAAAAACTGCGTTTTCGATGTCTATAAATAAGCTTTACAGTGCTGCAAGAGTAATTAACGTTAACATTCATGCTTGGTGGAATAATGAGATTAAAGAAGTTGAAAAGAAAACCGTAGCGTAACTAGGGACATTGCAAGAAGAGGTCTCTAATGATAAATATTGTTCTAAGAAGCGTGAAGTAGCAAATTTAGTTCTCCGTGATAACGCAAAACGTAGGAGCCGCTTGAAACAGGAATAAACTGGATTTTTGGGATGACAAGAATTCATTTTGATATTGAAAACAAAGGAAGTAAAGTCAGGAACAGGACTAGGGTGTTAATGAAATGCACGAAAGGCAGAGTGAATACTTTTTTGAGTTATTGGAACAGGAAATCAAAATGAGTTTAAAGCTGATGATTTCACAGAGACAGAAGTAAACACTGATGATACTTGAACGAAATAAGGTTGCGAAGTTCTTTTCAGAATGGGTAGCAGCCCTCTCGAGAAGACGGTATAACATCTGAGGTTTTGAAATATAGTGCTGTCTCTATCATAAGTGAAATTTGTAAGTAGTCTTGGGAATTGTACCACAGAATTGGAAAGATGCTGTTATTGTTCCTTTGGTATTAAGGAAAAAGTGAAGTGATCACGGAATAAAAGAACTATCGTGATACCAGCATATTGTTTGTGCCAGGTGAAGAGTCTTTGGAAAGGTGATCACTAATAAGGTACGGAGATTCACAGAGATGGAATATTGTCTATTGACTCTATTGACATAATAATTGGTAAAAACCAGAACTACATTTTTAGGTTTTTAATTCATCACAGTTGTGCACGTCACGTAAATGTAACTGTTAGAAATTGTTCATTAATTTTGTTTCTAAAACGAATCTGAGGGAACTGAAAATGAGTAATTCACAAACTACAGTATTATCATTACGAACATTCTCGTTTCAGTAAATATTAAGAAAATTTCGCTAACGGTGGCTATATTTCAAAAGTGATTAATCATTTTTGAAAGGTAAGGGGAACATTGACGTGTCATATGTGAAGAACACGTTTTTTAAGAAATAGGCTAAAATTTTGGGTGTACCTCATTATCTCATAGTCTATAGAACATTTTAACGCATATATCAGGCCCTCGGAGAGAAAGGGAATATGATATCTATGGAAAGGAAACGGGATTGTAGGTTCATAGCTCCCCGCTACTATCTGTGAACTTGATTCACTGTGAAATATTTTGCATGGTTCTAGAGATGATAAGGAGTTCCACAATGTATAGGATATTCCAGTTGCCACTGGGAGGGGCAGTTCTTTCTTTCCCTTAAAATTCAGTCACTTCCCCTGAACATACTTCCCTGCCATTAGCGGCTGCTTTAACAAACCAACATGATGAACTTCAACAACTGATATCCAGTGACTTCCGTGTCGTTTTTACACTAAACAGGAGATGATGCAATACTGATAAGCATTGTTGACAGCCGGTCGTCACTTCTTTATGCTTTGGCTTAGAACGTATCGCCTAGTCATTCATATGATGCTGCAGTTCATTTGTATCGCAGTTGTATCTGTCGTATAAAAAAGGAACTGTTTCATTTATTTCTAAAAGCGAAAATGTATATTCATCAGCATCCTTGTAGCAGATGTCACTTCTATAAGTACTCGTACATTGGTTTGGACCTCTGTGCACTTACAAGTGCTTAACTTACAATACAATATGCGTGCTTAACTTACAGTACAATATGCGTGCTTAACTTACAGTTATGGTAGCAACTTGACTGTGGAGTTTTCTGAACAACTGCGAGGAATATAGAAAAGATGATCATGTGAAATACCTCTGAATATTACTCGTCTTCTTTGAAACACTGGGAAATCAAATGTTTTTAAAGATTTCACTATGATAATTCTAACACTCTCTGACAGAGGAAATTTGTCTTCTTATCTCTTATTCCTGGTAAAACTATTTACCCCGTCCTCGTGAAATGAGTATAATGTGTAATATTGGCCGAAAAGATTTTAGCGCAGCATAAAAGACTGAGCTAGAAATGCACATTTACGTTGCGCTGCAAATGAAAATGTCCATAAGTAAATCGAAAAACTCATACATTTCAGAAAAATCACCATTATTTCTTCTGTCTCTTGAAAAGAAACTCTTCCAGTCCCACTTCCACAACAAAAGATATCAAGGTGAAGGAAACTGTACCAAATATTCCTTTGCTTAGACGCGTATGAACGATAAAACGACATGCATAAAATACACTTACATGAAGATCTGATCGGAGAGCTGTATCATATGAGTAATCAGCCAAGAAAAAGAAAAAGAGGAAGCGTTCCGTTAAAAAGCTTTTCAATGTTATTATTCTCATATAATAGCAATGCACAATGGAATATTTTAGAATGCACTGTGAGTGTTCTGTCATTCACTAATGGATGAATTTATCCGTTCTTTGACTTTTCGTTCCTGTGAAAACTATTTGCTCTCATAAGCTTGAAATGAGCACAGGGTGTAGATCATCACACAGAAGAATGCCTAGCATGCTTAACTTAGGGCACGATTAATCATAATCCTACACGTCCAAAGTGGGGAAATTTGTTTGAACTATATTCTGAAGGCTATTAATCTTGTTCTTCTCTCTATACTAAAATTTCCAAAGAATGTTCGCTCATTCACTACGCTGTCTTCTGGCCTAGACGAAGCAATTTAAAGGACCCACAGAGAAGAACGAAGGAGAGCGTAATTTTCGAGAACTGTTTGTTTGTTTAAAACAATCGATAGAGTTAATTAAAATTCTTTGTACAGGGCAGAGTATATCCTTTTAAAATTATAATATGATTTAATAAAGAAATTCAGACGATTAGAAGTACATTATATGGTGTTATCTTGGGAAAACTGTTAAGGAAATGATCCATGATAGCTTAATTTCCCGAGATATCATAGGCTTTTAAGAACCTTTCTCTTCATTCTTAAATACCACTGCACACGCTTAATTTATTTCCTCACGGTCTTCTCTTTGTTTTAACCATTATCATACGTCACGTGGGTAATTCTTTAGAGGAGTCTTCTGTGAGTACTGAATTTGCGCAAGTTGACAGTATCTGAATAAATCCCTAAATTCACGCGCTATGTATTTTAAAGCACATAATTTAGAAGCAGGCACGCATTATTACGATTAAGCCCGCGCAATCTGAATTTATAAGTAAACCAAACCAGTTACTGTTATCATTTTATGGGTATTTTTTCATTGTTTTGAATATTTCAAATAATGCAAATGAAAACAAACCCATCAGTACCGTTTCACCGATTTTGTTTCGGAACGTGTCTACATTACATTTACTGTTCTTGTGTTCTAGACATGGTATCGTTCCTATTCGTCTACATTTCAAAGGAAGAACTACGTATTGTGAAATTTCTCATAGTCTCCAATTCGTTCCCTATTTAATTTCCATCTGTTTGATCTACCTGGAACGAAATGAGTGCCAATCGCAAATGTCGTAATTCCTGGTGAAGATATTGATAACAGGGACGCCATATTTAGAACGCTTTAGCAGTAAGGACGTTGTGGACCTCCAGAAAAATTTCTGAAGATGAAGATTTGCTTTTTATACGTACGTTTTGATATGTTCATCACATATCAATAAGTCCAACACAGTAAATTCCGGTTAAATGGAACACATCGGGACGAGTGCAATTTGGCTCAATCAAACGGCTGCCCCAAACATGCAAATCTTTATCCCAAAGAACTAATTTGGAATGTTCTTCAAGCACTGTTCGAATGAAACGTTGCCCCGACCAACCTATGGCTCAATTAACCGGAATCTACCGTGCAAACCTGTTCAAAAGTAAGGCGTGTTTTTCGTACCTAATTTCCATGCAACACCAATATTACGGAGGTAAAACGCCTCTCGTATTACAGAAGAAGAACCGCTTGTTTTTCGAACTTAAATTTCCATGCAACACCAATATTACGGACGTAAAACGCCTCGAGTATTACAGGAGATTGTGATGTATGCTACCTATTTAACTTTCCGTTTTTATTCACTATCTCTTATACAGTATGAATTTTTGGTTACCGCCCTTCGCACTTCTGAACTAAAAGTCACGTTGGAACTTATGTCTTTAAGAATTCATTGGCAAGCAGTCAAATCAGTAAAATGAGTATATATACGACCTTGAAGCTCTTAAAAGATATGGTCTAATAATCTTTTGCTGTCGAATGAATTATTTTCATTGAACTAAAAGGTTATCGTCGAGTCAAACTATCAGCCAGGCTATCCTAGTGTTAAGCTCTTGTTAAATTGAGTCCTTGCGCTAACTTTTTTAGATATCTTATGTTAGCTATCTTGCACTAATCAGTTCTTAAACGTGTTTAATTACGTATTTCGTCCTACTTCCTCTTAGTCAATAACTATTACTGTGAAAACTGTTAAAACTAATGTTGGGAAGTTTACATCCTTCCAGTAGAATAAAAGTCTTGCAACTAGAACTCGTAATCTTAAGTGAATTAGTTGCTATCATTTTGCTTTAGTTATAGTTTAGAGAGCCCTGAGTAACTTTACAAGATACTCCCAGAAGCTTCACTTCCAATCGAAATAACTAGATGTCACCATAACAGTTCTTCGGCAGTCTGCGAGGAGTTAACAAACTGACTGTGAGAATGGTCCACAGACTATTCCTTAGATCACTTTCACAAACTATCTAGGGGGAAAATTAGATAGTAATCATTCGTTGTGTAACGTACCAGGAGATGTGACGTACCTGCCAGAAGGACGCACACGACATAAAGGCAGATAGGAATCAGAATAAAACGTCCGTGTAGCTCAATTGGTAGAGCAACTTATTCCGGAATGAGGGGACCCGGGTTCGAATCCTGGCGCGGATAAAAATGACGGAGAAATTTACTTCGTTATAGTTAGTAGCCAATGCCAACAATTACCTCACGGAAAAAAAAAGCTTGGGAAAGCCTCGAGCAATTGGTTCCCTTTCTTCTCCAAAGAAGCTACCTGACAGCTAACAAAAAGGTTATGTACTGTACAAATGTATACGACAGTAGCACGACCAGTTATTACATATACTGCCCCAGTGTGTGGTAGGAGCACATAAGTACGTAAAGATGAAAACTCGTGAATTGCAGAACAGAGGACTTTGAAAGATTACTGGAGCTCCCAGATGGACTCTCATTAAACACCTGAGGAATCGTCCCAAATTCAAAAATGTAAAGGAGTTTTTTCACAAACTATGTAAGAAGTTCTGAGGTGGTGCAGCAAAACACCAAACAAATTGGTATGGGAAGCAAGTAGTAGAAAAGGACCGATCCGAGCTTAAACCGCAGCCCATAGACTTAACATTAGGCTGCGGCCGGGCGGACGCAACCAGCCGCAGCCGAGCAAACGGAGGGGCGTGGTCAGTAGCAGTCTCCAATTCCCCGCTGCAATTTTTCCCCCTCGACCGAAGTGTGTGCTTATCTCCGAAGATAGTAGTATTTATTGGACTTTGTCGAATTTTGGGGGAAATCAATGAAGGTTTATTCCTTTTTTTTTTAAATTTAATGAAGGTTGTTTCTTTATTTATTTTCCCCTCTCTCGACCCACCTCCTTAGATTATTGTTATGTAAAACGTTTTTTCCCTCGTAATTTGTTGATGTATTTTTTTTTCAATTAATTTTCATGAATTCCTCATGTGTCTTCCCTAATGAAAATTATGTAGGGTAAGTATTATTTCTCTTTTTTTCTCGAATAATACGGTCATGTCCTCATCTCAAGAAATGTTATTATGATATCTTATTTTTGTTCATAAATGTTTGATTTTGAGGGATGGCAACGCCCGAGTGGGAAAGGGGTTGGATATAGGGGGATGGCAACTCGATGTGTTGCCCCCTAGCGGCGCTTCTTGGAACTTTCGATTGATCTTTGATTTTGAGGGATGGCAACGCCCGAGTGGGAAAGGGGTTGGATATAGGGGGATGGCAACTCGATGTGTTGCCCCCTAGCGGTGCTTCTTGGAACTTTCGATTGATCTTTGATTTTGAGGGATGGCAACGCCCGAGTGGGAAAGGGGTTGGATATAGGGGGATGGCAACTCGATGTGTTGCCCCCTAGCGGTGCTTCTTGGAACTTTCGATTGATCTTTGATTTTGAGGGATGGCAACGCCCGAGTGGGAAAGGGGTTGGATATAGGGGGATGTCAACTCGATGTGCTGCCCCCTAGCGGTGCTTCTTGGAACTTTTGATTGATCTTTGATTTTGAGGGATGGCAACGGCCGAGTGGGAAAGGGGTTGGATATAGGGGGATATCAACCCGATGTGCTGCCCTAGCGGTGCTTCTTGGAACTTTCGATTGATCTTTGATTTTGAGGGATGGCAACGGCCGAGTGGGAAAGGTGTTGGATATAGGGGGATACCAACTCGATGTACTACCCCCTAGCGATGCTTCTTGGAACTTTCGATGGATCTTTGATTTTGGGGGATGGCAACGACCGAGTGGGGAAAGAGCACTGCGTAGGTGTTAGATATGATGATGCTTCTTGGAACTTTATTATTTCGATGGATCTTTGATTTTGAGGGATGGCAACGACTGAGTGGGGTCCGTTGGGAATTTCTGCATTTATTCCTGTGTTTTGCAAGCAAGATTTCTCCCCCTCTTCAATACTATTTTTCCCCCGGAGGAAATTTTTACGTAACGATGCTGGGGAATTTTCTTTCCAAGGGAATAAAAATGCTCCTAAGGTCTTATCGAGGTTCTAACTCACGATGATTTGGTTTCCAAAAATAGTCAGGGGGTCAAATGGTTTTCGTGTACTACGTATTCCCTATATATATTTTTTTAAATTACTTTTACGTTATTTCTTCATGTGTTTTTACATATTTTTTGCATGTTTTGAGGAGTTTTTTCGTGTAGATGTAATGAATTTTCTGGGGAATGAATTTTCTGATTGAAATAAAATCATCGACTGGGATGGCCAACCTCGAGACAGACAGCTTGCATGGAGGAGCTAGTGAGAATAGCTCACATCCTTCAACAGTTTTAGTCCAATTGAATGATAGATGGAGGTTTTTCCCACCCATCTTGACACCTCCATGCAGCTCAAATAGCACTATTTAATTTTGTTTTGTGTATGCATGAGTGTGAATGAGAAAGTGAACCTATGTTCTGTATCATCTATTTTTTCTATAATTTTAAAAGTAAAAAAGGGAATGGGTTTCATTTTTGTATGAAGTTATTTCAAGTTTTTTAAAGTAAAAGTGTGAATGTGTTTCATTTTTATAAGGAGTTAAATAATAACGAATTTCAAGTTTTAAAAGTAAAAGGATGAATGAATAACTCTTAAAGAAATTTATTGGGGATCTGGTATTGAAGAAGAGATTGCTTATTTTTAAGGGAAAGGCTTAATGTATTTTATTAAGGGCCAGGAATTCAACTGGTCTGAGAGCAATGCTTTACAGTATTGAGTCGAAACCAGGACAAAAGACTAAATTTAGGGGAGTTTGAATTTTTTTCAAACTGACTACACTTCATTCTCTTAGTTTGTAAAGAGAATAAGTGCTCTCACTGACGACCCCTCTAGTTATAAAAAAATAAACAGTCTAGGATTCATAAAAATTCTTTCCAATTTTCTAGCTAAACTATTTTTACTTCTTTCAGAAACGTACGTTAGGAAAAAACGAAGTGACTCGTTTTGATTTTAGGAAATAATGATCTGTTCAGAAACACACCCTGTCTGTTTTCAACTGATTACCTTTTAAAATATTTTACTTGAACGAAAACGTGCTTCTTAAATTTCGTAGTTTCCCATGTTATTCAATGGGAAATTCACTGTATTTTCTATCATAAGAAATCCGAAATCTGTCATCTTAGTAAAATCATCAAAATCGTTTTTTGATCCCCATGCACTTTTATAAGAAATGGTGATAACCAAATCGGTGATCACCATGATGACGAAGCTGAATTAGATCCTTTGTCTTGTATTACATCAGTATCTCTCGGACAGGAAAGAGACTCTTGTTTTCAAGCGAAACGGGTTTAAACCAGTTTCCTTATCTTTGAGATCTGGAACTTTACTACAGATCCTGCCACCAACTAATTCGTATTGGAGTCATGGTCTGCCTCGACAAAAGAATGCTCCAAGCATTAGATTGAATTTGACTTTTAGAAAGAAGATAACCGAGTGTTCTTTACCCATGACAGTAAACAAGTGACGAACTCCAACCTCTTCTCAGTTTTGACTTAGAATAAGAGCTGTTCCTTCAGTTTGTCTTTAGTCTTCAAACGAGTCACTTCATTTTTGTCTGTTGCTTTGAGTGCTAGCGATTCCATTTCCACGATGAAGCAAAGTGCTGAAATTTCTGCTACTCTCGCTAAGAAGGTATGTGAGTCCGTTCCTTTAAAGCCCAAATCGTGTGGAGAAGTTATCCTCCCAAGAATTTCTATGAAAAATCTTGCACCTCATCATTTTCATTTAGGTGAAAACACGTTTGCAAAAGTATGCGATTTTAACAACACGGTCCGAGTTCATATTCGAAGTTATAGGAAAGATGGGGAATCTTTCTACCCTTCTAAGAATGGAATAACAATGTCAGCTTCAACGTTCCGAAAATTCATGGGAAAATCACACTGGATTCAAGGCATGAATTGTGACATCTTGATTAATCGTGAACTTATTGTTTCCTGCTGTCCTTCCCTCTTAGATGATTCTGGCAGTTACACGTTAGAAGTGCTTTCCCCAGAATTCATGGTTTTCGTCGATTGAATCCTGTTCCGATAAAGCTGACTTGTCAACAATTTGGAACTCTTATTGATCAATGTGGAAAAATATGGGACAGCATTACTCAACTACTATTTGGACCTGTCTTTAGAAAGGCTGTTTTGCACCATCCAAGGACTTCTTCCCCTGTTGCTTCCATCTCAGATGAAGAGTTTTTCATCATGCTTGCTGACATGGTAAGGGATCGCCTTCAGGAACATGTCAATAACTTATATTATTGTATGGAGTGCCACCAACCCCCAAATCGCATATTCGCAAACATCACGGCCCACAGCTGTGCATATGCCACCCCCGAATCCAAGTGGCAAAAGTATTTCGATGATGCCGTTGCATTGCTTAACCCCAAGATTCTAGCAGAATCTTTTGTTGCAGTCACTGGAGACCATGTCCCGTCCAAAGCGTTCTTGGAAAGCATAATTGTAAAGAACTTGCTAGAGACTGTGAAGTCAATGTGCTGAGATATTAGCAGGTAAAAAAAAAAATTCCTTATACCGATCATGGAGCAGCTGTATGAAGGGGACCCAGAAAAACAGTCCTTTTTTAGGACTACTTTATTTATTTTTATTCATTTATATTTTTTCTGTATGAATGAGTTTCATTTTTTGTAATGAGTTAAATAATAATGAATTTCAAGTTTTTAAAAGTAAAAGAGTGAATGAATAACTCTTAAAGAAATTTATTGGGGATCTGGTATTGAAGAAGAGATTGCTTATTTTTAAGGGAAAGGCTTAATGTATTTCATTAAGGACCAGGAATTCAACTGGTCTGAGAGCAATGCTTTACAGTATTGAGTCGAAACCAGGACAAAAGGCTAAATTTAGGGGAGTTTGAATTTTTTTTTCAAACTGACTACACTTCATTCTCTTAGTTTGTAAAGAGAATAAGTGCTCTCACTGAAGACCCCTCTAGCTATACGTAAATAAACAGTCTAGGATTCATAAAAATATCTTTCCAATTTTCTACCTAAACTATTTTTACTTCTTTCAGAAACGCACATTAGGAAAAAAAAAAGAACAAAAAAAAAACGAAGTGATTCGTTTTGATTTTAGGAAATAATGAACTGTTCAGAAACACACCCTGTCTGTTTTCAACTGATTCGAAAAGACTTTTAAAATATTTTACTTGAACGAAAACGTGCTTCTTAAATTTCGCAGTTTCCCATGTTATTCAATGGGAAATTCACTGTATTTTCTATCATAAGAAATCCGAAATCTGTCATCTTAGTAAAATCATCAAAATCGTTTTTGACCCTATGCACTTTTATAAGATTCCAAAGTGTATCTTAGAAAAAACGAAGTGATTCGTTTTTGACACTAGGAAGGTATGTACTTTTCTGAAATGAACTTTGTAAAATTCTTTCAATTTACTCGATCCAAAACAGTCTTTTATACATGCTAGTTTTCCCATGTTATTCTATGAGATTTTTACAATTACCAGAAAACGAAAATTTCCAAAATCATCCTCTTAGGAAATCAACAAAACCATTTTTCGTCTTACTTAGAATTTTTCAATAAATAATTCTATTCAGTTGTAAAAATATAGAAATAGCTTATTGAAAATAAAAAAAAAAATAAAAAAAAACGTAGATGTAAGGTGTTGAGAAGAAAGTCGATTTTCTTTATTCTTTAATTTTGGTATCATATTCCCGTATTCCTCTCATAAGAGGAAAAAAAAAATATTAAAGTGCGTCTCTTATTTTTTGAGTTCGTTTGATTCGGAGGCAAAAATATATATATATATGAAAGAAATGTTTTCTCGACGAATGATTCAAACTCATTTCTGTTCGAAGTATAAGAAAATGAAATCTGACATCATAGCAATGAATGCGTAAACACTTTCATTGAAACGATAGTAAATCATCTCGATTATGGCTTCTTTCATGACAATGAACATTTTCGTAATGAAAGACTTGAAAGTACTTCGAAAGCCTAAAAGAGTTCTACTCTCTTAATAAATTAAAATTGAATAAGTAAAGAACTGGAGGGACATGGAATCTGACAATAGTAAAGTGAGAACGAAGATTTTAAAGCAGTTCATGAGAAAAAAAAGGTCATGGTTCATTCAGTAAAGAAATGTCATAGAGTAGAGAGAGTGTGAACAATCTATCCGTCTTTAGGTTGAGCTTTCACTTATAGGACTTCTTTTTCCATATTGAAATATAAAGATGCATTTCCTTTAACTGGATATGAACTAATATATACATATATTTCCCCAGCTTGGAAGAATATACCTTTACATTAAATATATCTCTTTTTTGGATAGTAAATGTATACAACTCTGAATATCAAATAAATAAAAAAATAATGTTTATGGGAAGAACGGAATTAGTCGCTTTGCCTCTAGAATGAATGTTTTTTCGGACGAGACAGAAAATTATTCAGCCCAAAGAATACAAATTTCATCGAAAGAAAAAGGTTTTAGATTGTATGTCTTGACATTGAATGCTTTCCTGTCGAGGCAGTCCACGAAAAGTATGGCTAACTACGAAAGAATAAAAAAAATGTATATTTGACATACATGCAAGCTTTGAGGAATATTTTTAAGCAGGTTGGAAAATATGCTATATAAGGAAACCAAAATCTGACGATTTGTTGCATCTAAAATAATCGTTTGCTGAAATGAAATGAAAAAAAAAAAAAAGATAGTGTGAATAAAAGGACTCATAAGTTTGTCCAAGAAAAAAAAAGAATCCTGACCTATTCAGAAGTTTAATGAAATTTCAAAGATAGAGGAAGAAAAATATCGGAAATTGGGAAGCTATAAGGAAATAAAGACCGAAAATATTGTTTGAGCAGAATTTTAACTGGGAAAGATCTGTAGAGTTCTTGAACATACGAAAAAATTACGAGAAAATATTATTGCAGGGGTGAAAGACTCATAATTAACATGAAGTCTATGTCCAGTAATTACTGCGAACAAGAACGAAAATCATTTCTAAAGAAGCATTTCCTCGTCTCATGGTCTGAAATAAAATTGAATGGAGGAAAAAGAAAAGTTCCCCAGAAAATTCATTACATCTACACGAAAAAACTCCCTCAAAACATGCAAAAAATATGTAAAAACACATGAAGAAATAACGTAAAAGTAATTTAAAAAAATATATATAGGGAATACGTAGTACACGAAAACCATTTGACCCCCTGACTATTTTTGGAAACCAAATCATCGTGAGTTAGAACCTCGATAAGACCTTAGGAGCATTTTTATTCCCTTGGAAAGAAAATTCCCCAGCATCGTTACGTAAAAATTTCCTCCGGGGGAAAAATAGTATTGAAGAGGGGAGAAATCTTGCTTGCAAAACACAGGAATAAATGCAGAAATTCCCAACGGACCCCACTCAGTCGTTGCCATCCCTCAAAATCAAAGATCCATCGAAATAATAAAGTTCCAAGAAGCATCATCATATCTAACACCTACGCAGTGCTCTTTCCCCACTCGGTCGTTGCCATCCCCCAAAATCAAAGATCCATCGAAAGTTCCAAGAAGCATCGCTAGGGGGTAGTACATCGAGTTGGTATCCCCTATATCCAACACCTTTCCCACTCGGCCGTTGCCATCCCTCAAAATCAAAGATCAATCGAAAGTTCCAAGAAGCACCGCTAGGGAGGCAGCACATCGAGTTGACATCCCCCTATATCCAACCCCTTTCCCACTCGGCCGTTGCCATCCCTCAAAATCAAAGATCAATCAAAAGTTCCAAGAAGCACCGCTAGGAGCAGCACATCGAGTTGACATCCCCCTATATCCAACCCCTTTCCCACTCGGGCGTTGCCATCCCTCAAAATCAAAGATCAATCGAAAGTTCCAAGAAGCACCGCTAGGGAGCAACACATCGAGTTGCCATCCCCTATATCCAACCCCTTTCCCACTCGGGCGTTGCCATCCCTCAAAATCAAAGATCAATCGAAAGTTCCAAGAAGCGCCACTAGGGGGCAACACATCGAGTTGCCATCCCCCTATATCCAACCCCTTTCCCACTCGGGCGTTGCCATCCCTCAAAATCAAACATTTATGAACAAAAATAAGATATCATAATAACATTTCTTGAGATGAGGACATGACCGTATTATTCGAGAAAAAAAAGAGAAATAATACTTACCCTACATAATTTTCATTAGGGAAGACACATGAGGAATTCATGAAAATTAATTGAAAAAAAATACATCAACAAATTACGAGGGAAAAAACGTTTTACATAACAATAATCTAAGGAGGTGGGTCGAGAGAGGGGAAAATAAATAAAGAAACAACCTTCATTAAATTTAAAAAAAAAAAAAAGGAATAAACCTTCATTGATTTCCCCCAAAATTCGACAAAGTCCAATAAATACTACTATCTTCGGAGATAAGCACACACTTCGGTCGAGGGGGAAAAATTGCAGCGGGGAATTGGAGACTGCTACTGACCACGCCCCCCTCCGTTTGCTCGGCTGCGGCTGGTTGCGGCTGGCTGCGTCCGCCCGGCCGCAGCCTAATGTTAAGTCTATGGGCTGCGGTTTAAGCTCGGATCGGTCCTTTTCTACTACTGAAGCATCAATTGAATCAGAAGATAGCTGTGGTCCTAGTACCAACCTACCTAAGATAGATGCTAGACTGGCAGCGCCAACCGCATCTTTCCTCTTCGGACAAATTCTACGGTAAGTCTTATAAATTTAATCAAAAGATGGCGAGCTGTACATATCCAAACAAGGTTAGACAGTACGTTCTTGAGTGTCAGATAAACCACACATGATGTAAATTCCTGACTTTCTGACATGTTAACATAGCCTGTCTATTAGGGGTAATTGATAACCGTTGTAAATTGATTTTTTGACATGATTACACAACATGTCTCTGATGGTCCACTCCTGCTTTTCATATTGTGAAGCCTCTTCTCTTTTTCCCTCCCTAGAAAGTTAGCAGCCAGTCTCGTTCACCCTGTTAAGTATAATGGGTATGCCAGAGTTCGTTTCCTCGTCCAGCGGTTGGGGAACATCCCCATCTCCCAACCGCTGGGATGGGTAGAGAACTAGTCTTGGTCAACCCCAGTCAGATTATGTGGCAGAGATGTGACGAAGTGGCAATCCCCTTGTAGAACCCAATCGTTCTTCTCGCACAGCATGTTGACGATGACAGAATAGACAAACGCTACACTGTCTTTCACTTCTATGTGTCTTTGTATCTCCTAGCTTTTTACTATATGGGCTGTTTAAGACCTACGGGATCAGACACTCACAATTTTAAATCATCTCTAACACTATTTCGTCTTTGTCTCTGACTTATGTAACCGGAGTATCTGCTATGTTTCTGCGTGTTTCTTCCGTAGTCCTGGGTTAATTTAAGTATAGGTCGCAGGTAACGTTTAAGTGGCAAAGCACGACGTGTTTTCGGTATGTCGTACAGTGGACGTATCAAAGCTGACTTTGTGATGACACTGTAAAGACAATTTCAGGAAGTTGGAAATGCGCAACACGACTTGAACGTGTGATATTAGAAATTCGAACTTAAAAGATTACGAGGTTCATATCAATCTTGAAGACGTCATACATCCATGAGTGAATGTCAGCTTTCTTTGGACATAACTGAAAAATGTCGCGCCGAACAGGCAGAAGAATATTGCTCCAAAATAACTTTGAATGTCAGTGTTTATTTAACGAGAAGAATATCATACGACACTGCGGTGAACGTTTTTACAAATGTCGAGAACATCGCAACCGAACATTGTTAGACAGTAGTTTTCACTGAAGTGTCTAGGTTCAGCTTACCGACGAATTCTCGCCGAAGATGCATTTAATGCATTTACACGGAAAAGAAAAAACACGGTATTACCTACTGGAGCGAGAGATCCAAGTTCTGTTGCTTAGAGCAGCCCTCGTAGATGACTGTATTATCGCAAAAGAAGAGCTTTATCTCTTTGTATGGAACTGGAAAAGCTTCTACCCGTCTCACTGTCATAGTTAATGGTTTCATCTAAGAGTTGAGAGGTAGTCAGATAGTAGAAGAAACCAGAGAAACTAGAAAGTACTCGAAGAGTATGAGCGACCAGTAGAGGTGCTCCCCAATACCCGCACTTGTGTAAATAAACTATGTCCTGCTTGTTATTATGACATATGGACATGAATCCGGCGTTGTCAAGTCAAGATTTCTTTCTGCTCAGATGTTTCGTACAAAGTACACCCTGCTCAGTATTCACGTTGAATTTTCCATATTAATTGAAACATTATAGAGCAAAAACAGAAAGGGAAATCTCTGCACAGTTTTTATATTGTTGCTAGAGAATCTATGTCTCTCTTAATCTCTTCACACGTTCTATACCTGGGAGACATGCGAAAAATCAGGACTTCTTATTTATTGCATGAACAATCCAGAAGGATCACTGCACGCTCGGCAGAATATCATGATAATTATATCATGATCTTTCGAGAACTCAGAGGTAAAGCGGCTGAAGTAGAAAAATACATTTTGTGAATCACAAACATCGAATTGACCAACAATTCTTATACTTTCCAGTGGAATGCTAGTTATCTATCTATTTATCTATATGTATACACATTGAGATGCCAGTTTACAGTATAAGTTTTATCTGCCCTTGTCACATAAGCTGCTCGCTCCAACACGTGAAACGACACTGTGAAACGAGTGAAGTGTACGGAGAAAATCAGGCAGGACAGCTAAATCCGTTACAGTTAATTGAGGTTTCTAATGGGAAAAACGAGTGATCTGAGAGACTTTGAACGTATCACGATATTTGGGGCCAGGTGTACCTGTCCCCAAATATTGTGATACGTTCAAAGACCGACGTTTAGTCTTCCTGGGCTTTAAATGCACAACCGTAATAAGTATACCATGAATCAAGCGACACGCAAGATACTTCGTACACTAGGCGATCCTGTGGATGAAAATAGCTGGTGAATGAGAGGGGTCAAAGGAGACTGGCGAGAACCTCGCAAGTGAACAACAGACCACAGCCCAAAAAGTCACTGCTGATTTTCAGCATTGTTATGCCTAGGTTCATCGAAAGCACCACGTATTGGATGGACCATGCCTCGAGTGGGATACAACAGAACGCGAGAAGGCCGCCAGTCTCCTTAAACACCCTTGATTCACCAGGTGTTTCCCCACGGGATCGGCGATTGCCGGCAGATTTTGCGTGTTGCCCCATTCCCCGTAAGCCCTTGCTACGGTTGTACGCAAAAACCTCAGGAGCACGGGCGACCTGAAATTTTGAACAAAAATCTGCCGGCAATCTCTGATCTGAGCGACGTCAGTCAGATCACTCGTTTTCCCCATTCTGAACCTCAGTCGAACGCTGATGCTCCACTAGCTGGTCTGCCTGATTTATACCGCACTTTACGCTGACGTGTCGTCCTACGTGTTGGAGTAAGCCATTTATGTGATGTAGCCAGGCGTACTTAATAAACTGTAATTCAGTGTATATATACTAAATGGACAAATTATACACCTACCTAATAACGTTTTGATCCACATTTTGTACTCACAACAGCCACCAGTCGTTTGGTAACGACGCAATAGTGTGTTAAAACACGTAGGTGGTATTACCGCCTATGAAGCAAGGATCACCTGTCCGTAGAGCATTCACAGTTGCCGGCAGATATTAGCGAGCAAGAACAGATCTTTCCAATTTGTTTCACAAATTTTTAATGGGGTTGAAGTCCGACGATTAAGGGGCCCATTCCAGTTTGGTAAACTCTCTTGAATACTCCTGAAGCTAACTGGTCGCTACTCAGGAAGTATGCGGTGTGGCGTTGTCCTGTGCTGGCCTTGTCCGGTGACGGAGGTCTCGTCATGTACGAGAGGTCCCAAGGAAGCCCATGTAGCGATACTCAAATTATTACACTGCCTGCTGACATATTTCTAGTCCTCCGCACTCTAGTTGTGATAGAACTTTGCAAACTGCAGCCTAATATTTCGATTTTTTTGCAGTAAACATTGGGACACAATCTGTACATCGACTGCCATAGCCTACTTTATCTATGATACGACGAATAGTTTTTGGACATAAGCTTGTGGTCGCTCTCTCATTTAATTCCGACGTTATTTGCTCGGCGGTAGTAGCCGTGCGATTGATTGTAGTAGTTGTAGGACACTCCGTGCTCACCCCAAAAGTCAATTGCGTGTTCACGGCCACATTTTCCCGTTAGTTGGAAGTTTTACCGTATTTTACGTCGTCTTCCTATACTCGTATGGTGACCTCACGTGGAAATTCCAACAGTTGAGCAGCTGTGGTGATCGAACAACGAGCCTTTTTCGCAACTACTATCTGGGCACTTTCAAACTCACTTACGTTTCTGCATTCACCAAATGTCTGACTTTTCCATGACTGGTTTCCAAATACGTAGAGAGACCTACATAGGCATTGCTAGTTTTAGCGTTCCACGTGACTGGACGTGATACTTCTACTTTGCATATTGATCATCATCATCATCATTGTTGTCAACCATTATCAATCCACTGCGGGACGAAGGTCTCCCCAAGTTTCCTCCACAACGGTCTGTCTTGTGCCAGTCTCCTCCATGTCACTCCCGCATACTTTCGAATTTCATCCACCCATCTTCCATGTGGTCTTCTTCTGGGTCTTTTCCTGTCCCTTGGAATCCAATCTAAAATTTCGGCTGTCCATCGATGGTCTGTCCTTCTGGCAGTATGTCCAGCCCATTGCCATTTCAGGGATTTACCTCTGATCATGATGTCTTCCACTCTTGTAATTTTTCGGATCCACGTGTTCCTCTTCTTATCTCTCCTGGTTACACCAAGCATGCACCCTCTCCATGCTGCTTTGAGTTGTCTGCAGCCTTTGTATGTCTCTTTTAGCTAAGGTCCACGTCTCTGCACCATACGTAAGCACTAAAAGGATGCATTGATCAAACACTTTTCTTTTAAGACATAATGGCATATTGCTCTTGAAAATTATGCTGTTTCTTCCAAAAGCTCTCCAGGCAGGTTTTGTACGCCGATTAATTTCTTCATCAATGTGACCCTCACTTGATATCTGCTGTCCAAGATAAACGTACGTGTCTGTTATCTCCAGCTTTTCTCCATCAATCGATAAATCTTCATTTCTTGTAAAAGCATTGTACATCACTTTTGTCTTCTGAAAGTTCATTTTTAATCCCATTTCTTTACTCTTGTCAGCAAGTTCCTGGATCATACTCTGCAGCTCTGATGGGGTAGTTGCAAAAATGACTATGTCATCAGCAAAACGAAGGTGGGTTAGATAATCTCCATTAATCTTTATAACTTTGTTTTCCCAGTTCAGTGATTGAAAGACATTTTCCAATGTGGCATTAAAGAGCTTCGGAGATATGGGGTCACCCTGTCTCACTCCTTTTCCAATTTTTATGTGTGTTGTATTTTCAAACAGCCGAATCTTTGCACTTGCATTTTCATAGATGTTATTAATAATATTAATGTATGCATCTTCAATACCGCAGGATTTCAGAGCCATTGCAACTGCTGATGGTTTCACCGAATCAAAGGCTTTTTCATAATCGATAAAAGCCATGCACAATGGAAGTTCATATTCCCTCTCTCTTTCAATTAGTTCTCTCAGTACGTGGATATGATCTATTGTGCTGTAGCCACTCCTGAATCCAGCTTGTTCTCTCGGTTGAGCCATGTCCAGTGTTACCTTCAAGCGGTGTGAAAGAACTTTAGTGAAGATTTTATAAACCACTGATAGGAGGCTGATAGGTCTGTAGTTCCTGAGATCCTCAATGTCACCTTTTTTATGTAGCAAGATCATTGTAGCGTTGTTCCAATCCTCAGGAATTTTCCCTTCATTAAGGACTCGATGCATATTGATATTGGGGTGTATATAATTATTAGTTTCCGTGTGTATTTTAATTCATAATGTTGAATGCCATGGTGTCACGAGATATGTGACTCGGTAAGGAGTATTATGGTTTATCTGTAGCATGCATGAGCGATCGGAAAACTGATTCCATACGCTCATAATCAGGTGAACACTGTGGAGGTTGGCATTCATGCACAATATATCGCTAACAAATTCGTCGAGTTCCCTGCTTTTAGTTACATACGAGTATAAATCGGATAGGGTAATCATGCGATTTTCATTGATGTCTCTCTTTCCGTCTCTCTCTCTCTCTCTCTCTCCCTGGAAAAACGATATCTTTGCTTCGAAATGTCCGACTCCAAAAATAATTTTTTTCATATAAAAATAAATATGCAAAAAGTTTGAAACATGTCTTTTGGTTCTTCTTTGATTTAGTCAAACTTCCTGTATGTCCAGAAAAATGATTTATCTACTTTTAAGAACAAAATGAAAACTTTTTGTGCATGTGTGCTGATGGAAAAAAGCATGTGTGCAGCTTGTGAGACGTCCCTGTATCTCGGGTTATTCTTCAATTAATAATTCAAATTGGTAAATATATAGGAAGCCGCTTCTCCATTTTCTTGTGTAAATTTATGTTTTTTCAGTGAGAAAGACAGACAAACTGATTGGCAAGTGAACAGAAGGGGGCTGACATAACATAAATCTTGTGGTCGGTAGGTACATAAGGATTGGAAATCTACGAAATAACGGGGACGATGAAGTTGCCACGACAAAGGTGACTCATCGTGTTTTTTGTAGTATGATAGAACATTTTATGAATACGTAGAAGGGTAGACTGTTCTTCAAGCAGTATCCGTACTTACATTGTACAGTCATTCGCAAAAGTTAAAGACCACCTGTCAATTTATTGAAAATTAAGATTTTCAGAGAAACAACTAATTACTAGTCAGAAATATTTGAAAAAATGTCACCACAGATGAATACTTACATTCTTTAAAACACAAAAAGACCGAAATCAGTACTTTGTTTGGCCACCTTTTTTTTATAACGGACAAAATACGATGTGGCATACTCTCAATGAAGGATTTGCAGTAGTCACTCGAAATGTCTTTGCATCACACATATTTTATCGCATCAATTAAAGCTTGGGAATTTAATGGCTGTTTTTCTACTACCTTGTCTTTTAAAATAGTCCACAAATTTTCGATGGGATTAATGTCGGGACTATACCAGACCAGTCAAGCACAGTTATTCCTCTGCATATAGTCATTTACTGTCTTTGATCTGTGGCACGGAGCACCATCATTCTTAAAGATTGCTCATCTGTGCACTTGCATATGAGTTAACAACTTCTCACGTAACGTTTCCACATAAAATGGACCAACCTTGCTAGTACCTCTCGGCAAAATAGATAATGCAGCAGTACCGGATGCTGACAGAGCACCCCATATCAGGTGATTAGGCGAATGTTTCACAGTTTTAGCGGTGCATTTTCATCAAACCTTTTGCCTCTTGGTCGTCAAACATGTGCTTCACGTGGTTCAAATTGACGCACAGTTGATTCATCGGAAAAAAGAACTTGACTCCAATTTTCAGCAGTCGACGATTGATGACGCTTTGCAAAATGGAGTCTCTTCTTTTCATAACAGAGTTTAGTGTATGCTTATGTGCAAGTTTATAAGTCTTTAATCCAAACTCTTTGCTAATACGTCAGGAAACTGTGCTGATACTAATATCAGATCGTGCTGAATGAAGAAAAGCCTTGATTTCTTGCACGAACTTCTCCGAGAAGTTCGATTGTCATCATGTGGGGTTGCTTTCCTTGGACGTCCACTTTTCTTTCGGTCGCTAAATTCACCTGTATCTCGATATTTCATGATCGTATTATGAATAGCAGTCTTGTTCACATTCACATTTCTGCTTATGTCACGTTCGGAGTATCCTTCATGATATAAAATCACTATATGTGCCTTCGGAGAAACACTTAATGACGCTTTTTGCCCATTTTTCGCTGTATAGAAAATACGTACAAAGCTTCTCAGAATGAAAACCAGAAGCAAACTTAACGCTCGCGCGCTTTCCCCAACTCTGTCAACAACTGCCGCTGTAGGATGATGCAACACCGACAGGAAGTTTAGTAATACAACATTAGCTGACGCAATCGGCAGAAATCTTCTAATATCAACAGGCGATCTTAAACTTTTGCAAATGTCTGTAAAAGACATACAAAGCTGCTACGATACATTGTGGCAAATGCACTGAAAACAGTTTGTTAAGACCGGTCTGTAAATCTCAGAGCATCAGAAACTTATGACATTGATTTATTTGTGGCATTGCGAATATGCAAAATAATTACTCAAAGATTGGCGAACATGTTATTTATGAGGTGTCAAATTACTCAATGGAAAATATTTTTTGCTTAATACTATAATCTTATTTGTAGCTAATCCAGTAATGGAAGAAATGGTATAACTATTCTAGTGATCTGAAATTTATTGGGGTAAAATAGAAATAAAAGTTTCCAAGATGGCTTTCTCAATGAAATTAGACAGCTAACTGCAAACTGAATAATAGAACGGTTCAACAATTTGATCAACTTTTATTTCTATTCTACGCCAATAAATTTTGAATCACTAGTATAGTTATAATATTTAAGTACAGTTGGTGTATTGTTCTTTTTATTAATTAATGAAAGAAATGTTGCTATGAAACATATGTTGTGGTTAATGTTTGTTTTCTGTTTCGTGAGGTTTAACTATAAGCATGAGCAACTAACTCTGAGGGCAAAAAGAAGTAGCCTGTCCCATATTAGGGGCCACTGGTTCTAGAGAAGGGAGATTGTCAGCTCCGTAAAAAAATCACTACACCCATGCTTTATTCGGGATTCGAACCCAGGCACATCTCAGATAATTAGTCAAAAGCTTGAACTTCTGACCACTCGCCCATCGGTGACGAAGAATAATGTTCATACCCATGACAAGGAAAGCTTTATTATCTAATAAACTCAGGAAACATTTTGGTACTTTTTGTAGAAAAAACATCTCAGCTGTTAGTACTGTATTTTATCACAACTAAAATGTAAACCGAGTGGACGCCTGTCAGATAATATAGCTATTAATGTGTTAACGTTGTATTTGAAATGTAAACAAATTGGGCGTCTACCCTGATAATATAGCTTTAGAATGGAGCGCTTTTACGTAGTAACGACAACCTAAGAGCTTGAGAAAAATGCATCGAAAATATGACACATGTTTCCATAGCAAGTAACGATGACGACAGCATAGGTTATTTATTAAACTTCAAGAGACGGACGATTGACTCTTCCGAAGCAGCACCTTCTGGACAAGAATTATTACTTTGATATTCAGTAAATCAACAAAGTAAAGATATTATCTACCCAAGTTTTTGGAGGTACATAATGACTTTGACGTCTGCGTATAGTGACTCTGACGTCTTTTACCCCCAATTTTAATAAATTTTGAAACAAGGCCTTACCGCACTACAGAGCACTGAATATATTTTAATTCTCATAATCTTGAAGTGTGACTTATAAATATGATAAATTTGAGTGTTTTTAAAACTGTTTTGTAACTTTGCACATTCCATAAGCACATCGCTTGCATACCAGCACAATTTAAAAAACATTCGCTTTTGTGAGTAATTCTTTCCGTAGAAATGATATGCGGATGTACCCAATAAAGTGGCCATTAAAAATGATGTCTTCATGGATTTATTTAAATACTTAATTAGAATAATATTAAGGGGAAATGAAATGTAGGTCTTATTCTTCAAGACAGTGAAAAAATTCTTTCATTAAGTAATCTGAAAAATGGTTTATTTACAAATGTAACGAAGTTGAAATGTAAATGTTCGTGGATCCGATAAGTTTGCTACAACGATTCGAACTACGCTGCCGGAGCAATCTCGCTTGCATCTTAAAGGTAATCTGATTCTCTTACGCCCTTATGTATTAATAATTTCACATTAACTGCCGTCTTGCACGATATTAAACTTATATACAGAATGATGATAAACATGGAATATACACCATTATATATAAAATCCATAATTTTATATATACATTTATAATGATAAACACGGAATATACACAGTGTGGCAAATAATTTTTAAGACTGGGTCTGTAAAATGAAATAAAAACAAGAAATTATAATTTGTTTTGGTTAGTTTTTCAAAATAAGTCCCTCCGGCTTCAATACACTTGTTACAGCGATTTAATAATGATTCGAATACCTGTTTTAGTTCACTTTGCGGAATTGCCTCCAAAGCACGCGTCGAAGCTGTTTGTATGGTCGAAATATCATCAAAATGGCACCCTTTTAACGTCATTTTAAGTTTGGGGAATAAAGAAATGTCGTAGGGTGCTAAATCAGGCGAATACGGTGGATGATTCAACACACAGACGTTATTTTTCACCAAAAATCTACGAACAAGAAGTGAGGTGTGACTGGGTGCATTATCGTGCAACAAACACCAACTGTTTTCATCCCGATATTCTAGACGACTGCGTCTAATTCTGCCCATCAAACGCCTCAAAAAATTTAAATAAAACTCACCAGTTGTCCACTTGGAACAAATTCTTTGTGGAAGAAATGTAATGAGGATTGTTTTCATTTTCGATGGAAATTTTCTTTTTTTTTTTTTTTTTTTTTTTTTTTTTTGGTTTTGGAGAGTTTTTTGACTTACATTCCGCACTTTGTCGCTTTGTTTTAGGATCATATTGAAAACACCATGTTTCATCACCTGTAACAATCGATTTTAAGAAGTTTGGATCATTTTCAGCGGCTGAAATGATGTCTCTGCAATGTGCACGTCTCCTTGATTTTTGTTCATTGGTTAACGTGTGTGGAACAAATTTAGCACAGACTTTTGTTTTGCCCAAATCTTCATGCTGGATGGTTCGAATCGTTTCTTTGTTGATGTTTAAAGACTCTTCCATCATTCTTAGTGACGCACATCGTTTAGTGACGCCACGAAATCAATCACGAAATCATCATTCTTAGTGACGCCACGAAATCACGCACTTTTTCAATAATCTCAGGTGTCCTAGATGAACTTGGTCTTCCGGTATGCTTATCATCTTCTAGGGTATCCCTTCTGTCCAAAAAACGTTTGTGCCACAGGAAAACATTTGATCTACTTAAACAAAACTCACTGTAAACTTGTTTTATTATATGGTACGTTTCCGAGGCACTTTTACCAAGTTTGGCGTTAAATTTAATAACAGCCCTTTGTTCCATCTTAATAATTCAACATTAAAAAAATTTTACTTCTCTAATAAACAGCCGTTTCGTTTGAGTTACTTTAACAACTGCGCAGTACTTTTGGCAGAAAGCAAGCAGATGGTCACGGTTTATAATGCATTCGCGATTACACTGGTGGCGCCACCGTAGGCTGAAATCTAGCGCCAATCTTAAAACTTTGACGCACTGTGTACACCTTTCCCCCATGAGATCCTTGGATCCAGATGGAGTCAACCAACCCTATATAGTCTCCACAACTCGTACCCTTAAAACCAGAATTTCTGAGCACAGACGCAATGTAAAATCTGATTCTGTGTCTTCTGCTTCATCACACTTGGTTAACAGAGGCACGCATTTTCCTGTTGGGAATGAGGCCTCTATACTGGCCACCCCACACTCGAAATCAAGTTTGTTATTTATGGAAAGCATGTTTCTTCATAAATATGATAACACATGTTGTAATGACACGGATCCATGTAACCTTCCTCAACCTTGGAAACTAATTCTTTCAAAGACTGATCGATAGATTGAATAACGATAACATCATTCAATAGTTTCCTTTACAACTTTACTAGGAACTCTTTCGCATACGTCACAGAGGGACAGTGGTTAGCATACGCCTTATTTTATCCTCCCCCCCCATACGTCTCGGACTGGCATTGACTTAATACTTAAGATCCGCTATGAATCTTCTCATCTTGCATTTCAAACTGATGATGGGTCCCGGTGCAGGCCCGAAAGATTTCATGTAATTTTAACTTAGATTTCAGTGGATTAAACTTTTAACTTGATATAATGTTTATTGCTTCAAGTTTAATATCGTGCAAGACGGCAGTTAATGTGTATTATTACAATATTAGTACGACGTAAACTACCTATTTGCCCTTATGTATGCTTCGAGTAATACATTATCTGCAATATTAATAATACACACCGTCCAGTCAAAAAGTTATGACCACCCCTGATGTAAGAAGGAACGTAACCAGCAACATGCAAATTATGTAAGTCATTTAGAAGGACGCGAACTCGCAGACGGCGTGCAGTTTCGCGTGAAAATGGGAAAAGGATGTTACCTAACAGAGTTTGAAAAGAGAGTAATTGTTGGCTACCGACTGATAGGTGGAAGCATTACAGAAATAGCCGATATTGTAGGCTTTCAAGTGGTGGAATTGTTAAACTGTTCCAGGAATGGAAGGAAACCGGCAAGAACTGCAGTAGTTGGGGTAATGGTGGACGCCCACGGAGCATTGATGACCCTGTGCAGCCACTGCTATCCCGACTAGTACTGTCCAAGAGACGGGCCACGTGGAACAAATGGCCAGAGCATACAATGCATGTACATCGAGGAGACCACCGGAATGGCGCAGTTTGTTAAGTCGCTATGTAGTGTGTGGGAGGCTGATGTTTTTGACAGGTGTTCGAACCCCGGTCCTGCAGGCCATCTAGTCTGTGGTTTTTCTGGGGTTTTCCGCAGACTCCCCGTGTTTGGGGACGCGAATGCGTAGAATGGGGACCCTCTGAAATCGACCACGGACGCGCTTTATCCCTGGACCCCTCCCCCTTCCCCAGGATGACTGGGCTTACCAGATCAGTGTGGAAGTGCTGGTAGTAAAACACAGTAAAGTGAATGAAATCTGATGTCACATGGCTTCAGGCACCTGCGGGACTATTACGCATGGTCGCTGATGATGGTGATGACATCGAGGAGCGTATTGCAGAACACCGTCTAACGAACTCTGCTCTCTATGGGTTTCCGTAGTCGCTGTCCGCTCAAGGCACCCATACTGACTGCCAGACATCGAAGATTACGATACGAATTTACATCTGAGAGGAGGCCTTGAACCATCGAACAGCGGAAGAAGGTCGCCTTTTCAGACAAATAATGCGTTTTGCCTTATTGAGTGGATGGTCGATGGATAGTACGGCCACCATACTCGCTAGACATCAATTCCACTGTACACATTGAACATCTTCGGGACTATCTTGACCAACAGGTTGGACGTATAGATTCACCGTAATGACTCTTGATGATCTCTGGTGTCTGCCTGGTATAGCATCCCAACAGAAACGTTCAGAGGCCTCATTGAATCAATTCCATGCCGTACATCTGGGGTATTAGCGGCATGAGGAATTCATACCTCATAGTAACAGGTGATCATATTTTTTTGACTGGACTGTGTATGTTCTGTGCGTATTTTGTCAGAAAAGAATATTAAAATCAGTGTTGCGGGCTTACGGCATTGAATCCTGCTTGGTTAACTGCTTTGATGCATTTATCGTTCTTCACTCCAGAAAGAAAGACATACGAAGCAACAGATAAATAAAAGCTAAATCCCTTGCGCATTTCAGCGGATAAAAGTAACGCGAAATAGCAAAACTTAAAACTGGACTTTCAACCGGTATCAGTTTTTCTGCCGAGTATCAGAACTTCCTTTTGCGATGCTGATTTACTTTTCAGGCTTTTAACTTTTTCCCTCTCGAAGCTCTGAAATCTAAAACCTATCAATCTACCTTAGAAGACGAAACGAAAAACATCTGAGGAGAAGCAGCGAAATTGGTGAGAAACAACACTTGATAAGCCTGTCTGAAACGGAACGATTTATTTTCCGATCTTTCGGAAAGTGTTTTCTCTCCAGTGTGAGGTTTCTGTTTCAAGATTTTTACCAGAAGTTGTTTTCTTTACGAACTTAAATGTATATACCATTAATGGAGTTTCCATCCCCGTAGAACATATAGCCTAAAACTTAAGTGGCCTAAATTCTTCTATATCAAGAAAAATATTTTGAGTTACATTTCACAAAATTTTTGTTATACGTTCTGGGAAAGAACAACTTTATCTGCAAGTACGGTCAGCGAAAATTAAAAAACCCTTTTTAGTTTAAATCACTGGAATACAAAACTTTAGATTTTAAAAAAATTGGCTTTAACAGAACAGAAATTCCTCTTCAGTAATTAAACTTCATGAACACACACAAATACAAAAATATTTTCATTCAGTTAATAGCAATACGAAAGGACGATGATTACAGATGTTTATTTAGCGCATCTTGGATTCTATGAAAAGAATGGTAGCGTTTCTTTCTGTGTGGATAACTGTTTGCAGACCTACATGTAATAAAATCCCCTGCAGGAAATAGGGTGAACTTTTCGATAAAAGAAAACATTTTAAATAACTTTTTCTGCCTTAAGCACATTCAGTGTCACAAAATTCAAGGAATTCAACACTCGTACAAATGTACGTGTATTCATGTTAAATTTATAACACTGTCTCTAAACTGTAAGCGCATTTCGAACTAAATCTAGCATTAAGTATGGTTTGAGTTCCTCCGAAGCTCAGTCTTTGATTCAAAATTGAAGGGTCCTTACGCGCGCTTTTAATACAGATTTGCATGCAAAACACTTCTTGAAGACAGAAAACTTTGCAAGTTACTATCGTGAAATTGGAAGTAATTATCATAGCCTTAACCTAAAGAGATTAATTAATAATGATTATGTCGCCCCGATGAGGCATGGATTTTGTGTTTGTCTTTTGGCACTAGCTCTCTCCCTTACATGGACACAGTGGCGTTAAGGTTCGTACGGGTGACTACATATATGTAGTCCACCGAGTTGCTCACGATCGTCGTTAAGCCTCCCACTCCAAAATAGTGATTACAAGTGAAACATAACTAGATTTACGAAATTTTGACGTTGTGTGTTTGCTTCAAAGCATTCATCTCAATGATAATCCATATGTCACAGAATACCTACAGGGTGTATACAATAGCCGCGTCACACTTCGTTTACTCGTAAACAAATTGGTGCAGAGTCAACATGTAACGTACCAGGAGATGTGACGTACCTGATCGAAGGACGCACACGACATAAAGGCAGATAGGAATCAGAATAAAACGTCTGCGTAGCTCAGTTGGTAGAGCGACTTGTTCCGGAATAAGCGGCCTCGGGTTCGAATCCCGGCGTAGATTAAAAATGACGGAGAAATTTACTTCGTTATAATGGCGCCCGAGCTATCCGGATGACCCGACCGTTCAAAATCTCGCAATGGTGTGATGTTATTTCCACACCGCGAGATAGGAAAAATAAGAGAATCCTTTCTCCAGCACTTCGAAAAAAATAAATAAATAAGGGGGAGATGATGTAACGTACCAGGAGATGTGACGTACCTGCCCGAAGGACGCACACGACATAAAGGCAGATAGGAATCAGAATAAAACGTCTGCGTAGCTCAGTTGGTAGAGCGACTTGTTCCGGAATAAGCGGCCTGGGGTTCGAATCTCGGCGTAGACCAAAAATGAAGGAGAAATTTACTTCGTTATAAACAGGTATTGGAAAGAATGAAATGTTTATTCAAAGGATATTTAAATGATCTCAAAACCACCAGACTCAGGGCTAAAGCGCTATCTCGTAAAGGAAGCAGGTTAAAAAAATAATTTCAATTGACAAAGCTGTACAGCGCATTCAGCGTAGTACAAATCAGAAGTAAAATGTGTAGGAACTCTTAAGGTTCGAGCTCTGCTCTCCTGAGCTGCATACCTACAAGGAAAATTTGTTTTTGCCCCAAACTCTGAGCTGTTTCTTCCTTTTTCTGAGTTCTGGAGGGAAAGATCTGAGGAGATGACTTTCAATTTAGAAGCTTAGGATCCTAAAAGTACTCCTCACAGCAATAAGCATACAGAAATTTTCCAGTTTTCTCCAAGAAGCTGTAAACACACCCACAGTTTTTAGTATAGTCCTCCTTTGCAGCACAGCTTTAGTAGAAAATCTAGGAAAAACATTTTTTTAGGTGGTGAAATTACGACCTAAGATCTCCCGAAAACAAATTATTGCCCATGGTTAAACTTTCAAGAGCTCAACGAATAAAAAGCTCGACAAATATTTAGAAAACAAAAGAACTGAAACTGAGCAACCTTGGATACAGTGATCGCTAAATTAAAAAAAATAAAGGAAGAATTTATTCTACGAACTACAGTTTTGACAACTTACGTAACTGACGCGAAGAAATGCTCGTATAAGCTTCAGTAACTCGCTGATTCAGGTCTTTGTCATCAAGAGGTGGTGTTGCAAAAACTTGCGATTTTAAATAGCTTTCTACCGCAAAAATGTCCATTGGTGGAGCTGATACTTTATCATGTGGAAATTACACGTCAAGACGATATGAAGTGGAACATAGCCGAAAAAAATCAGAAAAAGTACTTTCAAAGAATACATGACCAACAACTGTTTTTCCATATCCTACACATCACTGACGAGTATCACTGGTCTGTCGAGGATTACACTTCACCTAAAACTGATAATTACATTTATTTAATACACCTACACGAGAGAAGGAAATCTCTTCCGTCTACCCGTTCTTCTGTGAAATATGTCGTGCAGAAGAAAAGGATGAGAATCAATTAATTATTTCAACAACAACTGAACCAGTCCAGCAGCCGTCCCCTTTCACCTTCATGTAAAGCCAACTGTAAATGGATGTGGTGTGGGTGAAAACCATTCTGATTCCATATTCTACAAATTCTAGCATTCCACTACCCAAAATTTAATACCACTAATATCACTTAATGCCATTTCTTGTCCAAAATTTAATACCGTTTCACAATATTCAGCTAGAGAATTCATTTCTTTTATAAAGGTTTTGATGTCCTGCGTGCAACTTAGAAGTATTAAAGTTTTAATTGTCTTATAATCCCGATAGCGTGTGCTCCGAGACAATGTTTTTAACAAGACGGAGATGTGCCTCAAAACACATAGAGGCTTTCGACATAGACATACAAATACTCGCGAAATCAAAAGGACGAACTATATTTCGTTGATATCAGGCACTTTGCTAAAAAACTTTTCTCTAAGCATACCTTATTCTCAGAGTCAAAAGTAACTTTCATATTACCGTACTCATACGGTAGGCGCAAGTTAACTATCTTTTGGACAGGTAAGCCACATATTATCCATGAAAGACTCCAGCACTAAGAGGAATCAACTGCACTGGCAAGATTGGCATACCGTTCTTCTGTGAAATATAAACATACAGTATTTTATACTTGTGATGCTGTAAATGAAATAGCAATCACAAGCCTGAAAACATTGTAGTCTTTACTTGTGTTCTTATACAGTTACCTTAGTTACCTTATATACGTATGTATGATTCTGCTAATATTCTGATATGCATATTTTTAGCACGTCTTTTGTAAAAAAATATCGTCTTTATGTTACCGGTTTGTCCGTCCGTCTGATTTGAAAAATTCTAATTCTTTTTGCATTCGGAAGCTTGAAATATGAGAATGATGATCCTTCATTTTTTTTTTTTTACGATGTACGAGTTCGCAAGCTAGAGGGCGTAAATGCAGATGTTGTCGAATTCAAATATACGTTTTATTCCACATATTTGCTTCTAAACATCCGATTGAAAAAATTCTTTTATCTTTCGATTCCATCTATATCGCAGAGTATTTTGGATATAGTTACTTTTTCAAATTACGCATAGATTTTGCCCGCACGGGGATAACTGGTTTTCCAGTTATTTGGGGAGCGGCGCCCCCACGGCCCGAGCTAACCTTGTGACGATTTCTCTTGCCTCTGCGGCTTTAACGACTACATAACAGAAGGGACAGCTGTTCATCCAGGTGATGGGGGATGGCGTCCCCACGGCCCGAGCCGATTTTCTCTTATTGTTTTGCTTTTTTCGTCTTTAGTTCATATATTGACATGTACCCGCCTCAGTTGTAGGCTGCTGAGGTTGTGATGAGGCGCCAGCTCCGGGTTTTGTTCCTCGTTCACTTCCCTGTCTTTTCTCTTTTATGTTACATTTTCTGTTTTTCCGGAGCTGGTTAGCTTAGACCTGCCTGCATGTTTGCCGTGTGCGGTGACCCGTACAGGTGAAAATGAGGATGCTGGAGGCTGAGGTATTTGGGGGCCGGGTTGTAGTGTCTCCAAATGCCAACACTCCTCTTTGCCCTCTGCTTAACCCTAAATGGGAGGCTGGGAGCTAACCCACTCCTGGTCAGGAAGTCTGTGGCCGAGTTGCGTCCAGACTTCTAGCGGCTTGTCGTTCTGTTCGGCTGGGTGAGTTTGGGGGTAGGGTGGGCATGCCAAAGGGGTGTTCTCCGGGCACGGGAAAGTCTGGGTGCACGCCGAGCGTGTGTCTGCCCCACCAACTTGCTATATCCGCTGACTATCCCTATAGCCGTGTCCTACGTCCTATTGGGCTTGCGGACCTCCGGTTCTCCCTCGTTGGGCTCGATAGTGGGTGGGGAGGTCGGCGGACGAATCTTTTCCCTTCTTCATGAAACCCAAAGTGTTTCCCATGCTCACAATTTAAAGCGCCCTGTGGAGGAAAGTACACCTTCCTCCACTAAGAAACTTGTCACATCAAATTGCAATGCTCTGTTTCTTTTGATCAAATCTGGTGACTATTCACAGTCACTCAGTTCGAAGAGTCCCTTCTGGATCAACAAGGCTCTGCAGGCTGTTGCTGGCTCTCCTAAGAGTGTGAAGAAGCTCCCTTCAGGGGATCTTCTCGTGGAAACCTCTAATCCACGCCACAGTGCCACCTTGCTGGCCACGACCGTTTTGCTTGGCATTCCCGTTCAGGTTTCTCCCCATGGTTACCTCAATTCCTCTCGCGGTGTCGTCAACTCCCGCGACCTGCTTGAATGCAGCGATGAGGAGTTGCTGGAGGAACTTGGCGAACAGCATGTAATTGGGGTTCGCCGGATTCTTTTAGGCGGGATGGGAAACTATTCCCTCCCGTAACATCATTCTCACCTTTGACTCCCCAACCCTGCCTACTTCCATCAAGGCAGGTTATTTACGGCTTGATGTTCGGCCGTATATCCCGAACCCCTTGCGATGTTTCCGGGGCCAGCATTACGGTCACTCCCAGCAGTCTTGCCGTAATGTTGCAAAGTGTGGTCGCTGTGGTTCCACAGACACTCTTTGGCGGAATGCTCTGCAGAGTCTGATCATTGTGTCAACTGCGAAGGGACTCATCCTGCATCTTCTAAGCAGTGTCCAAAGTGGATAGAGGAACAGGCAATCCAACGCCTGAAGACAACTGAGCATCTCTCCTATCCCGAGGCTAGACGGCGGATAGCCCCTTTACAACCAGGCCGGCGGATCGCCCCTTTACAACCAGGCTGGCGGTCCTATGCTTCAGTTGTGGTGCAGAAGGCTTCAGTGGCGGTCCAGACTGAGGTGATCATCCCAGCGCGGTGTCCTTATGATTTTGAGGACATCGTTGCTGCTGGATTGGAGGCACTGAAGTCTCGCCGCATTGCATCCAAGGCGACATCAACATCGTCGCCTAAACCTTCCTCTTTGCCGAAAACATCTTCTGCCAGCACAGGGACCCAGGGCACTGCAAAGAAGAAGCCGGAGAAGTCGAAACCAGGTTCGTCCTCCCCGAAACAGAGCAGGCAAAAACCACCTCTTAACACACGGGGTAAACACAGCCCTGTGTTACCTCCAGACACTGCGGATGGATTGGAGGTGATGGACGACATTGAGACGTTCAAGTCGTCTGTCTTTTTCATGGTTTCATTTCATTTTTCATTATGGCCACGCTGATTCAGTGGAATTGCCGAGGTCTGCGATCACGCATTGATGATTTGAAAAACTTACTGTCTTCGCACACACCTGTGTTCGTTTGTCTCCAGGAGACAAAGCTTCGCACGACGGACAGTCCTTCGCTGCAGAGACATTCAATTTTCCGCAATGATCACCAGGACGGTGTTATCGCCTGCGGAGAAGTGGCCGTCGTTGTTCCTCATGGTGTTCCTGTCACTGCAATTGCCCTTCGGACGACTTTGCAGGCAGTGGCAGTGAGACTCTCTGTGCACACACTGTTCACGGTGTGTTCCATGTACATACCACCAAATGAAGCTGTAAGCCTTTCGGATCTGGAAGATTTAGTTGACCAGCTGCCGCCTCCTATCTTCATCTTAGGAGATTTCAATGCACACAATCCGTTGTGGGGTTCTCCCACTCGTGACTCCAGGGGCCGTGTTGTTGAGTCCCTTCTCTCCAACACGTCCCATTGTCTCCACAACACCGGGGCAGTCACTTCTTTTCATGAACCCACCTGCTCGTACTCAGCCTTTGATTTGTCTCTGAGTTCACCATCAATATCCTGCCTGGTCCTGGAGCGTGTCTGGTGATCCCGTTGGCAGCGATCACTTTCCCATCTTTCTCCGTCTAGCGAGTGGCGGGTACCGTTACCCTACTCGCCCTGCTAGATGGAATATTGATCGTGCCAGGTGGAACACATTCACGGCTTCGGCGAGTATTACTCACGCTATGGTGACCTCAGGAACGGTCAATGACGCTGTTGCAGCGGTGACGGATTGTATTGTGCACGCGGCAGAACTTACCATCCCCAGGACGTCGACTAAACTTCCACGTTGCCCGAGACCTTGGTGGAATTCCACTTGCATGGCAGCTCGTCAGGCTCAACATCGGGCTTGGGGTAGGTTTCGTCGGTACCCCACCGACGCGAACCTACTTGCTTTCAAGAAGGCCAAGTCCTACGCGCGATTGGTTCGTCGGCGTAGTCAACGGGAGTCCTGGATACAATATGTATCCGGGATTAACACCACTACCAGCCCTAAGATCGTTTGGGACAGGATCCGTAAGATTCGGGGACAGTACCCATCTGGGGAAATCTCCATTCTTGAGAGTGATGGAGGAACGGTTGCTGACGCTCAGGGTATTGCTGACTGTCTGGGTGCCGCTTTTTCTTCGGTGTCCAGCAGCAGCAATTGCCCTGCTTCGTTCCGGCAGTTACAGCCGCTGCTTGAACGGTCCAAGATTTCTTTTGGACCGTTTTCTTCCGATGAGTATAACAGCCCGATGACTGCCGTGGAGCTAAGACCGCTCTGAATAGGTCCGGCCGGACATCTGTCGGACCAGATAACATCCATTACGAGATGCTGAAGCACCTTTCTCCGTCCTCTCTCGAATGTCTGCTAATCCTGTTTACCAGGATTTGGCAGGAGCATGTCTTTCCCGAATCTTGGCACACTGCCATTATCGTTCCTGTTCCCAAACCTGGTAAAGATCCCACCAACCCGTTGAACTACCGGCCAATTGCTATGACGAGCTGCCTTTGCAAAGTAGCTCTAGCGTATCATTAATTTTCGTCTCATTTTTTATTTGGAAATTCATCACATTTTTTCACCTCATCAGAGTGGATTTCGCAAATCTCGATCCACCACCGATCATCATCTTCGCCTTGAGACATCTGTCAGGGAGGCGTTTGTCCGGCGTCAGCACATGGTCTCCGTATTCTTCGACACGGAGAAAGCCTATGACCGTACCTGGAGATACGGCATTCTTCGTGATCTGCACGAGTGCGGATTGCGGGGAAACTTACCATCTTTCATAGCCGGATTTCTCCAGGACCGGAGTTTCCGTGTGCGCGTCGGGTCGACCCTCTCTGCGATGTACCCGCAAGAACAGGGTGTACCTCAAGGCTCCATTTTATCAGTCACTCTGTTCATCCTTCGTGTGAATCACATTTTCAAACTGCTTCCTCCGACGGTTCGTGGAACCATGTACGTGGATGATCTACAGATCTCTTGCGCCTCCGTTAACATGCGCACCATCGAGAGACAGCTCCAGTCTGCCATTACCAAGATCTCTCACTGGGCTTCCCAAAATGGATTTGGCTTCTCGACGCAGAAGACCGTTTGCGTGCATTTATGCCGCAAACGGGGTCTTCACCCAGACCCCAGCCTCAGTCTGGGGTGTTCTACCATCCCCGTGGTGTCAGAAGCCAAGTTCCTTGGGCTAACTTTTGACCGAACGCTCACCTTCCGACCTCACATTCAGTCTTTGAAGGTTAAGTGCACGAGGTCATTGAGTATCCTGAAGGTCCTCTCCCGAACATCTTGGGGGGCTGACAGGTGCTCAATGATTCGCATTTACCACTCTCTCATTCGGTCAAAGTTGGACTTCGGATGCATTACGCACGGTTCGGCGCGTCCATCGATTTAAAAACCTTTGGACCCCTTCCATCACCAGGCATTGCGGCTATGTACTGGTGCTTTCCGCACCTCTCCCGTGCATAGCCTGTATACGGAGGCTCATGAGCCGCCGTTATGCATCCGTCGTAAGCAGCTGTCTCTTCAGTTTTATACAAAACTGAAATCTTTTCCCGATCATCCACTGTATGGTTCCATCTTCCAACCGGACTGCGTCCACTTGTTTTCCAACCGCCCCTCCTGTGTTCCGACGTTCGGGATTCGGATGTCTGCCATAGTGCGCGATGCTGGTCTAGACTTGTCAAGGATTGGTTTGACCCGGTTCTACAATGAACCGCCTTGGCAGCCGGTTCAAGCAACGGCTGGCCTTTCCCTTTGTGTGTGGCCAAAGTCTTCCACTCCTGCTCTGGTGTACAAGCAGCTCTTTGCCGAGAAACAGTCTCTCTTCCCGGATTTCGTGCCTGTATTTACTGACGGGTCGAAATCCGGTGACGTTGTTGGATCCGCTTTTGTGTGTGGCGATGCCTCCCATGTTGAGAGGCTTCCGCCTGAATCCACCGTCTCTTCGGCAGAGATGCGTGCGGTACACCTCGCTTTGTGCCACATACAGTCTCGGTCACATCGTCGCGCTATGGTTTGCTCTGATTCCCAGTCCGTCATCCATGTTTTATCTTCTCCAGAGGACACGGACTCACCTGTCATCCGTGATGTCCGTCGTCTTCTTGGAACTTTGGAGGGTGATGGCTTCCTGGTCCGATTCTGTTGGGTTCCTGGCCATGTTGGGATCCGGGGTAACGAGCTGGCAGATCTGTCTGCCAGGTCTGTTTCGTCCATGTCGCCAGCTCGGCTGCCACTGTCTTTCCGTGATTTTAGACCTTTGAAGCGGACATTTCTCCTGGACGAGTGGCAGTTCCTGTGGTCTCAGCAGGGCAGCAATAAGCTGCATTCTATCAAACCGCAGATCGGTCTACGGAAGTCTAGTTTGCGGAAGAACCGTCGTGAGAAAGTTGTTCTTGCACGTCTCCGCATTGGGCACTGTCGTTTTACTCACCGCTTTTTGCTGTGTGGCGAGAGTGTCCCGGTGTGTGAGGCGTGCAACTGTCGTCTCACTGTCCTTCATGTTTTGTGTACTTGTGTTAGTTTTTGTGATCATCGTTTTCGTCATTTTCACTCTCATCTGTTGGACGAAGGAGCAGCTACGCTGCAAACCATTATTGGCTAAGCCTGTGACATGAAAGCAGTGTTTTCGTTTTTACAAAATGTTGACTTTTTTAAACTTATCTAGATTTTACCTTGTTCACTATCATATTTCATTTTTGCCACATCAGTCTGTTTTTAACCTTGTGTACGTTTTTTATTGATTTTGTTTTATTTTGATGTCTTTTGTTTGGCGCTCTTTGGCCAACCATGGCCCTTGCGCCATTAACATCAATTAACCAACCAACCAACCAACCAACGCATATATTTTCCGCTAGTGGGCGTAAAAGTAAATTACATTTTTCCCGATAACTCTTCTTCTAAAACTCCGATTTAAAAATTTTTTTCTTCAGCGGATACACCTCCTGATGGAAAATAATTTGCATATAATTTAAAATTTTTCGTAAAAAATACATACTTTGGCCACCAGTGGGCGTAAGCTGTAATTTTTGCTTCTGATGTATTTGCCATAAAATCTGAGCTTCTAAAATATCGATTGAAAAAAATTCTTTCATGGACTGCCACTCACATCGATAAACCTTTCGGAATATTTTCTTCTAAAAATATTCCAAAGTTTCTCCGTCAGGGGCGTAGATGCATATCTTATTTTTATCAATATCTCTACTTGTAGAAGTCTGATTTGAAAAATTCCTTCTTTGTTAGATAGTGTTTTCGGTGTGACACGTTTTTCCTATAATTTCAAAATTTTCAAGTAATTCATAGACTCTCCGCTGCGGGGCGTAGAGGTAAATTGCGTTTCCCCCTATATCTCTGCTTCTAAGTCTTCGATTTGAAAAATAAATTCTGCCGGGATACAGCTACTGATGGAAAATCGTTTGCACATATTTTCTAATTTTTGTAGAAAAATGGGTTTGCCACCAGGTGGCGTAAATCTTAATTTCCGCTTCTGATGTATTTGCAGCAAATATGAGCGTCTAAAATCTCGATTGAAAAAAACATCGTTTGTTGACCGATACTCCTCATGTCGACAAACCTTTTATGAACATTTTGTTCTTGAAATAATGCATGGTTTTTACGCCAGGAGGCGTAGATATATATCTTATTTTTCAAAATATATCTACTTCTAGGAGTCCGATTTAAAAAAAAATTCCTTCTTTGTAGGATAGTGTTTTCAGTGTGACATGTTTTTCATATAATTTCAAAATTTTTAAGTAATTCATAGACTTTCCGCTAGGGGCGTAGAGGTAAATTGCGTTTCCCCATATACCTCTGCTTCTAAATCTCCGCTTTGAAAAATTCTTTATGCACCGGATACAGCTTCTAATGGGAAATCGTTTGCACATAATTTCTAAGTTTTGTAAAAAAAAACTGGTTTGGCCATCAGGTGACGTAAATCTTAATTTCCGCTTCTGATGTATTTGCAGCAAATATGGGCTTCTAAATTCTCGATTGAAAAAAAACGTCTTCTGTAGACCGATACTACTCATGTCGACAAACCTTTTAGGAACATTTTCTTCGTGAAATAATGCATGGTTTCTACGACAGGGGGCGTAGATTTTTCTACGCCCCCTATTGTTGTCAATGTATCTACTTTTAGGAGTCCAATTTGAAAAATTCCTTCTTTGTTGTATAGTGTTTCTGATGCGAAAAATTCCTTCTTTGTTGGATAGTGTTTCTTATAAATTCAAAATGATCATGTAAATCATAGACTTTCTGCTAGGGGGCACAACGGCAAATTGCGTTTTCTGCATTATTTCTGCTTCTAAAATTCTTCCTGTATCGCATACAAGACCTGATGAAAAATATTTTTCACATAATTGTTAATGTTTGGTAAAGAATGGTTTGGCCACCAGGGGGCATAAGTGTTAATTCCTGCTTCTGATGTGTTTGTAGCAAAATCTGGGCTACTGAAAACTCGACTAATTTTTTTTTCTTGGACCGATACTGCTCATATGGAAAAAAGCTTTTGAGGATACTTTCTTCCTAAAACAATGCATGGTTTTCCTACCAGGGGACGTAAAGTCACATCTTATTTTTGTCGATATCTCTGTTTCTAAGAGTTCGATTTGAAAAAAAAATTTCTGTGTTGGAGAGCGTTTCCGGTGCGAAATGTTTCTCATATAAATTCATATTTTTCTTGACGCACAAGTCTGCAACAAGAGGGTGTAAGCACACGATGCCGTTTACAGCAATATCTGAGGGATTAAAAAACCGATTAAAAAGTTCTTTCTTCCGTCAGATGCTATTGTTTAATATACCGGTTCCATTGACTTTGAATAGCTTTGATAAATTTATTTTGCGTCAGAACGGATTCAAAAGACGTGCTTATTACACCCGAAAATTCGGTGTCTTCTTTCATGTTTCTGCTTGAAGCGTTTTTGCATCTCGGTAACTTTGCGCGTATTTGTAACCACCACCTTGCGGACCGTATAATATTTATTTTATTATATAAGACCGTATAATCTTTATTATCGTGTTTGTAACCACCACCTTGTGGCTACAAGGTGGTGGTTACAAATACGATAATAAGGATTTTTTTAATAGCTTAATATGGTTTGTTGCTGTATGATCGAATACCGCTGTCATCTGCACATTTCAAAGTTATAATGACATGTTGGTGATTTACTGCGAGGCATTTGAAACCTGTTATGTCACTAGGTGCAATAAAGAAATTATACGTACGAGTCAACACATGCTGTTTTGTTTTGTGTTTCAGTCCTTTTCTACCGGTTGACATACTACGCAAAGACATATTCTCGAGGGAAATGCATTTTTACTTGCCTTTTTTAAGCAGATCATACATCAAAAGACAAGTTCAGAGATATTGGAGATATAATGGCTGTACAGAACTTGTCCCATTAAACGCGGTTCAGAAATCGCAATAAGATACAGATGTTCTTCAGTTTCGGCTCATAAACTCGGTATGGTGACGAGGTACGGGAAAAAGCATGATCTGTCTCGTAAAAGCAAAAGCACTATCCAACCAAAGCTCAGCAGCACGAAAGCAGTGAGCTTGCTCCTTTGCCCCACAGAATAACGGAAGTCTTCTCACCTGACTTTAGGTTCAATCCATTGAACGTCTTCAAGACCTCGAGACGATTTTCTTCTCAAAACTTCGAAGAGACTTCCAATTAGATTGTTGTTGTAACTGTATTCTTCAGTATCTCGCGAACCGTGCTTCACAAAATCTGGTTTTGGTTGATAGTGTAGAATGGAAGCCAATGTGCCCTACCCCTGTTTGAAATACGTGTATTTCATGCTTTTGCGAAAGAGTGGTTTCAGTACTTTGCTTTAGATGAGTAGTTGTGCAAATGTTCTTTGAAGGAACAGTTGTTATGACAGCCTCTTTTAGAAGAGCATGGTTGTTATTCCCTGAGTTAATGATAAATAAGCAATTTTTCCTTCATTCTTATTTTTAAGAAACACTAATTCTTCAAATTCTGTTTTTCTTAATCATTGATTCTTTATGCCCGACTCTGGAGGAACAATAATATTCTACATGAAGCCACTAATTTTTCATACGTCACACTTAAAGATGTTTCGAAGCCAATAATCATAATTTCTACAGTCGTTGTACATTAAAGAAATGACTTTATTGAAGATTTTAGGGGACAGCAGAGTAGCAATTTTTACTACTTTATATTTTGTAGTTGGTGGGTATGAAGGTTGTCCTGTCGCTCGCATTTAATTGCAGTCAAATATTTTTTGCGCCTTCCAAAACTATTCCCCGAAGCTTCCACACATGAAAAGCTTCGGGGAATAGTTTATTCTTTTATTCAGCATCTTCTTTTTCCGAAATGACATCTTCAAAGCTATTTTTCATAATTTCATAATCCATTGTGTTTTTCTTTCCCGAGAGAATTCACCAGTTGCCCCGTGTTGTTAAACATACGTTTATACAGATAGCGACCCTCAACGGATTGTTTTATGCCTGTTGCCTACAAAAGACACTTCTTCATTATATAACATATATATGAATGCAAGTGACGGTATGCTCCTACAATACTTTTAGGTACTTAGCAAATTTGCAACGCTCATTCAATAAAACACATCAGTTTGAAAGTGCAATAAAAAATCCTATCTATAGATGAAGTTTGGCACAATTCAATCTAAATCTATTGGTACCAAACTACACTGACGGAAAAAAAATCCCAACACCAAGAAGGGGTTGTGTTAGATAAACGACAGTTGGTAGGCGGTGAGAGTACATCTGTAAGATGACGTCTATGCAAATTTCGCGGTCGGCGCATACGTGTGGCGCTAGTAGCGCCCCTCGGAACATGCAAAGCAGGTTTGCTGTAAATACGCGCTGTAACATTCGTGGGCCGCCCCGGTGGCGCAGTGGTCTAAGGCTCTGGCCTCTGATCATTCGTCCGTAAGGGGTCCGGGTTCGAATCCCGGTCAGGCATGGGGTTCGAATCCCGGTCAGGCATGGGGTTCGAATCCCGGTCAGGCATGGATGTTGTGTTTGTCTTACGGCACTGGCTCTCTCCCTTCCCTGGAACCAGTAACCCTAAATTAGGGACGGGCGATTGCTTATAGCCCATTGAGTTGCTCACGGTGGTCGTTAAACCTCCAATCAAAAGAAAAAAAAAGAAAAAAAAACGTTCGTGAGCGCTAGTTATCGTTGAGATTCGACGTAGTGTGTTGGTGTTAGTCAAGAATGCCTTTAAGAAGACGAAGAAGATATTATCAACAGCTCACGGAGTTTGAACGAGATCGTGTAATAGGGCTACGAGAAGAAGGATTATCTTTCCGCAATATTGCAGAACGACTTGGTAGGAATGTAGCCACTGTGCATGATTGTTGGCAGCGGTGGTCAAGGGAAGGTACTACCTCAAGAAGACCGGGTTCTGGCAGCCCACGTGGCACTACTGAGAGGGAAGACCGCCGTGTACGGCGTATGGCCGTGGCGCATCGTACCGCGTCTGCGGCAGCAATTCGAGCTGCAGTGGCCACCACACTGACACAACGGACTGTTACAAATCGGTTACTTGAAGGACAGCTCTGAGCTAGACGCCCTGTAGCGTGCATTCCACTTACTCAAAACCACTGCCGTTTACGACGTCAGTGGTGTCAAGCTAGAGCTCATTGGAGGACGGAGTGGAGATCTGTTGCGTTTTCTGATGAAAGCCGGTTCTGTCTGTTTGCCAGTGATGGCCGCGTGTTGGTTAGAATATCGCCAGGTGAGCGCCTGCAACCAACCTCTCTGCGGCTGAGACACACTGGATCTACACCTGGAGTTACGGTCTGGGGAGCAATTTCCTATGACAGCAGGAGCACTCTCGTGGTTTTCCCACGCACCCTGACGGCATAGTTGTACGTCGGTCTGGTGATTTAACCTGTTGTGCTGCCATTCATGAACAGCATTCCAGGGGGTGTTTTCCAACAGGATAACGCTCGCCCGCATACCGCTGTTGTAACCCAACATGCTCTACAGAGTGTCGACATGTTGCCGTGGCCTGCTAGATCACCAGATCTTTCTCCAATCGAGCACGTATGCGACATCATTGGACGACAACTCCAGCGTCACCCCCAACCAGCATTAATCGTCCCTGTATTGACCGACCAAGTGCAACAGGCATGGAACTCCATCCCACAAACTGACATCCAGCACCTGTACGACACAATGCATGAACGTTTGCATGCTTGCATTCAACATTCTGGCGGTTACACCGGTTAGTAATGCACCAGCATTTCACATTTAAAATGGCTCTTCTCGCGCTTACATTAAGCTGTGATCTTGAAACCTTAATCGATTAAATATGTTACCTATACAAATGTATTGCCGCCATTTCATTCTTCTACAACTATTTTTTTGTGGTGTTTTGATTTTTTTTCCGTCAGTATATGTTGTATAGCAGAGACCACGATCGTTAATAGTCTGTATACACAGAGTATTTCACTCGAAATAAGTCAGAAGCTTCTTAAGAGGATAAGTGCCTTTATTTACTAATCTACAGAATTCCCTAGTTCATCGACGTTACCGTGAGTTTTGTTCCGACGTCTTAGTTCCCTCCATGTCGAGTCACATCAAATTTCAGCACAAGTTTCTGGTTTATAGTTTTAATACCGAATTAGTACTTGTTGAATTATACAGGTACAATACAGTTTTACATAGTTTGTAAAAACAATTTTATGCTTTTTAACACCTTTTGTTTCTTCTCTACTCGCTTTTATTCTGCACGTTTTCGTTTGTACCGTTATGATTTGTATCACGGCGCGCACTGACCGTACAGGTTGAAATTGTTATGATAGCCTAATGGTGTGCATTCCAGGTTTTCGTGCTGTGAATCTCAGATAAGAGAAAGGATTACAGTTTAATTGTCTTTCTTCTGAAGTTCTGGTTCTGTTTTTTCCATAGAGAGATCATTGTTAATTTGGTATGGGTGGATACTCCTAGGCAAATTTAGTATGTAGTAGTTTTTTTTTAAATTTCCTCTTTACGTTCTCCATTTATAACACAAGGGATGTGTTCATGCTTATTGCACTGAGCTAAAACTGCATAGGTAGTTTACACGTTGCTCAAATATGATAAAAATGTTGGACTTAATTTACGTACTGGGCTTTTAAATTTAATTTTCGCAGTAGCGCTGCATAGGTTCTCGATTTTTGTCTTATTAATTGAATTTATATGATTTGCTCATTAAATGCCTGGCTGAACATCATTAAGATAATTACGATCACTTCTCTTCATGCCGGAAAGTTTAATCAAAATTTTCTCTTGCCTGATATTTTAATTTCATTTACTTACATATAACATTTGTACTTTCGACACTGCCAACTTTCTCCGTGTTTTAAAATAATTTGAAGAAATTCAATTTGCACTGATGTGAGACACTTTTCATTCAGTTTTCTGCTTTTACACAAAAGCTACAGGCAAATTCTTCTCGTATGGCGAACTACTTCAGCTTAGTCCTATTGGAAGCTCAAGAAGGAAGGTCAGGTGTTTGATCACACTTCGAAAGTTTCTATATCTACGTACTGCAACATTTTTCTTGTTCTATTTAATGTTCCACAAGTTAATTCAAGTATACTTTAAGCATTTGCCAGAAATTTTCAGCTTCATGTGTCTGCGACACGGGCCGTAACTACAAAAGAAATATATTTGCAGATGTAAGTACAGGGTTTTTTTGTTGTTTTTTTTTGTATACAAAATGTGAAAATGTTCGAAGGATGTGGAATTTCAACAAGGAAAACGGACAGCCGTTCGGAATATATGAAGACACAATCAATGTGCGGGAAATCTTGAATTTATATTTCAAAGGTAAAATTCAACTACAAAGAGCCGTGCAACCGCTGAAATTACGCCTCAAGTATTCATCTCGTTTGAAAAGTGCACAATTCTTTATTTAAGCAACAGAATTTTATGGCAAAATGGGACAGATCCTTTCTGAAACTTTTCTTTCAATCAGATACTTATTTTCACTTATTACATGCAAAGCAAGTTTGTAAATAAGTGTAAACGGTCATATGCGAAATTCATTTGCAACGTATGATTGGGAAGTTGTTTTTATTAGTCTAACCATGACCATGAAAAACAATCCGGTAACATGGGCTATCCTCTGAGTTTCGCAATCACGAGTAAAGAAAATCAAACGACGCATACAATAATTATGAGTATAACTGTGAATTTTTTCCACCATATTTTACCCAATCAAGAGCATCAGAAAGGTTCGAACTTATCGACTTTATTAAACGCACGTTTTCTATGGCTTACGATATGTTTAATACCTATATCTTACATTTTTGAAACGATCCTTTTAAAACGGGACTTTCTTCACATTTAATTCGTTTGACAATACAGAAAAAGGCAAAATGCTGTCTTCCGTTGGTTAAATAATTTCAAAATATGTAAGAAATAGGGATATAACTAAGCCTCTATAAATTATGCTGCAATATTATTGAAATTACGCGGCAGCGAAAAATGCTGTACACATGCATACTAAAAAATCCACTTTGAATGTTATATCCATTTGACAAATTCTTTCCTTGCTTCCTTGTTAGGCTTACTAAAACAAATAGATTATTTTATTAATAGAATATTTCTTTAAGCATAATAATCATTACCACAACCATGATTACAGTTTGTTAGAATAAAGAGAAGTTAGTCCAGCAGCCGAAAATTCTTGTAAACTCTGACGTAACATGACACCGCTCTGAAACTGTCTCTGAATATCAGAATTTGATTTCATCAGGAACCGTACATTGCTTTACATACACCTTGTATGCAGCAAACTCAAGTCTTACTGATGCGTCATCAATTCCTGGAATATTTTTGAACTCTACGTCGTCATCAATATCTAAGTTGGCTGTTTGATCTGGGTCTAACACTCGAGCAGCCTACATGAAGTTCAAACCAGGTAGGCGAAACTTGCGTGCTCGCTTTTTGAAGACAGTCACTTCTGGGCAGAAGTAAAGATCTAAATTTGCTACTGTTTTGTGAAACACTTTTTACTGAAACGAATTACGTGCAGCTTTTCGTGAATAGATTGCCTCCGATTTTAGCTGTAATTTAGCTCGCAGTTCGAGTGCCTTGTTGTGTGCTTTCTAAACAGAAATTTCACATGTTTCTAAGACGAGCAGCGTATCCATCAGGTTCTGGGCGTGTTTGCAATGAACTGAAAGTCTTTACAGGAGTATTTACTTTTCATAAGGGCATACATTGAGACTGGCAGTGCCAGCAGTAAGTTCCATTTCACTGTCGAAGAAGCCTATATAAACATCGCAGTACGTAGCATGGCACTGCACGATTTCGAGCCAGGAACTGCAGCGTGTAATCAGGAGTACTAGGCATAGGGTACTTTGTTTCTTTCTTTCTGTTAAAAACTGCAGATAATTCCGTTTTCTCGCAGGACAATGTTTGAACAACTTCCTAAAGCATCCAGTAAGCCTGTCCACTTCAGTAAATTGCCCACGCCATCGGTATTATAACAGGCTAGGTTTATAATTTGAGCATTACAAGTCATGTGTACTGAATTAGACAGTACGGTATGTAACATTTCCCTGTAAGCTCGAGTCATGTAGGTCCCATTGTTGGTTAAGTTGGTGACCCTTTGTTGAAATCAACCTCCATATCTGTACGGCATTGCACGACGGCCTGAGAAATTATTGTCGATTGGACAGTTTCAAGATGAACGCTGTTCAGTAGGTAAGGACACATCATTGCCGAATCAGTAAATTGTGGAATAGTAAGAATATGTAAAACATAATTATCTCTGTCGTCGCTGCCGTCATCAAAACTAATGAAGACCGAATTTGATGACTTCAGAATTTAATGTTTTTTCTCGGCCTCAAAAACTTCGAGTACATAGTTCTGACACAGAAACTTAGGGCAAGGTATGGCACCTGTACCTTTGACGTTTTTAGGAATTTTCTCATTTTTTGATGATCTACTTTTTCTATGGGAATATTGGCACTTGGAAATGGGTCAACAGTTTCGAAGTGCAGGAGACTGCGCATTTCCCCGCATTCTCTTTGTCTTCTGAACTGAACATTGCTGACACAGTCACTTGACGCTTTTTCTGTTTGTCAGATCATCTTGCTCGGCTTTTCTGTTCTTTTCTGCATGACGGGTATTTTTCACGTGTTGATCCATTAGAGACTTTCTTATGTAATCTATAGAAACATTGCACGTGGCACAGAGCATTATTATGCCTTCGGAAACGTGAAAAGTACGTGGATATTCATTGCACCTATCCTTAGCCGAAATATTTATGGCATTCTTCTCGGGTTTCGATGCAGACATTTTGTCAACGTCAGTTTACGAGCGTGAAAACCGAGTGTAATTCCGTTGGAAAATACGTTGTTTGTATGACTTCCGACAAAGGAGAGCGCACGGTGAAGTGAAAGAGCAGGTGGCACGAATGCGAACCAGCAACTGATGCTAAAATGACCTTGAATGACTTCCAACAAAGGAAAGCGCACGGTGACGTGAAAGAGCAGGTGGCACGAATGCGAACCAGCAACTGATGCTAAAATGACCTTGAATGACTTCCGACAAAGGAGAGCGCACGGTGACGTGAAAGAGCAGGTGGCACGAATGCGAACCAGCAACTGATGTTAAAATGATCTTGAATGACTTCCGACAAAGGAGATCGCACGGTGACGTGAAAGAGCAGATGGCACGAATGCGAACCAGCAACTGATGCTAAAATGACCTTGAATGACTTCCGACAAAGGAGATCGCACGGTGACGTGAAAGAGCAGGTGGCACGAATGCGAACCAGCAACTGATGCTAAAATGACCTTGAATGACTTCCGACAAAGGAGAGCGCACGGTGACGTGAAAGAGCAGCTGGCACGAATGCGAACCAGCAACTGATGTTAAAATGATCTTGAATGACTTCCGACAAAGGAGATCGCACGGTGACGTGAAAGAGCAGGTGGCACGAATGCGAACCAGCAACTGATGCTAAAATGACCTTGAATGACTTCCGACAAAGGAGAGCGCACGGTGACGTGAAAGAGCAGGTGGAACGAATGCGAACCAGCAACTGATGCTAAAACGACCTTGAATGACTTCCGACAAAGGAGATCGCACGGTGACGTGAAAGAGCAGGTGGCACGAATGCGAACCAGCAACTGTTGCTAAAATGACCTTGAATGACTTCCGACAAAGGAGAGCGCACGGTGACGTGAAAGAGCATGTGGCACGAATGCGAAAACCAGTTAGTAAAATCATGCAATGCATTGATTATGATACGCTTTCCAACATACCAAAAATTATTACTCAAGTTATGTGGATAATGGCCGTGGAATAAATCTCGCTCCTTTGTCCTGACCTTTGACCCCATTTCCATTATATTCAGAAGAACTGGTTCACTATGCCTACGGAACAACATGACAAAGTTTTGTCGCAATCCAAGCATTTTAGGTAAGTTATGATGCACAAGGGCAAAGGAATGGATCCCACTCCAGTGTCCTGACATTTGACTCCATTTCTCCTATTTTCAACAGGGTTCGTCCCCAGGTGGTTCCCTATCACATACTAGAATTTCATCGAAATCGAACCATTTTTACGCAAGTTATGACGCATAAAGGCAATGAAATGGATCCAGCTCCTATGTCCTGACCTTTGACCCTGCTTCGCCTATTTTCAATAGGGTTCGTTCCCAGGTGATCCCCTACCAAATACTAAAATTTCGTCGAAATCGAACCATTTTCACGTAAGTTATCGTGCGGACGGTCGGACGGACAGACGGACGGACAAAGCTGGAGCATATACGCTTCTTCAACCTACGGTTGGAAAGCATAAATGAGCTTGAAGCAATTTCCGGCCTGGTCCGATGCAGAAACAAGAAAGGTGACACCAAATTTTTGTTTGTGATGGGCACATCTTTTGAATTCTTTTTGATGCGAAAAAATTTTATCAAAGTTATTCAAAGTAAATGTAACTGGCTAGGAAAAAATCACAGCGGACTTCTACAATCGATAAAACATCATGAAATGGAGTCAGCTGCTTACTTCCACCAGCGGCTAAAAAGAATGTTACGAAAATTAACAAATGGCGCACAAAAAGTTTCTCCTAGAAAAAGGAAGGAATCGGAGACAAACAGCTTTTCAAATCGAACTGTTAAACAAGAAAGATGACACCGAATTTTCTGGTGTAATAAGCACGTCTTTTGAATCCGTTCTGACGCAAATTAAATTTATCAAAGCTATTCAAAGGCAATGGAACCGGTATGGAAAACAATAGTATCTGACGGAAGAAAGAAGTTTTTCAATCGGGTCTTTAATCCCTCAGATATTGGTGTAAACGGAATCTTGAGCTTACGAACTCTTAGAAACAGAGTTGTCGACAAAAATAAGATGTGACTTTACGTCCCCTGGTGGGAAAACCATGCATTATGTTAGGAAGAAAGTATTCTCAAAAGGTTTATCCACATGAGCGGTATCAGTCCAAGAAAAAAAAAAAATTGAGTCGAGCTTTCAGGAGCCCAGATTTTGCTACAAATACATCAAAAGCAGAAATTAACACTTATGACCACTGGTGGCAAAACCATTCTTCACAAAACATTAGAAATTATGTGAAAAATATTTTCCATCAGGTCTTGTATGCGAAACAGGAAGAATTTTTCAAATCAGAATTTTAGAAGCAGAAAACGCAATTTACCTTTATGCGTCCTAGCGGAAAGTCTTAAATGATTTACGTGAAAATTTTGAATTTATAGGAAAAACATTTCGCATCGGAAACACTATCCAACAAAGAAGGAATTTTTCAAATTGGAATTTTAGAAGTAGAGATATTGACAAAAATAAGATATACATCTACGCCCCCTGGCGAAGAAACCATGCATTATTTCAAGAAGAAAGTGTTCCTAAAAGGTTTGTCGACATGAGTAGCATCGGTCAACAAAAAACGTTTTTTCAATCGAGGTTTTAGAAGCTCATATTTTGCTGCAAATACATCAGAAGTGGAAATTAAGACTTACGCCACCTGGTGGCCATACCATTTTTTACAAAAATTAGAAATTATGTGCAAAGGATTTCCCATCAGGAGCTGTATCCGGTGCTGAAGGAATTTTTCATATCGGAGGTTTAGAAGCAGAGAAATAGTGGGGAACGCAATTTACCTTTACTCACCCTAGCGGAAATCTACGAATTGCTTGAAAATTTTGAATTATTAAGAAAAAAATGTCACACTAGGAACACTATCCAGCAAAGAAGGAATTTTTTAAATTGGACTCCTAGAAGTCGAGATATTGACAAAAATAAGATATACGTCTACGCCCCTGGCGCAGAAACCATGCACTATTTTAAGAAGAAAATGTTTCTAAAAGGTTTGTCGACACGAGTAGTTCGGTCTACAAATGACGTTTTTTTATATCGAGAATTTAGAAACTCATATTTTGCTGCAAATACATCAGAAGCAGAAATTAAGGTCTACGCCCCCTGGTGGCCAAACCATTTTTTTTTTTTACAAAAATTAGAAATTATGTGCAAACGATTTACCACCAGGAGTTGTATCCGGTGCAGAAAGAATTTTTCAAATCAGAAATTTAGAAGAAGAGATATAGGGAGAAACGCAATTTAGCTTTACGCCCCCTAGCGGAAAGCCTACGAATTACTTGCAAATTTTGAAATTATATGAAGCACATGTCATACAGGAAACACTATCCAACCAAAAAGGAATTTTTCAAATCGAACACCTAGAAGTAGAGATATTGACAAAAATTAGATATACATCTACGCCCCCTGGCGTAGAAACCGCGCACTATTTTAAGAAGAAAATGTTCCTAAAAGGTTTGTTGACATGAGTAGTATCGGTCTACAAACGACGTTTTTTTAGTACGTCTTTTGTGAAAAAAGATCGTGCTTATGTTATCGGTTTGGCCGTCCGTCCGTCCGACCGTCAGTCCGTCCGTCTATACCCACGGTATATCTGCAACTATTAGTCCGATTTGAAAAATTCTTTTTGCATTCGAAAGCTTGAAATATGCGAAGGATGATCCTTCATTTCGTTTTTTTTTACGATGTACAATTTTGGCGCTAGAGGGCGTAAATGCAGATGATGTCGAATTCAAAAATACGTTTTATCCCACATATTTGCTTCTAAACATCCGATTGAAAAAAATCTTTTATCTTTCGATTCCATTCATGTCGAAGAGTATTTTGGATATAGTTTCTTTTTCAAATTACGCATAGATTTTTCGCTAGGGGCGTAAAAGTAAATTGCATTTTTTCCGATAACTCTTCTTCTAAAACTCCGATTTTAAATTTTTTTCAGCGTATACATCTCCTAATGCACAATCGTTTGCATATAATTTCGAATTTTTGGTAAAGAATCCTTTGGCCACCAGGGGGTGTAAGTGTTAATTTTCGCTTCTGATGTATTTGCCATAAAATCTGAGCTTCTAAGATATCGATTGAAAAAATTCTTTCGTGGACTGATACCACTCACAGCGATAAACCTTTTCGGAATAATTTCTTCCTAAAATATTTCACAGTAGATGTATATCTTATTTTTGCCACTATCTCGACTGCTAGGAATCCGATTTGAAAAATTACTTCTTTGTGCGATAGTGTTTTCCGTGTGATATGATTTTCATATAATTTCAAAATTTTCAAGTATTTCATAGACTTTCCGCTAGGGTCGCAAAGGTAAATTGCGTTTTCCCCTATATCTCTGCTTCTAGATCTCCTATCTGAAAAATTCTTTCGGCACCGCATACAGCTCCTGATGGGAAATCGTTTGCACATAATTTCTAATTTTTGTAAAGAAATGGTTTGGCCACAAGGGGGCGTAAACCTTAATTTCCGCTTCTGATGTATTTGCAGCAAAATATGAGCTTCTAAATTCTCGATTGAAAATAACGTCGTTTGTAGACCGATACTACACATGCCGACAAACGTTTTAGAAACATTTTCTTCTTATAATAGTGCACGGTTTCTACGCCAGGAGGCGTAGATGTATATCTTCTTTCTGTCAATATCTCGACTTCTAGGAGTCCGATTTGAAAACTTCCCTCTTTGTTGGATAGTGTTTTTCGTGTCGCATATTTTTCATATAATTTCAAAATTTTTCACGTAATTCATGGACTTTCCGCCAGGTGGCGTAAAGGTAAAATGCGTTTTCCCCTATATCTCTGCTTCTAAATCTGCGATCTGAAAAATTCTTTCTGCACCGGATACAGCTCCTGATGGGAAATGCTTTGCACATAATTTCTAATTTTTGTAAAAAAATGGTTTGGCCACCAGAAGGCGTTAACCTTAATTTCCCCTTCTGATGTATTTGCAGCAAAATATGAGCTTCTAAATTCTCGATTGAAAATAACGTCGTTTGTAGACCGATACTACACATGCCGACAAACTTTTTAGAAACATTTTCTTCTTATAATAGTGCACGGTTTCTACGCCAGGAGGCGTAGATGTATATCTTATTTTTGTCAATATCTCGACTTCTATTAGTCCGATTTGAAAACTTCCCTCTTTGTTGGATAGTGTTTTCCGTGTCGCATATTTTCCCTATAATTTCAAAATTTTCACGTAATTCATGGACTTTCCGCCAGGTGGCGTAAAGGTAAAATGCATTTTCCCCTACATCTCTGCTTCTAAATCTGCGATCTGAAAAATTCTTTCTGCGCCGGATACAGCTCCTGATGGGAAATCCTTTGCACATAATTTCTAATTATTGTAAAAAAATGGTTTGGCCACCAGGGGCGTTAACCTTAATTTCCCCTTCTGATGTATTTGCAGCAAAATATGAGCTTCTAAATTATCGACTGAAAATAACTTGGTTTGTAGACCGATACTACTCATGTCGAGAAACCTTTTAAAAACATTTTCTTCTTAAACTAATGCATGGTATTTACGCCAGGCGGCGTAGATGTATATCTTACTTTTGTCAATATCTCGACTTCTAAGAGTCCGATTTAAAAAATTCCTTGTTTCTTCGATAGTGTTTCTAGTATGACATGTTTTTCCGATAAATTCAAAATTTTCAAGTTATTCCTAGACTTTCGGGGACGTAAAGGTAAGTTGCGGTTTCCCCTATATCGCTGCTTCTAAATCTCCGATCTGAAAAATTCTTTCTGCACCGGATACAGCTCCTGATGGGAAAATCGTTTGCACGTAATTTCAAATTTTTGTAAAGAATTGTTTGGCCAACAGGTGGCGTAAGTCTTAATTTCCGCTTCTGATGTATTTGCAGCAATATTATGAGCTTCTAAAATCTCGATTGAAAAAAGTCTTTTGTGGACTATGTCGACAAATTTGAAACATTGTCGACAATTTTTTTTGCAATATATGAGCTTCTAAAATCTTGATTGGAAAAAAGTCTTTTGTGGACTATATCGAAAAAATTTTTTTGGTTTCCATGTCGAGAAACACTTTAGGAACATTCTTGAACTAATGCATGGTTTCTACGCCAGGGGCGTAGATGTATATCCTATTTTTGTCAATATCTCTACTTCTAAAAGTCCGATTTGAAAATTTTCTTCTTTGTTGGATAGTGTTTCCGAAGCGAAATGTTTTTCCTATAAATTCAAAATTTTCAAGTAAATCATAGAGTTTCCGCTAGGGTGCACAATGGTAAATTGTGTTTTCTGCTCCTAAAACTCCGAATCTCTTTTTTTTTTTTAAAGGTTTAACGACCACCGTGAGCAACTCAATGGGCTATAAGCAGTCGCCCGTCCCTAATTTAGGGTCAGTGGTTCCAGGAAAAGGAGAGAGCCAGTGCCATAAGACAAACACAACATCCATGCCTGACCGGGATTCGAACCCGGAACACTTACGGACGAATGATCAGAGGCCAGCGCCATAGACCACTGCGCCACCGGGGTGGCAACTCCGATTTGAAAAATTCTTCCTGTATCGCATACAAGACCAGACGGAAAATATTTTTCACGTAATTTCTAATGTTTGGTAAAGAATGGTTTGACCACCAGGGGTCATAAGCGTTAATTTCTTATTCTGATGTATTTGTAGCAAAATCTGGGCTCCTGAAAACTCGACTAAAATTTTTTCTTGGTCCGATACCGCTCATATGGATAAACCTTTTGTGAATACTTTCTTCCTAAAATAATGCATGGTTCTCCCCCAAGGGACGTAAAGTCATATCATATTTTTGTCGATAACTCTGTTTCTACTATTTCGTAAGCTCACGATTCCGTTTACAGCCATATCTGAGGGATTAAAATCCCGATTGAATAACTTCTTTCTTCCGTCAGATACTATTGTTTTCCATACCGGTTCCATTGACTTTGAATAGCTTTGATAAATTCAATTTGCGTCAGAACGGATTCAAAAGACGTGCTTATTACACCCGAAAATTCGGTGTCATCTTTCTTGTTTAATCGAGAATTTAGAAGCTCATATTTTGCTGCAAATACATCAGAAGCGGAAATTAAGGTTTACGCCCCCTTGTGGCCAAACCATTTCTTTACAAAAATTAGAAATTATGTGCAAACGATTTACCATCAGGAGCTGTACCGGTGCCGAAAGAATTTTTCAAATCGGAGATTTAGAGGCAGAGATATAGGACGAAACGCAATTTACCTTTACGCCCCCTAGCGGAAAGTCTATGAATTACTTGAAAATTTGGAAATTATATTAAGAACATGTTACACTGGAAACACTATCCAACAAAGAAGGAATTTTTCAAATCGGACTTCTAGAAGTAGAGATGTTGACAAAATAAGATATACATCTACGCCCCTGGCGGAGAAACTGTGAGATATTTTAGGAAGAAAATATTCCGAAAAGGTTTATCGATGTGAGTGACATCAGTCCACGAAAGAATTTTTTCAATCGATATTTTAGAAGCTCAGATTTTATGGCAAATACATCAGAAGCAAAAATTAACTCTTACGCCCCCTGATGGCCAAAGTATTCTTTACCAAAAATTCGGAATTATATGCAAAAGATTTTCTATTAAGAGATGTATCCGCTGAAAAGAAGATTTTTCAAATCGGAGTTTTGGGAGAAGAGTTATCGGAAAAAATGTAATTTAATGTTACGCCCCTAGCGGAAAATCTATGCGTAGTTTGAAAGTGAAACTACATCTAAAACACTCTTCGTAATAAATGGAATTGAAAGATAAAAAAAAATTTCAATCGGATGTTTAGAAGCATATATGTGGATTAAAACGTAATTTTGAATTCGACATCATCTGCATTTGTGCCCCCTAGCGACAAAATTGTGCATCATAAAAAAAACGAAATAAAGGATCATTATTCGCATGTTTCAAGCTTCCGAATGCAAAAAGAATTTTTCTAATCGGACAAATAGTTGCAGAGATACCGTGGGTACAGACGGACGGACGGACAAACCGATAACAGAAGCACGATCTTTTGTTACAAAAGACGTGCTAAAAAAGAAATATAGAGGGAAACAGGATATAACTCTATGCTTTCTAGCGGAAGAATTTTGCATAAAGAGAAAGTTGAAAAATTGGCGATAAATATTCTTCATCGAAAAAACAATGCTAAGAGAAAATAACTTTTCAAGTACGTCTCCCGGAAGTGGAGATAGCGAGGAAAGGGTATTGATCTTTACGCCCCTAGTGGGAAACGTGTGCATCGTTTGAAGAAGATAATGCTGCACATCTCTATTGTAGCGAAGGGCACCCTGTGAAAATGAACTTTGTCCATAGGGCTTTTTGAAGCGGAAATACAGCTGCAAACAGAAATACAAAAACACCACCTAGCGACAGAACTGTGAACTATAAAACTCCTCAACTACTGACATTAAATGAGCCAACAAGGTTATTGGCATCCAGTGTAGAAAAAAAAAAATTTAATCGCACATTTAAGAACAGATATATTAAGAAAAAGATATTAAAAGTTGGCGTACCTAGCGGCAAAATTTTGTCTTATTTGGGAAGAAAATTTACACCAAGAATTTTCATTTGTATTCAGTAGTATCTCACCGAAAAATATTTTTTTAATACGGTTTTTAGTCCCGCAGATATTGGTATAACTTACGCCTACTAGTAGCAAATTTGTGCGTTAAGAAAAAATTTAAATTATAGGAGGAAGATTTCACAGCACAAACGCTCTCCAACAAAGAAATAATTCTTTATATCGATTAAAGTATTCTCAAAAGATTTTTAAACGTGAAAGGTATTTGTCCACGAAAGAATTTTTTCACTCGAGTTTTCGAAAGCTTAGATTTTATTGTAAATACTTCAGAAGCAAAAATAAACACTTACGCCCCTGGTGGCCAAAAAGGGGAAATTACATGGGAACCACAAACACTTACCCTTTCTTTACCAAAATTTAGAAATTATACGGAAAACATTTCCCACCGGGAACTGTATCCGATAGAGAAGCAATTTTTTTCAATTGGGTGTTTTAGGGGCCGGAATCTCGGAGTTACCTTGATTTTCCTTTACGCCCCCTAGCGGAAGATCTGTGAATCACCTGAAAAATTTGAAACTGTATGAGAAACATTTCGCACCGGGAACTCTTTCCAACAAAAAATAATCCTTCAAATCGGACTCTTACAAGCAGAGATATCGACAAAAATAAGATATACACTACGCCCCCTGGGGAAAATACTATGAACTATTTTAAGAAGCTCAAACGTTTACCAGGTGAGCGGTAACGGTCCACGAAATAATTTTTTCAGTCGAGTTTTCGGAACTCAGTTGCTGCAAATACATCAGAAGCAGAAATAGACACTTACGCCCCCTAGGGGCCAAAGCATTCCTTTCCAAGAATTAGAAATTACATGCAGAACAATTCCTATCAGGAACTGTATCTGATGCAGGAAGAAATTTTCAAATAGGAAATTAAAAAGGAGAGATATCGTGGTAGGGGGGGCGAAATTTACTTTTACGCCCTTAGCGGAAAATCTATGCATTATTTGAAAAAGAAACTTTGCCTAAGATAGTCATTGTTATAAATGGCATAGGAAGAAAGGAAGACATTTTTAATGGGATATTTAGAAACTATTATATGGAACATAATGTATTTTGAAATCGATATCACCTGCATTTATACCCTCTAGCGGCGAACTTGTGCATCGGAAAAAACCGGAATGCAAATATCATCATTCCCATATTGCAAGCTTCGCAATGGAAAAGGAATTTTTCAAATCGGACTAATAGCTGCGTAGATATGGTGCCCACAGACGAACGGACGGAGTTGACAATGGTTTCCTGTGCATCTGCTTTGCTTGGACACAATAACAAGAAAGATGACACCGATATTTCGGTTGTAATGGGCACGTCTTTTGAATCCGTTCTGACGCGGATTAAGTTTACCACAGCTATTCAAAGGCAAAGTAACCGGTTAGGAAATCAATCAGCCGGTTTCAACAATCGATAAAACATCCGGAAATAGAAACATCTGCTTAGTTCCACCAGCGACTATAAAGCATGTTATGAAAATTAACAAATGGCTAACAAAAAGTTTCTCGTAGCACAAGGAAAGTACCAGACACAAAGATATTTTCAAATCGAACAGTTAAAAGAAGAAATATACGAGAGAAGGAAACATTTTGTAACTCTATGCCTTCTAGCGGAAGAATTTTGCTTAATGGAAAAGTTGAAAATAGGCAAAAACTATTCTGCATGGAAAAACTTATGCAAAGAAAAAATTACTTTTCAAATACGTTTCCCGGAAGCAAAAATAGCGAGAAAAAGGTTTGACCTTCACGTCCCCTAGCGGAAATTCTGAGCATTATTTTAAGAGGATGATGCACCACATATCTGTAGTGCAGCTAATGGCACACAGTAAAAAAGAAATTTCTCAATGGTGTCTTTAGAAGCGGCGATACAGCTGAAAACTGAAGTACACAAACACAACCTACCGACAAAACTTTGAACTACAACATTCCTCATTTGCTAGCCTAAAGTGTTCAACAAGGTAAATGACATCCAGCGTCGTAAGAATTTTTTAAATCGAACATATAGAAGCGGATATATTAAGAAAAGCAGATTTACCATTTGCGCCACCTTGCAGCGAAATTGTGCATTATGTTGGGAAGAAAATACGCACACAGAGTTTGCATAGTTAGTAGTATCTGGCCGAAGAAAGAAGTTTTTTCAATCGGCTTTTTAGTCCCTTAGATATTTCTGTAAAGGGAAACGTGAACTTAGGCCCTGTAGTGACAGAATTGTGCCTTGAGAAAAATTTGAAATTAAATGAGAATATTTAGCAGAGAAAACGCTTTGCAACAAGGAAAGAATTTTTGAAATCGAAATATATATATCATCATCATCATTGTCAACCATTATCAATCCACTGCTGGACGAAGGTCTCCCCAAGTTTCCTCCACAACGGTCTGTCTTGTGCCAGTCTCCTCCATGTCCCTCCCGCATACTTTCGAATTTCATCCACATATCTTCCATGTGGTCTTCTTCTGGGTCTTTTCCTGTCCCTTGGAATCCAATCTAAAATTTCGGCTGTCCATCGATGGTCTGTTCTTCTGGCGGTATGCCCAGCCCATTGCCATTTCAGGGATTTAACTCTGATCATGATGCCTTCCACTCTTGTCATTTTTCGGATCCACATGTTCCTCTTCTTATCTCTCCTGGTTACACCAAGCATGCACCTCTCCATGCTTCTTTGAGTTGTCTGCAGCCTTTGTATGTCTCTTTTAGTTAAGGTCCACGTCTCTGCTCCATACGTAAGCACTGGAAGGATGCATTGATCAAACACTTTTCTTTTAAGACATAATGGCATATTGCTCTTGAAAATTATGCTGTTTCTTCCAAAAGCTCTCCAGGCAAGTTTTGTACGCCGATTAATTTCTTCACCAATGTGACCCTCACTTGATATCTGCTGTCCAAGATAAACGTACGTGTCTGTTATCTCCAGCTTTTCTCCATCAATCGACAAATCTTCATTTCTTGTAAAAGCATTGTACATCACTTTTGTCTTCTGAAAGTTCATTTTTAATCCCACTTCTTTACTCTTGTCAGCAAGTTCCTGGATCATACTCTGTAGCTCTGATGGGGTAGTTGCAAAAATGACTATGTCATCAGCAAAACGAAGGTGGGTTAGATAATCTCCATTAATCTTTATCCCTTTGATTTTCCCAGTTCAGTGATTAAAAGACATTTTCCAATGTGGCATTAAAGAGCTTCGGAGATATGGTGTCACCTTGTCTCACTCCTTTTCCAATTTTTATGTGTGTTGTATTTTCAAACAGCCGAATCTTTGCACTTGCATTTTCATAGATGTTATTAATAATATTAATGTATGCATCTTCAATACCGCAGGATTTCAGAGCCATTGCAACTGCTGATGGTTTCACCGAATCAAAGGTTTTTTCATAATCGATAAAAGCCATGCACAATGGAAGCTCATATTCCCTCGCTCTTTCAATTAGTTCTCTCAGTACGTGGATATGATCTATTGTGCTGTAGCCACTCCTGAATCCAGCTTGTTCTCTTGGTTGAGCCATGTCCAGTGTCACCTTCAAGCGGTGTGAAAGAACTTTAGTGAAGATTTTATAAACCACTGATAGGAGGCTGATAGGTCTGTAGTTCCTGAGATCCTCAATGTCACCTTTTTTATGTAGCAAGATCATTGTAGCGTTGTTCCAATCCTCAGGAATTTTCCCTTCATTAAGGCATCGAGTGAAAATTTGGGCGAGTACTGTTTCAATTTCTCCACTTGCTTCTTGTATGATGTCTACAGTAATTTCATCTTCTCCTGGAGCTTTTCCCCGCTTCATGTTCTTGATTGCATGTGTAACTTCTGCTGGAAGGACTGGAAGAACTCTGGTACTGGTACCTTTCATGATGTCTGGAGTGTATGTATCATCCCTTTCATATAATTTGGAGTAGAAATCTATCACTCTTGTCAAAATTTCGCCTCTATTTCTTGTTACAGAACCATCTTCTTTTCTCAGTGCCATAATCTGTTTTTTCCCCTTACTGAGATGTCCCTTTGCTATCTTTAGGCTTTGGTTGTTTTCAATTGCTTTCCTTACTAGTTCACAGTTGAATTTCCTTACATCTTCAGTGATACTTTTTCGTACTGTCTTGCATAGCTCTATATATTCCACTTTGGAAGTCACATCTTCTTTAGTTGTCCTCATCACTCTTCTTTTTTGCATCAACATTTTGGTTTTTCCTGATAATTTGTTCACATGCAATTTGTTCTTAGGCCCAGCTAATTTTGTTGCTGTTTCCATAAGAGCTTTGGTTACTTTTCTGTTAACTTCATAAATATCCACTTCTTCCGATGTTAGGCCTTCTAAAGCAGAGAATCTGTTCTTCAGTTCCAATTTGAAGGTATTATGGTGTTTTTTAAGGTTGGTTATGTCAATACATTTTGTTTGTCTTATGAGCTTGCTACGTTCGAGTTTAGTGTTGAGGTGCATCTTACATCTCACCAATCTATGGTCATCTTCTTTAGTTGTCCTCAGATATATATATATATAGGATCTCAGGAACTCAATGTCAATGTCACCTTTTTTATGTAGCAAGATCATTGTAGCGTTGTTCCAATCCTCAGGAATTTTCCCTTCATTAAGGCATCGAGTGAAAATTTGGGCGAGTACTGTTTCAATTTCTCCACTTGCTTCTTGTATGATGTCTACAGTAATTCCATCTTCTCCTGGAGCTTTTCCCCGCTTCATGTTCTTGATTGCATGTGTAACTTCTGCTGGAAGGACTGGAAGAACTCTGGTACTGGTACCTTTCATGATGTCTGAAGTACATGTATCATCCCTTTCATATAATTTGGAGTAGAAATCTTTCACTCTTGTCAAACTTTCGCCTCTATTTCTTGTTACAGAACCATCTTCTTTTTTCAGTGCCATAATCTGTTTTTTCCCCTTACTGAGATGTCCCTTTGCTATCTTTAGGCTTTGGTTGTTTTCAATTGCTTTCCTTACTAGTTCACAGTTGAATTTCCTTACATCTTCAGTGATACTTTTTCGTACTGTCTTGCATAGCTCTATATATTCCACTTTGGAAGTCACATCTTCTTTAGTTGTCCTCATCACTCTTCTTTTTTGCATCAACATTTTGGTTTTTCCTGATAATTTGTTCACATGCAATTTGTTCTTAGGCCCAGCTAATTTTGTTGCTGTTTCCATATATATATATATAGATATATATATATGGGATATAAGGTCAGGTGATGAGTAACATCACAGCCTCTCCTTGACAAATGTCAACCCCGCCTTCTCGTGGTGCATCCACTTAAGGGGCTCTGACGACCGCCAATAGCGGTATAACTATACCATCGGGATTAGTGGAAATGCTATCCTACACTCACCAACCCGCTTGGCCAGCGTGGTGAATTATGGCCAAACCCCTCCAAAATGATTCCACAACTTAAATCTTGACCCTCAGTCTCCGGCAGCTGCAATGTGCGGGAGTGACATGGAGGAGACTGGCACAAGACAGACCGTTGTGGAGGAAACTTGGGGAGACCTTCATCCAGCAGTGGATTGATAATGGTTGACAAAGATGATGATGATAATGATATATATATACACTGACGGAAAAAAATCCCAACACCAAGATGGGATTGTATTAGATAAACGACAGTTGATAGGCGGTGAGAGTACATCTGTAAGATGACGTCTATGCAAATTTCGAGCTCGGCAGGTTTGCTGTAAATACGCGCTGTAAGTTCGTGAGCTTTAGTTATCGTTGAGATTCGACGTAGGGTGTTGATGTTAGTCAAGAATGCCTTTAAGAAGACGAACAGGCCATTATCAACAACTCGCGGTGTTTGAAAGAGGTCGTGTAATAGGGCTACGAGAAGCTGCATTTTCTTTCCGCAATATTGCAGAACGACTTGGCAGGAATGTAGCCGCTGTGCATGATTGTTGGCAGCGGTGGTCAAGGGAAGGTACTGCCTCAAGATGACCGGGTTCCGGCCGGCCACGCCGCACTACTGAGAAGGAAAACCGCCGTGTACGGCGTATGGCCGTGGCGCATCGTACCGCGTTTGCGGCAGCAATTCGAGCTGCAGTTGCCACCACAGTGACACAACCAACTGTTACAAATCGGTTACTTGAAGGACAGCTCCGAGCCAGACGCCAAGTAGCGTACATTCCACTTACTCCAAACCACTGACGATTGCGACGTCAGTGGTGTCAAGCTAGAGCTCATTGGAGGACGAAGAGGAGATCTGTTGTGTTTTCTGATGAAAGCCGGTTTTGTCTGGGTGCCAGTGATGGCCATGTGTTGGTTACAAGGAGGCCAGGTGAGCGCCTGCAACCAACTTGTCCGCGGCCGAGACACACTGGACCTACACCTGGAGTTATGGTCTGGGGAGCAATTTCTTATGACAGCAGGAGCACTCTCGTGGTTATCTTACGCACCCTGACGGCATAGTTGTACGTCGGTCTGGTGATTCGATCTGTTGTGCTGCCATTCATGAACAACATTTCAGGGGGTGTTTTCCAACAGGATAACGCTCCCTCGCATACCGCTGATGCAACCCAACATTTTTTTTTTTTTTTTTTTTTTTTTTTTTTTGATTGGAGGTTTAACGACCACCGTGAGCAACTCAATGGGCTATAAGCAGTCGCCCGTCCCTAATTTAGGGTCACTGGTTCCAGGGAAGGGAGAGAGCCAGTGCCGTAAGACAAACACAACATCCATGCCAAACCGGGATTCGAACCCGGACCCTTTACGGACGAATGATCAGAGGCCAACGTCTTAGACCACTGCGCCACCGGGGCGGCCAACCCAACATGCTCTACAGAGTGTCAACATGTTGCCGTGGCGTGTTAGATCACCAGATCTTTCACCAATCGAGCACGTATTTGACATCAATGGACGACAACTCCAGCGTCCCCCTCAACCAGCATTAACCGTCCCTGTATTGACCGACCAAGTGCAACAGGCACGGAACTCTATCCCTTAAACTGACATCCAGCACCTCTACGACACAATGCATGAACGTTTGCGTGCTTGCATTCAACATTCTGGCGGTTACACCGGTTAGTAATGAACCAGCATTTCACATTTAAAATGGCTCTTCTCGCGCTTACAATAAGCTGTGATCTTGAAACCTTAATCGATTAAATATGTTACCTATACAAATGTATTGCCGCCATTTCATTCCTCTACAACTATTTTTTCGTGGCGTTATGATTTTTTCTTCCGTCAGTGTATATATATATATATATATATATATATATATATAAACAGGGATGTAAGGTCAGGTGATGCGTAACATCACAGCCTCTCCTTGACAAATGTCAACACCGCCTTCTCGTGGTGCATCCTGTTCCTACTAAAGGGGCTCTGACGACCGCCAATAGCGGTATAACTATACCATCGGGATTAGAGGAAATTCTATCCCACACTCACCAACCCGCTTGGCCAGCGTGGTGAGTTATGGCCAAACCCCTCCAAAATGATTCCACAACTTAAATCTTGGCCCTCAGTCTCCGGCAGCTGGAATGTACCTGGCCAAGGCAGCGGCCAGTGCGACATGAAGGCAAAGGGTGCTAAGAATCCCCGGAGGACCGGACTAGGCTGCCATCTGATGCTGACATTGGCTACGTACAATGGACGCTCCCTATCTTCTGATTCAAGGCTTCTTGAATTGGAAGAGGAACTACAAAGGATCAAGTGGGACATCGTGGGGCTAAGTGAGGTAAGGAGAAAAGGAGAAGATCTCATCGAACTGAAAAGTGGACATCTCTTCTACTATCGTGGGACAGATACTGGCAGAACTAGTGGTGTTGGATTTATAATAAACAAGAAACTGAAGGATAAAGTTGTAGAAGTTGAAAGTTCCTTTGACAGAGCTGCACGACTTGTTATCCAACTCTCGAAAAGATACCAGGCTCAGATTATTCAAACTTATGCACCCACCACAAGTCATCCTGAAGAAGAAATTGAAGAATTTTATGAGGAAATTTGTCATCTAAATAATAAAGGTAAGCAGCACTTGAAAATAATTATGGGAGATTTCAATGCAAAAATAGGGCAACGGCAACAGAATGAAACTTCAGTAGGTAAATTCGGTCACGGCAACAGAAACCAGCGTGGAAATACTCTCGTTGAGTTTGCAGAGGCAGAAGGGTTTTTCATCTTGAACTCCTTCTTCAAGAAAAAGCCACACAGGAAATGGACATGGAGACATCCAAATGGGACGACAAGTGAAATTGATTTTATTATGTGTAACAAAAAATTCGTCATAGAAGACTGCAGTGTGCTAAACAAGTTCAACACAGGTAGTGACCGTAGATTGGTGAGATGTAAGATGCACCTCAACACTAAACTTGAACGTGGCAAGCTCATAAGACAAACAAAATCTATTGACATAACCAACCTTAAAAAACACCATAATATCTTCAAGTTGGAACTGAAGAACAGCTTTAGAAGGCCTAACATCAGAAGAAGTGGACATCTCTGAAGTTAACAGAAAAGTAACCAAAGCTCTTATGGAAACAGAAATAAAATTAGCTGGGTCTAAGAACAAGTTGCGTGTAAATAAATTATCAGGAAAAACCAAAATGTTGATGCAAAAAAGAAGAGAGATGAGGACAACTAAAGAAGATGTGACTTCCAAAGTGGAATATATAGAGCTATGCAAGACAGTAAGAAAAAGTATCACTAAAGACGTAAGGAAATTCAACTGTGAACTAATGAGGAAAGCAATTGAAAACAACCAAAGCCTAAAGATAGCAAAGGGACATCTCAATAAGGGAAGAAAACAGATTATGGCACTGAGAAAAGAAGATGGTTCTGTAACAAGAAATAGAGGCGAAATTTTGACAAGAGTGAAAGATTTCTACTCCAAATTATATGAAAGGGATGATACATGCACTCCAGACATCATGAAAGATACCAGTACCAGAGTTCCTCCAGTCCTTCCAGCAGAAGTTACACATGCAATCAAGAACATGAAGCGCGGAAAAGCTCCAGGAGAAGATGGAATTACTGTAGACATCATACAAGAAGCAAGTGGAGAAATCGAAACAGTACTCGCCCAAATTTTCACTCGATGCCTTAATGAAGGAAAGATTCCTGAGGATTGGAAGACCGCTACAATGATCCTACTACATAAGAAAGGTGACATTGAGGATCTCGGAAACTGCAGACCTATCAGCCTCCTATCAGTAGTTTATAAAATCTTCAGTAAAGTTCTTTCACACCGCTTGATGGTAACACTGGACATGGCTCAACCGAGAGAACAAGCTGGATTCAGAGGTGGCTACAGCACAATAGATCATATCCACGTACTGAGAGAACTAACTGAAAGAGCAAGGGAATATGAACTTCCATTGTGCATGGCTTTTATCGATTATGAAAAAGCCTTTGATTCGGTGAAACCATCAGCAGTTACAATAGCTCTGAAATCCTGCGATATTGAAGATGCATACATTAATATTATTAATAACATATATGAAAATGCAAGTGCAAAGATTCGGCTGTTTGAAAGTACAACACACATAAAAATTCGAAAGGGAGTGAGACAAGGTGACACCATATCTCCGAAGCTCTTTAATGCCACATTGGAAAATGTCTTTCAATCACTGAACTGGGAAAACAAAGGAATAAAGGTTAATGGAGATTATCTAACCCACCTTCGTTTTGCTGATGACGTAGTCATTTTTGCAACTACCCCATCAGAGCTGCAGAGTATGATCCAGGAACTTGCTGACAAGAGTAAAGAAGTGGGATTAAAAATGAACTTTCAGAAGACAAAAGTGATGTTCAATGCTTTTACAAAAATGAATATTCATAGATTGATGGCGAAAAGCTGTAGATAACAGACACGTACGTTTATCTTGGACAGCAGATATCAAGTGAGGGTCACATTGATGAAGAAATTAATCGGCGTACAAAACTTGCCTGGAGAGCTTTTGGAAGAAACAGCATAATTTGCAAGAGCAATATGCCATTATGTCTTAAAAGAAAAGTGTTTGATCAATGCATCCTTCCAGTGCTTACGTATGGTGCAGAGACGTGGACCTTAACTAAAAGAGACATACAAAGGCTGCAAACAACTCAAAGTAGCATGGAGAGGTGCATGCTTGGTGTAACCAGGAGAGATAAGAAGAGGAACTCGTGGATTCGAAAAATGACAAGGGGGAAGACATCATGATCAGAGTTAAATCCCTGAAATGGCAATGGGGTGGACATACTGCCAGAAGGACAGACCATCGATGGACAGCCGAAAGTTTAGATTGGATTCCAAAGGACAGGAAAGGACCCAGAAAAAGACCACATGGGAGATGGGTGGATGAAATTCGAAAGTATGCGGAAGTGACATGGTGGAGACTGGCACAAGACAGACCGTTGTGGAGGAAACTTGGGGAGACCTTCTTCCAGCAATGGATTGATAATGGTTGACTATGATGATGATGATGATGATGATATATATATGAATCTACGCCTCCTGTCGGAAAAGCCATGTATTAATTTAAGAAGAAAGTATTTTCAAAAAGTTTTTGGATGTGAGCGGTATCCGTCCACGGAAGAATTTTTTCAATCGTGTTTTCACGAGCTCAGATTTTGCGACAAATATATCAGACAGGGAAATTAACACTTCCACCCCTGGTAGCCAAACCATTTCTTATCAAATATTAGAAATTTTATACAGAGTATTTTCCATCAGAAGCTGTATTCGGTACAGAAAGAATTTTTCATATCTTAATGTTTTAGAAGCAGAGATATCAGGGAAAACGCAATTTACCTTAACGCCCCCTAGCGGAAATTCTCTCAATTACTTGAAATTTTTGAAATTATATGAGAAACATTTTGCACTCGTAACTCTGTCCAACAAAAAAGGAATTTTTCAAGTCGGTCTGTTAGAAACAGAGATATCGACAAAAATAAGATATATATATCAACGCTGCCTGGCGGAGGAACCATACATTATTTTAAGGAGAAAATATTGCGAAAAGTTTTATCGGCGTGAGTGGTATCAGTCCACGAATGAATTTTTTCAATCGAGATTTTTAAAGCTCAGGTATTGCTGCAAATGCAACAGAAGCAGAAATTAACGCTTCCGCCCCCTGGTGACCAAACCTTTTTTACCAAAATCTAGACATCACATGCAAAAGATTTCCCATCAGTAACTGTATCCCCTGCAGAATTTTTTTCAAATCGGAGTTTTAGAAGCAGAGATATAGGAGAAAACGCCATTTACATTTATGCTTCTTAGGGAAAAGTCTATGACTTACTCGAAAAATTTGAAAGTATATGAAAAACATTTCGCTCCGGAAACTCCATCCAAATCGAACTCTTAGAAGCAGAAATATCGACAAAAATTCGATATACCTCTAAGCCAACTGGCGGAGAGACCATGCAATATTTTAAAGAGATAATATTTCAAAAATGATTGTCGACGTGAGTGGCATTGACCCAACAACGACTTTTTTCAGTCGAGATTTTATAAGCTCAGATTTTTCTGCAAATACATCAGAAGCAGAAATTAACACTTACGCCCCTCGAGGCCAACCGTTTTTTACCAAAATTTAGAAATCACATGCAAAAGATTTCTCATCAGGAACTGTTCCCCTACAGAAAGAATTTTGCAAATCAGAGTTTTATAGACAGAGATATTAGAGAAAACACAGTTTACTTTTACGGCCCCTAGTGGAAAAGTCATGCGTATCTCGAAAAAGTGACTGTACCTAAAAGAGTTTTCGCCATAAATGGAATCAAAAGGTAAAATAATTTTTTCAATCAGATGTTTAAAAGCAAATATATGGTATAAAATGTATTTTGAATTCGATATCATCTGCATTTACGCCATCTAGCGGCCAAATTGTGCATCATACAAAAAAATCGAAAATAAAGATCATCATTCACATATTTCAAGCTTCCCAATGCAAAAAGAATTTTTCAAATCAGACTAACAGTTGCAGAGATATTGTGCCCACTGACGGACAAACCGGTAACATAAGCACGATCTTTTGTACAAAAGACGAGCTAAGAATTAAATAAAGAAATAGAGAAAGAAAAAGCAACAAACGTTTTAGCGTGAATACTTTAATATCGTTTATGATAAACAAACTTTCCTTTCTGTTCCTACTATTTTTGTTAATGTTAAAATTAGGTAATCATCTACAGAAAAAAATTGCGTTTCCCAAGTTTGTTTCACATTACATTTGTTTTTAGAAACGTAGTATTTTGCGTTATGATTATTTCACAGTTTACTTTTCCAATTGAAGATTAAAAATAAATGGTTTAGAAACATGACGTCTTTCGCAAAATTGAAGTTTATTCATTCCGAAACGCTGCTTTACAGAACGAAAAGTGTATGTGTTTTGTTAAGACAAAATAACTAAACATTTCGTATCCTTTAAATGAATTTGGAAACGTTTCAAGTATCAAAGACATGTCAGAAAAGCTCAAACAAGTTTTAATTTCGATCAATCTCCCATTTGTGTTAACATTTTCCTCACATTCTTTACTCTAAATTTCTATTATTCGTCTGTTTATGGAGCATCACAGCCTCTGTTTGTAGTAGGAATCGAAATTCGATATATTATTGCAGATGTAAACTTTGAAAACACGGAAGGAACAAATCAATAGGAAAACATGCATTTCTTTCTTTTTACTCATAACGGCTGTCTATTGAGTCAAGGGAAAAATGTTTTCCTCCAATCAAGAGTATCCTTCAGAGGGAAGAATCAGAGACAACTAAAGAAATCCGTCGACCACTCTACAAAGTAGCAAACACAAAGGAAGTCCCAGTCTATTTCTGGCAAAATAATATCAATGCCGAGCTTAAAAGATTTTCCCGAAGAGGTTTTCAGTGTGAAGCTTTATTTTTATTGGAAAATGGATTTCCAAGATGCACCAAGTTTTATGGTAAAATATCACAGATCTCTTTCCGAAACTTTTGTCAGTAATAAACATAGTTGCAGTTTCGCTTTTTAGAGTATGTGTGCTTCAGGGAAGAACTCATGCTGAACAGAAAGCAAGCCGCCTTTCTTCCAAAGAAATGGTGTATATACAATTCGGAACATGCATTAATGATAACGATAAAAAGTCTATGTGTGCACCAAAAGAATGATGAAATAATTCTTTCATAAGTGGAAGCTATGCTCATAACGATTTTGGTGAAAATAATGATACAGAAATTTGGTAAAAATTTTAAAAGTATTCGGAATTGCGTAATCTGTATAAAACTTTCCAGCTGAAGAGGAAAGTGAAAATATCTGTATCGTCGATCTTTTATTTTCTTTAAGCAAATCACTATGCAATATGGAAATTGTAACAGCAGAATTTTAGATTCCAAAGTTGTCACGGCCGTTTAAGAAAGGCACTATGAGGAAGAAATGTTTTTACGGAACAAATACAGTATATAAAACCCAATAAGAAGCTGTATATTCATCTATCTCTGCGAATTGTTTACTCCCTAAAACAAAGATGCATTCTGGATGTCGGTTAACAGAACTTGTCGTGTTGCTCACAGTTCCGGGAAGCTACGCGAAGGAACGTTACTACCAGCCAAACAAACCAGATGGTGCTTCATAAAAAACACGTCCAATGATCACGAGGAACGCCGTATGTATGCACGGTAGATATGAACAGTGTGTGAGTGTGTAATAATACGATACTTCGTGCAATTCGTAACACTGCTGAAGAACGTTACAAACGCTGGTGGCGTAACAACTCTAACGCAGGGCCATGAACACATAGTTCAGCGCTTGCATTTATTTGGAATATGTACCTGATTTCTTTGGTGCATAATGCCACTTCAGGTGGTTCGCAGGGTCGTCCTGTATCTGGTGCTTCAGTAATAATATGCCAAAGCAGTCCAAGGATGTTTTCTGATGTCACAAGCTTAATTATATCTGAGATAAGTAAGCTGTGCCCTGCCAACACCGTACCTATACAGAACCGTCATTTGTCTGTGAGCAGCAATGATCACTCCTTGTGCTTCCGTTTTTACCAGAACCTTCACGAAAACGGCAAAAGCAAGCCAAGGCACTATAGTAAATTTCATAGAAAATAATGCAAAATTTCTCGCACCGTCACGAGTAGTTAATTTGTTTTTCAAATTCATGATGGCAAATGTTTTCTTTTTCTTTTGCCATTTTTCCATAATCAAAAGTGAATAATTTTGGGGTTCCACCAAAAAATCTTGGATACAATGAGAGTGTCTTTTAACGAAAAAGGATAAGAACTTTCGACAAAATTCCAAAACCTAGCTTTTTAGAAAATTCCACCGACAGAACTAAAATATCATATTTCAACTAAGCCGTTTCTATTAACCCCAAGAAAGGACTGAAATATAAAAAAACATGGACAATATTCGCCTATTTATTTTATGTTGGACCCAGAATTATCATTTTGAGAACCCCTTTCTGGAGAATGAGGTGTCGTCTCAGATATAACGCCGCTTTTCGCCATATTGCGGAAAATCGTTCGGAAGGAAGTGAGCACGAAATCTTGGGAATATCCCGTGAGACCAAAGATGGCATTTACAATTTATCTTGAAAAACAAAGGAAACCTATGAAAATAAGTACCCACTGACGCTATTTGAGAGGAAAATTTACACCCAGAATACATAGGAATAAAAGCCTTGGAATTTCTGCTGTCTTATGAAAAAAAAAGGGTTTTGTTCTTAAACGTAAATTTTGAAACGGTGGAACAAGCACATTGCTATTTATTTATTTGATTTATGTGCATCATAAGACGCTTAAAATATTACGACAGAAATGCGATTTGAGTACAGCACAAAGAAAGTCAAAATGTCAAAAAAAAAATTGCCGTGAAAGTACTTCACTGAAATTTGAAGTAAAGTTTGGCCGTAGTTTAACTTCAATATTCATGATTGCCCTTAGGTAAACTGTTTTCGAAAATGTGAGCCATCATCGTTCAAAAGTTAAACCTTTAATGAAAGACTCCTGAAGTGTCGACTCTAGCTACACGTTAGCCAGGGAAAAAGCTGAATGTGTGACAGCAAGCTCTGCATCATTTTAAACTGGACTGTGTTGCTATATGTACTGAAGTGCCATTAAATTATAGGTACTTTCGAATGTCATCCATTAATACGTTCGGGAAACTCTTGTCCTAACGATACAAGCCACATAACGAGGTATGGACTCCACGAGCCTAGGAAAATGTTCTGCAGGTATCTACCCTATGCCTCCTCCAAAGCTGTCCATAATTAGCTCAGGTTTGTAGCCGATGGGACACGTTCAAGAACAACCTGTTCGACAGAATCCCAAAGATGTGCGATGGGGTTTAAATGCGGGCTTCTAGGTGGCGACTGAAGCATTTCAAATTCTCTTCAATGGTCTTGTAACCATGCAGTAGCCAGCAGAAACTTGTAGGATTGGAAATTAACTTCCTGGAATACATACTGGAATGCATGCTGGACGTGAATGAGTGTAAATTGTTGGCTTGAATGTCTTCATATTTGGGGACACTCAAAATCGACGGTACACGTAACAAAAGTTCCATAGCATTCCAGCTGAAAACACCTTAGACCATCAGTGAACCACCACCAGACTCTTCCAAATTGACATGAAGGATCTATGGCTTTATGACGTTGACGCTAAATCCGGACTTTCCCATCGGTTCGATGCAGTTTAAAGCTGGACTTATCACTCCAGGATGCGGCTCCCAAACCCTAGACGTTTAGGAGTACGTCGCACTGTCCTTGCACTGACATGCCGACTTGATTCACTGTTCAAATCATTGGTGATATGCAATATTGTTTTGCTCCTATCAGTTCGAACAATGCGGCCCGAACGGCATACATAGTGAGCTTTCAAGGCTGGTGCACCTGAACAATTCATTCGGGAGCTTGTTGTTTTACCAGAATTTTCGTACTCTCGAAACACTCTGAACACTGTAGCAGGGAAAAACACCAGCGTGTTGACGACTTTCTGGATCGAGAGACCAATTTTGCGGACAGTTACAATCTCCCTTACCCCATAACGCCTGCAATCGATCTATGTTGGGGAAGCTGTGGGCAATGGCTGTATTCACAATTTTGGCAGGGCATCCCTGATAATAACGAAGCATTTGCAGCCAAACGTTTGCGTAACTTCTGCTATCTCTACTTCAATTGTACTCGAGTGCTCATATACAGGGCTGCTACAAGTAAATTACAGAAATCGGAGAAACGGCATATTTCGAACTGACAGGAAGGGTAGTAGGAAGACCACTTACTGAATCGCTTATTAAACTCACCTTCAGCATGACAATGAAGCTATCCAACTGCGATGAAGAGCTTCATCGTCCTCTCACTGAAGCTCCCATTACTATGTAATCCCAGCAACATCATCTTTAGACTGAAAGAAAAAGCGAATTTTTAAAATTCTTAACATACTCCATTTTTTTGTTTCGGGGTTTGAAGAATATTACGAGTGACGTCAAGAGTAATAAGCACCCTCTAGTCTCTAATTTAGGGCCACCGATTATAGGGAAGTGACAGAGCCAATTCCGTTCCACTGACTAACCACCCTTACCTCATCCGGGACTCAAGCCGAGACCCATCTCAGACGACTGCTCCGACGTCTACGCCTCAGATCATTCGGCCATCGGGGAAGCCTTTAACCATTCAAGTTTTTAATGATGTTAACGTTTTAGCCATTTCTATTTTCGGTTCACTTTGCTATCTTCGTTTGAACCTGAGCGTAGCTGACAGAAACCTTAACATAACAATGATTTCTTCACATGTACCATATTCATCAACACATGAAAATGGTTGATGAATATGTGTCACCGTTCCAAGATGAATTATTAGTAATTTATGCTGTTTTTCTCGATTGAACTGAACACAGCATATAAGAAGATTTGGAGTTCAAGGGTGAATCGAAAGTTCGTCGCGTTTTGAGCTAAACGTATTGGGTTACTGCGAATATGTGGAACACACGAGGCTGATGGCGTACATTTGGCACAGAGTCACATTCTGGTATCAGGTGAGCAAAGGACTTAAGTCGATAAACATGCTATTTTGGTTCTCATACTTCATTATACTAAAAAAGCGTGAAAAACAGCATTGCAAGCAGTTGAAAAAGCGGACAGCATCAATGCAGGAAAATGATTTTCTCCTTTGAATGTGGAGATACCAGTCGAAATCAAGCCGAGGTCAGGACACCCGACAACCACCAACACTGACACCCTTGTCAAAGCTGTGACAGAAAACCCCGGTTCCAATTCGCGACAATTGGCATATGACGTTGAATCTTCCCAATCCATTATCGTTCGTCACCTACAGTAGCTTGGTTTCTCCTCCAACTGTCATGGATTGCTATTAAATCCACAGGACGAGAGGTTTCGGCGTAGTATCTTCACATATGAAAAGTAGACATTCGTATGTTAACGTACCACTGGGATCCAGCGGCTGAGGCCACTGCACGAAACACAGCCAGAGGCGCGAAAAGGGTATTTCCAGAAAAAGTCATGCTGTGCACTTGGTGGAATTGTGAGGGTTATTTTCGCTGAGAAATCGTGTCAGATGGCCAAGGTGCGGACACGAACCGCTATACCGCACAACTGCAGCAAGTCCATGATGCTCTGCCCCAGCTTTACCCAGGGCTCATCAACATGAAGCGGACGTTTCTTCAAGTGGACAATGCCCAAAGTCACACCTCCAGATTGGTCCGCCGAAACCTATAAGAATTGGAAGAGGCTTAGGTTCTAACCCCATCCACCATACAGTCCGGGCTTTGCACCATCCGACTACCATCGCTTTCGCTTCATGGCGCATTTGCTACAAGAACGAGATTTTGCCACATTGGTGAATGTTGTTCCTGGCATTGGAGAGTTTCTATCCTCAAACTTGGCGAGTGTATTGCCGTTGGATCTTGAATCTGGTGAACGTTGGCAAAGGACTATAATAAATAACGGTCTGTACTTTGCAGAATGAGGTTAGCGTGTATGAATTTCTGGCATCATTAAACGTTTTAGCTGCAAAGAGAATGAACCTTTGACACACCCTGGTAAATGTCACAGAATATTCGGAGTGAAGAAAATTAACAGGAGTAGACTCGAGGGAACAGTAAATGCAGAGAAACACAGAATGGGGAAATAGGAGTTGAAAACCAACATTTCCCTGCGTTTGGGAAAAGAGCAGTTCTGAGGAACATTGAGAAGTTTTTGAAGTAAATGTCACCGTTCAGCCGGGGTTATAATTGTTATTAGCATAATACTAATGGAAACAGTAAATTCAAAGAAAGACGTAGAATGCGGAGAAATGGATGAAAACAAGACCGCTCTGTGTTTGGGAAGAAAGTGCATCTTAAGAACATTGCATTCTCAAACTGCAGAAGAGAAGGAACGAAAATGATTATGCACAATTGTTCTCAAACTATACTGAATGAAACTTAAAATACCACAATACGCGATGAATAGCTCCTGCTTATTTCTTTTATGTTCTCTGAAATCAAAGAAGTCTGAAGAAATGGAAAATTAATAATGTAGAAGAAAATAAAATAATACAAGCTCTTGTGTTTTCTATCACTGTCACTTTAAAATCTTTTTATCTCTGACACGAGCGTTGAAATAAATGAGTGTAATGAAGGAGCTTACGTTTCAGGAAAGTAATTATCCCAATCCTATATGTAAGATTTCTCACATTTTTATATGGCCATTCTCGACACTTTTTGATCAGCTTTCATATTCATGCTTGCAATGAAAAAGACATTTTTAAAATAATATGCAAATGTGATTTTCGTTTTCCTTACAGTAGCAGGGTAGGTTGCTATATGAAACTTATTTCGTTTCTAAGATTACACGTTAATCCAGCTCCTGAAGTACATAATCTCGGTAACTATTGTAGATATTCATATTTTACTGTGATGAAAAGACATTTTCGAGAGCGAAATTATATTGTGTTAATAAGTTAAATTTAATGCATCGCGTACCAGATATTTCCTGGTTTCTACTCTAAGAATTTGTTTCCTTCCTTACGCCATGGTCACTTTGAGATTTGTGGTATTCTTTCTTTCCGGTTAGGAGATCGAAGAAAGGTTAGGCAAGCTTTCGTTTTTTCAAAGTAATAATGCTTTGTCACAAAATGCTTACCTACTAGCGGTCGGGAAAAGGGAAACTATCAAAACCCTCTTTTGCCTTGAGCAACTGCTATCTTTGTGTCCGCATTTGCTTTGGGGCGCAGTTGGACATTTTCCAAAAGAAGTAAAATAATATTGAGAAAAACCATAAACAATTAATTTTGCACCACTTCAGACAAACAAATCTATTTGAAAAATCTGAGCACATACAGAGTTTTCATAAGGTAGTCTTTGTTTTTCCAATACACATCGCATGAAAAAGGTAAAACACTGCAGTGGTGTATAGCAGCAACTAATGTGTGCCACAGTTTGGTGGATAAAGCGTTCTTAATTTATTTGCATGTGAGTCAATATCTTTTGTGTCATCATGCATAGGTCCGTACAACTACAACAGGTAACTCAGCTCCTTCAATGTGCCTTCATTTCCAGATTTGGATTTGTTTGGCAGTTACTACCTAGACTGAGATAAATGCCTTTACGCGAAAAGCTTCCTGCCTGATAAAATTTGCGACCGACTTATCAGAAGATGCCAATGGCAGTAGTTCAGCAAAACGTTCAGTGTGTTTTATGGTACCCTCAACTCGAAAGTAACGGTACTTTCGTATGCCAACAACTACGTTTCTCGTCAAATGATAGAGAGCATATCGCAAGAATTGAGTTACATTTATGTGCTACATCGCCATTTCGTAAGGAGTGGAAAAATTCATGAAGCTATTTACTGTCATTTCACCACATCGGTAAGTGTGAAATGGCCGATATTGATGCTTTTATGCATCTATGCTGATGCAGAACAATATAAGTAACGCTAAGTCACTTCTCATTATAGAACACTCGGCATTTATAAAGAACAATATTTGAATTGAAACTTCGTTTCAGGGAAACATTTTTTTCAATGCATATTTAGAATAGGTATAATAAGTGCAACTCTAGCTTTAAATGTTTTCAAAGACTAGAAACACCCAAGTTTTTAGAACGGACATAAATGGCCATTAATCTTGTTTTTCGGGAGACCAAGAAAACTCCGTGCTGCAGACGTACAGTAAATGTTTATGTATGGAAGAAGCGCATCTACATCTAATCAAATTAAAGTGAATGTACGGAAAGTAAAGGACGTAGTATAAAACAAGAATCAAGGATCAGTGAAACAACACCGAAGTTACTAATATTCTTCAGTGGAAGGCAGTTGTAACAACACAGAGGGACGACGTTCGCAGAACAGTATTAAGACAAAAGGTATTGAAATACTGAAAGAACGAACTATGCTTTTGTTTTCACCCAATTACCTGAGCAAAAGAAAAGAGAAAGGACACTCTAATAATCGAAAATGATAAATGATATAATACATTTTCATAATTAGTACGTGCAATGTCTTTCGAAGTATTTAGAATACATTTCACTAAATTTATGTTTATAAATTTTCATAAAAAGTTACCTGCTTTCGTGGGATGTTTACACTATTGGAAGCTCGTATTTCTCTCGCAGCTCAAACATCAATGCTTTCAAAGCAGCACTAAGGCACTGAAATGCCCTTCTATCGCTCAGTTTTCTTTTGTTTTGGTACTTCCGCCTTATATACTGTATATATAATCGGTTTATGACGTGTGACGTCGCCTTCCAATCTCCAAGAGTTTTTTCCGTCTTTCTCTATCGAAACACCATTCTTCCATCAGGCCATTTTGATTACGTGTTCTCTTTATTCCATCAGACCATGTTTTTCTAGGTCAGCCTCTATTTTTTCGTTTGTTTGATTCAAATTTCATGGCAATTCTGGGCAGTATTTCATTGGTCATTCTTTTAACATGACCAAACCAACGTAATTGTCTCTTCTGTATGTCATCTAAAATTGTTTCTTTCTCTTCAATCAATTATTTAATCCTTTGATTCGTTATTTTCTGTCTTCCAGACGTCCTACATGATCTTCTTAAAGCATCCATCTCGACAGCTGTAATTTTCTTTCTATCCGCTTCTGTTAATCGCCAAGCCTCAGCCCCATATAGTAAGATGCTCTTACCTTTTTCTGGTTATTTCATCACTCCAGTAGATTTCATACAGACGTTTAACAGCATTCCTTCCCTGTGCAATTCTATTTTTTTAATTCCATTGTATTTATATCTTGTGTAATTTTAACACCTATGTAATTGTAATATCAACATCTTTTAATTGCTTCTTTATCTTCTAGCTGTAGGTCTGTTTCATTACTTCCAATGCATCAACATTTTGTTTTATTTAAATTCATAGTTAATCCCCATTTTTCATATTCTTTTGTTTTTTTAGTCATACATTCCAAATCATATTTATCTTTTGCAAGAAGTACTTGATCATCTGCGAATTGTAAAGTAATTATCATCGTTCCATTTAAATTAATCCTCATTGCACGACACTTCCTTTTTCCATTCTCTCAGAGCTTGTTCCACATAATTCTTAAATAACGTTTGAGATACGCAACATCCCTGTTTTAGTTCTTTAGTTACTAGGAATCCTTTTGATGTTTTCCGGCCAATTTTTATCTTTCTTATTGATCCTTAATATAGTTCTTTGACTGCTTTGATAATCGTAGTATTAATATTGGTATATTTTAATGTTTACTATAGTTTTGTAATAAGTATATGATCACATGCTTTTGTTAGGTCTATGTATAATAAGTGTACTTCTTCTGCAGTTGCAATTTTTTCTCTATTATTTGTTTAAGACATAATATATTAAATATGCGGCCAGTGTGACATGAAGGCAGAGGGTGCTAAGAATCACCGGAGGACCGGACAAGGCTGCCATCTGATGCTGACCTTGGCTACTTCGCGTAGCCTCACTTCTCCTAATCCGTTTCTACTAATTCCCGTTTGCCCTAATCACATTTACCCCAATCGCATCGCCCCGAAATCGTTTTTACCCGCATTCCCATTTCCCCTAATTTTGTTTGCCCTAATCTCGTTTCCCCTAATTCCCGTTTTCCCTAAACACATTTACTCCAATCGCGTTTTCCCGAAATCGCTTGTACCCGAATGCCCATTTCCCCTAATTGTGTTTGCCCTAATCTCGTTTCCCCTAAATCTTGATTCCCCTAATTCGCGTTTGCCATAAACACGTTTACCCCAATTGCGTTTCCCCAAAATCGCTTTTACCCGAATTCCCATTTCCCCTAATTTCGTTTGCCCTAATCTCGTTTCCCCTAATTCCCGTTTTCCCTAAACACATTTACTCCAATCGCGTTTTCCCGAAATCGCTTGTACCCGAATGCCCATTCCCCCTAATTTCGTTTGCCTTAATCTCGTTTCCCCTAAATCTCATTACCCCTGATCACGTTTGCTCGTATCAAGTTTTCCCTAATTCGGGTTAGCCTCATTTCGCATTTGCCTAATTTTTGTTAACCGAAAAAAAAACGGTGGGTCTTGATATCTCAAGAGAATTATTCTTTCTGTTCCTGTTGACGATGTCGACCACCATGCCAGTAAAAGTGTAAAAAAGTGGACATAGTTATTGTCATTATTCGGATAGTCTTTAACGCAGCCATTGTATCCGTCACCCCCTCCCCCTCTCTGACAAAGTATTACATCGCGCTAAACTTTTATTAAAGCAAGAAATAGCATTGTAATGCATTCGTTAGCATTGTGAACGCGGAAGGCCAATTTTTTAAGAGTTCATGACAAAACTTTTTTTTTACCGGTAAAGCGGACTTGTGTAAATTGACAGAGAGGAAGCTGACTTCTTGGATTATTCAAAGCTTCAACTGAACTAGTACTTCACAGATTTTTTTCTTTTAGTTTTATATGAGACTCGTGTTTTATGAAAATTTTAATTTACGGGAAAAATAAAAAAAAATAATTTACGGAAATACATGCTGCTGAAGGTATTTATTTCATGTAAAAATGAATAAAACTTGAAAAATCTTCTCGTACAATGGGCGGCAAATACCTTTGGAGCGCCTCTGTTTGGATGGAGAGCTTTTGGAAAAAACAATACAATTTCCAAGATCAATATGCCATTTTGTCTCAGAAAGAAAAGTGTTTAATCAATGCATCCTTCCAGTGATTACGTACGGAGCAAAGATGTGGACTTAAACTAAAAAAGACATACAAAGACTGAAGATAACTGAAATACGCATGGACACACATGCTTGGTGTAACCAGGAGAGGTGATAAGAAGAACTCATGGATAAAGAAATGACAAGAGTGGAGGATATCATGATCAGAGTGAAATCCTTGAAAAAACAATCGGATGGACATGTTGCCAGAGGAACTGGCCACCGATGTACAACCGAAATTCTAGACTGGATTTCAAGGGACAGAAAAAGGCCTAGAACACCACAAGAGAGATGGGTGGATGAAATTCGAAAGCATGCGAGAGTGACATGGAAGAGACTGGGTCAAGATACATCCTTATAGAAGAAACTTGTGAGATCTTCATCCAGCAGTGCATTGATAATGATTGATGATGATGATTAAATATACATATATTTTCCTGAATTTGACGATAAAAAAATTATATATGTTACACAACGATTTTTTTCCATGAATTTTGACGATAAAAGAAACGTTTTATTTCGCTTAACGAGAATCAGGACAAACCTGAATTAAGGAAATTATAAATTTAGGAAAACGCGAATCAAGGCAAAGGAGAAATAGAGCAAACTTGATACATGAAAAATTTTTATGGGAAACTTTGATACAAGCAAACGTGTTTAGGGTAAACTTGAATTAGGGGAAACGAGATTATGGCAAACGAAATTAGGGGAAAATGAGCAACATAAGTTTGCTGCCTATAGTACGATAAGTTAAAACAAATCCCTAAAACTGCCGAATAAAACTCAATTTATTTACAATTTTAAAAACCTATTTACAAAGCTAGCACTTTCGGGGCTCGCATGGCCCCATTTTCATGCCCAAAAGCCCCGGAACACATAGAGGCAGCGATTATATATACTAATAGTATTCGTAACTAAGGTGATATACGTCATAAAAATTATACAGGTGATGCCATTTACTTTAAGAAAAAAGAAGTAATTAAAGTCCAAAAACAAATACAGAACATGTTCAAGTAAGAGTCTCACCTTCTAAGTGTGTCATGGGGAGAGGGATCATCCGTCTTCAAGGTCTTGGGACTGAAGTCGGTAAGTCCGTATTACAGCAGACGTCGTAATATTTAAGAATACACAGGCTTTCCGAGAGAAAAATGGTATTCTTGTTAACAGAGGAGTTTAAAACGATAAGCTAAAACAAATCCCTAAAACTGCCGAATAAAACTCAATTTATTTACAATTTTAAAAACCTATTTACAAAGCAAGCACTTTCGGGGCTCGCATGGCCCCATTTTCAATCCCAAAAGCCCCGGAACACATAAAAGGCAGCGACTATATACTATAGTATTCGTAACTAAGGTGATATACGTCATAAAAATTATACAGGTGATGCCATTTACTTTAAGAAAAAAGAAGTAATTAAAGTCCAAAAACAAATACAGAACATGTTCAAGCAAGAGTCTCACCTTCTAAGTGTGTCATGGGGAGAGCGATCATCCGTCTCCAAGGTCTTGGGACTGAAGACAGAAAGTCCGTATTACAGCAGACGTCGTAATATTTAAGAATAAATACGCTTTCCGAGAAAAAAATGGTATTCTTGTTAACAGAGGAGTTTAAAACATGTAAGAGCTTTCTCTGATGTCTGTTTAAAATACAACTGCTACATCGTACAATATACACAATATCGTTAATTAACAACCACCGTCATGATTCACTTCAGGTTTCACCTATGAGTTGCGCTACCAGAACAGGTCTGAACTGATCATTTGTTCAAACCTCACCTCATCTGCCCCCACCTACATCACATCTCTTGACTGAGGTAAAAATAAGCAACACAAATAAATTTACTAAAGTTTGTTGGCCTCAAATTCTTATTATTTCATCTTACCTTCTTTTGACCAAAAGGGTGATGAAAATTTATTTAAATTTTGGAAAGATGCTTACTGATATCAACATCTGTTCATACCCTTGAGCTTCTTCCTGCGTTTGAGTAATATTTTTCCATAATGAGTATACACTGTTCAAGATATGTGAAAGTTTCTTCAGACTTTGACAATCATCATCTTCAGCTTGAGATGATGTCTCATTTGCCTCTCGTGAGTCAGTTATGTAGATCTTCAGTGGAGTAAAGAGCAATCGTTTAATTCTCATCTTCAGTTTTGACACTCAAATTAATTTTATTTGAAATGAACCATTTTCCTTCGGAGTTGCTTTAAAAGCAAACATTCTCTGTCGTTCTAACTAAACTTTGTGCAATTGTACACATACTCACGATGTTCACGTAGTTTCACGATGTTTAATCGAACTCCATGCCCTTTGAAGTTGCATTGCATAAGTATTCGGTTTTTTTTTGTCATGTGATAGTTTGAAAAGTTTGTTCTTTAACTGATTTACGGTGAAAAAATGAATTCGTTTTGTCCGAATTTGGTGTACAAAAGGCGATTTAGGGATACAAATACATGATATAAGAAAGTGCCAAATGTGCAAGAGTCGAACGTACTTGCTTCTTCATAAGAGAAACAAGATGGATCTTTTTAATGACATGGAAAAAATTTAATTTGCTCCACGGATCAGAATTCATTTATTTAGTTTTGCAATGGGACCTACAATATGTTATTTCTAGTACTATGACTTTTACATCATCGGGACAATGGAAGGTTGTAATGATTGTATGAAAAAGTTTTAAAAAGAAATCACGCTGCAAGTCTCATCAGTACAATTGATACAAGGCCTGTATAAAAATTACATTTTGGAGAAGATAATTTGCAGGAAACAGATCAGTTTGATTAAATACTGTTGTTTTCAATACCAATCTTTCTTTCCTTTCCTTTTCTGGGTCTGAATTTCATGAAACACATTTTGTTAAACCAGATTTCTAAAATCAAATATTCGATAAAAGCTCTTTCTCGACTTAATATCTAAAGTCAATAGAGACCCAGAGTCCTTCTACTTTTTGCTCGAAACAAATTGCCTTGAGTTTAGAGTTGAAAGAAATTTTGTTTGGCAATTTTCAAATTCTGGCAAAATATTCTTCCAGCATTCCTTCCCATTAACTTAAATGTAAACCACCTTCAGTTAATGTAAATCATCTACAATATTATATTCGTTTTGTACGAATTACGTACCATGGAAATATTTCTTGATCCTCGTATAGCTTTCAAATCTTAACCAGAAATGGTTTTTTTTTCTGTTACCGCTGAAGATTCCATACTTCAAGAAAAAATTTCTACCTGCTTGTTCTCCATCAATGGCGTCGATAGCGTCGATTAGTAGAGCTCAGCAGGACGTGCAATATTAAACACGGAAATTTGGCCCTTAATGAGTTCCTAATGGGTGAATAAATCAATATCAACTTCTGTATACGAGGTGGCCTATTCAGAATACTGAATACGACGTGACCGTAGTAAATACACAAAATGTCATTCAAAACGATTCGGTGGATTTTGAAATATGATTACTACATTTTGTCGCATTTTCGTGGGAGAAGTAAAGGCGTGAGGCGAGAAAGAAGTGGAGAGGGTGAAAAAGGCAGCGTCAATCAAATAAGTTGCAGACGTCGTTGAGGGCTCATTTGGATGGTGTAGGTTTTGAAACATTTGGTTTAATTGGTTAGAAATTCTTAAAATGTAGAGTACTGTAGCCAAAACAATAACCAGTTTTTTGGATTTCTCCAGCCATAAATTGTCCGATTAAAGTTAATATATCAGGAACGGCGAGCATCGCTCAGTTAATGGGGGGATGAGGGCACAAAACATTTCTAGTTTGATATGGTATTTCCAAGTATTGTAATGCTAAGTCTAAATCATCAAAATTAATAATGATAGACGAAATAGAGACAAATTAATTTAGAATAAGCATCAAAATAAAGATGAATGATAATTTTTTATTTGTGTTAGAGTAAGAAATTTTTTTAAATTGTTTTTAATATTTCCGAACATGAAACACCAAACAATAAATGTTAACATGGGGATCTTCATCGAATTATATTTTGTAGATATTTGGCTGAAGTGTTTAAGTCCTCCATGTTATCGGGTTAACTTCCACAGCTTTCTTCACAGTCAGGTTCCATAGGCGTTACATTCGGATGAACTTCCTCGGTGTGAACCACTTCTTTCCATACAGCATTACGGATGTTATATGGATTCTCTGGTGGTCGCAGCACTTTCAAACTGTTTCGCCTCTTGACTCGGGAAAGGCACCGTACAGCATTCCATGCATAAAGACGGATATCCGGAGATCGACGCCAACGAACTCGAAGGTTTGGCCTTGGGCTTTGTGCGCGGTCATAGCGAACGCTAGTTTTACCGGAAACTGATGTCGTTGCATTGTACATCCAAGTTGACCTTTGTTTGAGTCAAGCGTAATTCGCGGAATGTGTACTTCTTGGCCAGATTGTTCTGCAGTGACGATCTTCGCCTTGATGATGTTGTTGCAGAGCTCGGTTATGAACATCCTAGTTCCACTGCACAGTCCTTCTGAGACATCCAAGTTCCGCAGCAGCATGGTGATTGTATTTTTTTTCAGCTTCAGATCATGCGGTGGCAAATCGGCAGTAACGGTGGAGATGAGGAATTCCGGCGTGAATTGTAGCGCTCCTTCTGGATGGTCTTTGACAGAATCATAACTATTGATACTCTTTGTACTCTCCACGCAGCTGCTCAATGATCTCGGCGTTGATGTTACTGACGTGTTTGTTCAATGGAGCGAGAATAGCTCTATCCTTCATTCCTTCACAGTTTTTATTTGCGAGATAATTTCCGAAGACCTCATCGATGAGATTGCCATTACGAAGGATGTCTTCCGGTATTTCAATTTCGTCCATGGCATTCATCGGCAGTTGTCCATTACCAAACTTCAAAAGATAATTTGCGAATCTTTTTCTTGTGGGTCGACGCGCATATTCTACTTCAGAGAAAAGAAATTGTATTGTCGCCAGTGGTTGCTTATTTTGATTGATAAGTTCAGTTTTTCAGGTCTGTTGGCTCGGGCTGCGCGGGAAGCCACTGACGGAAATCTCCTCCCAGGACCACAATTTTTTCGCCAAACGGCAAATTTGGATTTGCTATGGCACGCAACAGCTGATCCATGTTATTTACTACGTATTTTGGTAGCATAGGTGCTTCATCCATTAGGAAAACTTCAACTTGAGCGAGTTTTGCGGCTTTGGTTGATCTAGGTTTTAATGCTTGAAATTGATTATGGTGTCATCGGCACCTTGAGTCTACAGGTCTTGTGTGAAGTTGATCCACCTGGGAGAAGAATCGAAGTAATACCGGTGAAGTCCATGCACCTGACGTTGTAATTTAGAACACGAAGGATGTGATACATGGTCTTGTAGACGAAGGTCTTGCCGGTCCCACCAGGTCCATCAATGAAGAAACATCTGTGTCCAGGTTTCGCGCCATCAAGTGCACGTACTATGGTGTCAACAATTTTGATTTGCCTTTCTTTAAGAAGCCCGTACATGCGCTCGTCTACAGCAGCTGACTCATTGGTGTTTAGAACGTCTTGGCTGAATTCATTCTCGTAGTCGTCAAGGTTGTCCAGGGAAAATCGTTGCACCCAATAGCGGATATTTCTAACTTCTGTTGCTTCGGTGTTCAACTTGTAGGCGATGATTCGATAAGCGCGTTTAATTGCTTCTTCGACTGTTCGTCCTGCTTTTCGGATAAAATCATTGGACACTTCGGGTTGTCGGGTGATCCAAGAATCAGAATCTTTGTGAACAGCGTTCTCATTGCTCTGAGCATCTTCGAGATGGCAGATTCTCGTACGCCTTTTATCCATTGTTGATCGTCATAGGCGAGTCCTCGAGCCAAACAAGATTGCTTGTATGTCACATATCGGAGGCCGTCAACCATTAGATCTTCGAAGCTTGTTGCATTCTTGACATGGTACAGCAGTAGTCGTAAGTGATATACTTCTGGCTGGACGACGAAATTGACGTTATGGATTCGGCCAATGGCACGTAGACGGCGAGATCTCTGCACCCATTCACTTGATTTTCAGACCCATTGTTCGGACATCTGCCAATAATAAAGTGTTCGGACATCTGCCAATAACAGTGGTAAATAACATCTTCTGGGTTTCAACTGAAGTGACAGTTTTTTCTTGTTTTAGCAATCTGTTGTACCAGAAGTAGGCTTCTAACGTTGAGCCTTTCTCTCCAATGCCTGCCAAATCTTCTTGGGCATGGTCGATGTTCCCGCTTCGGTATTGGCCAGGCAGATGGATGTCCAAACGTTGAACGACGTGGCTCTTCCTCTGGATCTCGTTGCCGAATAATCTCCAGCATGCTTCCCGTGGAGTGATGAATCGGCCTTCAACGTAGGTGTCTGCTTCATTGTAAATTAGTCTTCTTTGGTTTTCCATGATCTTGATGGATGCGCAATCATGGCGTAGAGATATTTTAGGGCATGAATGCTTCCACCGTACTCGACGTTGATATGACACTTGTAATTCTTCAGCAGATAAGCTTTGTAAGGAACCACGTGACGGTTATCGCTTGTTACTCGTTGACCATTAATGTCCTGGAGGTACACGGCATGTTTTCATGTGAAAATAATTCAGGATTGCGCTGGTCCAACTTGGAGTCGTAGCGACGTCGGTACCTTGGTTTCTCAGCATCTGCTGGAGATGTAACTTCTTGGAAAGGTTTCGGGAAGTCGAAGCGGCACTTAACGCATCCGTTCTTTTTGACCATGCAGCTCGCATCTGAATTCAGCTCTCTGCACGGATTATGAAACATCCACTTCAGCACCAGTTCTCGCACTATTGATAATCGTTGTCGATAATTTCAGCTGATATCAGGCCGTTGAGTTCTTCTGGGCTATGGATCTTGTCTTCTGGACTCTTGATCAGAAGCAGGTGCATATGTGGAAGGCCACGCTTCTGGAATTCGAGTGTGTAGACGTATGCGGCGACGTTTCCGAAGATGTGATTCTTGTCCAATTCTTTGATGACTGCCTCTAATTTAAGCTTGTCAATTCTAGAGACGAGGTCAGGCCTGTGGGGAGTCAGGCAATACTTGACGCTTCTTTAATCTCTGGCCAATCGGGATTGCATGTCATGATGATGAATAAATCTGGAGATCCAAGGCGCTGACCAATAGTCATCGCGTCTTCGAAGTGTTCGGCGTAGCATCGCGTTGAGCCAGGGAACGATGATGGCAGTATTATTTTCTCAGAAACAACAGTATCCTTCTTTTCCGCGAGCTCGTTGATAAAGCAGGTAACTTCGGTGTATTGATCGGCGAGAATCTTCTTTTGGTTAGCCTTGATCCATTGGATGCGGTAGTGTTCCACTCGAATGTAAGCATCGACGAGATACTGCTGGAAAAGTCGACCACCAAAATGCAATGCGTTGAAGGTGGTTTGACGGAAATCGGGATTTATTATTATTGTTTCTGGAGAAATGTGCTTGGCGAGTCGGAGTCGAAAAGCGATTCGGTATTGCGCCAATTCAAGTTGTGTGAGATGCTGACGGCTCGCCTAAGGTGTTCGTAGTTTCAGATCCACGGAGTAGTTGAATTTTCCGTTTGGGTAGAACAGCGGTAAGGTGAAGGGCTCAACGTGTTCGTCAGCATCCCTCAAAGTGACGATCTTTTTGCCTCGTTGATGCACCACAATGTCATTATCTGGAAAGCTTGATCGGCGTTAAGCGTGAGGACGACACATACTTCATTGGAAAAAGGAACGTTGAATCTTCTGTAGTCGGTACCTTCTAGCATTGTAAACAAAAGTCCAACATGCGGAGGCGCCATTCCTTCTGCAGCTGCACGCTGGCTCACTTCTTCCTCCACTTCTCGCATCATCATGAAGGATTGCGCGAAATCGTTCTGTGTCCAAATAATTTTCTCCAGCAATTCCATTAGAGCTCGGCTGATTCCATGGTTGAGAGGTTGTTCGAGTTGCTCAGCAACACTATCATCGGAGTCCAGGAAGTACATTTGGCCATATTGTGGTCGTTCGAATTCACCTTTGACGTTCTACGTCGGATGAGCTGCCATATTCATTTTGTGGTAAACTTGTCCGCCAGCTATGAAGCTATACATACCATGGCTGTTGATGGTTTGATCGTCGTCTACGTTGAATGAAGCTAGAGCGAAGCATGCGTTCAAATTTCGAATCCTTTTATGGAATTCTTCGGCGAGCGGATGACGTCGTAAGAAGAGGCGCACCAATTCATTCGGAAATTGCAGTGGTTCCAGCTGAATTCGGCCAGAAGTAGCAGTCTCCAAAGGAGTCGCGGTTAATTTGGTTGGATATACGTTCTTCGGGGAAGTGGATAGTTCCCCAGTGAATGCACTCGGAGTTGAAAGGTCCAAAGCTTTGGTAGGTCACATCGGCGTTAATTTTTTTCTTGATTGGAGGTTTAACGACCACCGTGAGCAACTCAATGGGCTATATGCAGTCGCCCGTCCCTAATTTAGGGTCACTGGTTCCAGGGAAGGGTGAGAGCCAGTGCCGTTAGACAAACACAACATCCATGCCGGACCGGGATTCGAACCCAGACCCCTTACGGACGAATGATCAGAGGCCAGCGCCTTAGACCACTGCCCCACCGGGTCGGCACATCGGCGTTAACAGCGCACTTGAACGTTGGCAATCGATTCTGATTCAAGGCTCTTTAGCGTCTAGCATCACGACGGCGTTGTTCTTCCAACCGCTGGTCAAGTCGTTCATTGGTTTCGTTGGTTAGTCGTTAAGTTGCGCGTTGTCGCAAGTGTTCCAGTCGCTGAACACATTCATCCGCGGTTTCGGTTGCGATTCGCTGTGATGAAAGACTTCGTAGTTCTCCCAAGCGCTGGTTACGTTCTTAGGATGATTCAGCTGCGATCCGCTGTCTATTTATTCACCGCATTTGATCGATGTTTTCTTGCGATATAGATTTATTGAGGGTTATAATAACGTCGGACATTATTTCCATGCTCCTCGCCTTAGCTGCTCGCTATAGTCTTTTTGTAGGCTGATCTTCTTCCAATGGAATTCTGATCTTCTTCCAATGGAAATGGATTCCTTTTGAACGGAAAAACACACGAAATCAGCGTTAAGCTGCTTATACTGTACTACGCATCAACTCCAAGCAGCTGGCATATGTTTCGAGACTGGAATGTAATCGGAAACCATCGGTTCTTGAATGACCTAGCTGTTCCATGTTTACTTGTCCCAACAGTGCCGTATTCTTCTTATTCTACTTATTAAAGTTGAAACGTCCACGTTTCGTAGGGGGTCAACCAGCCATATTTTTTATATTGTTTTACCATCCGCGTGACACTCTGTTAATAGTAATTAATAAAAATGAACTAATCATACATGTATTTTAGCACAGCGGATACGCTCGTCATCAAGTGACTATTCAAAAATGTAACAAAAATCTACTGTATTAACAGTTTACCTTTTGAACGGAAAAACACACGAAATCAGCGTTAAGCTGCTTATACTGTACTACGCATCAACTCCAAGCAGCTGGCACAACTCACTTTTTATTCTAGAAAAAAAAAGAAGTAATGCGTAGTACGCAAACAACGCGTGACGTAATGAGGCAGATGGCGTGACCGCGCGCCTACATCTCAATCGCAAGAGTGTGACGTCGTAAGATTTCTAAGCATGGCAAACATTAATTGGACGACGCCATGACATTAAAAACGTGGTAACTCGGGGTGGTAATTTAACGCACTAAACGAATTTTTCCAAAGTCGAGGCATCAGGCTTGTGATGGCATCAGGCTTGTGATGCTTCATAATTTCAAAGCAGTCTCATCTAGCATGCGGAATACGTCGTCGAAGTCATGACGTCACGGAATGGCGATTGGGCATAAACACACGTTGTTTACATGTTAGTAACGTCATTTTTATCGTTGGCGGCTGTCGATAGTCCTGTAAAATTGATTTTTTAAGGTCAAACTAAATATCTTAGATATGGTTTTATGTTTTGCAGCGTACTGTAATCAACAGACTGTCAAAAATCATCGTTCATTTTATAGATTTCCGAGAAACAAACAGAAACATGCCCTGTGTACTAAAATGTTATGGTAAATATGTATTTCTGGACTGACAGGTATTCTTGTGAACAAGCATATTTTTTGTAGTGTGTAAAATATGAATTTGGATCCCCTTTTTTTGGTTTGTTATCGTTTTCAGAACATTAGGTTTTGCCTCGAGGCTGTTTTATCAAATTCCTAAACGATTTACGGGTAAACTCGTGGGAAGTTTTTATAACAGAATTTACGTACCCTGTACAAAAATATAAATTTCACTAATAAATGTTAAAATATATTGACACAGTTGAAGAGCATCCATAAAATGTTCACTTTGCAATGTAAGCTTGTAAATGGACAGGATTCAGCAGATGACTAGTCAAATTTCCTTTACGTGTAAATGACTTCTTGCAAAGGTCACATTAATGAGATTTATCACCAGTGTAAATCCATAGATGAGCTGATAGATGACTTATTTGCCTAAATGACTTGTTACAGATCATATATTGCTGAAGTTCCTCACCAGTGTGGAAAACTATGTGACGTGTGTGTGATTGGGAAGCCATATGACAACAATTTTTGCAAGTTAAAATACGAGTACTGTAAGATAAAATTCATTTACCGAAATGCTTTAGAATTAAAACATTAGGTATTTAAATACTGTAGGGTTAAATCCAATCAGTGCATTGGTGAGATTTCTCACCAGCGTGAATCAGCAGATGCTCCTACGAAATTATAACCTGGCCGGGAACTTCCTCCATCTTTTCTACAAACATGAAACGGTCAAGCCTTAAAACTGTGGGCTCTTTGGGTTGTCAGTTCAAATACGCTATAAAACTGAAAGTAAGAAAAAATAATTTATGAAACATAAGTCTAAAAAGTAGACAGTGCCTCGATGCCATATATCTTATCTTTCATAGAAGCATAAATTTGACCACGTATTTCCTCGCTATGCGGTTCATAATAAAATGACTGGATGTGAGAGGACTTCACAGCATTTTCACCGCGTTGAATTAGCTTCAGATTGTTAGAAAAAAATGAAGAAATTGCAAAGTATCAGCACATTTCACCAATCACGTTGAAACGCTATGGGAATCACGGAGGAATAGACATTTGTTTATGCCCAGCGCCATCTTGGGACGTCACACTTCGACGACGTATTGCGTCGTTTTAACATCTGCTTAGAAACACGGAAAGGGAAGGGTGACATTACGGCTCTTCAATTTTTCCATTTACGGCCACAGTGAACTAAATTTTGAAAACAAATAAATAAACGTATATAATTAAACAAGGAATTTCCTTCACTTCTAGTGTAGTTGTACGCAGGAGTGGGTAGACTGAATAAATCCCCATAATTCTCTTACACTCGTGTTTTAGGAATGTTATTTTGAAAGTACAACTGATTTACTCAGTCAGTGTGAAATTGCATTGCTAACGTGAATTGCAACACACAAACCCAATAGCTTCCTCTATTTGTACATTTATTTAGATATTTATTTGTGTACTAATTTATTAAGAACAATCGATATTCTAGAGCAGAAAAACGCCTCCCATACCACCAAAAAATCTAGTGAAACCAGTGAAGACTAAGCAGAGCTCAGTAGGATACGCTGAGATTTACTCAGCACTATTTCTTCTTGGTGTCTCTTTTATCAGACGCTGAGTCTTACTTGAGGTACTAAGGGGTCATGCACCTTTTGCTGTGGTATGCATGCGGTTCTTTGGGGCCGGTTGATCTGAAAGGGTCACATAGGAGTGATTTTGTGCATGGCAGCTAGCTGTGTGTTCCAAAGTATATTCCCTGCTAAAAAAGGCATATTAGCAAGTAGAGAAAGATTACTCCATTGAGCTGTACTTGGTCTTTTCTGTCTTCACTACCTTTCGTAATGAAGTATTGCGCGAGTTCTACATTCTTCTTCCTATTATCTTAGATTCTTAACATGCCCAGAAAACAGGGGTTCATCCAATGAACTACTCACGTCTCAAAGCAATATTACACTAACGGACAATGAAATTTGCGCACCAAGAAGGAAGCATCGGATTGAACTGAAATTTTAAGGACGTAATGATACAGATGAATGATACACATGATGGCAAAAACACAGCTGCAGAACAATTACAGAGGGATCTATGCACGCAGGCCGGTCATCTTCAATAGCGCGTGGTACCAACTCGTGCGCCGATACATGCTGCAATACGGTCCGGCATGGAGGCGAACAGATCCCTGATGTTGTTCTGCGGCAGACTGCGGCACACGTGTTGAACGGTGTGCTGCAAATCCCAGATAGTGCGGCACAGCGGCAGCTGGTGTTTCAACTGGTCCCAGACATGCTCGATAGGGGACTGGTCCGGGGCAGGCCATGTAAGTGTGTGGACATGACGTAGGTAGTCCTGGGCAACCCGAGCCGTGTGCGGGCGAGCATTATCCTGCTGCTATAGGGCACCTGAAATCCCGACCACGAATAGGAGCACATGGGGCTGGAGGATCTCATCCACATACCGCTGGACCGTCAATTATCCACGTACTCTTATTAGAGCTTATCGGCTATCTTAGTCAATGGCTCTCCACACCATAATGCCTGCAGTGGAGGAGGTGTGGCCCTCGACAGCGAGGTTGGGATTATGCCGTTGACCCGGGGACCTCAACACCCGGACACGATGATTACCTGTCCCCAAAACGAAGCGGCACTCATCGCTAAACACCACACGTCGCCAGTCTGTGGCGTTCCACGTCGCTCTGGCCTGGCACCATGTCTCACGGAGCCGGCGATGTTCCGGTGTTAATGGCAGCACACATAAGGGGCGCTGGGATCGCAGATGTGCTTCCGTGAGGCTTGGGAAAATGGTTCGTGGGCACACAAGTGCCGCTACATCTGGCTGTATAGGGGACCGGGTTTCCGTGGAATCCGTTCATGCCTGGGACACGATCGGTCGATCCTCTTTACCGGTGTTCCTCCTGGTCCTTCAGGAGCCGCTCCGCAGTGTGGCAGTGCCGTCACGTGTCCACCGCTCCCAACACAATCCGACGGTATTGTCAGAACGATCCACGTGGCGGGTTATACGGCACGCCGACCACCCTGCGCTTTTTTAGCCCGATGATCAGGCCTCTTTCAAAGTCCTTAAGGTGTGTAAATCGACGTTTCTGGCATCTACCCTGCATTCTTGTCACTCTGTACTCATGCTTGCGTTGGCAGGTGCTTTTCGCTTTCATGGGGCATCGACTACACGCCGGTTTATAAGTCTGCTGGTTCGTGCTTGCAGCGCCACCACAGGGTGTGCGGTCATGCGCAACCGCACCAAAAGTAGATCATTGGCATACCAGCACGCACTATAGCTATTTGCAAAGTTTAGCGGTTGTAGCATGTTTTCTTCCAAGTGCGCAAATTTCTTGTCCGTGAGTGTATTTGGACAAATGGCTTTTCAAATTTTCGTGGCACAGCTTTATATTTTGCGAAATAAAATCTGGAAGTCCATTGATCGCACTTTTGACTCAATTACTGTTCTTTCAAAAAATCCCATTTCGACTCACTGATATTTGACGTATGCTCTCATTGTATGCAACACAGCAATAAATTTAGCCGCCCCGGTGGCGCAGTGGTCTAAGCGATGGCCTCTGATCATTCGTTCGAAAGGGGTCCGGGTTCGAATCCCGGTGAGGCATGGATGTTGTGTTTGTCTTACGGCACTGGCTCTTTCCCTTCCCTGGAACCAGTGACCCTAAATTAGGGACGGGCGACTGCTTATAGCCCATTGAGTTGCTCACGGTGGTCGTTAAACCTCCAATAAAAAAAACAAAAAAAAACAGCAATAAATTTACAAATATCCTAAATTTCCATTTTTGTTTTCATAATTTTATTGTGCTTTCAATGATTTAATTGAACATATTATAAGCATTTAACTCGTGAATTATATTGATTCTAATGAATCAGACTGTCTTCTTAATTGACTTTTTTTCACTTAGTCCTTATCTCGCGATCAATAAGAAATAATCTCTGATAGCATGAACCATCTGTTCCTTCCCCATGTTCGGCAGATGTAAAAGGGATCATCAAAATAATGGAAACACCGACTGCGACTGGAGTACATGCGCCGTGTGCAAATCACAGTGACGACGTCACTCGCGATGTGAGGTATACAAAGGGGAGCAGTACGATGTCTGCTACCTCGTAGCATTGCCACCTTCGTTGTTGAAACAGCTTTTGTGGAGTAATTACCGACAATGTTAAGTTAAGTATCAGTAATTTCAAAAAACGCATAATCTTTGGTGCACGCCTTGCAGGAGCCTCAGTTACCAGAACGGCAGAAATAGTAGCTGTAACACGAGGAACTGTATCGACGATTACAACTGGCTATAGAAAAGGACACAGCGTTTCCTCCAAACGTTCAAATTGTGGACGCCATCCGAAGATGTGAGATAAGGACGAATACACGGATCATGCACCGGAAGCACAAGACCACGTCAGAGCTAAAAGCAGAAGAGTTGAACACCAATCGGAATTTTCACGTTTCCGTTATAACATTTAGTCGGAAACGCCATCATTCAGGTTTTTATGGCCGTTCTGCAAAACACAAACCTTTGATTACTAACACCAATGTGATGAAACGTGTAAGGTGGTGCAAATCACATAAAAACTGGGATGATAAAGACTGAGAAAGTGTCATCTGGTCTGATGAATCATGCTTCATATAGTCTCCCACCATTAGGAGAGTGTACAAAAAAATAATAAAACGTGAAGGATTAGGAGAGTGTACGTCTGGCGAAAACCTGCAGTAGGTACCACCCCGACTGCTTGGTTCATATTGTGAAGCATGGAGGTGGATACGTGATGCTTTGGAATGTCATATAATTGCGTTCCTTAGGACCCCTGGTTATTCTGAAAGGTCGTGTCACATCTGTAACTGAAGAATTCATTTTTGGAAGCTGATAGTGTAGCCATTCATTGTGCTGAACGTGTAGTCTGCAGAGCATAAGGATAAAATACAGCAACTGTCTCAACGTCTCTCTGTTTTATTTGGTTTTTTCTTTTTGCCGGTTTAAAAACCACCGTGAGCAATTCAATGTGCTATAAGCAGTCGCCGGTCCCTAATTTAGGGGCCACTGGTTCTACGGAAGGAAGCGAGTTTTTCCGTAAGACAAACACAACATCTATGCCTCAGTGGGATTCAAACCCTGACAAATGGTCAGAAGCCAACGTGTAGATCACTGTTCCACCTGGGGTGACTCAACATCTCTAGACCTCAATGAACATTTTTAGGAATATCTGGAGTGAAAAGTCAAATCACCCTTTCCACCTCCAACAACACTGGCACAGCTGGGACCTAATTTACTGGAAGTGTGGTCTCAAATTCCATTAGCGTTTCTGCATGACTTGTAGAAGTTTATTCCATGTCGAATTGCTTCTGTTCTGAATGATCGAGATTCCATTATTTTGATAAACTCCTGTATATATGCGTCCTTCGAGAAAGTAAAACAAAAACAAGTACAAAACTTTAAAAGTTTGTCATCAGTATTTTTACCACAGTCGACAAGAAGTTTGTCTGCTTAGGTGCAGACGAAATTTTCTTTTGGCTCTATCTATGGTTACAACTCATGTTTTACAGGGGTGTTTTTTGATGCATTTGTGTAACGCCTATTTATTTTATTCAATCCATAGAGGACTTGCATTTGAGAGTAAACCTGCAAATCGTATTGTCCTGGACAGGAATCAAACTAGCATCTCCGTATTTCCATCCTAACATGTTGCCACACAGAACTGAACCAACGCACTTCCAAGTGACTAGAACCATCTGAGTATCAATTCAGAATGCTCTGGTAGAAGCATCCATTCAGAATGCTCTGATAAAAGCATCCATTCAGAATGCTCTGGTAGAAGCATCCATTCAGAATGCTCTGATAAAAGCATCCATTCAGAATGCTCTAGTAGAAGCAACTATTGCTTCCTCGTATCAATGAATTTTCATTCCGACAAAAATGGATCTATGGCAATCACCTGCTCTTCAAATGATATTGGGCAATATAACCACACTGGGATGAGGATTTCACTTCTATTCCAAGTCGACACAATTTTCAAGCTGAAAATTTCCTGATGAGTTGGCTCATAGAGAACTACTAATTAGTGTATTTACCTGAAAAAAATGAACTTGAAGTAATTGTATCGTAGTTCATGCAATCACATCTTTTGAAAAATGAGAATCTAGTGGAAAAGTACTCGCTTTTAGAAGTACCAGTGAATGTGTGTTACATAAGACGAACAAACAAACGATACACACACACACCTGGCAAACCTTATACGAATAATAGGATGTACACCGGCAATCCATACAGTACTTCATTTAATTCAAACAATGGGAGTTGGTGTAGAGAAAATATAGGAACTAGCATTTCTGAAGAAAACTTCAGTTCTAATTAATACAGACATTTAACGTGGACCAGGAAATTCAAACAAAGATCTTCGCTCTTTCCACGTTTATAAGTGAGTCACGGAATAATTCTCTTTGGCCGCCACCGGGAGTCGAACCCAGGGTCTTCCAGTTACGCGCCGGATGTGCTTCCGCTACACCACAGCGACCTCGCATTCCTCCAGACTCACACACGCTAACTGCCAAGCCAATTCGGCTGGTTACTTCTTGGAGCCCCGCACAATACTGGGGATTCACCAAAGATGGTAAGCAGCAACTGAAGAAATAATTAGAAGGCGAATGAATAATTAATACAGACATTTAACGTGGACCAGGAACTTCAAACAAAGAGCTTCGCTCTTTCCACGTTTATATAGTAACTAGAAGACCCTGGGTTCGACTTCCGGTGGAGGCCAATGAGAATTTGTTCGTGACTCACTTATAAACGTGGAAAGAGCGAAGATCTTTGAAGTTCAGTTCTAATGTTAAACTCGAAAGGAAGTTTTACGTTTTCTGCACCCCAACATTCGTGAAAATGTATTTTTAATATATTTTTCAGGAAGCCAGGTGTTATTAAGAAATCGCACAAACATAATATCGGTCATATTCCTTATTAATATGTGCCTGTAATATTAGGGATCTGTCCTTCTGACTTGATGAATGCAAACTGCTGAGGCTGGAAGATTACAGCTGCTACTGATGTATGTAAACAGTTTTAGTCCTTCAAGACATTCAATGCCTATTATGGTGAAATAAGGAATAAGAAGAGACGAAAACCTGAAGCTGCGCAATCCAGTGTCTCCGCAAGAAGCAATTTATTGACGATTTCTAGAGATTGGCAAAAAATAATGCAAGTGCATCTGTGATAAATAACGTCCTGAAAGCGCAAAAACTTCTGCCGCACTACATCGAGGCGAGATATCAGTGAACGATCATTCAAATCCCATTAACTTTATGCGTAGTATACACTCAGCTGAAAAAGTAAAACTTGTTACACAGATTTAAAGAAAAAAGACGTGTATACAATGAATGCCTGCCCTTGAAACTGACATTCGTATAGTGTTTAATGCAAAATATGAAGTTTTCTGATGGATTTTTCATATTACCTTAAAGTATTTCCACTCAAGTGCGAGATTTTTAATTCCCATGGTTGATGGCAGGTCTAAGTTCGCTCCTAAGTTCACAATGCCATTTGTTAATAATGTTTCCAAAAGCGAGTTTCTTCTGAAACGGAAGAAAAATGAGTGAGCATCAAGTTTTGATAGGGATAGCAAAGTCACACTGTATTGTTCTATCCACCGTACTCTTCGAATTTAACACCGCCTGAAACTTAAAGTTTTTTTTTTTTTATTTGTAGAAATCTAAACACGTAGTGTAGGACTGTGTAGTATGCATTCTTTCTTAAAAAATTACACAAACTGAAAGCAATTACATTTAGTTTAGGAAGACTCAGTTAAACACAAAAAAGTACGGTTATACTACTATGTTTACCTAAATTCTATGAATTACCAGACGCTTTCTGCTGCATAAATGTCAGACATTTCTTCTTTGGTTAGACGCGAACCGTAGAAATGCACCCTGGAAACCTCTTAAGCAATGTCTAAACTCCTGCAGAAGAAATATTTATTTACGACTAACAGGTAAAGAAATATAAAATATACCGTGGACAGTGGTCTCTTAAATTCTTATAATCTGTGCTGATTTCCAAGCTATATCTGCCATCACTCGATCACTCAACCGACCTAGACCAAGGGAATGTGGCGCATCATATCGCTGGACATGTGTTTCAATCTCGTGTTTCACATGCATGTTGTGTTCATTCATACTACTCTAGTTCTCACACTTTATTGAAATTGCAGGTCCTAAATTAGGTACAGGCGATTTCTTTTCCTAATGGGGTTCGTTAAACTAAATACAAGAAGATTAACACAAAATGCTCAGGTGTAATATCCCAGCAAAAAACCACAAGCGCTGGGAAACTGCTGGCCACCAGCAAGCAGTGATGGGTCACTGCTGGCTGAAATCTACCGCTCACGGGCCGGTAACGACCCGTTGCTGGCAGCGTTATCAGTTGGCGAGCCATTGATTGCCCTGCAGCATCGCCGTGAATTCGGGGTTTCCAAGCAAGTGCCACTAGTGGCCCATTCCTGGCAACCAATGCAATCCCAACAGTAGGTAGAAGCAACGGAACAGCGCATGCGCAGAAGCAACTCATGGTACTAGTTAGTTAAAGATGACGCTATCGCCATCGTGTTAATTTAGTGGATGTTAAGAAAAAAATCCATATGTAGAGAGGCGAATTAATTTCCTCAGATTAAGCCATGAAATATTAGATTACAGCCATGAAATGCACCCACTCCATTCCCATTCATGGAATGGAGTGGGTGAATAACAAGAAAAAATTTGAAATCGCTTGAAACAAATGTCCTAGAAAACCATTAAGAAAACGTTTCTTTAAAAAAAATAGAAACATACGCGTACACAATTTATTAATTATTTGAAAGAAAAAAAAAGCAACGCTATGTGGATATAATGTACTCATCCATGGGTTGAATACACAAGACTGGGAGGAATTCACTTCTGAAAATAACGAGGAGTAAAATGAAATATCTTTCCTCTTTAAAATTAATGTAGCTTCTGACAACGGAAAGGAAATATACAACGTTAAAAATATAACAGAATGTGACATGAACACGGGTAAATATATATTAATTCAACAATCTCCTTTCAAGACGACAAGGACAGTACAAAACTTTGGAAAGCGACTCTAAGTATGTACACTCCTTGAAAATGAGTGAAGTTCTCTTAAGGTAAAACAAAAAAAATTATCGTTACGTTGAAAAAATAAATTTATGAATTATATGAAACTGACTTTTATGAAAAATACCTCGCAATATTGTAAAATGAAAGCGAAGAACATTTGATTACACATTCCGCACGAAACAGACAGCTTCAAGCACACGCTCGCGCGTGATAAATTAGTCCGGTCGGTAGAGAGCTCAACGGCCCAGGTTCGTATCCACCCAGATCCAAAGGAGCATTTTTTCGGTCTGTTGAGAAAAATTCCCCACCGCAGTGTTGTAATTCACAAGTTTCGTAAGGGTAGAAAAAAAAGTTGTAACTTTGGGAAACTGCGGGTTATCCTTGATTTTTATTTTTTTATGGCTACTACTGCTAAATTGGTGGACAAAATTCTGCAAGCCACCAGTCACGTCGCGTGGTTGCTGGCGGCCACTACCGGCAAACTAGCGGACCACATTAGGCTAGCCATCATTTCTGGCACGTGCTTGCAGTACCGCTGAAGGGCCAGTGCTGGCAGCCAGTACTGTCACCAATGGCCCAGCACTATGTTGCCGCTGCCGAACTGTCAATAAAATGTTCAGGCCAACAGTTGGCACCACATCAGTTGTCATATGACACAATAGGGCCATCAGTTCTCCATCACAGGCAGTATCTGCCACAAGTGGCCCTTCAGCGGCCCTGCAGGCACGTACCAGAAATTATGGCTATCCTAATGTGGTCCGCTAGTTTGCCGGTAGTGGCAGCCGGCAACCACGGGACGTAACTGGTGGCTTGCCGAATCTTGTCCGCCAATTTCCCAGTAGTAGCCATAAAAAAAAAATTCAAGGATAACCGCAGTTCCCCAAAGCTACATCTTTCTTTTTTTCTACCCTTATGAAACTTGTTAATTATACCACTGTGCTGGGGAAATTTTCTCAACAGATCGGAAAAACGGCCGTTTGGATAGATACGAACCACTGCCGTTTGCGTGGGCGCTGAGCTCTCTGCCGACCGGACTAATTTGCCACGCAGGTGCGTGTGCTTGAAGCTGACTGTTTAGTGCGGAATGTGTAATAGAATGGTTCCCTCTTTCATTTTACAATATTGCGAGGTATTTTTCATAGAAGTCAGTTTCATATTATTCATGAATTTATTTTTTTCAACGTAACGATAGTTTTTGTTTTTTTTACCTTACGGGAACTTCACTCATTTTCAAGGAGTGTACGTACTGAGTCGCTTTCCAAAGTTTTGTACTGTCCTTGTCGTCTTGAAAGAAGATTGTTGAATTAATATGTATTTATCCGGATTCATGTCACATTGTTACATTTTGAACGTTCCATCTTTCCTTTCCATTGTCCGAAGCTACATTTGTTTTAAAGAGGAAAGATATTTTATTTTACTTCTCGTTATTTTTAGAAGTGAATTCCTCCCAGTCTTGTGTATTCAACCCATGGATGAGTACATTATATCCACATAGCGTTGCTTTTTTTTTCTTTCAAATAATTAATAAATTGTGTACACGTATGTTTCTATTTTTTTCAAACAAACTTTTTCTTAATGGTTTTCCAGGACATTTGTTTCAAGCGATTTCAAATTTTTTCATGTTTTTCACTCACTCCATTCCACAAATTGTTATTCATGGGAATGGAGTGGGAGTCAACGGACCGCTACCGGGCCGTGAGCTGCAGATTTCAGCCAGCAGTAACCCATCACTGCCAGCTGGTGGCCAGCAGTTTCCCAGCTCTTTGGTATTACGTTGATCATAGAATAAAAAAGTTTTAAAATATGGCAGTCAGCAACGGAGAGATCTCTGAATCTAACTTTGCTCCATCTGGCAGAATATGTTACATTAAACAACATTCGAAAATTCGTGAATTTTTATAATTTTACTTTTCTCCTCTGTAACTGAAGCTATTGTAGGCGACATGAATTTTCTGAAAACTGACATGAATAAGCTCAGCTATACTGCTAAATGTAAGAAATCATTTACGCAACTACTCAGAAATATCTATTTGCGTCACTCAGCAGTGAGTAAGTTAATCGTACATAGCAAAAAGGACATGATAAGTTTTTCTCAGTGCTTCAGCAATCGACTAAGCAACAGTTCTTCCAATCTGATGTTTTGAAGTATAAACACTGGGGAATACATAAAACAAAATTACGTCACTTAGAGGGGGAAACTGTGTTGAACAGAAATGTAAAATTGCATTAAACATCACGAACATGGTTATAGTTGACTATGACATATGTTAGACTGCTGTTTAAAAAGTTCCAGTTGGTTAATTATTTCATACTCCTACAAAGAAGTGTTGTCATGGGAATGTTTTAGCTGAACATTCTTCTAGGTGATGTAGAACAGTACTAAAGAGGTTTTTTTTTTTTTTGTACGAGAGAGAGAAAGATTTTAACTTCTTACTGTTGATTGTTTTTCAGTACGAGTTTTTCGATGCATGTGTGGGAGAAGTGTTTATCGGCAGGAATCTACGGGTTTTTGAGTAGGGGCAGGGATGTTTGACTGTTCATCCTGTTAAGAAGAGGCTACCTCCGAGCACCAGCAAAGGAGAATGCATGATTAATGATGGAGAAGAAAGGGCCAAAATTTGGCATCAACTCCTTGATGCCATTGCATGTATTCATGGAAAAAACCAGAATAGTAAACTAAAAAATTGTTTTCTCATGCTATTGGAAGTTATGTTTCCTCCAGTGATAATGACCCTGACACTTAGCCACTATTGAACGAATTCTGAAAATGCAATTTATTTTTTCCCTTCCAAAGTTTCCTTCATCCTTCTCCTTGTTTTCATATTCTAATTTTTTTTATTCTTTTCCCCCTACTTTTCGGCTGGAGAAGTCATTGGGTCGTGAAATATTCATAAAATGAATAAAAACACAAAGCAAAACTTGTATTTGTATTCATGAATGAATGTACTTTGCCATTTGAACAATGACCTCCCCCCTTCCCATCATATCCCATCCCAATGTATCATCAGCCTTACCTGGTGGATTTAGCTATGGCCCTGCTGTACATACAATACGCCAGAAAAAAATGTATACTTTTGTTCCGAGCTTGTTTTAAGGTTCTTAATGACCACTTAAGGAACTCTGAGGGTTATAAACAGTTTTCCATCCCTAATTAAGGACCACTGGTAAGTGGTTTTAGGAAAGACAGTCAATGCTGTAAGATAGTAAATAACATCACCTGTGCAGTATCCAGGAGCTGAACTTGGGCCCAGCTTGGACAACTCATCACAAACCACCCAGGCGTATCACAGAGTGCATGTGACAAGGACGACCACATGGAGATATAAGCGGCCGGTCAGGACAGATGAGCCATAGTGTGTTAAGTAAACACAATGGACAAAGGCAGTGATTTGACAGATGTTCAAAGGGAATGATAATTGGCTACCACACCAAAGGTGAAAGCATCTCAGAAACGGCATAATTTGCGGGCTGTTTGCAAGGTGCTGTAGTAAGGGTGTACTGAGGATGGACCGCTGGCACACCGAATATCTCCCGACGTCATAACTGTGGAGCCCAAAGCCATCGACCCCTATGGAGAACGTCGCCTCCGTTGACTGGTAAAGGGCAATTGATGCGCACCAGTGCAGCAATTGACCACGCAAATGAACACTGGGGTACCCAGGTACGTGTCCCCAATAACAGTACAGCCAATCCTCTCTCACATGGGTCTCTGGAGTCAACGCTCCGTCAAAGGCACCCATGATAACCTAGGTCCATCGATAACAAGGTCTGCAGTTCACATGGGATTACTGTCATTGGACAGTGGAAGAGTGGGAAAAGGTTGCCTTCTCAGATAAATCGACGTTTCTACTCCACAGAAGTGACGGGCAGTGGCGATAGAACATCGGACACATGAGAACTAACACCCGGACACGCTTGTCGGCCAAGTACAGGCTGGCAATGGCAGTTCGCATGTCTGGGATATATTTTCCTGGTATGACCTGGGACCGCTGGTACTACTGGATGGGTCCCTGAACACCAATGGCTACCTGTCCATCCTCGCTGACCACATGCATCCCTTCATGCTAGATGTTTTCCCTGGTGGCGATGGTGTCTACCAACAGGACAATGTGCCTTGCCATGTCGCTAAGGGGGTGCATGACTGGTTCCAGGAACATGACAGTGGTGTCTCTGTTCTCCCTTGGCCGGTGAAATCGCCCGACCTCAATCCCATAGAGCACTTGTGGAACTATTTGGATTGACAGGTTTGACGTGCTGACCCACAAACCATGCCATTTCCAGGACCCTCGTGCTCTGCTGCAGTCCCGATGGGCCCGTGTGCCTCGGGCAATGTTCCAGGGCCTCATTGTGCCCATACTACTCCGTCTCGCCGAGCTGTCATCCAGGCCAAGGGTGGTTATTCCCATTATCAGGTAGGTGGTCATATTAATCTGATACAACCGTGTATGTTTTCCATGAAGGAAATAATTTCACTGATGCCTTTTTTTTAAATGGCACTAATGAAAAATAAACAATACAAATCAAGCTTTCTATTATGGAAGCAAACTGATATGCTTTTAAACCTGCAGTTTAACAAGTATAGGGAGAAAAATAATATTTGCACTTCATACATGTTCTTTCTGGGGGCTAAGTTTACCAAAGCTTTCACAGCATCTTAATGTACAATATTTCACCACTATTCTATTTCCTGCCTTCATTTGTACAATACAAAGAAATGACTTATGTATTCACAGGCAATCAGGCATCAGAGATTGTTACAATTTGATGCACACACATGGTGTTAAATATCATAGAAATGGTTATGAATTAAAGCTTCCCTTGTACCCACAGTGAAGTAATTAATTGAAGCCATGTTCTGTTAATCAATTTAAATATATTTTTGTTTAGGATCTCTGAGACCTCAATAATTATTTTTTGTATAGACACTACTACAAAAACAGCTGAAGAGAAAATGTTTGTTGTGATAGTCAGCAAAAAGAATTTTCAAAGTATTACGAATCTAACTTTAGATAACTTTGCTGAGGAAAAATTCTTGGGTAAAAGCTCAAAGGGTTCGATATTTCGATTGATAAATATTTCTTTTCATCTGGGCTGCTGGACAGAAAAGAATAGCAAAAGGGCATTAACAAACTTTTCTGATTATCAACTTTTTGTTATCGTTATTTAGTTCTGACAGAACACCCCTTTCCACAGAAAAAGTAAATGTAAGACATTTCAGAATCTGAAAAAATGCTGGATGTGTGTGTGTGTGGTTTTATGGAATCTATTCAAAATCTAATTTTAGAATGATGAAGTACATAAAAACAATAAATGAACACAAAAAACATCCATATCTAGTAACCATTTATATTAGTACACTTTCACCTAGAAACCTAATTTCTTTTCACAGAAAGATCGTTTATTTTTACTTTACCAAAATATACTGTAGCTGTGAACCTTCTTACATTAGCAACAATGTATAAATGGAATAAAGTTTCACTTACTTCATCACATTTTTCTTGAAGCTTTCATTAGTTTAAATCTATTTTAATTTTTCATAGAATTTATTTACATTAATATACTCTGCATTAGGCTTTTCATTTTCATTATGAAAAACTAAGATCACAATTTGGTATGAACATTTTTAACAGAAGAGATTTATATTTCACATATATATAATTTGTGACTACAGAACTTGTGGTGGTGAGATAGAATGAAAATACCAATGTTTACCACAATCAAAGGGTTATCATGCATTGACTATAGTTTCGCAGAGCGTTAGGCTCGGCATCATCAGGACGAATGGAGCGTAACATTCTAATCATTGTGACATCATCAAAGTTCTGGTCAGTCACGGTTTTTCGTGAGTTGATTCCACTCGCTTGAAAGAAATGGAATTGATGTCATGTTGGTGACAAGCCGTGAAGAGTTCCGGTATATGTGGAAAGCTTCTAATACATTAAGCTTGACAGTCGAATCAGATTTATCAATAAGCGTAGCGTTTCCAAACAAAAATTTATGGTTATTTTTGTGACAATGTTGGGCTACAGATGACTTCTGCAGTTCACAGTTCTGCATGCAAGCCTTGTGTTCCTTCACACAGAAACTTAAGCCCTGCGGGTCTGTCCTATACATGAAAGTCCACATTCTCAAGGTATCTGATAAATTCCCCAGGAATTTATGTCTTCGACGTAGTCTTTTGATCTGTAAAAATTTATCTTGTTTATGGGTTTAAAAACGACTTTGAAATTAAAACTTTTGAGAATTTTTGAAATTCCAAAGCAAATCTGAGGAGCAAAAGGGATAACCGCCCAATTCTCTCGTATTGCGAGGTTCATTGGCATGAGCGAGCAGACTGGTTTCAGTTTCCTAAATTTTTGGACAGCTTTATCTATAACGGAAAGGCTATATCCTCTGTGTATTTCAATTTGTTTAAGAAAATCAAGCTGTTTCTGCAAGGAATCCTCAGTGGAGCATATGTTGTTGTTTTTTTATTGTTTTTTTTTATTTATTTTTTCAATTGGAGGTTTAACGACTACCGTGAGCAAGTGGGGCATATGTGTATTGCCCAATATACGTATATGTAGAAGGCGGAGATTTTTTTGCTTCCATGGGTGATTTGGTTTTGCATGTGGATGTAAGGGAACAGCAAATGGTTTTCGATAAGCTGTTGTACTAAAGTATCCTTCAGAGCGTGGCACAAGGACGTCAAAGAATGGTAAGTAGCCATTATTTTCAGTCTCACATATGTACTGTATGAGGATCAATTTAATTGATAAGTTCAACTAATTTAGGTATTTCCGAGTTCATGCTATTCCAGAGAATAAAAGTATAATCTACATATCGAATCTACAGATCAAATATGACAAGCTGAAAGAATTTGTCCTCAAAGTGACACATATAGACTTTGCATGAAATAGTCGACAGTGGGCTGCCTATTGCAAGGCCTTCCGTCTGTTGGGAAAATCTTCCACAATGATTTGAATGTTTACAAAATGTTACAATGATTTGAATGTTTATGCTCCATTCATCCTGATGATGTCGAGCCAAACGCTCTGCGAAACTATAGTCAATGCATAACAAACCTTTTATTGCGGTAAATGTTGGTATTTTCATTCTATTTATATTTCACATACCAAAATATTCTGACCACATCCACTTGCAAAAGTGTGTATGTGTGTGTCTGTGCAGGATGATCTAAAAGTTACACTATCTGTTAATACACTGTACTTAACAAAGCTGTGTGTTATGGTTAGAGTAGCAGAATGTAGACATACGCAGATAGTTTTTAAATTATTAACAGATTTTGCAGATACTTCAAATAAATTGTGTCAGCAAAAATCAGTGTTAATATCATAAAATACCACAGAAAACCTGTTTTCATTCAAAAGTGTTCATACTGTACACTTTTGTGCTAAAGACAGCACTGAAAAATATTCACATTTCCTATCATTGACTGCATGAAAGTAATGCAATTTCATAGACCACAGAAAATATTTTTAGTTGTATGTTTTGTGTACAAAAGATGTATTACCATTAAATTTGCAAAAATCTCTCTCACCGAGGTAATATTAAAACAGGAGGCCTTTCCAAAGCATGCAGCATCATTGAAGTCCGTTCACACCATAACCTAAAATTTACAGAAATTAATTTTATGTTTGCTTTTTATTACTGAGCACACACAATTGTTTTAAGGAATTGAAATCTAAGAATATAAAATTTTCGAATTATGTGAATTTTCACTTCTTCTGCATGAACTCAAGTGTGTATATTGGTTAAACTAGTCACACTGAAAGTAAAGAAATATGCATGAAAAGGGGTTTTAATTCTGTTTTCAATACAAATTGCATTGCAACTGATGATATTAACTGAATAGGTGTTGAAAACTACATTTTGAATCCAGCTCTAAGTTGATCTGATCAGTTGCGTTCAACAAATAAGGAAAAATATAAGTGGATAATCAAGTTAATTTGCCATCTGTATTTGGCTAGTTGTTTCAGCATACTGTTTCTTGTCACTTATTAATGGATAAAATAGCCCTACAGTGTTTTACATCATAAATGCATAGTAGCCACTGCTAAATAGTTTGATGCATATAGCTGTTTCTCATACGTTAAAACAAGCAATATTAAGGATTCATGCCTTTTGAAAGAATGAACAGTGCAAAACATACCTAAAGATATAAATCCTTAATGTGTCTTTTTATTTATTAATTACAATCCTAAAATTATGTCAGATGAATTATTTATAAGTTTCTTCAAAATTATATTTTAGACTCAAGACAAAAAAAATTTAGCCTTAAATAACTCTCCCCAAAGAAAACTAAACCCCTACAGCCAGTCCTTTGATGCAAGACAACAGTATGCCAAAATATCAAGAATTGAGAACAGTAAAATGTTTGCAGACAGCACAAGCAACTTGCTGCCATCATTACACATATAGTGTATCAAACAGCAGATGGGAAAGAGAAGCATGCAACTTGTTTTATGTTTTCTGACACACAAATGAAAAAAAAAACTTAAAAAGCCAAAGCAAATAAAGTAATCTTACAAAATTATTACTGACAAACTTACCCTGATTTAAATTTTGGATACTGTCGAAGTAACCAAAACAAAATGCTGAAACACAGGCAGGATCGTCTCATGTCAGACAGTTGTCTCATGCACAGGTACAGTTGTTTACTTCCTGAACATAACAAAAAAAACAACCATGGGATGAAACCAAATGCATTGGAGGTAGGTAGATGGGCAAATGTAATGCTGTCACTTCTAAAAAAAAAAATGAAGGAAATCAATTGAGCTGGCAATGCCCTCTGCGATTGTGGAAGTTGGTGGAAAATACATGGCTATTGGAAAGGTACGGCATTTGATTCAACTCATAAAGTATTGCATAAATAATGCAGAAAAAATATTCACGTATGAACACATTTCAAAATCAAATTGCAATTAGCAAGTTCTCAATTTCGACAAAAATCAGCTATTATCGTAAATAGAAAATACGGTGTTATACAGGGTGTCCGAGAATTATTGGACACATTACAAAATTATGTACAAAAAAATCTATGAGCACTGTCTGTTTTTCTATGCCACGTATTACTAACACAGTTTCTATATTTTTGTTTTGCAGAATTGTTATTCCCAGAATCCGATAGATGGCGCTAGGTGGGGCCTGATGAGGAATGTGTGAGAAGTGCGCAATCAGTAGTTATGTCATCCGTACAGCAGAAGGCGATGTATATGTTATGGCTTGCGGAATTCAATTCTGTCATTAAAGTTAAAAGACGGTACCGTTTAGAGTATGGTTGTATTCCTCCACCAATGAATTCAATCAAGCAGTGGATGAAACAGTTTAAAGAAACTGGCAATGTGGAACATCGTGGAGGAGCCGGCAGGCCTAGCGTCAGCGGTGAGGCGGTTGACCAAGCCCCAGGAAATCCGTTAATAAAGCAAGCAGAGAACTGTGCATTCCGAAATCAACAGTTCACGATATCTTGCACAAGAAATTTAAGTTTCATGATTATAAAATTCAAATAATGCAAAAGATGCATGTAAATGATCACACTCTGTGATACGATTTCGCTGTGGATATGCTGCATCGAGTGGAAAACGACGAAAACTTTCTCAGTACTGTAATTTTTAGTGATGAATCCACATTTCATGTATCAGGTATTATGAATCGTCACAACTGTAAGATATGGGGCAGTGAACTGCCTCATGCTGCTATTGAACTGGAACGTGATTCCCCAAAAGTTAATGTGTGGTGCGCCCTATCAAAAAGAGAAGTGATTGGCCCTTTCTTCTTCGGCAAAAAAACCCATAAATAGTGACATTTACCTGGATATGCTAGAAAAGTTTGCTATATCCCAGATCAAAAGATATGACGTTGTTTCCCAACAAGACGGCTCGCCACCGCATTGGTCAACGTTTGTACGTAAGTGCCTAAATAAGCATTTCCCCAACGGATGGATTGGGCATGGTGGTCCAATTCCGTGGCCTCCTCACTCTCCAGATCTAACTCCATTGGATTATTTCATGTGGGGTTATGTGAAGGACCGCGTCTATCAAACGCCTTGTACTGATTTGCAGGAACTGAAGAAGCCTATCACAGCTGCTATTAATTCCATAATTCCTCAGATGCTTGCCAATACATGGCATGAAATCGAGTATCGCTTGGACGTACTACGAGCAACCAAGGGATCTCACATTGAAATTTATTAACTTGTGTGGTTACACTGTACATAAGTTAGTACAGTCAGTTTCTTTGTATCTGTTTAATGTTTTGTTTTATATAATTTTGTAATGTGTCCAATAATTCTCGGACACCCTGTATATAAGCTCACCAAGCATGAACATTAATACAAGAAGTTGCAGAAATACAAATTTAAGTATACTGCATTATCTTTCCCTCATATTTTTGTTAACTTCCTAAAACTGTTATTGAAAAATATTTTTACCCCATGAGCTGATGCAAAGTAAATATTACATATAGTATAAGAAATAAAGGGGGTATAAATGTTTTAAGTTTACAAGACCATCGCTGCTTTTCCTCACACATCCAAATTGCAGTGCTACCTTCATACTCAATGAATAATAATTTTAACAGCTATCTCTACATACAGTATGACTTGAATGAACAAAACAGCATTCAATGTCATCTAATTTTATAACCGAGCACTTTTGATTTTGATCATCCATAAACATGTTCATATGAAGTAAATAGACAAGTGAACAATTAATATATCTCTCCCTGTAACTGGTACATTTAAGTAGTAATGCTTTTCTTAAATTTAATTTTTTCTTTGACTAAAACTTGTGTTTTTTTTTTGTTGTTGTTTTTTTTTTTGCTGAGGAACAAGTTATAACACAATTTTTTTTAAGTTCTCTTGAAAAACATCAAAAAGAAGAAAATGGCATAGGATAGACACTGAAAGATTGAAATGGTGATGAATAAGTTCTGTTTTTCTTTTTGCAATGATTCGATCTTTTACATGAACTAAAAGTCACCAAATTGTTTTTTTTTTTTTTTTTATTGGATGTTTAAGCAACTCACTGGGCTATAAGCAGTCGCCCGTCCCTAATTTAGGGTCACTGTTTCCAGGGAAGGGAGAGAGCCAGTGCCATAAGACAAACACAACATCCATGCCTTACAGGGTTTCGAACCCGGACCCCTTCCGGACCAATGATCAGAGGCCATCGCTTAGACCACTGCGCCACCGAGGCGGCGTCAGCAAATTGACTTGACTGCAGTAGGAACAAAATGGTAGAAAGGAAGCTTTTTTTTCTTCTTAAAAACATGTTTTTATAAGACAAAAAAATTTCCAGCTGGAAGATATGTAACTAGATAGTCCATTATTATTGCTTTTAATTTATTAAAAGCACTGTTTCTTTTAATAAATTTGCATAAGTTTAAATATTTATCATTGTGTTTGAAATTCAAAAGCAATCTTTTGCGTGGAAGTTCTTCATACACTGTTTAAAGAAATTTTGCTTCTATATTCTGCTTCTGTGGTGTATTGTGCCTATGGTATTTATTAAGAATACCTTCTCCACCGACTTGCAGAGCCATAGCTACAGGAAGGGCAAGGAGAATGGTCATTCCAGAGGCATAAATTCATGCTCTGGGAAATGTAAAAAATATAAATTCTAACTAAAAAGGATAGGTATACCCTTCAGTATTTTCTTTTTAAAGACTTGACTTAGTCTCATACAGCATTCCATGCAGTAAAGAGTAACATACACTATGAGGTGTGAACACCTCATATATGCAGGAAAGGGAATTTTCTAAAGCAGTGGAAGCCCATAAATCAAATGCTGATATGCCTGACCTCCATGACCTTTTCAAATATGTAGTTGGGATGAAGACCTAATTTATAATTTGTGCTCTGTCGCAAGAAGTCTATCCCAGTGTTTAACCTTTAACAGAATTTTCCCCAAGCCCTACGCCTAAAGCTTTTTCCTATTGTTACGTTCTTTTTTTTTTGATTGAAGGTTTAAACGACCACCATGAGCAACTCAATGGGCTATAAGCAGTCGCCCGTCCCTAATTTAGGGTCACTGGCTCCAAGGAAGGGAGAGAGCCAGTGCCATAAGACAAACACAACATCCATGACTCACCGGGATTCAAACCCTTCCGGACGAATGATCAGAGGCAATAGCTTAGACCACTGCACCACCAGGGTGGCATTGTTATGTTCACTATTTGGTACTCATTTGTTCTGCACTGGTTTGTTTTTCGCTATGCATTTCTGTGGGGTGTTGTGTTGTTGGCATTCACACAACGTTTACACTTTATTTGGTATTTACAACCTGTGGTCCTTGAGTACTTACTCAGTTTTTACATTTTTAATAAAATTATATCAAAAACCTGATGTGTAATTCTTGAATGATCATAATATTTTCCTATATAACCGCAATTTGTAAGAAAATAAAAACCATGTATTATTTGAATGGAAGTCAAAGGGACATAATTTCCAGTCTCACCCTACCAGATATGAAAAGCTTGCTATGGTCCAGCTGTCTTGTGCTGAGCATGTAAACACCACCAGGATGGTTAAAAATATCTTACTGTTATTAAAGAACATGCTGTAGTCTTTCTGCAAAATCAGTTTCAAAGCATATTACAGAGGACAGTCAGTGTAATTTGAAATAGACTCTATCTACAGTCACTCCAAGACATGATATGCTATTTTGGATTTTGAAGGGCACATAACTTACAATGTGAACTAGTTTTCTTGATATCATGAATATTTAGCAATATTAATTATTACTGCAACACAACCTTTCTGAAATGAATTAATCTGCCTTTTCGATAAATTCTCGTAGATTCAGGTTAAAAATATATTTTTCTTACTAATAGGAATGATGCAAAAGAAGTGAGGGAAATTATTACAGAGTGGTTGAAAAATTTGAATAAAAAGCCTGAACACTGCTATCTAAAAAGGACGCTAATCTACACATTTAAACAGCGTATAAACGACAGTGTGAGCGAAACAATTTAAATTACCTGACAAATGACATATCCATAAGAGCTGGGTGATATTCCAAGTAAAATTCAAATCCCGCGAACACACATCAACACGCCAGCAATGTGAGCCGTCCTCCTCCATCAATGGCGGAACTTCCTGTTTCTCAAGAATAGCGGAAGTGACGAAGAACTCGCTTTACGGAGTTGCTTTTTTAGTTTACCGCTCATTCTGTGTCTGAACTCTGAATGTAATGCAACGGTTTTTTTTTTTTTTTTGAGTGGTGGGGAGCTGCTTTATAAATCATTATTATTTTATGCACGATGTGTTTATCTTCTAAAATTCAGTTACGTACTGCAGAAATAAAGCACAATAAATGTACAACTTGAACCAGTATCTGCTGCTCCTGTGACGCATGGTCTAAGCGCTGGCTTTTGACTATTCGTCCGTGAAGGGGTCAGGGTTCGAATCCCGGTAGAGACATGATATGTTTGTCTTACGGCACTGGATCTCTCTTCCATTGAGCCAGTGACCCTAAATTAGAGACGGGCAACTGCTTATAGCCCATCAAGATGCTCAGGGTGGTCGTTAACCCTTAAATAAATAAAAAAAAAGATCCAGTATATACAAAATTAGGCCGTCAGTTTTCAAACAGATATTTTGAAATTATTTTATGTATAGTAAAAGTATGAAAAAAACTCTAGCCATAAGATTCATTCTACTTACTTGAAATTGTGGAAATATCCAGTTGTAGCACGTGCTGTTTGAACAACAGTGGAACCAAAGCCTTCGTGTTGCTCACATGTTGCTCCACAAAAGCTGCTTGCATGTTGCCTCAGGTGGTAAAGGTTGGAACTTTGTTCCTTTGCTGCTAATCGGATTAGTGAATCCACACCGTGGTTGTTAGAAAAGTGTAGGCTGTTCTACCTACGTCAACATACAACGGAAACACTGTGCCAACGAATTTAGGAATAGAAAAGTAGAGACGGTAGCTCAGTGTTGGGCCCATAGCCTGATTTCCGCACGTGCACAGGACCTCATAATTTTTTTTTTTTTTTTGGGGGGGGGGTCAGAACTATCTTGATAATAATATAGATCTTCAGCAAATATTCTTTTAAACGGTTGATTGAAAACTTTAATCTAGCGGAGGAGGGTATACACAGGGTCTTGATTATAGCCTAGGTCGATCCCTGCTTGGGCCTGCGTGTGTGCTGCCTGGATTAGGAGGAACGCAAAGCTTATTCTAGCAGCATAGTAGTCTATGCAAAACCCATATTATTATCTCATGCTTAGCTTTCTTATTCGGGGACCGACTTAGACAGTTTGGGGCACTGGGCAAGAGGCTTTCAGGGGTCCCCCGGCATCCCGTGTGAATCGCTTTGCTGCAAAGCAAGTAATATATAGCTATATCTTAGGGGCCCCTCAAAGTTCGGGGCCCAGAGCACGTGCCCCGAATGACCTCTCGTAAATCAGGCCCTGTTTTTAATGCCTTCATCATCAGCTGAGCTCTCTCGAAATGAAATTCTCAAGATTTCGTAAAAAGAACAAATACATAATAAACGAAGTTCATAAAATGGGCACCTGCTTAAATTCATGAAAAATATTATTGACACTTTACAATAGAAAAAATTACAAAATTTCTTGAAAATATTGTGTTTCAACAGCGATTGGATTATTGATTTTCAAATAATAAGTCTACGTAGGAATAAAGGAATCAATCAACATGTTGTGACTATAAACTCATAGTAAACTGAGTAACAATAAATCCTTCTATCAGAAGTTTGCTGACAGGCAGGTACACTGAGCGTATGTACGTATAAATGGCATGAAAAGTCAGCATGTATGCAGCTTGAACCAGTATTATACCTTTCTTTGTTTTGAAAAACAAATCATAAAACTTGGATTATAACTTTTTGAGCACATTGTATAAATCTTCATATCATGGCAAATGCGAGTGCGAGGCAGCGCTGCTGAAATGGAATAATCGATTCGTGCAATTGAGAGACAAAAAATTACTAAAGTAAAAATTCAGATCATGAGCTTTGTGTCTTTCCTCACTGTACAAATAGAACTCAGTATCTCGGAATGTGCTGTTCGTATACAGCACATTCCGAGACTTGAAAGTGTGTAAATAATGGGTTAATGTAATCGTATAAGAAAAACAAACAACGAAAAAAAAAACAACCGTAAAGTATATGATTTAAAAATATATTATTTTTGGGGGAAGGGGGGGGGGTACGCCCATCTCCCCATTAAAACTCCGTATGGTGGCAAATGCGAGTGTCATTTGTCCGTAAGGGGTCCGGGTTCGAATCCCGGTCAGGCATGGATGTTGTGTTTGTCTTACGGCACTGGCTTTCTCCCTTCCCTGGAACCAGTGACCCTAAATTAGGGACGGGCGACTGCTTATAGCCCATTGAGTTGCTCACGGTGGTCGTTAAACAACCAATCAAAAAAAATGCGAGTGCTGTAGCCCACGTACGTAATGGTGCGTTTGTTCAACCATCTCATTTGCCGATTTGTTAAATTATATTAAGCTATGATTTCATTGTGTTTCAACCAGAACAAAAATTTCTGATATGGGAACGCCCAAGAGATGAAAAATTGCTCAAAACGAAAGCAAATATGAGACATAACAGTTCGGAAAACATTTAGAACACATTTGTAATGTGTTCCCAATCGCTTTCTAAATGTGTTCCGAATGTGTTCCATTCTCACGCATAAAATGTTCCATTCTCACGCGCAAAGCGTTCCGAATGTGATCTGGAAAATTATATGTTCTAAAAATTAACACTAGAGCACATTGTACAGGAGAAGAACACATTAGGAACATATTTGGAGCGCATTGGGAACACATTTGTCGTCAGCAGAACACAACCGAAACACAATTTGGAACGCATTTATAAAAAAAGCGTTCCCAACGTGTTCCAAATGTGTGCCGAGCGTTTGCAGTGAAACGTTATAAAGAATTTCTCGAATCCGACCTTCAGATGCAAATATATCATGTGTACATATAGACAGACATGCCGATAAACTGATGCTGTGAACGAGTTCTTTTTTCGAAAGATATGCATTTAGTCTCAGTTGGAATATCTGAAGAGATTTCTTCGGTGACATGGTGCATATCTGCAAAGCCGGAATACTTTCGTGCATCCGTCGCCTTATTGGTAAAGGAATGTCTGTTTAAATTGAATTTAAAATGGTAACGATATTCTCTATCAAGCAACAGCACCGTATTTCTAAGTTTCCGTAAAAGCTACAAATCTTCTATGTTCTTGAACTTCATGCCTAGCAGTAACTTGATTTCAATACTCGGGGCAAATTAAAACAGCTACTCGCAGTTTGAAATATTAAGAAAGTATGACAAATACTCACAAAGATTCATTGTACTAAGCAAATATTTGCGTAAATCTATCGCTTTGTTACTGACCTTACGTTTGCAGACCAAACTGTTGTTGCCATCCGTCCTTTAGGGCACCGTAACAAGTTTTCATTTCCGTGGCTCGCCGCAATTGAAGCAGCAAACACGAACGAATTGTATTTCATGTTTTCAACTTTGTTAACCGATATCAGTGGTTGGAAACATTTTAAGAGAGCGGAATTGCTCTGTAATATATGCGAAGCGGTTGCTGAAGGGCATCTTTCTTGGTGAATGCTCATTTGCATTGCTAGGAATTTAGTCTCAGTGTTTTACTCAGTTGGAATATCCAAAGAGACTGAAAGGTGTCCTTTGTGAAAGGGAAATTCCATAGCGCATTCTCTTCGTAGCGTTAGCATATGCGAAAACGGGTGACAAATCAATTCATCTATATGCGCCACGTTACTAAAGTGTATCATGGGGCTGAGCAAATATACCACGATTAAAGACGCGTTACGGAGAAAGGAGCTCTCAGCCAGTTCGCTTCGAAACTCCGAGAATATATGCGCAATTTTTACCATAAATGATACTGCAGAGCAGGCCCTGAGGTAGTAGACCCAGTAATATATCTATTGTCTAGGACTTACGATCCTGTGCTTCGGGTGTTCTAAGGACGCATCGCATCCCTCTGTTTTTCTTGTGAAACGCAAAGTGCGCAGAACTGAATAGAAATAACTTTTAAGGGATAAACTGAGAACGGAATTTTCAAGACTCAATCTTATGCACATGCCACTCGAAGCTGCACTTTTTATCTTTTTCTGCTGTTGACGAAATCAAAAGAGGTATTTTTCATTTCGTTCTATGCCACTGGCTCTTTGTTTTCCAAGTGAATTTTGCTCATACGCACAAAATACCCTCTCTGTAGTTTAGTTCAGTTGCTAAATAAAACCAAAGAGAAAATGCATTTACGGAGCAGCGGCTTCATCACCAGGCTTCGTCATTTTCTGCAAATAGTAATCAATTTTAATGAATGAAATAGGGAATTACGCCATGGTACAATACAAATTTGGCAGATGTGAATCCGTTTTAGCATCCATGTCATATTTACACCAATAAACGGAATCACATCTTCCAAATTTTTATTGTAATCAATTTTCCTCAAAATATGCGGTGCATCCATATTTCTTAAGTACTCTGTCAAAGGCTACAGGATATTGCACACTTAAAACATAAAATAATAATAATAATAATAATGATTTGTATTTAAATGGACTTAAAAGAAGTATTGCTTAAAAAAAGGTTTTCACACAGTGGAAAACAAAGACAGTACCTCAAGAGATATAAAAGAAAATTAAAATGGACTTATTTCTTTCCGGAAGAAATGAATGGTCCTATTTTTCTATGGGGGAAAATGAAGATGATGCGCGAACACTTATTGTTACACAATAAAAGAAATTTCAAAAGCGAAAGGAATCAACAATTGGGATATTACAGAATGTGTATGCTTGTTTAAAAAGTTAACGCAAAAGGAAAAACAGATGAATGCAGAAACGTGAGACAAAAAGAATATCCTAAGGTCAACTCGGGCGGTACTTACCAAGTCCCAAAATTTTAAAGACCGTTTTTGTGTCAGCAAAGTACTGGGCTTTGAACAAAAGCTCAAATGTTTTGAAGTTTTGTATGTACGTTCGGAGCAGTATAGGTTTGGCAGAGATATCGTGTTCCAGGCGACATCTTTTCTATTTTTTAAATTTGTCTGTGATTTGGTCCTGTATGATTATGAAACCTTTCTAGACTTCTTTTTACAATTTTCAATAGCTTTGCAACGAATTTTGAAAAACGTGCGTCCTCACAGTGTCACCATATCAGTCCTTTCGTCTGTGGGCACCATACCTCTATGGTATAACTTGAAAAATCATTCTTTGCACCAGAGACCTTGACATATGAGAGCGAAGATCCATGTCACTTAGTATCTTTCCGGTGCAATACCTTGCCTCTAAAGAGAGTTTATGCAGATACTATACTGAAACGTAAATATAATTTGTTCCATATCATTGATCCTACAAATCTGACTGTAAGAACTCTTTATTCACTCGGATACCATTCCTTACGTAGGGTATACATATTTCAAACACTTTCTGTGCTACCAACATTACGTCAAATAATCCAGTTTTCGCACTAGGGTTGTAAAGCTATATTTAGTTTTTCACAATACCTATTTTTAAAATTTTCTCAAGGCTGCACTTGAAAAAATGTTTCTACCGAAGATAGCGTTCACGGTAAGAATCATCCCGGATGTGGTTTTTCATTTCTCATAACTCACAGTTTTGCCACAAGGGAACGAAAGTGCAAATTTTTATTTGCAATCTATTTGCAAAAGTATCTCCGATTCTAAAATGTAGCGAGAAAAATTCTACCTTCACCCGATACCACTCACAACGACAAATATGTCGCGCATATTATCTTTTTAAAATAATTCATCGTTTTCTCTCTATTGGGATGAAATGCACATTTAATTTCCTCCTTTATCTGCGTTTCTAGAAGTAGGATTTGAAAAATCCATTTTATGGGGAATGCGATTGACTGCAGGAAAAATCTCTCATGTGCTTTTCAGTTTTTCTAATGTGCAGTTCTGCCGCTATGTTGTGTAAGTATGTATTTCCATCTGCGATGGTGTTTCCGCTTCTAAAAATCAGACAGAAAAATTCATTTGCACTCGATGCCACTCACTGTGATGGAAATGGTGCATATTATCCACGCTAAATAAAGCACTCGTTTTTTGCCAGGGGCGTATGCGTGCAGCCTTTTTCTTACTATCTTTGTTTCTAAAAGTCTTACTTGAAAAATACTCTTTCTGTTGCTAGCTTTCACATGAAGAATATTTTGCGTATACAGTATTTCTTCATTTCTTTCATGGAGTACAATTCTGCGGATAGGATGCGTCAGTTCATATTTCTATTTGCGAGAGTATCTCCGCTTCTAAAAGTTCTACTGAAAAAACTTTTTGGTGAAATATTCTTTGACACTGAAGAACATTTTGCTCAAATGTTCTTTTCAAAATTCATTCCAAACTCATAATCGTTCTTTAAAAATTCATTTGGGCAAAGTGTTCTTTAAAATATTTTGCTCAAATTATTATTTTTTTTCTCGAAAGTGAACAAAAGCACAATTTTTTTTCTCGAAAGTGAACAAAAGTTTTGCACCAGTAGACCGAAAGTCAATTTTTGATGTTTGAAGTCAACTTATACAGCGTAATGGTAATGTCAGGAACATATTATCGCGTAGCCTCACTTCCCCTAAACCGTTTACCCTAATTCCCGTTTGCCCTAATCAGGTTTACCCCAATCGCGTTTCCCCAAAATCGCTTTTACCCGAATTCCCATTTCCCGTAATTTCGTTTGCCCTAATCTCGTTTGCCCTAATCTCGTTCCCCTAAATCTCGTTTCCCCTAATTCACATTTTCCCTAAACACGTTTACTCCAATCGCGATTCCCCCAAATCGCTTTTACCCGAATTCCCATTTTTCCTAATTTCGTTTGCCCTAATCTCGTTTAACCTAAATCTCGTTTCCCCTAATTCACATTTGCCCTAAACACGTTTACCCCAATCGCGATTCCCCCAAATCGTTTTTACCCGAATTCCCATTTTCCCTAATTTCGTTTGCCCTAATCTCGTTTCCCCTAAACACGTTTGCCCGCATCAAGTTTTCCCTAATTCGCGCTTGCCTCATTTTTTTTTTTGTTAACCGAAATAAAACGGCGGGTCTTCATATCTCAAGAGAATAATTCTTTCCCTTCCTGTTGATGATGTCGACCACCATGCCAGCAAAAGTGTAAAGAAGTGCACGTGGTTATTTATTTATGAATTCTATAAGGTTTTTTACTGTAAGACCAGTTCTGAGGGAACGGCTGAACGTAAACATATGGTTAAGGTATCAAAATAAAGGTCTGACCATGTAGATGTGCCAGTTGAACAGAAAAATGATATTGGGACAACGGTTCGGACGTTTTGGGGCGGCAAAGTTCCCATGTAAAGTCTATGAAAGAAGGGTGCGGTTGACATCCGATCGCCTGCGGTTGACTCACGCGCTGTTGAAGGCGGAGTGTATGAAGGGATTCAGATAGTCAGAAGTCCGAGGTCTCTCTTCTCAGCGTACTGTTGTATAAAACAACGCTAGCAGGAATTTGTTTGAAAGTTCTTATCGGAGCAGCGAACACTCTGAAGACCTGATTGCGTTGTGCCATTGGACTGTGCGATGTATACATACAATTTAACATTCATTTGATCCAGTTTATTCACGTAGATAAGACGTTTTCCATTACGTAAAGATGTAAATGAACGTTTCAAATCAGTTTATTCTTTTCAAAAGAAAGAAACAAAAACAAACTAATCGTCGATTCCGGCGTGTTTCGTCTGCCGGGTTCGAATCCCGATGAGGCATGGATGTTGTGTTTGTCTTACGGCACTGGCTCTCTGCCTTCCCTGAAACCAGTGACCCTAAATTAGGGACGGGCGACTGCTTATAGCCCAAGCGTTGGCTTATGATCATTCGTTCGTGAAGGGTCCGGGTTCGAATCCCGTTGAGCCATGGATGTTGTGTTTGTCTTACGCCACTGGCTCTCACCCTTCCCTGGAACAAGTGACCCTAAATTAGGGACGGGCGATTGCTTATAGCCCATTGAGTTGCTCACGGTGGTCGTTAAATCTTCAGTCACAAAAAAAAATGACGAACCTTTACTATTGTATTTAATGAAGTGGGTCAATGAATTTGCCAATCAAATAAAGTTTACATTTGTTGTCTCATATGAGTTTATTATTTTCAAAAAAAAAGTAAATAAATAAAACTTACCGTCGATTCCGACGGGTTTCGTTTAGTTACCATTATTCGGATAGTCCATAACGCAGCCATTGTATTCGTCGCCCCCACCCCCTCACAGATAAAGTATTACATAGCGCTAAACTTTTATTAGAGCAAGAAATAGTATTGTAATGCATTCTCTAGAATTGTGAACGCAGAAGGTCCACTTTTTAAGAGTTCTTAGCATACCAGACCCCCCCTGCGTACGAGACTAAACATGAGCCGTGGAAATGCCTTTTGCTAATTCAGTTCCACCTTAACAGTAGAAGTCAGTCTGTCCCGCTTGAATGTTTTTCCGCTTATGATAATCACTGATTGGGTGTAGGAGAACTGGTCACAAAAATTTTAAGGGGCCGTATAAAACTGCGTTTTCCACCTCTTCGTGGCCACGACCTCAGGGATTGGTTATCTGAATCACATAAAGTTTCCGCAATGTCGTATTTTCTTCACTATGATATTTAATGTAATTCTTTACGAGAAATGCTTATAATCTACAACTCAACAGAAGAATTTCACTTTTTAAACACTACAGCTCAATATGTTCTCTGCAAACGCAGGAAGTGTGTCCGGAAGGGGAAGGGGGTTATACCAATAATATAAAATGTAAAAAATTTCTGGTCCGATCCGGTGATTTTCAACGTTTGCAAACTACAACTCTACAAATTATCTGAGGACACGTGCAAACGCAGGAGACCTGTCGGTGGAGGGGGGGGGGGGGGCTTAATACCGAAAAAATGAAATGTGCAGAGTTTGTAGCCCAATCGGGAGATTTTCGGCCTTTACACACTACAAGCCAACAAATTATCTGCGGGCATGTGCTAATGCAGCAAACCTAGAGAGGGGGGGGAGGGGTAAGGCTTAATACCAAAAATATAAAATATAAAGAATTTGCAGCCCAATTGGGAGATTTTCGGCGTTTACACAGTATAGCTGAACAAATTCTCTCCGAGCATGTGGTGACGCAAGGAACCTGTCGGGGAGAAGCCCCCGACAGGTTTCCTGCCTTTGCACCTGCCCTCAGATAATTTGTTGAGCTGGAATTTGCAAACGCTGAAAATCTTCTGATCGGAGCATAAATTCTTTATATATTATGTTTTCCGCATTATTCCTCCCCACACACACGCCCCACTCCTCCCTCCAACAGACAGATTTCTTGCGGTAGCAGAAGTCCAAAGAATTTTGTACAGTTGTAATTCGTAAACGCTGAAAATCTCGGAATCAGACCAGAGATTCTTTATATTTTATATTTTCGGCATTACCCCCCCCCTTCCCCCGACAGTTTTCCTGCGTTAGCATATGCCCGCAGAATGTTTCTCACACGAACAGTTGTACGTCGGTTTATAGAGAACCGGCAGTTCAGACAATCTAGTAAAAATTAATTATAATTTTCTTTTACGTGAAAAATAACTGCCGACCATTTAATCTTTCGGAAAATTTCCCCTATCGGTTGCTATGAAATTCAACTGCAGTTCTTATGGATGGATCGGGTTACACGTGTTATCATAGCCCTGTTTTTCAGTGATATCTTCACCGCGAGTGAAGCCGTGGGCACAGCTAGCATATATATGTAGCAATTGCTCCCTCCAAGAAAGAAGCTGTAATATGTCTATAATCGTACGTGACAAAACCTTTTTTTACCGGTAAAGCGGACTTGTGAAATTGACAGAGAGGAAGCTGAATTTTTGGATTATTCAAAGCGTCAACTGAACTAGTGCTTTACAGATTTCTTTTTCTTTTAGTTTTATCTGAGACTTGTGTTTTATAAAAACTTTAATTTACGGGAAAGAAAAAAATGATGTTGCTAAGATATTTATTTCATGTAAAAATTATTAAAAATTGAAAAATATTCTCATACAAGGGGCGGCAAATGCCCTTGGCGCGCCCCAGTTTGGATGGAGATCTTTTGGAAAAAACAATACAATTTTCAAGATCAATATGCCATTATGTCCCAAAAAGAAAAGTGTTTAATCAATTCATTCTTCCAGTGATTACGTACGGAGCAGAGACGTGGACCTTAACTAAAAAGACATACGAAGACTGAAGATAACTGAAAGACGCATGGACACACATGCTTGGTGTAACCAGCAGAGGTGAGAAGGGAAACTCATGGATAAAGAAAATGACAAGAGTGGAGGATATCATGATCAGAGTGAAATCCCTAAAAAGGCAATCGGATGGACATGTTGCCAGAGGAACTGACCACCGATGGACAACCGAAATTCTAGACTGGATTCCAAATGACAGAAAAATTCCTAGAACACCACAGAAAGATGGGTGGATGAAGTTCGAAAGCATGCGGGAGTGACATGGAAGAGACTATGTCAAGATACACCTTTGTGGAAGAAACTTGATGAGATCTTCAACCAGCAGTGGATTGACAATGGTTGATGATGATGATTAAATATACATATATTTTCCTGAATTTGACGATAAAAGAAACGTGTTATTTCGCTTGACGAGAATCAGGACAAACATGAATTAAGGAAAACATAAATTTAGGAAAACGCGAATCAAGGCAAAGGAGAATTAGAGCAAACCTGATACAGGAAACGTTTGTAGGAGAAATTTTGATACGGACAAACATGTTTAGGGTAAACTTGAATTAGGGGAAACGAGATTTAGGGCAAACAAAATTAGGGGAAATGGGAATTCGGGTAAAAGCGATTTCGGGGAAATGCGATTGGGGTAATCGTGTTTAAGGCAAACGTGAATTAGAGGAAACGAGATTCAGGGGAAATGAGATTAGGGCAAATGAAATTAGGGGAAATGGGAATTTGGGGAAACGCTATTCGGGTAAACGTGTATAGGGCAAATGGGAATTAGGGGAAACGGGTGTTCACCCATATTGTACATCATTTTCAAGAAAATGTTATGCTTAATTCAAATATTTGTACAGAATGTTATTACCAATAACAGATGTGAAGTTACAAACAAATACTTGCAAGTGAGGAAACATAAATACAGTTCTGAAAAAGCATTCGCGCCCCTCTAATCCACAATGGCTTTCTCAGACGTCCGCTAGTGAGATATACAAGGATGTAGAATCGTCTGCCGACTTAGAACGCAGCTTCTTGTAGTCAGTTGACGGCAGTTTATGCAGAATTCTTGGTGATATTCGAATTTCGGAATGTCAAAGACGCGAAAATTGGTCCTGTCTCTTCAAACCACGACAAAAATTACTACTTTGCATGAACTTGGATTCAATAGTCGTACAATTGCTGTTAAATGTGGCTGTGATCATTCCACTATCTTGCGCCCCATTAAAAGAGTTGCAGAAACTGGATGTGTGGGAAACAGAAAAGGAAACAGATCGACCAAGGCTGTGTACTGAACGTGATGATCGCACGTTGATTCGTCTTACCTTAAAATCAAGGTTTAAAACAGCCACGGATTTAAGAAATGAATGGGAGAATTAAGTAGGCATCATTGCATTTGCACGTACAGTTCGTCGTAGGCTACAAGAAAATGGACTGACTGCTAGAAACGCTGCACGAAAATATTTCCTTACTGAACAACAACTGTTCAAAAGAATTGCTTGGGCCAAGGCACACAGGAATTGGACTGTTAATGAATGGAAAAGGTTATTTTCAGTGATGAAACAGCTGCTACTATTTCCGCTGATAATGGACCTAATTATATACGTCGTCGGGCTGGTGAAAGATATAAGGCATGCTGCACCCAACCAACAATCAAGCACCCACATTTGGTGATGTTATGGTCCTGCATTTCAGCAAGTCTTGTTGGCCGTCTGCACATTGTTGCTGTCACATTGAATGGATCGAAATATGTGGATATTTTGGAGCCCAAACTGATACCATTTGCTCAAGACATGGGTTTGCAGAATTTTATCTTTCAGGACGATAACGCGCCATATCATCGGTCAAAGTTGGTTGACGAGTGGTTTAATCGAAAAGTTATAAGAAAACTTCAGTGGCCGGCACAATCACCGGATCTTAATCCCATAGAGAACCTGTGGGTGAGATTCAAGAAAAAGACCCGTCAACAAGGACCCACATCTAAAACAGTATTAATTGAGTCTGTAAGGGCCGTATGGCACCGTGTTATCACTAGAGAAGCTCATTAGTTCCATGCCAAGAAGGTGCACTTTGTTACTAAAAAACCGTGGTTATCCAATTAAATATTAAAGCGTATTTTGCTTGTTCGTAAGTTAATTCAAGTATCCTGCAAGTTTCAATAATGTACTGTACAGTAATTTCACAAATTCCACCATTTTTTGCTTTTTATGAGTAGACGCTGCACTTTTGCTTCTAACTTCATTATGTTACTGGTAATAACATTCTGTTAAAATATTTGAATTCAGCATAAAATCTCCTTCAAAATCCTGTATAATATGTATTCCTGACTTTACCATTATACTGTATAAGTTTACTTCAAACATCAAAAATTGATTTTCGGTCTACTGGTTCAGGACTTTTGCCTTTCTATAGCTATAACATATTCTTTTAAATTTGTCTATACATGTGCTCTTAAAACCAGAACCAAGATAGTACTCATAAGATATTAAAATATAGCCGATGCAGCAGAGAAACTAAATTGCATTCTTAGAAAGAAAAAGGCTGTAAAATACGTAACAAAGCCTGTTTTATCGACTGAATCTGGACGTACGGCTATCTGTTTATATCCAGAAGTTGAAAAAAGATCCTGCAATATGTCACCTATAACGCTTACTGGACATTTAACAAGTTTAATGGCTTTTAACTTCCTATAATCTATAACAGGGCTTTAACCCCCAGCTTTCTTGGGTATAAAGGACGATGAGGCCTTGCTAGAGCATATCGCTAATGCTGCGCATTTCGTCCTCCATATGCTTAGTATAAGGACAGGGATATGGTTTGCAGTCTACAGGTGAATCACTTTCTATATAGCTATAACATATCATACTTCCTGAGAAAAATCCAATTTCGTAGAGAATAAACAAGGACGTTTATGCAATAATTGTGAAAGTTGCTCTTTTTCGCACCTGATATTTCTTCACTTTGAATAGTGAAGTCGAACTTTTCTACCAGAATTGAATTAACTGCCTCGTGAATGCTTACGAGACCGTCTTCAAAATTAAAAGGGACATAAACTTCTGAATAAAGTCATGTCTAATTGGCATTTTAGTATGCGTTGATTCAAGTTTGTACCTTTCACCGTTAAAGTTATAACATTGAAAAAGTATCATTTGCCACGCTACGGGGACTTCGTGTTGTTGTTTCATTTGGCATTTTATAAAATGATTCATTATAGAAGGGAACGCTTAAGAAAGAGATTGAGGACTATTATCTAATTCCGTGCAAACTATTACGTTTCCTAGTCCGAGAAGCACAACTAAAATGGCGCTTTACGAGCTATCTTGTAGTCATGAAAACACTCAAATTAAGCTTTAGTTCTCGATTACGATGGTGCCCCTTGTTGGCAGTTAGCAAGTATTTCCGTGAGTCCGTAATTCTTTTAAATTTGTCTATGCTTCTGTTGGAACATTATGGTAAGCTCTAAATCAAAACAGAAAAGGACAAGTAAATATGCAAGTAAATGCGAATACTTTTGTTTTTAATCACATTTTGGTTTTTAATGTGAATATTTTGTTCATTTAATCAAAACGGAGAGATAATCGGCAAAACAGCGTAGAGGAAAACGAAGTGAAACGATATAATATCAAGCACATGCATATGTTCAGTAGACTATTTAAAAAAATAAAGATGAGAGAGTAGATCTTTTCCTAAAATACTCCGATCTAGTAAAAAGACATTTCTAGGAGTTTTATTTTTTAAACTCTGCAATCAATGGATTTCTGACAAGAAAATGTCAAATTTAAATTCTCAAGGGGGATAGATTACGTTTCATAAAAGCAGGAAAATGAAAATAAAATCATGGAAGTAATTACACCAATCGTCTGAAAAATGTTTAAAAAGCGTAGGAGGTAATTTGTACATACAAAGTGCAGACAAGCATCATCAAAACTGTGGGTTCAGTTTAACAGTAAAATATTTTTAACACAATTTCTGAATAAATGATACGATCTGAAACAGGAGAATATACACAGTCGAGTCACATTATTGTAACCAATTCCTACTTTTGAGGTCAACAACGCGAAGCCAATGAAAGAAGGCACGTGTCGTGAGCTGGCTTGGAGAGTACATAAGGTGTGTTGTAGGCATTCTGAAAACATATCACTCGTTGCTGTCACGGATAAAAGGAGCGATGTATCAGGTTTGCAAAAAGGGATGATTATCGGTTTTCGGTCCATGGGTCGCAGTATTTCTGTAACAGCGCAGTTTGTGAGCTGTTCGCGGGCTCCTGTGGTTAAAGTGTATCGTGATTGGAGAAATGGCACCATTGCGAATAAGCGACGAGGAAACTGCGGAGCACCACGTGCCGTAGATGTAAGAGGTGAACGTCGGCTTCGAAGGTGCGTGAAGGCAAATCGATAAACTACAGTGCAGCAACTAATTGGCCGAACGAACCACGGGGCTACCGGAAGTGTGTCTAAAACGACAGTTCAGCGAACCCTGCTGCGTATGGGGCTCCGATGCAGACGGATGGTTACTGCACCTATGTTAACAATGGTGCATCGGCAGAAAAGGCTTACGTTTGCACGGCAGTATCGGAATTGGACCTCAGCTGATTGGCAAAGGATTGCCTTCTCCGATGGATCAAGGCAATCCTGGACGTTGGAGTATAAGGCAAGAAACATCGGAGAACAAACACTCTTCAACCGTTGCTGGAAGAACACAAGCTGGTGGGGGCAGCGTTATAGTCTGGGGAATGTTTTCGTGGCATTTCCTGGGTCCACTCGTACCTGTGAAAGGCACTATGGACAGAGGATGGATTCGTTATTACTAAATCCTTGCAGACCACGTACACCTATACATGCTGATTGCCTTCCCTAGAGAGGATGGGATCTTCCTGCACATCAATGCGACGTGTCACACAGCTAGAAATGTCCGAGAGTGGTTGGAAGAGTACAATGAAGACTTCAAAGTACTTCCCTGGCACCTTAATTCCCCACACTTAAACCCAAATGAGTATCTGTGAGACAAGTTCGGTCGTGTTGTTCGTTCTATGGATCCTCCACCACGCACCCTCTAGCAGGTGTCGTATGTACTGCAGTCAGAAAGGCTTTATATACCTGTGTACACCTTCCAGCACCTAATCGAGTCACTCATAGCCCGTCTAGCTGCTGTCCGCGCTGCACACGGCGGTTACTCTGGGTATTAACTGGTGGTCACAATAATGTGACAGGACGGTGTATATGTCGCATAGCGTGATTTTTTTTAGAAAAAATGAAAAGCAAATAATGTAGGTCAACATTTTCCTGATTTTAAACTATCTGCCTAAAAATTGATATTTTCCACTCGTACTTACAGATATTCGTAAATATGAACATGCACTTACCTCTCTATTAATCGAAACGAAAAAATATATGCAAAATATATTTTCCAAAACGAAAAATATGTACGCGAAAAAATTCTTTATAGTGGAAGATATCCCACGCGAAAGGGATTTTTCCAACCGCACTTTGAGAAGTGGAGATATGGCTTCTAACATTTATATTTATATTTATACCTACTACAAAAAATGCACATTACTGGCATTAAGAATTTACTTGAAATGTGTATTATAAGGAAAAACATGCGTCTCAAAATGAATTTTTCAAATAGGACTTGAGATCGTGAGAAAGTAAAATATGCATCTACGCATATTTTGGACAGAGATAGTGAGGAAAGCATAGTACATAGGACAAATATAGTGAGGGAAGCAAAATATTCATCTACGCTCTAGAGGGAAAGTTCTTCGTTATTTCAAGTAGAAAATACTGTATATGAAAAATGTTTACCGTGATCAATCATTTGTAATCTGCGCAAAATAGAAGTAAATAATTAAATTGGCGTTTTTTGGAGTAGTGACACCTGTTTTACATAGAAATAACACTGAATGGCCGAAACAGTGGAGATACCTACCTAATAGCGTGTAGGACCTACTCTTGTACGAACAAATAGCCTGTACACCCCGAAGCATGGCTTCACCAGACGCTGGAGGGTTTCCGCAGATAATGCCAGCCATGCCTGTAGCAACATTGTTCACAACTCAAACCACGAGTAGGTCAAGGACCCATGGATCTGATGTTCCGCTCCATGGCATCAGAGAAATATTCTATAGGGTTCAAATCTTGAAACCTTGGGAGCCACTGAAGGGTTCCAAACTCAGATTAGTGTTCCTCGAGCCATGCTTTGGTGGTTACGGCCCGGTGGAATGCCGCATTACTGCTGAAACAGACCATCGGCCGCTGGGTGCGCGAAAGCCATTAAAGCGTGTAGGTGATCAACCAGCACATGTGGGTAGCCCGAAGCGGTTAAGGACCTCTCCAGATACATCAAGGAACCTAATGTGCCACATGCGAAGGCCTCCAAATCATCACAGAGCCACCACCGATTAGAAAAGAGCCGACCTGGCATGACGGGGCCATGGCCTCATGCTGTCGATGCCACACCCACACACTTCTGTCAGCTCGGTACAGCTGAAAACGGAATTCATCTGACCACATGACGCGGCGCCAGTCCGAAAAGGTCCAGTTTTGATGTTCTCGGCACCAGGCCAGGCGTAGTATCATATGATGGGCAGTCAACCGTAGTGCACCAGTAGGGTGTCGGCTCCCGTAGCCCAAGTTCTGCATGGTGCGTCCTACCGTTCACTCGCTGACTCTGATTGGGTCTCTGACATTTAATGTGGATGAAATTCGCGTCGCCGTTGCCGAGCAGTCGGTCTGTACTAGCCTAGATAGTCTACATGGATGCCGGTCATCAATGACGTGTGGTCGGCCATTGCTTTCTTTCTGCGTGCTGTTACGTACGTCGACCGTATACTCGCGGTACAACGTTGACACGGATGCCCTCGGGAATCCTAGAGTTCTTACCATCTGTCTTGCGCGGGTATCGTTCACTTGATCGAAAGGTCACTTGACCGAAAATCACTTGATCGAAAATCACTTCGCCGAAAATCACTTGATCGAAAGGTACATTTCACCGAAGGGTCACCTGACCGAAAAGTTCATTTCACCGAAAGGTCACTTCACCTAAAAGTTCATTTCATCGAAAGGATAGTTGATCGAAAAGTTTATTTCACCGAAGGATTACTTTACCTAAAAGTCCATTATATCGAAAGATCATTTCACCGAATGGCCAGTTTATCGAAAACTTAGAATTTTGTTTTTAGAGATGTGTTGCAGTGTGGTGTGGGTTTTTGAAAAACTGGTCACCTAAATTATCGGATTTTATTGAAAATACACTTTTAACTTCTATGAAACACCTCCCCATGAGTAGGTTTTTCGAAATATAACATTAATTAAAATGCCTAGACCTGTGCCATCTTGTCAAATTTTAATCCTCCTAGCTCATATTCATAAGGGTTACACAGTAAATCAAGTAAATAATGTTCCACTTTTACCCAACCACAAAACATAATTTTTTTACCGTAGGCCTAGATACAGGCCGTTTTAATATACTTTAACCCTATTCATATTCATAAGCATTACATAAAATGTAAAGTAACTTTTTATGTAAACCTTATGAACATGAGCACGCACGGTTAAATTTTGCTAAAAAGGCCTGAGCTGAGACCTAGGACCCTAAAACTGATTCATTTTGCCTGAAAAATGTGCAACATTATTAATTTGAATTTTTATGTAAACCTTATGAATACAAGCACGCACGTTTAAAATTTGCTTAAAAGGCCTAAGCCGAGGCCTAGAGCCCTAAACTTGATTCTTTTTGCCTGAAAAAATGTGCAGCATTATTAACTTGACTTTTTATGTAAATCTTATGAACATGAGTTCGAACGATTAAAATTGGGTAAAAAGGCCTAAGGTTGATTCTTTTTGCCTGAAAAAATGTGCAACATTATTAATTTTATTTTTTATGTTATAAACCTTATGAACATGAGCACTGAACATGACTTTTATGTAAACCTTATGTACATGATTAACATTTGCTAAAAAGGCCTCATCCGAAGACTGGAGACTTAAAATTAATTATTTTTGTCTTAAAACAAAATCTTTGCGTTCTCTGCGACACGGAAAAATCTAAAGTGCGACTTGAGTATGATCCCCTAACGTTTCGGTGGTCTGTCTGCCGAACTTGCACCATGCTTCAACAGATCCTGTAATGTAATCCAAAGTTTTCGATAAACTGATCCTTCCGTGAAACCTTTCGATGAAATGAACTTTTAAATAAAGAGACCTTTCGGTGAAATGAACTTTTAGGTAAAGAGACCTTTCGGTGAAATGAACTTTTCGATCAAGTGACCCTTTGGTGAAATGTACCTTTCGATCAAGTGACCCTTCGGTGAAATCAACGTTTCGATCAAATGATCTTTTGGTGAAACAAACTTTTCGGTGAAGTGATTTTGGGTCATGTGACCCTTCGGTGAAGTAAACGTCGGGCAAATGAACCAGACCCGTACTGCGCCGACAATGCGTCCACGATCAAAGTCGCTCAGATCACCAAGTGTACTCATGTTCGTCGATTGTAATACATTGTCGAAAAACCCTGATGTCCGGCTATTTATCGGCTGCGTTCCGTTTCGGTTTGTTCCATTCTGCGTGGGGGATGCCGATAACAATTACCCATCACTTCTATCTCTAATGTTTTGTCTACTCCATGTATTCCCCTTGTTGCGGTTGAACAGTGCATTATTGAAGAGTGCCTCCTAATGGAAAAACTGCTCCTCTAAATAGAAAAACTGTGGGTTATTTGAATTTTAAAGGTTGCAGAAAATGACCATCATTGTGTAATGACGTAGAAATAAATTTGATTCAGATTTCTTGCCCCAATATGTATTTTACGGATCAATTACATACATTGAGGTAAATACTCATGTACGTCTAGGCCGTTCTTTAACAGCAAGTCTGTGCATTGGAAAAAGAACAAAAATGTAGGGAGGATCATCGAACTCATGGATTCAGTTGCCAAACGAAGGAAATGAGCGACTAATAGATGAAAGATATGGTTCACCATAATGATCAGGCGGATGGACATTTTAAACACAAATACGTATTTAACACGAATTTTTATATACACTCGTTGTCAAAAAAATGCTTCCGCCCACAAGGAAGCAACCGACAGGAATGAAACTTAGTGCGTAGGTTTGACGTCGTGAGACATGCAAATGATTCAAGTATCATGTTCTGCCGCTCATGTGACGCAAGCAAGGAGGGGTCGTAGCGCTGTGCCCGACGGGTCATATAAGGTCGCCCCGTTGCACGTGCTTTCCATTCTGACTCGTGCTGTTGTGTTAGTTGCATCCTTTGAAAGGGAAGTATTCCTCGGAAAAAAGTTCGAAAGCAATTCGAGCAGTTGAAGGAGTTCAAGAAGGGCCACATCTTTGGGCTCCGGGAAGCGGAATGGTCTTATTGCCGCATTGAGCGTCATACGGGTCGTGCGGATATCACGAGAGCACGGCGGCAGTGGATAAACGAGGATATTGGCGGCAGTGGATAAACAAGGCACGCAGCAGCGACAGAAAGGGTTTGAGAGACCTAGACGAAGCACAGAGAGATAGGACCGACGAATTGTCCTACATGCGCCTGGTGATCCAACAGCCACGATTGCGGATGTTCGGCGAGCAGTGGTGCCCCTCCATACATCGTGCGATTAGTGCCAGCACCATTGGCAGACGGTTGCACGAAGTAGGACTACACGCACGCAGACCGTTACGACGACTGACCTTAACACCATTGCATCGTCGCCAAAGACTGCAATGGTGTCGTGCCAGACTTTCATGAAGCCACTCAGAATGGCAGTGGGTGATTTTCAGGGACGAGTCCAGCATTTGTCTTGTATTAGACGACCAACGAATCCGTGTGTGGAGGTACCGTGGTCAGCGCCAAGGTGCACGGTTTGTTGTCGAGCGTCACACGCCCAGAAGGCCTGGTGTCATGGTGTGGGGTGCAATTGCCTACGATGCCAGATCACCTTTGGTGTTCCTTACAGGCACTTTGACAGCCCAACGTTACCTTAATGAGGTCCTGCAACCAGTGGCCCTACCTTTTCTGAACGCTCACTCCGGTGTGATTTTCCAACAGGACAAAGCTCGTCCGCATGCTGCTGCTGTCTGGAGAGCTTGCTTTCAAGGCACTGACACTCTGCCATAGCCAGCAGCATCGCCAGACCTATCGCCGATTGAAAATGTGTAGGATGCTATTGGACGCGCTATCCGCAAACACACAATCTGCAGGAACTGCCGATCCCCTACATCCCTTACCGCACAATCTGCAGGAACTGCGTGAGGAGAATCCAGCTACATGGGATAGCTTATAGTGGGACACCATTAAGAATCTGTACAACTCCATGCCTAGACGTCTGGCATGCTGTGTGAGCAAACATGGCGGCCCGACGCCATATTGAGAGACACTACTTATCGACGCCATATTGAGAGACACTACTTATCGACACCATATTGAGATACAGTACTTATCGACGCCATATTGAGAGACACTACGCAGTCCCAATGTTTAATGATTTATTGTTCCTGGTAACCTTTACCTTCCTCCCGAATAGCATTGCAATCTGACACGTCCTACTGGGTACAACTATTTTTTTGACGATGAGTGCATTTGATACACAAGAAACGTGTGCCGTGCCGGTGAGAGTGTGTTCTGAATCGCGGACTTCTGATATCTTATTCGTGATGGGCGTGAGTTTGAGTATTGGATGTATGACGTATGCTGTGATTTAATTTTCAGTTTTAGTTTTCCTCCTATTTTGAGTTGGTTCTCATTTAGCGTTTCAAACTGAACGTTATGTTTTCTTACTCTTAATTATTTGTTTTAAGTGAAAGAGGAATTTTCGTTAATTCCAGACGATGTGTGGAATGAGCATCATACATTTTTCGAAGAACCCAACGTGCAGTAGATCCATTTCCGATAATCTTGCGCCAATGTGAAATTCTTAATTTTCTGTGACGGGGATCGAACCAGCACCTCCTCTCGCCGGGGCCAGTTGTTCTAACTGACTGAATTATACTGACGGAATGTATCGCTGCAGATCTGTCGTCCATACACGTGCTTCACTTCTGTAGTACGTCACAGATGCGTGGGTTGCGCCCTTGTACTTCTGCGTTTCACACAGCTAAACAAAAACGTTTGAAAAAAGGGGCGATCTTTTTTTTATTATTTGAGATTCCTCACGTTCTTCGTCCCTGCCGGCACTATATCATCACCAAGACTTTTTATCATACTTTAAGGTAATAACCGTAACCATGACAGTCAATGCTCATGCCAGTGCTTCAGAACCACTAATTCTTGTTTCTCTTCCTCGATAAATTTTGATAGTCTCATTTACTTTGACCCATTTCCGAGCAAGGGTCGTAACATTCTACCAAAGAGAGTTGATTTGATGAATTTTATGCTTTAACACCAGATACTGCAGATGTCCCACTGAGACGTACTTGTTATTTAGACTTGTCGACACAAGTACGCTCTTGAGTTTAGGTCTTCCTCTGAATTATAGAGGAACGGGATATTAGACTTTTAAAATATCATTTTTTGATGTTCCGAACTATTTTCTTAAGTGGAGAGATCATAGAAGATATTGAACATTTGAAGGCAAGCTTTTTTTCAAACCAAATTTCGCGTCCAACTTCTGCTGAAGTTTTCAGCGGCATGTTCGATTATTTAAGAGCAGCTGAACTATAATACAAATGTCAAGTAAACATTCCTGCCTTATGTGTAAACGCACGTCGGCTGATGAAATTCCAGTTTTTCATTATGAGGTTGCTGATTAGTGTATTAAGGCGCTGCATTAACTGTTCTTACCTTCAAGACATGATGTTATCTGTCATTTCTGATCATTAGAAATCTTTGATTTAAGTCATTCCTTTTTAAACAAGAGCTGCACGGGTGACGCAATGGACTAAGCGTAGACTTCTGACCATTCGTACGAGATGTTTCTATTTTCGAGTCGCGGTGAGGCATCGGTGGTGTGTAAGTCTTTTGGCACTGGCTCTCTATCTCTTCCCTGGAACCACTAGCTCTAAATTAGTGACGGGCTACTGCCTATAGCCCATCATGGGTTGCGCCTAGACATCCTGAAGACTGCAGAAACAATACAAGTATTTCCCCAAAGGTATTGCGGCAGGTGACAAGACATGATGTTTTCATTGCGATCCTGAAACAAAGCGTCAGAGTGCTCAAGTTCCTACAGCCACTCAAAGGAAAGAAGATCAGCTTACAAAAACGTAAAATCAAGACAATGCTTCTGCGCTTTTACGACAACTGCATCACGAGTTCATTTCGTGAAGGTACAACTGTCACTGGAAATGCTTACACATCTACTTTGGAACGATTGTGGAAGAGGATTGTTTCCCTCAGGCCTCAGTACTAAAACGGGCATCCTTTCCTTCTTCATGATAACGCGCTCACACACAGAGCAGTCAGTCCTTTTGTTGTCTGATCTTGCTACTTCTTGTATTAACGCACGAAGAATATATTTTGAATAAAACATATTCACGTAAGTTTTCCTACTTTTCCATTTTTTAAAACTCAGTCGCGTTACTTAATTGTTGCACTCTGTATTTTATTAACCTGAAGATCTTCTATACAAAATCAGCTTCACAATGCTGGCTGCCATATACCGGATTGGAACATACTTAGCAACAGCATCCAACAAAACTAATTTACTTTTTATGGAGAGCAGTTTTATCAACTTGTTCTCCAACCAATACTGTAACGATGACTCACCATGTGTATTACCACCGTGATGGAGACATTTCATTTTTAATCATTGTACTTTTTATCACAATTCATAACTTATACTATCATATTAACTTGTAGTGATTTTCATTTGTGTATGTGTATGTTATGCTGAAGTGCGCTTGCGTTAAATGGAACTACGTCATCCAACCAGTGACTTTAGGTGACGAACCATCTCCTTATAAATCGGAGTTCGGCCCAATATGTTGCCCGATGATGGACCCAGTGTGGTTCCGAAAGTACTAGCATGTTTCCTGTGATGCAAATAAAGTTCATTTTTAATTGCAACTGAGACCTACCTTTTTAAATCGTGTAACGACAGCATTGTGAAGGGTGATTTTTTATAATTTATTGACACGAATCCCCACGAATTTTTTTTGAAGATCTGCTGTTAAATTTTAGGTACCTTCCGAGTCTTATGACGCAACTACGTCAAAAATCAAAGCTCTTATTTAATATTTTTAATGAGTGCAGTGAGATGCACTGTAGACACAAAGCCTCTGCCTGACAGTTAATTTCTTCATTTCTGGTAAATTTCTTTACTTCTCTTGTTAAATAGCAAATTACGTACATTATGCTTTAATAATGTAATTCCTCGAACGGAAGTCATCACTCTTTCTACGTTAATAAGTGAGTCACGGAAAAATTCTCATGGGCCGCCACTGGGAATCGAACCCAGGGTCACAGTGGACATTATACCACTGCACCACAGCATCCTCGAAGTTTGGCATTTAATCACATGTGAGTCTGGAGATTGGAGAAAAAGAAAAAAGAATGAGAAAGTCTGGAGAATGCCATGTAGTTTGGCAGTTAATTACATGTGAGTCTGGAGAATTTGAGGCCGCTGTAGTGCAGTGGTAGCATGTCCGGCGCGTAACTGGAAGTCTCTGGGTTCGATTCCCGGTGGCGGCCGATGAGAATTTTTCCGTGACTCACTTATTAATGGGGAAAGAGCAATGACTTCTGTTTGGTGTTTCTGATCCACGTCGAGTGCATGAATGAATGTAATTCCTACTACTTATTGTTATTATTTTCCATTTGCATTAGTACTGCGTGTAGTAACAGGTGCACGCGCATTTAAAAGATGTCTTATTAGGTAAATCCTCTTTTCTAATAAATGTTGAAGTAGCGAGAAACTGCACAAAGCAATTAACATTGTCGTTACCTGTTTATCATAACAGGAAGTTGACCTTAAAATACAGTATGATTACAATTTCTTTTGACTTGAGATATTATTTGTATTTTAAAATTCTGCCAGCCGAATATGCTTTTGATTTGAATCTGGGAGTCACGTGACTTCCAGATTCAAATACAATTTACTACCTTTAAAATACACAAAACATCAAGTTTTACCTGTTAACGGATGTAGGAGAATTAAAGTCTAAGATATCCAACAAATTAATGAAGGGGTTTGAAACTTCATTTTCCCAACACATACCTCTAACATTCATGCAGATGCAATCAAGTAATTCAACAGGTTGCGAACGTATTTTTATGCAGAAGAATCAGCGCATCAGTTGCGATTACTAACCTTGCATAATTGTCTAAATTTTATTATTTGAAATTCGACATGCCTTTCTTTGTAATAAAACATAAATTAGAAAATGCCGAATCCCATAAACATGTTGACAGAAAACACAGTTACTGAAAATTCTGTTTGCTTTTTACCTCAAAACCAGCAGAGAAGATCTACAGGGTAATGAAGTAAAAGAATATCAGAACACCATGAACATGAACTGTCATCATCTTACACTAGCTAACCATACTAAACCGCGCTTTGTCCATATTCACGATAGCGCATGGATGGCAACATTGTCACATTTGACAATAGTGGTGTTGTGGCGGAAATCTCAACCACGTTATATATTTATTAAATAGGTAGCCAAAATTAAATCTGAAGGGGAAATTTTGAATTTCGACTAAAATTCAACTTTGGGAGATGGGTAGATGCTTTTTGAAACAACCACAAATTAAACTTATAAGAAGAAACTTTGAGATGTCATATTTGTTATAGCACAACTGAGTTTTCACCTGTGTCAGTGTTTCTGTGAATTTGGGTTCAGCCGAGGAATAACTAAAGCACTGTGTTTTTGGTACATGTGTAACATATGTGTCAACTCAAAGAGACCGTGTTTATGAACTCGTGTTTGTAAGCATGAACAAGAAAGAAAATATCAGAACGTAATTATTTTACTTATTAGGACATTATCATTATGTAAACAACAACCAAGGGACTCTCCTAGCCAACGTCAGAGCGTTGGGTGATGAGTGCCATTGCTCAGAAATTTAAGAGACAGCAAGAAAACTGAATTGCCAATTCTTATTAAAATTTGGTTTTTGAAAGGCTAATGCCTATATTTATTTGTAAAACAATAACAACATGGTATCAAGAAAAAAAAAAAGAATATTTGAAGAACAAACTGTACTGATAGGGTTGCGAGATCACAACCTTTTCTTATGTCATAACAATTCCTGTTGATACATTTTTGCCTGTTTTCGTAGATTTGGCTTCACATGCCTCTACCATTTTCATGGATTTTTTTTTGAGGCCATTACAAAACATCATGAGTGATTTTTAATAAGAATTCTTTTCTTTTTTATCAATAACATTACTAACGGTCAGCGGTCAGCTACAGCCTTCCCCTTCAATAGTGCTTCGATTAGTAAATTTTTCAGCTCATTTATACCTCCCCTTATCCAAAAAAAAAAAAAACTTTAACCATATTATGAGAAAGAAAAACAATAAAAGACAACTTACATACTTAAGCTCTAGGACCTGTTGTCTCACGTTTCACCTGTTTCCGTTTTTTTTCCTTTTTTATTTTTTTTTTATTTTTTCTGTCCCGCCGCTCTTAGTTGAATTACCGTACTTCTCTTTGTGGACATATCTTCAGCAGGCCTGTCTGAAGAGGCTCCTTCAATATCTTCCTTATTCTGGGACTGGTACCTTAGGTGGTCCACACTATCTTCTTGCTCCTCAATCTTGTGTTGTTTTTCTCTTTCCTTTTTGATGATGGCACAGAGTACGGAGGGGGAGACCGTTATGAGGCTATTTGATCACTCCTCGTAGCGAAGTGGATAACCTGGTCTAAATTCAATTTTTGTTGTTTTTTTTTTTTTTACCTCGGCCACATCGGTGGGTCGGCTGCCACTAGTCGCCCAGGGCTCTCCTCACAGCTAGGGATAGCTGTTCAAAAAGGAACGGACTTAGCGCTGTTGTTCTCGGAGAGGCATCATAATGCGTGGGGTTTTTCCTTTTCTTTTCTCACTGAGACTGCAGGTCCAAGTAGGTAGCCTATGTTAAAAAAATTTGAGCTTCCCAGGAGGAGGATAACCTCCTAACCTCACTCTAGGCTTCTCAAAGACAATCTGCCTCATTTTCTTTACACCTATCAGCCCGCAATCATTTTTTTCTCGTCTCTCTCTAGCAGTTCATTTTTGCAACCTCTCTCTAAAATCAAAATGGACGCGCAGACCTCTCCTCCCTTCAATACTTCAAGTGACCAATTGCATCAGGCCATGAAGACGCCTCCATCCCATTGGCTGCTTCTAGCCAAGAACACGTGAAACGCACGTGTTCGACACCTGACAGCTGAATGCTTCGCAAGGGTCCACATTTCGAAAACAACCTCATAAATTTTGACGCGAGGGACTGCTACTTCCCACCTTCAATCGGCCAACCACTTCCCCTTTCATAGTGCCTTACACGGGTATCTATTTCAGTTCGCTAAGCCCCTTCTCAGCTAGGGAGATTTACCAAACCTCGGGGAAAAGAATGTTGGTAACTCCTGGTGGCCTTTTCCCAGGAAAGAAAACCTCTGAAAGGGATCGAAAGAATTTTCTGCCTTCCAGCCCTTTTCTGGGAAACTTGGATCATTAACCGCTATCTGTTAAAGGAGGGAGGCTGTATCTGGCTTACAAAATGTTTTAACATGTTACCTCATACACTGAACAAAGCAAGAAATACAAAATATATATTTTTTTCTTAATTATTATTATTTTTTTTTTTATGAGCATACCCCAGGTTTATTCTCATGAATGTTGCGACATCGCACCTTTTGGTACTGCGTCGTATGAATGCTACATTTTGTTCATACACATAGAGAAAAAATTATTAACACTGCTCTTATTTTAATTCTGCTGAGTATGTTTTTCCTTTCCTCCTGCTGGGCTGAGTAATCCAAAAACAAAAGGACAGCATTGTGACTGCCAGTCCACACTATATACATTTTTTCTTTTCTTTCTTTCGTGGAGAAAAAAAAAAACGAACACCTTTCTTTCCGGCCTCACAGAACAAAGAAGGAAAAAAAAACAAATGAGAAATAGAATTTCTGTAACTTTTTCTTGACTTTTCTCTCTAGATCCAAAAATCGAACCCAGGGGAGGTGAAATCTAAATTTACGAAAAGTTTAACAGCAAATCACTCCAGGAAAGAATCGTCACCCTTTCCTGAACTGACCACTATTATCCCTTCGATTTATTTATTTTTCTTTCAAGAAAAACGTGGATAATGTTGATGAAAATCTGAAAACATTGATCAGGTGTACACAGATTTTCAGCAACATATCAGTGGCATTTAGCAATAATCAGTATGCTTGGAACATTTGCGATGTTAAGCTTTGGTGGAATGTAGGAAATCGATTTACACGAATATATTTCAAGTACTGCGCGATCACCAAGCATTTCTAGCTTGGCTTAGTGCCGACCTCAGCCTCATATTAAGCAGATACCTGTTATTTGCGGTAATATTGCGCACAATTTTCATCACACATTTAAAAAAAAAGAAAAGAAAAAAATTAGAAAAATAATGTTTGCATGGCTTTGGCCAACCATCTGTCTTTCAGTCACCCTAAAACATGATTTCTAAGAGTCTGTAAGTCGAATTTTATAAAAATTAATCATTGTTTATGAGATACTTCTGACCTCTGGCATAATGATCCTTTCAATTTCAATGCGTACGATTCACAGTCTTCTTAATGAGTGAGATACGTATTTTATGTTCAACACGATATCAGCCCTTCTGGCAGCCAGACAGAATGAAATTCTTTTTCATTCGATGAGCGGAACTTAATACGAAACCTGTCACGCTTTGCATGATTCACACTTTTAAAGCTAGGTGATGTAAATGCATCCGAAATGACAAAAATGCATGTATGTATTCAGTACTGTATACGTGAATGGTTGAATTCTTAATTAAGTAAAAATATTTGTACGACAGCATAGTTACTAACAAGAATTTCCTTAAATTCCGAAACTCTCTGAAAAAAAATGATCCCATTAAGTGCTGTAAACGTAGGTTCTTAATTGAGTGATATTTTTGCCTCTAACGGTCGGACAAGATTTTTTTTTCATTCAGTAGCTGAAATTATGCTCAAGACTTACCATGAATTTCTGGTTTTGCACTATGCACAGTTTTACTCCTTCGTGACAAAAATTTAGTTTCCGTTAGATAATGTAAATGCGTTTGAATTTGGCAGTTCCTGAAAACATGTTTGAAAAAAGAATGCCCCGACCTTGATCACGATTTTTTTTTTTGCACTTTTTTGGTGCAAAAAAGGGGGAGGGGTTGGGCCCGAGTCCGGATAAGACATGGAAGACAAGTGCACCGCACACCCCATGTCTCATTAGGGCTCCGACTCATCCCAGACTAAGGGCATGAGGCCATTCCCTCAACCCACTCAGTCCATTACACCGATGTGGTCTTTCCTGTTAATTTGTTACAACCAATAAACAAATTGTTACTTTCCCACACACTCACATAAAAAAAAAAAACAATAAGAATTTACTGATTCACGGAAGATCACACTTTAATTTAATAAGTTTAAAACCTAAATCGTGACTATGCGAAACCTCCAATTTGTGCACATAAGGATAAATCAGTTACTCTCATTGCTTTGTTGGTTTTAATTACTGACTCCTGATTAAAATTATTTCAATTTTCAAGTAATCAATTATTTTAATATTTTCTGTTCTGATACGGAATTATAAGAAGTCTAAAAATCATACAGCACATTTTTACTCTTTCGGCTGGTAATTTTATGATGCATGAACTAAATATTTTCCTTGCATTAACTAAATATCTGTGTTTTACGCAGCTAAACAAAAACGCTTGCAAAAGGGACGATCTTTTTTTTTTTTTTGTATTATTTGAGATTCTTCACGTTCTTCGTCCCTGCCGGCATTATATCAATACCAAGACCTTTTATCATAATTTAAGGTAATAACGGTAACCATGACAGTCAATGCCCATACCATTGCTTCAGAACCACTAATTCTTATTTCTCTTCCTCGATAAATTTTGATAGTCTCATTTGCTTTGACCCATTTCCGAGCAAGGATCGTAACATTCTTCCAAAGAAACTTGTTTAGATCAATTTTATAATTTTATGCTTTAACACCAGATGTTGCAGATGTCCCACTGAGACGTACACTTGTTTAGACTTGTCGACACAAGTACGCTCTTGAGTTTAGGTTTTCCTCTGAATTATAGAGCAACGGGATATTAGGCTTTTAAAATAGCATTTTTTGATGCTCCGAACTATTTTCTTAAGTGGAGAGATCATAGAGGATATTGAACATTTGAAGGCAAGCTTTTTTTCAATACAAATTTCGCTTCCAACTTGTGCTGCAGTTTTCATCGGCATGTTCGATTATTTAAGAGCAGCTGAACTATAATATAAATGTCAAATAAACATTTCTGCTTTATGTGTAAACGCACGTCGGCTGATGAAATTCCAGATTTTCATTATGAGATTGCTGATTAGTGTATTAAGGCGCTACATTAACTGTTCTTACCTTCAAGACATGATGTTATCTGTCATTTCTGATCATTAGAAAATCTTTGATTTAATTCTTTCCTTTTTAAACAAGAGCTGCATAGGTGGCGCAGTGGACTAAGCGCAGACTTCTGACAATTCGTCCGAGATGTGTTTGGTTTCAAGTCGCGGTGAGGTATCGGTGTTGTGTAAGTCTTATGGCACTGGCTCTCTCTCTTCCCTGGAACCACTAGCTCTAAATTAGTGACGGGATACTACCTATAGCCCATCCAGTTGCTCACGGTGTTCCGTAAACCACAAACCGAAAAATAAATAAATAAATAAAACGAGATAAACATAAACTGCATTCTTTAACGAAACATGCTGTTGGTGATTTCGAGTGATCTTCATCCCCAGCACAAAGGAGTTATGTATGTACGTAGTTTCTTAAATATGTATACTGATCAGTCGCTCAGTCTTGCGTTGACTAACATTGCCAGTTACATAATCTTTTTAAGGAATTGGCGACAAATTCACGCTTTCTCTACACGGAAGGTCCGAAATGAAAAAAAGAAATATTCAAGTAAATAAAATTTTTCCTTAAATTTTTCTCAGAACTCCTCGCCCTTAAGGAAGAATGGGTACATAATAAAGATTAGAAGTCAAGGAAAAGGCAAAAACAATCTCTCTATTTTAAATATTTTCTCCCGAGTAATACTTACGTGAATAGGCGTTTCCAGAATATGTTATTAATCTGTTTTCTTTCATGAATGAGTCGACCCTATCACCTGGGTAGGATGATCGTGCTGTATCAGCAATCGACTAGTCATTTTATTTATAGTCAGTAGCTTGCTGAGAAAAAAAAAGGAAGGTGTTGCATTTAAAATTTCATCTTTTTTTCCCATGGTAAAGTGTCAGCAATACTGGTTAATTTGTTATGTCTTGTTAAAGTGCTAATTACCTGTATATAAGTACAAATCCATCCATAATATAGCCACGATCATTTTCCGCAACCTTTTCTTATCATGCAGGCAGCTATTGGGTACCGTCCCTTTTACAATTGTGCCGGCTTACCTCAAAGAACTGTGTAAGTGCGCTTTAGACATCGTCCCAGTTGGTGAATCGTTGTCCGTCCAGGAAATGGTGCAACGACTGGAAAAGGTAGCAGTCGCTTGAAATAATGTCCGTGCAATATCATGGTGGGGCAGCAGCTCTCATCCTAAGTCCCTGACCCTGAGACAGGTCACCCGTGCTGTGTAAAGCCTCGCTCCATCGTGCTGTAGAAGGGCGCTCTCGCGGCACAGCAGTGCCGATCGTTTCAACTGAGCTTTGCATGCAGATTGTCTAGTTGTCGGCAGTACACACCGGCGGTGTTAGTGGTGTTACCCGGCAGCAGCTTAATAAACTCGACACTCCGCATATCCCACCAAACTTACAGCAGGACCTTACGTGGATGAACGCTGGCTTTGGACGTCGACATGGGCTTCTGTTTTGGGTGCAACTACTGTTTCCGGGCGCTGACATTGTCATACAGGACCCATTTCTTGGCACCTGTCACAATGTGGTCCAAGAACGGTTCAGCTTGGTTACGTGCAAGCAGGAAAACGCATGCGCTCATACGATTTGCTTTCTGTTCAATTGTGAATTGATAGAGTACAAATTTCCCCGCTTGTGCACCTTCTCAGGCTGACGCAAGTGCGTGATAATGCTCGTATGGATAGTACCCAACAGTTCGGCCAACTCCCATGTAGTCACACGTGGATCGGTTTCCACTAAGGTTTTCAGCATGTCCACATCCACTGTTGGGTGTTTTCCGGCTTTAGAACGGGCTGACAGGTCAAACTTTTCCTCTGGAAACCGTTCGAACCAACGTCCGCACTGACGTTATGATATAACAATGGGGTTACACACTGGTAATGCTCCTTACAGCAATTGCCGGGGTGATACCGTGACGAAACTCACACAACATACAATGGCGAATGTGTTCTTTGTCCACTTCCATGGTTTGTGGCGCCTACACTCCTCGCTTTCTGGTGGCTAACTGCCACTGACGTAAGCCATCTATCTGTTTATGTCATGCTGGGGTGCTGCGCAATCGTAGTGGCCGATCTGCGCAGTGGCCGGGGCTTCGACTTTACGTGCCTCGTTACTTTCTCTTCAAACCAAGATATTCGTATATAGTTACGTGCGCCTTTTATTCTAGGGTCCCTGGGATACGAATTCTTGGAAAAAACAAATTGGTCAGAGGGAAGTTTTCGAGCATTGTTTCCCTGTGAGAGAAGAACAAGAGAAACCCTTTAGCACTAACGAGCTCCGGACTTAGGACAACACAGGCACATTTAATTATTTATAAAATTTCACAAATTATAATTTGTGAAATTTTATTGACGTCGACATGGGCTTCTGTTTCGGGTGCAATAACTCTAATTAGAGTTATTTACACAGCACACTTATTTTCACCCTTTTGGCTAGAAGCGACGAGGGCGAGAACACGCCGCACTGAACAGCAATGAGAGTTCTGAAAGTCAGACCTATTATTCGTAAATTGTAGTGTGATCTGTTTAGCACACAGTCCTGCTAATCTGAGTTGGCAGACAAAAGGAAAAATATACTGTACTTAAAATTTAGTAGAGACTGCTCTTGTTCGATAATCCGTGTCTAAACACACTTAAAGGGGTTGGCTAGAAACAACCAGACTGAAGATAACATGCGTGCGCGCGCACACACACACACGCACACACACGGCTTCCGTAGATCTCCGCACATACACAAAGACGCCGACAAGGCTGTCAGCTGCAGACTCTCCGTACCGAAAGCAGGACAGGCTGCAGGACGGGAGAGAGAGCTGTTGAAGGAAACAGAGCTCCCGGAACTCCTTTTATGTGGCCAAGCAAAATTATTCTTGCGTGTCGTGGGAGCTTCGGCTCGTGCACTTTTAGCCTCTTTTCCTCTTCTAAGTAGTTTCTGGGCATCAGTATTCTGTTCCCAGTGATGTAGAGGAAATCCTGTGAAAAAATCTACTCTCCATGTCGTCAACCGAACAGTCGTTCTCTGGCAGACCTCAGTTGCACAATCTCGTTAAATTTCCTCTCTCCCTTAACCTCTTGACCCCCGATTCTCTTTCGAAGGTGGCAGGGATCCTCAGGCAGTCACAAATATTCATTTTCCTCGCCTGCTGCAAACAGAGAATTCAATGTCCTTCAGGCGATATACAGCGAGACTTAAAGAGGCACATTTCGTAGGGGGGGGGTGTCAATTCTAAGCGATCCTAATAACAAACGCAAAGCCGTTCTACTTAAAATTCAACTCAATTATCTAAGAAAATTCGACTTCGTAACACAGTATATATATGTTTATATATATAAATAGAGAGATAGTGAGAGAGTGAGAGAGAGAGAGAGAAAGAGAACATGATCCAGGAACTTGGTGACAAGAATAAAGAAGTGGGATTAAAAATGAACTTTCAGAAGACAAAAGTGATGTACAATGCTTTTACAAGAAATGAAGATTTATCGATTAATGGGGAAAAGCTGGAGATAACCAATACCTACATTTATCTTGGACAGCAGATATCAAGTGAGGGTCACATTGATGAAGAAATTAATCGGCGTATAAAACTTGCCAGGAGAGCTTTTGGAAGAAACAGTATAATTATTAAGAGAAATATGCCATTATGTCTTAAAAGAAAAGTGTTTGATCAATGATTCCTTCCAGTGCTTACATATGGTGGAAAGACGTGGACCTTAACCGAAAGAGACATACAAAGGCTGCAGATAACTCAAAGCAGCATGGAGAGGTGCATGCTTTGTGTAACCAGGAGAGATAAGAAGAGGAACTCGTGGATCAGAAAAATGACAAGAGTGGAAGACATCATAATCAGAGTAAAATCCCTGAAATGACAATGGGCTGGAAATATTGACAGAAGGACAGACCATCGATGGACAGCTGAAATTTTAGACTGGGTTCCAAGGGACAGGAAAAGACCCAGAAAAAGACCACATGGGAGATGGGTGGACGAAATTCGAAAGTATGTGGGAGTGACATGGAGGAGACTGGCACGAGACAGACCATTGTGGAAGAAACTTGGGGAGACCTTCGTCCAGCAATGGATTGATAATGGTTGACAGTGATGATGGTGATGATGATGATATACAGTTATCACCTTAAAACTGAAAGCCGGAAAAACTGATTCAGAGAAATTGAAAGTAGAGATCTAACGACCACAGGAAGAAAAGAAAGAGGAATATAGAACTATGCCAAGTTGCTTTCCATGTCTACATCAAGGGACAGGCACGGACAACACCTCTCATATCTCTATAGAGACCAAAAAATTGTGGGTTTCTGAAATATCCAGTCCGCTACAAAACAGCAAAATGCTAACCCAAAAAACACAAACAAAATAAAAAATAATAAATAATAAAAATAAAAATAAAATAAAAATAACCCACTAGAAACAAATAACCAACACATCCCGAGCCCCCAAACCTCCAAACCACCCCAAAAAAATTCAACAAAAAAATAAAAGTAAACCATTTTTTGGAGAATAATAAAGCACCAAAAAAAAAAAAAGAAAAAAAAAAAAGGAGAATACACCCTCCAGACAACTGAAACGGTGGAAGCCCGACCTCACACTAGACTTCAAGCAAAAGAAGAAGGAACCAACAAGCAAAGTCCAAGAAGTATAAAATGCTGAGTACCTAGAAATAACACTGTAACAACCATACACAAAAAACGTAACTATTTTACAAGCACATTCACTAAATACCTAAAGGTAGAAGAAAGCTTAAGATTCGTTTACCTATTAATATTTACAAGAAATAGCCAAATAGAGAGTTCCAAATGGAAGTGAAAAAAAAAAAAGAAAAAGGAGCAATCCAAAGGGCACACGCCCAAAATCAAATTAAAACCAGGCCTGAACAAAAGGGTAATCTCGATGACGACCTGCAAACCTCTAAACGGAGGAAAAACTTGCGGACAAATTCCTAAAAACTTTAGGAGAAAAGGACAACCTTCAAACCTAAAAACATTTTTAAAGAAATATCAAAAATAAGCAATAATAAGCAAAAAATAAACTTACAAAGGAGGAGAATATCCTTTGAAATGCCTCTGGAAATTCAAAATGTACGCTACTCAAAGCAGTAACGCCAACAGCGCCACCTGGCAGTCAAGAAGGTAACCGATTTTCCAGAACGTACTGTGTGAGATAGGAACAACTCCTAAACAGTTTTAAAGTTTCTATAAACTAGACAGAATACTGTAAAATACCCGTTGGGAACAATTTAAGCTGTTCCCAAGTGGCTTTAAAAGTATTAAAGTACCCAAAAAAACTGAAACACTCCATGACTTTTAGTTGTTTAATTTATACAATTTTTGTCTTCTAAGTTTTTTAATATATACTATTTTGTACTTTAAAACGTTTTTTTAGAAAAATATTTTAAATAAGTTAGTTTTAAACTTTTTTTGAATTAAAAGGAAAGAGAGTAGGGTGAGCATTTTGGGTTCTTAGTTAAATAAAAGTAAAAGTAACCACATCATCATCTAAAATTCAATGTTATAGCTTTCATTTAGATGATTCATTCAGTCACTAGGTTATTAAATTAGAGTAGGTCTGCTATCCTGACACTATACTTAAGAACAATTTTCTTGAGTGTGGCTTTTAGGAAAGCTCTTGGAACCTGGTTATCAATAAACTGATTGATTAGAAATTGAACATGGTGTTTAAAATCTACTTTCAAGCTACAAAATCTGAACAATCTTAAGACCTGCGAGATGAAGTCATTCTCGATAACCTTACTGGATATATTACTCGAACAATTTATGAATTTTAAAATTGTAAAATTAAAGTTATTTATCTTATCATACAAACTAATAACTGGGTTACCTTCATTAAGATAATTAGACAAATCTAGAAAATCAAGTTCCTGATTATTAGTGTTAGTTTTAATTAACTTAAGGCAGCTTGGATATATAGTAGAGAAATCATCTTCCAGAACTCCAGAATTATTTAAGCAAAGGAGGTCATCAATATAACTGTTAGTGTATAATTAGCTGTCACGTTTGAAAGAGTTGTTCTTAATAAATACATATTCTTTGAAAAGCAAGAACAGATTGCAAACACTTGTGGAAGGTGAGCAACCCATTGGGATTCCATTAACTTGCTTGTAGAACTTATTACAGAAAAGGATAAAATTATTTTTATTGGGGCAATTTAACAAAGTTTTCCAGGAACTTTCTTAAATTATGTCAGAGACCTTAAATTCTACAAAAAGGAATTTAAGGATTTTAATAATATCATCAATAGGGAGGCTGGTGTACAAATTTTCAAAGTCATAGCTATTAATATTTACTGGCTTAATATCTGGATGGCAGAAATAACCATAATCTAAAAATCTTAACTGCTTAAATTTGTACAAGATTTGACTCGACTTAAAACCTGCTTCAAAACTGATGTTTTTTTTTCTAGTGACTTTTAGTGCCACTAGCTATGAACCTAAATTTCACCCGTTCTTTATGAAATTTTGCAGTAGCAAAAAGATAAGAAAATTCAGGTTCATAACCCCTATCCAATTTAAGCCGAAGCTGTTTGTGAAAAGCCTTGAACTTATTAGCAAGTTACTTTCCTGAAACAGGATTAGTAGAAAAGGGAGACAGGTGACTTTTATTATGTATCTCACTGTTAATTAAATCAAAACAGAACTTCTTACAAATTATTGTATAATTATTATTGGCTTTATCTATTGTTGTAAAAATGTATTCTTTTTGTAGATTATAGAGATACTGCGTTAATTCTTTAGAGAAGAAGAGGCTTGGGGAATTATTAAGTTAGCAAAATTTTCCTGAAATTTAAATAACTACATTGATTTAAATTAATACAATATTACCCACAATTTGCCCGTTGAGGCCTTTGGTGAATCAAAAAGCAAAGTTTTGGAAGCATTTTAGGAAAATTTAGCTATCTTAATAATTCTCCAAGGCCTCTTCTTTTCTAAAGAATTAAAGCAGTATCTCTATAATCTACAAAAAGAATAAATGTTTACAACAGCTAATAAAGCCAGTAATAAATTTGCAATAATCTGTAAGAAGTTCTATTTTGACAATTAACAGTGAGGTACATAATAAAGCCTCCTATCTCCCAACTCCGCCGCCCCGGTGGCGCTGTGGTCTAAGCAATGTCCTCTGATCATTCGTCCAAAAGTGGTCGGGGTCGAATCCCGGTGAGGCATGGATGTTTTGTTTGACTTACGGTACAGGCTCTATCGCTTCTCTGGAATTAGTGGCCCTAACTTAGGGACGGACGACTGCTTATAGCCCATGGAGTCGCTCACGGTGGTCGTTAGACCTCCAATAAAATAAAACTCCCTACTTCTGTTTGAGGTTATTAACTTGCTAATAAATTCAAGGTATTTAACAAACAGATTCGGCTTAAATTCGATAGGGGTTATGAACCTGAATTTCCTTATTTTTTTGCTACTGGAAAATTTCATAAGGAACAAGTGAAATTTAGGTTCATAGCTAGTAGGACTAAAAGTCACAAGAAAGAAATAGATCAGTACTTCGAGTCAGTTTTGAAGCAGGTTTTAAGTCGAGTCAAATCTTGTACAAATTTAAGCAGTAGAAATTTTTGGATTATGGTTATTTCTGACATCCTAGATATTAAGTCAGTACATATTAATAGCTATGACTTTGAAAATTTGTACACCAGCCTCCCTATTGATGATATTATTAACACCCTTAAATTACTTTTATTATAATTTAAGGTCTCTGAAATAATTTAAGAAAGTTCCTGGAAAATATTGTTATATTGTTGCATTAAAAATGATTTTATTCTTTCTGTAATAAGTTCTACAAGCAAGTTAATGGATTCCCAATGGGTTGCTCAGATTCCACAAATGTTTGCAATCTGTTCTTGTTTTTCAAAGAATATGTATTTATTAAGAACAACTCTTTCAAATGTGACAGCTATTTACGTACTTACAGATATATTGATGACTTTCTTTGCTTAAATAATATTGGAGTTCTGGAAGATGATTTTTCTACTATATATTCAAGCTGCCTTAAGTTAATTAAAACTAACACTGATAATCAGGAACTTGATTTTCTAGATTTGTCTATTTATTTTAATGAAGGTAACCCAGTTATTAGTTTGTATGATAAGAGAAATAACTTTAATTTTACAATTTTAAAATTCATAAATTGGTCGAGCAACATATCCAGTAAGGTTACCGGGAATGTCTTCATCTCGTAGGTCTTTATCATTTTATCAAATGCAGAGGCTTTTAGGAAGGGAGTGCCTGACCCCAGGTCTTAAACAACCCTTAGAAATAGGAAGCTAGGAGGTTTGGGCTAGAGTTCCTGATAGGAAAGTGAGGTAGAAAGGAATATGAAGACGCTCTTATGTACTACCCGGTGTCCGACGGCTTAACGTGCCCGTCCGATATTCAGTGAATCGATCGTTCGTACCTGCCTGGGATCGAACCTGAGGTCCTTTCCGTGGCAGTCACGAGCATTGCCCACAAGGCTACCCACGACCCTCATCTCGTACGTCTTAAGGTTGTCCAGATTTTGTACCTTGGAAGTAGATTTTAAACACCATGTTCAATTTCTAATCAATCAGTTTATTGATAACCAGGTTCCAAGAGCTTTCCTAAAAGCCACACTCAAGAAAATTGTTCTTAAGTATAGTGTCAGGATTGCAGACCTACTCTAATTTAATAACCTAGTGACTGAATAAGTCATCTAAATGACAGCTATAACATTGAAGTGTAGATGACGATGTGGTTACTTTTACTTTTACTTAACTAGGAACCCAAAATGCTCACTCTACTCCCTTTCCTTTTAATTTAAAAAAAGTTTAAAACTAACTTATTTAAAATATGTTTCTAAAAAAAGTTTTAAAGTACAAAATAGTATTATAACGAAGTAAATTTCTCCGTCATTTTTGGTCTACGCCGGGATTCGAACCCGAGTACGCTTATTCCGGAACAAGCAGCTCTACCAACTGAGCTACGCAGACATGTATTCTGATTCCTATCTGCCTTTATGTCATGTGCGTTCTGCTGGCAGGTACGTCACATCTCCCCCTGCCCCCCGAAAGAGGGCCGGGGGCATGGCCCACGGATCAGCCGTGACCATGAATCGTTGCAGGCAGACAACCACTGTAGAACGTGCACTTGAGAACTCCCAGTCAATCTAGTGTGTGGAATACAACGTCACACACATTTATTTTTCGAAGCACTGGAGAAGGGATTCTCTGATTTTTCCTATCTCGCGGTGTGGAAATAACATCACACCAATGCGAGATTTTGAACGGTCGGGTCATCCGGGTAGTTCGGGCGCCATTATAACGAAGTACATTTCTCCGTCATTTTTGGTCTACGCCGGGATTCGAACCCGAGTACGCTTATTCCGGAACAAGCAGCTCTACCAACTGAGCTACGCAGACATGTATTCTGATTCCTATCTGCCTTTATGTCATGTGCGTCCTGCTGGCAGGTACGTCACAGTATATATTAAAAAACTTAGAACAAAAAAATAGTATAAATTAAACAGCTAAAAGTCATGGAGTGTTTCAGTTTTTTTGGGTACTTTAATACTTTTAAAGCCACTTGAGAACAGCTTAAACTGTTCCCAACGAGTATTTTGTAGTATCCGATCTAGTGTATAGAAACTTTAAAACTTTTTGGAATTTTTTCCTATCTTACACAGTACGTTCTGGAAAATTGGTTACCTTCTTGACTGACAGGTGGCGCTGTTGGCGTTACTGCTTTGAGTAGCGTACATTTTGAATTTGCAGAGGCATGTCAAAGGATATTCTCCTCCTTGGTAAGTAAAAGCTTGACATAGTTTCATATTCCTCTTTCTTTTCTACCCCTGTGGTCGTTAGATCTCTTTTAGTTTCTCCGAATCAGATCAGGCTTGCATTGTACCATTTATATATATATATATATATATGTATATAAACGGTATAACAACAAGGCTCCAGCTGACCGCGATCATATCGCATAATGAGGTTTAGTGAAAATGTCGCGGCGGAAGAGAACTGACTTTGAGAAACCAAAGATTGTTGGGTGTTATATTAGTTAGTTGTCCGTAAAGGAAACCAAGGCGCTTTTAAAAATACCCAAGTCAAAAGTTTTGGATGTACTGGATAAGTGGAAGACACATCGCGTGCCTGAAGTAGCAAAACGTACCGCCAGACCAGAGAAAATCAGTGATAGTGGACGTCGAAGCCTCTGGAGAGTTGTTACATCTAATCGACGGAGTACTACACACGACCTCATTGCATAGGTGAGCAACAATTCTGGACCCTCGGTATGTTCACGTACCTTTCGCGGAGATCTTCATTCCATATGTTACCTTGGTCGTGCGGCTGTTCATGAGCCTTTCATCTCCACTCGGAATGCTATTCGTCGTTTCGCATGGTGTAAAGAACATTTATCGCGGACCGTAGATCAATGGAAACGGGTCCTATGGACTTATGAATCCAGATACACGATCCATCAGTCTGATGGCCGTGTGTGGGTATGACGGTAGCTGAGGGAACGCTATTTACCACTGTATATTGTTCCTTCGGTCAAGCTTGGAGTTGGTAGTGTACTCGTGTGGGAGTGTTTTTCGTGGCATGGTCCCGGCACATTGGTTATCGTGGACAAACCTGTTAACCAGCACGTCTACCTCGATATTCTGGACAATTATGCCCTACCAACTCTGTGGCAATACTATGGAACCGAACCTTTTTGGTACCAGCCGGATAATTCACCGAGCCATAAAGCAAGAACTGTTGCGGCGTGGTTTGACGATAATGCCGTATCGTGTTTGGAGTGGCCAAAATAGAGCCCTGATCTTAATCCCATAGAGCACCTATGCCATGAATTAGAGCACCTATGCCATGAATTAGAGCACCGCATAAGAAGTTTGGAACCAAGGTCTACTACTAAGCAACAGTTAGCGGTAGCATTACGTACTGAATGGAAGCGCATACCTATCGTTGTGTTGCAAAACCTTGTCGAAAGGATGTCTCGAAGGTTCAGTGCATGTATTAAGGCCAAAGGTGCACCGACACCGCACTAATGTATGTCAATAAATGGTATGTTGTGTTTCTCTTCTATAGGTGTCCGGTGACTCTTTGTAAATATAGTGTATCATCATCATCATCATTGTCAACCATTATCAATCCACTGCTGGACGAAGGTCTCCCCAAGTTTCCTCCACAACGGTCTGTCTTGTGCCAGTCTCCTCCATGTCACCCCTGCATACTTTCGAATTTCATCCACCCATCTCCCATGCGGTCTTCTTCTGGGTCTTTTCCTGTCCCTTGGAATCCAATCTAAAATTTCGGCTGTCCATCGATGATCTGTCCTTCTGGCAGTATGTCCAGCCCATTGCCATTTCAGGGATTTAACTCTGATCATGATGTCTTCCACTCTTGTCATTTTTCGGATCCACGAGTTCCTCTTTTATCTCTCCTGGTTACACCAAGCATGCACCTCTCCATGCTACTTTGAGTTGTCTGCAGCCTTTGTATGTCTCTTTTAGTTAAGGTCCACGTCTCTGCACCATACGTAAGCACTGGAAGGATGCATTGATCAAACACTTTTCTTTTAAGACATAATGGCATATTGCTCTTGAAAATTATGCTGTTTCTTCCAAAAGCTCTCCAGGCAAGTTTTGTACGCCGATTAATTTCTTCACCAATGTGACCCTCACTTGATATCTGCTGTCCAAGATAAACGTACGTGTCTGTTATCTCCAGCTTTTCTCCATCAATCGATAAATCTTCATTTCTTGTAAAAGCATTGAACATCACTTTTGTCTTCTGAAAGTTCATTTTTAATCCCAGTTCTTTACTCTTGTCAGCAAGTTCCTGGATCGTACTCTGCAGCTCTGATGGGGTAGTTGCAAAAATGACTACGTCATCAGCAAAACGAAGGTGGGTTAGATAATCTCCATTAATCTTTATCCCCTTGTTTTCCCAGCTCAGCGACTGAAAAACACCCTCCAATGTGGCATTAAAGAGCTTCGGAGATATGGTGTCACCTTGTCTCACTCCCTTTCCAATTTTTACGTGTGTTGTATTTTCAAACAGCCTAATCTTTGCACTTGCATTTTCATAGATGTTATTAATAATATTAATGTATGCATCTTCAATACCGCAGGTTCTCAGAGCCATTGTAACTGCTGATGGTTTCACCGAATCAAAGGCTTTTTCATAATCGATAAAAGCCATGCACAATGGAAGTTCATATTCCCTCGCTCTTTCAATTAGTTCTCTCAGCACGTGGATATGATCTATTGTGCTGTAGCCACTCCTGAATCCAGCTTGTTCTCTCGGTTGAGCCATGTCCAGTGTTACCTTCAAGCGGTGTGAAAGAACTTTAGTGAAGATTTTATAAACCACTGATAGGAGGCTGATAGGTCTGTAGTTCCTGAGATCCTCAATGTCACCTTTTTTATGTAACAGGATCATTGTAGCGTTGTTCCAATCCTCAGGAATTTTCCCTTCATTAAGGCATCGAGTGAAAATTTGGGCGAGTACTGTTTCGATTTCTCCACTTGCTTCTTGTATGATGTCTACAGTAATTCCATCTTCTCCTGGAGCTTTTCACCGCTTCATGTTCTTGATTGCATGTGCAACTTCTGCTGGAAGGACTGGAGGAACTCTGGTACTGGTATCTTTCATGATGTCTGGAGTGCATATATCATCCCTTTCATATAATTTGGAGTAGAAATCTTTCACTCTTGTCAAAATTTCGCCTCTATTTCTTGTTACAGAACCATCTTCTTTTCTCAGTGCCATAATCTGTTTTTTTCCCTTACTGAGATGTCCCTTTGCTATCTTTAGGCTTTGGTTGTTTTCAATTGCTTTCCTCACTAGTTCACAGTTGAATTTTCTTACGTCTTCAGTGATACTTTTTCTTACTGTCTTGCATAGCTCTATATATTCCACTTTGGAAGTCACATCTTCTTTAGTTGTCCTCATCTCTCTTCTTTATTGCATCAACATTTTGGTTTTTCCTGATAATTTGTTCACATGCAACTTTGTTCTTAGACCCAGCTAATTTTGTTGCTGTTTCCATAAGAGCTTTGGTTACTTTTCTGTTAACTTCAGAGATGTCCACTTCTTCCGATGTTAGGCCTTCTAAAGCAGAGAACCTGTTCTTCAGTTCTAACTTGAAGGTATTATGGTGTTTTTAAGGTTGGTTATGTCAATAGATTTTGTTTGTCTTATGAGCTTGCCACGTTCAAGTTTAGTGTTGAGGTGCATCTTACATCTCACCAATCTATGGTCACTACCTGTGTTGAACTTGTTCAGCACACTGCAGTCTTCTATGACGAATTTTTTGTTACACATAATAAAATCAATTTCACTTGTCGTCCCATTTGGATGTCTCCATGTCCATTTCCTGTGTGTCTTTTTCTTGAAGAAGGAGTTCAAGATGAAAAACCCTTCTGCCTCTGCAAACTCAACGAGAGTATTTCCACGCTGGTTTCTGTTGCCGTGACCGAATTTACCTACTGAAGTTTCATTCTGTTGCCGTTGCCCTATTTTTGCATTGAAATCTCCCATAATTATTTTCAAGTGCTGCTTACCTTTATTATTTAGATGACAAATTTCCTCATAAAATTCTTCAATTTCTTCTTCAGGATGACTTGTGGTGGGTGCATAAGTTTGAATAATCTGAGCCTGGTATCTTTTCGAGAGTTGGATAACAAGTCGTGCAGCTCTGTCAGAGGAACTTTCAACTTCCACAACTTTATCCTTCAGTTTCTTGTTTATTATAAATCCGACACCACTAGTTCTGCCAGTATCTGTCCCACGATAGTAGAAGAGATGTCCACTTTTCAGTTCGATGAGATCTTCTCCTTTTCTCCTTACCTCACTTAGCCCCACGATGTCCCACTTGATCCTTTGTAGTTCCTCTTCCAATTCAAGAAGCCTTGAATCAGAAGATAGGGAGCGTCCATTGTAAGTAGCCAAGGTCAGCATCAGATGGCAGCCTAGTCCGGTCCTCCGGGGATTCTTAGCACCCTCTGCCTTCATGTCGCACTGGCCGCTGCCTTGACCAGGGTACATTCCAGCTGCCGGAGACTGAGGGCCAAGATTTAAGTTGTGGAATCATTTTGGAGGGGTTTGGCCATAACTCACCACGCTGGCCAAGCGGGTTAGTGAGTGTGGGATAGAATTTCCTCTAATCCCGATGGTATAGTTATACCGCTATTGGCGGTCGTCAGAGCCCCTTAGTGGGAACAGGATGCACCACGAGAAGGCGGGGTTGACATTTGTCAAGGAGAGGCTGTGATGTTACGCATCACCTGACCTTACATCCCAATATAGTGTATATACGTATATATATATAGTATTCAGTCCTTGTTTATTAAGGGGCGAGTATAAGTTACCTTAGTTAACGCTTCAATGAACTCAGTGAGCGGAAATAAATTTTTCATTTTTCATAAACTTTAAAAATTATGTTATACTTTTAGCAGTGAGCATTTTAAATTCTCTTTAGAAAAAAATCGATATACCCTAAGGTGGCCCTAAATTATGAACAGGATTTAATCCGTTTTTAATTTGGGAACACTGGTTCCAGGGAAATAAAGGAGCCAATGCATGCTGCAAGACAAGGGCGTCTCCAGTGCCTCATCAGCGAATCGAATCCAGCCCCAAATTTGCCAAGATTGCATAGGCTTACTCCTGAGATCATAGGGTCTTCAGCGGTGGCTTCAAACTTGTTTCCTATCCTTTATTAACGCTTCCTAGTAGGGCAATACTTTACAAGCATCGAGTAAATTTATGGAATCAATTTGTGCTTCAGAGACATGCGTGTGTTACAATTTTCGGGAGCTATGCTTATTATACCAATGGGTGATCTTATGAACATGTGCGCTGTTGGTATTTTAAAAAGGAATTGTGCAGAAACATATTGAACAAGACATTTTTCAGGAATGGAATCCATGGCATTTCCTAAATAATTTGCCGAATAGATTCAGAGAAGATGGAAAAGTATTATTAAGGTGCACCAGCTACACTACTTACGAAATTTTAGCTGTGCGTTCTTTTCGCAGGCAATGCACCAAAGCTTCATCAAAGAGCCAACAGATGGCGTTACGCTTGCATAAACAGCTGCTCTGTGAGCGTGATTTCTCCACTAGCCTTCATCATTCACTGATTTTGTTCATTTTTGGGATGCATGACACTTCACATAATGTCTTAGAAACGCAAGAGTGTCGATGTAGGTGAGAGTCCCAGCAAAAAAGAGAAAATGCATCACGATGGAAACGAAATTGGAGATCTTTAAGAAAGTCGAAGTTAAAGGAAAGATACTGAATGTGGCTCGTGCATATGGTATGAAAGCAAATATTCATAACATTGTGAAAGGTAAACGACGATTTATAACACATTTTAAAATATGACGTAATCAGCTATTGTATTATTTGAACAGAGAAAGGTGATTGAGGAGATGAAGGAAAAAACTTTTTTATTTATGGCAAGAGAATTATCAACAAAGACGTATACTCATTGGCTTCAGGCTTATACAAGGAATGGCAATGGGTATTTTGAGGATATGAAAAAGAAACGTGGCGGAGTGCAGTGAATGACAAGCTCACAGGAAGAAAGTGTTGGTTCTACAGGTTTAAGGTTCGGGCAGGTTTGCATAATGTTCAGCACATCAGGGAGTTGGTTCTACAGGTGTAAGGTTCGGGCAGGTTTGCATAATTTTTAGCACATCAGGGAATTGGTTCTACAGGTTTAAGGTTCGGGCAGGTTTGCATAATGTTCAGCACATCAGGGATTCGGCAACAGCTGAAGAAGTTGTTTCGGAGGTGTTTCCAAAGGTATTTGCCGATATTTTTCACGAATGGGAATTATCAGCCAAAACAAATATTTCACATAGATGACCAAAGACTACGCTAGCAGAAGATTTCGCAGGACATCTACATTTCAAAGGAAGAGAAGCATAGGCTTCAATAGATAGACTTAATTTCTTTCTAGATATCAGTGAGTGTTAAATTTCTGCGGTACAGCTGTGGACGGCTGTAAAATTAAGGCGTATATTGCTTAGCAAAGCCTGAAGAAAACAAATGGACATTTCAGTTATGGAAGATAATATATCATGGCACTCAGAAAAGAAGGAGGAACTGCAACAAGAAGCACAGCCGAAAATTTGAGTAGACTGAAAGTGTTCTACAGAAAGCTATATGAAAGGGATGATAAACTACTCCAGTCACAAAGAAATCTACCAGCACCGAAGTTCCTCCACTCCTCCTGCCAGATATTACACAAGCATTTACAAACATGACACGGGGAAGTGTTCCAGGAGAAGATGGAATTACCGTAGACATTTGACAAGAATCCAGTGGAGAAATAGGAACTACACTCGTCAATTTGCTCTTAAGGTATTAATGAAGGGAAGGTTCTTGATGATTGAAACAAAGCTACAAGGATCCTTCTACATAAGTAGTTGACTCTGAGGATCTCAGGAATTACAAACCCATTAATCTCCTATAAGGGAATACAAAAATCTTCACTTAGGTACTTTCACAGCGCTTGAATTAAACACTGGACAAGGCTCAACCAAGAAAATAAGCTGGATTCAAGAGAGGCTACAAGTACTACATATCATATCCATGCACAAAGAGAAATAATAATTTAAATACCGAATGAGTATGAACTCTTATGCATGTACGACTTTAATTGATTACGAAAAGGCTTTTGATTCTGTGAAAACATCAGCGGTTGTAATGTCTTTTATATTCTGCGCTATTGAATATACATAAGTTATATTAACATTACTGACATATGAATGAAAATGCAAGGTGCAAAGGTTCGGCTATTCGAGGATACAGCACCAGTAAGAACTGGAAAATGAGTGACACAAGGTGACATTGCATCGTCCACGATGTTCAACGCCATATCTCAGAATGTATTTTACTCATTAAACTGCGAAGGAAACGGGATAAAGATTATGGAGTTTATTTAACTTATTTCTGTTTTTCTTTCTTTTGAAAGTACCCTTTTAGAGCTGCAGATTATGATTCAGAAATTTGTTGACAACAGCAAAGAAGTGGTATTAAAAACAAACTTTCGGAGAACAAAATTGATGTTCAATTACTTTACATGAACTAAATGTTTTTCACTCGATGGGGAAAATCTAGAGGTAATCGTTACCTACATGTAGCTTAGGAAAAAGATGTAAAGCAAGGGCCACAATGAATAAGAAATTAATTGGCGTGGTTAGAGAGCATTTAAAAGTACTAGTAAGCTATTTTCAAGAACAATTTTCCATTATAGCTTGAAAGAAATGTGTTCAATCAACGCATCCTTCCGGTTCTTATTTATGGATCAATAGCTATAAACAATCTGCAGAAAACCGAAAGAAGCATGGAGAGGTGCGTATTTGGTGTAACTAGGGAAAATAAGAAGAGGAAGTAGTGGATCAGGAAGATGACAAGAGTGGAAGACGTCATGATCAAAGTTAGATCACTGAAATGGCACTGGGATGGATATATTGCTAGGAGAACTGACAAATGTAATGTTAGACTGGATACCAAGGGGCATAAAAAGACCCAGAAGATGACCCTGGGGAGATGGGTGTGTCAAAAGAATGTTGTAGTGACATAAATGAGACTGATGCGAGACAAGCAGTTGTGGAAGAAAGTTTCATTTTGCAGATGGTTGACGATGATGATAATACTGCATAGAAGAAGGACATTTTAGTTTTGCAAAAGTATATATATAAATATACATATACCTTTGCAAAACTAAAATAAAACTCTATATATTGCTGCATGGTGTTAATCTGGTTATTTGTACATATGATCTGGCTGTACATATCGTGGTTAAATAAATTTGTTGCTAGGATATGGATAACAGGTAGTATATTTTGCTGTATTCTGGGAATTACCAAATCAAATGGTTTCTTATTCTACATAAGCACAAAGAACGGATTGTCCTTGATGTACACAAGTTACAAACAACTCCACCCATTTGGCTTTTAGGGAATTATGTGGAAGTTTTCAAAAGTGTATCGGTTCACGCTTGGTGATTGAAGTATGTTCTGTGAATTTCTACGGATGAAGAAAATAGTTTGGAATTAATCATAATATCACAGCCTGAAAGATGCATTCGTTACCATGGCAACATTTTGAATACGTACGATTGACTGATGCCGCAAAATGTGAAAACATGTTCGGCAATTATGAAATATGTAACAAATATGTACTTGTTGACTATTTCGGCATTTAAAACGATTTCAGAACAAGCTCTAAAAGACAATGAAAAACCACATCTTCGAAAATGAGTACCATGCAGCTAAACACAGCATCATTTATAAATGAAAGCAAAGCGTAGGTTTACTTATTTACGCAATAGCACTCACCAGGTTTATTTGGAAACTGCTAACTTTGGTAGAACCAAAAAAAATCTGCATTTAAGTATATAGTTGATTTCACAATCAATGCAAACTATAGTGGTTATATCACACATTATCGGAATGGTGACAGTTGAATACGCATTAACAAAATGCCGGTATTTCGAAAATACGAATTAAATGTTACATCAAAGTTCTCTATAAACATATATGTGTTCCATCACACCCTCTGAAGCTCAAAAATGAGTTCGTCTTTCTTACACTCTTGCTATAAAAGAACTGAATGAAATATCACCACTATAGCAATGCAGTGAAGTAAAGAGACATACACTATGCTGATCATACACTAGCTGAACTTGTGTCCGGATCCTTGATCTAGTTGATAACGAATCCCGACACTTACCTATTAATAAGCTCTCTGTAAGAAGAAAGGAATTAATATCGAGTCTGTTCACCCTTTGCTGCTATCAGAGCCTGCACTTTGCTGGGAAGGCTGTTTACTACTGTTTGGTACGTTACTGTGGGAATACCTTATATTTTGCCACGACAACACTAATTACGTTTTTCGCTGATGTCGGGTGGTTCGGCCTGACTCGGAGGCGGAGCTTCAATTCATCCCAAAAGTTTTCCATGGGATTCAGATCGGAGCTCTGTATAGGCCAGTCAAGTTCTTTCACATCTATCTTATCAAACCATTTGTGCGCGGATCTCGCTTCATAGAAGAGGGCATTATACTGTTGGTAAAAAAATGCCCGTCACCGACATGTTACTCTAATCTTGGCAGCTCAGTATTGTCGAGCGTGTCATTGGCTGCAGCGTTATTGACTCTTGGGCACTAGAACTAGAAGGCTCAGCCATGGAAAATAGTCTCAGATAATGGCGTCTGCACCACCAAACTTCACTGTTCGGCACAACACAGTCCGGCAAATAGCTTTCACCTGGCATCCTCCACACCCAGACACGTCCGTCGAACGGCCAGATGGTGAAGCGTGATTCATCACTGCAGTATTCACATACATTTTTTTACTGCTCAGAGTCCACTGGCGCCAAACTTTGCACCACTCTAACTGACGTTTGGCGTTGATCTTGCTGATGTTAGGCTTGTGTGAGGCTGGTGTACCTTGGAAACTCATTCCCTTCCGCTCCCAGTGACCCATTACGGTGCTGTGTTGCTTCTAGAGGCATTTTGGAACTCTATGGTGAGTATTGGAAACCACAACAGGCGATGTTGTCGCACCACCCGCTTGAGCACTCGACGGTCACACACTTACTTTCGTCTACGTGTCCTACTAAGTCGCAATTGTGCTGTGCAGCTCCTAGGCGTTCCACTTCACCGCACCATCACTTGAAGTTGATCGGGGCAGCTTCAGAAGGGCAGAAACGTACCGAACTGATGTATTGCTGATATAGCATCCTATGACCCTGCCACACTGAAAGTCACTGATTTTTTTTTATGTACCACCCATCCTGCACTTCATGCTTGTCTATGTTGTTTGCCAGGCCACGTGTGCCTTTTTACACCTGCGTTGACGATGTCTGTGATGTTTTTTTTTTTTTTTTTTTGATTGGAGGTTTAACGACCACCGTGAGCAACTCAATGGGCTATAAGCAGTCGCCCGTCCCTAATTTAGGGTCACTGGTTCCAGGGAAGGGAGAGAGCCAGTGCCGTAAGACAAACACAACATCCATGCCTCACCGGGATTCGAACCCGGACCCCTTACGGACGAATGATCAGAGGCCAGCGCCTTAGACCACTGCGCCACCGGGGCGGCTGTCTGTGATGTATATGGACAAATCCAAAAGGGGTGGCCGTATACTTTTGATTATATAGTATATTCCCAAGCTGTAGGAAACACTACTAGGTACATGATTAACCAAGTTCTTGTATTCACATAAATTTCTAACACTGAATCTGACTGTTTTGACACCCTTTGCCACTGAAGATTTCTTGTGAAGTCGCTGTTCTGAAAGTCATATTAAAGATAAAATATGATGATTTCTATTAATTTTTCTGAAGTATTAACATCCAAATACTAAGCGAGGTACTCATTTTCATAACTTCAAAGTAATGCCGTCATGAAAACAGTCGTTCACTATTATTTGAAAATGTACCGTGTGTATAATGTGCCACCTTTTGGTTTTCAGCATTGGATGATATTCAGAATACATTATATCCCTGCTTTTATAGTGTGCGACAAACGTTTCGTATCAGTTGTGTCTGTTTAATTCAACGCAGTTTACATTTGAATACAATTGATTCAGTTTCGCTCGAACAAAACGAGTTAATGAGTGAATTTGAACACCCAGACTTAATTGCCGATTAGGCATACATGACAAATTTTGTGACTCGATCATGTTAACATTAAACTATATGTTAATAAGTATGGTAGGAGACGCTTAAATATCAGTTCCTAGTAAAACGTTATCAAGATCATCTCATTAACTGAATGAAGCGTAATTCTCAGAACGCCTTAAGTAGAAAATCATTTAATTGGCAACTCGTAGCGCGGCAAGACAAATTGGTTTAGTTCCGCAACTTTTACCATTTCTAAGTATTAATGTATTTGAAAGAACTCTACGTTCACACCACGAAATGTAAAGAATGAAAAGAGAGAGTTTATCATAGATAACTAGTTGCCCAGATACCTCAAATATAAACGCAGATGGAAAAATATCCTACCTTATTTTTTTTTGTTTCGAAGTATAATGACCACCATGAGCAACTCTAAGTATTTCAATCAGTCCACCGTCCCTAATTAGAGCCCGTAGTTTCAGTAAAGAGACGGAGTCACTGGAATCGGACAAAACACAACCTATCATACGCGGCTCAAACCTGGGTAAATTTCGAAAGAATGGTCTTTAGCCAGCGCCTGAAACCTCCGAGTCACATGGCGGCTTTCCCAACTTAAATGAGGACACATACAACACATACATATTTGCTAAATTCATTGATAAACGATTTTATTTTGAAAAACAAATTTAGATTCGAACTCACTCTAATTTTTCCTAAGCAGTAGCAAGAAACTGCAATTTTTAGTAAGAGTAACAATTTTATCCATAGCGATCAACACATTGTGTTTTATTTTATGCTAACCATGTATGAGACGCGAGCGCGGAAACTTTGAGCATGAAAAGTTAAGATAACGTTTTAGTCGTCATTTAAATGAAATTCCGTGGACTAGTATTAATGCCTTTCCAGTTAACTTTCGTTGGAGCTTCAAGAAACATCTTTTAGCTGGTGTAGTATCCTAAGAAGAACTTAAAAGCAGACACTTAATTTTAATATGAAATTTAAAATGTTTGTAAGTTCAAAACACAAAACACAAAATCTAGGAGGAATCCTCTGCTGTTTTGCATGTTCTCCAACTAAGTGAGAGACGAGCATGAATACAAACAAATACAACATCCATATACTACCCACAATTGATTTTCCCAAGTCTTGAAACACAAGCAACCAGTTGCTCAAGCCGCATGCTGTTCTACCGCTGAAACGGTAGGAAGTTCCACTCGAGAACTTACCAAGGCTTACAACAATAGGACGTCTTGCTTGTCATTCTCTGAAATATAAAATTCTGCATAATGAGTTACAAGAAAACATAATGCTCCTGTCAGTAATGCAACTTTTCCATATTTTCTAGGAAATCATCAGAAATTTTAGATTGAGCTTCTGATACGTAAAGAAATCATTTCTTTCTTCGGTACCTATGAAAAACGTGAAGCTAAGCTGTAGCAAAGCGGCGTCTTTTCTTTCCCATAGTTGAAAGTACAAATCACAAAAAATTTAAAGAAATAAAAGTAGTTTATATACTGATTACCCATATAAAAGTAAGTTAAATTTTGCTGCTTGTGGTGATTGAACTGACTAAAATAAGTGTACTGAACTATTTGTTACGTTGTGAACCGAAACGTCGGAATGCAATAGAACTCCTTTTTACTTTCATATAAAATACAATGCTATCAGTATTTTTGTCAACCTCTCACAATCAGGGGTCATCATAAATCCTTGTAACCCATTACTTAGATATTGGAATTGATAGAAAGAAGATTGTACAGGAAGTCCTCGTGATTATTTTGAAGAGCGTTGCCGTACCCGAAATCTTAGCCTTTCTTCACTGAACACGTATTATTTTGATGCCGGACAGTTATTCAGGAATCTGATACAAGTCACTCGTATTGTTACTGACAGTCACGAAATTATAATGCAAAGCAGAAACTGCAGCAATTTGTTTTTAAATTCCTTCCTTGAGGTGCCTTCATCAAGAAGTTATTGTAGTTTGCATGATTTCTAAAAAAAGTGAACATTTTACAAATTTAAAAAAAATTGCAAACGTTTTCCGTAGTCCTTATTCTATTGATGTTCATAGTTATCACTGGAATAAAAATAATTAAAGTTCAATAATGTACAGATATTCGGAAATTTTTAATCGCTCTGTGTAAGATACACTCACGGGCAATGAAATTTGCGCACCACGAAGGAAGCATAGGATTGAACTGAAATTTTATGGACGTAATGATACAGATGAATGAAACACATGATGGCAAAAACACAGCTGCAATACAATTACAGAGGGATCTGTGGCACGAAATCTGATCAGTTTCAATAGCGCGTCGCACCGTCTCGTGTGGCGATACATGCTGCAATACGGTCCAGCATGGAGGCGAACAGACGCCTGATGTCCTCCAACAGATCGGCCCACACGTGTTGGACGGTGTGCTCCAAATCCCAGATAGTGCAGGACGGCGCCAGCTGGCGTTTCAACTGGTTCACCAGATGCTCGATAGAAGACATGTCCGTAGAGCGGGCAGGCCACGGAAGTGTCTGGACATAACGTAGGCAGTCCTGAGCAACCCGAGCTGTGAACGGGCGGGCATTATCCTGCTCTTATAGTTCACCTGGAATCCCAGCCAGGAATGAGAGCCCATGGAGCAGTAGGATTTTATTCACATACCGCTGGTTCATCAGTGATCCACGTACCACTACTAGAGCTGATCGGCAATCGTAGGCAATGGCTCGTCAAACCATAATGCCGGCAGTGCGGATTTGTGGCGCTCGATAGCGAGGTTGGGGTTGTGCCGTTGACTCTGGGACCTCCACACCTGAACATGATGCTCATTTGTCCCCAAAACGAAGCGGCACTCATCGCTAAACACCACACGTCGCCAGTCTGTGGCGTTCCACGTCGCCAGTCTGTGGCGTTCCACGTCGCTCTGGCCTGGCACCACTACACACAGAGCCGGCGATGTTCCGGTGTTAATGGCAGTATACGTAAGGAGCGCTGGAATTGCAGATTCGCTTCCGGGAGGTGTCGGGAAATGGTTCGTGGGCACACAGGAGCCGCTACAGCTGCCTGCATAGGGGACCGAGTCCCCGTGGGATCCGTTCGTGCTTGGCGCACGGTCCATTGATCCTCCCTACCGGTGGTCTTCCTGGTCCGTCCGGAGATGCTCCGTCGTATGGCAGTTCCGTCAAGTGTCCTCTGCTCCCAGCACAGTCGGACGGTATGGTCAGAACGATCCACTTGGCAAGCTATACGGCGCGCCGACCACCCTGCGGTTTTCAGCCCGATGATCAGGCCTCTTTTAGATTCCGTAAGTTGCGTAAATCAGCGTCTCTGGCATCTACCCGGCATTCTTGTCACTCTGTATTCTTGCTTGCGTCGGCAGGTGTTTCTCGCTTTCATGGGGCATCGACTACACGCCGGTTTATAAAGCCGCTGGTTCGTGCTTGCTGCGCCGCCACAGATTGTGCGGTCATGCACAATCGCACCAAATGTGGATCATTTGCATACCAGCACGCACTCTAGCTAATTGCAAAGTTTAGAGGTTGTAGCATGTTTACTTATAGGTGCGCAAATTTCATTGTCCGTGAGTTTACACTGTACATCTATAAAATCATGAAAACAGATACGAGCCGAAAGAAAAGAAGCTTTTTAAAGGTTATTTATTTTAACTTGAAGAGAATGTCTTTGCTCTGTAGTAATTTATTACTAGCATTATTATTGTACCCCAGCCTACGTATTTTAATTGAAACTTCAGAGGCAATACATAAGTACTCTGAGATTAAACGTACTGTATTATGAATAATCCAGCCATGGACGTAAAACAGATTTGCTTTCTACTTGAGTCTTGATGTCCGTGAAAGATGCTGAACAAAAATATTTCCTTTGAGATGACGTGAATCACGAAAATGTGTGGTTTAATCTGAAGGTTTAATCTTTTCTTTCCAGTACATGATTTGAATTTGTAATTTCAATTAAAATGCGAAGCTTTGACTTCACAATTTAGGAGAATGCTCATGAGGCAGAAAAGATCTGCAAACAAATTTGCCATTCTATTTTTAAAAAAGATTTTTAGGTGAACAGAAGATAATACTTGGAGTTATATTTACCTTGAAAAAAAGTTATGTTTCATTTGATATTCAGAGATGTCTTAGAAATTAAAGTAATGCGACTTGAAAAAAAGTTTTAATTAAAAACGGAAGTGACAGTGCTATTGTTTTTTTCAGTTACTTGTTGCATTAAAACTTTCGAAATAATTCAAAAGGAAATAAGCACCATATTTCAGCATTATTCGTTTCAACATACACAGTCGTATCAGAATAATATGACCACCTACCTAATAATGGTAATAATCACCTTTGGCCCGGATGACAGATGCGAGACTGCGTGGCATGGATGCAATGATGCCCTGGAAGGTTGCCCGAGGCATACGTGCTTACTAGAATGTAGCAGAGCATGGAGGTAACGGAGATGACGTGGTTGTGGTTCGGCACGTTGAACCTGTCAATCCAAATAGTCCCACAAGTGTTCTATGGGATTGAGGTCGGGCTATTTAGCCAGCCAAGGGAGAACGGAGACATCGCTGTCGTGTTCCTGGAACCAGTCACGCAGCCCCTTAGCGACGTGGCACGGCGTATTGTCCTTTTGGTAGACACTATCACCTCCAGCGTAAACGTCCAACATGAAGGGATGCATGTGATCAGCGAGGATGGACAAGTAGCCATTGGCGTTCAGGGACACATTCAGTGGTACCAGCGGTTCCAGGACATACCAGAAAAACATCCCCCAGCCATGCAAACTGCCACCGCCGACCTGTATTTAACCGACAAGCGTGTCCGGGTGTTGGTTCTCGTGTGTCTGACGTCATATCCGCGACCGCCCGTCACTTCGGTGGAGTAGAAACCTAGATTCGTCGGAGAAGGCAACGTTTTCCCACTCTTTCACTGTCCAATGACGGTAGTCCCATGCGAGCTGCAGGCGTCGTTGCCGATGGAAATGTGTTAACATGTGCGCCTTGACGCGGCGTTGACCCCGGAGAACCTTGTGTAACAGGATTCGTTCTAATTTTATCGGGGACACGTACCTGGGTGCCCCGATGTTCCTTTGCTTGGCCTATTGCTGCATTGTTGCGCGTCGATTGCTCTTTTACCAGACGACGGAGGCGACGTTCTGTTCTGGGGTCTATGGACTTTGGAGCTTCACAGTTATGACGTGAAGAGGCACTCGGTTTGCCAGCGGTTCATTCTTGGTACACCCTTCCTACAGCACCTTTCAATCAGCCCACGAAGTCTGCTGCTTCTGAGATGCTTCCACCCTTGGCGCGGTAGCAGATGATCATTCCTTTTTGAACGTCTGTCAAATTACTACCTCTGCCCATTGTGTTCACGTGACGCGCTATGTCTCACCTGTCCTGGGCGGCGGCTTATATCTCCGTGTGTTCGACCTTGTCGCGTGCACTCTGTGACCCGCCTGGGAGGGCATACTCAGATTTCGGGGGTAGCCATATTATTCTCATATGATTGTGCACGAAGAGATTAATGTACTTTTACGTGAGACTTTTTTTGTCACTAGGTTTTTCTCTAACCTTAAGAAAACTGACACTGCAACAAATAAACAAAAGAATTGATAGAAAGATTTTCTCGTTCAACTAAACAGAAACATGTTTTTTTTTCTATTTAGTTGAATTCCATAACACGAATACAAAATTACATATTCATGAAGCTAACCAACAAAAAGGTGTTACTACTGATTGAGGGCTAACCTGCAAGTTAAAGTAAAGTTTAAAAATTTTCCTTTGAATTGCGTTAAGTCGACTGTGTACCTCATATGACCAAAGACACAAACTTGCTTCAGCATAAAAGGAAAAGGAAACAACAGTAAAAATCACGATATTCTAATGAAGACATATGTCATAATCGTCGAGTAATTTCAGCAAAAATGCCTTTTTTAAGATAAAAAATATAAATATATGATGTCATTGCTCTGCCCAAGTTATTTTATAAACAACGAATAGCAACTGAAAAATTGTTCCACCGACACCGCTGGGATCCAACCCCAGATCTGTCGATGACTAGCCGAGTGCGTTCGCTTTACACTACGGTGCCAACAATTCACAGCGCTATTCGTGGTTTAACAGTCAGTTATCGAGAGATCTGGGATTCGATCCCAGAATTGTCGGTGGAAGAATTTTTCAGTTGCTATTCGTTGTTTATAAAATAACGTGGACAGAGCGATGACATCGTATGTTTACATTATCTGCACGTATTTAAAATATATTCACCATTTCTATCGCTCTTTAAATAAAATTATATATTCAATTGACAAAACATCAGAGATACCTACATAATAGCATGTTGGTCCTCCTCGATCGCGAAGAACAGCTTGTACATACCAAGGCATCGACTCCACCAGATGCCGGAGGGTTTCCGGGGGTAATGCCAGCCATGACAGTTTTACATATTGTCCACAACTCACCCCGAGACGTCGGTTGAGAATCGATGGATCTGATGTTCCACTCCATGGCATCCCAGATATCTTCAACAGGGTTTCAATCCGGGGACCATGGGGAGCGTTGAATCGTTCCAAACTCAGGTGAATGTTCCTCGAGCCAGGCTTGGGTGGTTTCGGCCCGGTGGACAGGAGCATTTCCCTGCTGGAACTGACCATCAGTCGCAGGAAGCGGCCATGAAAGCGTGTTGGGAATCAGCCAGCACAACGCTGGTAGCGCTCAGAAGTAAAGTACATCTCCAGATACATTAAGAGACCTAATGTATCCCATGAGAAAGCTCCCTAAACCATCACAGAGCAACCATCGCCTTGAACAGAGCCGACCTGGCACGACCGGACCATGACCTCCTGCTGTCAACAACACATCATCACCCTTCCGTCATCTCGGTACAGCTAAAACCGGGATTCATCTGACAGCACGACACACCGCAACACTGCACAGTTACAGTTTTGATATTCCCGGCACCAGGCGAGATGTAATTTCCGATGACGGGCAATCAACAGTGGCACACGTGTAGGACGTCGGTTCCTGTAGCGCCGGGTATACAGAGTGTGCCATACGGTTCCTTCGCTGACGTTGCTTGGGTCTCTGATAAGCGGTCGGTTCGTACGAGCCTTGATAGTCTACGTTGACCGCGATAACGAGCGCTGCTGCGTCAGCCAATGTTATAATTGCAGTACACGCTTCATATGGTTGCCCTCCGGAATCCAATGGTTCTTAGTCGGACGATAGAATGACCCGCCTGTCTGGCGCCGACAGTGCGTCCACGATCAAAGACGCTCAAATCACCACATTTTCTCATGTTCGTCGATTGTGACACACTGTGGAGACACCATGCTGTTCGCCTATTTATCGCCTGCTTTTGGTTTGCGTCTGTTCCATTCTGCGCGTGGGATGAGAATATCTACTGCTCATCTCGCTTATTTGTAATGTTTTGGCTTCTGAGTGTATACTCTCAGTATCATAGGCATTCCCCTGCGCAGAGTGAAACATCCCCAAACTGAATGCAGTGACAAACAGGTGGACATACGAGCTTCCCAACGATGTATTGCAATCAACGAACATGGGCATACATGGCGATCTGGGCAACTCTAACCGTGAATGCATTGTCGGCGCAAGGTAGATGGGTCATTCTATCCTCCAAGTGGTAAGAACTGTGGGGTTCCCGTGGGTAACCGTAACAAGGGTGTTCCGCGAGTAAACAATCGAAAGACGTATCAGCGCCCAAACAGTAAGCGGTGCCTAACCACGCGCCAATAATGTCTGAGGTCGAAATAAACATCCCGGTTCATACAGACCGGCCGCTCGCCAACTGTGTGGCAAATCATGTTCAGGTTAAATGTTGGATGCCCAGGCACTGTCACCGATGGTGCAGTACGGCACACTCTGCATAGTCTCTGCTACGGGAGCCGATTCTCTACCCCTGCACCACTGCTGATTGCCCATCATCGGACATTACACCTCGTGTGGTGCCGAGAACACCGAAACTGACCCTCTGCAGTGTTTCGCCGCTTTATGTTGTCAGACGAATCCCGTTTTCAGATGTACCGAGCTGACGAGAGGGTGCAGGTGCGACGTCAACAGCATGAGGCCATGGCCCCATGTTTCAGGTTGGCTCTGTTCAAGGCGATACTGGCTCCGTGATGGTTTGGGTAGCATTCTCATGCGACACATTAGGACCCTTAGTGTGTCTGTAGAGGTCCTTTACTGCTGCGTGCCACCAACATGTGCTGGCTGATCACCTATACTCCTTCCTTCATGACCATCGGGAATCCTGCGGCCGATGGTCAGTTTCAGCAGAACAACGTGCCACCAATCCGGGCACCAACCATATACATATACTGTACATACAGTATACGCGATCGAGTCACATTATTGTGACCACCAGCAAATATCCAGAGTAACCACCGTGTACAGCAAGGACAGCAGCTAGACTAGCTGGGATTGACTCACTTCAGTGCTGGAAGGTGTTCACGTGTACGAGGAGTCATGCTGACTGCAGTGCATCTGACAGCTGCTGGAGGGTGCGTGGTGGAGGATCCATAGAGCGAACAACACGATCGAGGTAGTCCCACAGATGCTGAATTGGTTTTACGTCTGGGGAATTAGGGTGCCAGGGAAATACTTTGAAGTTTTCATCGAGCTCTTTCAACCACACTCGGATATTTCTAGCTGTGTGACACGTCGCATTGTCGTGTTGGAAGATCCTGTCAGCCCCAAGGAAGACAATCAGCGTGCATGGGTGTACGTGGTCTGCAAGGATGGATACACAACGAATTCGGTCCATAGTGCCTTCCACAGGTATGAGTGGACTCAGAGAATGCCACGGAAACATTCCCCAGACCATAACTCTGCTCGCACCAGCTTGTGTTCTGCCAGCAATGGTTGAAGAGCGTTTGTTCTTCGACGTTTCTCGCCTTATACGCCAACGTCCATCAGTTCAATGAAGCAGAAAACGTGACTCTTCGGAGAAGGCAATCCTTTGCCCATTAGCGGAGGTCCAATTCCGATACTGCCGTGCAAATGTAAGCTGCTTTTTCTGCCGATGCACCTTCGTTATCACAGGTGCAGTGACCATCCATCCCCATTGAAACCCCATACGCAGAAGGGTTCGCTGAACTGTCGTTTTAGATACACTTCGGGTAGTCCCCTGGTTCATTCGGCCAGTGAGTTTCTCCACTGTACCGTGTCGTTCGACACTCACGCACCTTCGCGGCCGACGTTCACCTTTCACATCAATGGCACGTGGTGCTCCGCAGTTTCAAAGTCTCATATCCGCAATGGTGTCATTTCTCTAATCACGATACACTTTAACCACAGCAGCACACGAGCAGTTCACAAACTGCGTTGTTTCAGAAGTACTGCCACACTTGGCCCGAAAGCCGATGATCATCTCTTTTTGCAAATCTGATAAATCGCTCTTTTTATCCAAGACAGCAATCAGTGATATGTTTTTAAAATGCTTACAGCATACCTTATATATTCTCCAACCTAGCTCACGACACGTTCCTTCTTTCATTGGCTACGCGCTGTTGACGTCAAATGTAGGAGGTGGTGACAATTATGTGACTCGACTGTGTGTATATATACACTATATTGACAAAAGTCACCGGAGACCCTTCAAAAGCAAATGAACGGATCCGCTGCGTCGTTAAGATACGCGGTACAGCTGCAAACGGTATAAAAACAAGCCTGCAGCTGGCCGCGATCAGATTGCACTGTGAGGTTTAGGGAATATGTCACGGCGGGAGAAAGCTGACTTTGAGAAAGGAAAGATTGTTGAATGTTATATTATTGGGTTGTCCATATGAGAAACCGAGAGGTGATTAAACATATCCAAGTCAACTGTTTTGGATGTACTGAATAAGTGGAAGACACATGGCGTGCCTGATTCCGCAAAAGGTACCGGCAGACCAAAAAAATCAGTGATAGAAGACGTCGAAGGCTGAGGGCCGCCCCGGTGGCGCAGTGGTCTAAGGCGTTGGCCTATGATCATTCGTCCGAACGGGGTCCGGGTTCGAATCCCGGTGAGGCATGGATGTTGTGTTTGTCTTACGGCACTGGCTCTCTCCCTTCCCTGGAATCAGTGACCCTAAATTAGGGACGGGCGACTGCTTATAGCCCATTGAGTTGCTCACGGTGGTCGTTAAACCTCCAATCAAAAAAAAAAAAAAAAAAAAGGCTGAGGAGAGTCGTTACAGCTAGAACTTCATTCCATGGGTTACCGTGGCTGTGGGTCTGCTCATAAGCCTTTCATGTCCACTCGGAATGCTATTCGTCGTTTATCATGGTGTAAAGAACATTTTTCGTGGACTGTAGATCAATGGAAACGGGTCCTATGGACTGATGAATCCAGATACACGATTCATGAGTGTGATGGCCGTGTGTGGGTATAGCGGAAGCCGGGCGAATGCTATTCACCACAGTGTACTGTTCCTACTGTCAAGTTTGGAGCTCGCAGTGTACTTGTGTGGGGGTGTTTTTCGTGGTATGGTCCCGGCTCATTGGTTGTCGTGAACAAACCTTTTAACTAGCACCTATACCACGATTTTCTGGACTATTATGCCCTACCAACTCTGTGGCAATACTATGAAACCGAGCCTTGTTGGTACCAGCAGGATTATGCACCGAGCTATAAAGCAAGAACTGTTGCGGCATAGTTTGACGATAATTCCCTATCGTGTGTGGTCTGGCCAGCACACAGCCCTGATCTTAATCCCATAGAGCACCTATGGGATGAATTAAAGCGCCGCATAAGAAGTTTAAAACCAAGGCCTATTACTAAATTACAGTTAGCGGCAGCATTATGTACTGAATCGAAGCGCATATCTATCGCTGTGTTCCAAAACCTTGTCAAAAGCATGTCTCGAAGAGTCAGTGCATGCATTAAGGCCAAAGGTGAACCGACACCGTACTAATGTATGCCAATAAATGCTATATTATGTTTCTCTTCCAGGTGTCCGGTGACTTTTGTCAATATAGTGTACATATATATCAGTAGTTGCTTCAATTTTCTCATTAAACTTACATTTCCATTCAAATGATAAATATCGTGTTCCCGGCAACACGGGAGAATGTTCATCGGAAGAGTTTTACGACCAACGTTGGGTGTCATCATTGCGGTTCTACGCTGAAATCTTTCCTCTCGTGGTCGCAGCTGTTCACATGAACGCTAATGGTTTAGTAATTACCGGGATAATGAATTTCACAGTAACAGATTGTTCCCCTTGGTTCCCTCATGAAAGATCTATTAATCACCAGTTTGCCTCTAAATACTGGTTTTATTTTCGGAAACATATTCTTGTGACCTATATCGACTGTTCTGCTCTTGTTATCACAACAGAGACGAGAATGAAGCGCACACATTTAAAAGTGAGGTATCGCTGTGAAATTAGAGCTTTCTCCAAAAATCAGATAATTCTCCAGCCTTTCCCCTTGTCATTACATTCAATTAAGGGTCCGCATTAAATAATCCAGTACGAAAAGATATTTATTTACTTTGAGATAATGGAAAAATAGACGCTTTCTCATCGTCTATAAGTTTAATACTTTTTACTCGAGGCGTCCCAGATGAAACCGTATGCCTAGATTAAACTAATGAAATTAACGTGCACTTCACATCAAAATAGAAACTGAATTGTAGCAATAGGTGCAAGAAATAAAGGATACACATCATGTGTTAAATTCACGCAAGTACCGCTCAAATATGTGGGAATTCCCCAATTTGTGAAAGAAACAGTCGTTGTTCTGGGTATCAGAGAGGTCTGGTAAATTTTTTATATGATTACATACGACAAAAAAATCCCCAAATGCAGTGGGCTATTCTTCATTTCATTACTTGTTTTGTTTTTTTAATTTATGGTTTTTACAACTACCGTGAGCAACTGAAGGGCTATAAGCAATAGTCCATCGCTAAAAAAGGGCTGCTTATCCCAGGGAAAGGAGTGAACTAGTGTAGTATGGGATACGCACCATTCATATCTCAGACAGAACTCGAATCCGGACCCATTTCGGACGAACAATTATGTGTCATCGCCTCCTACCATTCAACCACCTAGGCGGCAATTTGGTTACTAGAACAGAAGTATCATAATAATAGTAACTGGATAATAAGGCTAACCGATGAAATAAGAATTCAACCGCTATTATGATAATGCTTATTGAGTTTTAGTCGCAAGTGTAATTTGAAAGTTATACTTTCTTTGAAAGCTAAAGTTTTGCATTTATTAACACACTTAAAATCAATAAAAGGAAAGAAAACTTTAAACCAAAATTTAAAAAATCCTCCCTACTTAACCTTCTACAATATTTTCATACTACTGCTGAACTCATCTGGATTGCGCAGTACTCACAAAACTTCTGAATGCTTCACTCATTTCGGCATGTTTTTAAGGTTTATCAGCTTCACGGTTTTCGGTTTCGACTGAATCAGCTTTTTCCATCTATTAAGTGCCTCCACGGTGACGAAGCAGTCTCAGCGCTGGATTCTGACCATTCGACCGAGATAGATCTGGGTTCGAAACATGGTAAAGCATGAAGTTGTTTTTGTCCTACGGCACTGGCTCTCTCCCTTCCCTGGAACTAGCGTCTCTAAATTAGGGACCGGCGACTGCTTATAGTCCATCGAGTTGCTCACGGTGATCGTTAAACCCATAATCAAAGGAACTCATTACCACTAAATTGTTGCACCCAGAAGGACATGTCGAATTGCAATGCTATTCAGGAGGAAGGTAAAGGTTACCAGGAACAATAAATGATGAAAAATTGAGACTGATATGGGCAATATTTATTGAACTACACGCCAATAAGTAGTGCATCTCAGTATGGCGTCATGCCCCCCATGTTTGCTTACACAGCATGCCAGGCGTCTCGGCATGGATTTCTACAGATGCCTAATGGTGTTTGCGATAAGCCATTTTATGCAACTTGCATCTTCTAACGCAGTTCCTGCAAATTGTGCGGTAGAGGTAGATTGTGGATAGAGCGTCCAAAATCATCCCACACATTTTCTATCGGCAATAGGTGTGGCGATGAACGTACGCTCTCGTGACAGAAGCAGTATGCGGACGAACATTGTCCTGTTGGAAAATCGCCCCTGAGTGAGCGTTCAGAAAAGTTAGAGCCTCTGGTTGCCAGACCTCATTAACTTAACGTTGGGCTGTCAGAGTGCCTGTAATGAACACCAAAAGTGATCTGTCATAGTACGAAATTGCACCCCACACGATGACACAAGGCATTCTGGACGTGTGACGCTCGACAACAAACCGTTCATCTTGGCGCTTACCATGATGCTTCCACACACGGATTCGGTGGTCGTCTCCTCCAAGCCAAAACCGGGACTCATCACTGAAGATCACCCACTACCATTCTGAGTGGCTCCATGACAGTCTGGCACGACACCATTGCAGTCTTTGGCGACGATGCAATGATGTTAAGGACAGTTGTCGTAACGGTCTGCGAGCGTGTAGTCCTACGTCGTGCAGCCGTCTGCCAATGGAGCTGGCACTAATTGGACGATGCATGAAGGGCACCACTGCTCGCTGAATATCCGCAATCGTGGCTGTTGGGTCATTTAGTGCATGTCGGAGAACTCGTGGGTCCTCTGTCTCCGTGGTTCGTCTAGATCTTGCAGGGCCTTCCTGTCGCTGCTGCGTGCTCTATTCTATCTACTACCGCCAACAGAGTGCTATGGTGATATCCGCACGACCGCTATGGCTCGCAATACGGCGATAAGACCACCCCGCTTCTCGGAGCCCGACGATGCGGCCCCTTCCGAACTGCTCGAATTGCTTAAGAACTTTTCTCCTAGGTGTACTTCACTTGCAAAGGATGCAACCAATACAACAGCCCGAGTCAGAAGGGCAAGCACGCGCAACAGGACGACCTTATACATGGTGCAAAGGAAAGTCCTTTAACCTGGAATAATTTTCGAACGGAGAGAGGTAAAGTTATGCAAGTGAGATAACGGTATACTAAATCATCAACGCCCAATCGAATGCATTCAATAGCCGCGTCCCTAGTGGCGAAATGCAGAAGTAACCAATTCCAAATCGAAAACGAAAAGAGATAGAACAAAATTTCCAATGACAAAGTTGTAGAGCATCAATTAATTAGTACAAAACGACATTTGTTTCACACGGATAAGATAAATTGTCTCGTCTGAATACCCTAAAATGTCCGAAATCGATGCGCGACCTTTTGTGTGAACTTTGAAGGAAACAGGCGTAGGTATGAGCAAATACACATAATTTATTGCATAAATGCTTACTTATGTCAATACAGTTAGATTACGTTAGACAAAACAAAAACAAAAAAGGCAAACTGGCGCACAGTGATAAAACGTTAATGTCAAGTATGTTCGAAGAGTTCGCCATTGCCCACGATACACATTTGTATCCGTGAAAGTAACTTTGCACGCACATTCCTCAGCGTGGTAACACCACGACGTAGATACAGGCATCTGTAACACGACGACGTAGATCCAGCAGACTTGTAGGCGCTGTTGCATACACCTGATTTTATAAGTAACCCCAGAAATCCAAGCTCACCATTCTCACACAGCTTACGTAGACTTAAATTTCTGATCAGGATACATCCTGCTACTGGTTTTTATATCGTAGGTACGGTATAACGTCACAATCAGCATTTGCATACGGCTACATTTGCGAAATGTGAATATGCAGATTCGAATCGCCACGCATCGATTTCGGACATTGTAGGGTATTCAAGCAACAATGTATCTTATCCGTGTGAAACAAATGTCATTTTGTACTAATTCATTGATGCTCTACAACTATGTAATTGGAAATGTTGCTCTATTACTGTTCGTTTTGGATTTGCAATGGCTAACTTCCGCATTTCGCCACTAGGGGCACTGCTATCGGTTGCATTCGATCGGGCGTAGTCGCTGTACTATACCGTTATCTCATTTGCATAACTGTACCTCTCTCCGTTCCCAAGTTATTCCAGGCTAAAGGAACGGATCGAATGCAAACTATTCCAGGCAGAGCTTGGTACTTGAATTATTTGCATGCCTCACGATGTCAAACTTACCCACCATGTTTAATTCCTGCCGATTGCTTCCTTTTGGGTGCAACTATTTTTTTCTTTTCACGATGAGTGTATTTGGGGTCTATCTAAGTTACAGGCGAGTTCCGCTTAGATTAAAGCGGAGGCTTTGAGGCTCACATGACATACTTTCATCGGCATACCGTTGTAGTCGCATGACATACTTTATCACGAAGTTCAAGAAAACTACGCTGCTAGATTTTTCTGTAACCCGCAGAGAAGGAGATTCAGGTTCTACATGTGCATTAGTCAGTACAGGTATTAAATTCAACCCATGATATGTTTATGTGTGGGTATGTACCAATTTAAGCGAATGAGTAGCAGAAAACGACTGTCTTACTATAGGCAGAAGCGACTGATGCTGTGTAAATCACTATTTTTCATTGTTAACATAGCTGCCTCAGCGGCATAGTGATGTAAGAGCTGGGCTCTGACTATTCGTCTAAGATGAGTATGGATTCGAATTCCGTGTGAGGCATGGATGTTGTTTTGTCTTATGGCACTGGCTCTCTTCCGTCCGTGGAACCAGTTGTCCCAAATCAGGGACAGACGACTGCTTATAGCCCATCGAGTTGCTCACGGTAGCCGTTTGATTTACCCCAATAAAAAACGGTCATCATTTTTGCCTTTGATGTCATCACTAAGAATTAAATTAAGCAGTAAGAAAAAGACGGCGATGCAGGCACCAGTTAATGCCCATTTGCCAAGAAATCAATTGTTAATCTAGTTGGACACTTTGCACTGAGCTTTGATGAAAACTGTTATTGCTACTCTCATTTGTCACCTTCTAAATGTTCAGAAATGGGAAAAGCATAAACCTTGGCATGAAAATATACATCCTGTTTACTTCATATACACTGGTGTGCAAAAATTAAGGAAGAAAAGGAGAAATTAGCATAAGAGCGGAACGAGCAGGCAGAACGGACCGAAAGACCACTCAGGAGATAGACTAGGGTCCGGTACGGTAGGGCATGCGCATATATGCAGCATGACGTAGGGGGGAGTGACGGAAGGGTATAAAGCACACGGGCGGTGTACGCTCAGCAATTCGGTGTACATCGGTTTGAACGACGTCGAGGTGCTACCACCGTGTGATATGGCCAACAGGCAATCCAGTAGACGACATCTGGATGTCTTTACCCGAGGTCGCGTCATTGGGAAGTTGGAAGAATGCCGAAGTGTGACTAGTGTGGCCGAGCAGTTCGGGATCACTCACAGCATCGTTTCACCAGCTTGGAGAGCATTTCAAACGACAGGAGCAGCTGTCCGAAAGTTTAGCAGTTGTCGTCCGCGAGCAACCATGGCGGCGGACGACCGGTATATTTTCCTACGGGAGAGAAGAGACGGACCGCAGACAACGGGAGAAATCGCAAGGCACATGCAACAGACAACTGGACGTCCGTCATCACGTTTTACAGTGGCCAGAAGGCTGCACAAAGATGGTCTATTTGCACGACGACCAGTACGGTGTGTGCCATTCATGCCTGCTCATCGGAGAAGGCGGTTTCTGTGGTTTCAGGAACACAAGAACTGGACACATCAGCAATGGGGTCGAGTTCTCTTTACGGATGAGAGCCGATTTAGTCTGACGTGCGATTATGGACGTATACATATCTGGAGAGAGCAGGGAACACGCAATCACACCTCCAACATCATTGAAAGGGACCGGTTTGGAGGTGGCGGAGTTCCCGTTTGGGGCGGTATCATGCTTGGTAGCCGTACTGACCTCCACATCTTCCAAGGAGGTTCAGCCACTGGTGTCTGCTATTGTACCGAGGTTCTCCTGCCTCACATGTGTCTGTTTAGAGGTGATGTGGGTCCTGGATTCCTCTTCATGGACGACAACGCTACACCTCATCGTACAGTGGCTGTCGCTGAGCTATTGGAGAGTGAAGATATTCAACGCATGGATTGGCCCACAAGGTCCCGGGACCTAAATCCAATCGAACATGGGTGAGACCTTCTCGGGAGACGCTTGGCACCATGTCACCAGCCGCCAGCAACGATTCCGCAGCGGTGATCAGCGCTACAAGAGGAATGGGCCGCGATGCGTCAACAGCTCCTTCACAACCTCGTCCTCAGCATGGACAGACGTTGTAAATCCTGCAACGCAGTCAGGGTGATCATATCCCTTACTAAAGACTGGATTTTTCTTGGCAGCCGCCTGTCACATGGACGTTTCTGTCTTCTGTCCAGTTGTGCTCGAAGCTACCTTTTCAATAAAGTGCCTTTGCATCATTTGGATTCCTTGTTTGGCCGATTTTGCTCACTTGTTTCATATTCGTACATCTTGGGGAACTTATGGTATGATTTGAGTCGATGTGGTGCATTTCTGCACGACGTTACATTCGAAAAACCGTCTCGTCCTTAATTTTTGCACGCCAGTGTATTTGACTGTGATAGTTAAGACACAAAGTCAAGCACATGATATCAGCAATCGAAGTTCTAGATATAATACGCCATGACTCTTTACTATATTTTAAAAAGGTGTAGGGACGTTCTGATTCACGGTATACCGTCCCTGACGACAAAATGCGGTATCGCTTGTCTTACCGTTTTCCCTGTGCGCCTGTCGTTTTTGGGGAATATATCATCACTTGTACATCTGCTTTGAAAAAACAGATTTTCTACTACACATACAGTAGACGCAGCTTAATTGATAAGTTCGAGAAGGGAAATTTCGATAAAATATTATTTGATGAAATAAAAACATTCAGCAGCTGCTTTAATGTTTATTCACATACCGTAGAATGAAAGAAACAGTACATAAAGGTCTGAAAGCTGAATATTTAAATTTATTAACATTAAACATCCAAAGAAATAGAAAACTAATTCAGGAAAATCCAAGCAATAATTTAGAAATTCATTTATTTTTAAACGTATGAGTTTTGAAACAGTTCGTTAATAAAATTTTCATTTTTATACTCTTTGTGAAACTTACCTAATCTGTGTTTTTTACCAAATCACAGACTTCGATGCTAGAAAAAATCAAAAGATAATTTATTTAAACAGTATAAATATTCAGAACAGTTTGCTTGTGAGGTTTTCCTGTTCGTTCTGTTCATGATAGTTAGTACAATTTTTGTACTCGTACTACTATAAAAATGATCTTATCTGTGTTGTTTTCCCGATTGTCATAATTAATTCGAATTAACATAATGTCTAATTGACATACCTCCCTCTCAAATTTCAGAGTTTGTTGGAAATGTTTCATCTTTACGAGTTCCATCTTCTTGTTCTGAAGATTCTTGTTAAACTTGTATTGCGAATATGTCCGATAACAGCTTTGCACTGGTTTGTCTTCGCTAGACCCCTCTGCTGCTGGGAAATCCTGCATCCTTTTTGCACACCATGAGCATTTGGATGTGCTGACTGTTTTTATTTTTTGCTAGCGTTTAAGTCACCCGACTGTTTTAACAAAATTTCCTTTTTCCATTATCATTGTTTGCTCAACCTAACATCTTCTTCTGAGACATTACTGAAAATTCTTATTCGGTTTGGTCATCCTTTTTGAAGCGCTCGTTTGTTACAATATACATTTCCTTTCAATTTATCTTCCGTCTCAATATCAGTGTGAATATTTAAAAAAATTGTTGTAAAGAAGATGACATATTTTAAAAGCAAGATTGGATAGCAAGCATTACCTGATAATTCACCACAGCGTTCAAGTATGATGAATTTTCATATTTCAGGTTGGACCTTTTCATTCCTTCTGCCCAATTTCTTCCTGATGAAAACAAATTCATGAGAACACCGTCTCCCATGTAAAATGTTGTACGCTCAGGGTTCGAAAGAAAAGAAATATGAAACGAAACTCAGCGTATTAAATTACCCAGAGCAGTATGGAAAATTTACATCTTTATTGACAATTTTCTTGCCACAAAACTTCCAGAAAGTTAAGATTAATTACTGAGTGGCATTGAACTTCCAAGATACTAAAGATCAAGCTCATCCGTGACAAAAATGCAATTCTCTAACCAGTCTTATATCACAAAGGCGGTAAGGTCTGGTTTTATATTTCAGCTAGTCGTGATTGGTGTGACTGCCAGACATAATCAAATAAAAAAAGATGCTCAGAGGTTGAGAAGAGGCGTTGAGAACAAAAACATAAAGAAAAGCATCAAAAGTTTACGTTAGAGTAAAAGAAAACGAATCTGGAAAGTTGGAAGCACGATATAAGAACCACATGAGTGAACTGTTAGTAAGTAACTAAAAATGGGGTTAAATATTAAAGATGAGTGGAAGTTTCTGTCGTGCTAATTACGATTTACCGGTAGACACATATTGCTGTCTTAAGCACGAAAAATAAGACATTACTAATTTCAACACGAAATAAACCAGGTCGAATCAACGCAAGCAGTGAAAACATCTTTACTTACGAAAATTAAAACTTGTTTAAAAGGTTAAAATAATTAAAACAATGTGCGAGATCTTTCGGGTCTGTCCTTTACAGATCCATCCTCAGGCACAACAAGAAAACTCATACGGGGCACCCAGGCTTATATACGCACCTCTGTGGATCAGCAAGATACAACGTGTGCGCCGTACTACAATGCTGGACAATTGCTAAGGACGGATCATAAACGGCTATATAGCGCATAGAAAAGTAAGTGTGGTTGGATGCCAAGTGAAATAAAATAATGTCAGAATGCCAGGACATTACAAGAAAGACAATTTATTGTGCTCTGAAATCCAGAAGGCTTTGGAATGTGTTCAAGGGACAAACAGACCATTTTGTGCAGAATACGTAAACGTAAAAAAAATGCAATTACCGTCCGCAGGCGTTCCGGCGTAAGATGTCAATACGAGATATGGCCACCATGGAGGGCGATGCAAGATTCCACACGTCGTGTCATGCTTTGCACAACATAATCAAGCAGCTGTTGGGGTAATTTATCCCATTCCTCTGTCAGTGCACGGATGAGGGTGTCCTTGTTTATTGCAGGGCATTGGCGACCAGCAAGACTCCTCCCCAAAGCATCCCACACATTTTCAATGGGATTCAGATCTAAAGAACGTGATGGCCATACGAGGCGTTGAATATCCTCGCTCTCAAGATACTCCTGGACAGCGACTGTTCGATGACATGTTGCGTTGTCGTCCATGAAAATGAATCTATAACCGACAGCACCACGGAACATGCAAACATGAGGTAGCAGAACATCATTAATGTATCGTTAGAGAGTCATAGTCCCAGTTGGAAATCACATAGAGGGACGTACGGCCATTGATCATGATGCCAGCCCATACCATGACACTACATGTCGGATATCGGTCCTTTTGCTGTATGTTTGCTGGACAATATGCAGTACCACTATCATGCCAGATCAGATGTCGTCGACAATCAGACGATAGACTGTATCTGCTCTCATCTGAGAAGAGGACAGCAGACCAGTCGTTATCTGTCCAATTGCGATGTTGATGGTACCATTGCAAACGGGCGATGCGGTGACGTCTGGACAATGGGATGCACACAACAGGACGGCTGGCGTATAGTCCTCTCATGCAAACGTCTGGCGACAGTTTTTCGGGAGATCCGCTTGCCAGTAGCAGCCATAAACTGATTTGCTACCTCACTAGCTGTGCTGCGCCGGTGTCTTTTTGTTGATAACACTATGTACCGATATTCTGCAGGTGTCGTACTGCGAACACGACCTCCTCCGTGACGTTTGCTACACTCTCCATTTGTTTGAAATGATTTCCAAAGCCTTGAAACAACACTGTGGCTGACGTCGAACTCCCAGGCAACATCTGTTATTTTTCGCCCTTCTTCAATCTTGCCAATAATACGGCCACGCGTAAAATCATCTAGGTGATGTCGGGAAAACATTCTGAAAATTGCAAGCTCGTCAATTGATTCTTTCTCCTTCAACTTTGAGTTTGAACAACAACGGTCAATACGCGTCAAATCCTTTATATCTCTTATGAGCGCTATGACGTCACGAACAAGTTCGGCAATCCAAAATTTGCATACGCACAACACGTCTTATTGTATCCCGCACTTATGCTAATTTCCATATTTTCCTGCCTTCCATTTCATGGTTGCTATCGTTGCTATTGTCATCCGTCCTTAGCAATTGTCCGGCAGTGTACTTCGCAATCCTTTCTTCAAATAAAAAATCCACTGAACTTGATTCTTAAAATAAAAGAAGCAGCAAAACTAGAATCCTTGCGAATTGGGTTAAGGGAGGCTTCTAGAAACCCTCCAGATTCTCATATTCCTTATTTATTTGGACACTTAAAACATCATTTATCTGGAAATACCTTTAGCCCAATTGTTGGTAACCTGCTTACTTCGCGGAGAAAGCATTGACTATTTTCCTAAGTCAGTTATTATCTCAACTAGCTGTAAAGCCCTTTCCGATAAGAATACAACGGGTGCTAGAAACACTTATTGCTATTCAAGCGTTTATTAACGATGTTGGAAAATATATTTGTACAGGATATTTTTTGTCAATATTTTTTTCGGAATCTGGAAGTAGTTTTCCTTGTTCTGGCCCATGGACTACTTTAACTGTGACATCAGCAAACCGTTGAACTCTTGACAATGCAACATAAAGTTGTCCATGGCTAAACACTGGTTCAGGAAGGCAGATACCTAACTTCTGCAGTGTTTGACCTTGAGACTTATTAATGGTCATAGCAAAGGCGAGTTTTACAAGAAATTCTCATCGTCTTAATGTGAATGGGAGGTCTATATCAGTAGGTGCGAGGTCAATTCGCGAAATAAAAACAGTTTCACCCCATGCTGATCCTGTGAGTACTTCTACAATGATCAAATTGGGTTTTAAGTTTTTAATTATCAGTCTTGTTCCATTGCATAAACCTTGTTGTGTATTGAGGTTTCTCAGGAGCATGATAATAGCTCCAATCTTTAACTACAGTCTGTGAAGTGGCATTCCTGATGAAGTTTACTTATTTAAAAACTCTATACGATAATATTGTTCAGTTTTTTCTTCTCCATCGGCATCAATTGAATCAGAGCTTAAGTATGTGCTTGCTGTCCCCTCTAAGAGATCATGAACATTTTCATTTAATTTGTCAACATCAGAGTTTTTGGGACACAGAATGGCTTTCTTTGCAATAGTTTTAAAATCAGAAGTTTTCAAGTTCTCACCAAATATTATTTGGCTATATCGCCATCATATAAAATATGTGTAGGTATCTCTATCATTTCCCCTGGTAGGCCATCAGCTGTTTCATGACACCATCACCAAGTCGTAAAAGCCATTCACTGAATGATGAGTCAAAAGATAGAACAATACTTTTGAGTCTTAAAGTCTCACACTTCTCCCCTAATTGGTTGAATTTAATGCTGGCTTCGAGTATTTTGGTTCTGTCACCATGTTTGACAACAGGGAGAGTTTGTCTAAAGTCTCCTCCAAGTAAAAGGACTTTGCCACCAAAAGGTTTTTGATTTCTCATAATATCTTTCACTATTCGGTCAACTGCAGGTAAAGCAGTACCGGGAGCCATTGTACCTTCGTCCCATAGGATGGTTCTCGCAGATCGAATGTTTCAGCGTCGGTGGAATTAATCTTTATATTCGATGTAGACGTTTAATTTAAAGGTGGCACTAACTTAAACTGGTTAAAGTAGGCTTTGCCACCTTCTAACAGATTAGTAACTATTCCTGTGGATGCAACAGGCAATGCTATGTTCCTTCTCCACGGATAGTACTCAGGAAGGTTTTATACAAATAAGGTTTTCCTTCGTCCCCGGGCTATCAAGGAAAAAACATCTATGAGGAAGGTCATCATTACTGGTTGTTGACATAATACTGTAATATGCTGCTTTCTGCTCTGCATTTAAACTACTCGCCATTTCTGTAGCTTTTTGTTGTTCTACAGCACTGTCGAAATAAACATCCTTATTTTGAGGAATGTTACTTGATTGATTTGGAAGATTATATTTATCGCATGAGCTATTGTTAGCTTTAAGAGTGTCATTAATCTCTTGAAGAGTCAAATTCAAGCAAAGTTGACAATCTTCAGTATGTCCAATGTTATGTCGGTGTGCAAAATCTTCCCAAAGATGGGATTTATACTTTTCAAACAATTCTTGTCAATTGGGTGGTGAAACAAAGATAAAAATGTATGCAAATAAATCTCGTAGTTGTCGAGGCATGCTGCAAACAGATGCTTCAACTAAGGTTTCTCCCATATTTCATCATTCTTAATTAAACCTTTCTGCAATGCAGCTTCTTGGAAGGTATCATATAGAATCCCATTGACTATTCTTAGATCTGTATAACTTTTCGCTCCAGACAAATGAAGTAGCTGTAGTCTTAAACAATATTTTTCTGAATCAGATCCAAGGTTGACTGAATACATTCTTCCAATCACATTATCTCCATCACGTTTTCGTTGGACCCATTGCCTTTTTTTTTAACACATAATGTCTTCGCATGTCACTATATGAAATGGATCGAGCATCTTCGTTGACCTCATTTAGTTTGAACCATGCTACCAGCATTGAATCTCTTTGAGCATTATGAACAACTGCATTTGGTTCATTGTTTAAACGCTCCGGATTAAGCGTATTCTTCAGGAAGGTGAACAGGTAATCTATTGTATGAGATTGCTGGTGCATATCATAACCAAGTATTCGCCACATTGCCTCAGGTACGCTAACGTAACGGGAATCAACGTGGCTTTTTACTTCGTTGTATTTGGTGTTGTGCTCTGTTATATGAAAATTTGCACAGTCATGACCTTTGTATACGTACTTGAAAAGGTATTTCACGCTTTTCACAGTAGGGCTCACCTCGATATTAATGTGCCACTTGTATTTTAACAAAAGATACGGATTATAAGGGACAATCCAGCTGTTATTAATAATTGTACCACGTAAAGTTGCGGTTGCACCATTCTTTCTACGGCGATATAAATGACACCCGCCTTTGTTAGTTACTGTTTCATTTTGAAAAGACTTCGGAAATTGCTTGATACAACTGCCTTCTTCCATACAGGGTGAATTGTGATTACTTTTACCACACGGATCATGAATCATGTGTTTCGCAACAGTTGCATGTAAAACTGGTAAATGTTCTTTATCTAGAAGTTCTGCCGATACAGTTTGGTCAGTTTTCTCAGGCAATGTTAGTAATTCCCATACGTTAGCATTTTTCTCAGCAATTCTCGATACGTTAGCGCACCTGAGGCAATGTGGCGAATACTTCGTCATGATATGCTCCAGCAAATTTGTCTTCTTCTTTCAAAATCAAGAGCATATGGGCATGGGGAAGCCCTCTTTTTTGGAATTCGATTACATGAACTTTGGCCACCCAAACTGCAAAAATATGCCTTTACTATATATCGTCCATTAATTCTTTCAACTTTAGTTGGAAGACTCTTACAACTCAATATGGACGGTTTTCGACAGATTGACCGTTCACGTTTTCAGTGATTTCTTCCCATTTCGGGTTGTAAGTCATAGTAAGAAAATATCAGGCTTACCATACTTTCTGACTATCGCCATTGCATCCTGATAATTTTGCATCACATTTCGTGAACTACCTTGAAATGATGATGATGAAATAAGGGCTTTTCCAGGAAGAAACTCATCATCTTCAGCATTCTGAATTTGGTCCATCAGACCTTTAAGCTTTTCGATCCTTAACTGAGTCTGATTTTTTCGTATGTAATTCAGTCTGTTAGCTTCCATTTTTACATACACATCAACAATGTATTGCTGCGTAAGCTTTCCTGCGCTTAATAATGGATGAATTCGTCACGAATCGAAAGACGATGTTGATAATACTGCATTTGTGTAACCCTTGACCGTGGCTTTGTACATTGGTTAACAACACTTAGTAAATACGTTGGTCTATGTTGCAAAGGAATGTCAATGGCTCAACTTTGATCACCATATGGGAAGAGAAGAGGATAAACCAAAGGCTTTAAATTTGGATCGAGAATGCTAATTCTTACAGTTTTTCTACTGTTTGTGCATGTATTATTTGCACGGCAATGAATCAATAAGTCACGTTCGAGTGGAGGTTAACCATTTACATTTCAAATATAAAGGCAACCTCATTAGATCTTGGAACATTATAACGCCTTTGATCATTACTACGATCTTGAATAATAGTCATTGATACATTAGAAGGAACAGCATTATTCATTTCAGCATCTTGAATACTTTTTTGCTTGACTTCATAAAACATATTACATGCTTCCACAAATGGATTAGTTTCTGTCATGAATGTATTCAGCGTTTGAAACAGATCTTTATTGCACCCACTGCTTTCTCGCATTTGCACTCTTTGAGCAGCAGGTTTATCAGGATCCAATATGTATACAATTGAGCGTATTTCCGCTTTTCAGCATTAACAGGATTAAATGCTCGTGCACGATGAGAGATTGATCCATTTATTCTAAAACAATAAGGCCCATAACCTGGTGGAGGAGCCATTTGTGCTTCCATCAAGGCAAATGCAAGAGAACTGTCAATCGACCGTATGTTAACGATAAAGTTTTATGAACGCTCATGCTCATAAGTTTTTCAATTAATGGGGAAGTACGAGTGGGGTTTAATTTTACTGCTCCTTTTGAGCAACATTTAGAAAATTTGCCATGTGAAGATTTCTCTCTGGCAAAGTTTTTGGCTTTACAAAATTCACATATTTGCTCAAGAGTGCCACAGGAATGTCTTGCTATATATAGTCTTTTCATCGTTTATAACGTTTAAAGCCACATGACGTGTAGCATTTGTTTGTCGTTGTCGGTTTGTTATTTTCCTCTGAACCTCTCGAGCGCGTTCATTCTTTTGTTCGGGAGTTATATGTTGTGCATCTACAATATGAATATTTCTCATGCGCTGAGATTCAGCTTCAATATATTCCGGCGTCATATTATTTTGACGATCACGCATAAGTCGAATTGCAGAATTTCTTTCAACTGCACTGCATTTTTGTCCCTTTTTTCTGGCATGTTCGGCATTACGGCGGTAAACCTCTTGTCTGTAGAATGCAGTGCGCTGTTCGCGCCTTGCTCGATCGTAATCGGCTTTGCGGCGTTTATCTTCAGTCTCTTCATCTAATGAAAGAGGTAAATTTCTTTTTTGACGCGGCACAGGTGAGCTTCAAAACAACAGTCAAGTTCGCGAAAGACACTAAAGTTCGTCTTTGCCTTACTGAAATAAAAGTGATCCACCTCGTCGCAATTACGTATTACAATTAATTAATTTAATAAATATTAGCGGCCATTAAATATTTTTAGGAGGAAAATGTATGAAAAAGTAATAATCTTGTAAAACACCTTACAACCCAGAACGCAAACTGCATGCTTCCATTTCCAATGTACTTAACAAAACAGAAAAAACAACTCTAACTTCGAATGAAACAAAAAAAGACGTAAACAAAGCATTAAACAGGGCCGGTTACGGATACCGCGGTGTAAGCACCGACATTTTCGTCTTTTTCTGGTAAACAGCGTAATAAAGCATATCAAGAGTATGTCAAGTGGAACAAAAATTCCTGACGTAGTTTTCCTATTTCTAAAGTGTTGACCGTGTGACGTAACTGTTGTATATGTTTTTGTAATCCTCAATGTCTTTTACGAATATTTATGATCAACAGATGGCGCCCCCAGATGTACCTCGCAATGCAGACGCTTTGTGTATGACGTAATAGCGTTACATTCTGGGATTTGCTTCGGAAAAGAGAAGTCATGTGAATTGTGAGCAAAGAGCTCATCATGTTCCATCTTCTGTTATTTAATAAAATTATGTTCTAGAATAGTGTTTTGTAATAAAGGTGAAATTGTGCTTTAGTTATATTATAACAAACCACTGTAAAACCAAAATGAACCACATCAGAAGGTTATGGTGCCCAGAAGTGGAAACTACAGTATTTGGCAGGGCCGGAGCTAGACCACTTGCCGCCCTGGTGCAGAATACAATTTGCGGCCGCTTCCACAATTTTTCAGAAAAAACAACAAAGATAGCAGTGCTTCTTCTGTGTCTTCGAAAAGTCATATAAGCAAAGCACAACCAATCCTTGAGGCGAGAAAGCTCCCCATTTGGGTATTTACATACTCGTAATAATTTAAACGATGGGAACATGTCACTTACCCTCCGAGAGTCTAATAGGTCAACTCGTCCTCAGTGAGCGTTTCTCAAAGAGACAGAGACCAAATTAGTCTTCCTGTGGAAATACTATTGAAAGCGTTAAGCAGTGAGCTGGCTTTCAAAACAGTTTCCACAAGACAAAAAATGTTGTCCCTACCACTTTGAGGAACGCTCACAGAAGACCAGTTAACTCGTTCATGGACGCTCAGAGGATACAGAAAATATTACAGTCACGGATTTTCTAACTTAAAGCAATGAAATTTATTTTCTACATCAAAAGCAGGTCATTTTATAATCCATAGATAAACTAAAGGAATTTCATCTTTCTAAGTAGCTTCCATGCAAGCAAAATTTTCCAAAACATTTTTCAAGTCAATTTTCTCGAACATCTCACTTTCAATAGATATCAGAGCCAAGGCAGTAAGTCTTTGTTGTATCATTGTTGATCTCCAATATTTTTTTATCATTTTTAATTTCGAGAAGGTTCTATCTTCAGAAGCAACTGTCACAGGGAGCGTTAATAAAATCCGTAATGCTATTGTAATGTTTGGGAAAGATCCCGTCAGTGTATTCTTATAAATGTACTGCAAGACATCTTTTGGTGAAGTTTCGGTTTTCAGAAAATTCGTAATGATACTAAGTTCATCTGAAAGTTCCGTAGCTGTTATGTCCTTCGGGCAGTTTTCATCAGTTTGGTCAGATAGCTTTATTTCAAGGTTCATGCAATGTTTCAACAGTTGTTGTTTACTCAGTTCTGAAATTATCTCAAAATCGTACAAAAACTGAACACTTCACTACGATTTTGAAGCAAATCAAATCTTTCGTCGATTGTTCTAACAGCCGTGTCAATGATAACATAAAAAAACCTATGTGGTAATTATCTTTAGGGTTGGTCATAGTTTCATCTTCGTGTCCATATTCGAACACTGCTTTCTTTCTTCTTCTGCGAAACTGTTGAGAAGCAAAGTGTGGTTCGGCATTACATGAGGTGGCAAGTTCAGACGCACTATGTATCATGTGTTAAAATTTATTTCGGCCTTTTTTTAAGGAGGTCGAAATGTTCAATGCAAGATGATAAATCTGTGTTTCGATTTTGCGTCATTTGGAAACAACGTTTACTCTCAATAACACCTCATACCATATAACTATGGAACATACACGGTCGAGTCACATTATTCTGACCACCAGCTAATATCAAGACTAGCCGCCGTGTGCAGAGCGGACAGCAGCTAGAATGGTGCTGGAAGATGTTCAATAGAGTGGTGCTGGAAGATGTTCAATCAATAAGGTGCTGGAAGATATTCAGACGCATGTGGAGCCACTCTGACTGCAGTGCATCTGGAGTTGCTGGAGTGGTGGGGGTGGGGGTAGGGGTGGAGGATCCATAGAGCGAGTAACACGATAAAGGCGTTCCCACATATGCTCAATTGGGTTTAAGTCTGGGGAAATTGGGGGGCCAGGGAAGTAATTTGAAGTCTTCATCGTGCTCTTCCAACCACTCAACCACTCTCGGACATTTCTAGTTCTGTGGCACGACGCATTGTCATTCTGGAAGATCTCATCCGCCCTAGGGAAGACAATGAGCATGTATGGGTGTACGTGGTCTGCAAGGATGGATTCATAAGGAATTCGGTCCATAGTACCTTCCACAGGTAGTGGACACAGGGAATGCCACCAAAACATTTCCCAGACCATAACGCTGCGCCCTACCAGCTTGTATTCTTCCAGCAATGGTTGAAGAGTGTTTGTTCTCCGATGTTTCTCGCCTTATACGCCAACGTCCATCTGTTCGATGAAGCAAAAAACGTGACTCATCGGAGAACGTCATACTTCGCCAATCAGCGGAGGTCCAATTCCGATACTGCCGTGCAAATGCAAGTCTTTTCTGCCGATGCACCTTCGTTAGCATAGATACAGTGACCATACGCAGCACGCATCTTTCAACTGTCGTTTTAGACTCACTTCCGGTAGCCCCCTAGTTCATTCGGTCAGTGAGTTGTTCCACTGTAGCGTGTCGTTCGGCCCTCACCACGCACCTTTGCAGCCGACGTTCACCTCTCACATCAATGGCACGTGGTGCTTCGAAGTTTCCACACGCATATTCGCAATGTTACCATTTCTGCAATTACGATACAGTTTAACCACAGCAGCATGCAAACAGTTTACAAACTGCGCTTTTTCCAAAATGCTGCCACCCTTGGCCCGAAAGCCTATAATAATTCCTTTTTGCAAATCTGATAAATCGCTCCTTTTATCCATGACAGCAACGAATGATATGTTTTCAGAATGCGTACAGCACACCTTATATACCCTCCAAGCCAGCTCACGACACATATCTTCTTTCATTGGCTACGTGCTGTTGACGTCAAAAGTAGAAGGTGGTCACAATAATGTGACTCGACTGTCTATAAACGTAAAAGGTTCCAATTTTTCTAACGAACATTGGACGTCATGCTTGGAGGGTTTTTTCTTTATTGATAATTTCTGATAAGCTGTCATACACTTCCGATAAACGGAATCATAAAGGTTTTACTGATTCAACTCCACTTTCGCATCGAGTGTCGGCAACTGCTTTCAGGGTAAACTGAGACACATTTTTGGTTAAAATTCCCCACCTCTTAGTTGAGCAAGAGAAGTATGTGAACAGACGTTGAATGACAGAAAAGAAATCAATTATCCGATAATTTACTTTTGCGGCATCATAAACTCCCAAACTGAGCGTGTGAGCAGAGCAAGAAACATAAAACGCTCGTGAATTTTTGTTTAGTACATGGGCCTGCAAACTTCATTTTGGGGTTGGTTGACTGGTTTTTGACCAAACAACATCTAAATGATTCCATGTGCTACACGGAGACGGAGAGCTAAACAGCCCGGGCCGAATCTCATGAGATGGGGGGTTAGAGTTGTTAATAACGAGGAGACTATTTGCCCCGGCATGCGGCACCAACGGCTTCCTGAGACTGCCGAACCTCGGCGGATTTTTGGTGATCCAGTCGAACACGAGGCGAGAACGCTGCTACCGGGCAACCGCGGCCCTACTTATTTTGAGGATACCCAGGTGAGCAATAACTGGTGATTTCAATTAAAATTATCACATGTTTTAATTTATTACATTTTGTAATCAAATATGTTATTAGTATTTAAGTTTGCATATTCTGCATCATTATCATTAAGAAAAATTTCATTTATAGTTAAAAATCTGTCCCGCAAAAAAATCTGTTCCGTAGATTTTCAACTTTTGCTTAGAAGCTGAGATGTTGACAGAAATAAGATATACATCTACGCCACCTGGCTGAGCAAAAATGCATTATTTTAAAAAGGAAATATTATCAAATGTTTATTGACATGAGCGATATCGGTACACGAAAGAAGTTTTTCAATCGAGCATTTAGACGCTCAGATTTTGCTGCAAATACCTACAAAGCAGAAATTAATGCTTACGCCCCCTGGTGGCTAAATCATATTTTGTAAAAAATTAGAAATTACAATCAAAACATTTCTCACCAGGAGCTGCAGCCGGTGCAGGAAGGATTTTTCAAATCGTTGTTTTAGAAGCAGAGATATCGGGGAAAGCGCAATTTACCTTTACTCCGCCTAGCAGATAGTCAATGAATTACTTGAAAATGTTGTGATTAAATGAAAAGCATGTTGCACCGGAAACTGTATCCAACAAAGAAGAAATTTTTCAAATCGGACCATTAGAAGCAGTGATATTGACAAAAATAAGTTATACATCTACGCCCCCTGGCGGAGAAGCCATGCAGTATTTTAAGAAGAAAATATCTCGAAAAGGTTTCTCCACGTGAGTAGTATCGGTCTCGAAAAGAATTTTTTCAAACGAGATTTTAGAAGCTCAGATTTTGAGGCAAAAACATCAGAAGCAGAAATTAGCACTAACGCCATTTTGTGGCCACCATTTTATAACAAAAATTAGAAATTATATGCAAAATATTTCCCATCAGGAGCTGTATCCGCTGCAGAAGTAAATTTTCAAATCGGCGTTTTAGGAGCAGAGATATCGGGGGAAACGCAATTTATTTTACGCCCGTAGCGGAGAATCTATGCTTGACTTCAAAAAGTGACTATACCTAAAATAATCTTCAGCATGAATGGAATCGAAAGGTGAAATAATTTTTTGAACTGGATGTTTGGGAGCAAATATATGGAATAAAATGTATTTTGAAGTCGTATCATCTGCATTTACGCCCTCTAGCGGAGAAATTGTGCATCTTAAAAAAAAACGAAATAAAGGATCATCATTCTCACATTTCAAGCTTCCTAATGAGAAAACAATTTTTCAAATCGGACTATTAGTTAGATGCTAAAAAATCTGTAGTGGCCTCCACTGGACTTTCTCATACATAAACTGTGTATGAGATGTGAAGATGCATAACAAAAACAAACTGCAAAATATAAAATTTAATGTTGATAAGCCCGACAATTATTGAATTATATAACACAATAAGAAAAGTTCAATAGGGAACGCCTTCTTCCGATTACCCGATTTTTACTAAAATCTAGTGAGCACATAAATATACGTATGGCAAAGCTGTTAAATAATAAATTTCATCTAGATATCCACAATAGTCTTTGAGCATTTTAAAGAAAGAGCAAACGCGTTATGGGGAACGCCCCCTTCCGTTTCCCCGATTTGTACCAAAATATAATCAGCACATCAAGGTACCACAAAACTCCCAAATATTAAATTTCGCTAATATAGTTTCTGAGTTATGGTTGACACAAAACAGACAGACACACAGACACCACGGCCTAAATAGTGAATTCGTATTCGGCGGTTCCCAGAACTTGTATTTCTGTTGAAATCTCGAAGTCGAATTTGTGCACGATGAATACTTCCTCATACGTACTAATGAATGAGAAAGTTAAAAAAAAAGGCCTGCCAACACTGCACTTTCAATTGTAGCTTTTAATGACCAGATTAATTGTGAGCTAGATCATTCTTACCATAAATCTTCTTGAGATGATACTTATTCACAAACCAAAATTTGTAGGTCGACCGTCGTAGTATCAACATGTCTGTGTACTTGTTTGAAGCTCACGATCATAGAGATAAGCACGCTTCTTTGCACACAAATAAATACCTGACAGCATTTTCACACGACGAAGTTTACTAACACAAAATTAAATTACACTTTCTGTGCATACTGCATTGACGTTCACTAAGTACTTGATGTTACACAGGAGGAAAGAAATATGATAGAGGATAAACAACTTCACCACTGAGTTCCCGAACACCGACTACTCCAAGAAGGAGACAGCAGGAGAAGGCTTAGGCTCTGCCTTCACGTGATCCACTAAAGCTTCTCTCGTAAGGCACGCCAGATCTTTGTCGCCAGTGTATTTTTCTTTTCTTTTTTTCTGAACCCAGGTGAACTGAAACAATATTATCTAATTGTTTGCGAAATAAATTTGAATTATTACTTTTACTCATTTATTTTTATTTTTTAGTATTTTATATCATCTTTTCCTCTCGTCATCATCTTTCTTTTCCTTCTCTCTCCTTTCATTATTTTTGACAAAAATATGCCGCTCCCTGAGGAGTGCCGCCCTAGTGTAGTGCACCTCCAGCACCCTAGTCGTGCCGGCCCTGCTATTTGGAACGTGAAGCCCGTCATTTTTCCCTTGTTCTTCGAAAAGAAGCTGAACTTTCCGGCATGTTTACATTCGATTCGCATTGAGAGTTGCTAATAACGTTTAGTGCTGCTAGTTGTGTTAGGCAACCGAGGATAACGTTCTAAAACGGTAAGAACGTATGTTGCAACTTTTTCGCTGAGTGGAAAACACAAAAAGGCGTTGATTTACACTATAGAAATAAAGTATGATGGAAATCACACAACTTCCGAAATTTGACGGAAAAAAATTTACATCATGGAAATATAGAATGTTATGTAATTTGGAAGGGAAGGACTTAGATAGCATTTTAACTGAAGATTCACCAAAAGACGTAGCTGAAAAGGCTGTATGGAAAAGGAGGGACGCTCAGGCAAAATTAATTACAACATGTTCTATGTCAGACACACAAGTTGCTTTAGTTTTAACTAGTCAAACTAGTAAACAAATTTTTCAATATCTACATATGCGTTATGAAGGCGATTCGAAACGCAGGACGGTAGAAGCAAGAAATGATGTTTCTAGAATTTCAATGGGAGCGAATGAAAATTGGCAGGATTATTTATTAAGAGCTGAAAAACTGCTCGAAGCTGCACGAATATTAGGGACAAATATTGATGGTCAAGAATTTATTGATGTACTAATTAGGGGTTTACCAAGTAAATATAACCTAATAGCAATGCAATGTGATAATTTTGAAGGTGCTACGATGGCTGATATACGTAGAATTTTCAAGGCTCATCATGAAAGAAATGAGCCTACCCTGAATGCACATGATTCTTCAGCATATAAAGTAAATTATAGAGAAAAGCTTTCACACTATCCCACACGAAATGTAAGTTTTAGGAAAATTATATGCCATATTTGCTCTAAGCCTAATCAGACAGCTGCTGAGTGTTGGCACAATCCAGTTAACAAAAGGAAGGGAGGTGAAAAAAGGAAAGCTGATGTTCAACATTCTCACAGGGTGAAATTTTATCCAAGGCATCAAAGGGTGATAGTTATAAATGATGTAACAAATAAAGGTCAGACTTTTCTGACAGTCAAGTCAGAAAACCAGAAAAATATTCAGAAAATGAATGGATTCTGGACATTGGGGCTACATCACATATGACAGCTAATTCAGAGTGCACAACCAATACAAGGAAAGATAACAGGTTAATAAAACTGGCAGACAATTCGATTATACATGCACAGACAATGGGCAGTGTAGAATTAAAAACTGAATACAATAAAACCCTATTAATGAAGGATGTTTTATATGTTCCTCAGCTTTCAGAAAACTTGATATCTGTAAATAAATTGATCAAAGATAACCAAGTAGTAGTTTTTGACTCAAATGGTGGCCATATTATGAACATAAAAGATGACACCGAATTTTCGGGTGTAATAAGCACGTCTTTTGAATCCGTTCTGACGCAAATTAAATTTATAAAAGCTATTCAAAGTCAATGGAACCGGTATGGAAAACAATAGATCTGACAAAAGAAAGAATTTTTTCAATCGGGTTTTTAATCCCTCAGATATTGCTGTAAACGGAACCGTGAGCTTGCGAACTCTTAGAAACAGAGATATCGACAAAAATAATGTGACTTTACGTCCCCTGGTGGGAAAACCATGCATTATTTTAGGAAGAAAGTATTCTCAAAAGTTTTATCCATATAAGCGGTATCGGTCGAAGAAAAAAAAATAAGATGTGACTTTACGCCCCTGGTGGGAAAACCATGCATTATTTTAGGAAGAAAGTATTCTCAAAAGGTTTATCCATATAAGCGGTATCGGTCGAAGAAAAAAAAAAAAAATAAGATGTGACTTTACGTCCCCTGGTGGGAAAACCATGCATTATTTTAGGAAGAAAGTATTCTCAAAAGGTTTATCCATATAAACGGTATCGGTCGAAGAAAAAAAATTTAGTCGAGTTTTCAGGATCCCAGATTTTGCAACAAATACTTCAGATGGAGAAATTAACACTTATGACCCCTGGTGGCTAAACCGTTCTTTACCATACATTAGAAATTATGTGAAAAAATTTTCCATCAGGTCTTGTATGCGATACAGGAAGAATTTTTCAAATCAGAGCTTTAGGAGCCGAAATAACGCAGAAAACGCAATTTACCTTTTTGCCCCCTAGCGGAAAGTCTATGATTTACTTGAAAATTTTGAATTTAAATGAAAAACATTTCGCATCAGAAACACTATCCAGCAAAGAAGGAATTTTCCAAATCGTACTCTTAGAAGTAGAGATAATGACAAAAATAAGATATATATCTACGCCCCCTGGCGTAGAAACCATGCATTTTTCAAGAAGAAAGTTTTCCTAAAAGGTTTGTTGACATGAGTAGTACTGATCAACAAACGACTTTTTTCAATCGAGAATTTAGAAGCTCATATTTTGCTGCAAATACAACAGAAGCAGAAATTAAGACTTACCCCACCTGGTGGCCAAACCATTCCTTAAAAAAATTAGAAAATATGTGTAAACCATTTCCCATCAGGAGCTGTATGCGGTGCAGAAAGAATTTTTCAAATTGGAGATTTAGAAGCAGAGATATAAGGGGAAACGCAATTCACACTTACGCCCCCTAGCGGAAAGTCTATGAGTTACTTGAAAATTTTGAAATTATATGAACCACATGTCACACTAGAAACACTATTTAACAAAGAAGGAATTTTTCAAATCGGACTCCTAGAAGTAGAGATATTGACAAAAATAAGATATACATCTACGCCCCCTGGCGTAGAAACCATGCACTATTTTAAGAAGAAAACGTTTCTAAATGGATTGTGACATGAGTAGTATCGGTCAACAAACGACTTTTTTTTCAATCGAGAATTCAGAAGCTATAATTTTGCTGCAAATACAACAGAAGTGGAAATTAAGATTTACGCCCCATGGTGGCCAAACAGTTTTTTTTTTTACAAAAATTAGAAATTACGTGCAAACGATTTCCCACCAGGAGCTGTATCCGGTGCAGAAAGAATTTTTCTAATCGGACATTTAGAAGCAGAGATATAAGGGGAAACGCAATTTACTGCTACGCCCCTAGCGGAAAGTCTATGAATTACTTAAAAATTTTGAAATTATATGAAAAACAGGTCACACGGAAAGCACTATCCAACAAAGAAGGAAGTTTTCAAATCGGTCTCCTGGAAGTAGAGATATTGACAAAAATATGATGTACATCTACGCCCCCTGGCGGAGAAACTGTTGAATATTTTAAGAAGAAAATATTCCAAAAAGGTTTATCGATGTGAGTGGCATCAGTCCCCGGAAGAATTTTTTTAATCGATATTTTAGGAGCTCCGATTTTATGGCAAATACATCAGAAGCAAAAATTAACACTTACACCCAATTGTGGCCAAAGTATTCTTTACCAAAAATTTGAAATTATATGCAAAGGATTTTCTATCAGGAGATGTATCCGCTAAAGAAAACATTTTTTAAATCGTAGTATTAGAAGAAGAGTTATCGGGGAAAATGTAATTTACTTTTACGCCCCCTAGCGGAAAATCTTTGCATATTTTGAGAAAGTAACTATATCTAAAATACTCTTCGACATAAGTGGAATCGAAAGATAATTTTTTCAATCGGATGTTTAGAAACAAATATGTGGAATAAAACGTATTTTTGAATTTGACATTATCTGCATTTACGCCCTCTACCGGCGGAATTGTACATCGTAAGAAAAAACGAAATAAAGGATCATCATTTGCATATTTCTAGCTTCCGAATGCAAAAGAATTTTTCAAATCGGACTAATAGTTGCAGAGATAGCATGGGTACAGACGGACGGACAAACCGATAACAGAAGCAGGATCTTTTTTTACAAAAGACGTGCTAAAAATGGGGAAAACCTATTAAATGCTAGTAGACTAAATGGCTTTTTTGTAGTTAACAGTTATAAATCTGTAATTATGAATGCAGGAGAAATTACATGGGAAAATTGGCATGAACGACTTGGACATATAAATGAAACATACATGAAGCAAATGAAAACACATTCCATGGTCCACAAACTTGATGGAAATATTACAAATCTTGGATCTTCTGAAATTTGTATTCAAGCAAAATATTCCAGAAAACCATTTAGAAGTGTGCAAGAAATTCAATTAATTAAACCACTTGATCTTTTGCATATTGATTTAAAACAATTGGTCCATTTCGTGAAAAGTCAATGGGAGGTGCAAGTTATATAATAACTATTGTAGGTGATTATTCCAGAAAAATATTTACACATTTTTTAAGGAACAAAGATGAAACACTAGAGAAATTGTCTACTTAAAAATTTGAAAACACCATAGATGCACAAGTAAAAAGAATGAGATCTGACAATGGTTCAGAATTTCTTTCTAAACAAGCTGTAGAATATTTTAAGGCAAAGGGTATACAGCATCAGTTGACTACAGTCTACACACCACGACAGAATGGTATCTGTGAAAGAGCCAAAAGATCACTAATTGAAGGTACCAAAGCTTTACCGACAGGCTCAAAACTCCCAATGAAATTTTGGGCAGAGGCAACTAACACTTTCACCTACATAAAAAACATGACACCTGCGAAGAAAAATGACACAGTACCTCCAGAAGAAAAATGTTTAGTAAAAAAACCGCTGTGGGTCATATTCAAATGTTTGGATGTACAGCTTACTACTGGATTCCAAAGCATGAAAGAGGAAAACTGGAACCCAAAACAACCGCTGGAATTTTATGGGGTACTCAAGTAATAGGAAAGCATACCCTATCTATGATCCAATAAAAAATACTATTGTGGAATCTAGAGATGCAAAATTCTTGGAAAACAAGAAAGGAAGCGAAATGTTAGAAACAGAAAAATTTAAAATCCGAGATTGTGAAATGTTAGACCAGTGAAAATGAAGAAAATTTTCAAGAGGTGCTTGATGATGATGAAATAGAAGTAAATGAGCATGATGAGCAAATCATCTATGAACCACAATTAGAAATCACTGAAGAAAGTAAAAATGAACGTCAAATAATTGCTGTAGAACAGGAGAGACCATATCTAAGACCTCAAGCAAGGCTTAAAAACTATTATGAATCTTCGGATGAAGATGACACAGAAAAAGATCCGGATTACAATCCTCATGATGAAATTCTTAAAATTGAAAGTCAGTGCTGCATACCAACATCATTTGAAGAGGCCATTCAAATGTCTGATGCAGACAAGTGGAAAGAAGTAACGGAGAGAAAAATAAATTCTCTCAAGGCTCATGAAGTATGGGACATAGTAAAGTTACCTAAAGGTGTAAAGACCGTAAGATGTAAATGGGTATTTAGTAAGAATAAGAAAAATCCGGAAACAAAATATACAAGGCAAGGCTTGTTGCACTAGGAGGTTCTCAAAAGTTTGAAGAAGACTACAATGAAACATTTTCACCAGTAATGAAAGCAGACAGTTTTCGATGCTTAATTGCTTTTGCAGCTACGAAAAAATGGCAAATACACCATTATGATGTAGAAACTGTTTTTTTTTTTTTTATGCAAAATTAGAGGATAGGGTATACATGGAACAACCTCCTGGGTTTGAAAGTACAAGGTAAACAAAAGGCTAATGTGCAAATTAAACAAGGCATTATATGGGCTAAATCAAAGTGGAAGAATATGGTTCCAGACTATTCAAAACTATTTGGTAAAATGTGGATTTAAAAATTTCAAATCTGACCAATGTACTTTCAGCTATGATAAGGGCAACTCAAAATTATTTTTAGGTTTACATGTAAATGACATTATTATTATTACTTCAAATAATGAAATACTAAAAGAGGTAACTGAAAAAATCAGCAGAAGATTCAAGCTAAAAAAAGTGATGACACTAGCAATGTTCTAGGGATGGACATCATTCAGAAGGAAGGACAGATCACTATTAAACAGCAAATCTTTATCGAAGAAATTCTAAAAAGATATAGAATGGAAAAGTGCAATCCTGTAACTACACCGCTTCACTTAAATCAAGACTTGGAGAAATATGAAGAATCAAAACGGTGTGATGTTAAAAAATACCAAGAACTTCTTTTGGGATTGCTTATGTATCTAGCTACAAAAACAAGACCAGATTTAGCTTATCCAATAACAGCTCTATCAAAATTTACTAAGGATCCAAGAGAAATACACATGCAAACACTCGAGCGTGTTCTAAGATACCTAAAAAAGTAAGTGTGGTTGGATGCCAAGTGAAATAAAATAATGTCAGAATGCCAGGACATTACAAGAAAGACAATTTATTGTGCTCTGAAATCCAGAAGGCTTTGGAATGTGTTCAAGGGACAAACAGACCATTTTGTGCAGAATACGTAAACGTAAAAAAAATGCAATTACCGTCCGCAGGCGTTCCGGCGTAAGATGTCAATACGAGATATGGCCACCATGGAGGGCGATGCAAGATTCCACACGTCGTGTCATGCTTTGCACAACATAATCAAGCAGCTGTTGGGGTAATTTATCCCATTCCTCTGTCAGTGCACGGATAAGGGTGTCCTTGTTTATTGGAGGGCATTGGCGACCAGCAAGACTCCTCCCCAAAGCATCCCACACATTTTCAATGGGATTCAGATCTGGAGAACGTGCTGGCCATACGAGGCGTTGAATATCCTCGCTCTCAAGACACTCCTGGACAGGGACTGTTCGATGACATGTTGCGTTGTCGTCCATGAAAATGAATCTATAACCGACAGCACCACGGAACATGCGAACATGAGGTAGCAGAACATCATTAATGTATCGTTGGCCAGTCATAGTCCCAGTTGGAAGCACATAGAGGAACGTACGGCCATTGATCATGATGTCAGCCCATACCATGACACTACATGTCGGATATCGGTCCCTTTCCTGTATGTTTGCTGGACAATATGCAGTACCACTATCACGCAAGATCAGTTGTCGTCGACAATCAGACGATAGAATGTATCTACTCTCATCTGAGAAGAGGACAGCAGACCAGTCGTTATCAGTCCAATTGCGATGTTGATGGTACCATTGCAAACGGGCGGTACGGTGACGTCTGGATAATGGGATGCACACAACAGGACGGCGGGCGTATAGTCCTCCTTCATGCAAACGTCTGGCGACAGTTTTTCGGGAGATCCGCTTGCCAGTAGCAGCCATAAACTGATTTGCTACCTCACTAGTTGTGTTGCGCCGTTGTCTTTTTGTTGATAGCACTATGTACCGATCTTCTGCAGGTGTCGTGCTGCGAACACGACAGCCCCCGTGACGTTTGCTACACTCTCCATTTGTTTGAAATGATTTTCAAAGCCTTGAAACAACACTGTGGCTGACGTCAAACTCCCTGGCAACATCTGTTATTTTTCGCCCTTCTTCAATCTTGCCAATAATACGGCCACGCGTAAAATCATCTAGGTGATGTCGGGAAGACATACTGAAAATTGCAAGTTCGTCAATTGATTCTTTTCCTTTCAACTTTGCGTTTGAACAACAACGGTCAATACGCGTCAAATCCTTTATATCTCTTATCAGCGCTATGACATCACGAACAAGTTCGGAAATCCAAAATTTGCATACGCACAACACGTCTTACTGTATCCCGCACTTATGCTAATTTCCACATTTTGCTGCCTTCTATTTTATGGCAGCTATCGTTGCTATTGTCATCCGTCCTTAGCAATTGTCCGGCAGTGTATTTATTACTCTTATGATTGTGTCTCATTACATTCCAAATGATCCTGTATATACATTTCACGTATACAGGATAATTTGGCATGTAAAGAGACACAATCATAAAAGTAATAAACATTTTGTAACGACAATGAAATACTGCACGTTTTGCCGCATATTATACATTTTTGCGGCATAATACGGCATATTTGGCATGTAAAGGGACACAGTCATAAGGGTAATAAACATTTTATGACAGCAGACAAATGTATGTACGCATTTTGCGCATACAGGGTCACATTCGCAAATGTCACCAGGTTGAGATGTAAGACTGTAATCTAAAAATGCTTTAATAAGGAATCTGATCACCTCATACGGGGAGACATCTCTCGCAACGACAATACATTCTCACCACCAGGTTGATGATGGAATCTGGAGCCAAAGTATTCCATTCCTCGGTGAGAGCTGTGCGGAGCTCGGGAAGGGCTTTGAGAGGGGGGCCAAGGAGCTGGTGCATGTCGTACCAGAGCATTCCTGGCCCGCTCTATAAGATTCAGGTCCGAAGATCTGGGTGTCCACTTCATAAGCCAAATATCCTCGCTCTGCAGAAAATTATCGACAAGTTGAGCCCTGTGTGTGTGTTAGCGTTTTCATCCATTAAAAGTAACTGAAGGCCAACAGCTCCCTGAAAAATTCCAATAGAGGGCTCTAGAATCTCGTCCCTATAGTGCTCAGCATTCACATTGCCTCCTGCGAACACGTGGAGTGGTTTGCGGCCGTTGAACATAATGTCATCCCACACTAGCAGACCACCGCTTCCGGTATAGTTTCGTTCGTGAACGTTTGTAGTTTTATGTAATTAATATACAGGCTCCTTGTTACCTCCAGATGAAATGCTGACGAGAATACGTTTGTGTCCTGAATCTTTACTTCTCAGTAAAAAGAAAACCGGCCAAATCGTCTGGGTTCCCCGAACGATGTTGCTTGCACCAGTTCAAGCAAGCTCTCCTCTGTGATGCGGTTAGGGGGACACAAACCATGGGTTCCGTGGTATAAGGGCCATTAAGTGTTCCATGTATTGTTTGCCTTGTTACAGTAGTCTTATTAGTAGCGGACAGCTTCGAAGTAATGCTAAAACAAAAAACTTACATGTCAGAATGCATGCAACGATATTTCTCATTTCGCGGGATATATTTGCATCAACTTTGGATGGATATCATGGAATCTTTAGGTACATCACGTTTTTTTTTCACGCGGAAATTTCAAATTTTTATAAAATGTGAAGTTAACTCAAACTAAGTGTTTCTGTTTCAAATTTTAACGTTTCTAATCTATTTTCTCCCTCATAGGTGCTGTAGTATTAGTCAGCCTGGGAAAAGCCACCCGTAGGTGCTTGAAAGCGTGGCAATAAAAAAACGAATCGTAGCAATATAAAAACGTGGCAATAAAAATCAGTTCATGCCAATAAAAAAACGGATTTTTGTAATAGCTTGTAAGTGATCTTAAATTTTGGCGATTCAGAAAAAGTGGTTTCCAGTTGAGTATTTCTTCTTCGTAATACTCTCTTTTGAACATGTTTTTGTTTTCAAATAATTTTTACTCTTATTTATGTTTTCTCCCGAGCACAGTCTGACAGTAGTTGTTTTCTGTAACGGTTCTTCAAAAAGAAATATCTAAACTTTAAATATCGTTTCGAATTCTTTAATATTATATTTGTTTTTAACAACCTTACTTGTGTTTTTATATTTCACGTCTGCTTTGCAAGAGTCATTTTTTCTTCTGAGACATTATTGTGACTCTCGAATTCATAAACTCCGCAAAGAAAGGGACAGGGGACGAAAAAAAAAAGGGCCCATCCAAATCATCTATTGGTAATAGAAAAACAATAATTATCTCCAAATTTCTATAGAAAAAATGCGTTTATCTCTACAACACGGAAGTGCAGTTTAATGCTTGGACTAGTAAATATCTTTTATGTTGAGAATACAAGAGAATAAATACATTCATAGTTTCCGGCGTTTCCATAAATTCCCAATTCTAAATCAATAAAAACTAAAACTATTGGTTTTTAGCTTCTCACAGTGCTTGTCTATTGAATTCTAATACAGCGTTTTTCGTTGTAAACAAGCAAGAAAAAAGAAAAATGAAAGAACAAAATTTTTGCGCAAAAATAAAAGAAAATTCTTAGAAACTGGTCATTTACTTTCAAAGCCTTGGGTTACGTTTGACACTGAGTGACACGCCTATGCGTTCTTCCAATACGAAATTCGTGTGAAATTACCTTCCCACGCTTTTCCTCGGAGTTATGTTTCAAAGGTAACATTGCAATGGCGAGCATCAAATATGCATGCTGCTTGGAAGTAGCGTTCATTTTCAAGCAGGTTAAGAATACCTACAATATTCTGAGGTGATTCACCTGACGCTGCGCATCGCATGCTGAAAACCGTGACGTAAGAATGCAGGCAGGTCCTATCACTCTGCCAAAACCAGGAGGTAGAGAAAAACTGCTTAAATTTAGATTTCGCTATCATCTCTGGCACGTCACTTTTCATAAATTACTATGTATCATCAGCTGCTAGACGTGATTGTTGGCATCGATGAAGAAACGAGTTGCTGCCCCTATCCAAATACATTCCACAATAACTTTGAGTTTCTTTATAAGCATGCATTAAACGTGTTGTTCCATCTTTTGACAAATTCATATTAAGGTTAAAAAGGTATCCACTTGCAAAATTTTTCAATTGTTGCAGTACAACTAGAACTCCGTCGGAGGGTTCACATTTTTTCAAGATGGCTCATGTCGTCTTACACATGCCAAATAATGGAGCAGTGCCAAATTTCAAGGGAAAGATACTTACATTCCGTACATACACTTAAAAAATTGTTGCTACGTAAAATTAATGTATATCGCTACAGAAAAATGTCATAATCATATTCAACAGTTTAATACTGTAGAATCTACAGTTATGAAGATGGCAACCCTAACTTGTCATCACCAGGAACAGAACAAGAAAACTGCGCATGCTATTAATCACCTGAATTGTAGCTGTCCTGGTCGAGATATGTCGTGTTACCATCTACGATTGCAAGCTCTTGGGACGTATCGATGACAATTCTTTAATCGAAATATTTCATCGAAGAAACCTAGGAAGGAGGTTATTATTATTTTTTAAATATGGCATAGGAGTGTATTTTTGTCGCGAAGTTTTTGCTTTTTTCAAAGCAAAAACAATTCGTTTCTCCAAATTAATCATAATAACCAGTTTGAATGATTCACAAGTGCTTCATATTTTACATTTTGCGTGTATATATATATATATTTATATATACTGCTGGTCATTAAAAGTGCAACACCAGGAAGATCGCATCCCAAAGGCTCGAAAGTTGGCAGAGGAGCAGAACACGGGAGCACATGTAAATGGATAACCGACAGTACATATGGAAATCATATGGGACAGTAACGTCCCATGGAAGTCGTATAAGAGGGGTAAACAAGGAGCCAGTGTTAACATTCAAAGTGCGTTTACTCGCCATTCCTGGCCACGAAAAGCTGCAGCATGCCCCGCCGAAGACAACAGCAGACCTACCAGCAGGTTTCCGACTTCGATCGAGGTAGAATTGTGGCCTATAGGGATTGTGGATTAACAATCTGAGAACTTGGTGCTCGTGTGGGATGGCATGCTGCCACAGTGGGGAGAATATGGTGTCAGTCGATACCGGAGAAACGAACACACGGATGTGTGGGATACCAACGACCCCGTCACACTACAGTACAGAAGGACAGCCATCTGGTGCGCATTACTCTGATGGATCGTACAGTCACACCGATCACCGTAGCACCTTAGGTCGAGTGTGTGGTACAACATTCAGTCTCCCCACGGACTGTTCGACGTCGTCTGCAGCAGTGGGACATTTTCTGCACTGCGTCCATTGCTTCGGCTTCCTTTGGCTGTACAACACCGGCGTCTGCCAATGCAATAGTGCTAAGAACGTCGAGCATGGAGGTGCGAATGGCAAGGCAAGGCATTGTGTTTTCCGACGAATTTCGCTTCAGTTTTCAGCACCACGATGGACGAATCCGTGTCTAGCGGTACCGCGGCGACCGGCTGAGTTAGCGTTATGGTATGGGTTGCCGTTGGATTCCACTCCTGCACGAGCCTCGTCGGTAGGTTGAACATACATCGTTACATCACTGAGGTGTTGAAGCCCGTTATTGTATCATATCTTCAGGGACTGTCTGGTACCATTTACCAACAGAATAATAAAGGACCGTATATGGCACGCAACATCATCCTAGACTTCCTGTATCGCCACCATGTGTCACGCCTTCGTTACCCCGCGCGGTCCTAAGATATGTCGCCTATTGAATACACGTGGACCATGATCGCCGGACGACTAGCAGGCCAGCGATCACCCCCGGCTACAACGGAGAAGCTGTAGCATCGTATCGAAGCTGCACGGACGGACATTCCCCCAAACACACATCCAACGTCTTTTCCTCTCGATGCAGGGCCGTCTAGCAGCTGTGGTGACCGTCGATGGTGACTACACCAGATACTCCATATATATATATATATATATATATATATATATATATATATATATATATATATATATTGATATCTGCTGACCAAGATAATTGTACGTGTCTGTTATCTATACCTTTTCTCCATCAATTGATAAATCTTCATTTCTTGAAAAAGCATTGAACATCACTTTTGTCTTCTGAAAGTTCATTTTTAATCCCACTTCTTTACTCTTGTTAGCAAGTTCCTGGATCATACTCTGCAGCTCTGATGGGGTAGTTGCAAAAATGACTACGTCATCAGCAAAACGAAGGTGAGTTAGATAATCTCCATTAATCTTTATCCCCTTGTTTTCCCAGCTCAGCGACTGAAAGACACTCTCCAATGTAGCATTAAAGAGCTTCGGAGATATGGTGTCACCTTGTCTCACTCCCTTTCCAACATTTATGTGTGTTGTATTCTCAAACAACCGAATCTTTGCACTTGCATTTTCATAGATGCTATTAATAATATTAATGTATGCATCTTCAATACCGCAGGATTTCAGAGTCATTGTAACTGCTGATGGTTTCACCGAATCAAAGGCTTTTTCATAATCGATAAAAACCATGCACAATGGAAGTTCATATTCCCTCGCTCTTTCAATTAGTTCTCTCAGTACGTGGATATGATCTATTGTGCTGTAGCCACTCCTGAATTCAGCATGTTCTCTCGGTTGAGCCATGTACAGTGTTACCTTCAAGCGGTGTGAAAGAACTTTAGTGAAGATATTATAAACCTCTGATAGGAGGCTGATAGGTCTGTAGTTCTTGAGATCCTCAATGTCACCTTTTTTATGTAGCAGGATCATTGTAGCATTGTTCCAATCCTCAAGAATCTTCCCTTCATTAAGGCATCGATTGAAAATTTGGGCAAATACTGTTTCGATTTCTCCACTTGCATCTTGTATGATGTCTACAGTAATTCCATCTTCTCCTGGAGCTTTTCCCCGCTTCATATTCTTGATTGCATGTGCAACTTCTGCTGGGAGGACTGGAAGAACTCTGGTACCTTTCATGATGTCTGGAGTACATGCATCATCCCTTTCATATAATTTGGAGTAGAAATCTTTCACTCTTGTCAAAATTTCGCCTCTATTTCTTGTTACAGAACCATCTTCTTTTCTCAGTGCAGTAATTTGTTTTCTTCCCTTACTGAGATGTCCCTTTGCTATCTTTAGGCTTTGGTCGTTTTCAATTGCTTTCCTCACTAGTTCACAGTTGAATTTTCTTACGTCTTCAGTGATACTTTTTCGTACTGTCTTGCATAGCTCTATATATTCCACTTTGGAAGTCACATCTTCTTTAGTTGTCCTAATCACTCTTCTTTTTTGCATCAAAATTTTAGTTTTTCCTGATAATTTGTTCACATGCAACTTGTTCTGAGACCCAGCTAATTTTGTTGCTGTTTCCATAAGAGCTTTGGTTACTTTTCTGTTAACTTCAGAAATATCAACTTCTTCCGATGTTAGGCCTTCTAAAGCAGAGAATCTGTTCTTCAGTTCCAACTTGAAGGTATTATGGTGTTTTTTAATATTGGTTATGTCAATACATTTTGTTTGTCTTATGAGCTTGCCACGTTCGAGTTTAATGTTGAGGTGCATCTTAAATCTCACCAATCTATGTTCACTACTAGTGGTGTTGAACTTGTGGTGTTGAACTTGCTTAGCACACTGCAGTCTTCTATGACGAATTTTTTGTTATACATAATAAAATCAACTTCACTTGTCGTTCCATTTTGATGTCTCCATGTCCATTTCTTGTGTGGCTTTTTCTTGAAAAAGGAGTTCAAGATGAAAAACCCTTCTGCTTCTGCAAACTCGACGAGAGTATTTCCACGCTGGTTTCTGTTGCCGTGACCGAATTTACCTACTGAAGTTTCATTTTGTTGCTGTTGCCCTATTTTTGCATTGAAATCTCCCATAATTATCTTCAAATGCTGCTTACCTTTATTATTTAGATGACGAATTTCCTCGTAAAATTTTTTAATTTCCTCTTCAGGATGACTTGTGGTGGGTGCATAAGTTTGAATTTTCTGAGCCTGGTATCTTCTCGCGAGTTGGATAACAAGTCGTGCAACTCTGTCTGAGGAACTTTCAACTTCTACAACTCAAAGAGCCATGGAGAGGTGCATGCTTGGTGTAACTAGGAGAGATAAGAAGAGGAACTCGTGGATCCGAAAAATGACAAGAGTGGAAGACATCATGATCAGAGTTAAATCCCTGAAATGGCAATGGGCTGGACATACTGCCAGAAGGACAGATCATCGATGGACAGCCAAAATTTTAGATTGGATTCCAAGGGACAGGAAAAGACCCAGAAGAAGACCACATGGGAGATGGGTGGATGAAATTTGAAAGTATGCAGGAGTGACATGGTGGAGACTGGCACAAGACAGACAGTTGTGGAGGAAATTTGGAGAGACAGACCTTCGTCCAACAGTGGATTGATAATGGCTGACAATGATGATGATGATGATGATAAACACTCATCGCCAAAAAAATAGTTGCACCCAGAAGGACATGTCGGATTGCAATGCCATTCGGGAGGAAGGTAAAGGTTACGAGGAACAATAAATGATTAAACATTGAGACTGATATGGGCAATATTTATTGAGCTACACGCCAATAAGTAGTGTCTCTCAGTATGGCGTCGGGCCGCCATGTTTGCTCACACAGCATACCAGATGTCTGGGCACGGAGTTGTACAGGTTCTCAATGGTGTCCCGCTATAAGCCATCCCATGCAGATTGAATCTTCTCACGCAGTTCCTGCAGATTTTATGGTAAGGGTGGATTGTGGACAGCGCGCCCGATAGCACCTCACACATTTTCAATCGGTGATAGGTCTGGCGATACGGCTGGCCATGGCACAGTGTCAGTTCCTTGAAAGCAAGCTCTCGAGACAGAAGAAGTATGCGGACGAGCGTTGTCTGTTGGAAAATTGCACCGAACACAGCGTTCAGAAAATGTAGCGCCACTGGTTGCAGGACCTCAATAACGTAATGTTGGGTAGTCAAAGTGCATGCAATGAATACCAAAGGTGATCTGGCTGCGTAGGCAATTGCACCCCACACCATGACACCGGCCTTCTGGACGTGTGACGCTCGACCACAAACCGTTCATTTTGGCGGTGACCACAGGGCCCCCAGACACGGATTCTTTGGTTGTCTCCTCCAAGACAAACGCGGAACTCGTCACTGAAGATTACCCGCTGCCATTCTGAGTGGCTCCTTGACAGTCTGACACGACACCATTGCAGTCTTTGGCGACGATGCAATGGTGTTAAGGGCAATCGTCGTAACGGTCTTCGTGCGTGTAGTCCTACGTCATGTAGTCGTCTGCCAATGGTGCTGGCACTATTCGGACGTTGCATAGAGGGCACCACTGCTAGCTAAATATACGCAATCATGGCTGTTGGGTCATTTCCCGCATGTCGGACAACCCGTCAGTCCTCTCTCTCTCTCTCTCTCTGTAGTTCGTCTAGGTCTCCCAGACCCTTCCTGTCGCTGCTGCGTGCTTTGTTCTACCCACTGCCGCCAACAGCGTGCTGTGGGGATATCCACATGACCGATATGGCACGCAATACAGCGATAAGACCATCCCGCTTCCCGGAGCCCGACGATGCGACCCCCTCTCGAACTCCTCCAACTGCTCATATTGCTTCTTAACTTTTCTCCTAGGCATACCTCTCTTAAAAATGATGCAACCAACATAATAGCATGAATCAGAATGGCAAGCACGCACAACGGGATGACCATATATAGCCAGTCAAGCACAACGCTACTACCCTTCCTTGCTTGCGTCACATGCACGGCCTAGCGTGATACTTGAATCATTTCTATACCTCACGATGTCAAACCCACCCATCAAGTTTCATTCCTGCAACTATTTTTTTGACGATGAGTGTATGCCAAGTCTTACCATGAATACTGTTACAAAGTATTCAGAAAAATAACAAAAGAAATTTAAAGATGTTTTAATATATCTGTGATATAACGTAATCAGTACACTTGTGAATACAATGCACCAATCACTTTTCAAAATGGCATTCTTTTGCCTTCACACAGTTTTTCAGTCTCTATGGCCACTGGCCACTCATCAATAGCTTTACGCAGGGTCTCCACGGGGAAAGCTGCTACTTCCTGCACCAAAGAGCGTTTGAGACTGTCAATACTGAGGTATCTCTTTCTGCAGGCCATGTCCTTCAGTGTGGCCTACAACTTGTAGTCCAATGGGTTGAGCTCTGGACTGCTTGAAGGCCAATCATCTGGATAAATGAATTCTGGCAAATTCGCCTGAAGCCACTACTGGGTGGATTTGGCCTTGTGCGGAATCCTGCTGAAAGCACCACTGTTGGTTTTGGAAGAGCGTGTGACTCACATTTTTGACCACCGACTCTAAAACCCTGTTATTGTTGACTTTGGCGAATATTTTCACTCATTTCTCACAGAAATGGAGCTCCGTGGTACCCTCTTAAGAGACTCCCTACCAAACCATGACAGAAGCAGAATGATGGCCCGTCATCATCCTTGAAGCTTTTTCCTGAGCTTCTTGTGAGGTTGACGCATATACCCTGTCATTTTGGGGGTTGAAAGCCTCTTGAATAGTGAACCTTTTTTCAACAGTGGAAAGGATCTGTCTGCAACGATTGTCTGCGTAACGCTGCAGCAAAAGTTTCGATTTTAACACCCCTTGCTGCTTCAGTTGTGGGGTGAAGAAATGCCTTGTACGCCGCCAGTAAGCTCTCTTACCCTTAGGTCACTCCGCAGCACGCGTGACATCCACATTCTTGAAATGTTCATCTCACGAGCCATCACTGATTGTTTTCTGACAGGATTTCGCTGAATACGGTCTGCCACTGCTTTCACCAAACAAGCAGTCCTCACGGTACGTGGCCGACCCTTTCTGGGACGGTCAGCAACGGTCTCGGTTTCAAGGAACCCTTTTATGTTCCAGTAGACAAAAATTCGGCTCATTTTCAGCTTCTTCAGCATGCTGAAAACCTCGGAAGCTGATTTTCCATCTTTGTGCAGCTCTATTACGGCAACACGATTCTCATAATCACTCCACTCCACGGCAGGTACTTCACGAAACACGTTATCTCCTCTGTGACTGAACGCACAATGATTCACTAACTGCTTCATGCCTCTTGGCTGGTCGGTCACGTTGCCCACCGGTTGGGCGCCATCTGTAAAACGTTTGTAACAGTATTTATGCTAAGACTGGGTATATATGGAAAAATGTTTTAATGAAACGTCCATACCAACTTGTAGCCATGTGTTGAGGGTTGAATGTCGTATCGTTGAAGATGCAATTTCAGAAGTAAGAGTTATGAATCAAAAACTTAAGATACGTAGCTGGTGGAATAGTGAGAATTGAGATGCTTAGTGATTTAAACCAGCTACATGTGTCTATTAAAATGAAAAGCGATTAGTTAGAGCTAATGCAATCAGGTGAATGTTTACACGATAGTGGGGAGAAATATTTTAAATAGCAATGCTAAGATTTTAATTTTACTTTGGCACAAACCTCTAACTAGGGGAGGAATGGATAAAAAAAATTAAGGCCTATGGGTCAGATATTAAAATACAGATTTACAGTGTAAGATTTGCGGTTCCTGACTTTTCCTTTACATTTATTTTCTGTAAATAATGCGGCATAAGATTCACGGTACCTAATTGTTCCTTTACGGTTATTTACTGTAAATAACAGGTTCCAATGATTGCAACCACGATAACAGTAAAATGTTTTTCAGTGTACCACTAAACTGCTCTCTGAGATTCAGAGATTGTTTCTTCAAGCAACAGTAATCTACCAAATCAAAATTACGAGTGATACTTGCTGTTCATTTATCATACATTTGGGCACACAACTCGACCTGCACGCTAGTCTATCACATGTTTCACACCAGTACGTTTTGTACTTCATATTGATATTTTTCTTCAAGACATTAATGTATCTGATCGTCCCATGATTTATTTGGCTTCTTTAACTTCCTTTTGTGCTACACTGGCGGAAAGTGAAAAAAGAACACCAAGAAGGAATGGGCGGACGATCATGAAATTTACATATGTCAATGGGGTCGAGTTTACGTAGGTGTCATGTTAATATCGGGACCAACCGCGAGCGCTTACGCCACAGCACGGCATAATATGCAAATTACGTCGGTGGTATTTAAGGAGTACGGCGAAGTAAATGTAATCAGTCGTAGGCGTACGGACACGTGCGAAGACCCTGAAGAAGCTGCAATGCCGGGACATGGAAGACATGTACGATTTCAGCAGTTATCGGACTTTGAGCGAGGTCGTCTAGTTGGACTCCGCGAGGCCTTGTGGTCGTATCGTCGTATTGCGGAGCGAATTGGACGGGAAGTATTGGTGGTGGTACGATGGTGGCATACATGGTCCGAGGAACATTCCCACACGAGAAGACGTGGAACCGGGAGTCACAGACGGACTGATGAGCGGACCGATCGACGCATAAAAAGAGCGTCGTTGTCAAGCAGAACATCCACTGGGACGCAAATCTGAGCTGCCGTTGCACCCGAGGTGACAGTGCGAACAATCCACAACCGTCTACTGGATGCAGGACTACGTGCACGTGTGCCTCTGGCATGTGTACCTCTGACTTTAGCCCACCGTCAGGAACGGCTGCAGTGGTGTCGCCAACGTCTGCACTGGAGAACACAATGGCGATCTGTCGTGTTCAGCGATGAAAGCAGATTCAGCTTGGGAGCCTCCAATGGCCGTATGCGTATTCACAGACGCACAGGAGAGCGTCTCCACCCTTCTTGCATCCGCCAGCGACACACAGGGCCTACACCTGGTCTCCTGGTGTGGGGAGCGATCAGCTATCACTCACGTACACAACTAGTGTTTGTACCGGGTACGTTAAACAGCACCTCCTACATCAACAACATCATTCATCCCGTTGTTGTGCCATTTGTAAATTCGGTCCATCGTGGTGTTTTCCAGCAAGATAAGGCACGCCCACACACGGCACGTGCAACGCAACGTGCACTTCAGGATGTGAGACAACTTCCATGGCCTGCACGTTCATCGGATTTGTCACCCATTAAGCACGTGTGGGATTTTATGGGACAACAACTTATCCGGTCTCCACGGCCAGCCACGACCATCCCCGATTTATGGGTCCAGGTTGAGGATGCTTGAAACTCAATACCCCAAACTTACATCCAACATCTGTACGACAGACTCCATGCCAGCATTGCACAGTGTGACGCAGTTAATGGCGGTTCAACCTCGTACTAACCATGTTACATGAAAATGTTATTTTTCAGTTTACCAGCAAATACAGCTGTATTTTGCCATAATGTTTTGATCACGTTATCCTCTGTATTCCGTTCTTATGCTGTATAAATTTCGTTGATATCAGACGTCTCCTTCTTGGTGTTCTTTTTTCACTTTCCGCCAGTGTATTTAGTCTGAAAAATTATATTGGCGAGTAAATCATTCATTCTGTCCACCTCAGAATAGTTTCCTTCATCCTACTGAAGGCATTATACTTTATATTGCATATCTGCAAAAACAGAAAGTGCTTTCCGATTTTCCTTTGTTCCATCTTCTTCTCTTTTGTTCTTTTGCTTTTTCCTTTCTTTTACTTTTCTTTTACTTTTATGTTAAAGATCCATCAAGAAAATCAAATCCTATAGGACGTAGTGTATTTGTTTTCCTACTTAAACACCTGCAACTACTAAACACTAATTTGTTAACCATTGATTTAAATATACGAAAGTTTTAATGTTCAGGAAACATGTAATCAGGTACGGAATTTCAAAGTTACGAAATAGCAAGAACACATTAATTAATTAGCAAAGAAATTAGTGTGGCATTTATTCATCTAGACAAAATATGGTGCTGGGTGATCATTTTTCTTCTGATACGACAAAAAAACTACAATATAATGATTACCACTGACAACTCTTGTGGGAAGTGTCTACGATATCAGCTGTCATTAAATTTCTCTTAGGAAGGGAGTGAATGTAGTTATATGTAGATTGTAGTCAGGCAAAGTGCTGTTTCCCACCGTGCAGTAAAAAAGTTTTAGGTTTCATTTTGGTGTATTACCCTAAACAATCAAATAATACTCCATTACTGAACAACCTTATGAATGTTAAAAGTAGATCAAGGGAAAGGAATAATCTAGCTTGAATTCTTTTTCTTTTTTTCTGCGCGAAATTTTAGAAACTTAGCTGTAGAAGAAATGTAGCCATGACAAGAAGAATCGTAGAAAATACACTCATGTTCATAAAAAACAGAACACCTCAATGGAATCGAGTTATGACTTTGATTTTTACAGAATATGTTCATCAGGAAACCGAAAAAGTTATTAACATCTCGGTATCATACGTGCCAGCTGCGTCGATATAGCTAATAATCGGTGTGGCCATATCTGGCTTGCATCACCTCCTGTACGCGCTGAGGCATCGAATCAAATAATGTGTAAATGGTGACCTGTGTAAAAGCCATTCATGCTATATTGACTAGCGGCCAAAGTTCATCAAAGGTAACGGGCAGACGGTCGTATAGCTGAGGCACTGAATCAAATAATGTGTGAATGGAGTCCTGTGGAATAACCATCCAGGCTGTATTGACCCGTATCGAAAGTTCATCAAGAGTAGCTGGCAGACGGCGGTCCCGGACGATTCGTTCAAAGACGATTGGTCCAATGCCGATTCGTCCAATGCCGATTGATCCAATGCCGGTTGGTCCAATGTCCGATTCGTCCAATGGTACGATTGGTCCAACGCCGATTCGTCCAATGGTATCATCTTACCAACGGTAAACTTTTTTATTTTCCAGAAAGGAATAATAATTTAAATTATTCTCCTCTTTATATCCTTTTGAAAGATAATTTCCATATATTTGGTAATTGTAAACATTTTACATAAACCTGGTAAAAGGCACTCAATGGAGCATTTCTCAGCTGTTTGCAAAGCACCAAGGCCGCGGGCCTTTTTAGAGGATTTTGAGTTACAATCTAGATATTTGGTATTTGTAAACATTCTATAAAACCTTATAAAAGGCACTCATCGAATCATTTCCCAGGTCTTTACAAGGTACCTAGGCCGCGGACCTTTCTAGAAGATTTTAAGTTACAACCTAGATATTTAGCATTTGTAAATGTTTTATAAAACTTTATAAAAGGCACTCATCGTATCATTTCTGAGGTCTTTGCAAGGCACCTAGACCGCAGGTTTATGAATTAATATTTCGTGCTTAAGTGAAAGCGCAATATTATTAACTTGATTTAATATGTAAACGTTATGAATATGACATCGGTAGAATAAAAAGTCATGAAAAGGCCTAGGCGTAGAGGCTATGAATTAATATTTCGTGCCCAAGTAAAAGCTCAATATTAATAACTTGATTTGATATGTAAACGTTATGAATATGACATCGCTGTAATAAAAACTGTTGAAAAGGCCTCTGTCCAAACCCACAAAAGTTGTTTCCATTGGGCAGTTGGCGGAACCCCACGGCATTCTACAAACAGAAACGGAAAACTAGTATTTTTTATTATTTCATGCAAAAGAGAAACATTGAAGTTGATTGAACGGCTCACACATCAGTAACTTCATACGGCAGCAAGGACAGTATAACAAAAAAAAAACGCGATTTCAAAAAAAAAAAAAAAAAAAAAAAATCTGTAACCACAATATTACGTATGAAATGTAACATTATTTTACATTCTTTGGACTACCGGTACTTTCGTATAACATCGGAGAAAGAATCAGAACAGATGAGACTTTTATAGCACGAGTAGCACTTCGGACAGATAGGACGGAATTGGACCAATCGTCCATTGGACGAATCGGCATTGGACCAATCGTCCCATTGGACGAATCGGCATTGGACCAATCGTCGTTGGACGAATCGTACCAGACCCGGCTGACGGCCGTACAACTGAGGTATCGAACCAAATAATGTATGAATGGTGTCCTGTGGAAAAGAAATTCAGGCTGTATTGACCCGTGTCCGAAGTTCATCAAGAGTAGCTGGCAGACGGTCGAAAGCTGAGGCATCGAATCAAATAATGTGTGAATGGAGTCCTGTGGAAAAACAATCCAGGCTGTGTTGATCCGCGTCCAAAGTTCACCAAGAGTTGCTGGCATACGGTTGTACCGCTGCATCTGTCGTTTGCGCATGTCCCAGATATTTTCTATGGGTGATAAAGCCGGCCACAGCAGAAGTGGAACTTTGTTTTTATGAACAGCGCACATGTTATCTCTGCTACATGCGGTCCTGCAGGTACGGAAGGGCCACCGGCTGTAGAATGTCACTGACATTACGGACACCCGCTAGGGTTTCATCAGAGGTGATGTGCTTTTGTACCCGATAGCACTCCAGGCCATAATGTCTCATGTTGGTGTGGTATACCTGGTGCAATTACACTCCCCCCCCCCCCGACGCCTCTCCCCCTATCTTCAGCGGACACAGCTGTTTCGTCCGGGAACACGATATTGTGCCATTCGTCACGCCACAACCTTAATTCGATGCACCATTGCAGGCAGCATTAGTGTTCGTTGCTGTGGTGTCAAAGGTATCCTAAAGAGGGGCCGACGAGCCTGCAGTCCGAACTGTAATAACCCGCAACGTACTGTTATAGCTGACATGGGATGACGCAGAATGATGACGCAGAATGGTCACTGAAAGACATCCTCATGAGATGACGGTTGTCCGTCGGAGTTGTCTCTGTACACCGTCGAGAACCTTCCCTTCGTGCCGTACGCCCTTCTTCATAACATTCCCTGCACACTCTTGCCAAGACGGACCCATTGTGCCTCACACTACCGGCAATCTCCCGGAGGGAAGCTTTGTAGTATCTCTTCCCGATAATGCAAAATATGTCGAACTCGCTGATGTGACTGTTCGACTGCATTATATGACGATGAGGCATCTTTACATACGGCTGACCAAGCACTGACATGCCAACCGAGCCACGTGGCGCTTATAACAGAATAACGGTCGTTTTTCTGTTTGTGACGTTGCGTGATCTGATTTACCTAGACGCTGAACGCATGCCCCTATGACACCGAAATGCTAATATTACCTGATTAGCATATCGTATAAAAATCGAAGTCGTTGCTCAACTGCTTACAGGTGTTCTGTTTATTATGAACATGAGTGTATTCAGACCAAGAAAAGACAGGAAATTGCCACTTATCAAAAGATTTCTAACATGTGTAAGATCGCGAAGGACTTCATTTTATATTTTCTGATATCTGTTTGATATCTTTGATTTATACAACAGATGGCTGCTATTTCCAAAACCCATCCGCAAGTGATCTCAACTCCTACAGCACAATTTATTAGTATAGTACTGAAAGAATTGCGTTTTTCTGTTTTACGGAACATCCAACTGCCACATTTCTCCATCAAAGCCGCACTGATACTCTTTTCACTGACTTCCATGTCAGGACATTATTCTGCAAACACACATATGCGAGTAATGAATGTCTACTTTGGGAAATGGTATTAAGCGATAAATGCCTCTCTCTCTGTGACGAATCGGGTATTACTACTCATCCTCACAGCAAAGATACCACAAATATTAGCAGTTTTCTTGACTTAACGTTCACACGATCAAAAAATCTGCCTGAAATTACACCGATGAGCTATTGCATTATGACCACTACCTAATAAGCTGTAGGACTCCCTTTAGCCCACAAAATAGCGGCCACTCGGCGAGGCATCGATTCGATGAGGGGGCGATAGTATCCTGGGGTAACTGGTAGCATAATGTCAACAGCAGGTTCTTCAGTTCCCGTACATTTCGGGGTGGTGGTGATTTAGCGCGAACCATCTTTTTTAAGTCGAGCCACGAAAAATCAAAAATACATGGAACTTAACGCAGAGCTTAAACAGTGGTGGAAGCTGAAAACAGTTCATATCCGTCCACCAATTATCTCTACAACTGGTATCATTCCTCAGACTCTTATAACTCAGCTAGATGTTTTTATTATTACTTGACGTAAGACGGAGAAACCAGGAAGTGATTCTCGAAGGGTGCCACATTGGAAGGTGATATTTGAACCATGTCTTGACTTAAGTCCGTACTGATCGTGCTCTAGAAATCATTGCTGTGTAAGAGAAAACTAAAACTAAAATAATATTAATAATGAAGCATAAACGATACTAGCTGCACATTGCTAGTGATAACTTACTGCAACTTTAGTTTTTTCTGCAAGCGAAGTAAGTTGAATTTGAAACTTAATGGAAAATCACCGTTTCCGGATCTGCCGTCGATTCCGGGCAAGGCCATGACAACAGAATGGGGTTGGCCCTCGATTTCTACGCTCCCTCATCCTTTTCTGATCATCTGATTTTCGGAGGATGTGGAGACTCTAAGACTGAGCTCGGAGTAGCAAAATGTAGCGCATATACTTATTTTATGAATTTTTTAAAGATATCTCATCATCATCAATATTCGTGGTTCTCGGTGAATCGTTTCGTACAGCTCAACATCAAGCTGCCGCCGATAATAAAAAGAAAGAATGGCCTTACCGTCAAACGTTCTCCCTTACGAGGCGAAACTCTTAATGAACACCTAAGTACCTATCCTAGGTGATAACTAGACGACCACACCACCACCAGGCTTGAGGGAAGCCAGAAGTTTTCCTTTTATTGAAGAAGCATATACGGTATACTCTTCTGCCTTGAACACGCAGCTATTAACATTGAATGCTGGCTCTTTTTCGATATCTGTTCAATATAATCCTGCTTATTGCGGACGTTTTAGTTGCAGGGTAATCCGTTAAGCCGGAGACGAATCAGGTAGCCCTAAAAGAACGCCCTCTTTCGGATTGCCTGTTCGGAACAAAAGTGACCGCACGGTTCTTACGAGGTAAAGATACAAGTAGAGATAAGCAATTGTTTACAGGAGTCAGCTCTCCGGGTTAGACGAAAGAGGGTAAAACGAATAAAATAATTACATATTCGTGTCACAATGAACCACCGAGAATTACACGGAGAATTATCCAAATCTTGGCGCTAAACACTCCCATGTATTATTCTCATATATGCGCTCTCGAAAAAGAAGTTTGGCTGAGCAAAATGCAATAAATGTACAAAGCAATAAGGGTCATAAATATTTACAAAAATAAAAATTGCAATAATTGTTAGACTTAGCATGAGTGGGTGAATCCTAGAAACAGAATTTAAGCTATTTTGTCGGATGCTTAAGAAAAGCTTTGCCCGTTTTTCCGTCTGAAAAATGAGAGTAAATGAGTATTAGGATGGCACGTTTATTAAGAGTAGAAAAAAATGGGAATTTTATGGTTTACGAAGTTTGGAAGTACTTCAGAAGAAAGCCTTACACTCTTTTGCTTGATCAAATGGAGGCAGAAATGTCTGGTTGAAGAAATAGCTTAATGAACATGAACAAAAGTAGTAATATGATACGGAAATTTTTATTTTAGAAACGGAGCAATCATTTGTTCGTTAACCTCGATAAAAATCGTTAAAATTAACTAAAATATCCGACTGTTTGTTTCTTTTTCTTCTCTATCATGGAACTTCAAAAACTCACAGTAGTGTATGGAGCATCGTATCAGCGTATGCATGCTTAGTTTTTCTGAAAACCACATTGCTTAAAAAGTGAGGTTGTGCTTCATAATTTAATCTACAGTAATATCGTACACCTTAATAAAAAGTGTGAATGCTTATAGAAAAACTGTTTACACGTTGCTCTTGGGCAGCTGAGGACACAGACGTCATTGAAGTATAATAGGTCTAATGGATGACAGAAAATATATATTTTACTGACATTTGTTTTATAAAAATTACATAGTTGAAAAATGTATGATCTATTCGTTGCTATTGGCATTGCAACACGTTGCAAAAATTATCTATGCGGATGATTTACAGACATATGCACATATACTATTATGTTCAAATACAACTATATACTGTATATTCATCAAATTCTAATTCAAGTAAGAAACTCTGTGGCAAGACCAATCTGCCGATGTCATAAAATTTGATGAACAGTTCTTTATAATGCGACAAAATACTATCTCGAAAAAATTCACCTGAACTGTAGTTTTTAGCAGCATTCCCTGAACAGGAGCAAGTCTGTAATGATCACAGTATGTTCGCAATAAGTTCTAAGTAGTTTCGACATTTATTCATAAGAATATCTGCTGTAGGTTGACTTTCTGTATTTTGTAATGTAGTTACTGTAAACACTGCATAAGTTCATGCTGTATTAAATATTCATCTTCATACCTTATATCTAGAAAAAGATATAGTAATTGCCACTCACCCCAAACATGCAGACAAATCTTACTGTAAAGGTGTCTCTTTCATCTCTTCATTATTATCTGACAAACAAAATGATTCACTTAAAAATACTATTAAAATGACGGCACAGAATGTCAAGTGTAGTTAGATTGTTGGGTTCCATACAGAAGAACCTTATTACTGTTTCAAAATGAGTAGGGGGAGGAATATAACTAGTCCGAGTATATGATTTCAAGGACTGGATCATACAGTTCTGAGCGATGTAGTTATCTTCAAATATAGCCTTTAAAAATATTTAAAATCATACTTTACGACGATGGCACACATCAAAATGCAAGCCAAAAAAATAAAAAAGAACTGTATATTTAAAACCTAACTTCAAATCGTAGTCCGAATCGTCCTCAAGTAGTAGTCGGTGACCTTGACTAACTGATATGCATTTCGGTGGGAAGACACCATCATCAGGCGTGAACTGTCACCACTTAAAGGACAAAAGAGCCTTGTGGTAAACCCTTACACTGTATATGTACATGGCTACTATAGTGTGCGCCGCCTATGGCGATGAATCACGACAGTTAATTGATATGCTCTTGTAAATCGATATGTTCTTGTAATTTAATAAATGCATATCTAAATATGAAACACGATGCCTGCTGCATCAACTTAATTGCATTCTTTAAATTATAATGTTATATACTATAAGAATTTCGACTCTCTCTCCTCTTCCACCAACATTTTTCATGGTAAAAGCAATTTTATTAGGTCATTTATGTTACAGTTATTCTACTTAGTTTGTTCAATGACAATCCTCTCAGCGTAGCGTATGGCACGTTCGGTTTTCTGTTTACAAACAATTTCTGTATTTTCAAAATTCGGTACTGCTTCTGTTTTAGAACAATACTCCATTAGGGACGTGCACATTTTCTTGTTTTTCCAATTATTAATATGCTGTACTAACCGTTTACATAATCGGTTTTTAGTACTTCCTACATAATACTTCTTCTCTTCTACTCCCAAATTGTGGGTGATGGAAATACGATATACAATTGATTTTTCTTTTGTTTCTATTTTTTACGCTTTCCAAACGTAGGTTGAAGAAGCGTATATGCTCCAGCTTTTTCCTTCCGTCTGTCCGTCCGTCTGTCGGCACGATAACTCACGTAAAAATGGTTCGATTTCGATGAAATTTTAGTATGTGGTAGGGGATTACCTGGGGACGAACCCTATTGAAAATGGGTGAAGTGGGGTCAAAGGTCACGACATAAGAGCGGAATTCATTCAATTGTCCTTATGCGTCATAACGTGCGTAAATTTGGTTCGATTTCAATGAAATTTTAGCATGTGTTAGGGTATCACCTGGGAAAAAAACCCTATTGAAAATGGGTGAAGTGGGGTCAAAGGTCAGGACATAGGAGCGGGATGTATTCCATTGCCCTTATGCGGCATAAGGTGCGTAAAAATGGTTCGATTTCGATGAAATTTTAGTATGTGGTAGGGGACCACCTGGAGAGTAACACTATTGAAAAAGGGACAAATGGAATCAAAGGTTAGGACATAGGATCGGGATCCATTTCATCGCCCTTGTCCCACACTATTAAGGTGGGCGTCAAGTAATTTTGCTTCCTATATTTCCAATGGAAAACCTTTTGTACACATTTCCTTCACAATCAGTGTGTTCCCAAGGATGGAAATTTGAACATCGATTAAAATAACTTCATACTATAACTTGGGTTACTTAACATTTTGTAAAACATAAGCATAATTATATTAAAAAACAATAACGTTTCCTTTGGTGGTGTTGAAACCAGAAAAAAGATGGCGCGATCTGTGCTTTGATGACGTCAGTGGACAAATAAATGTTGGATTGCATAATTACGGTTATGGTTTAGAAAATATTAAGTACTCCAAGTTATGAAATGAAGCTATTTTAATGGATGTTCAAATTTTCATCCTTGGGAACGCATTGTTTGTGAAGAAAATTTGTACAGAAGCTTTTCCATTGGAAGTATAGGAAGCAAAATTACTTGACGTCCACCTTAAAGTAGCAATTCTTGTATGTATGCATGAACATTTTATTTTGAAAACGGCTCTAAGAATTTTGATGAAAGTCGTTAACCTACAGTTTTCTGGTACTAAAAATCGATTTAGCTTGATCTCGACTTTAGGAGAATTCCGAATTATAAGGTTTTTATTGGCATGGCGTCGTTCATTAATGTTACCAATGCTTAGAAATCTTATGACATCACAATCTCGCGTTTGAAAATGTTGGTGCGTGGTCACGCCATCAGTCTCATTACGTCACGCGTTGTGTGTGCATCCTATTAAAGTTTTATGACGTCACACTCTTGTGGCGAGCAGATGGTCGCGATTCGCATCTGCCTCATTACGTCACGCGTTGTGTGCGTATGTGCGTCCGCACGAGAACTCGCGTAACAATCGTTCGATTTCGATAAAATTTTAGTATCTGGTAGGGGATCACCTGGGAAGGAACCCTATTTAAAGTGAACGAAATGGGGTCAAAGGTCAGTACATAGGAGCGGGTTCCATTCCACCGCTGTTATGCGCCATAACTAACGTAAAAAAAGATCGATTTCGATGAAATTTTAGTATGTGGTAGGGGACCACCTGTCAACAAACCCTATTGAAAATGGGCGAAATGGGGTCAAAGGTCACGGCATAGCAGCGGAATCACTTCCATCGCCATTATGCGTCATAACTTACGTAAAAATGCTTTGATTTGGATAAAATGTTATTATGTTGTAGGGGCCTGCCTGGGGACAAATTCTGTTGAAAATGGGCGAAATGGGGTTAAAGGTTAGGACACAGGAGCGGGATCTATTCCATAGCCCTTATGCATCATTACTTACGTAAAAATGCATCGATTGCGACAAAACTTTATCAGGTTATTTCGGAGGTATACCGAACCGGTTCTGTTGAATATCATCGAAATGGGATCAAAGGTCAGTGCACAGGACCGAGATTTATTACACAGCCATAATTCTCATAACTCGAGTAATGATTTCTGGTATGTTGGAAAGCGTATCACAATCAATGCATTGCATGATTTTACTAACTTGTTTAACATCACAGATGTACCTATTCCTTTTCCTTTTGCCTTGGAGTTTACACTCTTTTTTTAAGTAATTGCATATTTTTGGAATATAGGGGAAGCTTCCACAGCACTGAACATTAGGGTTATTACGTGGATGTTTATGTTGATAAATGACTTTTCTTATTAAAGAAGTTTGATATCCATATACTATTTTCTGTCATCCATTAGACAAACTATACTTCAATGACGTCTGTGTCCTTAGCTACTCAAGAGCAACGTGTAGATAGTTTTTCTATAAGCATGCACACTTTTTATTAAGGTGTATGATATTACTTCTCTCCATAACATGTTTTAATCAAACGATACTAGCATTTTTAGTATCGAATTTAGCATAATTTAATCGTCGTCTTAAAGATTTCTCCTTTCTCCCTTTGCTTCTTAGATCTTCAAGCACAAAAATTGCTTCCATTGTGTGAGAATATCATCGCACTCCAATTTTCTTTTGCCTGAATGGACATTGAGAAGCTTCTAAGTTCGCAGATTAAGGGATTGTATAGTGAAGTGGTTTCAGTGACAGTCGCAGCTGCGGAAATGTTAACAAACATTTCTGAATGTATAGAATTCTCGTGAGCTGCAATTAATTGCTGTAATGCTGAATGTGACGCCAAATTGTAATCGTAACGTTTTATCTTTTCATTTTTGACAGGAATTTCCTGCAAGCAAAAGAAGGAAGGACGTGCTCGTGCCACGCGCCGTTAATCGGGAGAAAAGCAAAGTGTCATCAGCAACTGCTGCAGCGGAAAAGACGTCGACAGATGAGAAGTACGGTAATGCAAAAGCATACACAGTATTTCCTTCCTGAGAATAGTTGGTTCCTCTCGAGATATTTAGAAACGTCTTGAATAGGCGTCTAGATTATAAAGTAAGATTTCATTTGGAAGAATAGCAATGCTTCTTCACGATATTTTGCATGCTCTGAAAAGAATAAAGAGACAGCTTTCCTTGCACAAACTCGATTGCAAAACATGAAAGCGTTTTCAGTAAAGTTAAAACAAAAGAAAAATTTGTACAGATATATGTCATTATTACCAATACAACGGCAGACTTAATGAGAGCATTGCGTACTTTTGATTATTATAAATACGTGGAAAGCACAGTAAAAAATTCAAGGCATGAACTTCCAGAAATGCATTTAAATAGCGTAGCCAAGAAACACACATAGATGCCAAACGTCCGCTCAGCTGAGTGGTTTAACATGCTGACTTCTGATCCGTTTTCGAGATGGACCCAAGCTCGAGTCCCGGATGTGGTATGTATGGTATGTTTGTCTGATGACGCTGCTCTTCCCGCTCCCTGGAACCAGTAGTCCAAAATCAGAGACAGGCAACTGCTAATAACCCTATGAGTTGCTCATGGTAGTCTTTTAACCCTCAAACAAGAAAGAAAAACAATTTTTACTCATCCTGGGATGGTATATCACAGCAAATACGAGCACCCAGGGCAATGCTGATGGTACATTGATACTTGTAAAAACTGGACTTGAATTAACCTAGAAAGATGTAGTGCAGCCTAAAACAAAGGAAAAGGAATGAAAACACGCAGCAGTGTGCAACAAAACTTCTGCTTCTCATAAAATGCATAAGTCAACGGAACATTTCTAGAATATGCTTTAATGGCTCAAGCAGGTCCGCGGACAAGTTTTCATCACATATGTTAGAACTTGTGATATTCTAAAATTGTCTAACCCAGGTGCCTCGAGGAGTATTTCACTGTGCGGCGAGTCTTGCTTCTGACCATATCGTGTAGCGAATGGTACAAAGATGTATGGTCTATTTTTCTTCTTTTACGTGTTCTATAACGAAGTAAATTTCTCCGTCATTTTTGGTCCACACCGGGGATTGAATCCGAGTCCTCTTATTCCGGAACAAGTCGGTCTACCAACTGAGCTACGCAGACGTTCGTTCTCGCTGCTATCTGCCTTTACGTCGTGTGCGTCCTGCGGGGCAGGAACGTCACAGTTCCTAGCATTGAACCCTGACTAGTATGGTAGTCGTCCCTATGTAATATTTCATTGAATCATTAGGGTACTCGAGCGGCACTGAATATATTACAGAAAACTGTCTTACACTTTCGTCACAACTAGTGCTTATCAAGGATCTACGTATTGATCTGGCCTATCCTACAGTACCTAAGAAGTAAATTTAAGTACGATGTTAACGGTACCTATTATATGTATGTGATAGAACCAAACGTTATAGATTTAGCTGCATTGTTTCCACTCTAGTTCTGTTTAATCTCCTTTCTTTGGAAAGATGAAGGAGCGACTGGGGTTGGTGGCAGGTAGAAACTGAAAAGGAACTACAATTGAGCATATTTTTCATTTGTAACTTCCTGGGAAATTCATCGGAGCCCAACTGCATATGAAACTTCCGTCTAAAAACTGAGGGTTTGTAGTACATGCTGCACAGCTAAACTGTGGTCCTATATGGGCTATGAGTTGCTTAGAGACTGTAGCAGGTTTCGTTCCGAATCACTAAAGGGAACTTAAGAGTATACCGAAAAGACGTCAAAACTTCAAGTAATATCATCCGCATTAACCGTTAATTTTCCGATTCTTCCTATAAAACACGCGCTTTTGGTAGTTACCTACGTGGAGCCAAGTAGAAATTAGATGAGGGACTCCCTTTCTCCTGTGTCATTGAAATACGTTGGCTAGTGTTTAGAAACAACGGGTATGAAAGCTTAGGTGGTGTTAATGCTGTTGCGATACCAGTCAGATCAATCAGAAGATACATGATGAACATCAAAAACGACAATGGGATAAATATACTTGAGGGCGGCACTTTTATTTGCTTTCATAATGCCAACCAGAAGTGAGCTAAAGTTTGGCTTTTATGAGGTTTCCTTAACTATTTTAATTAAACTGATTTCTGGACATTCACGCTTCAAACATCAGCATGAAAAAAGAATTCCTTTTTCATCACTATATGCACAGCATTTCTAGGGGATTGAGGAGCACTAAAGTAAGCAAAAAACTCTAATCTTGAAGACCCAACTAAACCATATGAGGAGGTAACACGTTTTCCAAATTCAGAAATTCCAAATTTTGGAATCTAAATCTCATGCTCCGGCATACACTGTCTCATCATATTTGGCTCACGGGAAACTAAGTTAGTTGAAAAACTTTACGAGAAAATCGGAAAATTTTAGGTGTCAGTGAAAACTAAATAAAATTGTAATAATGGTTCTTCTGTATATTGAAATATAACTTTGAGGGGGGGGGAAATGCAAGCAGAACGGTTTTTCTTAAAAAAACGTCACCATAATCTCAGTCCAAACATCTACTTCCACAATAATGAAATACTATCAGTTTAGTACAGAAAATGAATGTCTACGATATTACCCCTCAGTGTAAATATCACACTGAGAAATAAATAAGTGTTGCAAAGCAACTACGAAATGTAAATATGTAAGTACAATCTACTGAAGTGCAAGACATTAAAAGGGTTGAGAAAGAGACACAGAAAATGTTGATCTACTTCCGTGTTATTTGTGTGCTGTCGACAAGGATTTGTTTACTTCAAATGCATCATTAATTCATTAGACTGCTTTGTGTTTCCAAATGTTGTTATAATAGTACCAAAAACAATGTAAGAAAACAAAGAAAGTAAAAGATGTAATCTGTCTATTAGGTATACAAATAAGTTTTAAAGCACTTTTTGTATGACGTATACCGGTAATTTACATATACGACATTCTCCTGCGTTGTTGTCATGTGACCGTAACTCGTCCAGAGTATAAAATGTGAGACAGAACTTGACCCAACAGTCAAACGCACTTGCAGATCGATAGGTGAAAGATGGCAAGCGATACTGCATTTATTCGACACTGCATTCGTTACGAATTTCATTAACGAAAAAGTGCTGCAAAAACATGTGCATCGATCTGTTCTGTTCTGGAGGAGAATTTTGAATCGAAAAGGACATGTAAGTTTTGGTTTAGACGGTTTAAAGCAAGTGATTTTCATGTTAGCGATCGAGAACGTAGCGGCGCTCTGCAGAAGGTTGCACATGAGGAACTGCAAGCATCGCTGGATGAAGATTCGTCTCAAACGCAAAAGGAACTAGCTGAACAACTGGAGGTAACTCAACAAACCATTTCCAATCGTTAACGCGTAATGGAAAATATTCAGAAGGAAGGTATATGCGTGCCACACGACCTGAGCCAGAGGAACAAGGATGAGCGTGTCACGAAGTGTTTGAATCTGTTGAATAAACAACACAGAAAGAATTTCCCGTGAAAAATCATTAGGGGTGATGAAAAGTGGATATTGTACGACAATCCCAAACGCAAAAAAACTGCGTTGACCCGGTGAAGCAACGACTTCGACACCGAAACGTAATATTCACTCCAAGAAAGTTCTGCTGTGCATCTGGTGGGATATAAAGTGTGTGCTCTGTTATGAACTATTGGAACAGGATCAAACTGTTACTGTTGATCGCTACAAGAAACAATTGCTGCGATTGAACCAGGTAATATGTTATAAACTTCCATTCACAGGCAAAGGATTGCGTCCCGTGAAATTACTGCATGACAACGCTATGCCGCATGTCGCCAAATCGGTTAAGGAAACGTTATTGACGCTTGGCTGGGAAGTTTTGAAACACCTGGCGTATAGTCCCGACATAGTCTCTTCAGACTATCATTTGTTCTGATCGATGCAACATGGTTTGTCTGCTGTACGGTTCCGGACGTGGGTTGACGACTTTATCGTGTCACACGACGAAATATTCTTCATGGCTGGAATCCGTCAGCTGACCGACCGATGGCGGAAGGTGATAGATGCAGAGAGAGAGAGAGAGAGAGAGAGAGAGAAAAGAGAGACATACAGCGGCAGAAAGAGCGAGACAGACAGAGAGAGACATACATAGCGAGACAGACAGACAGACAGAGAGAAAAAATTGGGAGAACAAAGGAAAAAGGAACAACACTCTGTCCGGATTCTTCAAGCTGAATGGAAGTAGTTCTGCGAGGACCTGAGTCTTGTACAATTGATAGAAGAAGCGGTAAAGTAGAGACGGACTTAGGATTAATTAAAACGCGCAGCTACCACTGCGTCCATCTGTGTGAATTATGGCATTCGCATGAGTTCTGTGCTGTTCTTGTAAAGGGTGTGAACTTCGTTTGAGTGCCGAAAAAAAGGAAACCAAGCAAGCTGATCTAATGAGCTCACCACAGAAGTTGAAAAGACCAGAGAAGCTGCGAGGAGGTTGCTCTCCATGTGCTCTGCTAGGAGAGGCCGACGCTTGACCCTAACTTGAGTACCGGAAGATCTACCCTTCCAGGAGAAAAACAATGCTCGGTAGAGGCGTTGTACGAATGTGCGTGTGACTACGTGAGGACAAACAGACAGACAGACAGAGCTGAACACAAGCAAAGACCTTGCCGCACATTACTTCGGAATGAAAGCGAAATGTCGGGACAGAAATAACGGAAAAAAATTGGCCACCAGAATTTCCAATTGAAGCTCGCACATTACATCAGGACGTCTCAGAAATTTCCTTTCGGAATGGAATTGAAGTTTTTGGTACTGCTTCCTGGGAATGTTTGAAGGATACGATTTTTATTTTAAGCGATACGCATGTGTTAAGTCAGGGTAATTTTATTTCAGCTGTTTACTTTATTGCGTCATCAGAAAGCAAGCTCTTGGCGTAACCTGATTTTCCTGCTTTCACTGATGCCGCTTTGAAGTTGTTTGGTTATTGTTCTGGAAATGTCTTGAAGAGTTAATCAACTCTCAGGTAACAAATCTTATTTTGTACATCAGAGTATCTCACTAAATCTTTTAAGTATGGCTTTTGTTATTCTTTTCGCATTTAATAAAAATATGTTCAGGGAAAAAACATACATATACAAGAACAGTAGCGTCCATAGATTATTACACACCGCTGCTATATGATCATCTTATTATGTTTTGGTTCCACATTAGTGACGGGCGACAACTTATAGCCTACTGAGACGCTCAGTGTGGTAGTCGAATCTCGCAAACAAAAAATCTTGCCGGACCATCCTGCCCACTGGTGAATTGAAGAACGATTTGAAAAAATTTTTATGTGAAAATCTTCAAGTGCTGCAATACCATCTAGCCGAGGCAGGCATCATAAAGTGGCTCTTAGTTTTCTAGTTCTCCGAAGTGACACAAGTTTTTATCATCTCCTAGTAGGAAATTGTTCAAGTAGGTTATTGCTAAAATCAGGTTTTACGCTGAATAAACAACCTATAATTATATCATTTAAGTTAAAAAAGATGGCACTGTAATTTTAATACTACCTCCAGCGAGGTCATCGTCTACCAAATAAATGATTTTGATTCCGTTTGTGTAACTCCGACCTAGTGTGCTGACAAAATACGTTTACGTTCCGACATAGTGTGTGGCTGCCATAGTCTGGTTGATCCACGAAAAGCGCATGAAGTGTAGTTCCAGAGCGCAAACTAATGTTCTTATGAACTATTTTACTATGATTGAAAACAGGAATTGCATCAACAAACATTCTCTTGCATCACCATGTATTTCTTAGAACGCTGAACCACTAAATATAGTTTGGTACTGAGTTGAACAGTTTCGTATAATAACGGAGCACAGAGCTGCTTATTCTCTGCAGTAAGTATTGAAGTACTCTTAAAGAATATTTGTAAATATGTGTGCACCATCTCTCCTGTAAAATCCAATCCATAGCTCGGAATGTACTTGAAACGGAGGGGAGGAGGCGGTAATCCAGAGCAGAGAATATTAGGAGATTACCCTGTTCCTCGATTTTTACCCGAATGCATAGCTCGGCATGCACCTGACGGGGTATAATCCAGATTATGTAATCTAAGGAGATAATGTGTCAGCAGTAAACCAGGTAGACCTTGATCTCCAGTTGTAAAAATATTATCACGTAAAATATTATGAAAGTTATCACATCCCAATACAGTGTGCAAAAATACATTACAAAACATAGATTATTTTATCCAGAACTTTGGAATTGCTAACATTTGCTTTGCTTTGTCACTTAACTATCTAACTCAAAAGTATATGATAAGCTGAAGCTTAAACATTATTAGACTGATTTCTTTGTTCCCATATTTGACGTGAAGAACACACGTAGTGGTCAATTTCGGTATAAAACTTTCCCAGCACACAACGCATTGGGTGGACAATAAAAGCCTTTAAAATGTAATTTGGTTAGAATTCTCTTTGAGATTGCATCATCATTATGTTTTATCATAATTTTGTTTATTTAATTCTTAGCGATGATTTGAAGACGAACAAGAAAGTTGACACCGAATTTTCGGGTGTAATAAGCACGTCTTTTGAATCCGTTCTGACGCAAATTAAATGTATGAAAGCTATTCAAAGTCAATGGAACCGGTATGGAAAACAATAGATCTGACCAAAGAAAGAAGATCTTCAATCGAGTTTTTAATCCCTCAGATATTGCTGTAAACGGAATCGTGAGCTTACGAACTCTTAGAAACAGAGATATCGACAAAAATAAGATGTGACTTTTATGTGACTTATTCAAACCATGCATTATTTTAGAAAGAAAGTATTCTCAAAAGGTTTATCCGTATAAGCGGTATCGGTCGATGAAAAAAAAATAAGTCGAGTTTTCAGGAGCCCAGATTTTGCAACAAATACTTCAGAAACAGAAATTAACACATATGGCCCCTGGTGGATAAACCATTCTTTACCAAACATTAGACATTATGTGAAAAATATTTTCCATCAGGTTTTGTATGCGATACATAAAGAATTTTTCAAATCAGAGCTTTAAGAGCAAATATAACGCAAAAAACGAAATTTACCTTTGTGCCCCCTAGCGGAAAGTGTATGATTTACTTAAAAATTTTGAATTTATAGGGAAAACATTTAGCATCGGAGACACTATCCAACAAGGAAGGAATTTTTCAAATCGTACTCTTAGAAGTAGAGATATTGACAAAAATAAGATATATATCTCCGCCCCCTGGCGTAGAAGCCATGCATTTTTTCAAGAAGAAAATTTTCCTAAAAGGTTTGTCGACATGAGTAGTATCGGTCAACAAACGACGTTTTTTTTTATCGAGATTTTAGAAGCTCATATTTTGCTGCAAATACAACAGAAGCGGAAATTAAGATTTACGCCCCTGGTGACCAAACTATTTTTTACATGAATTAGAAATTTTATGCAAACGATTTCCCATCAGGAGCTGTATCCGGTGCAGAAAGAATTTTTCAAATCGGAGATTAAGAAACAGAGATATAGGGGGAAACGCAATTTACCGCTACGCCCCCTAGCAGAAAGTCTATGAATTATTTGAAAATATTGAAATTATATGAAAAACATGTCACACTAAAAACACTATCCAACAAAGAAGGAATTTTCAAGTAGGACTCCCAGAAGTAGAGATATTGACAAAAATAAAATGTACATCTACGCCCCCTGGCGTAGAAATCATTAACTATTTTAAGAAGAAAATGTTTCTAAAAGGTTTGTCGACATGAGTAGCATTGGTCAACAAACGACGATTTTTTCAATCGAGATTTTAGAAGCTCATATTTTGCTGCAGATACAACAGAAGCGGAAATTAAGATTTACGCCCCTGGTGACCAAACTATTTTTTTACATAAATTAGAAATTTTATGCAAACGATTTCCCATCAGGAGCTGTATCCGGTGCAGAAAGAAGTTTTTAAATTGGAGATTTAGTAGCAGAGATATAGGGGGAAACGCAATTTACCGCTACGCCCCCTAGCGGAAAGTCTATGAATTACTTGAAAATATTGAAATTATATGAAAAACATGTCACACTAAAAACACTATCCAACAAAGAAGGAATTTTCAAGTAGGACTCCTAGAAGTAGAGATATTGACGAAAATAAGATGTACATCTACGCCCCCTGGCGGAGAAACTGTGGAATATTATAAGAAGAAAATATTCCGAAAAGGTTTATCGATGTGAGTGGCATCAGTCCACGAAATAATTTTTTAATCGATACTTTAGAAGCTACGATTTTATGGCAAATATATCAGAAGCAAAAATTAACACTTACGCCCCCTGGTGGCCAAAGTATTCTTTACCAAAAATTTGAAATTATATGCAAAAGTTTTTGCATCAGGAGATGTATCCGCTGAAGAAACAATTTTTCAAATCGGAGTTTTAGAAGAAGAGTTATCGGGAAAAATGTAATTTACTTTTACGCCCCCTAGCGGAAAATCTATGCGTAATTTGAAAAAGTAACTATATCTAAAATACTCTTCGATATAAATGGAATCGAAAGATATAACTTTCTTTTCAATCGGATGTTTAGAAGCAAATATGTGGAATAAAACGTATTTTTGAATTCGACATCATCTGCATTTACGCCTTCTACCGGCGAAATTGTACATCGTAAAAAGAAACGAAATGACTAATCATCATTTGCATATTTCAAGCTTCCCAATGCAAAAAGAATTTTTCAAATCGGACTAATAGTTGCTGAGATATCGTGGGTACAGACGGACGAACGGACGGACGGACGGACAAACCGATAACAGAAGCACGATCTTTTTACAAAAGACGTGTTAAAAATGATGAGAACGAATCACGTTGGCGTACATAACATTAGTACTTTTCTCTCCGCTTTGGAAAAGGCATTTTCCGCTCTACAAAGAGTTTAAAGTTCATTAACACTCATGATCCAAGTTAAGCTTTAGGTCTCTTCTGTCCACACACACACTTTCCGTTAAATAGCAAGAACCAAATGCGAAGTTTTCTCGAACGGTTGTGTGAAAGTATGTGATGTGACCACTCCGAAATAACTGTGAAAGTATGTTCTGTAAATTACATATTTCGATGCTGTCGTTTGAACAAACGAAGCGCAAGAATTCTTCAATATTTACCGGTAGACACATATTGCTGTCCTAAGCACGAAAAATAAGACAAAACCCATTTCAACACGAAATAAACCAGGTCGAATCATCGCAAGCAGTGAAAACATCTTTACTTACGAAAATTAAAACTTGTTTAAAAGGTTAAAATGATTAAAACAATGTGCGAGATCTTTCGGGTCTGTCCTTTACAGATCCATCCTCAGGCACAACAAGAAAACTCATACGGGGTACCCTGGCTTATATACGCACCTCTGTGGATCAGCAAGATACAACGCATGCGCCGTACTACAAGGTTGAGTAAGCTTTACACAGAAAGTAACAAATGAAAATATGTACAAATGCATGAAAAGAAATACAAATGGTAGTAAGTAAGAAAACAAAACATATTTACAGTAGAAGTGGGATTCTCACACTTCTACTGGGGGCACTACAGTTTTAGTTCTGGCCAAGCAGTAGAAGTGGGCACTACAGTTTTAGTTCTAGCCAAGCACAGTAATTCAGCATCATTCCATAGTGGGAAATAATCGCCTTTGTTGACTGTCCGGGCTAAGGCCGTTGCGGATGAATTCCCACTTTCCCAACGTTCCTGTGGGCACAGCCATAGATTTAATCACCCCACAGCTACCTAGCTTGGCCTTACAACCTTCTAAATGCAATGCCATTGTATCAGCCCTCACTCTTATTAAAAACCGTACTTACTTTTAGTTTAATAATATAATTTACCGCCAAGATTATGGTACACCAATGGGATCACCTCTTTCTTCCGTATTGGCCGAGATTGTCTTACAACATGTCGAAAATACTGTACTTACCAATGGACCTTTCCAACCCCTACTTTGCACCCGATACGTTGATGATGTTTTGTTGCTTTGGCAATACTCCCTTCCTGATTTACTTACCTTTACAGAATCTCTTTGCTCCGTTCTCACTTCGATCACCTTCACCTAAGAAATTGAATCTTCTGATTCCTTGCCTTATATGGATATACTCTTGAAACGCATCCCAGGGGGCCGCATTCATACCTCAGTTTATCGCAAGCCAACGTTTGTTCCAGTGATGATCCCATATAACTCGTTTACTCCTAATAGTTATATATCCGGTTCACTTCATTCTCTGATTCGCCGAGCCTATACACACCCCTCATCAAACTCTGGTCTCTCACTAGAACTTCAGCACATTTCCACCATGGCCGAGTCGTCCGGATATCTCCACCGATATTTCATTAAAACTCTTCGCAAGTTTCAGCGCCATAGCTCCACCACACTCCGAACCCAACGTGAATTGCCTGTCATCAGGTTTGCTGGCTCTATTCCTTACCACCCCAACATAGTATCTACACTCTACAGGACGTGTCGTAAGTTCAATTACAGTTTCGGCATTTCTTCTGAAGGCCTTTTCAACTTGGTCAAGTTTGATCGTGACCATGTCTCAATCATGGAAAAATATGGTGTATATTCCGTGCCACTACAATCTGTTGATGACTATCGCCCTGTGACAGCCTTCATCGAATCAACTTGTCGGTCAATCGGGGTGAGAATCTCCGAACATAAATACAATGTACGCACACATTCAACCCCAACGGCCTTAGCCCGGACCTTCAACAAAGGCGATTATTTCCCACTATGGAATGATGCTGAATTACTGTGCTCGGCCAGAACTAAAACTGCAGTGCACTTTTTGGAGAGTTTATATATATATATATATATGATTTTGCCAAACAATGTTGTAATGAAAAACCCCGCAAATCATACCTGCTCCCTGGAGGTTCCTGTTGGAGAATCCCACTTCTACTGTAAATATGTTTTGATTTCTTACTTACTGCCATTTGTATTTCTTTTCATGCATTTGTACATATTTTCATTTGTTACTTTCTGTGTAAAGCATACTCGACCTTGTACTGTATTTAGTTTGGAAGGTAAAATGCTGCAAAATGAAACAAATTATTGGTAATGGGAGTTTTAAAGTTAAGGAATTTTGGGGTAAGTCTTAAGTTTTTGCACTGCATGAGAAAATGTTCTTCTCTTTCGCTAGTTCGACGTAGCTTCTACACATATTTACCCAAAAAGAAGACAGCACACGAAGAAGTAGATAAAAAGCAAGGCTGCACACAAAACTGATACAACTCATACAAAATGGATTAAGTGATACAAGCTCTTACAAATGGGATTTTTGTAATAGCTTGTATCAATTTTGTGTACAATCGTGATACTTACTTATTTATTCTTTGAGATAACTTATTTATCATGTTAAGATAGCCTTGGTTTGATGATATCTCGGCTCCGCAATGTTAAATTACAGAGGATGTTCACACATTTTTAGAACAATTTTCCAGCAGTATAATTAATGTTTAAAATAAAATTACTTCTTTCTTAAATGTTCTATCTGATAGACAATTCTTTGGATATGAACCTACATCTAGATTTATAAAGTAGCATTTCTTAAAATTGGTAATGGTATTTTTTTCCACTCCTCTTCAACTGCTTTTAATCATTGTTTTACATCTGCGTTTAGGAAGCGCTCTTTTTAGCAGTACAGAGGTACAATAGCCCATTGGTGACACACCACTGGAATTTGAAGGATAACGAGCAGAAGGTATAGATTTGATACCCGTCCCTTTTTTCATTTTTCAAGATACAGAGTGACAAATTTCAATGTATGACTGGTAGCCTTATCGTGATGGAGTTCTACTCTTTGAAGGCTCTTTGGATAAAGGAATGGTGATTCCTGTTTAAATATAGGAGTTAAAACATTATTTTGGTAACACGTAGAATTGATTTTAACATTCTTTTCAACTTTTCCTAACTTTAATTTCGCATTGTACGAGAAACCAGCAATAATCATGAATTCTTTACTGAAACTTGCTTTGGATTCTTGGAAGCAAATTTGTAAGTTTTTATCTGCTCTTTTGCGACAATAAATCGACCTTTTTTGTTACAGTCGTTTAGGTAGATGCATGCTTCATCAATGGTTAAAATAACTCCGGCGAAGTGATTTTCATAAAGCATTCTACACCTTACGAAGAATAATATAATTAATTTGGTGCTAATAATACATTAAGAAATATGTCCAAGTCAAGCTGTCTGAGCAGTCAAGCTATCTGAGCTCCATGTGCTTCAAATCTGCAATAGTTAAAAGATAAAAATTTATTTACAAATTAAAACACACTTAAGTTAAAACATCAGAAAGGCGAGATCTTTCAAGATTGCAACAACCCCATTTTCAGGCCGAGTGCTACAACGAAACGAGCACGCAAATAATTATATACAGTGTAGAATGACCATAATTGACTAGTCAGGGCTTGAAGTTCATTGCCACGGGTAAGTTCAAAAAGAAGACATAAAAATACAATTAAATGTTGGGTACGGTATCCTCACTTTGAAATAAGTCCTGGAGTAATAATCTCCACGATTCCGGGATGTTAAATGGTAGATCGTCATTGCAACATTTGTGAGCAAACTAAATAACATGTCCGTAAATAAAGTACCCCACATTTGGTAGGTGCAGTGGCTAGAATCGTATCCTTATCGCATTTTGATATGTAACCTCCTTGTGCAATGGTCCTGTCAAGGACAGTGACAGCCGATCCAGAACGAATGGAACACCTGTGTTCTGACATCCTAACACCAAGAGCACGCATGATGGATCCTATATAGATTTTGTCAGTTTCAGAGGGTACAGTTGATTCTAGAGGCATACAGTATACCCCATGCTTATTGATGGGATGCACTGGGTTCTTGTCATTCTTGATTAATGACAAGATATTCTTGGTTCGAACTCCGAAGTACAAATTATATTTTCTACAAAAGTTCTTAGCAGTAACGACAACGGGAGGCAGATAGTCAATTGAGCCCACATAATGGGGAACATACACATCACGTTGTAAGGAGGAGAAAGATAGTCGTTTAAAATTACGAACCAATCTGTAAAAGTCTTCATGAGAGTAGCCGCGCCTAATGGCAATTTGTAAAAGATTTGTAAACTCTTTGCTAAGGCCGCTGATTTATGATTGCGGGGTTGAGCAGACTAATGAGAGATAATTACTGGTGTAAAAGTTGGTTTTCTGTAAACAGAAAACTTTAACCCATGGGCGGTACCTCACTTGCCCAGATGAGGCAAGTGAGGTGCCGCCTCGCCAGAAATCTTATGAGGCAAGTGAGGTGAAGAAAGTTTTACATGTATGTAAGATACCACACGCCTTTAATTGTGGATGCTAAATGAAACTCCGAAATTCTCATTGTGATTCGTAAATTTTGTTAAAAAAGGCAGAGAATGAATCCTGAATTTATCAGCCTTAAATTTATAAAGTTAAAATACTATTTTTTCAAAGAGGTTGAAACGAGCATATGTTGAGCACCTAGAAAGGCGATCATCTGAGTCGTCTCTGTTACAACAGACAGGAGTCCGTGCGGAGATGAAAAAAAAACGTTTCTTCAGACTTCCTACACGTATTTCGCCCCTTAAATTCAAATGGAGTCTGTGTTTCTATTGGAAAAAGGCAGGGGTTTTGTCCAATGGGAGAGGGCAGACAAAGCAGTTACTGAGGAGTCAAAAGAGTTCGTCTCAGTCAGTCATAGCGCGTGCTCTTATAGTGTATTATCCTCACAGCATTTTCGTCAAAGCGTGCATATTTGAGTCCCGACTTTTTGGAATGTGCTTCTTCTGTAGTTCCTGGTTAGGCGAGAAATGTGCTGAACTTTTCTGTCTTAGTATTATCAGTCATAAAAAAAATTACTTTTAGAATTGAACTGATTAGTAAAACGTAAATTGATTGCATTCTGTTGGGGGAAAAACAAATTTTATAGATAGTTACCTGTTCTGATTTCTGCCATGTTTTAGTTACGTTACCTGTTTTGACAAGATTCATTGTCATAAAAATCCGTGCACCAAGAAAAAACCCGTGCGATTAACGTGAAACTCGGCGAATAGCTACGGGGAGGGCAGACATGCAAATGATTTAAAGTTTCGTGCGATTCCGCATGTCCGCGCATCCAAGACCATCGCTGCAATCGCAATCCTTCGGGATTATAAAGCGCCGCTCATTGGACTCCACATTCGTGCCAAAGTGCACGATAAGAGTCAGGTGAGTTCCCTAAGCGATAGACACGCCCAGGAGCTGCTGTAGATGTGCGTACAGGCATCTGACGGAGTTTAAACGAGGCAGTATCGTCTGGATGAGAGAGGCAGGGTGGCCGGCGCGCTAAATCGGCCGCCATGTGGGTAGGTCGGCCAATACGGTGCGATCATGTTAAAAGCAATGGACACGGGAAGGCACCCAGACACGGCGGACTGGCTCTGGACGACCCAGAAACACCACCAGCAGAGAGGACCGTGAGATCGTCAGAACGGCGCGCACAGATGCAACGACGTTCTTGTCCAATATCCAGAGACATGTGGCGTCTGTACAAGGAACTCCAGAACCATTTCCAGACGCCTGGCAGAGGGGAATCTGCACCCTCGACAGCCCTTACGTTTTCTGCCATTAACACATGACCATCGTCGGTGTCGATTGCAGTGGTGTCAGCAGCGAGCACCGTGGAATGATACGGACTGGCGACGTACAGTCTTCAGCAACGAATCCTGCTTCTGTTTGGGAACGGACGACTACCGTGTCAGATTGTGGAGTACTGCAAGTGAGTGCTACAATCCCAACCTCACTGTTCAGCGGCACACGTCTCGAACTGCAGGCGTGATGGTCTAGGGAGCCATCGCGTATGAGAGCCGGACTTCCTCGCAATGATCCAAGGGACGTTGACATCCCAGCACTACGTACAGGAGATTCTGCGGCTCATGTGCTGCCTTTCTTAGCGGGGCGGCCCGGAGCTATTTTACAAAAAGATAATGCCCGTCCGCCCAAGGCTTGGGTTTCCCAGGACTGTCTATGTAATGCTTCGACGCTTCCGTGGCCTGCCAGATGTGATATGTTTTCAGAATCCTTACAGCACACCTTATATACTCTTCAAGCAAGCTCAAGAAACGCCCTACCTTTATTGGTTACGCGCTGTTGACGTTGAAAGTAGGAGGTGTCACAATAATGTGACTTGACTGTGTATTTGCCAAGACCCTTGTTTAAGCTTAATTTTAAGACTGCGTGACCATAAATTCCTCAGATAGACCATGCCATCCTGCGAGAGGCGTCAAAATTTCGCGAAAAATGAAAATGTTTAATTGCAAACAATCTATAACTTACAAAGCAAAACTAACTTCAGATCTGAATTATGCACACTCAAATTAGGTAAAATCAAGTGCTGGTATCAATGCAGCAAAACTTTTGTTCCTCAGTGTTATCAACGTCGCGGAGCTAGATACTGACCGAGGTGCAGTTATAAAATCTTACTTAGAGAAAAGAGCACTGTTTACAAGAGGGTTAAGAATTTACTGCAAAGTATAAACGCAAAAAAACTGTAAGCGACCCAGTCAGTGTGAAACAAGCAGCGACCAAGGGCTATGTTGATAACTTGGTTAAGATTCAAGATTTACCTACAATCAGTTTAGTTAGAAGAAGACGGCCTCTTTGTACTTCGTTGCATGAAATTAGAGGGACAACATGTCGATGCAGAGAACGTGGAAATAACAAACCTAGCCGAGCCACAAAATGATTCCAGGGCAGTTGTCAATTTAGGACACCCCAGAGAAGACCGCCATGCTATGACTAAAAAATACGTTGACGACGTCATGAAAATTCATCCGAAAGTCGGCAATGCCCTAAATATGAATGAAAATGGACTGGTTTTAAGATCTCGGATTTGTTTAGTATTTGGTGATAAGAAACTGACCGATAGCAGAAGTAGCGCACATTCCGTTATGAATCAAGGAACTGTTCTACCTATTCAGAGTGTACCCACTTTATTAGACAATTACCATTACTGTGCTTTTAAAGGGAGTATAATAAGTTTGTACTGTTGCACGACTAATCCGAAGTTTTCCATAAGTTACGATTTTATCTATAACGACATCAAAGAGTTTTAATTGACCAGAAATAGAGATAATCAGTTTTCTGAATCGATCATCAACAGGACGTTTGGTAGTGAAACAAAGTTGAGCGTTTCTATTGCGAAAGATCATCCGTCGGGAACTGAAAGGCAAATGCATCCAAGCACTACCTCTACTGCTTTCAATCACTGTATTTACGTTTTCATCCAGTATGAATAGAGACGAAAGACGTTAAAGAACTTCATGAAGTAATAGACAAAATTGTTCAGTCTCATCACACAGTGAAAGCAAAAATTGACGAGGACGTTTTGTAAGAAGGGTCTGGAAGATTTCATAAACCAGTTGTTGAACAGTTAGAAACTATGAAAGAACTAGCTGAATTATCCTTATACATACACCTTCAAGACAAAGTTTTGACTCAATATGAATTAAAATTAAAACTGCCAAGTGATTTAGTTCAGCAGCCTCTGCCCGAACTGAGAAAAACTGTTCATGAAACTATACAACTTATGCAAACATTTGGTGGAATGAAATCGACTTAAGTCCGCCGGTATGGAAGAAACACAGAAAACTATGCGAAGTTAAATACTCATATTACTGCCCTAAATAATTATGTACAAGTTATCAAGGTCATGATATCTTCATTGAAAACATTGGAAGGGAAGCAAACATTGAAAACTGAAACATCGGAAGAGAAGCAAACTGGAACTGCATTGTATAAAATCTTAGATGAACTACGAGCGAGATTATCCCTTTTAATAGCAGCAAACAAGTACGAAATACAGGCAAGAAAGTATATAATAAAATCTATGAGGTTTTGGATGCCTTATTGAAGAATCATGTAATTGATGAGAAAGAACACAATATACTATTCACTAAGTACCTATAATACTATAATAATACTTTAATGGCTTAAGAAAAAGTTGCTTCTCTGGAAGCAGCTGAATACGCAGGTACAAAAGTGGCTTTAAAATCCTTGGGAAAGGCTTGCATCTTCCTGGGAAACATGGGAAACAGGAAGGTCAAATAAAAAATTAAAAAAAAAGTCCTTTAAGTAACCATGTCTTAGAGTACATGGGAAACGAAAAGAATTTTCCAGGAATGATTTCGATAGACAAATTACCTTCTCGATTGCGTGAGAATGAATGCGGTATCGTCAATTTCGCTAAATCTGATGGCCCATGAACACACTGGGTAGCATATTTTAATGATTTTATGCTACTGTTCACCGAATATTTCGATCCTTTTGGACTCTCATCGATTATTTTGATCCTTTTGGATCGGAAAATATTACAGAGTATCTCTCTGTAAAACCTCTTTTGTATAATTCTTCGAGAATTCAGTTCGATGCTTCCAAAAACTCTGAACACTTCTGCATGGGTTACATAAATCAGAGAAATAAAATAATATTCCCCTACGACGTGGTATAGAGTTTTACACAACATCCTTCTTTTGAAAACGAATGAAAAGTATGACGAAAGTGATCAGACGAAGAAAATATTACAAACCGAAGCCTACGCAACCCAAGCAAGTTATTTCTACAAAATCGCGACACATTTTAAATAAAATAATTTACGGGTACGGTCTTAAACAAGGATCGCGATGCAAGTCGAAGCACCTTATTGGAATCTGTTCGAAGAAGCCGTGGAAGATAAATCTACTATCAGATGTGAATTTCTGGAAAACCAAGACACGAACGTTAAACATGTAGACAGACGCAAAATATTTACAAAAGACATGGATGTATTTCTGCATCCTCATAATAGTTAGGTATTTACACCCCAAAGCTAGATTACTAAAATCCGATGGCAATGCTGTAACTGCCGGGGAAGCTGTCACGCTGGTTAATAGTGGTTTCAGTATATTTAAAAGAGCTCAGTATTATCTAGAGAAAAAACAGATTGAAGATATCGAGTAACGTGGTACAATTGCAATATTTTATGTCTGCCTCTTAACAGACCTTTTGAATTTTGCAGAGATGTCAACAAAACTTTCAGAGAGGTAAAACCTACCTTGAAACTGGAAAAAATGGCGAAAACGATGTAATTATTTCAGCAGGGGAGGAAACATATACATTAGAAATCAGTCACATTGCTTGGTTTATCCCGAAGATCGAATCATCGTTACCTGTCCTTGCCAAGCTATTAATAGAATACCAACTTGCTGATGGAAATACATTTGAAGTTTTCTGGGAAACATCTAAAATATAAAGATTTAATGTCCGCAATGACATTTACGTAAATTCGAGAGTAACATCGACACAACAAAAACCTCTACGAATATTTTTAGCACGTCTTTTGTAAAAAACGATCGTGCTTATGTTACCGGTTTGTCCGTCCGTCCATTTGTACCCACGATATCTCTGCAACTATTAGTCCGATTTGAAAATTTCTTTTGCTTGAAATATGCGAATGATGATCCTTTATTTCGTTTCTTTTTACGATGTACAATTTCGCCGCTAAGGGACGTAAATGCAGATGATGTTGAATTCACAAATACGTTTTATTCCACATATTTTCTTCTAAACATCCGATTAAAAAAATTATTTTATCTTTAGATTCCATTTATGTCGAAGAGTATTTTAGATATAGTTACTTTCTCAAATTACGCATAGATTTTCCGCTAAGGGGCGTAAAAGTAAATTACATTTTTCCTGATAATTCTTCTTCTAAATCTCTCATTTAAAAACTTTTTTCTTCAGCGGATACATCTCCTCATGGAAAATCTTTTTCATATAATTTCAAATTTCTGGTAAATAATACTTTAGCCACCAGGGGCGTAAGTGTTAATTTTTGCTTCTGATGTATTTGCCATGAAATCTGAGATTCTAAAATATCGATTGAAAAAATTCTCTAGTGGACTGATGCCACTCACATCGATAAACGTTTTTCAAATATTTTCTTCTTAAAATATTCCACAGTTTCTCCGCCAGGGAGCGTAGAAGTATATCTTATTTTTGACAATATCTCTACTTCTAGTAGTCTGATTTGAAAAATTTCTTCTTTGTTAGATAGTGTTTTCAGTGTGACATGTTTTTCATATAATTTCAAAATTTTCAAGTAATTCATAGACTTTCCGCTAGGGGGCGTAGAAGTGGGTAAATTGCGTTTCCCCCTATATCTCTGCTTCTAAATCTCCGATTTGAAAAATTCTTTCTGCACCGGATACAGCTCATGGTGGGAAACCGTTTGCACATAATTTCTAATTTTTTGTAAAAAAAAATGGTTTAGCCAACCTTAATTTCCGTTTCTGTGTATTTGCAGCAAAATATGAGCTTCTAAATTCTCGATTGAAAAAAACGTCGTTTGTAGACCGATACTATTCATGTCGACAAACCTTTTAGAAACATTTTTTCTTAAAATAACGCACGGTTTCTAGGCCAGGGGGCGTAGATGTGTATCTTATTTTTGTCAATATCTCTACTTCTAGGAGTCCGATTCGAAAAATTCCTTCTTTGTTGGGCAGTGTCTCCAGTGTGACATGTTTTTCATATAATTTCAAAATTTTCAAGTAATTCATAACTTTCCGCTAGGGGCGTAAATGTAAATTGCGTCCCCCCTATATCTCTGCTTCTAAATCTCCGATTTAAAAGATTTTTTTTTGCACCGGATACAGCTCCTGATGGACAACCTTTGTAAAAAATGGTTTGGCCACCAGGTGGCGTAAGCCTTAATTTCCGCTTCTGATGTATTTGCAGCAAAATATGAGCTTCTAAAATCTCGATTGAAAAAAAGTCGTTTGTGGACCGATACTAATAATGTCGACAAACCGTTTAGGAACATTTTCTTCTTGAAATAATGCATGGTTTCTACGCCAGAGGGTGTAGATGTATATCTTAGTTTTGCCAATAACTGTACTTCAAGGAGTCCGATTTTAAAAATTCCTTCTTTGCTGGATAGTGTTTCCGATGCGATATGTTTTTCCTTTAAATTCAAAATTTTCAAGTAAATCACAGACTTTCCGCTAGGAGGCACAAAGGCCAATTGCGTTTTCAGCGTTATTTCTGCTTCTGAAACTCCGATTGGAAAAATTCTTCCTGTATCGCATACAAGACCTGATGGAAAATATTTTTCACATAATTTCTAATGTTTGGTAAAGAATGGTTTATGGTTTGGACACCCCGGGGCATAAGGGTTAATTTCTGCTTCTGATGTATTTGTAGGAAAATCTGGGCTCCTGAAAACTCGACTAATTTTTTTTTTCTAGGGCCGATACCGCTGATATGGAAAAACCTTTTGATAATAATTTTCTTCCTAAAATAATGCATTGTTTTCCCACAACGGGACGTAAAGTCACATTTTATTTTTGTCGATATCTCTGTTTCTAAGAGTCCGATTTGAAAAATTCTTTCTGTGTTTGAGAGCCTTTCCGGTGCAAAATGTTTCTCATATAAATTCATGTTTTTCTTAACGCACAAGTCTGTAACCAGAGGTCGTAAGCTCACGATTCCGTTTACAGCAATATCTGAGGGATTAAAAACTCTATTGAAAAACTTCTTTCTTTCGTCAGATACTATTATTTTCCATACCGGTTCCATTGACTTTGAATAGCTTTGATAAATTTAATTTGCGTCAGAACGGACTCAAAAGACGTGCTTATTACACCCGAAAATTCGGTGTCATCTTTCTTGTAATATAATTATGGTTATATTTTAGAAAATATTAAGTATTCCAAGTAATAATATGAAGTTATTTTAATCGATGTTCAAATTTTGATCCTTGGGAACACACTAGTTGTGAAGAAAATGTGTTCAAAAGTTTTTCCATTGGAAGTATGGGAAGCAAAATTACTTGACGTCCTCCTTAAAGCTCAACAAAGCGCCAGCGAATCAATTTCATATTGATTGCCTAATAATGTCGGTAAAAAATTTACTTTTATCACCTTCACGAAAACGTTTTTCGGTTATTGGTTAAACTGACTAATTTAAAAAATTGCCATATTTTCAGAAAAGAATTCGCATAAAAGAAAGAGATCATCTTTAGAAAGACGTTTATCTGTTATCTATTAAACTAACTGAATAAAAAATGCCGTATTTCCTGAAAAGAATTTGCATAAAAAAACAAGTATAACGAAGTTAATTTCTCCGTCATTTCTGTCCGCGCCAGGATTCGAACCCGGGCCCCCTCATTCAGGAATAAGTCACTCTACCAATTGAGCTACGCGGACGTTTTATTCTGATTCCTATCTGCCTTTATGTCGTGTGCGTCCTTCTGGCAGGTACGTCACATCTCCTGGTACGTTACACAAGTTAGTGAAATCATGCAATGCATTGATTATAATACGCTTTCCAACATACCAGAAATCATTACTCAAGTTATGATGATAATGGCAGTGGAATAAATTTCGGTCCTGTGCCCTGACCATTGATATTATTTCCACGATATTCAACAGAACCGGTTCAGTATACCTACGAAATAACATGATAAAGTTTTGTCGCAATCGAAGCATTTGTACGTAAGTTATGATGCATAAGGGCTATGGAATTTGTACGTAAGTTATGATGCATAAGGTTATGAATAGCTCCTGTGTCCTAACCTTTTACCCCATTTCGCCTATTTTCAATAGAATTTGTCCCCAGGAAAGACCATACAACATACTAAAATTTCACCCAAATCGAAGCATTTTTACGTACGTTATGACGCATAATGGCGATGAAAGTGATTCCGCTTCTATGTCCTGACCTTTGACCCCATTTCGCCCATTTTCAATAAGGTTTGTCGCCAGGTGGTCTCCTACCACATACTAAAATTTCATCGAAATCGAACCTTTTTTACATTAGGTATGACGCATAAAAGCAGTGGAATGGATCCCGCTCCTATGTACTGACCTTTGACCCCATTTCGTTCACTTTAAATAGGGTTCCTTCCCAGGTGATCCCTACAAGATACTAAAATTTCATCGAAATCGAACGATTGTTACGCGAGTTATCGTGCGGACAGACATACGCACACAACGCGTGACGTAATGAGGCAGATAGGAATCGCGACCATCTGCTTGCCGCAAGAGTGTGACGTCATAAAACTTTAATAGGATCCACACAAAACGCGTGACGTAATGAGACAGATGGCGTGACCGCGCGCCAACATTCTCAAACGTGAGTTGTGACGTCATAAGATTTCTAAGCATTGGTAACATTAATGGAACAACGCCATCGCTAAAAACCTTACCCACTAAACGAATTCTCCTAAAATCGAGATCAAGCTAAATCGATTTCTAGTACCAGAAAACGGTAGGTTAACGACTTTCATCAAAATTCTTACAGCCGTTTTCAAAATAAAATGTACATACATACATACAAGAATTGCTACTTTAACGTGGACGTCAAGTAATTTTGCTTTCTGTACTTCAATGGAAAAACTTCTATACACATTTTCTTCACAATTAATGTGTTTCCAAGGATGAAAATTTGAACATCGATTAAAATATCTTCATTTTATAACTTGCAATACTTAATATTTTCTAAAACATAACCATAATTATGCAATTCAAGATTTGTTTGTCTACTGACGTCATGAAAATACAGGTCGCGCCATCTTTTTTCTGGACAATTAATGTGTTTACAAGGATGAAAATTTGAACATCGATTAAAATAGCTTCATTTCATAACTTGGAATACTTAATATTTTCTAAACCATAACCGTAATTATGCAATCTAACATATTTTTGTCCACTGACGTCATCAAGGTGCAGGTCGTGCCAGCTTTTCTGTGGTTTCAACACCACCAAAGGAAAAGTTATAGATTTTTAATATAATTATGGTTATGTTTTAAAATATATTAAGTTTTCCAATTTATAATATGAAGTTAATTTAATCGATGTTCAAATTTTCATCCTTGGGAACACATTAATTGTGAAGGAAATGTTTACAAAAGTTTTTCCATTGGAAGTATAGGAAGCAAAATTACTTGACCTCCACCTTAATAATATGGGATAAGTGCAATGGAATGGATCGCAATCCTATGTCATGACCTTTGAGTACATTTCTTCCATTTTCAATAGGGTTGGTCCCCAGGTGGTCCCCTACTACATACTGAAATTTCATCGAAATCGAACCATTTTTACGCCCGCTATGACGCATAAGGGCAATGGAATGCATCCTGATCTTATGTCCTGACCTTTGACCCCACTTCACCCATTTTCCATAGGGTTCGTCCCCAGGCAGTCTCCTACCACATAGTAAACTTTCATTGAAATCGAACCATATTTACGCAAGTTATGTCGGATAAAGGCAATGGAATGATCCCGCTCCTACGTCATGACCTTTGACCCCATTTGTCCCATTTTCAATAGGGTTCGTCCCTATAGGTGGTCCCCTACCACATAGTAAACTTTCATTGAAATCGAACCATATTTACGAAAGTTATGACGCATAAGGGCGATGGAATGATTCCGTTCCTACGTCGTGACCTTTGACCCCATTTGTCCCATTTTCAATAGGGTTCGTCCCCAGGTGGTCCCCTACCACATACTAAAATTTCATCGAAATCGAACCATTTTTACGCCAGTTATCGTGCGGACGGACGGACAAAGCTGGAGCATAAACGCTTCTTCAACCTACGGTTGGAAAGCGTAAAAAAGAGATCACCTTCAGAAAGACGTTTATCTGTTATCTAACTGAATAAAAGAACGACACATGGATGCTATATTTTGAAGAACTTACGCACCTGTATAAAAAAAAAAGATATTTTTTTGGTAGAGTAGCAAAATGGACAGAAAAGAAAAGACGTAACTTCCTGGATAGAAAAAAGAGAAGTAATCGTTTTAAACTTCACAGAAAGAAAAAGAAAAAAAAAGGGGGGGGGGATGCGGAACTTATGCTCGCTTGTTTAGTAATTTACGAGCATATAATACATGACCCAGACCGAGTCTTCCAGATTCGCCTATTCCTTGTAGTTGGAAAAGTAATGGATTCCGCCACTTTAAGCTAGGAAAGAATTCTTGATTCCTCTATTCTTGTCTCGCCTAAAACTTTCACCTGCTAGAGGCAAGAGATTCACAGGAGCAAACTTTCTTTTTCACCTATTCTTGTTTTGCCTATTCCTGCTACGTAGAAAGTTATTGGGGCGAGAAAATGCTATTACATTATTTCTCTTAAGCTTTGACGGAGTAATTTTAAAAAAAAGATACATCTTTACATCCTTGATTTTTTAGTACGTCTTTTGTAAAAAAAGATCGTGCTTCTGTTATCGGTTTGTCCGTCCGTCCGTCCGTCTTTACCCACGGTATATCTGCAACAATTAGTCCGATTTGAAAAATTATTTTTGCATTCGGAAGCTTGAAATATGAGAATGATGATCCTTTATTTCGTTTTTTTTTACTATGTACAATTTTGCCGCTAGGGGGCGTAAATGCAGATGATGTCGAATTCAAAATTACGTTTTAATCCACATATTTGCTTCTAAACATCCGATTGAAAAAATTATTTTATCTTTCGATTCCATTTATGTCGAAGAGTGTTTTAGGTATAGTTTCCTTTTCAAATTACGCATGGATTTTCCGCTAGGAGGCGTAAATATAAATTACATTTTTTCCGATAACTCTTCTCCTAAAACTCCGACTTGAAAAATCTTTTTTCAGCGTATACATCTCTTAATGGAAAATCTTGTGCATATAATTTCGAATTTTTCGTAAAGAATACTTTGGCCACCAGGAGGCGTAAGTGTTAATTTTTCCTTCTGATGTATTTGCCATAAAATCGGAGCTTCTAAAACATCCATTGAAAAAATTCTTTCGTGAACTGATGCCACTCACATCGATAAACCTTTTTGGAATATTTTCTTTCTAAAATATCCCACAGTTTCTCCGCCAGAGGGCGTAAATATATATCATATTTTTGTCAATATCTCTACTTCTAGGGGTCCGATTTGAAAAATTCCTTTTTCGGATAGTGTTTTCCGTGTGACATGTTTTTCACATAATTTCAAAATTTTCAAGTAATTCATAGTCTCTCCGCTAGGGGGCGTAAGGGTAAATTGTGTTTCGCCCTATATCTCTGCTTCTAAATCTCCGATTTGAAAATTTTTTCTGCTCCGGATACAGCTGCTGCTGGGAAATCGTTTGCACATAATTATTAATTTTTGTAAAAAAATGGTTTGGCCACCAGGGGGCATAAATCTTAATTTCCGATTCTGATGTATTTGCAGCAAAATATGAGCTTCTAAATTCTCGATTAAAAAAAAACGTCGTTTGTAGACCGATACTACTCATGTCGACAAACCTTTTAGGAACATTTTCTTCTTAAAATAGTGCATGGTTTCCACGCCAGGGGGCGTAGATGTATATTTTAATTTTTGTTCAATATCTCTACTTCTAGGGGTTCGATTTGAAAAATTCCTTTTTTGTTGGATAGTGTTTCCAGTATGACATGTGTTTCATATAATTTCAAAATTTTCAAGTAATTCATAGACTTTCCGCTAGGAGACGTAAAGCTAAATTGCGTTTCTCCCTGTATCTCTGCTTCTAAATCTCCGATTTGAAAAATTCTTTCTGCACCGGATACAGCTCCTGATGGGAAATCGTTTGCACATAATTTCTAATTTTTGTAAAAAAAAAAAAAATAGTTTGGCCACAAGGGGGCGTAAACCTTAATTTCCGCTTCTGATGTATTTGCAGCAAAATATGAGCTTCTAAATTCTCGATTGAGAAAAACGTCGTTTGTAGACCGATAGTACTCCTGTCGACAAACCTTTTAGAAACATTTTCTTCTTAAAATAGTGCATGGTTTCTGCGCCAGGGGACGTAGAAACCGATTTAAAAAATTCCTTCTTTGTTGGATAGTGTTTCTAGTGTGACATGTTTTTCCTATAAATTCAAAATTTTCAAGTAAATCATAGACTTTCCGCTAGGGGGCGTAGAGGTAAATTACGTTTCCGACTATTTCTCTGCTTCTAAACCTCCGATTTGAAAAATTCTTTCTGCACCGAATACAGCTCCTGATGGGAAATCGTTTGCACATAATTTCGAATTTTTGTAAAAAAAAAAGGTATGGTCACCACGTGGCGTAAGTCTTAATTTCCGCTTGTGATGTATTTGCAGCAACATATGAGCTTCTAAAATCTCGATTGAAAAAGTCTTATGTTGACCGATGCTACTCATGTCAACAAACCTTTTAGGAACACTTTCTTCTTGAAATAATGAATGGTTTCTACGATAGGTGGCGTAGATGTATATCTTATTTTTCGTCAATATCTCTACTTCTAAAAGTCCAATTTGAAATATTCCTTCGTTGTTGGATAGTGTTTCCGAAGAGAAATGTTTTTCCTATAAATTCAAAATTTTCACGTAAATCATTTAAGACTTTCCGCTAGGGCGCATAAAGGTAAATTGCGTTTTCTGCTTCTAAAATTCCGATTTGAAAAATTCTTCCTGTTTCGCATACAAGACCTGATGGAAAATATTTTTCACATAACTTCTAATGTTTTGTGAAGAATGGTTTTGCCACCAGTGGTCATAAGTGTTATTTTCTGCTTCTGATGTATTTGTAGCAAAATCTGGGCTCCTGAAAACTCGACTCAATTTTGTTTTTTCTTGGACCGATACCGCTCATGTGGATAAACCTTTTGAGAATACTTTCTTCCTAACATAATGCATGGTTTTTCCACCAGGGGACGTAAAGTCACATCTTATTTTTGTCGATAACTCTGTTTCTAAGAGTTCGTAAGCTCAAGATTCCGTTTACACCAATATCTGAGGGGTTAAAGACCCGATTGAAAAACTTCTTTCTTCCGTCAGATACTATTGTTTTCCATACCGGTTCCATTGCCTTTGAATAGCTGTGATCAATTTAATTTGCGTCCGAACGAATTCAAAAGACGTGCTTATTATACCCGAAAATTCGGTGTCATCTTTCTTGTTTTTTTTTTATCGAAACGCTAAATCTTTTGTGCGTTAGAAAAAAAGCTAGTTTTCATCCCTAGGGTTTGAAGCCAGTTTGATTTCTTTAATCGAAAAAAAAAGCCAAGTATAAAACAAAGTTGTGCAAAAACATTTAAAATTTAAAAAAAGAGGAGGGGGGGAGGAGATAATATTACATTATTTCACATAAGGTTTGACGGAGTTATTTAAAAAAAAGATGCACCTTTACCTCCCGTGATTTTTTTTATCGATACACTAAATCTTTTGTGTGTTAATGTATTAGACATCAAATGCTGAATAAAAAGTAAAAGACAAAAGGTAGTCGTCAGTGTGATTAAGGTATTAAATGTGTCGCCCAATCAAAATTGTGAGAAACTGTAGTGAGGGGTTGGGGAGGGGTTGTGTGGCTGTAAGGCGGAATTAAAGAAAACGTTGATAATGAAAAGGTAAAGAAGTTAGAGGAATGTTGAAACGGGGTCCGGACACTTGCCCACTATGAACGATTTGTAGATAATAGGTAACATAGGAGGACGTTTCTGATCTAGTGTAGGAAAACTGATCACATAAATATTTATGGATCGTATAAAAATTGCACTTTGTTTTAATTATGTTGAAATTTAAAGGGAGTTACCCCCAAACCTAAACTAATATATATCACCTTTGTTATGGATTCAAAAAGCTCAAACTTAAATCACTAGACAACGCCATCAATAGACGAACAGCGCACAAGGAAATTTGAAAAAGTTTAAATTTACGGGATGTTAACTTCCCAAGTGTAAGCTAACAAACACTGCTGGCCACCCAAAATGCAACACCAAGAAGGAAGCACCCGATTGGCCTGAAATTCCCAGAATGCGTCGCCCGCGAGAGGACATGCAAACGATTAGCATTGCAGGGCATATGCAAATCATGTGCGCCCAGCACGCCACCGAGAAGCACTATAAGAAGGGTGCACAGAAGGCGGAGTGTAAGTAGTGGAAGTGTGTTGTGCTGCCGGACCTGTGCGTGGGAAGCTTCTGATGCCACGTCGCAGAATACGGCAGTCATTCCAGCACGTTTCGCAGTTCGACAGAGGGCGAAAAGTGGCTTATCGCGACAGCGGTTTATCGTACCGAAACATCGGCGCCCGTGTGGGACGACATCCAGACACAGTGAGGCGAGTATGGATTCGGTGGGTGCAGGAGGGACGGACGGACCGACGTGAGCGATTCCCGCAGCCGCGGCACACCACCGAACGAGAGGACCGGCATTTTGTGAGGCGGGCATTGACGGCTCGCACCGCCACATTACGAGCGTTAGCGCAGGAATTAGGTTGTGTTGCGCAACAACCTGTGTCAGCACGTACCGTTCGACGTCGTCTGCAGGAGCGGGGACTTGTGGCACGGCGCACATTGCTCCGATTACCATTGACGTTACACCACCTGCGAGTGCGGCGGCAGTGGAACGTTGAACGCCGCACCTGGACTACGGAATGGCAAGACATTGTCTTCTCCGACGAATCCTGCTTCTGCCTACAACACCACGATGGTCGGATCAGTGTGTGGCGGCACCACGGCGAGAGACTGTATGACGCCTGCATTATGCATCGCCATACCGGTCCATCGCCTGGCGTTATGGTTCGGGGCGCAATTGGATATGACACCCGCACCCCTCTGGTACGCATCGCTGGTACAATCAACAGCCACCGCACCATCTCCGACGTTTTGGAGCCTGTAATCCTCCCTTACTTGCAGGACCTGCCAGCGGCCACATTTAAACAGGACAATGCGCGCCCGCACGTGGCACGCATCGTGAACAATTCTTCACGGCCCACCAGGTGTCACTGCTGCCGTTGCCTTCCTTGTTCTCCCGATATGTCACCCATCGAACACGTCTGGTAGCTGATCGGCAACCAAGTGGCCCGGGAAGCACCACCCGCGGCTACGCCTGATGAACTGTGGCTACGTGTGGAAGAAGCCTGGACCGACATACCCCAAGCCCACATCCAACGCCTCTTTCCTTCGATGCCGTGGCGTGTGGCGGCCGTTATTGCCAGCCATGGGGGCCACACGAACTATTGAGGTCTGCGTGTTCCGCAAGTCGCACGGGCCTGTAAGCTCAATCGTTTCATCTTTGTATCTGTTGTTATGTGTCCAGTAAATCTGGCTTTGCTATCTCGTGTCCTTCTTGGTGTTGCATTTTGGGTGGCCAGCAGTGTATATAATCTTTTTCATGGGCTCCAAAAAGCTCAAACTTAGATCATCTGTTCGATGGGCTGCCATCGAACAGGTGAAGCAAGTCTATTCTATGGGCTGCCATACTTGCTTGCGGATATTTCTGTATTCAGGGCTTGGTCATTGTATAATGTTATGCATGCGAAAAACAGGAGATTTATGTGGTGGTGGTGTGTGTGTGTGGGGGGGGGGGCAGCGAGAAAGTACGAATAGTAGACGTCTGTTTCCTATCCTCAAGGGGTCAATTAAACTGAACTAGTTTTCACGTCGGAAAGGGTAATTTCAGTTTCAATGTTGCGACGCAGTTAATTGATTTAGCCCACAGAATTTCATACCAGCTATTTCTATTTTTTAGTTCAGAAAACTAGTAATCGATAAATTCCAATTTATTACTAATCATGTAGTGTACCTGAGGAAAATGCCTTGCTTTGAACGTGGTGGCAGGTTTGACCGGGCGGACGGTATAGTGGCCGATGTAGATTGAGATCGGAATCATATCTGTTTGGGCGTTACTTATTAGTAACATAGACTACTTCCATTATGAACAAAAAATATCTTTCAAAATCGGAAAATTTTTATGAAGTTTTAGCGCGAAAGTGCTGGCGAACAAATCTTGCGCGTTCGCACTAGTTCCAAGTACCGATCCACTATTGTTCCGAAAGTACACACTAAAGTTTCGCCGCAATGGAACTATTTCTTCGCAAGTTATCAGGCAGAAGGTCAGAGAATCACCACCGCTCGTGGTCGAGTGGGGTAATCAGAGTCCACGGGAAGTGGTAGTTTTCGCGTGTGTCGGAGCCGGTAACCTTAGGCATGGATTTTTCCGTGTATTCCATGTCATCTACTTGAATATTGGTGTAGTAATTTTACGAAGTCGGCCCTGCACGCATCACTTCCCCATCTCTCGGGGCCGTATGGCCTGGGCCGTTTAGCCCTCAGAGTCGCAGCAAAAAGTAGTGCCCGGCGGAGGTTAATAACCAACCAATCAATCAGAAAAAGTAATCCCACTTCTATGTCCTGACCTTTAAAACCATTTTGGCCATTTCTTTTCAGTTTTAGCCCGCTGGTTGTCCATATCTCTATACTAAAATTGCATCGAAATCGAACAATGTTTACGCGAGTTATCTTCTTATATATAAAACACAAAACGTCTGTTGGTCTGAAGCAGCAAAAACTCTCGAACGCCGAACTGTGGCATCGTGAAATTTGCATAGCTTATTAATACTGGAATTTCTAGGTCAACGCAACTATTTTAAGATGTCTACGTTGTTCCGTTCGCGAGTTATGAATTAATTAATAAGCTGATCAATAAAGTCAGCGTCATTTGCTACGTCATCCTGTTCCAAATCTGAAAGCACGTGACTGCATTCATCGCCCCGGCACATCCACAGGTGTTTCTATTCTTTGAGAACTGTGCATAAAAAATGAAAATCAAACTTTGCGAAATCTTAACGAAACAGGCTGAAATTTTTATCAACACCATGAATTGGTAATAAGAGGAGTTTCTCAAAATTTCACCGGAATCCGGTCAAAACTTTTTAAAATACGCATGGAATCTTTAATTCATCGGTAAACAGAAATATATATGCAGAAATGGTTATTAAAATTTTGACGGCTAATTTAAAAAGTTATTTACTGATTCAAATGATTTATGGTGTCCATTCAAATTTCAGCCAGTTTCATAAAATATTTCCAAATATAAGTTTTTACTTTTTTATCCCAGTGATTTGCCCCTCAAAAATGTATGAAACTGAAAGCACGTGATGCATTTGATCGTCGAAAACAAATTCTTAATGAATTTTGTTCAGTCAGTGTTCTAATGCTGTGTTTCCTGGACGCGTGTTAAATAATTCGTAATGCTTTTGGTCCGTTTGATTCTACAGATTCCATACATTCTGTACCATGCAAAGCCGGGTAGTAAAGCTAGTCATGCATAAGGTAGGAGGAACAGATCCCGTCCTATGTCCTGTGCCCTATGTCACTATATTAAAACAGTTTTCAACAGGATTGGTCCCCATCAGTCCCAAAAAACATTAAAATTTCATCCAAAAAATCGAGGAATAATTACGCGAGTTATCATCATAAGGAGAGAAAAACGGATCCCACTTCTATGCCCTGACTTTCGCTTCTGTTTCAGGCATTTCCAATAGGGTTGGTCCCCTTCAACGTAATAGAACTTGATAGGGTTGGTCCCTTCAACATGAATCCAATAGGGTTGGTCCCCCTTCAACATACTAGAATCTGATCAAAATCGGGCCATTCTTGCAGCAGTTATCGTGCTGGCGAAAGGAAAAAGGTGGAGCATATACGCTTCTTCAACCTATGGTTAAAGAAGCGTATGCACTCCAGCTTTGTCCGTTTAAAAATACGTATATAATAATAATATAAAAAAAAAAAAAGGAAAGCGGTGGCGCAGTGGTCTAAGCGCTGGCTTCTGATCATTCATTCGCGATGGGCCTAGTACTGGTACTGGCTCTCTCCCTTCTCTGGAACCAGTCTTACGGCACTGGCTCTCTCCCTTCCCTGGGACCAGAGGCCCTAAGTTAGGGATAGGCAACTTCTCATAACCTGTCGAGCTGCTCACGGTGGTCGTTAAACGTCCAGCTAAACAGAAAAGCTTAAAGAAACAAGTTGAATTCAGTAATTTGCGGGCTCCCACAGAAGAACAGACGCGAAATTAATATTTTCTGTTATTGTACCAATGTAAATGTAGGGGCGAGAAATTACGCCCCTATATAAATTGTGTGATGGACTTTAAATCCCATCGATCATTCTGGATATTAGCATTTCAGAATAAATATTTCCATGTATATTATTTGGAAACGAGTGTAACACGTGGTAATGCACCAGACTAGGTGACATTTCGATGCGCCTGTTTGACAGGTCCATTGTATCCACAGAAGGCACAGCTATTGTTCCTGGCCGGAGGGAAATTTAAGCTGCAGGGCACCGTGAGGTGGAGGTCAACGAAGGGATTAGGTGTAGGTCACCGGAAGAAGACACGTGTCAGGAGAGAAAGGTAGTATGGGGGGTCACCGAAAAGAGCGGGGGGGCGCCGGCTCTTGGAGGGCTCCGACTAGGAAGAGAGAGGGAGCCTCAGGCGAGTGAGGTAGGAGCCAATCAGAAGGCTAGTGAAGTTAGGGCGGAAATCTTCAGGGTAGGAATGGAAGGAGAAACGAGGCAGTCGACGGGAAGCGAGCGTGAGAGACAGTCGACGGGGAGCGAGCGTAGAGGCAGTTGACGACAGCGTGTGCTGTGGACGGTTGTATAGTGCTGGGAGTTAGCACTGGGTAAAGAAAAGTGCATGATAGAACGTGCCAGTTAGAGCACGGGGAAAGTCAGCGTAGTTGGAATCAGACACGTGTGTCTGGAACGACGTTTGGAGAGAACACGTGTTCGGGACGGAACACAAAGCATAGCTTCCAGAACAAAGGAAAAGAGACGAACGGAAGGTTACGACGATTGAAACATTTCACGCCGGTGGTAGAAAAAGAACGGGCAAAGAGTATTGGCAGGAAAGGGTATTCTGGAATAATTAGATACCCGGATCATTTTCACGAGGAACTGCAGTTACAGGAACTCGAGGTCAAGGAACAATAGCTGCCGAACAATTTACTGTTGATTAAATGATTTGTTAAGTTTGCAACAAGCCTGACAGTGAATTCATGCTTGGAATTGTTTTGCCATTATTTTTACTTCCCCTCTCCTGAATAGCAGATTTATAGTAAAGCTGGGAGAGAAAGAACGCCGGGCTGTCTTCAACTACCGTTGATAGACAGTCACTAGACAACGAACCTTATAAATGGTTTTCCTTCCTGCTGTGGGGAAATTTTGATCAGCGCTGGAAGCCAGTGGGTGTTTGGCCGAGGAGCCATTAATTAACATAATGAGCTTCCACCCCTACATATTGAGGGTTTTCCAGCGCCCAAAACTACAAGCTTATTAAGCATTTAAAAACATTGCAGTTTCTGAAATTAGAATTTTTGCATTAGAAACTAGACCAATTTTTAAATTTTGTTACAGCTCAAATGGTTTTTCCGAGGCATTGACAATATAAGAGTTAAGATTGAAGGAATATAATTATTCCATGAAAAGCTCTCCACTGAACTTTCTCATACACACTTCAAATTATTAAATTTTATGTCCACAGGTGTCATAGAATTTGAGTTATTTAAGAAAAAACCTAAAAAGAACAAAATATGCTGTGGCGAACGCCCACATGCGTTTCTCCAATTCCAATCAAAATTTAATCTGCACATAAGGGTACGACAAAACCCCTAAACATTAAATTTATAGTTTTTGAGTTATGATGGCCACCAGAAAATATATCACACACAGACAGAAAGACAGACATACATACTGAGAGACACCACCACGAAAATAGCCCTATCGAAATCTGGAAGTCGAATTTTTCCGCCCTTCTAATACTTTCTCATACTACTGTAATTAATGTATGAAAAGTCAAAATGAAACTAAAAAGACTCCGGGATTCTTAAATAACAAATCTGCAAGCCCATTGCTGGTCTCGCAATTTTTTGCTTTCTCATACATTAGTATAAAAAAATGATCCGCTAAAAATAGTTAAAAGTGGGACTGAAAAATAAAACGAACCAACAAAATAACGAAAATATCCGAATATAAAACGCAGGAATTAGATATTGAAGCTCAAACGACATGAAAATAAATTAAATCTATTGTAATGCTTAAAATTTTGAATTGTAAAAACCAAAAATCGCATAGACAACAGAAAGCTGTGTAAATGCATTTAAAAGAATGCATTTCTCTTTCTATCCCATACTGGAGCTTCACCACGACGCTGAGAAAAAAGAAATGTACGAGTTTTCCTAGGGATATAAATGTTTATGTAAGTTCATGTCGACACAAGGTTTATGTAGAAGGTTCACGACTCACTAAATCTTGAGTTATGATTTTAATATTTCGCGTGTCATACAATAAAGGTTAATAATCTAAAAGAACTCAACGAATCGATCTTCAGGTGTTGACAAGATACCCACGCTACGGGTGTTTTTAGAAGATTTCAAGTTACAACCTTGATATTTCGTATTTGTAAACATTTCATAAAATATAATAAGAGGCACTGAACGGATTATTTCTCAGCTCTTTATAAGGCACCTAGACCGCAGGCCGTTTTAGAAGATTTTAAATTACAACTTAGATATTTGGTATTTGTAAACCTATTATAAAACCTAATAAAAGGCACTCAACGGATCATCAGCTTGCGGGATTCCAGCCCCGTGCGTTCGAGCAAATATGCTATCAAGACGACGGACTTTCATGATTACTTCCTGGCATTAAATTTGGGTTTCCGAAGGGATTTTCTGTTGCTCCATGTGAAGTGGGATTTACACCCCGACATGTATACTGTCTTGATGTATTGCCTTTAGCCTCAGATGTAAATACTTTTTCATTCTTAAAAACTGTAACCTTACTTTGATTTCCGAAGGTGCTGTGCGTCTGCTGAACTTGGAAAGGGGGTGGGCATTTTCATTATCGTTGGTGATAGGTATATTCTACGTAAAGTATTAGTTTCCAACGTGACATCACCTGTTCTTAAATTTTTGACCACACAACATACAAATTACATAATGGCCTCGATGATATCACAATTACATAATGGTTTCATAAGGTGCATTTTTTTTCATTAAGGTTCCAAAAACTCTAAAAAGTCGGGGTGAAACAAAAAAAAAAAGATTACCTCTCGCAAGCAGCATGTTTCAGGGGAAACGTACTGAAAAGGGGGTGCAGTGTTACTATTGGTGTAAGGGAGTGCAGTGTCACTATTGGTGTAAGGGAGTGCAGTATTACTATTGGTGTAAGGGAGCGCACCATGGAGTCAGAACAAAAATACAACTTCTCTGTCATTGTACTATCAGAGATTTTCCCCTTTCGGAATTTCTATCTCTTCCGTGCGTCTCAAAGTCTCCGTACAATTCTTTACTCTTCTGGAAAATAAACGGTAGAACAGCCGAAAGATTTATGGCTTTGACGTATTTTTTCCGCCTGTGTGAAAACCCTGAGTCTCCCAAAAACACCTGACTGTCCGCCTACCTCCGACTGGCAGTAAATATCCTCCGGGTATAATGGCCTCTGTAACATACACAAGTGACAATGGCATCACCAAAATGGAAATATCGGTATTTTTAGAAACGCAATCGAAACTAACGGTTTTACTTTTTATTCCGATATAAATTTTATCTTCAAATTAGTAAATGTTTCAACAAATTGAAGTAATCACGAAATTTGCGTGAAATTAACTGTACAGGAAAGGGGTACCTATGAAATTGGTACACGGTAAATTGGTTAACGGGAGACTGGTGAAAGAAAATTCGTAAACGAAAGATTGCCACACAAATTATTTCTAACTGTCCAACCAAGGGAGTGTATACCGAGGACACTTAAGGAAGTTTTTTTTTTTGATTGAAGGTTTAACAATCACCGTGAGCAACTCAATAGGCTATAAGCAGTCGCCCGTCCCTAATTTAGGGTCACTGGTTCCAGGGAAGGGAGAGAGCCAGTGCCGTAGGACAAACACTACATCCATGCCTCACCGGGATTCTGATCCGGACTCCATCTCGGACGAATGATCAGAAGCCATCGCTTAGACCACTGCGCCACCGGGACGGCAAAAGGAAGATCATTATGGTATTGTCGTTGTTGATAATTGCATTTTTGATCAAAATATTTGTGTCTAAGCTGACGAAATTTGCCTGGGTTTTTTTTCTTTTTTTGTTACATTTCTGTTTAGGATTGTGGTTTCTGTTGCTCGATTTCGTTAGGTTCTGGTGGGGGTGCTGTGAGGTGGGGAGAATCAAACAGTGAAGTGCGATATATTGCCTTTAACCGCAAAAATGGAACCTCGCATGTAGAAAAATTACTCGCAAATGCCAGATTCGGACAAGTGGCTACTGGACGACCAGAAACACGTGCAGCTGGACTCATGCAATTAGAACTCCACAAAATATTTTGCATACCAAAATATAGTGTTCCTATATTTTCCCCTAATTGAGACATTGTTGTGTAAAAAATATGTATTGCTTATCTTATCATAATTAAGAATTTCAGACAGTTTTGCTATTTTCTTGCTGAAAGGGGCGGTTACCAAAAAAATCCAAGAAAAAAGATCCACAGAAAACAAAAACGAAAAAAAAAATACAACGGAAAAACAATCCAGGACAAAAAAAGCCTAAGAAAAAGAAGTCCATGGAAATAGAATCCAACGAAAAGAAAGCCAAAAAAAATTTCGTCATGTTAATTTACATGGGAAAATCCGTTTTTATACTTATCTGTGTATTAAATTTATAATTGTTTTTGTATAACCATATTTTACCCTGTTAATTATAAATTCTCGATGATGCGACTTTTTGCATATTAGGAGGGTGAGTGTGTTTTGTTTGTTTAAGCGGATTTTCGTGAATGTCAACACTTGTGAAGCAATATGCTTCGCATCCGATTTTTTTATCTTAATTCAGCCTGGAATCTTATATGATATGCGTCTATATCCTGCGAATTTTGTAAATGAATCAGTCAAAGGCCACTTTTACTCTATCTCTTTGACTTACTATTAATTACTAACTTTTCCATCTCAGATGAAAACGGACAGAAATGGAATATCTGACAGCTACAGTGCACAAATATAACTGAAATCAGGAACAATAAATGTTTACAGCGTAGTTTCGGGTACTGGCCCCTATTTTAAATAAGTGCGTTTGCGGACGATCGAAGACGAATGACACACACACACACACACACACACACAGTTATAAAACTTACAATTCACTTGCCCTGCCCATTTACATGCGGGGCCAAAACATCCCATTTGTCCTTAACCAGGATCATTCACGAATGAAGTAAGGACGAACCACCTTCTTTATGCCGGATGTAGGAACGACAATCAAAGAAGCCCACGTGAGAATTGGACACTAGCAATTAGCAACTCCTTACGTCATTTCTTCAAGCAGTAGGAGAAAATAATGGGAAGTAGAAAGGAAAAGGAGAACGGAATTTGGCGAAAAAAACATAATTAGAAATTCAAAATAACCATCTCCTTGCTGAAAGAAACATATATTTTGACTGACCAATATTTTACTACCCCCCCCAAACAAAAGGAATAAAGATTTTTCGTACGACCAAAATCACTTGTTTTTATCGTCAATTTAATTTGCTTCCCTACTCCAATGATGTAGAAACCTGCAAACAGCAAATCTGATATTTTGGCGTCCACTGTTTGTAATCACGCCAACATTTCTTTATTTCATGTCATTTAAAATTCCTTCTGATAAAACTAAATTCCGTTGTTATGTCAAACACTGTAATTTTACGAAATGTACTAAGTCACGGCAATTTATTTTTTTCAAATTAAAGTAGAGTTCTCGCTTGGCTTATATAGAACGTTTTCTCAAAATTTGTTTGGAGTTCGCAATTCACTTCTCAATATAGGCCATGAAACGGCAATCTTTATAACCCCTTCCCCCTGAACGTTTGTGGCCAGTTGCCCTAAACTTGTATAAACCGGCATGAAAATTCAAACAAACAAAACAGCTCCTTCCCGACGTTAGGCAACTTGGAAAACTGCCACACGTAATTCTGAAACTTCGAAAACTGCCCCACTGGAAAACTGCCACACATTCAAAGTGTTTCTCGGAGAAACAGCAATTTGTGCCCGGCCCCAAAATGAAAAACGTGGCAGTTTTCCAATGTCTGGAAGTTTTCTAAGTTGCTGAAAGACGTATGACAGTTTTCCTGTGTGGCGGTTTACCGACAACCAAATACCACCTACCACTGAAATCGACGAACCTCCTGCGATGTTGAGAGAGCGTATACGAACATACCATCGAAAAATTAAGAACCAATGACTGTGTAATTGTTTACACAGTTTGACTTCAATCTAACTTTCAAATTGATGTGCAGCAGCTTAATTCGCGGTGTTAAAATCTGACATCAAACAGAAGTCATCGCTCTTTCCACGTTTATAAGTGAGTCACGGAAAAATTCTCATTGGCCGCCACCGGGAATCAAACCCAGGTCTTCCAGTTGCGCGCCAGACATTCTACCACTGCACCACAGCAGCCTGGAATTCCTCCAGCCTCACATATGACAACTGCCAAGCCACTTGGCTGGTTGTTTCTTGGAGCCCCGCACAATGCTGGGGATTCACCAAAGATGGTAAACAGCAACTGAACAAATAACTAGAAAGCGAATGAATAATTAATACAAATAATTGACGTGGATTAAGAACATCAAACTGAAGTCATCGCTCTTTCCACGTTTATAAGTGAGTCACGGAAAAATTCTCATTGGCCGCCATCGGGAATCGAACTCATGGTCTTCCAGTTACGTGTCGGACATGCAACCACTTGGCAGGTTGCTTCTTGGAGCCACGCACAATGCTGGGGATTCACCAAAGATGGTAAACAGCAATTGAACAAATAACTGGAATGCGAATAAATAATTAATACAAACAATTGACATGGATTAGGAACATCAAACAGAAATCATCGTTCTTTCCACGTTTGTAAGTGAGTCATGGAAAAATTCTTATTGGCCGCCACCTGGAATCGAACCCAGGGTCTTCCAGTTACGCGCCGGACATGCAACCACTGCACCAAAGCGACCTCGAATTCCTCCAGACTCACATACGACAACTTTTTTCGGGACTCACTTATAAACGTGGAAAGAGCGATGACTTCTGTTTGATGTTCCTAATCCACGTCAATTGTTTGTATTAATTATTTATTCGCATTTTAGTTATTTGTTCAGTTGCTGCTTACCATCTTTGATGAATCCCCAACATTATGCGGAGCTCCAAGAAGCAACCTGCCAAGTGGTTTGGCAGTTGTATGTGAGTCTGGAGGAATTTGAAGCCGCTGTGGTGCAGTGGTAGCATGTCCGGCGCGTAACTGGAAGATCCTGGTTTCGATTCCCGGTGGCGGCCAATGAGAATTTTTCCGTGACTCACTTATAAAGGTGGAAAGAGCGATGACTTCTGTTTGATGTTCCTAATCCACGTCAATAGTTTGTATTAATTGCTAAAATCTGATATTAGAAATGTATATTATAGGAAGCCCTTGGGGGCAGCTCTACAGAAAATTTAAATTTCGGCAAAATTCGTCAGATTTCTATTAGGAGTAAAGCATTTGACATTTATTATTAATTAACCTGCATATTTTTTTTCATATTTTAGAATCCTAGAGTTATGACCAAAGAAATAAGTGCATATATATTGTTTGCTGGTTATTAACACCACCACCCCTTTCCGGGGCACTACGGATGTTGCACTAGGTGCTAAATGGCCCGGGCAGATGAGAAATGGGGTTTGGACTTGTTGGTGACGAGGAGGCTCTACCCCGGGTCAATCTGCTTAACGTGACTTCGGAACCACGACGGATCTTTAGTGGTCACGGGACTCGAACCCAGGACTACAGATTCAAAGCCGAGTACTGGGCCACCGCATATATATTGTTTTATGTCAATTAATCATCTTGTTGTTTGTTTCTCGATTTGGTCCATCACAGTACATAATTGAGTTCCTGAGGTTTTTATCATTTATTTTTGATTACCCTATATATTTATTTTTATTAGACCATAAAATCATTGTCAATTTACAAATTTTAATTTTTGTGTTTTCAAAAGATGATAATATTAAAAAAACTGTAGGGATCTATAAATTCACAAAAATCAGCAATTTCTAAAAAAATTTAATCAGGCAACTTAGTTTTTCGTGGACCACAATATAACATAGGCCGCATTTAATATCTGTTTTTTATTACCATAGAAAATTCAATTTGTATTGCTGCAAATGCTAAATTAAATGCCTTTGTTCTTGGTAAATGACACCCCAAGAACATCAGATATTTACAGTAGCATACATTTGCATAAAAATATTTTTCTGGAAGACAACACATCCCGCTTATACTGGCTTATACTGCCTTTTTTCCCCCTCAAGAAGGATACTTTTTCCTCTGACTTTTTTCGTTGAACATTCTATCCTGGACTTATTTTCTGTTGATCTTTCTATCCTGGACTTTTTTTCACAGATTGTCATTTTCACTACAGCCATCTACAAATGCATACACATAACTGGCGAATTATCTTTATCAGCTAGAAGAATGACTATATACTTGTCGGAATTCAGTTCACTGGCTTCTTTCCCAGATAGTTCTGTACTCTTTGCCTTTGAACCGAAAGATAAACAATTACGTCATGGTCTCTTTTTTTTTTTTACTTTTTGCTGAGCATTTGATGTCTTTTACATTAATGTACGAAACATTTAGTGTTTCGATAAAAACAAGAAAGATGACACCGAATTTTCGGATGTTATGAGCGCGTCCTTTGAATCCGTTATGACGCGAATTAAATTTATCAAACCTATTCAAAATCAATGGAACCGGTATGGTAAACAGTATCGTAGTATCTGACCGAAGAAAGAAGTTTAAACGCGGATTTTTAGTCCGGCAGATATTGCTGTAAACGGAATCATGAACTTACGCATCCTGTTTGCAGACTTGTACGTTAAGAAAAATTTGAATTCTATGAGAAACATTTCGCAGCGGAAACGCTATCTAACAAAGAAAGAAAGAATTTTTTAAATCGGACTTTTAGAAGCAAAGATATACACATATTTGAGGTATGCATCTATGCCCCTGGCGGGAAAAAATGCGTTAATTTAAGAAGAAAGTATTCTCAGAAGGTTTCTCGATTTGAGCTGTATCGATCCAGGAAATATTTTTTTCAGTCTAGTTTTCAGGAGCTCAGATTTTGTGGCAAATACATCAGAAGCAGAAATTAACACTTATGCCACCTGGTGGCCAAACTATTCTTTACCAAATATTAAAAACTATATGAAAAACATTTGCCATGAGGAGCTGTATATGCTGAAGAAAAAAAAATTCAAATCGGAGTTTTAGAAGTAGAGATATCGGGGAAAACGCACTTTACCTTTACGCCCCCTAGCGGAAAATTTATGCGTAACTTGAAAAAGTGACTATACTTAAAAAACTCTTCGACATAAATGGAATCGAAAGGTGAAAGTTTTTATTAATCGGACTTTTAGGAGCAAATATATGGAATAAGATGTATTTTGAATTCAATATCATCTGCATTCACGCCCTCTAGCGGCGAAACTGTACATCGTAAAAAAGCAAACGAAATGAAGGATCATCATTCGCATATTTCATGCTTACCAATGCAAAAAAGAATTTTTCAAATCGGACTAATAGTTGCAGCGATATGGTGTCTACAGGCGGACAGACGGACAAATTAATACCATAAGCACGATCTTTTTTACAAAAGACGTGCTAAAAATTCACTGAAGGTTAAGATGTATCTTTTTTTTAATTATTCTGTCAAAGCTTATGCGAAATGTAATAGTACCCCCACCCCCTTTTCTTTATTTTTAAATTATAAATGTTTTGCACAACTTTGTTTTCTACTGGACTTTTTTTTTTTCGATTAAAGAAATAAAAACTAGCTTCGAACCTAAGGATGAAAACTAACTTTTTTTTTCACGAAAAAAATTGTCCTTTTTTTTTTCCTTTTAGCACACGAAAGATTTAGTGCTCCAGGTGAATTCCTCCCCTGTAACAGGTGAAAGTTTAAGGCGAGACAGGCGAATCAAGAATTGTTTTATAGCCTAAAATGGCGGAACCCATTAACTTTCGACGTAGCAAGAATAGGCGAATAAGAAGTTTTCTCCGGGTAAATCCCGTCCCTCTAGCATGTGAAAGTTTAAGGCGAGACAGGAATAGGCGAAGCAAGAATTCTTTCCTCGCCTAAAATCATCGGAACCTATTAACTTTCGACGTACGAGGAATAGGCGAATCAAGAAGTAACCTTTTGTCACCGACAATGAGTGTCCACCCTCGTTTTGCCCCGTCAGCACGCTGGAGAATTTGGAGAGTTCACAACACACCCACAAGGGTTAATTGCCCCCCCCGGCACTTCCGCGGTAATCGTGCTATTCTGTGTAACGATGCGTGACAGTCTACGTTCACCTGGAGAGTAAATTGCACATTTACAGTCACATTTCTTTCATTGGTTGCAAGTTTTGCTGTATTTCACGTAGTTTTGGTATACAAGTACGACTGTCTGACGTGGAAATAACTACAGTTCAGCAGCTGCGTGATTGAACAAACAGATTTCAGATCTGTCACCATTTTCCGGTATCTGAGAAAACGGGCCACTTTCTCAGAAAATAAACACAAAATATGAGCCAATCCACACATCATTCCATTCGGGAAAGATGGAAGAAAGAATACTGCGCAGGTTTTTTTTGTTCTTTTTTTTTATCGACCAGGAACCTTTATTTTGTAGGATACTTGAATTATTGTAGTTCTCGACATAAGCGGATTTTTTTCAGCTACTTTCCCCCGGAAAGCCAAGAAAAAGTCTACAATTTCTTTCACCTGAAAATTTATGATTTTGATCTATTTTCTCCCTTTCCCTTCCTCAACTGCCTTTTATGAATGCTAGAATGTTTTTTTTTATTTGTTTGTATGTGTGTTTACATGTCTGAGTGAAATGTACGAATGTGATGTACTTGTTTTTTTATCAGTGTTCTGGGGGCAATATTTTTTACTTTCGTGCCTAGATCGAAAAACCAAAATGGGAAATTGTCTTTCGTGTCATTTAAGGTTATTGAAGTGCAGAGTTTATTTTTATTATGTTTCATTCAAAGAAGTATTATTCACGGTAAGTTTCTTTCTGCACAGTGGTAGTTCTGATCGATGCGGTATATATCGGATTAATTTTAGTGAATGCAATTCCGTTGTGATATTTATATGTAAGTATTGTTTTTTCTCTTCCGTACCTTCTTCAAATGAGCTTAGCGTGTCAGTTAAACAAGAGCGCGTAACTAACTTTTACTATGAGTACAGTAAGCTAAGTTGTAATTGTTTAGTGCGTAATATTTTCCTAATTAGTAAAATTAATCTTTTGAATATAAAGACAAGCAATTTCCTTTCCTTTCCTCGGGTCTCTTCCCCGATTCGTGCCAAGTGCTACGTTTGTAAAAAGGTATTTTCACTTCTTTCTGTGTATATTTGGAAAGAATTGTATGGATTGTAATATCGACCAGACTTATGGCAAATATTGAAAAAGGAAAGTATTCTTGTGTTTGTGAATAGGCTTGTCATTTTGAGAGCTTGTATTTTCACTTTGGTTTGCCCAAAGTGCTTTAGTTAAGGGAATTTCGAGAATTGCGAACCTATTTTTAGACCGCCTTGGTCGGTCAAGGATCGCGCAACGAACTTCTAGACTTTAGAGTTACGTAAACTTCAAACGGGGTCAGCTAATCCTTCTATTGGTCACCGACAGTTATTATGGGGTATTTCATCCAATTGAAGCCCTGTATTTCACAGGGAGCAGAAACGCACCCCCGTATAAAGCAAAAATTCTGCCCCCACGCGCTGTCTCTCACACTTTCTCTTGTCTTGTAACATGTAAAAGTCAAAATACCCTAGAGCGGGCACGAAGTTTTGATTGGAGGAAGCCTCGCTGGGTCAGGGCACATTATCGTGCTCCCGTCCAACTTGGCTTGCTAACCTTTTGTAACCCGAAAAACGTTTTGCGGCAGAAGGCCTCGCAAATGATGCGGATTTCGAAAGGAGAGATTACCCGGAACAACTATACAGATCCCACAACGAGCGTTCATGCTCTTTACAAAGGCTGTGAATGACAATTCGGAAGAAAAAGTACCACTCCTTCGCCAAGGCACGTCGGTGTCCAGGGAATATTCAAGGAGGGGGACTGCGGGATCGCAATTTCCCCAGGCATCCCAGACATGCTCTGTTGGGTTTAGGCCCGGAGATCTCGCCGGGTATTCCATCCTGTGAATATTTTTACACTCCAGGTATTCGCCGACTAGCCGAGCTCTATGGGGACGGGGGTTATAGTCCATGAAATGGAATTGGGGACCACCAGCTCCCCTGAAAAGCCGCACACAAAGCTCTAGGGTGTCATCTCTGCAGATTGCAGCAGTCAAGGTGCCTCCTGGAAACATGTGCATGGCGTTGGTCCATTCAACATGATGCCAGCCCAAACCAGGAGTCCTCCACGACCGTAGTGAACAATTTGATCAATTTCTCTAATGTTGGAAGGAAGATTTCGGCTACCTGCCTCTCTCCAAATGTACACACGCCGAGAATCTGTGTTTATGCTATACCCCGACTCGTCACTGAAAAGAATGATATTGTGGGGCCCAATTCAGCCGGATCCTTCTGTGCGATGCGGCGAGTGGGATGACCACTGGCTTTCTTCCATGCAGACGTTTCTCGTGCAGTCTTTTGTAAACTGTTTGCCACAGTATCGCGCTTTTCGGCAGTTTTCGTGAAAGAACTGCGAAACTTGACTAGCTATCGAGTCTGAAAGACGGCGAGCTGTTTGACAACTCTGGTCGTTGTGGCTTGTGGGCTCTCTCGGCCTTGTGGTTATTGTTACGCTTTCCTCGAACTGTCTCGAGAAATGGGCGACCACTTAGAGGTCTGCACGGCCCCGGGCCGAGCCTTCAACATTTAATGCAAAACAAACACGGGCAGAGCAGGGTTTTCTTTTTATGAGCAAAACAATCGCTGTACGATGCCTTTCTCGTTTGGAAAATTCGCAACATACAGCAGCAGGATAAGATTGAATAATTTCCACTGATGGAAAAAAATAGAAGTTTTACGACATCCTCCCCGTCTACAAAACAATTGGAGTGGTTCAGCTCCCTTAGTTTTTCAATGTTAATGTGGTCCCTTCTCTCTCTCTCTCTCTCATGCTTCAGGACAGGCTATTAACTGCAGTATTTCTAAACCGAGCCACCCGCTCGCATACCAGGAGCTGTCGCAGACGATCTTTTTTGTTGTTCTGGTCGACGGCACTTTGTTCTCTAGATGTATTAAAAGCTTTTAAGTTGTCTTAAATGGCACAGGAGAAATGTGCTGGAAGAAACTTACTTCTGTGTAGAAATCTGTGCCGTATTTTCCCCATTTGCACTATCAGGCAGCCGTTTTCAAAACTTCGGTGACACTGATTAGCTGGGCAGTCTGTCGTTGTTTTCCTTTAGCATATGCTCAGTTCAGTATTGCTGATAAATACTCTTCCTTACTAATTATGGAGTTTAAGAAAACAAAAGATTTTCGCGAAGAAATCGCTTCCGGAGAATATGTGCTTGTAGACAATGTAAAGGGGGAAAGTGATATTTAGAAATATTTTAAATTACTGTTCCGTTCTGAAACCAGTCAGCCGGTAAATGTTGGGCAGTGCACTAAATGCAAAAACATTTTGAGTTACGATGGCACAAAGTCTGGAACATCGCGCGGCACAAATGTGCTCCCCACACACACACGAGAGATATATTGGGTTCCAGCGATATCATATGCGAGTAGAGATAAGTGCAGTTTATAAAGCCATAAAATATTCTCCCCCAGTAAAACGATCGGACTCATAATTCTGGATATTTCGTACTTTTCGAATTAACCCACCCCCTCCTTATCCCCAAGGATATTTCCGGGTCCGGCGGTAGCGAATGATAATTTGAAAACCCAGAAAATTTGAAAGGCATGGAAATTGTCCTTTCCATGCGGTATTTTTGAGTATGCAAGCCCCCTCCCCTCCTCGGACGTCGCGTGACTTATACAGAGTCTCAAAAGTATTCTGAATTAATGTTCATTGTAATAGAATATGTGTATCAATCAAGAAAACGAAAAATCTTCAGGAGTCGAATGATCGAGTGCACCAGGTGTCAAATTTGTGTTTTGGTAATTTTTGAAAATTTACCGGCCGGCCCGGGCCTTGGAAACAGAAGAAATATACGGGCCGGACCGGGCTTTAATTAAAAAAATTAAACGGGTCGGGTACGGGCCGGACCGGGCTTCCAAATGAAAGCCCGTGCAGACCTCCTTCTAGGATCACTTGCCTAGACACATTCAGACATCTTGATACCTCAGCTTGCGATTGCCTTGCTTCCAATATATCGATTGCTCTCCACAGTAAAGATTCTTCTCAGCGATGGTGTAGAACCATTCTTCCACTAACAGTCCAACTCAAGTTTCAATTGCCGCACTCCTCTGAGAAAAACGTTTATCAAAGTCGCAATGACGTACGCATTTCCACAGGAGCTACCACAATGTCGCTTGGATAGGTCAACTTAACGTTTCCCCTTGCTCTAAAAAATCTTTATAATCGGTCGTTTCGTTTTGGACATATTCTCGAGTTTGTTTTGGACATATTCTCGAGTTTGTTTCTTTTTATGAGCAAATCAAGTTAATTTTGGACACCAGTTTACGTCATCTTTTTAGCGCAGAAAGGAGCTTCCGTCTTCTGTTCTTACAGTGTCATCGCACTACTTTTCCATACTATATACTCCAAACGGATTTTTCTCGCAATTTTGATGCCTTTGCAAATCATTTGTTTGCACTACGATTACAGCGATATGTCGGACAATGTGCGGCATGTATCATAATTTTTTCCATGAAGTGTGAATACATAATTACCGATTTTACCTTTTCTAAATTATTTGCTACATAAAAACTGTACAACTTTGTTTTCCAACTTTTGAAGGTTTGTTTTACACCATAAATGCTTTTCTTACTCTACATAGTTAGTTGATTTGTTAGTCCCATTTCAAATGTCTCAGTGTGATTCACGTCAATTTCAGATTTTTTTTTTTTTTTTTTTGAGGTTTAACGACCACCGTGAGCAACTCAATGGGCTATAAGCAGTCGCCCGTCCCTAATTTAGAGTCACTGGTTCCAGGGAAGGGAGAGAGCCAGTGCCGTAAGACAAACACAACATCCATGCCTCACCGGGATTCGAACCCGGACCCCTTCCGACGAATGATCAGAGGCCAACGCCTTAGACCACTGCGCCACCGGGGCGGCTCAGATTTTTGTACCAGAAGCATTAAATAAATGTTTCGCACTTTTCTCTTGATTGCGGTATATTCGTTATCTCAAGAGAAATGCAAATATTTTACTTTGATACAAGAATATCTGAAATAGTTGCGTGTTTCAAAATTGTGAAATATCTCTTTAAAATGCAGTTGTAATGGGTAGCAGGCAGCCTATTTTTATAACTTCACAAATTTCTACTGGTCTGATATTTCATTTTGAAGAGCAATTTGTGTTCGTTCTTTTCGGAAGATTCCTGAGGTTCTATGTGTCATTTTTAATTTAATGATCTAAATTATTATTTCGTAGCTTGAAGGCAAGTTTTTGGTCTTTTTTTATGTTTTCCATTCCTTTACAGCTTTATGGGTTTTCCCCCTCCTATTTGTGCAATGCCAGTAATTCTCACAGAAGGATTTTATTTAATCTTGTCTTTGGTATTCATGCACATTTTAAGATTTTTGCTTCAATATTTCTTTCTTCTTCTATGTTCCTAGCGTTGATTTTTTTTTGTACGAAATTTTTTTTGCATGCATTCCATTTTTATTTCAAAAATTCACACATCATTTTTCCTTTCGTTTCATTACAACTCAGTTGTTTGTCGGAATAATGATTTTCTGCAGTTGAGTATTTCGTCATGCCGCAGACGAATATCTTCGTTTGCATTGTCGTCTAACATTTCTCTTCTTTTGCTTAGTAGATGTGTAAACATTTTGCTGATCGATTTTTTTTCGTTCTAGATATGATTCACATCCATAAAAGCTTTCAAGTAGCATTGTCTCTGTTGTCTTTATTATGATTTCAAGCTTCGTTATAATAAACTTCCTTCAGAAACTTTTATCAGAATTTGCTGTTAACATCACTGTTTCAGTCATTCCTTTTGGACAACGATTTTCCCAAATCTATATTTTGTGTTTGTCTGTTTCTGTGTTATCTGCTAAATTTTACAGTTTACTCTGAAGTTTCTTGTTTTGGAAAAGGGAAATGGTTTGTTCCGCTGGCTCAGTGGTCTAAGCGCTGGCTTCCGACCATTCTTCCGATATTTATTAGGGTTCGGTTCCCGTGAGGCATGCATGTTGTTTTTGTCTTACGGCTTTGGCTCTCTCCCTTCCTTGAAACCACCGACCCTAAATTAGGGACGGGCGACTGCTAATACCCTATCGAGTTGTTCATCGTGGTAGTTATACCCCCAAATAAGAAAATAGAGATGGAGTTTGCGCCTGATACAACTGCGAAATTGGTGCTTTTTATCCTTTTCGTGCGTTTAAAAACGCATTTGCGTTTTATATTGCATGTGACTTCAGGTCTTCATATCCTCGTTTTAGTGCCATAAATTAAAATGACTCTTTTACTCATTCAGCCCGTTTTTACACTAGTTGAAGCTGACGTAATTTTCTCACGTATATCATGTTTACAGCCACCATGGTTTCTGCTTCTTTGGATTAGTTATAGTTAACTATATCACTATCTCTATGATAATATATGTGCAAAGGCCGTACAAAGGCCGTATATATGTACAAAGTAATTTTTTTGAGTTGGCAACAGTGCGAAGGGGGAAAATAACCACGCAGAAGACTAACTGAATTAAGGAAGTATCTATGGCATCAGTTATCAACCGTTGGCAGACGATTCTGCTTTTATTATTGCGTAGTTGTTTAAGGTACGTCTGTACTTCGCCATACAGCTATGGAGGTGAGTGATTCATAGTTAAGAAGTAAATTGCGTTGTGCGATAAAATTTTGCTATCGTTTGGGTAAAACTGTTTCAGAAACAGTTGATTTAATGAAAAAATCTTACAAAGGTAAATGTTTCAGTGAGTCAACGATTTTTAAATGACATCACAAATGACGTGTGAAGACCTACCGGCGTCAATTAATATTTTAAAAACGTCAGCATTCCGCATTCTACGCGACAAATTACTGTTGCATCGTGTGTGCTCCAGATGGGTACCTCATCACCTGACGAGAGAACAATTGTTAGCCAGAGTTCGGGTGTGTTATGAGTGAAAACAAATGATTGTAAAGGATCCAAACTTTCCAAACACAGTAATAACTGCCGATGAAACATGGATCCACTATTTCGACCACCTCGCGAAGCGCGCGACGAGTGTCTGGAAACATACAGGCTTACCTCCTTCGAAAAAAAGCCCGCCAAACCAAATCAGCTAGAAAGGTTATGACTACAAGTTTCTTTGATCATAAAGATATAGTCTAGCAGCATGCCGTTTCTCCACATCATTATCCTAGACACAATAAAGGACGTGTGGTCCACATATATTTCACGATGGCGAATAAATCTCCCAGGTAGTCGCATATTACAATCCCCGCCGATTGTGGTGGTCTGGGAAGAGGTGATCCGGCGGGGGCAGTGTAGATTGATCTTTCCTGCCCAACCGATCCTGTTCCGGTGAAGACCCGTCGAATTCCAGCTGAATTGCTCTCGCAACGCCTTCACTTTAATATTTTTTTAAAGAGTTACATTTCTCTCTGCAGAGCCAGCATATTGGGGGTGCAGATTACGTCATCAGATGGTTACCTGGACCCCGGACACGAACTCAGGGCCCATGGAGGTTGAACCTGAATCATTTGAAAGGCGACGGGGTCCTTCAGGGCCAGGAAGGGTTTCTCCTGTGCTCAACGAGATCTCAAACTCACTGTACTGGTGAGTGGAGGAAGGGTTTTAAAGCTAAGATGAAGTCTTATTTACAACTTCAGAGGAAACTTTTGGCTCGTAGACGGCTTTTATTAGAAGGAACTTGCCTTGTTTGTGTGTTCCGTGCATGTACAGCCGGGCTGCAAATGGGTGCCCAGAATGGTAGTATGTTTGGTGAACCTCAATCCCAGTTGGCAGATTTATATTGTCAGGGTGGCCAAAGATGCACACAGGATTCGATTCCAGAGAGTGACATTTCACTCGCCATCTGTTTTGTGGAATCTAGAAGAGAAAAAATTATTTCACAGATCACTCCTAGCTTACAACATGGGTGCTATCGTTTGGGTAATGTCTTCCTAACGACGTTTTTTTTTTGTTTTTTTTTTACATTTCCAAGAACTCTTTTCCTTTGATGATGTGCAGCAGTCCTGTATCGACTCTTGGGTCGCTGATGCGATTCAGTTCGACGCCGAGGGTTTGCACTTACTTCGGGCCCTGTACGTGTTTTCGAGGTAAGACAAGGAATTGCCGGTCTGGCCAACGGTCGTAATCCAGGTAATGATGGTATTCGGAATGAGTTTCACAAATTTTTTTTATTTGCTTGTGGAGCCTCTCGGTGATATAATTAATCATGTACTGTCAATTGGACAGTTAACCACTACGATGCTTAAAGGCCAACTCGTTTTGGTTAACAAACGGTATGATGGGTCTTGTAGTAATTTGGAAGAGTGGAAACTCATCACTCTTCTCAACCAAGATTACAATATTTTGGCTAACGTTCTTGCTAATAGAATGATTATGGTTGTTTCTGACCTTGTGGAAGTGTGCCGGGTTTCTGGAATTCTGTGGAGGAGAATTTTTCAAAATTTAGTTCTCGTGAATGATGTTATTGATTGTCTTGACCGCAAGAGGTTGAAGTGCTGCATACATCCTTTGTATCAGAGCAAAGGCTTTGACATGGTTTCATACAAGTATAGCCTACTTTGTGATATTGTTAAAGGCTTGCAAATTTAGCCCGTATTCTGTTCACATGGCGAAGGTTTTCTATACTAATATCTTTAGTTCTGTCCTGGTCAACGGACAGCCTACGGACAGCTATTCCATTCAGAAGGGAGTCCGGCAGGCCTGCCTGTTGTTTGCTGTACTGTTACTGAGTATTGAACTTCTCCTATCTCTGGCATCCCCGTTCCGTGTGCGAGCTCTAGAGCTGAGGAACTCAAGTATGTTGTTGCTCATGCCGATGGCGTCATCCTCTTCCGGCGAGATAAACTTTCCTTAAGAACTTTCTTTACTGCATATTACATTTATGGGAACATTGCAGGCGTTGTGTTGAATATGGATAAGATTAAAAGCCTTGTAGTTCAGGGATTGGTCGCCAAACGTTTTGCAGTTTGTAGACTCCTCCGATAATCCCATAAGGATCCTTGGGTACATTTTGATAGAAAGGTGGTTCATCGCAAGACGTGAAGTTCTCTTCAACAGAAGTTCACGTAAGAATCTGATGGGTGGGAGATCTCCCAAATCTCTTTGTTTAATAGGGGTAAATTAGCTAGTAGTAAGAAATGGGGGTTTTAAGGACAAACGAAACGCACCCCGACGCACCACGGCCCCGCCCACTGCTGCCCACGTACGGACGGATGTGGTCAATCATGACGTCAGTCGTTACCATTTTTTTTCCCACGTGTTCTTTCCGGCCATCTTTTGTACGCCACGTGTTTTGAGATGAGTCCTCGTTTTCTCCGACCATGCCATTTTGTGTGCCACGTGTTTTGAGATGAGTCATCGTTTTTTCCGACCATGCCACTTTGTGTGCCACGTGTTTTGGGATGAGTCATTGTTTTCTCCGACAATGCCATTTTGTACGCCACGTGTTTTGAGATGAGTCATCGTTTTCTCCGACCGTGCCATTTTGCATGCCACATGTTTTGGTATGAGTCACTGGGTGACATCACCGGGCTAGCAAGCAATACTATGACATCACCGATACAGTCATGATGGGGTTCGCACAGACGCTGGAGGAATTTTTCTTACAAAGCAAATTAGGAGTTGACGTCATTTGAGATTCTGTTAGACACATTAAGCTCCAAGTCTGATTATTTTTTTCAATAACTTGATCATTTTGCAACAAATTTATTCCTTATTTTTCCCCACAATTTCCCATACATAATTTTTCAACGTAACGATTTTTTTTAATGTTCTTTGAGGAGATTTCACGCTTTTTAAACGGACGTACCAGCATAAAGACGTTTCCCAAAGTTTTGGGCTGCAGACATAATCTTAAAACACGATTGTTTATTAATGTACAATGTACTGTTCATGGCATTTTCTGTTACATTTGTTAACATTGTACCTTTTTCCGCCATAAAAGCCGCAATGTTTTATACATAATTAAAGTATTTTTTTTATGTTTTCGTATTTTTTTTTATTATTAATCAGTGAAATGTACCTTTTAATGCATTATCTTAATCTACTTTTTTTTTCTAAATGCTTTTTGGAAAAATGTTTTTTGCAGTACCCTGGAGCCTCACAAGTACAGGGTTGTGTCAGCTCTAAAATCCATTGTTTTCAATTTTTTGGGGGAACTAGGCCAGTTCTATCCAGGTATTGCCTGGTTCAGCCACTCCATCGAAGAGTACTGGGAGTTCGACCTATTTTAGCGTTGTGTCGCGCGTTGGGAGTTCCTCACATGGCCTACACCCTGAGGAATGATTCTCATCCAAACTTTAATTTTTATTTTGTAAAATCTCAGGTAGTTTCCATTTGCTTGCCGATATGTCGAGCTTAGAGTTCCGAGGCCTGGAGGACCACATGGCACTACAATTTGTGAGGCATGTTTGTTGACTAGCCGTAATATATTGTATTCTTCTTAGCATCGAGCAGATGTCATTTATATTTTCTTGCCGTCCTTTGTTCCTCGCATTCAGCAGAGTTTTTTCCGTCTTGGGAGTGAACGGGAATGTAACATGGACTAATTTCGCGTTTGCAGGTGTGGAAGGTCATGTACAGGATTTGCAATTGCGGTTCGCACTTGGGGGTGATTTTCATCCGTGATTCCCAGTATCGTTGGAAAGGAGGCGAGTTCATCATTTCTCCTGCTTGACCCCACTGCTGACAGCCTGAATCATAATTCCACAGGTTTGTAGAATGTGATTTTGCGCTCAAGGTTTGGCAACTTATTTCTAAGTAGATTAATGTTAACATTTACAAATTTCAATTTATTATGTTTAAGCAACCTTTACCGGTTTCAAGTCAACGTGCTCATGGTTTCAAAGTAATTCTTGCCACCTCTGTTATAGTTTTGCATGACACTACCGTATCGAAGCACACAGAGCTCTATGCGAATAGGCATGATGTGGTCAAATTATTTATTAAATTTAGATTGCGCGAACGTGTCGTTGCGGACCTTTATCACTGTCCGGAAGACTTCTCTAGTGTTCTGTGGTTAAGTTGGACTAGATCTATTTCTTTGAAATGCTGCAATAAGTTTTAGACTTTAGTATTTGTTCTCTGTTGGAGCACATCCAACGATAACCGACCGCTGCTCCCATTGTCATAATTTTTAGCTCATTTTAGTTTTGCAGTGTTTTGCTACTGTGTTAGCACCCGGATGTATAATATGCTTAAAATGCTTTCCTACGGTGTTAGCAACTTCATGTATTGTCTAGTGGTCTGTAGTTTTCCTTACTTCTCGGGCGACTGCGCAGACCATTTTTTGCGTATTTGGCATGCTTGTCGGGCGGGGAAGGGCGTGAAAAATATCATTTCATGCAATTTTTTTTTTTTTTTTTTTTTTTGGTTTTTTTCTTTCCTTTAGTTATCACTGCAGTTTTACTTTTTCCATGCGTGGGAGGTGCTTAGATATGGGTCTTTGGACCCTTTCCTGGTTTTCTTTTTTTTTCTAAGGACTTTCTCCCTGATTTCAGTGATGCTTTACCCTTAAAGTTCTTCGTCACATTTGAGGATTTTCGCCCACGTGTGGTAGTGATTATAACTTTTCTGTTGTGTGTGTGACACTGGGGATGATAGAGTATTTGCTGAGCCATATTATGGGTTACAGCGGAACAGTGTGAAGCATCGTGCTGTACCACACTCACTACCTCATCCGGTGGTTACAAATGCTTTCCTTACGTATAATACATGTGCATAAAACGCTGTACTGTGGTCAGCGATAGGGCGACTAGCAGCTGGCCAGTCTCAGTCTTATTGTCGCAAAGGATATGAGAATTCCCCCTCCAGAATGGTTTCACGCAGGTGGCAGCAATTCAAGAACACCTGTGGTGTGGTACGAAAGCCTGACCAATGTCGTTCAAGACATACGACACTTCGTGAGGACTGTTATGTCGATTTAACCGCACGGCCACATAGACCCTGTACAGCCCTGCAATTGTCTTCGGAACTACCCGCTACCACTGGAACTACGATATCAAGGGAAAAGACATATCGAAGGCTTAACGCAAATGACCTTCATGGCAGGAGCCCTATGATTTGTGCCCCGCTAACCGCATCTCACAGGAGAGCTTGCTTGAAGTGGCGCAAGCAACATCGTTCGCGGAACCTAGACGAGAGTTGGCGGACTTTTTCTTTACTGATAAGTCAAGATTCAGTCTAAAAACATATTATCGTTAGCATTTCATCTATAGGTAACAATAAGGCCGTAATAATCCTACAAACATCCGCGAACGAAACTATTCAGGAGGCGGTGGTCTGCTAGTGTGGGATGGCATTATATTCAACGGCCGCACATCACATCACGTGTTCGCCGGAGCCAATGTGATGTTGGGCGTCATAGCGACGAGATTCTAGAGTTCTCTGTTGGACTTTTTCTGGGAGCTCTTGGCCGACACTCACTTTTAATGCATGATAACGCCAACACGCACAGTCGATAATTTTCTGCAGAACTAGGATATTTGGCGTATGAATAGGATAGCCAGATCTTCGGATCTGAATCTTATAGAGCGTTCCAGGGATGCTCTGGTACGACATGAATCAGCTCCTCGGAACCCCTGTCAAAACCATTCCCGAGCTCCGCACAGCCCTCGCCGTGGAATGGAATACTTTGTCTCCAGATTTTATCAACAACCTGGTGGTGAGCATATACTGTCGTTTCGAGAGTTATCTCTCCGTATGAGGTGATCATATTCCTTATTAAAGCATTTTTAGGTTACAATCTTACATCTCATTCTAATGACATTTGCGGATGTGACCTGGATAATTACTTACAAGAGTTTTTTTTTTTTTATTGCAGGTTTTACGACCACCGTGAGCAACTCAATGGGCTATAAGCAGTCGCCCGTCCCTAATTTTGGGTCACTAGCTCCAGGGAAGGGAGAGAGCCAGCGCCGTAAGACAAACACAACATCCATGCCTCACCGGGGTTCGAACCCGGACCCCTTTCATTCGAACGATCAGAGGCCATTGCTTAGACCACTGCGCCACCGGGGCGGCATTTACAAGAGTTCTATGATGACCAAAGGAAATAAATGGAACGAAAACTGTGCCTCTGAAGTTCCGAGCTTTTCAACTAATTTAGAAGCTAGCGGATATTTAAAAGCGAATGAGAAATCTGACGGACACAGTGAAAGGTATCTAATACCGGCCACAAAAATGTTTCTAATCTCAAAAAGTAGAAACGCAAAGATTAAAGACAAAAATGTAAATAAATATTAAAGGATTACCTGCATCATCATCATATGTTTGAGTAAAAAAAAAAGGTGCGGAAAACAAAAAGGCGATTGCACGTGAGCATGAGGGATAAAAATAAAAATGTTACGCATACACTATTTCTACAGGACAGATATTCTTAGCATTTTATAAATAATTCCAAACCTTATATTTGAAAGGCGGAGGCAATGTGGGTAATGAGACTCCTGTCAGGCAGAATTTGAAAAATGATTGCATTTTCCAGCTTAGTCACTGATAGGAAACATTCTGTGCACAGCTAACAGAATTTGTTTGTAACTGACGGAAAACATGTTACTCAAAAATAGGAAAAACTGGAAAACTTTCAGAGCTAAACCATCGGCGAGAAAATACGAGTACCTTACTATTCTGAAATAAATATCGTCTTGACCTTTTTGTTTTCGGAAAACTCAATGCGTGTTTCTAGGAGGAATTCCTTTGTTCATTGATTTAATTTGAAACAAACACGAAATTAAATCACAGCGTTTTTGTTTCCAATGATATCAGATGTTGTGCGTAAAACACTGACTTGCAATATAATTGCATCTTTTGGTTTTTAAGATATTAGCATTTTAATTAAAACAGCTTTAAAAGCTCCCCCAGTCACGTAAAATATATTCTGTTTTATTCCGTTTTAATTAGCATTTGCAAACATTAAGATGAGGATGAACTTCAAAACGGAATGCTCTAATATTTCACTGTCTAATTACAAGCTTCATGCATACTCTTTGCACAGAACATTTGTATTTCAGTTTCGCATATCGGAATTCACTGCACGTTGTTTGAACTCCTCTCCATTATGAGCTAAATTATGCTAGGAAATAAAACTACGGAACAGAAATTGAGTCATGTTCCTAAAAAAGAAAATATGGAAATATATTTAGGCCTTTTGGTTCATAGACTGCTTGCAGGCAAGGGTATAGCAAAGAAATGACGCTAGGTTAGCCGATATGAATCAGGTTCTCTTTCAATCCTAAATGCATGTGGCTCTGAAGCACAGACATGAGAACTAAGATACTTATTTTCAAATTAAGTGTCTGATTCAATAGACACTACATAACTTAATAGCGCAATTAATCCAATATCAAGAAAACACGGCCACAATTCATCATGTATTTGACATGACGAGTATCACATGCTACATAACCTAAAACAGGGATTCATCCAGCGTAGGAACGCACAACATACGTATGTGCGCATATGAGTACACCATTTGCGTTTATGTGAGTGAATGTGTGCGTGCGTGCGTGCGTGCGTGTGTACATGGTGTCCATAAATAATTACTATGATTTAAGCATGTTATAACTTTTAAATGTTACAACCTGGCAATCAGACACAATTTCAAAGGGAAATAGATAAGCATATGACGTTTTGATACATAGCAAATGAAATTAATAAACTTCGACATGTGCACCCCAAATTGCACGCCAAATGCCTAAACGTTATCCCCATTCCTGCCTACGCATTTTCCATTATTTGTGGAAGTAACTGTTGCCATTGCACCTTTAATATGTTCTCGCCAAGTTTAATTTGTGCAACAACTGTTGCACAAACAACATCTTTAACATAATCCCACAGAAAAAAATCTAGTTGGGTAAAATCTGGTGATCTTGGAAGACACAGGAATGGTCTTCCCTTTCCAATCCATCGATTTGGAAATATTCCTTTGAGAGCTTCATGAACAACGTGCTGAGTGAGGGGTTGTCTCATCTTGGTAGATGACAGTCCGTTGCTTGTTCTGCAGCTGTGACATAGCGTAGTTGGTGAGCACAACAAGGAAGACATTTGCGGAAACCGTTTTATCACCGAAGAAGAAACGCCCAATTATACGGTCATGCCTCCACCATATACTGATCTTTGGAATGTTTCAAACGTGCGTGTTTATTACATGAGTTTTCCGTTCCCCAAATGCCTCTATGCCTGCTTGTATTTTCTGATCTCCAAATGCGCACAATGTGTCTGTTAACAGTACGACAAAAGTGAAACGCAGCTTCGTCTGAAACATCAGGCACATAGCAAAAAGTCATTATCCTTGTCAAAGAAATTCAAAATGTTATTAGCTAATGCTTCACGCTCTGAACGGCCATCAGGCTGCAGTTCTTTAAGGATTTGTAATTTTCAGAGGTCTAACTTCGAACGATTGTGTACCACCTTGGACGCCTTGGACACCTGCAGTTAGGGTTAATTTGGTTTCACTATTTATCTAGTGATCGCGTGAAAGCAGACTATTGTTTCCCGTTCCAACGGGAAACTAGTAGTCTGCCAATACAAAAATTATTTATTTGATATCCTTGAAGGCTCCGACATAATTATAGCAAGATAAACAGCACACGCGTAGAAAGAATTGAAAATTGTATAAGAATGACACCAGTTTGGCATTATAATAACAGATTGTGAGCTGGTGAAAGTGAATCTAACAGTAGACCTCTACGAATTACTCGAGCGGAAAATGTGAGCACACCTGACCCATATGCCAAATGTGTAAAGACGTCTCCGTTTAAGAGACCGGGCTGTTCAACAGTTCGTGGAAACCTGCCACATGTTCTTTACACCAGAGAGATTCCAGCACTGGAGTTTATTCGAGAGGGGGATTTTTTCTTTAGAACATCATAGAAAAATATATGTTATAGCGCAGTTACGTTATTATTGTTTAATTTTGTTTTCTATTTCGGGAATTAAAAACCACCATGAACACTTCTAACGGTTATCAGTAGTAGCCCGTTTCTGACTTGATGGAAGTAATTCCAATGCTATCGTAAAATCACACAACCCATGCTTCATTAGTGACTAGTAACCAACGCATCTCCGTCGACTAGTCCGAAGTGCATGTCTTAAACCAATCGCCTACTGGTGAGGCTATTTCACTATGATGTGCTACCTTACTTTATAAAGTTGTTACGAGACGAAAAGAAGAAGTTGGCTTGAGGAGCGGCTGCAGCACTACTAATCATTTCCATATATTGAGGGAATCGGAAGAACGAATTCATATGAACTCTCCCTTGTGAAAAGGCCTTTGATTCCATGAAACCATTAGCATTTATAATATCTTTTAAATTCTGAGGTAATGAAGACGCCTACCAGATATAGCATCACATTGTCTCCCTTCCTTTCCACATTATTCATAACGTACGTATTTGAAAATTCAAGTGCAAAGGTTTGACTGTTAGAGAGAAAAACACGTATACGAATTGGAAAACAGGGAGATAAGGGGACGCCATATGTTCCAAGATTTTCAATACTAAACATTAGAACCCGCTCGGGTTGCGCACCATTTGTTCGAGTGGGCCCGTTTTCGAGTTCCGGTGAGACATGGATGTTGTGTTTGTCTGCCTCTTTTTCCTGGATCCATCGGCCCTAAATTAGGGACGGTCGACTGCTTATAGCCCATCAAGTTGTCACGGTATTCGTTAAGCACCAACGGAAAAAATTACAGTATTTCTTTCAGTCATTGAATTGGGAAGACAAAGAAACAGAGATTATTGAACATACTTTTATTTGGCTGATAAGACAGTAATTTTGCAAGTGCTTCCTTAAAGCTGCAATAATGGTCCAGGAACTTGCTGAGAAGAGATGGAATTAAAGATGAACTTACAGAAAACATAATTGATGTACAATGCTTTTACAAGAATTGAAGATTTAGTGGTGTGTGCAGAAACCTAGAGGTAGCAGATTCCTACATTTACTTTGGGAAACAGATTTTTAGCAAAGACCACATTGCAGAAGAAAATAATTGCCACATAAAACCGGGCGGCGGGGCATTTAGAAAGAGCAGTGAAATTCTCAAGATAAATTTACCATTATGTCTTAAAAGGAAAGTATTTAATCAGTGCATCCTTATAATTATTACTTATGGATCACAAACATGAGCCTTAACTGATTAAGATATACAGAAGCTGCAGACAACTGAAAGAAACATGGTGAGATGCGAAAGACTGGAATATTAATTCATGGATCAGGAAAACGACAAAAGTGGAATACACCACGATTAAAGTAAATTTCCTGAAATGGTAATGATCAGGACATATTGTTAGAAGAACTGACCACCGTTGGACAACTGAAACCACAAAACCTGGATACGAAGAAACACAAAAAGACCCAGAAGAAGACACACCTAGGATATGGATGGAAGAAATTTGAAAGCATGCTGGAGTAACATGGGCGAGACCAGCGCAAGCCAGAAATTTATGAAAGTAACTTATCGCAGCCTTCCTCCAACGCTGCAGTTGCAATGCTTGAACACACACACACACACACACACACAGGGTTTCCTATGACTAACTACGTACCTAAATATCTGTTGATCTAACAGACTATTATGGTGCAACAAGTGGACAGAGACTGAAGCAAGGGGAATTTACGTTCCGCCCGATTTTATGGGTGGAGGGGAACGTAAAAAAAATGGAAAATCTCCGTTAAGTTTTGTCTCCAGTATAAGAGTTTAGTCAAATGTATTATAAAAAGATCTTTATCGAAAATAGAAACTGAATTTCGTCAAAATGTCGCGGAATAGCAGGGTTTCAAGCTTAAGACACGTTTAAATCTCCCTCAAATAAAAACATTGCACAGTAACCGTAAAAGAAGGGCATTGTATTAAAGAAGGAATATGTGAAAATACAATTGTCTGCGACGGACATAGAAACCGTGTCCCCCTAACTCTGGAGTAAGTCGCTCTCTACGCGGACAGCATGTCTCGCTGCAGATTTGCCGTCTTGACACATGTTTTCACATCTGTAGTACGTCACAAATATGCCATTATAACTATACATGAAGGAAAGCATAAAACGCATAGCGATGTTCTGAGTGTGCAAGAGGGATAATGTGGTTTCAACAAGACAGCGCGGCATCGTAAAACTACGGCCTTGTACAAGAATTGACGGATGGCATTCTGAGTAACCAAATCGATGGATCGGATATATAACTTATACATATATCATCGTCATCATCACCATCATTGTCAACCATTATCAATCAACTGCTGGATGAAGGTCTCCCCAATTTTCTTCCACAATTGTCTGTCTTGAGCCTGTCTCCTCCATGTCACACCCGCATACTTTCGAATTTCATCCACCCATCTTCCATGTGGTCTTCTTCTGGGTCTTTTCCTGTTCCTTGGAATACAATCTAAAATTTCGGCTGTCCATCGATGGTCTGTCCTTCTGGCAGTATGTCCAGCCCATTGCCATTTCAGGGATTTTACTCTGATCATGATGTCTTCCACTCTTGTCATTTTTCGGATGCACGAGTTCCTCTTTTTATCTCTCCTGGTTACAACAATCATGCACCTCTCCATGCTACTTTGAGTTGTCTGCAGCCTTTGTATGTCTCTTTTAGTTAAGGTCCACGTCTCTGCACCATACGTAAGCACTGGAAGGATGCATTGATCAAACACTTTTCTTTTAAGACATAATGGCATATTGCTCTTGAAAATTATGCTGTTTCTTCCAAAAGCTCTCCAGGCAAGTTTTGTACCCCGATTAATTTCTTCAACAATGTGACCCTCACTTCATATCTGCTGTCCAAGATAAACGTACGTGTCTGTTATCTCCAGCTTTTCTCCATCAATCGATAAATCTTCATTCCTTGTAAAAGCATTGTACATCATTTTGGCTTCTAAAAGTTCATTTTTAATCCCACTTCTTTACTCCTGTCAGCAAGTTCATGGATCATACACTGCAGCTCTGTTGGGGTAGTTGCAAAAATGGCTACGTCATCAGCAAAACGAAGGTGAGTTAGATAATCTCCATTAATCTTTATCTCTTTGTTTTCCCAATTCAGTGATTGAAAGACATTTTCCAATGTGGCATTAAAGAGCTTGGGAGATATGGTGTCACCTTGTCTCACTCCCTTTCCAGTTTTTATGTGTGTTGTATTTTCAAACAGCCGAATCTTTGCACTTGCATTTTTATAGATGTTATTAATAATATTAATGTATGCATCTTCAATACCGCAGGATTTCAAAGCCATTGTAACTGCTGTGGTTTCACCGAATCGAAGGCCGTTTCATAATCAATAAAAGCCATGCACAATAGAAGTTCATATTCCCTCGCTATTTCAATTAGTTCTCTCAGTACGTTGATATGATCTATAGTGCTGTAGCCACTCCTGAATCCAGCTTGTTTTCTCGGTTGAGCCATGTCCAGTGTTACCTTAAAGCGGTGTGAAAGAACTTTAGTGAAGATTTTATTAACCACTGATAGGAGGCTGATAGATCTGTTGTTCCTGAGATCCTCAATGTCACCTTTTTTATGTAGCAGGATCATTGTAGCGTTGTACCAATCCTCAGGAATCTTCCCTTCATTAAGGCATCGAGTGAAAATTTGGGTGGGTTCTGCTTCAATTCCTCCACTTGCCCCTTGAATGATGTCTACAGTAATTCCATCTTCTCCTGGAGCTTTTCCCCGCTTCGTGTTCTTGATTGCATGTGCAACATCTACTGGGAGGACTGGAAGAACTCTGGTACTGGAATCTTTCATGATGTCTGGAGTGCATGTATCATCCCTTTTATATAATTTGGAGTAGAAATCTTTCACTCTTGTCAAAATGTCTCCCCTATTTCTTGTAACAGAACTATCTTCTTTTCTCAGTGCCATAATCTGTTTTCTTCCCTTACTGAGATGTCCCTTTGCTATCTTTAGGCTTTGGTTTATTTCAATTGCTTTCCTCACTAGTACCCAATTGAATTTTTTACGTATTCAGTTATACTTTTTCGTACTGTCTTGCATAGCTCTATATATTCCACTTTGAAAGTCACATCTTCTTTAGTTGTCCTCATCTCTTTTCTTCTTTGCATTAACATTTAGGTTTTTCCTCATAATTTGTTCACATGCAACTTGTTATTAGACACAGCTAATTTTGTTGTTGTTTCCATAAGAGCTTTGGTTACTCTTCTGTTAACTTCAGAAATATCCACTTCTTCCGATGTTAGGCCTTCTAAAGCAGAGAATCTGTTCTTCAGTTCCAACTTGAAGGTATTATGGTGTTTTTTAAGGTTGGTTATATCAATACATTTTGTTTGTCTTATGAGTTTGCCACGTTCGAGTTTAGTGTTGAGGTGCATTTTACATCTCACCAATCTATGGTCACTACCTGCGTTGAACTTGTTTAGCACACTGCAGTCTTCTATAACGAATATTTTGTTACACATATTTAAACCAATTTCACTTGTCCTCCCATTTGGATGTCTCCATGTTCATTTCTTGTGTGGCGTTTTCAAGAAAAAGCAGTTCATGATGAAAAACTCTTCTGCCTCTGCAAACTCTACGAGAATATTTCCACGCTGGTTTCTGTTGCTGTTACCGAATTTACCTACTGAAGTTTCATTCTGTTGCTGTTGCCCCATTTTTGCATTGAAATCTCCCATAATTATCTTCAAGTGCTGCTTGCCTTTATTATTTAGATGACGAATTTTCTCATAAAATTATTCAATTTCTTCTTCAGGATGACTTGTGGTGCGTGCATAAGTTTCAATAATCTGAGCCTGGTATCTTCTTGAGAGTTGGATAACGCTTCGTGCAGCTCTGTCAGAGAAACTTTCAACTTCTACAACTTTATCCTTCAGTTTCTTGTTTATTATAAATCCAACACCACTAGTTCTGCCAGTATCTGTCCCACGATAGTAGAAGAGATGTCCACTTTCCAGTTCAATGAGATCTTCTCCTTTTCTCATTACCTCACTTAGCCAGACGATGTCCCACTTGATCCTTTCTAGTTTCTTTTCCAATTCAAGAAGCCTTGAATCAGAAGATAAGGAGCGTTCATTGTAAGCAGCCAAGGTCAGCATCAAATAGTAGCCTAGTCCGGTCATCCGGTGGCCTAGTGGGCAACGTTCGTGACTGCCATCGAAATGACCTGAGGTTCGAACCCAGGCAGCTACGAACGCTCGATCCACTAAATATCCGCCGTGCGTCGGATGAGCACGTTAAGCCGTCGGACCTCGTGTACTAACCCCCCCCCATCCCGGGGTAATAAATAAGGCCGTCTTCTTCCCCTTTGCTGCTTCGCTTCCGTGTCACTTTCATATCGGGCAATCTAGTCCAAATCTCCTACCTTCCTATTTTTAAGGGTTGTTTAAGACCTGGGGTCAGACACTCCCTTCCTAAAATCCTCTACATATGATCATTTGATCCTCCGGTGATTCTTATCGTTAATTTACCTGTTTAATTTCCTCCTCTATCTTACCCTCAGGAAGTGTATATAGTTTTATTTCTTTGCCTACTTCTTCTGGCGCTCATTTGTACATAATCATCTAATGACCCACATTCTCTTTCTGTACTCCGAGTGTTTAATAAATGCATATTTAAACCTTAGCACCCTCTGCCTTCATGTCACACTGGCCGCTGCCTGGGCCAGGTACATTCCAGCTGCTGAGGACTGAGGGCCAAGATTTAAGTTATTTTTGAGGGGTTTGGCCATAACTCACCACGCTGGCCAAGCGGGTTGGTGAGCGTGGGACAGCATTTCCTCTAATCCACATGGTATAGTTATACCGCTATTGGCGGTAGTCAGAGCCCCTTTAGTGGGAGCAGGATGCAACACGAGAAGGCGGGGTTGACATTTGTCAAGGAGAGGATGTGATCTTGCGCATCACCTGACCTTTCATATATATATACAATATACATTTCTGGTCACCTAAATGCAACACCAAGAAGGACACGATATAGCAAAGCCAGATTTACTGGACACATAACAACAGATACAAAGATGAAACGATTGAGCTTACACCCCCGTGCGACTTGCGGAACACGCAGACATCAATAGTTCGTGTGGCCCCCATGGCTAGCAATAACAGCCGCTACACGCCGCGGCATCGAACGAAAGTGGCTTTGGATGTGGGCTTGCGGTATGTCGGTACAGGCTGCTTCTACGCGTTGCCTCAGTTCATCATACGTAGCCGCAGGTGGTGCTAGCCGGGCCACTCAATTGCCGATCAGCGACCAGACGTGTTCGGTGGACGACATATCGGGAAAACAGGTGGGCCACGGCAGCAATGACACCTGGTGGATCGTGAAGAATTGTTGCACGATGCGTGCCACGTTCGGGTGCGCATTGTCCTGTTGAAACGTGGCCGCTGGCAGGTCCTGCAGGTAAGGGAGGACTACAGGCTCCAAAACGTCGGAGATGTAGCGGAGAATGTTGAGTGTACCAGCGATGCCTACCAGAGGGGTGCGGGTGTCATATTCCATTGAGCCCCAAACCATACCACCAGGCGACGGACCGGTATGGTAATGCCTAATGCAGGCGTCATAAAGTCTCTCGCCGCGGTACCGCCACTCGCTGATACGACCATCGTGGTGTTTCAGGCAGAAGCGAGATTCGTCGGAGAAGACAATGTCGTGCCATTCCGTAGTCCAGGTGCGGCGTTCAACGGCCCACTGCCGCCACACTCGCCGAGGATGTAACGTCAATGGTAATCGGAGCAATGAGCACCGTGCGACAAGTCCCCGCTCCTGCAGACGACGTCGAACGGTACTTCCTGACACAGGTTGTTGCGCAACACACCCTAATTCCTGAGCTAACTTTCGTGATGTTACGCTGCGAGCCGTCAATGCCCACCGCACAACATACCGGTCCTTTCGTTCGCTGGTGTACGGCGGCTGCAGCAATCGCTCACGTCTCTCCGTCCGTCCCTCCTGCACCCACCGAATCCATACTCGCCTCACTGTGGCTGGATCTCGTTCCACACGGGCGCCGATGTCTTGGTACGATAAACCGCTGTCGCGATAAGCCACTATTTGTCCTCTGTCGAACTCCAAAACGTGCTGGAATGACTGCCGTATTCTGCGACGAGGCATCAGGAGATTCCCACGCACAGGTCCGACACTACAACACACTTCCACTACTTACACCCCGCCTTCTGTGCACCCTTCTTATAGTGCTTCTTGGTGGCGTGCCGGGCGCACATAATTTGCGTATGCCCTGCAATGCTAATCGTTTGCATGTCCCCTCCCGGGAGACGCATGCTGCGAATTTCAGGCAAATCGGATGCTTCCTTCTTGGTGTTGTATTTTGGGTGGCCAGTAGTGTATATATATATATAGAAGACTGCAGTGTGCTAAACAAGTTCAACACAGGTAGTGACCATAGATTGGTGAGATGTAAGATGCACCTTAACACTAAACTCGAACGTAGCAAGCTCATAAGGCAAACAAAATGTATTGACGTAACCAACCTTAAAAAACACCATAATACCTTCAAGTTGGAACTGAAGAACAGATTCTCTGCTTTAGAAGGCCTAACATCGGAAGAAATGGATATTTCTGAAGTTAACAGAAAAGTAACCAAAGCTTTTATGGAAACAGCAACAAAATTAGCTGGGTCTAAGAACAAGTTGCATGTGAACAAATTATCAGGAAAAACCAAAATGTTGATGCAAAAAAGAAGAGAGATGAGGACAACTAAAGAAGATGTGACTTCCAAAGTGGAATATATAGAGCTATGCAAGACAGTAAGAAAAAGTATCACTGAAGACGTAAGGAAATTCAACTGTGAACTAGTGAGGAAAGCAATTGAAAACAACCAAAGCCTAAAGATAGCAAAGGGACATCTCAGTAAGGGAAGAAAACAGATTATGGCACTGAGAAAAGAAGATGGTTCTGTAACAAGAAATAGAGGCGAAATCTTTACAAGACTGAAAGATTTCTACTCCAAATTATATGAAAGGGATGATACATGTACTCCAGACATCATGAAAGGTACCAGTACCAGAGTTCTTCCAGTCCTCCCAGCAGAAGTTGCACATGCAATCTGGAACATGAAGCGGGGAAAAGCTCCAGGAGAAGATGGAATTACTGTAGACATCATACAAGATGCAAGTGGAGAAATCGAAACAGTACTCGCCCAAATTTTCACTCGATGCCTTAATGAAGGGAAGATTCCTGAGGATTGGAACAACGCTACAATGATCTTGCTACATAAAAAATGTGACATTGAGGATATCAGGAACTACAGACCTATCAGCCTCCTATCAGTGGTTTATAAAATCTTCACTAAGGTTCTTTCACACCGCTTAAAGGTGAAACTGGACATGGCTCAACCAAGAGAACAAGCTGGATTCAGGAGAGGCCACAACACAATAGATCATATCCACGTACTGAGAGAACTAATTGAAAGAGCGAGGGAATGAGAACTTCCATTGTGCATGGCTTTTATTGATTATGAAAAAGCCTTTGATTCGGTGAAACCATCAGCAGTTACAATGGCCCTGAAATCCTGCGGTATTGAAGATGCGTATATTTATATTATTAATAACATCTATGAAAATGCAAGTGCAAAGATTCGGATGTTTGAAAATACAACACACATAAAAATTGGAAAAGGAGTGAGACAATGTGACACCTTATCTCCGAAGATCTTTAATGCACATTTGAAAATGTCTTTCAATCACTGAACTGGGAAAAGAAAGGGATAAAAATTAATGGAAATTATCTAATCCACCTTCGTTTTGCTGATGACATAGTCATTTTTGCAACTACCCCATCAGAGCTGCAGATTATGATCCAGGAACTTGCTGATAAGAGTAAAGAAGTGGGATTATAAATGAATTTTTAGAAGAAAAAAGTGATGTTCAATGCTTTTACAAGAAATGAAGATTTATCGATTGATAGAGAAAAGCTGGAGATAACAGACACGTACGTTTATCTTGGACAGCAGATATCAAGTGAGGGTCACATTGATGAAGAAATTAATCGGCGTACAAAACTTGCCTGGAGAGCTTTTGGAAGAAACAGCATAATTTTCAAGAGCAATATGCCATTATGTCTTAAAAGAAAAGTGTTTGATCAATGCATCCTTCCAGTGCTTACGTATGGTGCAGAGACGTGGACCTTAACTAAAAGAGACATACAAAGGCTGCATACAACTCAAAGTAGCATGGAGAGGTGCATGCTTGGTGTAACCAGGAGAGATAAAAAGAGGAACTCGTGCATCCGAAAAATGACAAGAGTGGAAGACATCATGATCAGAGTAAAATCCCTGAAATGGCAATGGGCTGGACATACTGCCAGAAGGACAGACCATCGATGGACAGCCGAAATTTTAGATTGTATTCCAAGGAACAGGAAAAGACCCAGAAGAAGACCACATGGAAGATGGGTGGATGAAATTCGAAAATATGCGGGAGTGACATGGAGGAGACTGGCACAAGAGAGACCGTTGTGGAGGAAACTTGGGGAGACCTTCGTCCAGCAGTGGATTGATAATGGTTGACAATGATGATGATGATGATATATATATATATATATATATATATATATATATATATACACACACACGGTCTAGTCACATTATTGTGACCCCCAGCTAACATCCAGAGTAACCACCGCCGTGTGCAGTGAGGACATCAACTAAACGGGCAGGGAATCACTCAATAAAGTACTGGAAGGTGTTAACAGGTATGTAGAGCCATGCTGACTGCAGTGCATCCCACAGATCTTGGAGGGTGCGTGGTTGTGGATCCATAGAGTGAACAACACGATCGAGGTGGTTTCACAGATGCTCAATTGGGTTTAATTCTGCGGAATTAGGAGCGAGGGAAGTACTTCGAAGTCTTCATCATGCTCTTCCTATAACTCTCGGACTTATCTAGCTATGTGACATGTCTCATTGTTTTACTAAATGTCTCGTCCGCCGAAAGGAATCAGCATGTATGAGTGTACGTGTTCTGCAAGGATGGATTCATAAATAATTGTGTTACATAGTGCCTTCCACAAGTCTGAATGGACCCAGGGAATGACACGAAAACATTCCCCAGACCATAAAGTTGGACCCCACCAGCTTGTGTTATTCCAGTAGTGGTTGAAGAGTGTTTGTCCTTCGATGTTTCTCGCCTTATACGCCAAGGTCCATCCGTTCGATGAAGCAGAAAACATGACTCATCGGAGAAGGCAATTCTTTGCCAATTAGTGGAGGTTCAATGCCGACACTGCCGTGCATTTTCTGTCGATGCACCTTCGTTAGCATACGAGCAGTGGCCATTCGTCTGCATCGGAGCCCCATACGCAGCAGGGTTCGCTGAACTGTCGTTTTAGACACACTTCCGGTACCCCCTGGTTCATTCGGTCAATGAGTTGCTCCACTGTAGTATGTCGATCGGCCCTCACGCACCTCCGCAGCCGACGTTCGCCTCTCATATCAATGGCACTTGGTGCTCCGCAGTTTCCAAGTCGCTTCTTCGCAATGGTGCCATTTCTCCAATCACGATACACTTTAACAACAGCAGCACGGGAACAGTTCACAAACTGCGGTTTTAAAGAAATACTGCCACCTTTGGCACGAAAGCTGATAATCATCCCTTTTTTTGAAAATCTGACAAATCGCTCCTTTTATCCATGACAACAACGAGTGACATGTTTTCAGAATGTCTACAGCTCACCTTATGTACCCACCAAGCCAGCTCACGACACGTGCCTTCTTTCATTTGCTACGCGCTGTTCACGTTAAAAGTAGGAGGTGGGCACAATAATGTGACTCTACTGTGTATTATGCGTCTATCTCCGTTATCATAGGTACTGCAAAAAAGCATTCTCAACAGCGATTAATACTCAGGAAACTATTAAAGCTTATTTCTGTTATGTTAAATTACAATTCTGTGCCCTTTAGAAGCCAATAATTTTGATTACAGAACATGTTTGCTTAATTTCAAACACAGTTTTCATAGCAAAACTCTCATTTCTCTTGCATCGTGTTTACATTTTACTTACGTTTTGCACTGCCATCTTGCGTTCAAAAGCTTCAATAGCGATCACACTTTACAATCTCGCGATCTGGCATATCTGTTACAGAGTCTCGGTATGTACATACAGATAGAGAGAGAGAGAGCGTGCAAAAATACAGTGATATTCACGATTCATTACACATCTAAATATCTTTTGATTTAAGAAAAGTATTGCGATGTAACAAAAAAGCAGCAGAAACAAGTGGGCAGACTGTCAGTGAATGTGAAATTACTTTCTCCCAGATTGTATGGGGGAGGGGAAGGTAAAAGAAAGGGAAAATTTCCGTTAAATTTTGTTTTAAATATAGGAGTTATGTCAAACAACATCGCATGAAAAAGCAGATAATATAAAGAGATCTTTATCGAAAACAGAAACTGAAATTCACTAAAATGTAGCGAAATCGTAGGGTTTCCAACTTAACAGATATCTTGACCTTCCTCTGCTAAAAGAATCAAAGGGTAACCCCCAAAGAAATACATGGTATTAAAGAAGGAATATGTCATTATAACTGCACAAAAATAAAATCATAGACGGCATAGAAAGGGTCTGAGCATGCACGAGAGGCATTGTGGTTTTAACAAGGTGGCACGCCATTCCATCACTATGGCCTGATAAGAGAAAACTAATCTACCCTAATCAATGCATTAGTTTTGATAGCCATGGGCAATAAAGTGGTCCCTAGATTTCCAGATTTGACAGCATCAGATTTTTATCTGTGAGGTAATTTGAAAGTCGTTGTTTATTAAAACGAACTGCATACGATGGGCGAACTATAACAGTGAATACAGCGACACTGTGTGGCAGATTATCCCTCGGAATTATATTAATATTTAGCTACATGCAAATCACTTATCTCAACAGTCGAGCTGTGTCTGAAGAACGATGCTAATAACTTTGAATATCTAATTTGACATAGCTGCCAATTTTTAATTTTTTTGTGCTCTCTTAGAACGCAAAAGTGCTGCTCCACTGTTACACAAATGTGATGTTTGTTATTGTGGTGACCAGTGTACAATTTAACGATTCCCGTTACTCTTGACAAAATCTTTAACATTTTTTGTTATTTCAACACTACTTCCTCGGGGCGCTCCGTGGTAACAATGTCACACACAACAGCAACTAGGGCCTCTGTGAATCTCGGAGAGGTGCAAGCTAGTTCTGTGTGACATTGGCGAAAAGACCCAAACTCACTGGGTTTTGTTCCAGAATCCTTATATTGAATGACCAACTGGAACCCTCAGCTGTGGGCTAATCCCCCACACTGATGTACTTACCTGATTAAAAAGACAAAAAGAAATATTAAGAATGACTCAAGTGTGGGATATGGTGGACCTACCACACTTGAGAAGGACGGTCAACCACGGAGTCGACCTGGACTTTCTAAACGGCGTATGAGAAAGCGATCTCGACTGAGTGAATGTAAGATTAGTGTATGGAATACTAGAGGTATAAATGGCAAGAGGAGTGGGGTGATTGAGGAGATGAATAAGTATAGACTGGATGTGCTGTGTGTAAGTGAAACCAAAAAGAAGGAAATTGGGGTAGAAGAAGTGAATGGCACGGTGAGTGTGTGGTCTGGAGCATTGGATAATATGAGAGGACAGGCTGGCGCAGGTGTGATTTTAAGTGAAAAGATGAAGAACAACTTGATTCACTATAGTTGCATAAGTCAGAGAATTCTCTGGATTCGTTTGAAAGTGAAACTTCAGATAATTGTAATTGTTGTAGTGTATGCTCCTTGTGACTCGGAACCTTCTAATAAGAAAGAAGATTTCTGGAATGAGCTAAAAGCTGTTTTGAGCCAGTTTGGTGCTAAAGAAAAAGTTATAATAGCAGGGGATTTCAATGCTAGAGTAGGTGTGCAGAATGCAATTTCTGACAATGTTCTGGGTAAGTTTAATGATTCTTGTGGGAATGATAATGGTGAAAAATTAATTGAACTCTGCATTGAGAATGATTTGTGTGTATCTAATACATTTTTCAACCACAAGTATATACACACATATACTTGGGAAAATCGTACTCTTGGTCGAAAGAGTGTGATAGATTTTGTTGTTTACGATCAGCGTTTGAAACACTTAGTTGTTGACACCCGTGTGATGAGAGGTGCGGATGTTGGTTCTGATCATTACTTGGTAGTGTCACGAGTGAAACTTAATGTTGGTTGGAGGAAAAGGAATAGGAAGAGATAAAGGTTGATAGGCTCCTTGAAGATCATCAGCGGTATTCTGACTTACTCAGAGAACGGCTGAAGGATCTGAAATCTTGTGAGAGGGATGTTGAAAAGAAGTGCGAATGTTTTAAGAACTGTGTTGTCACTGCTGCTAAAGAGGTCTGTGGCACCACAATAGTGGGTAACAATAGAGGTGATGCTTGGTGGAATAGTGAGATTGATGAGGCAGTAAAGAAAAAGACGGAAGCCTATTTGGGGATGTTGCAAGGTAGTGTCTCTGTGGATAAATATCGCTGTAAGAAGCGTGAAGCTGCTAAGCTGGTTCGCCACAGTAGGGCAAAAGATAGGAAGGAGAAAGTGGAAAGGCGTGAACTGGCTTTTTGGAAAGATAGAAAGTCCTTCTGGAAGTACATGAGACTCAGGAAAAATAGGGGAAACAAAGTTGTAAGTTGTGTGAAGAATGAGATTGGGGAAATGATATGGGAGCCCAATGAGTTAAGTGACAGATGGGGCGAATACTTCTGTGAGTTATTAGATCAGGAGAGCAAAAATGATTCTGAGACAGATGCAGATGATGTCACAATGAGGGATGAAAGCACAGGAAGGATCTCAAGAGAAGAAGTGTGTAGAGCTCTAAAATCTCTTCAGAATGGTAAGGCTCCTGGAGTTGATGGCATAACTGCAGAGATGTTGAAATATGGTGGTGACTCTTTAATTGACTGGTTAACTGAAATTTGCCAGTTGTGCTGGGAGTTAGGAATGGTCCCTCGGGATTGGAAGGATGCTACCATTGTTCCCTTGTATAAGGGAAAAGGTGATCAGACTGAATGCAAGAACTATTGTGGTATTAGCCTACTGAGTGTGACAGGGAAAGTGTTTGGTAAGGTTTTTATTGAAAAAGTACGGGGTCTTACATCATTGAAAGTGTGGGATGTTCAGAGTGGTTTTATGCCTGGTAAAGGCTACACTAACCAGATTTTTGCATTACGCATGATGATTGAAAAGTATCTGGCTGTTGGGAAGAAAGTTTTTACTGCCTTCATAGATTTAGACAAAGCTTACGACCGAGTCAATAGGACACTTTTGTGGAAGGTATTGAATGAATATGGTGTTACTGGGAATCTACTTAATAGTGTAAAAGCCATGTATTCTGGTATTAGAGCTTGTGTGCGAGTGAATGGTGTTTTATCAAAATGGTTTTCCATTGGTGCAGGAGTTAGACAAGGTTGTGTAATGTCACCGTGGCTGTTTAATATATTTATGGACGCATGCATGCGTGAGGCCAAAATAGATAATAGTGGTTTATGTCTTGGTGATATCCGTGTGTGCAGATTGCTGTATGCTGATGACACTGTCCTGTTGGCAGAGAGCAAAAGTGAGTTGCAGAGTATGTTGACTCGGATGCACGAAGTTTGCATGAAATTCAAACTGAGTATATATAAGGGAAAAACCAAAGTTATGGTGTTTGAGAGAGGATTGGGTAGCACTGAATGTAATGTAAGTATAAATGGCATTGTGATTGACCAGATGAGTGAGTTTGTGTATTTAGGAAGCATGCCTGACAGAGAGAACAGGTTGGATGGTGAAATCAGTAGGCGAGTGAATTCTTCATTGAAAGTCATAGCTGCTCTGGGAGGTTTTCACAGGAATGATGGGTTCTCTAGAGAGTCCCGCATGGCTGTGTATGAAACCGTAATTGTTCCTACTCTGATGTACGGCAGTGAAACCTGGGTACTGCAGAAGAAACATAGGAGTCGTTTGTGTGCTGGAGAAATGCGTTACTTACGTTGGGTTTGTGGCAAGACACGATCTGATTGTGTGAGGAATGAAGACGTATTGCAGTTGTGTGATGTAAAGCAAAATGTTGTTAGAATGGTGGAGACCAATATGCTTCGGTGGTTTGGCCATGTTGAAAGAATGAGTGATGAAATGCTTACTAAGAAAATATTTTCAGCCCAAGTGGCAGGAAGGAAAGGCAGAGGAAGGCCAAGGAAGACATGGGTGGATCAGATTCAGGAGTGTCTGCATGAGAAAAAGATTATGAGTATGAAGTATAAAAGATCTTGTGTACGGCGTGTAATGGATATCAGTGAAGCACGAGTTGTATGTCAAGATCGCTGTAAATGGCGAAGTTTGATACGACAACAATAAGTAAAAATATCTGGAAGTTTGTATTTTTTTTTTTTTGGAGCTAACCTCTGAATCTCAAAGAACAGCTTAGTGATATATGTGTATGTATATTCTACGTATTCGTTCTGTGCTTCGAAGTTTGGTTGCTTAGCAATAACGACTGCGTTAAGTACTGAAACGATACTGCCCTTTTTGACGATATGTTATCACACATGTTACGGTGAGATACTCTTGTTATAGAGCAAAGGTTAGCTGATTGGGATGCTGATGAACACATAGTTGAATGGCACTGCTAAGGAAGGTAACACCAATTACACTGCTCGATATAGAATATGCCACACCAGAAAGTGTTTCTCTAAGTGCCATGCAATTTAGTCGCTATCCGCCGATAGTTGGGCTATGTAAATGAGAGCAGTTGCAAATAAATTACGTGATAGATGAGGGAGGTAAATAGGAAAGTTGTCTCAGCGTAGCTAAGTTTCGCCGTCCTACATTGTGCAGGTGAACCACTGCATCAGGGTGATCTCTGTAGCGAAAGCACGTGTAAGGAGTGAAAATGCCTGGGTAATATCATCTGGAATCTTATCATCACATGGACACCTTTACCAGAAGCTTTGTCATACGCTTACGCACGACTGGTTGGTCGTTGCGCAGCATTGCGGCGGAAACGCATCGCGATACAATAACTGTCTGCCGAATGTGATGACAGTGATTGAAGGACGGTAATTGCGTAGTCATAGTGCACGTAGGCGTGCTTTCGATCACCCCTAGACGGCCACATTCTACGGCAAGCCGTGGAAGCCCTACAATCCACAACGGACGACATTTGATGAGGTGTGAAGGCAGCTACGAAGATCCCCAAATCTACACGGACTGTGAATCGCAGATTGGCTTGCGCAGGTTTGCGCTCTCGCCAGACGTTGTGACAACATGCCACTCTCCAGAGCACATCGTCGCGCGAGATTTCATTGGTGCCTTACCAGACATGCGTGGCGGGTCGAATGAGGCCACCACGTATTCAGCGACGAGTCTCTCTTCTGTGTCAGCGCGGACGATCACCGATTAGTAGACTGCACACGACGTCGTCACCGGGATGATCTGGGTTCCCATACGTGAGAGTCTCATTTTGTTCGCCTGACGTCATTTTCAGCGGCTATCAGTTTCAAAAGCCATTTACCGCTCGTATGCATCGTGGGTACAATGACAACCCAACAATACCTCGATGAAGTGCTGCAGCTCGTTTTCTCGCAACATCTCGGTGGTATTGCTCACGCCCAGTTTCAAAAAATAACTCCCACCTCCACACTGTCAACATCAGCAGACAGTGCTCATCAGATGTTCAGGTGCTGCGCTGGCCTGCGAGATCCTCAGACTTGTTCCTAATAAATAACGTGTGGGATGTCATTAGTAAACGGTTTAGTGCCGCTGAACGATCTTCTCGCATTGTCAATGATTTAAAATAATGGCCAACGCCGCATAGTCAGCAATACTCCAAGACACCAACCGAGGATTTTTCCACTGGATGCTACGCCATGTTGCCGAATAAATAGCCCAGCGGGCGGTCATACGATCTACTGAGTGAGACCACGTTATATCGTCTCCTTGTCCATCTCCTTCATGTAATTCCTCAGAAATTAAATCACCTTATGGGGATTGTGGAAGAAATATGATTCTCGCTCCAGGCCGATGTATTTTTCAAGTTTTGTGATATAATGTTATATGTTGAGCAGTAAACAAGGCAATGGCTATGCTATTTGCCAACTTAAAAATTCTTAAATTGCCACTTTCCTGCCTACTCGTCAACATGTATGGCAAATTTTGATTCCATTCGTGTATTCAATCAGGGTGTTCTGTGTTGAGCAGTGCAGATGCTTTTGTATTTTTACTACGTATGTAATCTGAAATTAGAGCTTCGTGTGTTATCCGAAATTATCTCCTTTACATTAAAGCAATTGGGAAGCCTCAGTTCAAACACAACTGCACAATGTTCGTTGTATGAATTTATTCTTTTATATTAATAAAGTGATTACTTCTTTAATGAGGACTATATTAACGTGATAGCAAGACACAAAAAGGGAAAAAATTTGCAACTACGTCAAATTATGTTCGAAGTTATTAGTATTGTTCTTCAGACACAGTTCGAATGTTGAGATCAGTGCTTTACATGTAGCTGAAGGAAAACTCCTGGGGGAAATCTGTCACACAAATGTAACAACGTATCCATTGTTACAGTTCGTCTATGGTATGTAAATCATTCGGAAAAAAAACGGTTTTTAAATTGCCTCACTGAGAAAACAATTCAATGCTCTCAAATCTGAGATCTTGGAGGGCACTTTATTTGTCAATGGCTATATACAGTATAGCCATTGGAAAGATGGATTGGATATATATATTGGTGGCAGTATTTCTGAAACAGCGCAGTTTGTGAACTGTTCGCGTGCTGCTGTGGTTAAAGTGTACCGTGATTAGAGAAATGGCACCATTGCGAAAGAGCGAAGTGGAAACTGTGGAGCATCAGGTGCCCTTGATGTGAGAGGTGAACGTCAGCTGTGAAAGTGCGTAAGGGCCGATCGACATACTACAGTGGAGCAACTCACTGGCCGAATGAACCAGGGGGCTACCGGAAGTGTGTCTAAAACGACAGTTCAGCGAACCCTGCTGCGTTTAGGGCTCCGATGCAGACGAATGGTCACTGCACGTATGCTAACGGAGGTGCATCGGCAGAAAAAACTTACATTTGCGCGGAAGTATGGGCAATGGATCACCTCCGCTGATTGGCAAAGAATTGCCTTCTCCGATGAGTCACGCTTTCTGCTTTATCGAACGAATGGACGTTGGCGTATAAGGCGAGAAACATCGCAGAAGAAACACTCTTCAACCATTGTTGGAAGAACACATTGTGGTAGGGACAACGTTATGGCCTGGTGAATGTTTTCGTGGCATTCTTTGGGTCCATTCATACCTGTGGAAGGCACTGGGTACCCAATTCGTTATGAATCCATCCTTGCATACCACGTACACTTATACATACTGATTGTCTTCCCTGGGGCGGATGGGATCTTCCAGTACAACAATGCGACGTGTCACATAGCTAGAAATGTCCGAGAGTGGTTGGAAGAACACGATGAAGACTTCAAATTACTTCCCTGGCCCCCTGGTTTCCCAGGCTTAAACCTAATTGAGCATCCGTGGAACCACCTCGATCGTATTATTCGCTCTGTGGATCATCCACCACGCACCCTCCAGGAGCTATTAGACGCACTGCAGTCAGCATGTCTCCACATACCTGTGAATACCTTCCAGCACCTCACTGAGTCACTCACAGCCCGTCTGGCTGCTGTCCACGCTACACATGGTGGTTACTCTGGATATTAGCTAATGGTCACAATAATGTGACTCGACCGTGTATATTCGCTATGGAAACACAAAATTTAACAGGTTAGGGAATATTACTCATGCTTCTTAATTTGATAATGCTATGTATAACTCGTGCGAGATATCAGTACGTGGTGTGACATTTATTATTATTATTATTATTATTATTATTATTATTATTATTATTATTATAATTATTATTAAAAGGAAGCTGCAATTTTTCGAAATGATTCATAAAATTTTTTGACATTGTTCCAAGTGCCCCGATGACAATGGGGACTACCGTTTTGTGTTTAGTCCATAATCGGGTAATTTATACGGCCAGGTGTCTATATTTAGTCATTTTTTCCAGTTCTTTTTCATCAACCCTGTCATCTCCAGGGTTCTCTATATCAAATATTCAGACTTTCCGATTTTCTATGACTGTTAAGTTTGGTGTATTATGTTCAACGTGCCGATCGGTTTGAATTCGAAAATTCCACAAGAACTTGACTTGATCATTTTTTTTACGACTTTCTCAGCTTGATGTTCTCATGAGTTTTTTGATGCTGGCAGATTGTGATTTCTGCATAATGACCAGTGAATTAATTTTGCAACCCTGTCATGCCTAACTTTGTAATCTGTTTGTGCAATTTTGCTACATTCACGTATAAGATGAGACACAGTATTAGCTTCTTCTTGACAAAGTCGACACTTCGGAATATCACTGACTTTCTGGATTTTAGCCTTCATAACATTTGTTTGCAATGCCTGTTCTTGTGCAGCAAAAATCAGACTTTCTGTTTCTTTCTTGATGGAACCCGATTTCAACCATGCCCAAGTGAAGTTGTTGTCACTTTCTCCATCAATATTTTTTAGAAATTGTCTATGCAGTGGCTTGTTTTTCCAGCCATCTATTCTGCTTTCAAACTGCTTTCTCTTGTATTCAGTCCATTTCTTTTGTTCCATTATTACTGTTATTATTATTTATACAATGATCAGCTGAAACATTAAAAAAAATAAAAAAAATAAGCGCACTTGCTGCAAATCAGCGTCACGTGCCAAGGTCGCGACTGGTATACTTATATAATACCTGGGTCGTCAGTATTATTCCGTCAGCATTTCTTTTCGTCTCAACATCGGAAAAGCAAATGATTTATCTGATTTTGGCAAAGGCCAGATCGTTATGGCAAAACGCCTTGGTAAGGTCATCTCCGAAACAGTGACTTTGGTAGGTTGCTCACGCTATGCAGTAGTTGTACCTATTAAAGACGGCCTGAAACAGGTGACACCTTGAGCCGTCGACAAGGCATGGGTAAGCCACGACTCGTTGACGCCAGAGGTCAGCGCAGACTGCGTCTCGTCTTTTCTGCAGCAACAGGAGGGCTACTGTGGCTGACACTACCAATAATCGTAATTGTGGTGAAAGGCCCAATGTGTTCGAACACAAAGTTCATAGTTCGCTCTTGGATATGGGTCTCCACAGACGCAGACCTATTCGTTACAGACATGGGAGCATACAAGACTGGAAGAGGGTCTCATTGGTCAGAAGAATACCATTTTCTGTTACACCATGTCGACGGACGAGCTCGTGTGCGACCTTTACCCAAGGAAGCCGTCTCACCTGGATTCACTGTGGATCAGATCCAGGCGGCTGGAGGGAGTGTGATGGTCTGGGAAATATTTTCTTGGGGAACACTTGAACCCATTGTCCCAGTGAAGCGAACTCTGACAGCTGTCACGTACCAGGGGATAACATGACTGACCAAGTACATTTTTTTTGGCAACTGCATTCCCTGACAGAGATGACGTCTTTCTCCATACTATACTGCAAAGAAATTTAAGGAATAGTTATAAGAACATGAAGAGGAATTTCATTTCTTCCATGGCCCCCAAATTCGCCGGACATGAATCCCACCGAGCATTTGTGGTTTGAGTTCGAGGAACGGGTACGAGCAGCATCACCCCAAATATGTAATTTACGGGAACTGCGGGATCTTCTGTTACAGTCATGGAACCAAACATCAAGAGATAGCCTACCAACATCTCGTTGAATCTATGCTTCATCGGGTGAGAGTTCTTTTCGTGGAGAGAGAGGGCCCTACATTATACAGTATTAGTGTATAATAATAATAATAATAATATATTACCACGTGGAGAAATAACTGACTGTCCCTCAAGAACTGCAATACAAACTAAGACAAAGGAGTCTAAAATAGTAAAAATATATTAGTAATACAAATTTATTGGCGTAAAAATAGAAATAATCATCATTTCTATTTTTACGCTAAAAAGTCGGATTACTAATATAGTTTTACTACCTTAAGCATAGTTGGTGTACAGTTTTTCGTCATTAATTAAAGAAGTCTAAATATTGAAGGGTGGGGACAGCTGTACAGAAAAATTAATACTACATTTTCTAAAGCAGTTGGTATACACTTTTTGCCAAATAAAAAAAAACGAAGCACCCAAAAGGAATCATCCAATCGAGATGAAAATTGGTATATGCAATGTACATATGTAGGAAAAGAAATGATTGCAATTTCTTAGCAGCTATTTTATCCGAATAAATGGCTCAACTGAGCCTTTTATTCGGATAAAATAGCTGCACGTGGAACAAGTCAGTACGTGGTGCGCCACCTCTGTCTCGGATACAAGTGGTTACCCGGCTTGGCACAGACGCATGCAATTCATGGATACTGTCCCGATGTATACCATGCCAGACGGTTTCCGAATTGCGACCCAGTTCACCAACATTCCAGGATGAACGTAGGTATCGTCCCATCACGTCCCAAACATGTTCGATCGGTGAGAGGTCGGGCGATCGGGCTGGTCAGGGTAGAGTGCCGGCATTACGGTGGCATGGCGTATGTGGCCGGGCATTATACTGTTCAAAAATTTCTCGTTGATGCTGCGACAGGAATGGCAATACAACAGGCCGTAGACTGTCGTCAGCGTACCATTGAACCGTGAGAATGATACGAAGGGCTATCAACGGTACCCTGCTACGGTAGGAAATGGCTCCCCAGATAGCCACTCCCGGTGTGCTAGCCGTGTGCCGTTCCCCGGTAAAGGCAGAATCCGTGCGCTGGCCCACTGGTCTACAGACACATATACGCTGGTCATCGGCGACAAGTGCAAACCGTGACTCATCACTGAAGACAACACGACGCTCCTGGACACTATCCACTTTCGTAGGGCCCGACACAACTAAAAACGGTGCCAGCGAAGCTCGCTGATCATTGGTAGGTGGCGAAGTTGCCTCATAGAATGTAGTCCTCGTGCCATAAGTTGTCTGGCAACGGTTCGGATGGCCACTTCCGCCCCTGTAGGGGACGCAACATGTCCGCGAATGATTGAGAGCGACGAATTCGGTTCTATTCGTGCGACTTTCACAATCGCTCGATCCTCGTGCCCTATCGTTGCCATTGGCTGTCCACTGCCAGCGTGCTGCTAGGTTGTGCCCTCCTCAACCATTGGTACCAATGTCGTCCGATTGCCGCGTCGCTCCGACTCAAATGTCTCGCGATACAGCCACTTCACCAACCGGCCTCTCTCAACTCAATTATAGATCCTCTCTGAAACTCACTCAACTGTTCGTACTTTGCACTGTTCCGACATGGAGGCATCCTCATAGTCCGCGGAGGTTAACACAACTGCATCCGCTGTCACATTTGTCCCTGTGTGCGAGCTTTGCTCTTGATATAGCCTCTTTGATGCGTGATTCCCATGCGCTCTGGCGGATGTTTATTTAATCAATTGGTCGTTATTTTTTTAATTATTTGCATATTTGGCCCTGAGGTGCGGATTTTCATCAGGATAGAATGAATTTCTCGAGGCCCTTCGTTTTTTCTTCTACCTTGGCAAGGAGTGTATATTTATATCACAACAAAATAGTTTTTACCAAAGGAATGTTAAAAATGAAATTAATCTTTAATATTTTTATTTTTATTTCTCAAAACATGATTACGAGATTTAAAATCATTTGTGCTGCTAAAACTTACTCTTAAGTATCATTACACAGCAGGAAGGGAGAAAAATAGCAAGGAAAAAAGTGTAATATCAAAAATAAACAAAGTAGTTACACAACTCTCTTGATGGTATTAGCAATCAACATTTACAGAAAAAAGGGAGGGGAGAGAAAACACAACAGCGCATTTGTGAAATGTACGAATATTTGACTCAACCATTAAACTTGTGGGTTAGAGTATCTGGCATCTCATGTTCAAAGCTCATTTCAATGAAATTATTTGGGTTTTTCTACTACAAAATACTTCAAACTTCAACTTTCGATACATTGCATGAATAACAACCTAAAACGACTAGGATTTACAACTTATGTAATTTGACTCTTGTCTATTACGATCATTTTTAAAGCTTGATTGGTCTTTAGAGCTGTAAATAATTGGGGATTTTTTCATGACAACGGTCCTACCTATCCGCTACCTTGGATTCGCGTTGTCAGAATCATTTCGAAGAGGTATTATTGATTGAATTTTGAAAGAGAAAGAGAATGTGTTGATGTTCTAAAGTTTTCTTCGAATCCCAGTACTGCTTTCAGATGCAAATTTCAACGTGCGCGACCGAAATCTTTGTTCATCCTTCGCATTCTGTTCTTCATTCATTTAATTTTTTCCCACTGACTCCTGATTAATCTGCTTTATTGTGTAAATCACAGGAATTCTTCACAATAGCAGCTTACTAACTTACGTTAATACATTTTGTCATTTTTTATTTGATATTTGTGTAAATATTTCTAAACGAAAATCAATCTTTTTTCTTACCATTATATTTTCCACGTATTATAATCATGTGGAGTTTATGAACACTGTACTGTCTATATGTGTGCAAAGCACTATCACAGGGATGAAAATACTGGTTTTGCTTCTTTAAGGAACAAGAAGGGATGCACACTGAATCTATTCTTTACATTTTCGACTCGGTCAACAATAGAAATAAATTTCCCTTAAGAATGTTTACGATGATTTCAAGAAATGCCGCATTTTTACTTTGTTCATAGTGACTATCTTTTCTTTATACTTTTTGCCCGGTACTTTCTGGGTGTGTGAAAGCAACAAAAAGACAGACAATATGACATTTTTCATGAAGTGTCTAAGAAAATATGCAAAAGTACATTAAAAATATTTTCCATTTACAGTATGAAATGATTTATTACAGTTCAATATATTTTTCATCGTGGAAACAAGGATATACATTCTGTATATTCTCAGATTTTGGTTCATATCATTAATAAATTGAGCTCAAGCTGTGTAAGTGGCATTGTCACATTCCATAAAAACATGCCTTCCTGTGTCCGTAACCAAACATCCAGACAACCTACAGAGTTCTGAGTTCCGGATCTTTTCTTATATTTACTCTGGTTCAATTCTTTATTTATGTATTCACTGTAGGAGTGAACACATTAAAACAGAATCCCTCCGGAATGATGACAAATTATGAAAAAAAAATGAACCAAGAATTCGAATTAAAATTACTTTTGCCGTAGAAAGGGTTATGACTGTGACACATCCTTATCTGCCATTCGACTGTGCCTGAATTCCACTAGTTCCCGGCTATCTATACCAAACTGTATGTGTTAAACTTTGTTCAACGGAGATGGAAAGAGCAACCCGAAGCAAAATTATGTAGTTTTTGATGTGTCACATTTAGCCAGTGAACAGTAGTAAAAATACGCTGCATGTACATCCTAATCAGAAATCGTTGGAATTCTAGAGGCACCAACGAATGTTTAACATATTTTTTTCTTTTTGCATAAATGTATCGTGAATTTTCCTAGAATGACTTGAGGATATCCTAAGTACCTCCCATATCAAATGCACCGGGCACAAGGTATTATATTCTGCTACAAGGTGACAATTTGGAGTTGAAGGGATACGCAGCATCCTTCAACTCCAAATTGGAACGCCTCCATTCTCTGAAGGTCTTTGTTTGTTTGGGTGTTCAACGACCACCAGGAGTAATTTGGGGCTACTTACTGGTATTGGGGGAGTCGGGAGGCAAGCGCGCCGTGCAACCCGCATCCGAGGCTGCCAAAGATCGTTTTGACGGGTGATCAGAGGCCAGCATTTGCACCACCGCGCCACCGTGGTGTGAAAGAAGTTTGAAGAACATTCTTAGATATCCTGCACAATATAGGAACCCATCGCATTTATATTATTATACACCGACTACACATATACGACTATTTCAGATTCCTTGTTTCTGTCTGTAACACGAACAATGCAGAATCTTTATTCCTGGCTGTAATGAAGAAAATGCAGTTATCTCTTGCTTTTCTATGTATAGAGCACCATAATTCCAATATTTACAGTACGACAAGACGAGACTTTTGATCTATGAGTTATTGATCTATGTTACCTGTATTAGATTGTATCAATAAGCGCCTCACAACTGTTTACCTTGAGCATGCATTTTGTGAAAGCTTGCCTATTTGAAAGATTTATTTGTGGAAGCTGAAGAACCCTAAAGATATTTTTTCCATATTTTGGGGGTTTAACGACTACCATGAGCAATTCGATGGGCTATAAACAGCCACCCGGCACTAAATTAGGGCCTCTATTTACAGGTAAAAAAGTGAGCCTCTGTTGTTGTTGTTTTTTTTTATTGAAGGTTTAACGACCACCGTGAGCAACTCAATAGGTTATAAGCAGTCGCCCGTCCCTTATTTAGAGTCAGTGGTTCCAGGAAAGGGAGAGAGCCAGTGCCATGAGACAAGCACAACATCCATGCCTCGCCGGGATTCGAACCCGGACCCCTTTCGGACGAATGAACAGAGGCCATCGCTTAGACCATGCGCCACCGGGGCGGCAGAGCCGCTGTTGTGAGACAGACACAACATCGATGTCTAACTGGGGTTCGAATCCGGACCTATTTCGAACGAATGGTCAGAAGCCGGCGCTTATACCACTGCGCCGCTGGAAAGGCAACTTTTCCCCACGAACTGCACTTTCGGCGATTTCCTTATCGTGTGCGTACGTGTGTGTGTTGTTTTATGCTGCTTATATTGAAATCATTAGTTGTCACCCTTCGGCCACAAAAATCAAAAATGATGATAAATTTGTACCTGGGATACATTTCTTGCATTCCAAAAGAGAATCAATTTTTCGGTTTAATTACTTTAGGATAAAATGTGCCATGAGCTTTGTATCTGTTTCAGTTAGGACCAGCTTTACAAGTACAGAATAGAATACGCGTGCTTGCATTCGTTTAGCGAAACTTTGATTACCTCTTCTTACAGAATTTTATGGCACACAACAACAAATTGTGGCCCACGCCGAGCTAATCGAAAGTCCGCATAGTTCTTAAAGTTAAATCTTTGGGAAGGAAAAAAAAATTTCTGAAAGGTATTAATTTTTCATATAAGAACATTTTTATTATACTTCAAAGTTTTCCCAACCAAGTTACGGGCAAAAAATATTCTTTCTTTTTGTGCTAGTTAGGGAGGTCCAGCTCAGTCTTAACCTGTGGTCAGAAGCTTGCAGAAATAGACTAGTTCGTATTTTCTGCGTTTTGATAATTACCTCTGTATCGACTTCCATTGTTCCAATATTTTACAATAATTGAATTAGGCATGCGGAGCAACCCAATCATGGCTTGCCAGCAGTGGGAGATGGTGCTTATTCTTATAACACAAGCGATGTAACAAGACATTAATTAATCTCCTTCCTGTCGCACTCGAGATTGGCTTATGTGTAAATTGTCGCCTTTGGATACCCACAATCAGCAAAGCCTTTCGAGGGGAACGTTTTCATCTGGACAAATTTCTTTTCTTCGCCCTGAAACTCAATGAGCGGCATCGAATTAATTAGACAATTAATTAATCATGCATGACTGACCTCGTCCATTAGATCTCAAAATATAAAGGCAAAATTCTCATCAATACCGTAGGTTTGTTAAAATAGCAATCTTCTGGCCACGGACCAGCAAACTGTACAAAATGCCGAGATGACACGGGCAACTAAGAAAATTAAGGAGAGAACAGACTAATTACCTCCAAGAGAATGAGTGGTCAGCTCACCATACAGAGGAACGAGTGGGAAGTGATAAAACCGTAGTCCACCAGTGCTGGAGGCAATGGTTGCAAGAAGACCACGTACACCGGTTTACGTTGAGAATGATGCATACAACAGAATCATCCAGTATGGTTTGGCGACAAGCATACACTGTTATAACGGCCAAGCTAACTTCAATCAGATGAGCCGTGACTTGGGCAAGCACTGAACCCCACCGCATGTGAATTATTTCCAGCAGGCTGGAGAAGGTGGGATTGTACGCAATGCGAAGCCACTGATTGGTTCCATCGTTATCAGTGTATAGAGTTGTGTGTCTCGCAATTTAGATGTATTACAGAATAGCATAGATGATGTCTCTGGATTGTTGAGCATACGAAAGCATTTATTTTATTTAGCGGTCGTCTAATAACTTACAGTGAAGATCTTTACATACAATTCATTGTAAGAAAAATCTAAATTTCCTGAGCAAATACTAGAGTGATGAACGAGTGTTCGGTGTTTTTTTATGAGTTTTAAATACAGCATGAGGCTTATTTTCTTTCAACCGCTGTACACAATCCGAAAAAATCTCTGGCAGAAAATGGGACACTTAGCACATCGTCAACCTAAATAGATGTCAAAATTCAAATTGTATATTTTGTATATTTAAATCTGTGTTCATAAACACATTGATTCACACAGCGACGAAAACACAGAAAAACACTAACTCGCAGCAGAACGTTGAACTGTGTTTATGACTGCACGCTATTCCCAACGCTAAGAAGTATGACAAGTGGTGCATTTTAAAGCGCGCACATCCTCGAAATTCAAACCTCTGCATTGAAACCACAATGAAATAATAACATGACTTGTAACTCCATCTGGAGAGCTTTGAAATACAGTTGCTTAAATGACTTGGTGTGTCCGCTGGTAAAATAGCACTCTTGCAGCTGCAAATACTACTACGTTTTGTTTACTATACGAAACAACGAATCTTTTCCTCTTCACGAATATATTGTGCACAAGGGAATTAAGTTTAGCTACACACAAAAAGCCTTAGACAAACTTCTGCGAGTCTTGCTAGAAATACATAAATATATAAATTAAATAATATAAACAAAATCACAAAAAAAGCTTAAAAATCTGTTTATAAAAGAAAATAAAAACAAATAAAAAAGAAAACTAGTTATTCATCACTAGGATAGCTATACTAAAAATAGTAAAACCAACATTAAAATTAATAAGATTCTGATTAATCTATAGAAGCTCACTAAGGTGATTTAATACATGCAAAGATTATTAAATAAACTGCTCGTGTATTTTATAATATTTCTCATGTATTCTGGAGAGTTAATTCTGCTCATTCTGATCATACAGATCCACAGTCTTAAGTTTATATTTTTTTCTCTGGTTAAAATCTCCGCGCGTTGGTTTCTTGCTGTATGAGGAGGCCATCAGCCCCACCCTCACTGCCCCCCAGCGTCTAGGGAGTGGCGGAAGAGGTCAGCCATGTTCTCCTCTTGTGAGGAGAAAAGTTTTTGTAACACAGAGGTAAGCTCTCTTCCTTGTTTTTGGGCTCTAGGTTTTATAAGTTCAATGTTAGTACTTCATGTACCTTTTCTCTGTATTTTTTTAGCTTTTCAGCTTTTAAGCATTGGTTTGTCTGTTAACATTTATGCGGGTTTTAACTCTTACTTTTCTTTGTAACTTTGAGCGTCTTTTGTGGTACCTAGGAACAGAAGATGGCTAAGCTTGTTCCTTTTCTATGCGCTGTCTATGCGCTGTTTTTTTCAAAGTAGTTAAGTTCTTAATAACTAATTAATTATGCACTTAAAGCTCAGCTGAAATACTTTGTACATATTGCAACTAACTGTTTAAGGTATATAACTTTCACAAAGTTTTCTTTAGTTAATTATTATCTTTAACTTATTCTCGTTTTCGTGCTGTCATAAGTTGTAGAGTAGGGGGTTTTAGACTCAAGTTTTCTTTCAAAAATCTGTTCGTTATAAATTAACATTTCCTTTTTTAATTGCAATGTAAAATTTGTTTTTCAGGTTTAAATTCTCTCTCAAACGAACTTGGAATTTCGTTATAGCTGAAAATCATTTCTATTTATTATGTCACTCTCACAGCTTGAGTTCTCTTTAATCTTCTTCTCTCTGTTTAATAGTAACAGATGAAGAGCATGGGTCGGGCCATGAAGGTTAATGGATGCAAGCGAAATTGTTAACTAGTGCTAGGTCATGCTACTCTACGGAGGACATGACTTATATATATATATTTTAAACTATTTTAGGTGGGAATGTTACTTGCATCTATGGCCTTGCAGAAACCCATTTCCAACTAGGTCTTTGTGGAAGTGAGAAAATGCAGAGTTTTTGCTGGTCCTTGATAAAGCCAAGGCTCAGTATTCTCGACACCTTCTACATTCAGTTGTTTTATTTTTTTCTTTTCTCCTTTTACTCACACAGGTAGATACATAACCTTTTCTATGTTGTACTAGGTGTGAGTCAAAATTATATTTGTATATTTTTTTTGCTTAGGTATCTTTATAGAATGTGAATTCTGAATTTTCAAAACTGCTGCGTTGCGCGTTTTGATTTTCAGGTTATTTTGCACCCTTCGTTCTAAATTCTAAAATTTTTTCCTTAGTCTTCAGTTTTGCTCTTAAGTAACTAATTTCAATTTATTATTTAGCAGCTCATGCGCAAATTCTAGTTGAAATGTTTTATTATTTTTTATTTTTTATTATTATTATTATTTTTTTTTTTTTTTTTTTTTTTTTATTACTATTTTTTTACTTGAGGTTTTTTTCATTTTCTAATTTTTCTTTTTAGTATGTTTTGGATGCAGCTTTTTGGAGTGTAGTTTATACTCGAGTTTGATCTTTTCTTGGACTGCTTATTTCTAAAAAGTTTTTCCTAGTTGGTTTGCTCAGAATTTGTATGTTTTGGCCCAAGTGGAGTTCTAAGGACGATGAAAGGATTGGAGGTCAGCTCAGATATTTTAAGTCCTCCCGCTCGGTTAGGCTAGCACCCTTTCCCATAGTGTATGAACTCGCTGGCAAAGGTAATCTAAAGTTATGAAATGACAAACGTTGTTTGACATGTAAATCTGCAGATCCTAACCTGTATTCTTCTGTTGAGGATAATTGCTCCAACAAGTTTTGCAAAGCCTACAATACCATCTATAAGCTCACCTGTACTGTCTGCAACCTTAGCTATATTGGCCAAAGTAAAAATCCTCTTCATCTTAGGATTAATGGTCACAGGTCTCTAGTAAACAAGTTCTCTAATTCAGGAGTGAACCCCTCCACAAACGCCAACCAGTACTCTACCTTTGAATTAGAGCATTTCCATACTCATGGTTTTGACAAAGTGAAAATAGAGGTACTACATATTATCCCTGACCTCTATGCTCGGCTAGAAACTGAATCCCTTGAAATTTTGCAGCACCAGTCTCTTTATCCCTATGGCCTTAATTCCACTCTATCTGACAATAAGCATAATCAGCATAAATTTTCAATTCGTGAACTCTTCTTTCTTGTTAATAATAAGAGCTGCTCTAGAGGTAATAGAGGACAGAGGTTATTTCGCACATCAAGCAAAGTTGATTTTGCTAACTTGCTAAAAACTCTGGAAAGCTTTAAAACTGGCACTAATTTTGTTAAAAATACTTACAAAATTCTCAAGTCCTTCAAGCACTCTGTCCTTAAATGTTTTTTCAAATTCTGGAATGAAACTGCTGACCATGTTGATAAGCATGTTTTTGCTTTGGTTCTGGACATTCTTAAACATATTCTTAAAGATAAAATTTCTCTTAAAGAATTTTCCAGTAATTTTGTTACCATCAGGTTCCTAAATAAAGCCTACGATAATCTCAATGTAAGGAAGCTGTTCTACAGTAATGCAATTTTTTTTCCCATCCACAGGCACCAGTCTATTGTAAGTTTTAAATATGTTAAGACCTTAGGGTCAATAGTTAAAAACTACAAACTTAACTCTTCGAGCTACATTCCTGTAATTACTACTTGTTCTTGTGATGAACATAAAGAAACAGTTCACTATGATAAGAATTACAACCATATTATCACCGGAAACTTGAGTTTTGTTGAAAATGAAAAGCTTAGGAATTTATTAGAGTATGGCTCTAAATTCAGACCTTCCTTCACAATTTCCAAAGAAAGGATTCTTGAGAGCTTCACTCAAGATGTAAATAAGTACATCGTAAAAACCAGTTTAACGTACAATCAGCCTATTGAGGCCTTCGCAGAATGGAAATATAATATAATCAATAGCTTCACCGGTGAGTTGGCAGGTCTGGACTTTTGCTTCGACAGAAATCTCTTTTTCTCTGGAGAAGCTAAAAGGTCACTCTCCAAACTACAAGACCAATTTATTTTTACCACTACGGATAAAGCTAGCAATAATTTTGCAATTATCTGTAAGAAGTTCTATTTTGAATTGTTAACTATGGAACTCAATAATATAGTAACATACGAGCCCGTAAGTTATTCTACCAAGCAGTTAGAAAATCGGTTTAAGGCATTCTTCAAGAAACTTAAAATTCCGCAAACTAGAAGATATGGGCCTGAATTTCCATTTCTTTTTGCAACGGTTAAGTTTCATAAGGATCCTGTGAAGTTCAGGTTCATAGCTAGTGGAGTAAGGAGTCATAAAAAGAAAATAGATCTTGCTTTTGAAGATGTCTTAAAGAAGGTTTTGAAACACATTAGAAACTGTTCTAACTTGATGTACAGAGATTTTTGGATAACTAATAATAATGCAGAAGTAATTTCTACTATACTCAAAGTTTGTCCCCTAGATATTAATAGTTATGATTTTGAAAACCTATATACTAATCTGCCTCTATCAGATATAATCACTACCTTTAAAGAGCTGTATGCAGAATTTAAACTTAACCAATTTGTTGATGTAGGAACTTGGAACTCTTATCTCAATTGCTGCATAAAAAATAACCATATCTTATATAATAATACTCTCTATAAGCAAGTGAACGGTATTCCAATGGGAACATCAACGTCCACGAATATCGCTAATCTATTCCTGTTCTTTAAGGAATATAAATTCATTAAAAATCACCCCACCTGCTCAGATAACTACCTTTACACTTTTAGATATATTGATGATCTGCTGTGTATCAATAATTCCGAAGTTATAGAGAGTGATTTTGATAATATCTATCCTAGCTCTCTTAACTTATGTAAAACCAACCACAGTAATCAGGAACTTGAGTTCCTAGACTTAAGCATTAAGCTCAACAGAGGTAACCCATCTATTAGCCTCTTTGATAAAAGAGCTAATTTTCCTTTCAAAGTAATTAAATATCTACACTGGAATAATAACATTTCAACCAAAGTAATTGAGAATGTACTAATTTCTCAGGTCCTAAGAATTTCAAGAATTTGCAGCAACAATTTGGACTTCAATTACCACATTAATATACTATTAGAAAGTTTTCTAGAGAACGAAATTCCTTCTTCTTTCATCAAAAGAACTTTAAGAAAAATTATTCTGAATAATAGAGTAAGGTTGGCAGATCTGCTTTAATTTTCTACACAGTTAATAATATGATTCTGACCAATCAAAGCCGTAAGGAAGTTGGCTAGAGGATGCCTATTAACTACCTAAAGGAACCTTAGTGCTATGGATATGACGGTCCTATTAAAACAAAAAAATTAAATAATATAAACAAAATCACAAAAAAAGCTTAAAAATCTGTTTATAAAAGAAAATAAAAACAAATAAAAAAGAAAACTAGTTATTCATCACTAGGATAGCTATACTAAAAATAGTAAAACCAACATTAAAATTAATAAGATTCTGATTAATCTATAGAAGCTCACTAAGGTGATTTAATACATGCAAAGATTATTAAATAAACTGCTCGTGTATTTTATAATATTTCTCATGTATTCTGGAGAGTTAATTCTGCTCATTCTGATCATACAGATCCACAGTCTTAAGTTTATATTTTTTTCTCTGGTTAAAATCTCCGCGCGTTGGTTTCTTGCTGTATGAGGAGGCCATCAGCCCCACCCTCACTGCCCCCCAGCGTCTAGGGAGTGGCGGAAGAGGTCAGCCATGTTCTCCTCTTGTGAGGAGAAAAGTTTTTGTAACACAAGAGGTAAGCTCTCTTCCTTGTTTTTGGGCTCTAGGTTTTATAAGTTCAATGTTAGTACTTCATGTACCTTTTCTCTGTATTTTTTTAGCTTTTCAGCTTTTAAGCATTGGTTTGTCTGTTAACATTTATGCGGGTTTTAACTCTTACTTTTCTTTGTAACTTTGAGCGTCTTTTGTGGTACCTAGGAACAGAAGATGGCTAAGCTTGTTCCTTTTCTATGCGCTGTCTATGCGCTGTTTTTTCAAAGTAGTTAAGTTCTTAATAACTAATTAATTATGCACTTAAAGCTCAGCTGAAATACTTTGTACATATTGCAACTAACTGTTTAAGGTATATAACTTTCACAAAGTTTTCTTTAGTTAATTATTATCTTTAACTTATTCTCGTTTTCGTGCTGTCATAAGTTGTAGAGTAGGGGGTTTTAGACTCAAGTTTTCTTTCAAAAATCTGTTCGTTATAAATTAACATTTCCTTTTTTAATTGCAATGTAAAATTTGTTTTTCAGGTTTAAATTCTCTCTCAAACGAACTTGGAATTTCGTTATAGCTGAAAATCATTTCTATTTATTATGTCACTCTCACAGCTTGAGTTCTCTTTAATCTTCTTCTCTCTGTTTAATAGTAACAGATGAAGAGCATGGGTCGGGCCATGAAGGTTAATGGATGCAAGCGAAATTGTTAACTAGTGCTAGGTCATGCTACTCTACGGAGGACATGACTTATATATATATATTTTAAACTATTTTAGGTGGGAATGTTACTTGCATCTATGGCCTTGCAGAAACCCATTTCCAACTAGGTCTTTGTGGAAGTGAGAAAATGCAGAGTTTTTGCTGGTCCTTGATAAAGCCAAGGCTCAGTATTCTCGACACCTTCTACATTCAGTTGTTTTATTTTTTTTCTTTTCTCCTTTTACTCACACAGGTAGATACATAACCTTTTCTATGTTGTACTAGGTGTGAGTCAAAATTATATTTGTATATTTTTTTTGCTTAGGTATCTTTATAGAATGTGAATTCTGAATTTTCAAAACTGCTGCGTTGCGCGTTTTGATTTTCAGGTTATTTTGCACCCTTCGTTCTAAATTCTAAAATTTTTTCCTTAGTCTTCAGTTTTGCTCTTAAGTAACTAATTTCAATTTATTATTTAGCAGCTCATGCGCAAATTCTAGTTGAAATGTTTTATTATTTTTTATTTTTTATTATTATTATTATTTTTTTTTTTTTTTTTTTTTTTTTTATTACTATTTTTTTACTTGAGGTTTTTTTCATTTTCTAATTTTTCTTTTTAGTATGTTTTGGATGCAGCTTTTGGAGTGTAGTTTATACTCGAGTTTGATCTTTTCTTGGACTGCTTATTTCTAAAAAGTTTTTCCTAGTTGGTTTGCTCAGAATTTGTATGTTTTGGCCCAAGTGGAGTTCTAAGGACGATGAAAGGATTGAGGTCAGCTCAGATATTTTAAGTCCTCCCGCTCGGTTAGGCTAGCACCCTTTCCCATAGTGTATGAACTCGCTGGCAAAGGTAATCTAAAGTTATGAAATGACAAACGTTGTTTGACATGTAAATCTGCAGATCCTAACCTGTATTCTTCTGTTGAGGATAATTGCTCCAACAAGTTTTGCAAAGCCTACAATACCATCTATAAGCTCACCTGTACTGTCTGCAACCTTAGCTATATTGGCCAAAGTAAAAATCCTCTTCATCTTAGGATTAATGGTCACAGGTCTCTAGTAAACAAGTTCTCTAATTCAGGAGTGAACCCCTCCACAAACGCCAACCAGTACTCTACCTTTGAATTAGAGCATTTCCATACTCATGGTTTTGACAAAGTGAAAATAGAGGTACTACATATTATCCCTGACCTCTATGCTCGGCTAGAAACTGAATCCCTTGAAATTTTGCAGCACCAGTCTCTTTATCCCTATGGCCTTAATTCCACTCTATCTGACAATAAGCATAATCAGCATAAATTTTCAATTCGTGAACTCTTCTTTCTTGTTAATAATAAGAGCTGCTCTAGAGGTAATAGAGGACAGAGGTTATTTCGCACATCAAGCAAAGTTGATTTTGCTAACTTGCTAAAAACTCTGGAAAGCTTTAAAACTGGCACTAATTTTGTTAAAAATACTTACAAAATTCTCAAGTCCTTCAAGCACTCTGTCCTTAAATGTTTTTTCAAATTCTGGAATGAAACTGCTGACCATGTTGATAAGCATGTTTTTGCTTTGGTTCTGGACATTCTTAAACATATTCTTAAAGATAAAATTTCTCTTAAAGAATTTTCCAGTAATTTTGTTACCATCAGGTTCCTAAATAAAGCCTACGATAATCTCAATGTAAGGAAGCTGTTCTACAGTAATGCAATTTTTTTTTCCCATCCACAGGCACCAGTCTATTGTAAGTTTTAAATATGTTAAGACCTTAGGGTCAATAGTTAAAAACTACAAACTTAACTCTTCGAGCTACATTCCTGTAATTACTACTTGTTCTTGTGATGAACATAAAGAAACAGTTCACTATGATAAGAATTACAACCATATTATCACCGGAAACTTGAGTTTTGTTGAAAATGAAAAGCTTAGGAATTTATTAGAGTATGGCTCTAAATTCAGACCTTCCTTCACAATTTCCAAAGAAAGGATTCTTGAGAGCTTCACTCAAGATGTAAATAAGTACATCGTAAAAACCAGTTTAACGTACAATCAGCCTATTGAGGCCTTCGCAGAATGGAAATATAATATAATCAATAGCTTCACCGGTGAGTTGGCAGGTCTGGACTTTTGCTTCGACAGAAATCTCTTTTTCTCTGGAGAAGCTAAAAGGTCACTCTCCAAACTACAAGACCAATTTATTTTTACCACTACGGATAAAGCTAGCAATAATTTTGCAATTATCTGTAAGAAGTTCTATTTTGAATTGTTAACTATGGAACTCAATAATATAGTAACATACGAGCCCGTAAGTTATTCTACCAAGCAGTTAGAAAATCGGTTTAAGGCATTCTTCAAGAAACTTAAAAATTCCGCAAACTAGAAGATATGGGCCTGAATTTCCATTTCTTTTTGCAACGGTTAAGTTTCATAAGGATCCTGTGAAGTTCAGGTTCATAGCTAGTGGAGTAAGGAGTCATAAAAAGAAAATAGATCTTGCTTTTGAAGATGTCTTAAAGAAGGTTTTGAAACACATTAGAAACTGTTCTAACTTGATGTACAGAGATTTTTGGATAACTAATAATAATGCAGAAGTAATTTCTACTATACTCAAAGTTTGTCCCCTAGATATTAATAGTTATGATTTTGAAAACCTATATACTAATCTGCCTCTATCAGATATAATCACTACCTTTAAAGAGCTGTATGCAGAATTTAAACTTAACCAATTTGTTGATGTAGGAACTTGGAACTCTTATCTCAATTGCTGCATAAAAAATAACCATATCTTATATAATAATACTCTCTATAAGCAAGTGAACGGTATTCCAATGGGAACATCAACGTCCACGAATATCGCTAATCTATTCCTGTTCTTTAAGGAATATAAATTCATTAAAAATCACCCCACCTGCTCAGATAACTACCTTTACACTTTTAGATATATTGATGATCTGCTGTGTATCAATAATTCCGAAGTTATAGAGAGTGATTTTGATAATATCTATCCTAGCTCTCTTAACTTATGTAAAACCAACCACAGTAATCAGGAACTTGAGTTCCTAGACTTAAGCATTAAGCTCAACAGAGGTAACCCATCTATTAGCCTCTTTGATAAAAGAGCTAATTTTCCTTTCAAAGTAATTAAATATCTACACTGGAATAATAACATTTCAACCAAAGTAATTGAGAATGTACTAATTTCTCAGGTCCTAAGAATTTCAAGAATTTGCAGCAACAATTTGGACTTCAATTACCACATTAATATACTATTAGAAAGTTTTCTAGAGAACGAAATTCCTTCTTCTTTCATCAAAAGAACTTTAAGAAAAATTATTCTGAATAATAGAGTAAGGTTGGCAGATCTGCTTTAATTTTCTACACAGTTAATAATATGATTCTGACCAATCAAAGCCGTAAGGAAGTTGGCTAGAGGATGCCTATTAACTACCTAAAGGAACCTTAGTGCTATGGATATGACGGTCCTATTAAAACAAAAAAATTAAATAATATAAACAAAATCACAAAAAAAGCTTAAAAATCTGTTTATAAAAGAAAATAAAAACAAATAAAAAAGAAAACTAGTTATTCATCACTAGGATAGCTATACTAAAAATAGTAAAACCAACATTAAAATTAATAAGATTCTGATTAATCTATAGAAGCTCACTAAGGTGATTTAATACATGCAAAGATTATTAAATAAACTGCTCGTGTATTTTATAATATTTCTCATGTATTCTGGAGAGTTAATTCTGCTCATTCTGATCATACAGATCCACAGTCTTAAGTTTATATTTTTCTCTGGTTAAAATCTCCGCGCGTTGGTTTCTTGCTGTATGAGGAGGCCATCAGCCCCACCCTCACTGCCCCCAGCGTCTAGGGAGTGGCGGAAGAGGTCAGCCATGTTCTCCTCTTGTGAGGAGAAAAGTTTTTGTAACACAAGAGGTAAGCTCTCTTCCTTGTTTTTGGGCTCTAGGTTTTATAAGTTCAATGTTAGTACTTCATGTACCTTTTCTCTGTATTTTTTTAGCTTTTCAGCTTTTAAGCATTGGTTTGTCTGTTAACATTTATGCGGGTTTTAACTCTTACTTTTCTTTGTAACTTTGAGCGTCTTTTGTGGTACCTAGGAACAGAAGATGGCTAAGCTTGTTCCTTTTCTATGCGCTGTCTATGCGCTGTTTTTTCAAAGTAGTTAAGTTCTTAATAACTAATTAATTATGCACTTAAAGCTCAGCTGAAATACTTTGTACATATTGCAACTAACTGTTTAAGGTATATAACTTTCACAAAGTTTTCTTTAGTTAATTATTATCTTTAACTTATTCTCGTTTTCGTGCTGTCATAAGTTGTAGAGTAGGGGGTTTTAGACTCAAGTTTTCTTTCAAAAATCTGTTCGTTATAAATTAACATTTCCTTTTTTAATTGCAATGTAAAATTTGTTTTTCAGGTTTAAATTCTCTCTCAAACGAACTTGGAATTTCGTTATAGCTGAAAATCATTTCTATTTATTATGTCACTCTCACAGCTTGAGTTCTCTTTAATCTTCTTCTCTCTGTTTAATAGTAACAGATGAAGAGCATGGGTCGGGCCATGAAGGTTAATGGATGCAAGCGAAATTGTTAACTAGTGCTAGGTCATGCTACTCTACGGAGGACATGACTTATATATATATATTTTAAACTATTTTAGGTGGGAATGTTACTTGCATCTATGGCCTTGCAGAAACCCATTTCCAACTAGGTATTTGTGGAAGTGAGAAAATGCAGAGTTTTTGCTGGTCCTTGATAAAGCCAAGGCTCAGTATTCTCGACACCTTCTACATTCAGTTGTTTTATTTTTTTTTTTCTTTTCTCCTTTTACTCACACAGGTAGATACATAACCTTTTCTATGTTGTACTAGGTGTGAGTCAAAATTATATTTGTATATTTTTTTTTGCTTAGGTATCTTTATAGAATGTGAATTCTGAATTTTCAAAACTGCTGCGTTGCGCGTTTTGATTTTCAGGTTATTTTGCACCCTTCGTTCTAAATTCTAAAATTTTTTCCTTAGTCTTCAGTTTTGCTCTTAAGTAACTAATTTCAATTTATTATTTAGCAGCTCATGCGCAAATTCTAGTTGAAATGTTTTATTATTATTTTTTATTTTTATTATTATTATTTTTTTTTTTTTTTTTTTTTTTTTTTTTTTTTTATTACTATTTTTTTACTTGAGGTTTTTTTCATTTTCTAATTTTTCTTTTTAGTATGTTTTGGATGCAGCTTTTTGGAGTGTAGTTTATACTCGAGTTTGATCTTTTCTTGGACTGCTTATTTCTAAAAAGTTTTTCCTAGTTGGTTTGCTCAGAATTTGTATGTTTTGGCCCAAGTGGAGTTCTAAGGACGATGAAAGGATTGAAGGTCAGCTCAGATATTTTAAGTCCTCCCGCTCGGTTAGGCTAGCACCCTTTCCCATAGTGTATGAACTCGCTGGCAAAGGTAATCTAAAGTTATGAAATGACAAACGTTGTTTGACATGTAAATCTGCAGATCCTAACCTGTATTCTTCTGTTGAGGATAATTGCTCCAACAAGTTTTGCAAAGCCTACAATACCATCTATAAGCTCACCTGTACTGTCTGCAACCTTAGCTATATTGGCCAAAGTAAAAATCCTCTTCATCTTAGGATTAATGGTCACAGGTCTCTAGTAAACAAGTTCTCTAATTCAGGAGTGAACCCCTCCACAAACGCCAACCAGTACTCTACCTTTGAATTAGAGCATTTCCATACTCATGGTTTTGACAAAGTGAAAATAGAGGTACTACATATTATCCCTGACCTCTATGCTCGGCTAGAAACTGAATCCCTTGAAATTTTGCAGCACCAGTCTCTTTATCCCTATGGCCTTAATTCCACTCTATCTGACAATAAGCATAATCAGCATAAATTTTCAATTCGTGAACTCTTCTTTCTTGTTAATAATAAGAGCTGCTCTAGAGGTAATAGAGGACAGAGGTTATTTCGCACATCAAGCAAAGTTGATTTTGCTAACTTGCTAAAAACTCTGGAAAGCTTTAAAACTGGCACTAATTTTGTTAAAAAAAATACTTACAAAATTCTCAAGTCCTTCAAGCACTCTGTCCTTAAATGTTTTTTCAAATTCTGGAATGAAACTGCTGACCATGTTGATAAGCATGTTTTTGCTTTGGTTCTGGACATTCTTAAACATATTCTTAAAGATAAAATTTCTCTTAAAGAATTTTCCAGTAATTTTGTTACCATCAGGTTCCTAAATAAAGCCTACGATAATCTCAATGTAAGGAAGCTGTTCTACAGTAATGCAATTTTTTTTTCCCATCCACAGGCACCAGTCTATTGTAAGTTTTAAAAATGTTAAGACCTTAGGGTCAATAGTTAAAAACTACAAACTTAACTCTTCGAGCTACATTCCTGTAATTACTACTTGTTCTTGTGATGAACATAAAGAAACAGTTCACTATGATAAGAATTACAACCATATTATCACCGGAAACTTGAGTTTTGTTGAAAATGAAAAGCTTTAGGAATTTATTAGAGTATGGCTCTAAATTCAGACCTTCCTTCACAATTTCCAAAGAAAGGATTCTTGAGAGCTTCACTCAAGATGTAAATAAGTACATCGTAAAAACCAGTTTAACGTACAATCAGCCTATTGAGGCCTTCGCAGAATGGAAATATAATATAATCAATAGCTTCACCGGTGAGTTGGCAGGTCTGGACTTTTGCTTCGACAGAAATCTCTTTTTCTCTGGAGAAGCTAAAAGGTCACTCTCCAAACTACAAGACCAATTTATTTTTACCACTACGGATAAAGCTAGCAATAATTTTGCAATTATCTGTAAGAAGTTCTATTTTGAATTGTTAACTATGGAACTCAATAATATAGTAACATACGAGCCCGTAAGTTATTCTACCAAGCAGTTAGAAAATCGGTTTAAGGCATTCTTCAAGAAACTTAAAATTCCGCAAACTAGAAGATATGGGCCTGAATTTCCATTTCTTTTTGCAACGGTTAAGTTTCATAAGGATCCTGTGAAGTTCAGGTTCATAGCTAGTGGAGTAAGGAGTCATAAAAAGAAAATAGATCTTGCTTTTGAAGATGTCTTAAAGAAGGTTTTGAAACACATTAGAAACTGTTCTAACTTGATGTACAGAGATTTTTGGATAACTAATAATAATGCAGAAGTAATTTCTACTATACTCAAAGTTTGTCCCCTAGATATTAATAGTTATGATTTTGAAAACCTATATACTAATCTGCCTCTATCAGATATAATCACTACCTTTAAAGAGCTGTATGCAGAATTTAAACTTAACCAATTTGTTGATGTAGGAACTTGGAACTCTTATCTCAATTGCTGCATAAAAAATAACCATATCTTATATAATAATACTCTCTATAAGCAAGTGAACGGTATTCCAATGGGAACATCAACGTCCACGAATATCGCTAATCTATTCCTGTTCTTTAAGGAATATAAATTCATTAAAAATCACCCCACCTGCTCAGATAACTACCTTTACACTTTTAGATATATTGATGATCTGCTGTGTATCAATAATTCCGAAGTTATAGAGAGTGATTTTGATAATATCTATCCTAGCTCTCTTAACTTATGTAAAACCAACCACAGTAATCAGGAACTTGAGTTCCTAGACTTAAGCATTAAGCTCAACAGAGGTAACCCATCTATTAGCCTCTTTGATAAAAGAGCTAATTTTCCTTTCAAAGTAATTAAATATCTACACTGGAATAATAACATTTCAACCAAAGTAATTGAGAATGTACTAATTTCTCAGGTCCTAAGAATTTCAAGAATTTGCAGCAACAATTTGGACTTCAATTACCACATTAATATACTATTAGAAAGTTTTCTAGAGAACGAAATTCCTTCTTCTTTCATCAAAAGAACTTTAAGAAAAATTATTCTGAATAATAGAGTAAGGTTGGCAGATCTGCTTTAATTTTCTACACAGTTAATAATATGATTCTGACCAATCAAAGCCGTAAGGAAGTTGGCTAGAGGATGCCTATTAACTACCTAAAGGAACCTTAGTGCTATGGATATGACGGTCCTATTAAAACAAAAAAATTAAATAATATAAACAAAATCACAAAAAAGCTTAAAAATCTGTTTATAAAAGAAAATAAAAACAAATAAAAAAGAAAACTAGTTATTCATCACTAGGATAGCTATACTAAAAATAGTAAAACCAACATTAAAATTAATAAGATTCTGATTAATCTATAGAAGCTCACTAAGGTGATTTAATACATGCAAAGATTATTAAATAAACTGCTCGTGTATTTTATAATATTTCTCATGTATTCTGGAGAGTTAATTCTGCTCATTCTGATCATACAGATCCACAGTCTTAAGTTTATATTTTTTTCTCTGGTTAAAATCTCCGCGCGTTGGTTTCTTGCTGTATGAGGAGGCCATCAGCCCCACCCTCACTGCCCCCCAGCGTCTAGGGAGTGGCGGAAGAGGTCAGCCATGTTCTCCTCTTGTGAGGAGAAAAAGTTTTTGTAACACAAGAGGTAAGCTCTCTTCCTTGTTTTTGGGCTCTAGGTTTTATAAGTTCAATGTTAGTACTTCATGTACCTTTTCTCTGTATTTTTAGCTTTTCAGCTTTTAAGCATTGGTTTGTCTGTTAACATTTATGCGGGTTTTAACTCTTACTTTTCTTTGTAACTTTGAGCGTCTTTTGTGGTACCTAGGAACAGAAGATGGCTAAGCTTGTTCCTTTTCTATGCGCTGGCTATGCGCTGTTTTTTCAAAGTAGTTAAGTTCTTAATAACTAATTAATTATGCACTTAAAGCTCAGCTGAAATACTTTGTACATATTGCAACTAACTGTTTAAGGTATATAACTTTCACAAAGTTTTCTTTAGTTAATTATTATCTTTAACTTATTCTCGTTTTCGTGCTGTCATAAGTTGTAGAGTAGGGGTTTTAGACTCAAGTTTTCTTTCAAAAATCTGTTCGTTATAAATTAACATTTCCTTTTTTAATTGCAATGTAAAATTTGTTTTTCAGGTTTAAATTCTCTCTCAAACGAACTTGGAATTTCGTTATAGCTGAAAATCATTTCTATTTATTATGTCACTCTCACAGCTTGAGTTCTCTTTAATCTTCTTCTCTCTGTTTAATAGTAACAGATGAAGAGCATGGGTCGGGCCATGAAGGTTAATGGATGCAAGCGAAATTGTTAACTAGTGCTAGGTCATGCTACTCTACGGAGGACATGACTTATATATATATATTTTAAACTATTTTAGGTGGGAATGTTACTTGCATCTATGGCCTTGCAGAAACCCATTTCCAACTAGGTCTTTGTGGAAGTGAGAAAATGCAGAGTTTTTGCTGGTCCTTGATAAAGCCAAGGCTCAGTATTCTCGACACCTTCTACATTCAGTTGTTTTATTTTTTTTTTTCTTTTCTCCTTTTACTCACACAGGTAGATACATAACCTTTTCTATGTTGTACTAGGTGTGAGTCAAAATTATATTTGTATATTTTTTTTGCTTAGGTATCTTTATAGAATATATATATATATATATATATATATATATATACACTGGGATGTAAGGTCAGGTGATGCGTAACATCACAGCCTCTCCTTGACAAATGCCAACCCCGCCTTCTCGTGGTGCATCCTGTTCCCACTAAAGGGGCTCTGACGACCGCCAATAGCGGTATAACTATACCATCGGGATTAGAGGAAATTCTATCCCACACTCACCAACCCGCTTGGCCAGCGTGGTGAGTTATGGCCAAACCCCTCCAAAATGATTCCACAACTTAAATCTTGGCCCTCAGTCTCCGGCAGCTGGAATGTACCTGGCCAAGGCAGCGGCCAGTGCGACATGAAGGCAGAGGGTGCTAAGAATCCCCGGAGGACCGGACTAGGCTGCCATCTGATGCTGACCTTGGCTACGTACAACGGACGCTCCCTATCTTCTGATTCAAGGCTTCTTGAATTGGAAGAGGAACTACAAAGGATCAAGTGGGACATCGTGGGGCTAAGTGAGGTAAGGAGAAAAGGAGAAGATCTCATCGAACTGAAAAGTGGACATCTCTTCTACTATCGTGGGAAAGATACTGGCAGAACTAGTGGTGTTGGATTTATAATAAACAAGAAACTGAAGGATAAAGTTGTAGAAGTTGAAAGTTCCTCTGACAGAGCTGCACGACTTGTTATCCAACTCTCGAAAAGATACCAGGCTCAGATTATTCAAACTTATGCACCCACCACAAGTCATCCTGAAGAAGAAATTAAAGAATTTTATGAGGAAATTTGTCATCTAAATAATAAAGGTAAGCAGCACTTGAAAATAATTATGGGAGATTTCAATGCAAAAATAGGGCAACGGCAACAGAATGAAACTTCAGTAGGTAAATTCGGTCACGGCAACAGAAACCAGGGAGGAAATACTCTCGTTGAGTTTGCAGAGGCAGAAGGGTTTTTCATCTTGAACTCCTTCTTCAAGAAAAAGCCACACAGGAAATGGACATGGAGACATCCAAATGGGAAGAAAAGTGAAATTGATTTTATTATGTGTAACAAAAAATTCGTCATAGAAGACTGCAGTGTGCTAAACAAGTTCAACACAGGTAGTGACCATAGATTGGTGAGATGTAAGATGCACCTCAACACTAAACTGGAACGTGGCAAGCTCATAAGACAAACAAAATCTATCGACATAACCAACCTTAAAAAACACCATAATACCTTCAAGTTGGAACTGAAGAACAGGTTATCTGCTTTAGAAGGCCTAACATCAGAAGAAGTGGACATATCTGAAGTTAACAGAAAAGTAACCAAAGCTCTTATGGAAACAGCAACAAAATTAGCTGGGTCTAAGAACAAGTTGCATGTAAATAAATTATCAGGAAAAACGAAAATGTTGATGCAAAAAAGAAGAGAGATGAGGACAACTAAAGAAGATGTGACTTCCAAAGTGGAATATATAGAGCTATGCAAGACAGTAAGAAAAAGTATCACTGAAGACGTAAGAAAATTCAACTGTGAACTAGTGAGGAAAGCAATTGAAAACAACCAAAGCCTAAAGATAGCAAACGAACATCTCAGTAAGGGAAGAAAACAGATTATGGCACTGAGAAAAGAAGATGGTTCTGTAACAAGAAATAGAGGCGAAGTTTTGACAAGAGTGAAAGATTTCTACTCCAAATTATATGAAAGGGATGATACATGCACTCCAGACATCATGAAAGATACCAGTACCAGAGTTCCTCCAGTCCTTCCAGCAGAAGTTGCACATGCAATCAAGAACATGAAGCGGGGAAAAGCTCCAGGAGAAGATGGAATTACTGTAGACATCATACAAGAAGCAAGTGGAGAAATCGAAACAGTACTCGCCCAAATTTTCACTCGATGCCTTAATGAAGGAAAGATTCCTGAGGATTGGAACACCGCTACAATGATCCTGGTACATAAGAAAGGTGACATTGAGGATCTCGGAAACTACAGACCTATCAGCCTCCTATCAGTAGTTTATAAAATCTTCACTAAAGTTCTTTCACACCGCTTGAAGGTAACACTGGACATGGCTCAACCGAGAGAACAAGCTGGATTCAGGAGTGGCTACAGCACAATAGATCATATCCACGTGCTGAGAGAACTAATTGAAAGAGCGAGGGAATATGAACTTCCATTGTGCATGGCTTTTATCGATTATGAAAAAGCCTTTGATTCGGTGAAACCATCAGCAGTTACAATGGCTCTGAAAACCTGCGGTATTAAAGATGCATACATTAATATTATTAATAATATCTATGAAAATGCAAGTGCAAAGATTAGGCTGGTTGAAAATACAACACACGTAAAAATTGGAAAGGGAGTGAGACAAGGTGACACCATATCTCCGAAGCTCTTTAATGCCACATTGGAGAGTGTTTTTCAGTCGCTGAGCTGGGAAAACAAGGGGATAAAGATTAATGGAGATTATCTAACCCACCTTCGTTTTGCTGATGACATAGTCATTTTTGCAACTACCCCATCAGAGCTACAGAGTATGATCCAGGAACTTGCTGACAAGAGTAAAGAAGTGGGATTAAAAATGAACTTTCAGAAGACAAAAGTGATGTTCAATGCTTTTACAAGAAATGAAGATTTATCGATTGATGGAAAAAAGCTGGAGATAACAGACACATACATTTATCTTGGACAGCAGATATCAAGTGAGGGTCACATTGGTGAAGAAATTAATCGGCGTACAAAACTTGCCTGGAGAGCTTTTGGAAGAAACAGCATAATTTTCAAGAGCAATATGCCATTATGTCTTAAAAGAAAAGTGTTTGATCAATGCATCCTTCCAGTGCTTACGTATGGTGCAGAGACGTGGACCTTAGCTAAAAGAGACATACAAAGGCTGCAGACAACTCAAAGAAGCATGGAGAGGTGCATGCTTGGTGTAACCAGGAGAGATAAGAAGAGGAACACGTGGATCCGAAAAATGACAAGAGTGGAAGACATCATGATCAGAGTTAAATCCCTGAAATGGCAATGGGCTGGACATACTGCCAGAAGAACAGACCATAGATGGACAGCCGAAATTTTAGATTTTATTCCAAGGGACAGGAAAAGACCCAGAAGAAGACCACATGGGAGATGGGTGGATGAAATTCGAAAGTATGCAGGGGTGACATGGAGGAGACTGGCACAAGACAGACCGCTGTGGAGGAAACTTGGAGAGACCTTCGTCCAGCAGTGGATTGATAATGGTTGACAATGATGATGATGATGATGATATACACTGCTGGCCTCTGAAGAAGGAAGCATCCGATTGACCTGAAATTCGCAGCATGCGTCTCCCGGGAGAGGACATGCAAACGATTAGCATTGCAGGGCATACGCAAATCATGTGCGCCCGCCACGCCACCGAGAAGCACTGTAAGAAGGGTGCACAGAAGGCGGGGTGTAAGTAGTGGAAGTGTGTTGTGCTGCCGGACCTAGGCGTGGGAAGCTTCTGATGCCACGTCGCAGAATACGGCAGTCATTCCAGCACGTTTCGCAGTTCGACAGAGGGCGAAAAGTGGCTTATCGCGACAGCGGTTTATCGTACCGAAACATCGGCGCCCGTGTGGGACGACATCCAGTCACAGTGAGGCTAGTATGGATTCGGTGGGTGCAGGTGGGACGAACGGACAGACGTGAGCGATTGCTGCAACCGCGGCACACCACCGAACGAGAAGACCGGCATGCTGTGCGGCGGGAATTGCCTGCTCGCACCACCACATCATGAACGTTAGCGCAGGAATTAGGGTGTGTTGCACAACAACCTGTGTCAGCACGTATCGTTCGACTTCGTCTGCAGGAGCGGGGACTTGTCGCACTGCGTCCATTGCTACGATTACCATTGACGTTACACTACCGGCGAGTGCGGCGGCAGTGGGCCGTTAAACGCCACAGCTGGACTACGGAATGACACGACATTGTATTCTCCGACGAATCCCGCTTCTGCCTGCAACACCACGATGGTCGGATCCGCGTGTGGCGGCACCACGGCGAGAGAATGTATAACGCCTGCATTATGCATCGCCATACCGGTCTGTCGCCTGGTGTTATGGTTTGTGGCACAATTGGATATGACACCCGCACCCCTCTGGTACGCATCGCAGGTACATTCAACAACCACCGCTACATCCGCAACGTTTTGGAGCTTGTAGTCCTCCCTTACTAGCAGGACATGCCAGCGACCTCGTTTCAACAGGACAATGCGTGCCCGCACGTGGCACGTATCGTGCAACAATTCTTCACCGCCCACCAAGTGTCATTGCTGCCGTTGCCTGCCTGTTCTCCCGATATGTCGCCCATCGAACACGTCTGGTCGCTGATCGGCAACCGAGTGGCCCGGCAAGCACCACCCGCGGCTACGCCTGATGAACTGTGGCAACGTGTGGAAGCAGCCTGAACCGACATACCCCAAGCCCACATCCAAAGCCTCTGTCGTTCGATTCCGCGACGTGTACCGGCCGTTGTTTCCAGCCATGGGGGCCACACGAACTATTGATGTCTCCGTGTTCCGCAACTCGAACGGGCCTGTAAGGTCAATCGTTTCATCTTTGTATATGTCGTTATGTGTCCAGTAAATCTGGCTTTGCTATCTCGTGTTCTTCTTGAACGTGACCTGTATCACAATCTGAGCACAGCTGTTTTAAAATGGTCGGATGTGCGGACGAGAAACCGCACACCCTACGATTATGGTGCGAATGCGGTATGCTTACTGAACGAACCTTTTCTTCTCAATGAAAATATTATATAGAGAAATTAATTTTAACCATCATTCGAAACCTTATAATGAAATCTGCCGAGTTTTATTAGAAATAAATCCGAAAAAATAATATCGATATAATAGGTTAAATTGCGACTCTGTATGGGTGTGCGTAGCACACCTAGCACACCCCAAATATTCGCTCGTGGTGTGTATACATATCAGTAATTTCGTAATTTATAGAATTTGCTTCATTTCCTTAAGGCAATATACAGTCAAGGTGCCATTGAATATTGATACAAACTAAATAAAAAATAAAAATCACTTGTACGAAGAGAAAAATGGGTAATTAAAAAAATATAAAAAATAAAATTAATGCTTTCTTACAAAATCATTTTACTTTTCCATCAGACGAACGTTTAAAGCCTTTTTCGTACGGTGAAATTTCAGGCGCAGAATCTCTATTTAAACCTCAGCGGTAATGCGCCATCATATTTGCAGTCCAGCGTCCTTGATATCGTTTTTCCATATATTTTATATCTTGATAGAATCTCTGACCTTGTTCTTCACTCACCGCAATAAGAGTTTCGGGAAAATAGTCAAGTAGAGAGTGCAGAAAATGAATTTTCAAGCTGTGAAACAATACAGCAATGAAAAACTGCTAGCCATCTTCTATGTTTATGGATGTGAATATTATCCTTCAAATTTCATTATTCCTTATTCCTTAAATTTAACGTGACGCTTCCTTTCTTTTCACTATCATTTCATCATCTTTTACTACGAGCAACAGAGTTGGTGGCCTCAACATCGGATAATATTTTTTTATATTTTACTCAATGAATTGGTTTTTCGTAATTTATCTTTGGAATTTTCTGCTTCAATGTTCGATATAACTCAATCAGGATTTTTATGCTTGCGAGGAAAAGCATTGTGGGCAACTTTTCATATTACATCAATAACATAATTTATTCTATTACATCTTCCTGTATTAAAAATTCTTCGACAATGGAATTCCATGCTAGTCAACAAATCATAAAATTTGGGATTTATGAATTAGGCCATGTACAATACAACCCAGAACTTCAAGAGCATCAGAGAACGGCTGAAATTTCTACGACTTTATTTTAAAAATGTGGCTGAGCACTTTCCTCTCCTAATTGCACACCTCACTTTGCACCACTTTCAAACATTTCAAAACTGGATCAATTTGATTACATCCAGCTATCTCATAAATGTTTCATGAGTTCGACTCTTCAATTTACCACTGTTTCTAAGAAACACGGTTTCGAATCGAAGAATATTATTTTTCTTCCTATTCTCAGAAAAGCATCTAATTAACCTCTCATCAATCATTAAAGTAATATGGTCACGTCTGGTATTAAAATGGGTTTACTGTCTCGTGAGTCACAATATTGGGAACATTTATTTTAATTGCGTGCAATGGTAAACATTCAAAAGAGCTTTGGCTGCTAGGGTGTTCTAACATGGATGACACTGAGATAAATTCATGTGAGAAGGCAAAGATAGCATACTTTTTAAAGCTTTAAATAATTTATTTCAAATAGTCTTTGAAGTCTGATATGATATATGAACTGAATTAGTATAATATTTTATTGAGCAAATACATAAGAGGCTTTAAAAGTAAGCTGAAACATTTGTTTGTGAAAGAAACAGTTATTTTCGTTAGAGTGTTAGCATTTACGATTTTGTTACAGTAATTATAATATTATCAATATTATCAATTTTGTTGAGTAATTTTTACTATCACTATCCTTATTTTTTCAGCTTGAGTCTTTCTGAAAATCACCGTGAGCTTTATTCCCGAAAATAACTGTAAGTTACATGCATCAATCAAATCGTCGATAACTTAACTCTTTTGTTGTATGTATTGAACCCTTAACAGCCAGCTTCATTTTCACAATAGATGTGAAAATGTACTAGAATGTTTTCATGCAAAAGCAGAAAATTTAATTTAAATCGCATTACCTTTTTCTGCTTCGTTATAAATTATTAAATCAGATGCGTTTAGGAAAATTAATTGTGTTTAGAAGTAATTTCTTTATCGAAGACGGTCGTTCTTGAAAATTAAATGACCGTACTTGAAAAGATAAATACTTTCTCTCCTTCGACCATATTTAAAGTATGATTGTCTCTTTCTACTAGTTCCGTTGCAAAAATATTCAAAGAAGTCTCTTATTTGGCCGGAAAACACGTTTGGTGCACATTTTATAGTGAGCAGTAATTTTTATGCTTATCTATACTCATTCAGAGCAGGCTTATGTATTTCTAAAGAAACCTCTTTTGCAAAAATAAAAAAAAAGCACAAAACAAAACACAGACGTACAGGCGCATCGATTTTTTCTCCAGTCGTCATATATATGTATAAGATGTATTTTACTTTTAGGAAAACAGTAACTTTTTACCCATCCCTTATTATCATTTTCAGGGAGCAGACTAAGTTCAGAACTTACGGAAAATGCTTAAGTAACGTACGTTAATAACACGTTGGCATACGGAATCATTTTACAGAAAGAAAATTTCCAAAATTTAAGGAAGAAAACTCATCTAACCAGAAACTAATTAAATTTATAACATTTTTCCGGACGGATAATTTCTGAACACTTTTGTTGGAAGATTTCGAGGGAGTCGGGAAATTTGTTTTAGAGTCAGATTAAATCACACTACAGGTAAACTCTTTCTTCAGAAAAAAAACGTTCTGCTAGTTATTCACATCTACATAGAAAACATTTCTTCTGCCTTTAAATAGTCACATCTGAACTGAACTAGATTAATTTCAAAAGATAAATTTCCTTGTTTTGAATAAGAGTGTATCTAAAAACAGAACGATGTTTTATTCATAACATAAATCTTTTTAGACATAAATTACGTTCCATAAGAATGTAATCTAAGAGATACACTTCTTCTCCCACAACCAAAAGCAAGATAAGAGCTTGCGATTCAAGCATCCAAGTCTTGTCTGAAATAGTGAGGAAAGACTTGGATGTTTAGACTGAAATAGTTTTTTTCTTTTGAAAATTCTTATGATGACTGAGATATTATTGGGAGCGAAATGAAATTCACATTTTATTCTGTGTTTGCTAATATTCTTTGATATTAGTGGACTCTATACTTTGGTCCCAGAGTTTCTTCTGTACATTATTGATCTACACAAGAAATTGTCAACCAGTATAGTAATTCTTACATTTTTTCTTAGGTTCAGCTGGATGCAAAGACACACACACGAAGCTTTACTGCAGCATACAAGATAACCAGAGTTCCAGAAATGACATATACAGTAAAATTTGCTTGAAATCGCTGACATCCAGTCACAAAGCTTGTCTCGTACATAATAATAGAAGCTTGGAGAAATTTATAATGCTGTTTGTTAGAGTCCTAGCAAAGCTACTCCGTTGTTTGATGAGTTGCTTTAAAGCCACCTTTGTAAAGACCTGCAAACATGTAAAAATAAAAAATAATATTTAAGATTATTTTTTATTTTTACATGACTCCTGTGAGCATCTTAATCTTAGGAAGAGTGCCTGTTTTCTATGTAGTTTTAGTGTTACCGGATGCAAAAAGAGAATTGAACCGAAGCACTAATAATATAAACACAAAACCCTGGAATAGAATCCGGATTTTGGTTAGTTTCATAACTGTGGTCTAAAAGAGGATATACTATCAGTTCCTGGTAACCAATTAGTTTATGCATGGGTGCATGTTGTTACATACACAGAATTACGAACGCAATCCCATGTAAAAAAAACTGCTTTTCCGAATGTGGGCCATCTTTCTATAACCTGTCTTTGTCTTCCGCACTGGTCTTTTCGTTTGCTTTTTCGAGGGGAAGGGAGAAGTATATTATGTAATTTACATGAGTACCAGTACAATGCTCTCACGATTATTTAACGTTTAACAATGTGCTTCTAAAGTTTCTCACCAGAAAAATAGCCAGAAACGATTAGCGCATGGACAGGTTGAAGCGACTAACCAGGGTGCCAAGCTGAATGGGTGAATGCTACTTCCATGCTAAGACTAAGAATTTCGACTGATGCAATTTGATTAAAAGATATCTAAAGAAACAATGTTTCCTTAATTCTGCTGAGCAATTTCCCCGAGCAACGGGAAGCACTTAAAGTGTAATTACAGTGTAATCCAAAGTTGATGTCTTATTCTCCCTAATGGACCTCATTCAAAGGCAGTCTTGATGTAGCGATTTGCGATGCGTTAGCGCTTAGAAAGCAGATCCAGTATTTGGAAATATGTTTCTCTCAAGTCTCTAAAGTAGACATAAATTGAAGTTGACTGCCACATGGTGCTTTCAAATAATCAGCTCCTGAAGCAATCGAGTGTAGGAAATTAAATATTAGTTTTCCACTTTAAACTCAACATATGAGCAGGCAATATTTCTAGGAATACTTGAGATTTTGTTTGAAAACCGAAATTGTCTAACTGAGAATTCAGGTACAAAGAGACCAAAATTAAGCCCTTAATGCCGGAGCTTGTATTCGAACTTTGATATGTTGTGTCGTAAATGTACATAACATTTCAGTTGAGACAAGGATGTGAGGTTGATATTATTTTCAACTGATGAATGACCCTGCTTGTGCGATAATAGAGGAAACGATTTTCACAAAGAAATGAGGAGTACCTATTTCACTTCAATTACATTTATTTTTAAAATTTCAATAGAATAAAAGAATGAGGAAATGAAAGTAATATAATAAAGTGTTCATTATAATAAATGGGCTAGATAAACTAAACTTTATCGTTAGATAGCGCCGGGTTTTTTTGTCTCAGGAATTTCCGATGTTTGTTTCCACTTTATAACGTAGAACAGTTTTACAAAACTTATCCACACGAAACGGTTTTTTGAGTATAATTTCTTATTTTTTAAAAAACGCCTCTTTTAATTTTACTCATGACATTTACTTTTACATCCTTCAACGATATACAGTTACGGAAAAATTTATAGCAACTCTAGAAATTTCTGACGCTTTTGGATTTTCAGTGTTGCTACAAAAGTAAATATGCAGATAATACTCACAATATACGCATATATTATTTTAAAGCCCATTTCATGCAGAAGCCAAATCAGTTCACAGAATGGGAATATCTTTAACAGAACTCAAGTCAGAAATGTGCTGCGAAACAGAAATCATAGCAAAGTAACATGTTCAAATTCAAATACAGTTACGTACCTAATATTTTGTTGGGTGACCTTTTGATTTAACAACGGTTGCACACCTGTTGGGCATGGAGTCAACCAACTTACGCAACATATCGGATGAAATACAGTTGTGCCAAACGTCAGTAATTGCGTTAATCATTTCTACTTTATTTGCGGGGTGACGTCCGTGCACTTTTCTTTTCAGAATGCGCGACAAATTCTCAATCGAGTTCAAGTCTGGCGAATTTCCAGGCCAAGGAAGAGGTAGAACATTGCCTAAAGACGTCACATAAGCTTTAATGATTTTTGCACGGTGGCATGGGGCCGAATCGTCCTGGAAGATGTATGGCTGACACTGAAACAAATCACGTCCTGAAGGATACTTGTCCTGGAGGATACTTTTGTACAGCTGTGCATTAACTTGCTCTCGCACACATGGATTCTGCCCACTCCAGCAGCATCTAAACATCCCCGAATCACAACACTGCATGGACACTTTCTTGTCTTAAGTGTACATGAGGTATGCAACACCTCGCTATTTCGTTGAAACACTCGGCACCCTGCGTCGTTATCGACGATGTACAATTTTGTCTCATCACTAAATACCACTTGACGCCACCTATCAGCGTTCTACTCCTTATGTTCCTTTGCCCATTTCAAACGTTTCTTGCATTGTACATTGGTTAGCAATGCCTTCTTTACCGCCCTATGAGACGTCAGACCCATAGAACGTAACCTGTTCCTCACTGTTCGAGGATAAACAACAGTACCCCAACTCTCCCGCAATTCTTTAGCAAGAACTGTTGACGAGATGAAACTGTTTAACAGAAATAACCGTTTCAACGTGTTGTTACTTCTAGGAGTTGTTTTCATTTTTCGACCAAATTTACGCAGCCTGCCATCCTTGATTCAACCCATATAACGGACCTTCGCCAGCTGCCGTCCAACTGTACTCTTGTGCACCCCAGTTTTCCGGGCAATTTCTGCATTGCTTTTGCCGAATTCCCTTAAAGTCACCATTCGCGAAGCTTTTCGTGGTGAAATTTCACCTAATTTTCCCATAACTGCAACACAGTTCTCACCGGATAAACGAAAGGCACTCTAAACTTCAGGTTTGCATTGCAGTACACAGGAGTAACTACTGCACACTCACCAATGCAAACGAACTACCTACGCGCAATGAGAAAACTTCTGGAATAACCCCAAACTATTTGTATTTGTCATTTTCTTGTAGGACTTCCTTCCACAGTGAGTAGAGTTTAGGTCCCAGCCACCTACAGCGAGATCGCCTTTTGGGCAGGACACAGAAACGAAAGGAATGAGAGCAAGTCTAGCGACTTTGACAGAACAGTTTGTAGTGAGATTAGAGTGCAGTAGATGGCGCCACCGTACAAGTGCGATGTTGCACATAGAAAGTGAGAGAATTTCAGGGGGGCATAGGAAAGGATACCCATTTAACCAGTGGGTCCAGCCTGCGGGCCGTCACTTAACGTGCTCGTCCGATGCACGGCGGATATTCAGCGATTGTTAGTAAATCACACCATTTCTGAAAGATCAGCCCAGGTTCGAACCTGAGGACCTTGCATCGATAGTCTGACTCGCTAACTACTAAGCCATCCGCGGTTTGGAATAACCCCAGGGGGGGGGGGCATCGTCATTTTCTTGTAGGACTTCCGTCCACAGATAGTAGAGTTTAGGTCCCAGCCACCTACAGCGAGATCGCCTTTTGAGCAGGACACAGAAACGGAAGGAATGAGAGCAAGTCTAGCGACTTTGACAGAACAGTTTGTAGTGAGATTAGAGTACAGTAGATGACGCCACCGTACAAGTACGATATTGCACATAGAGGGGTGAGAGAATTTTAGGTGGGGTATAGGAAAGGATACCCATTTAACCAGTGAGTCCAGCCTGGGGGCCGTCACTTAACGTGCTCGTCCGATGCACGGCGGATATTCAGCGATTGTTAGTAAATCACACCATCTCTGAAAGATCAGCCCAGGCTTGAACCTCGGGACCCAGCATCGATAGTCTGAAACACTAACCACTAAGCCATCCGCGGCTTGGAATAACCCCAATAACGCCGCCGCCGCCGATATTTCCTATCTGAGGTTGAGAGACCCGAACCCTCAGCGCTCTGCGCCTTTTGTCAGGTGAAAGAGAAGAAGATAAGATGTTTGGGAACAGATTTCCCTGATAGAATAGTGCGAAAGGAAAGTATGGAAATATTAGAGGAGAAGGAGTAGACGGTTACCCGTTAAGTATTGAAGTTGCAAGCTACCCTACATACTTACCTGCAACAATTCAGTCAAAGCAATCTATCGCGTAGACAACGCCAGGCCTCAGGGAATCGTCAGAAAGGCCAGGGAAAAGGGGTGCCTAAAACAAAAAAGATTAAAACCACCAGAAAAATCCTACAGATAAACACCCAGTTTTCACACAAAACCCTGTGTTGCAAGGCACCTTAAATCACACAGTTATCGTTTGCTCAGTTCCCGTGTAGGAGTCGGTTTTTCACCTCGCTTCTCAGGAATTTTTCGTTTTTAGTTTTTCTTGGTCTTTTTTTTTTCACTGGCCGGAGGGGAGTTTGGTACTTTATTAATTATTTTAAACCATAGTACCGTGTATCTGGGCCAGTCTCATATCAGTGGACTGCAATATTTCTCTTTGCAAAGCAAGTTCGGCCCTTAAAAGAGCCTTTTTTTTTTTTTTTTTTTTTTCTCGTTTTTTATTTAACAATGTTTCTTCACATGGGTGAAGTATGTTTGAAAAACAGAGTACGGCTCTTAGAGGAGCCTCCCCCCTTATTTTTTTTTATTTAACGAGATTTATTCACATGTGTGAAGTAAATTTGCAAATCATAGTAAGGCCCTTAAAAGAGCCTTTTTTTTTTTTTTTTTCTCATTTTTTATTTAGCAAGGTTTCTTCACATGGGTGAAGTATGTTTTCAAAACAGAGTACGGCTCTTAGAGGAGCCCCCCCCCCCTTCTTTCTTTTTTTTTATTTAACGAGATTTATTCACATGTGTGAAGTAAATTTGCAAATCAGAGTAAGGCCCTTAAAAGAGCCTTTTTTTTTTCTCATTTTTTATTTAACAAGGTTTCTTCACATGGGTGAAGTATGTTTTCATAACAGAGTACGGCTCTTAGAGGACCCCCCCCCCCCTTCTTTTTTTTTTCTTTTTATTTAACGAGATTTATTCACATGTGTGAAGCAAATTTGCAAATCAGAGTAGCCCTTTATATCGCCTGTACGCGGACGTACAAGAAACCTACGTCGGCTTGTAGCAACGATGATGATATTTTACATAACGAAGTGTGCTTCCTTCGCAGCACATTTCTGGTCATATCTTGAGACCTGTTAAAGATATTCCTATTCTGTAAACTGAGTTGGCTTCTGCGTGAAATGTGCTTTAAACTCATATCATCATCATCATCATCATCATTGTCAACCATTATCGATCCACTGCTGGACGAAGGTCTCCCCAAGTTTCCTCCACAACGGTCTGTCTTGTGTCAGTCTCCTCCATGTCACTCCCGCATACTTTTGAATTTCATCCACCCATCGCCCATGTGGTCTTCTTCTGGGTCTTTTCCTGTCCCTTGGAATCCAATCTAAAATTTCGGCTGTCCATCGATGGTCTGTCCTTCTGGCAGTATGTCCAGCCCATTGCCATTTCAGGGATTTAGCTCGGACCATGATGTCTTCCACTCTTGTCATTTTTCTGATCCCCGAGGTCCTCTTCTTATCTTTCCTGGTTACACCAAGAATGCACCTCTCCATGCTTTTTTGAGTTGTCTGCAGCCTTTGTATGTCTCATTTAGTTAAAGTCCACGTCTCTGCACCATACGTAAGCACTGGAAGGATGCATTGATCAAACACTTTTCTTTTAAGACAGAATGGCATATTGCTCTTGAAAATTATGCTGTTTCTTCCAAAAGCTCTCCAGGCAAGTTTTGTACACCGATTAATTTCTTCATCAATGTGATCCTGACTTGATACCTGCTGTCCAAGATAAACATACGTATCTGTTGTCTCCAGCTTTTCTCCATCAATCGATAAATCTTCATTTCCTGAAAAAGCATTGAACATCACTTTTGTCTTCTGAAAGTTCACTTTTAATCCCACTTCTTTACTCTTGTCAGCAAGATCCTGGATCATACACTGCAGCTCTGATGGGGTAGTTGCAAAAATGACTACGTCATCGGCAAAACGCAGGTGGGTTAGATAATCTCCATTAATTTTTATCCCTTTGTTTTCCCAGTTCAGTGATTGAAAGACATTTTCCAATGTGGCATTAACGAGCTTGGGAGATATGGTGTGACCTTGTCTCACTCCCTTTCCAATTTTTACGTGTGTTGTATTTTCAAACAGCCGAATCTTTGCACTTGCATTTTCATAGATGTTATTAATAATATTAATGTATGCATCTTCAATACCGCAGGATTTCAGCGCCATTGTAACTGCTGATGGTTTCACCGAATCAAAGGCTCTTTCATAATCGATAAAAGCCATGCACAATGGAAGTTCATATTCCCTCGCTATTTCAATTAGTTCTCTCAGTACGTGGATATGATCTATTGTGCTGTAGCCACTCCTGAATCCAGCTTGTTCTCTCGGTTGAGCCATGTCCAGTGTTACCATCAAGCGGTGTGAAAGAACTTTTGTAAAGATTTTATAAACCACTGATAGGAGGCTGATAGGTCTGTAGTTCCTGAGATCCTCAATGTCACCTTTCTTATGTAGCAGGATCATTGTAGCGTTGTTCCAATCCCCAGGAATCTTCCCTTCATTAAGGCATCGAGTTTAAATTTGGGCGAGTACTGTTTCGAGATCTCCACTTGCTTCTTGTATGACGTCTACAGTAATTCCATCTTCTCCTGGAGCTTTTCCCTGCTTCATGTTCTTGATTGCATGTGCAACTTTTGCTGGGAGGACTGAAAGAACTCTGGTACCTTTCATGATGTCTGGAGTACATGTATCATCCCTTTCATATAATTTGGAGTAGAAATCTTTCACCCTTGTCAAAATTTCACCTCTATTTCTTGTTACAGAACCATCTTCTTTTCTCAGTGCTATAATTTGTTTTCTTCCCTTACTGAGATGTCCCTTTGCTATCTTTAGGCTTCGGTTGTCTTCAATTGCTTTCCTTACTAGTTCACAGTTGAATTTCATTACGTCTTCAGTGATACTTTTTCGTGCTGTCTTGCATAGCTCTATGTATTCCACTTTGGAAGTCACATCTTCTTTAGTTGTCCTCATCTCTTTTCTTTTTTGCATCAACATTTTGGTTTTTCCTGATAATTTGTTCACATGCAACTTGTTCTTAGACCCAGCTAATTTTGATGCTGTTTCCATAAGAGCTTTGGTTACTTTTCTGTTAACTTTAGAAATATCCATTTCTTCCGATGTTAGGCCTTCTAAAGCGGAGAATCTGTTCTTCAGTTCCAACTTGAAGGTATTATGGTGTTTTTTAAGGTTGGTTATGTCAATACATCTTGTTTGTCTTATGAGCTTGCCACGTTCGAGTTTAGTGTTGAGGTGCATCTTACACCTCACCAATCTAGGCTCACTACCTGTGTTGAACTTGTTTAGCACACTGCAGTCTTCTATGATGAATTTTTTGTTTTACATAATAAAATCAATTTCACTTGTCATCCCATTTGGATGTCTCCATGTCCATTTCCTGTGTGGCTTTTTCTTGAAAAAGGAGTTCAAGAGGAAAAACCCTTCTGCCTCTGCAAACTCAACGAGAGTATTTCCACGCTGGTTTCTGTTGCCGTGACCGAATTTACCTACTGAAGTTTCATTCTATTGCTGTTGCCCTATTTTTGCATTGAAATCTCCCATATTTATCTACAAGTGCTGTTTCCCGTTATTATTTAGATGACGAATTTCCTCATAAAATTCTTCAATTTCTTCTTCAGGGTGACTTGTGGTGGGTGCATAAGTTTGAATAATCTGAGCCTGGTATCTTCTCGAGAGTTGGATAACGAGTCGTGCAGCTCTGTCAGAGGAACTTTCAACTTTTACAACTTTATCCTTCAGTTTCTTGTTTGTTATAAATCCAACATCACTAGTTCTGCCAGTATCTGTCCCACGATAGTAGAAGAGATGTCCACTTTTCAGTTCAATGAGATCTTCTCCTTTTCTCCTTACCTCACTTAGCCCGACGATGTTCCACTTGATCGTTTGTAGTTCCTCTTCCAAGTCAAGAAGCCTTGAATCAGAAGATAGGGAGCGTCCATTATACGTAGCCAAGGCCAGCATCAGATGGCAGCTTAGTCCGGTCCTCCGGGGATTCTTAGCACCATCTGCCTTAATGTCGCACTGGCCGCTGCCTTGGCCAGGTACATTCCAGCTGCCGGAGACTGAGGGCCAAGATTTAAGTTGTGGAGTCATTTTGGAGGGGTTTGGCCATAACTCACCACGCTGGCCAAGCGGGTTTGTGAGTGTGGGATAGCATTTCCTCTAATCCCGATGGTATAGTTATACCGCTATTGGCGGTCGTCAGAGCCGCTTTAGTGGGAACAGGATGCACCACGAGAAGGCGGGGTTGACATTTGTCAAGGAGAGGCTGCGATGTTACGCATCACCTCACCTTACATCCCTAAACTCATATATATATATATATATATATATATATTGTGAGCATTCTCTGCATATTTACTTTTGTAGCAACACTGAAAGCCCAAAAACGTCAGAAATTTCCAGAGTTGGTATTAGTTTTTCCGTAGCTGTAATTTTAGAAATGGCAATATACCGGGTGTTTCACAAACATTGCAAGCGGGTTTTATTTCCTCAAGTCGTAGATGTATACTGCACCTCCAGTTGAAAAAAAGCGTCCGAAGGAAACGTAAAATTCTGTCGTTTTAATTTCATAACTGCGGGTGGTATGTACATAAAAACGGGAAACCTAAATTTTTGTGCGGACTCCATAGCGAATAATATTGAATCAGAAAAGTTGCCCACCGTACAAATCACTTTCTTTAGTCATTCTATCTGGAAAAATCTCTCATATTAGAGATATGAATTACGAACACATGTTGTGTGACGGCCTCTCGTTTATCCGCTATATGTGGGATGTTTGGCAGGCACTGCATCATAACGGTTGTACACACAACCATATCAGTTTCGACGGTCATTGAGTGCATGTTAAACACACACTGTTGTACTTCAATTCAAATTTTGATTACCCATTTACACCGCCTCATGAAAATCTGACATTCGATTTCGCTTGTACTTAATTTAAACTCACTTTTTCCTGGGACACAATATCTGCTACAGGGAAAAAATGACCGGATACAAAAACGGGAAGTACTTCGAGATGGTGTTTATTTATGATGTATGCAATCGCATCGCAACAGCAACTGTAAGAGAATACCAACGCCGGTGTTGCAATGCGCGGCATCTATCACGGTACTTTTGTTCATCGGCTGATTACACTGCTTGCAATCTACAGTGCATGTATTCTCAGAGGACTTTCCAATGACCTGGATGTTGACCTTTTGAAGTACTTTGCAGCCCGTCCACATACCAGTGTACGGATTATGAGTTCAGAACTAGATATCACGTCTTGTGCTTTATGGAAACTGCTCTTATGTGATGGTTGACATTGGAGTTCTCTCCGCGTCGCTTGGACTTATGCAACTGGGAATTTCTGACAAAGGAGTATATGCATTTCTTGAACTTCTGCAACTGGGCTTTGACGTCTTGTCTAAAAATTCTGATTTGGAGGGATGAGTGGAGTTTCTCGGAAGACGGAACTCTACATCGGCTGAACGGCAATTATCGAAATAATGAAAATCTGTTCGCCTTTCGGCAGACCCACCACCAGCAGCGCTTTTCCATACATGTGTGATGTAATCTATATTTTGAGGTTACTCACCTTTATTCCCAAATTTTTTTTAGGAGGTTTTCGTCTCTACACATTTCCAACACGTATTTTTCTTAGTTACATCGTGGTTCAAAGCCACAAAAAAACAACAACAACATCTTTTTCAACTCACGCAAACTTCGTTCCCTTTTTTCTTTTCCCAATGACCAAATTCGGATTCAAAATAATCTGCCACAAATATACATAATTGAACTCACTAAAACACTTAACTAATTAAAACTTCAATCAATAAAAACTTATATTACACATTTCCTAAAACGTCAGAGTTAAAAAACTGCAACCCATAATTATTTACAATAGCACACCGATACCCAATTAAAACAAACCTAAACACCTGACACAAATACTATACTCGACAATCACGAAAATGTCTCCACTCAGAAATAAGCATACTATCCTAGCACTTTCAGCCTTAGCCTAGGCCATTCTCAAGGAGTGGACGCAACAGATAAATTGTCGTACGGAAAGGCATTTCAGATTGGCGGAGACAATGCTGATTGAAAAAAATAGGCACAGGTTATGTAACGTTAATGATCCTAATAGATTAAACACATATTGGAAGGATTTGATCAGAAAGGAAAGCCGCAGAGAACAGAGGGGGAAAGGCAAGAAAAAGAAAAATGATGTAACATAATATAATAAAAAAAATGTTAGAATATAAGATGATTAGTTTCATGAATCAAATACGATCAGCTATCGAACAGATATTTATAAGTACGAAGGGAAAAGAAGGCTATTGGGTCAAGTGATAGATGGCGCCATTGCGCCTGAACGGCGAAGAACGGGAATGAGACGATGCTGCGCAAACACTGGGACATTCGCTGCGTTTTGTGAGTAGTGACGGATGGTTCATCTATTGCGTCCACTTCTTGAGAATGGCCTGGGATGAGGCTGAAAGTGCTAGGATAGTACGCTTATTTCTGAGTGGGAGGGGTTCGTGATTGTCGAGTATAGTGGTTGTGTCAGGTGTTTAGGTTTGTTTTAATTGGGTACTGGTGTGCAATTGTGAATAATAATGGGTTACAGTTTTTTAACTTTGACGTTTTAGGAAATGTGTAATTAAGTTTCATTGGTTGAAGTTTTATGTAATTAAATAAGTGTTTTAGGGAGTTCAATTATGTATACTTGTGGTAAATTATTTTGAATCCGAATTTGGTCATTGGGAGAAGAAAAGAAGAGAACGAAGTTTGCGTGAGTTGAAAAAGATGTTTTTTTGTTGTTTTTTGCAGCCTTGAACCACGATGTAAATAATAAAAATACGTGTTGGAAATGCGTAGAGACGAAAACCTCCTAAAAGATTTTAGGAATAAAGGTGAGTAACCTCAAAATATAGATTATGTCTAAATATCACGTGAATAATTAAGCAGCTAGATGACATCTGACATTTGCAATGCTGTATGAATATATGATGTGTGATGTGTTATATAGGAATACTGACTTGTACGATCAGCATTACATCAAGGCACACTTACTGTTGACCGATACCTGAAATTCATACATGTTGACCGATACCTGAAATTCGTACATTACCGGATTTAATGGGTGATGTAAAGCTGGTCATACACCAGCAGGTGGGATTTCAACATTCGTTATCAGGAGCATTACGTAAGCTTGTTTAATTAACATTTTAATGCCCGTGCAGTAAACAAATTTCGAATCATGCAATATTAAACTGACGAATATTAGCTTAACTTTGATATATAATTTTGTAATCTGGTAACACCTGATGTTACGTTTTTGTATTTTCACTAAGTTTTTGAAAGTCAGTACCTTCATTGATTCTTCCAAAAAGAAAAAATCTTTTCGGTACAGCTTGTACTCATTATTATTAATCACAGTTTTGGGGTTGTTGTACTTTTACTTTAATGCCTTTTAGTCCATTGCTCATTTAAGTCGCTTTCCCTCTTTTTTAGCTCGTCATTGTGACGTAGTTAGAAAACATCGTTCTTATAGTATCACTTTGCCGCATCATGTGGCGTTTTGATTTATCATCATGTGGCATTTTGATTTATCATCATGTGGCATTTTGATTTATCATCATGTGGCATTTTGATTTATCATCATGGGGTATTTTCGTGTTGCCAAAAGGGATCGAGGACTATTTTTGCATCACGTTTAACTCTTCAATAAGAGAAACGATCAATAACCATCTTTTTGATGTACAATATTTGCGGTAAGTATCATGTGCGTATACTTTTATTAAACAATATATATTTCGAGTTCTAGAAGTTGGATTTAAAAAAAATCGTTATGCGTCAGAAAGCTACTTCCGTATTAAAGATCACCACATTTCTTTTGATTCTTGTGCGAATTGTTCCTGTTTTCCTGCCGTATGGCTCAACTGAAAACCTCCGCTTCTCAGTTCAAGAAAAATCTATTCATTGAGAGAAATCTTACTATGATTACGGTTACCCATTCTTTTCATACGTTTTCTGTCTGAATCAATTAAGTTTATACATGTACTATCGCGTCGTTTCTGCTTTTAGACGTCGTACTGCAAAAATTTCTTTTTGCATCAAATGGCTACAAGTGTAACCCTGAATACCTATACGTTTTCCCAATTGTTTGACTAAAACATTTCCCTGTAGGACGGGAAATACGTATTTTTACTCGATGTGATCTTGTACCAAACAGTGACGTTAAAATCGATTGTCTTGGAGATCAGAATGTTACTGAATATGAAATTTAAAATAATTGAAAAACCATTTTGCTTTTTAACAGGCTTATTTAATAGTAGTAGGAAAGCTCTTATTATGAAAAGCGTTATGGCATACTACTCAATTTGAGACTGTTTTTCGAAACATATAAAAGAAGTGCTCATTATGACGGAAAATGTTGTGGCCTTTATCGTTGTTTCCTTCAGTGTTATTCGAAATTCAGGATGTAAGTCTCTGCAGGCGAGAGTGATCTTTCGTGTTAAAATCTGTTTGTGCAATACGTGATGTAACTTTGTCGCCTCCCTCCATCCTTGTCCGCTAGGAAACCTAAGCTCATAGGTCATCTACAATGACTCTATGCCGCCCCGGCGGCGCAGTAGTCTTTGCGATGGCTTCTGATCATTCGTCCTAGATGGGTCCGGGTTCGAATCCCGGTGAGGCATGGATATTGTGTTTGTCTTACGGCGCTGTCTCTCTTTGTCTTACAGTGGCCCTAAATGAGGGATTGGCGACTGCTTATGGCCCACTGAGTTGTTCAGGGTGGTCGTTAAACCCCCAATGAAAAAGTGACTCTATCAGTGGGCTTCGCCAGCTCATGAATTATAATTCGGGCTACGCTGCAACAAATGAATATGTCGTATGTAGTTATTGCTATTATTATTTTTTCGATTAGTCTCTCGGCTCCACCATGGTCTAATGCTTGTCTAAGTTGATAACATAATAACCACATGACTGCTTGGGCTTTTGATCACAGACTTCTCACAGATAAACAAAAACATGCAGGAAGTGGTGCAAGCCTTTAATAAACCGAGTTTCAGAATTATTCTTCTCAGCTTTGTTGTTGAACAAGAGAAGAATACTACCTCCGGGATCAAGATCTCCATGTGAAATACAGAATTTTATCCAAATAACGGAAACATCGCCTGCGGCTGGGGTACAGACAATGCGCCATATGCAAATCACAAGGATGACGTCAACCGCGATGTCAGTTATATAAAAGGGTGCAGTACGGTCTTAACTATCACGTAACAGTACCACAGTCGCTGGTGAAACTGCTGTCGTGGAGGTAATTGTCGCCAATATCAGGTTTCACTGATATAAAAAAAGGCATGATCATCGGAGCGCTTCTTGCAGGAGCTTCAATAACTAGAACGGCAGAAACACTAAGTGTACCACAAGGAACTGTGTCGAAGATTAGAACTACCTGTGAAAAAGGATATGACTTCCAACGTGCAAATTGTGGACGCCATGCGAAAATGTCAGATACGGGTAGGCAAACGTTAGCACGGATTGTACAATGTAAGCACAAGACCACGGCACTGCAAATAGCAAGAGTTGGACACCAGATGGAATGATTCCCTTTTCGTCATAACAGCTGTTCCGGAATTCCATCGTGCCGGTATTTATGGCCACGTGCAATCAACAAACTTCTGATTTCAAACATCAATGCGACAAAACGCCTAAAGGGGTGCAAATCACATAAAACGGGCATGCTGAAGACAGACGGGCAACATGTCATCTGATTTGACGGATCGTGCTTCACGTTGTTTCTCATCACGAGTAGAGTGTTCGCATGCCGAAAACCTGCACTAGCGTACCATCCCGACTGTTTGCTTCCGACTATGAAGTATGGAGGTGCGTCGTCCCGTATGTTGTGGAGTCCCATATCATGGCATTCCTTATGGCCATTAGTTATTTTCAAGGGTCTTGTCAATCTATTCTTGGGGACCACCTGGACCTAATGTTGTAGGCATTGATCCATAATGACGGTCCCTTCTTTCAAATAGATACTAGACCGTATAAAACGTGTTAATTTATGGTTTGCAGAGCATGCGAATAGGCCGTAGTAGCTACTCTGGCCACCTCAGCCTTCAGACCTCACTATTATTTGACATTTGTGGGAACATCTGGAGCGAAAGGTCAGAACCCACTTTTCACCTCCAACATCATCACTGTTACAACTGGGACATATTTTACAGGAAGAATGGTGCCAAAATCTTTTACCCTATGCGCATGACTTGTATAAGTTTATTCCAAGTCGAACTGCTTCTGTTGTGAAAGTCCAAGTTTTTAAAATGTTCTCCACAAGCGGAACAAGTTTTTAAACAAAGCAAGCGTTTTAAATAAAAAGTTATCCACAAAAAGAACGCGATTCTAATAAAAAGTTATCTACAAACAGAAAGGGTTTTTAATAAGAAGTAATTCACAAACAGAAAGCGTGTTTTATAAAGTCCTCCACAAACAGTAAGCGTTTCCATTATTTTGAAGAGCCCCTGTAATTCAGAAGTCAATGTCACTATTAAGAGCTTAAATCAAAACAGGCAGTCACAAATTTTCATCTGTAGTTTCCGCAATGCAACAGTCGTTTCATACATATATCAAGCACATTATGACCGTTTTACGTTATTTTCAGCTAGAACAAAACCTTAAACCCTCCCCACTACATGAGCGATAAATTGGCAAATTTTGGTTTCTTTTTTAAGAATTTCCTCTTCCTCCGAGTATTTCTTTATTTTAGAGTCCACTTGGACAATTTAAGTTCCAAGTCGTGATGCATTGCATAACACTATTCAACGGGGTTAGAAATATGCTGGAGTAACATGAGAATCAAATTTTCTGATTTCATTTTCTCTAAGAACTTATATCACAGGAATACTCAGAAAAATTTGCAAATCAATGTCTGCATGTACTTATACTTCTGCCTGATGGAACTGCAGCACAAAGAAGAACGACTTAGATCTGACGAAAACTCGTATGAGGGGATATGGCACGCTAGGATATGCAAATATTTACCACCGCAGAGCGTATGCGAAGTCCGTGTGCGAGTTACGCCTTCACAATTGATCTGATTTAGGCACCAAATCAGGCCTCAAAAAAACGTGTTCCCATAATCGCATCGCCCGAATGAGAGCATTGTAGCATTGGCAGTGGGTGTGACGCCCCGCAGAAGAAATCGGTATGTGTAGTTGTAAACGAGGAAGAAATGTCGGACTGCGAGTCGCCGGATTGTCTTTTTCAGATATCGCCGCTCGTTTCGAAGAAATACAAGCACCATAATGCGAGTATGAAGGCAGTGCGAAAAGGAGAAGAGGACGAACTGGCATAAAAGATATAGAGCGCGACGTGACGTGAATGAACGAAAAGACTAGTACCTGTGCTGTATAAAGTTGGCGGACTGCAGAGCTACGTCTTAAACATTGGCGCAACAGAGGAGTTCTTTCACACGTCACAACATACCCGCAAGCTCCGTTGGACGTCTTTTGCTTCAGATATGGCTCACCATTCGCCGTCTGTTGCTGCGACTTCCATTTGCTTTATACCACATACCACAGACATCAGCGATTTCAATGGTGCAAAGAACGGAGATGCTGGCGTGACGAATATGACCGCATAATGTTTGCAGATGAATCGAGGTTTATCCCGATGCACATGACTAGCTGACCCTTGCACAGAGAAGGTCTGGTGAATGGCTGCTGGAGGCGAGCGTTTCGGAGCCGCATACGAACCTGACACATAACGGTATGGTGTAATGTGCTAATGGATTTCGTCCACGTTCCGGTCTAACACGCATTACCCGAACTATGAAAAGGTAGAGTCACATCGAGGACATTTTGGAGCCTGAGGCCCTAGCATATTTCATGTGGCCTAGCGTTGTGTGTCGCTCCATCTTTCAACAAAACAATGCTAGACCACATGTGAGGCGGAATATATTATATTATGTCCTCTGGATGCCTGACATGTGCAATTTCCTCCGTGACCTGCACGCTCACCATATTTAACACCTATTAAACGTGTCTAGAAACTGCTCGATCGGCGACTGGCCCTACAAAAACATCTACTGTGCATGACCCTTGGATCCGAAAAGAGGCAGCATGACAGGATATTTCACAAACAGACATTCAGGCCCCCTTCAGTTCAATGCAACGCCGCTTAGGCGCCTTTAGCGTCACTGGTGGCGGAGAGACTGAATACTGAATAGTGTGTCTTCCTCTGCACTTACAATACTGTACTTTAAATCGTTTATATTTTGTATAATACGACATTAGCCATATAAATTATATGAATTCCATTTCGTTATCTCGAGTGTATCTTGGTTTTGCAACTTCGTTAACAGCAGTGCACTGTATATATATTTCTATATCTATTGTATTTTTATCTGTCTACATATCATCGCCTTCATCTACCATTTTTAAACCACCACAGCATGAAAGCCTCCTCAAACCTCTTCTTGAACTCTCTCTTTTGAGCCATTCTCTTCCACATCACTGCAGCATGCTTCCAAATTTTATCCACCCTTGTGGACTTCTTCTGGATCTTTTCCAGCCCCTTCGTACCAAGTCTAGTTATTTAGTTGTTCAACAGCAGTCAGTCGTTCTAGCAATAAGTCTAGCTCATTGCATTTGGAAGGCCTTTACTTTGATCATGATGTCTTCCACACTTGTTATTTTCTTGATCCATGAATTCCGTTTCCATTCTTTCCTCTTTACACTAAACCTACATTTCATTCTGCTTCTTTTAGGGATCCGCAGTTTCTTTATGTCTTTTCGTTAGTCAAGGCCCAAAAATAACTAAGAATTCGAGAAATGGATTGATTAAACACTTTCCTTTTAAGGTACAATTGTAAATTGCTCTTGAAAATGCACTACTACTTCCAAATGTTCTCCAGACAAGTTTTATACGTCTATTAATTTCTTCTTTGATGTGATTTTAGCTAAATATCTATTATCCTAGGTAAATATGGGCATTACATTTGCCCCGTCTGCCCCCAAATTTTCAATTCTTTTAAAATCACTGTACATCAATTTTTTTCTCCAAGTTCATTTTTAATACCACTTCTTTGTTTTTGTCAGCCAGTTTCTGCATCATACCGTGCTTTGCTGAGGAAATATTTGCAAAAATAACAATGTTGTCTGCAAAACGAAGGTGGTTTAAATGATCTCCATTTATCTTCATCCCCTTGCCTTCCCAGTTCAAGAATTGAAAGAAATTCTAAAATTTGGCATTGAAAATCTTGAGAGATATGATGTGTCCTTGTCTCGGTTCCTTGCCGAAACCAGCTCATTTGTGAAACCAGCTCATTTTCTTGATGGAGCCATGCATAGTGTTTACTTCAAAAGTACTCGTACCTTGGCGAATATTTCGCAAACACACGCGCGCGCGCATATGCACTGGTGCTCAAAATTCGAGCAACCACAAAAATCTAGTTAAGAGACAAAAACTGACAAAGTAAAGAACATAAAGAAAGGAACTTTATGTATTCTGTATGGTACAGGATGTCACACTTGTGATCTCAAAAGAACGAAAGTACATGTAATGCGCCCGCATTATGGGCCTGTGAAAAAGAATTGTGAAATCAGGCATGAAATGGTATTGCATAAATCCTCGAAACCAAAATGATACCACACTCTTCAATACAGAATATAATCATCACGGTCAGCAATACAAGCTTCACAGAGCCGAACCATGATTTAAACGAGAGTGTTCATATGAGATTGTGGGATTAAGTCTCATTCTTACAGAAATACCACATCTTACAATACACATCTTACAAAGTAGTTTTCAATATCACATATACAAAGTTTTTTTTTCACTGTAAGTTCTGTAGAGCAGTAAGAGGAGGGGACCTAGCAGCAATCAATCGAGCTAAAGTCTCCGAAACATGCTTAATCGAATTAAGATCTGGTTACAGTAACGGACAATCCACGTAAACAATATCATCGCTTTCAAGATGTCCATTGGCCAGCAAAGCTGTATAAGGTCTGGCGCTGTCGTCCATTAAGAGGAAGTCCAGACCTACTGCACCTTCAAAAATATAAACGCAATATAGGATAGACGTTAGAACTCAATGGTTCTCCCTGGTTATTATGTAGAAATGAGAAAAAGCATTGATACATATTCCTGCCCGAACCATGATTTCACCACTTTCGAAGTAGTCCCGTTCCCGAAAGTTCATCAAGTGATATTGTGACCCATGTACCCCGCATATGAATACTCTTCAAGAATCTGATTGCAACAGAATCTGCTCTCATGGGTAAAGAGTACGGGTGAAAATTTTGGTGGGTCCAATGAACATGGTTACGACACTATTCGTAGTGAGCTGTTCTGTGGGATGCACTCAAGGGAGCACACATAACTGGCGGTCTTCCATACAGAACACCGTTGCGTAATTTAGTTATGCCGTAATCGTGACATTGTCGACTGAGTTGGCAGAGTAAGCTCCTGGGACAACTGATGTGCCGTCTTGTCTAGCAGAAATGATTCCTCGACTACTTGCCCAGATCTTTTGGACATGCCCTCATTATCCTCTTCAAATGCGGCAGACAACGAAATCTCTAGGAAAATCAGGTCTTATCAATACACGATCTCCTACGTGTTCGACATCAATCGCTTATATACGAAATCCATTTATGCGTGGCGTATGCATATCATGCTGTCTCTGGCTTCCAATATCGCGTACGTTTATTGGCAACAGGATTTGCTACTTTATTTGGCCGGCGTCCTGCGTGCCATTTACGTGAAACCGTCAACAGTTATACACTGAGTGGCCACTTTATTATGACCACCTGATAGTTTTAAGCAAATGTGCTATGGCTGCACGCTGTTGCCGCCAGAGGGTGGGGCTAGTATAAAAAGGTAAAGCTTAGTGCTTGCGACAGAAGTGGAAGTGATTTTTGGGTGACGAGATGGGTAACAAATGCGATTTGACGGACTTTCAACGTGGGATGATTGTAGGAGCTCGGAGCAATGGAGCGAGTATCACCGAAATCGTCGAATTCGTGAAATGTTCCAGAGCAGCTGTTGTTAAAGTGTTTAAAGACTGGACTGTCAGCCAAAAAAATAGGTCTCTACGTGCAACTTGTGGTCGTCATCGACTAGTGACTGCTCGGGCGGAACGGAGAGTGTCCAGAATGGTAACAGACAACAGAAGGGCAACAGTGTGGAAAATTACAGACCATCTTAATCAATGATCCCCTCAAATTATCTCTGCACGCACTGCTCGCCATACACTGCATCGGATGGGATATGGCAGCGGAAGGCCTGTTCGAACACCTTTGCTATCTGCAGTTAAGAAGAGTAAAACGTCTCCAGTTCGCACAGGAGCACAAGGACTGGAAAGTCGATAATTGGAAACAAATTATGTAGTCCGATGAATCACGTTTTCAGTTGCACCATGCCGATGGCCGAGTGAGAATTTGGCGGAAACAGCACAAAAGCATGGACCCAAAATGCATTGCTACAACCCTTCAAGCTGGTGGAGACAACGTTATGGTTTGGGGAATGTTTTCCTGGCATGCCTTGGGCCCTTTAATTCGTGTTGATCAACGTCTGACTGGCACATCCTATCTAAACATCGTTGCGGACCAAGTGCATCCTGTCATGTGGATGGTTTATCCCAATGGCGATGGCTACTTTCAACAAGATAATGCGTCCTGCCATAGTGCTCGTTTTGTACAGGATTGGTTTCAGGAACATGCCGGTGAGTTTACTTTGCTTAGGTGGTCCCCATAATCTCCAGATCTCAACCCCATTGAGAATTTGTGGAATGAAGTTGAACGAGCCAACAGACAGCTGGATCTACAACCGTGCAATCTCACACTCCTGGAAAGTGCTATTCACCAAGCATGATCTCATATCCCACAAACCACCTATCAACATCTCGTGGGGTCCATGCCACGAAGAATCGAAGCAGTATTAAAGGCAAAAGTTGGCCCAACGAAATACTGAGGGCGTGGTCATAGTAAAGTGGCCACTCAGTGCATAATAAAGGCTTTGAAATCCTGTGGGGCTGAAGATGTACACATTAATATTATTTATAACACGTAAGAAAGTGCAAGTGTAAAGGTTCGACTGTTCGAGGACACAGCACTGATAAAAATAGGACAGGAAAGGAGACAAGATAACATATACCAAAGTTCGCAAGCTCTTCAATACCACATCTTACAAAGTTTTTTTAATCATTAAACTGAGAAAACAAGGGGATAAAAATTAATGTATATTGTTTACCACTTTCGTTTTTTTAAACGATATAGTCATTTTTGCAAGTACTCACTCAAAGCTGCGGAATATAGTATAAAAACTTACTGACAGGGTTAAAGAAGTGGGCTTAAAAATGAATTTAGAGAAAACAAAACTGATGTGCAATACTTTTTCATAATTAGCGTTTGATAGAGCAAATCTGGAACTAATTAGTACCTACATTAACCTTGGACAGCAAACATCAGGTAAAGACCGCATGGAAGGAAAATTTAATAGGCGTATAAAACTTGGATGGAGAGCAATTAGAATGAAAGAAAAGTCTTGCTTATCATCAGAGACATGGGTCTCAACAAAAAGGACAATCAGAGGCTGCAAACTACTGATAGAAGTAAGGAGAGTTATATGCTTGGTAAAACCGGAAAATACAGGAAATGGAACTCATGGACAGGAAAATGACAGAAATTTAAAACATCATAATTAAGGTAAAATCCATGAAACGACTGTGACATGGACAATTTGCTAGAAGAACTGTCCACCCTTAGACAACTGAAATACTAGACTGGATTCCAAGGGATATGAAAAAACACAGACGAAGGACCACGTGGGAGATGGGCGGATAAAATTTGAAAATATATTGGATTGGAATAGACGAGGCACACACACACATCTCTATTCTAAAACAAAGTAGCTGCCGCCGCCGCAGCTGCTGTTTTAGAAATTTCGCTACACTCGCGCTTTCCTAGCTTTCAGAGCAAAAATTATTCAACACAAAAATATGAAGTTTACATCGTTTGCAGAGAATTGTTTGGAAAACACGCTGAAATAAACTGTTTTTCGATTCTGGCGATACTTCAGGAGCTACTGTATTTCAAAGTTAAGGTAAGCAAAAAAGTGCTATCAGTTCGCGTTCCGGACACACTAACAGCAACATAACCGCGAAACGTTGTAGGCATGTGGGGCCATCGGCAAATATTTGCACCTCGTCGCTCTTTTTTTGAATTTCAATTTTGTTAACGGAAATTAAATTTCTTAATTTCACAAAATTCTCTATTTCTAGATGGGATACATTTTAAAAAACGGATATATGGCAAACTATAAATCATAACACATTGCAATTTTTACAGCATAAACTCACAACTATAATGCCTCTTTTACAAAACCAAAAAAATTAAGGAAAAGTCATTTTCTCATTTTTAAGCCTTTCTTAAAGACGCAAAGGAAAGGAACGAAAGGCTTACCCTGTCTTCATAGTTAACCACACAGGAATGTTCTTGTCCCGTGACCTGCTGCCATGGAAACGCAGCTATTTTTATCACTCTCTTCTTATTGGGTGAAAGGACAGGTTACAATCAAACTGGTAATGACGCAATGCTTCATGACGTAGCGACACGTTTAAAGTTCGGCGTTTTCCGCCGGCATAAGTGAATATCTATGGAAATGTAGGCATTCGCCTCGTATATAAAAAGCAAAGAGAGAAAATTCAAGTGTGTTCGTCCGTGAATTGTTCAACCACTTCTAAATGACCTAGAGATCTGAAAATTGGTATGCTGATAGATCTTAACGCCCGTATAGCTAGAAAAGTACGAAAACAAAAAAAAAATTGGCGGCTTTGGAACATTGGCTGCTTGAATTTTTCGCGAATTGTTTGACCACTTTTAAATGACCTAGAGATCTGAAAATCGGTATGCTGATAGGTCTTAAAGTCCAGATACCTAGAAAAGTCCGGAAACCCAAATGGTCGCTTTAGAACATTGTCCGCTTGAATATTTCGCGAATTTTAGGCTACTTTTAAATAACCTATGGATATAAAAATTGTCATGCTGGTAGCTCTTAAAGTTCGGATACTTGAAAATGCACAAAAAAAAACAAAAAAAAAAACAACAACAGTGCTTTGGAACATTGAACATTGTCTGCTTGAATTTTTCTACCACTTCTACACATAGAAAAATGTCTGAAAACCAAAAAATTCAAAACAGTGGCTTAGCTTTCCAGTTTTAAAATGCTGATAGGTTTAAAGATTATTTCGTCAGAATCATTAAAATGCTTTGAAAATTTCAAATTTTGATTTAAAATTAAGGGCGCCAAAGCCTGCTCCGTTTTACGTCAAACCGTATGCATTGACGTCACGACGCTTTTCTAAATCGTAAAACAGTTACGGATTTTAAATAACTGCTCTTTCAATTAATTACTTTTCCCTTTCTTTAATTTTTTGTTCAAAAAATAATTTTATAGATACACCGTTCAGAGAATGGGCATAATTGCTAGTATACGTATATACACTATCTACCAACAAGTAATTGGACTCCCCTGCAATCGACGATATCTGCGGTCCGCCGCAGTTAAATATTGTGTTTGAAACAACAACGCAACCAGTCGCATGCGAGATGCCGCGCAGTTCGGAGCTCTCTGATTTCGAGAAAGGTGTAATCGTCGGGTATCACAGAAATGGCCGATCCATACGTGACATATCCAGCGAGTTGAAGTACTTAAAATCGACAGTGGCCTACGTGATTGGCAAGTGGAAGATGAGAGGTGACTGTCGGAATGTGCCCCGATCCGGCAGACGCGCAAAACTGGGAGTTAGAGACCGACGGGTGCTGGCCAGAGAAATTCGGAAGAACTGTACCAAATCGATGGGCCACACCCGCGAGGAGTTTTAACAAGCATCCGGGAGTGTTCTTTCGATGAATACCATCCGTAAGGAAGCCCATCTGCTCGGTTATCATGGGCGTGCTGCCGCCCACAAGCCTTTGATCACCAAGTCCAATAGCGCTGCTCGGCTAACGTGGCGCAAAAAACGTCGACAGTGGACCGTTGAACAGTGGAAACAGGTTCTCTGGAGCAACGAATCAAGGTTCACCCTCTACCGTTCGGATGGCAGGGTCTGGGGATGGCATCTACCTGGAGAACGCCTCTTGCCGCAATGTATTGTTCCAACTGTGAAATTCGGCGGCGGTGGAATTATACTATGGGGGTGTTTCTACTGGTATGACACGGGGCCCTTGGTCGCAATTCCTGGTAGACTCAACGCCGAGACCTACTGCACTATTTTGATGACCATGCGCTTCCTACGTTGTGGCAGTTTTACGGGGTACACCCATGTTGCTTTCAGGATGACAATGCCACCTGTCATGTTGCGAGGTCCACCATGGCTTGGTATGGTGACAATGGGGTTAATCGAATGGACTGGCCTGCGCAGAGCCCGGACATTAACCCTATCGAGCACGTCTGGGACGAGTTGGAGCGTCGACTTAAGTGGTGCCCCCACCGTCCAAAATCGGTGAAGGAACTGACCTGTCTTCTCCAAGCCGAGTGGAAGAAAATACCGCTAGCCGTCGTACAACGCCTGGTATGCCCCGGAGGGTCGCAGCTGTAATCGCCGCTCGTGGAGGCTCCACCAACTATTGAAGGTAAATAAACTTCGTTTTCCTTTGCTATCACAGGTGTCCAATTACTTGTTGGTAGATAGTGTATATTTATATATAGAAATTGGGAAAAGACTGCGGGGGGCCAAAGGAAAAGACTGCGGGAACCACTCTGGAATGGTTACTCTGCAGTGCTTGTTAATCCCCCACGCTGTTATACGAAGAAGAAGTCTTAGTGACTGCTGAGAGCTCCAAAGACAATTGCCGAAGTTTTCTTTAGAACCTATGAAGGCGTGCGGTTAAAGCGAAATAATGGTCTTTACGAGGTGACGTACGCCTTAAATGCCCTGGCCTTCGTGCTACTACACTGGTGTTATTCATTTGCAGCCATAATCGTGAAACCACTCTGGGATGGTTATTCAAGTTCCTAGCGACTTTGGCCTGAGACTGTTCTGCTTCTAGTTGTCCTATCGTTCTTCAGCGAACAGCGTTGGATAGACGTGTATGAAACATAAGGAAAGTATTTGCAGCCACCGAAATGCATCTTACACTCGCTATCAACGAGAATTGCCACTTCCGTTTCCCGTTGGCTTTACGTATGTAACTGAATTTGCATATCGGACAACTTTTTACTCACTGATGTCCCAATTTCATTGTGAGCATTTGTTTTTGTGTATTATTTTATTTTATTTTATTTGGAGATTTGATGACCGCCGTGAGCAACTCAATGGGTTATAAGCAGTCACCCGTCTCTAATTTTGAACCACTACTTCCCGGAAAGGAAGAGAGCTAGCGCCGTAAAAAAACACATCTATGCATCTCTGGAATTCAAACTCGGACTCATCACTGACGAATGGTCATAAGTCAGCGCTTAGATCACTCCGTCACCGAGACGACTGTTTCTCGTGACCATTTGCATATGAACTGTAATCATCGTGACATTTCATTGAGCGCTTTGGATATTTCGCGCTACAGCTGTCTGTAATTAAATTTTTAAACAGCGATGTATATACACCGCTGGGTGTTGAAAATGCAACACCAAGAAAGACCTGAGATATTAAAGTGCGATTTTAAGGGAACATTACTGACGATACAAGACGTACGTGCAGACCTGTAAGTGATACATGCAGACATACAGGGTGCGCCATATAAAAGAGGCCCGAGTATAATGAACGACAACAGTCAGGCAATGTTACATAGTAAAGAATAGTTGAAATGACAGAGGACAGGAGTAATTTACCTGTTATTTACTAACAGGAGTATTTTCCTCCGAGTTGATGGTATCAGCGAAAACGAATGGGCCGACTATCCTCTTCGCAGACACAGCACACCAAACGTCTATCTTTTGGTCGTACAGAAGAGTCTCTATTGTCCGTCTGGGATTCGTATTGGTCCAAATCCTACTGTTTTGCGCATTGACATACCCGGACAGATGAAACCATGCTTCAGCGTTCATGTAAGAAAGTGTTGGATCCATTTCACCGCTGACAATAATGGTCTCCTGAAACCACTTAATATTGCATCTGTTTTGCATAATCAGGAGTTTTATGTTCTTGGAGTCCCATAACTTTGTACGGCCGAAAATGCAAATCCACCTTAAGAATGCGACGGCATGACGTGGCAGATATTCCCGTTGCAGACGATAATCGGCAAATCGACTTCCGAGGGCTTTGTAACATCATCGTGCACACATCCTTTATATTGTCTTCAGTACGAATTGTCTTGGGCTTGTTTCTTTTCCTGTTGCACACCGTGCCTGTTTCACGAAATTTCCGCACTAAATTCTGTACCACTGATTTGGCCTGTGCTGCACAATGTGGAATTTTTTCTGTAAAGAACTCATTTAAAACCGTATGTAAGTTATTTCTGAAATACTGTTCCACAATAAAGAATCCGCTGTTTCGTACTTAAAACCATTTCCGTTGCCTTTGTTCTCTCTTCACATACACTTATGATCGTGAACATACACTGCTCTGGCTGTGATTAATCACTCCGGAGAATTCCTTTGCACCTGTGCACGCAGAAAACGGTTAAAAAGTGGAACAAAGCGGGTTTAACTAGAAACACGCCTAACAAATTTAACCCGCCTACAACGTCTGGCCACCTTTTTTATGGCGCAACCTGTACCTCCGAAAATTTGAAAACTACATCGTTCTGGAACTGGAAACGAACCATCATCTCCCGATTTACGTGCATTTGAGTATCATTTTCTTCTGTAAGGGATGTAGAACACACAATACTCAGAGTACCGTGTGTATTCGGTGCTCGAGCACGGCGTAGCATCGACTGGAAGAGGTCCTATGTGCGCACTGCGGACTATCATTCATTGCTGTCTCGATTCGTACCCAAAGTTCATCTTGAGTATCCGACGGAAGAGCCTGATCGGACAGGCGTTGAGCGACGATATCCCACACTTGTTCAATGGGACCCAAATCAGGCAAACACGCTGGCCAAGGAAGATGTGGAACATGTTGAATATTCATGAGCTGTAAGATATTTCATGCCACACATGCTCGGGCGTTGTCCTGTTAAAAGACGCCCACAGGAGACAGTGTGCAGATATAGCAACACTTCAGGATCGACAACTTCCGCGATTTACTGCTCGATGGTCATTTTTCCTGCAATACATAGGAGGCGGGAGTGTGAATGGAATCCAACAGCACCCCACACCAGAACGCCTCGTGTCGGGCCGGGACCAACTTTCCTCGCTTATCCCTTGATCGGGGCCTGGGCGCTCAAATTTTTCCATTACCATGACGTCACGCAAAGTGACGGACATTAGTCTGAGAGGACACCCGGAAGGGCATCACGTTCTAATGAGTTGAGCCCGTTACCAAATATACTTTTCAGATGTATGATTGATCTCATGTTGCTCAAAACGAAGTTATACTGTTTGCGACATACTACAATTAAATTGAACATTTCCTCCTAGTTATAATATGTAAGGAAGTACATATTGCAGTTGCAGAGAAAACGGGAAATGAAGATATTGACCATTCTCATGTGCGCGGCCTTCTTGCAAGAAATTGGATAATCAGAGCAAACATTTTGGATAGTAAGTTGATGCCAGCTTTTGAAAAACAGTCTGATTTCCAAGTGAAGTAAACTCACTTCTCAAGTTATGCTAGCAGGTGACGTTAGTGTCTGTCATTTTTGCATAACTTATCATGCCATTTTCAGAGAAAAATGACAAACTTTCAGCTCTTTGGAGAAGCGCAAGAAGTTAACACACATCTGCTGAATTTTTACCCAAGTTCATATGCTCAAAGGAGCTATTATATAACATGATGATACTGCACGTTTTCATTTTTAAACTGGAAATATAACACCGAATTTTCGGTTGTAATCAGCACGTCTTTTGAATCCGTGCTGAGGTGATTGAAATTTATCAAAACTATTCAATGTCAATGGAACTAGTTCGGAAAATGGTCAACCGGTTTTTGCAATCGATAAAATATCCACAAATAGAAACATCTACTTAGTTCCAACAGCGGCTAAAAAGAATGTTACGAAAATTAACAAATGGCGCACAGAAAGTTTCACATAGAACAAGGAAAGTATCACAGACAAAGAGATTTTCAAATCAAACAGTTAGAAAAGAAATATAGAAGAGGAAATATGATATAAGTTTACGTATGCCAGCGGAAGAACTTTGCATAATGAAAAAGTTGAAAAATGGCGAACAGTATTCTTCATGGGAAAAGCTATGCTAAGGAAAAGGAACTATTCAAATACGTCTTCCGAAATCAGAGATAGCGAAAAAGAAGTTTCTATCTTTATGCACCGACCGCGAAATCCTTCCATTATTTAAAGCTGATAATGCCCCACATCTCTGTTGTAACGAATGGCATACAGTAAAAAAGAAATTTCTCAATACTGTTTTTAGGAGATGCGATGCAGTGGCAAAACGAAGTACACAAACATCAACTACCGACAGAAATATAAACTACAAAATTCCTCACGTGATAACCTAAAGAGTTCTACAAGATAAATGGCATCCAGTGTTTAAGGAATTTTTTTAAATCGGACATGTAGAAGCAGAGATATTGAGAAAAACGAGAGCTTACGCCCTTATTTGGTTTACAGTAATATCTTTCTAACTAGAAACCCGATTGATAAACTTCTGTTTCTACCAAATACTACTAACTTAGCAAACTCTGTGAACGTATTGTCTTCCCGAAATAATGCGCCATTTCGCCGCTAGGGGACGCAAACCCTTAATTTGATTTTCTCAATATCTCTGCTTCTACATGTCCATTTTAAAAACTTCTTTCAACACCGCATGTCATTTACCTTGTAGAAATCTTTAGGTTAGCACGCAAGGGATTTTGTAGATTTAAAAAATCTCTTTGTCTGTTTAATTTCAAAATCTCTTTGTCTCTGATACCTTCCTTGTGCTGTGTGGCAGATTTCTGCGTTAGGAAAAATTTGAAATTATATGAAACATTTTTCAGCAGAAACACTCACAAGAGACAAATAATTTTGCAAATCGGACTCTTAGAAGCAGGAATATTGACAAAAATAAAGTATTGATCTACGCTCCCTGGCGGAGGAACCATGCATTATTTTAAGAAAAAATTGTTCCGAAAAGATTTATCGACGTGAGTGGTATCGGTCCATGATAAATATTTTGAATCGAGGTTTTAGGAGTTCAGTTTTGCTGCAAATGCATCAGAAACAGAAATTAACACTTACTCCCATTGGTGGCTAAGCCATTCGTTAACAAGTATTAAAATTTATATGCAAAGCATTTTCCATCAGGAGTTGTATCCGATGCAGAAAGAATTTTTCAAATCGGCGTTTCAGAAGCAGAAACGTTGGGGAGAAACGCAATTTACAGTTACGCACCCTAGCGGAACGTCTATGAATTTCTTGAAAATTTTGAATTTATATGAAAAACATTTCCCACCGGAAACTCTATAAAACAAAGAAGAAATTTTTCAAATCTGAACCTTAGAAGCAGAGACATTGACTAAAATAAGATATACCTCTGAGCACATTGGCGGAGAAACCATGCATTAATTTAAGAAGGAAATATTCCGAAAAAATTTATCGACGTGAGTGGTATCGGTCCACAAAATATTTTTTTCAATCGAGATCTTAGAAGCTTAGATTTTGTTGCAAATGCATCAGAAGGAGAAATTAACGCTTACGCTCCCTGGTAGCCAAAACATTTATGCCAAAAATTAGAAATATATCCAAACGATTTCCCATCAAGAGCTGTATCCGCTTCAGAAAGAATTTTTCTAATCCATGTTTTAGAAGTTGAGATATCAAGGAAAACGCAATGTACCTTTAAGCCTCCTAGCGGAAAATATATGGGTAACTTGAAAAAGTGACTATACCAAATATAGCCTTTGACATAAATGGAATCGTAAGGTAAAAGGATTTTTCCAATCGGAAGTTTACAAGCAGATATATTGAATAAAATGTATTTTGAATTCGACATCATCTGCATTTACGCCCTCTAGCGGCGAAGTGGTGCATCGTATAAAACAAACGAAATGAAAGATCATCATTCGAACATTTCAAGCTTCCCAATGCTGAAAGAATATTTGAAATCGGAGCAACACTTGCAGAGATATGGTGTCCACCGACGGACCGACGGAGGAACAATAATGCTTATGTTACCGTCCCTCCAACAGCGGAAAATTTGTTGAATACTATATGCATAATTTTTTTATCACTTGCCATTCAATGTGGGACATACGAAAGTAGTTAAACGTGAGCAAATGAGCCTTAGCTGCCGTTCATAATTTTTATAAATTCGCTTTACGTTTTCTAGTTTTTAGAGTTTTTACTGAAGGCAGCACGATGACTTCTTCCAGGTAGTATGCTTATATGTTGTGAATCAAAAGGAAGCTCTTGCATTGAAGATGAGGGTCGGGCATATTCTTTTGGCACAGTAGGATCATGGATTTGATAAATGGATAACTAATGATTTTGTTCAGCACTTATCGTTCTCGCATACGAAGCCCCCAAATCGATTTTCATTTTTCACTCTTATCTCAAGAAAGTTTTAACAAAACATTTTTCATTTGTTTTCAAAGCGTTTACGTCGGAGTAAAAAATATGGCGCTCTTGAAGAAGAACACATGAATTATTCAAGCTACGTATTTTTGTTTTCGTTAAAAAGAAACAGAATTGGTACAGAAAACACAATAATAACATTCATGTTCCATTATTTACGTGCCACAAACACCAGAATTTATACTTTTTCTGAGAGCAAAATTAAGGAATCCATTTATCAAACAAGATTGCCTCCTTTTTAAAATAAAAATGTCTTAATTTCTTTCTATTTGTAAAACATTGTAACAAGAGTACAAAAACGAACTCATTATATTATCTTACAAAGAGACAGCAACAAATGAAAAGAATGTTGTTTTGTTATTTACTTTTCCATCCTAAATATACCGAATGACTTCTTAGAAAAGAAAAACCAGAAATCTTTGTATTATGGTTATTTTAAGCATTTCATCTCATTGGACTTGAAACCAAGCCTAGAGTGAAAAAAGCTGCCCTTCAAACATTTTATTATATTTTGAGCATGTCTTTTGTAAAAAAAAATGTGCTTATGTTATCGGTTTGTCCGGCTGTCCAACTGTGGACATCATATCTCTGCAACTCATAGTCCGAGTTGGAAAACTCTTTTGGCATTGGGAAGCTCGAAATGTGCGAATGATGATCCTTCATTTCGTTTTTTCTGATGCTGCACAATTTTGCCGCTAGAAGGCGTAAATGCAGATGATTTCGAATTCAAAATACATTTCATTCCATATATTTGTTTCAAAATGTCCGATTGAAAAAATTATTTTATCTTTCAATTCCATTTATGTCGAAGAATATTTTAGGTATAGTCACTTTTTCAAGTTACGCATAGATTTTTCGCTAGGGGACGTTAAACGAAACTGTATTTTCCCCGTTATCTCTGTTTCTAACACTCCGATTTGGAAACTTCGTTCTGCAGAAGATACAGCTCCTGATGGGAAATATTTTGCATATAATTTCTCATTTTTGTTAAAAACAGTTTGGCCACCAGGGGAGTAAGTGTTGTTTCCTTCTTCTCGCGTTGTTGCAGCAAAATCTAAGCTTCTAAAATCTCGATTGAAAAAAATTAACCAACATTACTGACGTCCAAAAACATTTCCGGCATACTTTCTTTTTAAAATATTGCATGGTTTCTGCGCCAGGGGGCGTAGATGTATATCATATATTTGTCGATATCTCTGCTTGTAAGTGACCGATTCCAAAAAATATTTGTGTGTTGGATAGAGTTTCCAGTGCGAAATGTTTTTCGTATAATTTCAGAATTTTCAAATAATTCATAAACTTTCCGCTAGGGGGCATAAAGGTAAATAGCTTTTCCCCCAGTATCTCTGCTTCTGAACTCCGATTTGAAATATTCTTCCTACACTGATACAGCTTCTGAAGGAAAATGTTTTGTATATGATTCTAATATTCGGCAAAGAATGGTTTGGCCACCAGGGGGCGTAAGCATTTATTTCTGCTTCTGATGTATTTGCAACAAAAGCTGAGCTCCTGAGAACTCGACTGAAAAATTTAGTTTTTCCGTGAACCAATACCACTCCCATCGAACAATCTTTTCAGAATACTTTCTTCTTAAAATAATGCATGGCTTTTCCGCAGGGTGGCGTGGATGCATATCCTGATTTTGTTAATATCTCTGCTTCTAATATTCCGATTTGAAAATTTCTTCCTGTGTTTCCGCTGGGAAATATTTATCATAAAATTTCAGATTTTTCTTGACGCACAAGTCTGCCACCAGAGTGCGTAAGCTTACATTTCCGTTTACAGCAATATCCGCGGGATTAAAAACCTGATTGAAAAACTTCTTTCTTCGGTCAGATACTACTAACTATGCAAACTCTGTGTGCGTATTTTCTTCCCAAAATAATGTACAATTTCGCCACTAGGAGGCGCAAATGCTTAATCTGTTTTTACATGTGCGATTTAAAAAATTCTTTCACCACCGGATTCCATTTACCTTGTAGAACACTTTAAGCTAGTACATGAAGAACTTTGTAATTCACAGTTCTATCGGTATGTGGTGCTTGTGTACTTCAGTTTGCAGCTGTATTACCGCTTGTAAAAACACTATTGAGAAATTTCATCTTTACTGTATAACATTCGCTACAGTAGATATGTGGAGAATTATCATCTTTAAGCAATACACAGATTTTCAGCTAGGGAACGTAAAGACCGAAATCTTTTTCTTGCTATTTCTGATTCCGGGAAACGTATTTGAAAAGTTGTTGTTCCTTAGCATAGCTTTTTCCAAGCAGAATATTTTTCGCCTGTTTTCAACTTTTGCAATGTGCAAAACTTTTCCGCTAGCATACGTAGACTTATAACATGATTCCTTTTCTACTGTATATTCCTTTTCTTAACTTTTCGATTTGAAGATCTTTTTGTCTCAGATACCTTCCTTGTGCTATGAGAAACTTTTTGTGCGCCATTTTTTAATTTTCGTAACCTGCTTTTTAGCCTCTGGTGGAACTAAGCAGGTATTTCTATTTCTGGATGTTTTAACGATTGTTGAAACCGATTGATTGTTTTTCTGATGAGTTCCATTGACTTTGAATAGCTTTGATAAATTTCATTCGTCTCAGAACAGATTCAAGAGACGTGCTCACTACAACCGAAGATACTGTGTCATCTTTCTTGTTCCTATAGGGAGCAAAAGTGCGTTTTTTCGTTCGGCTCTGTATATTCATTTCAAAAGTAGAACAGAATAAAGTCTGTTTGCGATACGCAGTTGAATATATAGCAGAAATTTCCTACTGAGTTTTTTGTTTGTTATTTTGCTTTGTACCGCACGCGATTCAAACAAAAAAAAAACTGGAGCGTTTGCGCGTTTTAGAAGAAGAGGCGTTAATGAAAACTGGGCTTCAGGGAGACATCATTATGACTGACAACGCGCGATTGGAAAAAATAATATAGGTTCTTTCCACAGGCTAGCCGTACACTCAAGTAGCTATTTATTAGGAACACCCAACAGCAATCAGACGCGCGTCATCTTCACTTACGCAACTATGACGTTCGGGTGACTTTACAGTTAACTCAATGCAAGGACTTTAGTGGTGTATGAAGAGCAGATGGCGGCAATTTAGGAGTCTCGTGATTTAAGCGACATTGAAAGAGAAATGATAACGAAAGTAATGCTGGCACAGAAACAGCAAATGAAAATAAGCATCTCAGAAACAGCAAACGTGTATGCAAGAACAACTTCACCGAGGGTGTACAAGGAGTAGCGCACAAACAATAAAAAAAGCATTCATCGGTCTTCCCGTGGGTGGGGTCGACTGGTCGCTATCTGAGGGTAACAGCGACTGCGGAGGTCTACTCTCTTGTTTCAAGTAACTGCCCAGTTTAACAGCGATTTCCAGGGTAGAATCTCAGCATACAAAGCCGACAGCACGTTGGGGCGAGTGGGTTAAAACAGCAGACTTCTTGTGGCATTCGGAAATGCTAAAAACAGACAAATTCATCTACAATGCAGGCTGCATAATGGTCTGTTTTCATAGCTGACGGACATTGGGTTTCTTAATACATGTGAATCAGCATTTGGATGCCATGAGGTATCTTAATGCCAGAGAGGACCAGTCATACCAGTATATGTTGCCGGTGTTAACTGATGGAAATGGCTACTTCCAGCAGGATAAGGCGTCAAGCTACAAGGTTCGTATCGTAACACAATAGTAGTTCTAGGAGCACAACATTGACATCAAAGGGGCAAACTGGTTCCCGCAGTCCCCAGAGTTTAACCAAATTGAACATCTGTGAGATGAGACTGGGAGCACCAATCGTAACTGAGATCCATCTCCAGTGAACATTGGGCAATTGACAGAAGCCATCACATCCGATCAGCTGAACCTAACTTCAGAACGATATGAGCACCTCGTTGAATTCATGCCATATCAAATTGAAGATGTTTTGAAGGTGAAGAACTGCCCAACACGTTATTAGGTAGATGACCTAATGATTTGCTATTTCAGTGCATAATCGTTCCTAAAACATTCTACGCACTATATGTTTTTCTTAGCTGTTTTTTCGGCTAAATTACATTGCTTGTGGTGCAAATTTGTAATTATATCTCGTGCAGTAATTGAGTTTTAGAGGAATATTTCGAGGTATTAGCATTTTGTCTGAAAATATTATTTCTACTTTATAAATTTTAATCTTTTTATTTTTACAAATATTTGACAACTGCTCATATAATCAATATTATCTACATAGTTTCTGTTCATTTAGTGTAAAATTTTCGGTCTAGCAGGGGTGTTACATTTCTATTTCAGAATATCTACGCTCTTGAAAATTTAAAATAATCTTTTAAAAAAGGCTTTCATAATTTAAAATCATCCGAAAATGCATTTTGTTTTCAACCAGATGAACCTGCTTTCAAAATTACCTACATAACATCTAAAGCTTACGTTAATTGTATATGTAGGTATATGAAGTAGTCATCTGTTTCACGATTCTAGTTGAAATATCGGTTTTCATCGTATTATCTTTGATTTATTTTCGTGAATTTTACGGTACGATTTCTTTTTTGGTTGGTGTAACACATTTCCACTTTTTAAAGTTTTTCCGGAAAATTATAATTGAAATGGACAGCAGATATCTTTCCTAATATTCCCAACATATCTGTCTCCAATTTTTTTTATGCAGACTAGAGTTACTTTCTTACAGAGCGTAAATCCCTATTTTGTTCAGGCATAATTCATCGTCCAATTATTACTGTATGCCAATTAATTTTAGAAAAAGTCAGCGTTAATAACCTTTAATATAATTTCATAAATTTAAATCATTTTCTCTTTCGTTAGCGTTATTGGTGAAGTGTTGAAATGGTCCCTTTACTAGTTTTGAGCCAGCCGTTATTTGAGGGCTCCGGTGTTCAGAGAAAACACTGTTACTAGCCATCTCCTGCGTTGGCTGTTCACAAACCTCAAAATTCGAATGAATGCTTAAATGTTTTAAAATGGGAATGCTTGTTGAATGGTTCTTTTTTCTAAAGCCCGCAAAGGAAGAGATGCGAAAACTTGGTCTCTTTGGTGCTCAGGATTCATCTTTCACTAAGATGGGGAAATAACAATGGCTCACGCGTAAGATGATGGTGCACTCATTAGATGAATGGCTCACACGTAAGACGATGGTGCACGCGTTAGATGAATTGCTCACGCGTAAGATGATGATGATGGTGTAACATTATTGCATAATGAAATCAATTGTGTTATCGTCATGCACATGTGCAAAGCAAGTTGCAAATAAAGGAGTGGACACCGAATTGACTGAAGCATTCAGAAACTGCCCAGTTGGTTCGAGAAAGAAGGTGAGGCAAATGGAAGAAGCTTTCATTTTTATTATGTTAGAGGAGGAATGACAATGAGGGAAGTTTTATCTGGCGCTCGAAGGCAATAGGAAGTGCATTTAGTGATTCTTCGTGTGACAGTGATAATTTTCGGTTCCTCAAGAAAGGATAGAAACCCTTTTTAAATGTCGGATGAGAAATCGAGGAAGAAATTAAGTTGGAAAATGGGAACAAGATAATTTAGTAGCGAGTTAACAAAAACGCCTCACAGAATAAGCAGAAACAGATCAATATGTAAACAAGAAGAAGTGTAATATACTGTAGATGTAATATAGAAATAGGAACAATAAAATCCCATGACCTCATCTGACCTCACTGTTTTGAATAAAGAGCACCACCGTAAAAAATAGAGTTATCATTTAGCTAGAAATTCATTTACTTCATCAACGGGGTAAAATATAGTTCAAAACCGGAACTGTTTAATTTCCTTACGAGCGAATGCCAGACAATGCCAAGCAACAAGATACTGAAAGTAGTCGCGTGGATAGCTCTATAACATAGTAGTGGAACGGAAAAAACTGCATTTTCATTGAAAATACATCAAGTTTTTCCATGTATTGTAACGTATACTCTATATTCACTTTCCTTTTGATTTTACTATCTCTGGTTATTTTATTTTACTATGTAAATTATCTTCTTACTGAACGAGATATTATTTCACCCACTGAATGAGATCTGGCAATGAGTGCAAGTCATGACGTGGTGGTAGCCAGTATAAATAGGCGCGTTCAACGATAGCCAAGGAGAGCGTTTGTTGTTGTACGGAGAGCGTTTGTTGTTGTACGGAGAGCGTTTGTTGTTGTACGGAGAGCGTTGGTTTATGTGAAGGAGAGAGTTTGTTGTTGTATTGAGAGCTTCGTTCTATGTGATTAGTTTGATTCTTCATTATTGTGAAACGAGTTGTGTGTGTGCGTTGGATGATTCCAGAGTTATATAATAAAAGAGCTTTGTCGTAAGTACGTCTTTTTCAATTCATAGTTTTTGTCAGATCTCTGTCTGGCTGTTAGGTGTATGTTATTAGTTGATTATCATTAACAACCAGCGTTAAGACTTTATTCATCCTAATTACTGCTACAAAATTACTACCAGTTATAAGTTTGTTCAATACTATTACCACACTACTAGCAGGAGACTTTATTCATGATCTTAATTAACTAGTAACAACAACCATTTGAATTCACTATTAGAAGCTTAGTACAAGCATATAATTCAGTAGTAGAAGCATTATAAAACATTACTAGCTTAGTTAAAAGCTTTATTCACTATAATTAGCTAAACAGCTGGTAGAAAAGAGTTTATTCATTATAATTGGCGCCCGAACTTTTCTCGAACACGAGATCTTGACAATTATTACCCATGTCTTCACTACCTGAGACAACTTCAATTTTCCACCCTAAGACAAGTTTCGGTGGTGATGGGATTAATCTCGACCATCTGCAAGAAGCCTGTGGGGCTCACTTTGATATAAGTGATCTACACGTACCCAGGCATTCTTCACAATTTCGTAATGCACCAGCTTCCTATTACTCTGAGTCGCGGGTCGTACCTGAGGGAGTTCAATCCTCTCAGCGAAGCAGAATGCTTGCCCATTTCGTGCCACATGCAGGAACAATTCATTTCAATGGTTTGGAGGGATCTTTAAAATACCTCGAAGATTTGGAAGATCATTTTGATCTCTATAATATTCCTGAAGACTGCAAAGTCCAAATCGCAGGCACTTGCTTGAAGGATACCGCTAAGACCTGGTATCGGCAGTGGAGAGTGTCGAACCCGGATTCTCATTATGAGAATTTCCGTGCAGAATTTTTGGAGGTCTTTCCTTTCGGCCTAAGTCGAGCTAGCCTTGCACAACAGCTTTTTCTCGTCAGCAAGGACCCAACGATAGCCCTGTTGCATTTGCGTTGGAAACAACACGCTTATATAACCTATGGGATCCACATACCAGTCATGTCGACATGTTGGATACCCTCTTGCCGCAGCTCGACCCATTTTTACAAGATTTTCTTCAGGTTCGACACCCTGCCACAATTCATGAATGCCTTCGCCTCATACGAACGTATGAAGAGCGACATGGCAAACATGGTTCCACTCACCATGCTCGGGCACCCCGCGAGGCTTATTACGAAAACCCTCAGCGGCATAATAGGTATAATAACCTTCAGCGCGAGCATACACAAGTGCACACCCAAGCTTCATACGTTCCATAACACAGAAGAGTGGCAAACCAACAGCGAGTTTCTGAACAATCTTCGGGATATCGTACAAATGCACAGTATGCTCGACCCCTTTCCAATCCGCAGCATTCGGAACGTTTTCATGCTCAGGGCAATGATGATTTTTCTGCCCGTGCTGAGGGCAGAAGTAATAGATATGAAAATGTCAACAGACACGCGGAGTTCCCGACGCAGGTTTCACGCAGTTTTCCACATCGTGAAAATTTTCCCGATACCCGGCAGGGTCGAGGTTTCAGACCGCATGATAATCCAACCAGGAATCCTTTAAACTTCCAAAGGAAGTAGACCAAGGGTCGGTCCTGCTTCCTGATACCAAGCATTCTGACCCTAAAACAGTATTAGTGACTGTTCAAACTCCTCAGTTGCCTGGTGTATTCTTGACAATTGAAGATATTATTGTCGAGACAAAGTTCGACACTGGTTCTGAAATATCAGCCCTAAATACGAAGTTTTGCACTGACAATTTTCCTGCAGTCCTCGTTCAGCCTGCGACGCAGTATTTGCGAGGTGCAAATAACGAAATCTTCAGTATCACAGGAACTGTCACATTATCTCTAGGGCTGGGAAAAGCTCGTTTTACGTATTCTTTCCTGCTTATAGACGAACTACCTGTGAAATGTCTAATGGGAATGGACTTTATTCATACGTTTCAAATAACTTTGAATTTCGTACAACATGTGATTTCCTTTCCGGAACCTGTCGAAATGATTCCTACGGTCCATATGGATGTAACGAGTTTGTTATTGAGTAACCAATTGAATGAGAGGCAACGAAACCAGATTTCTCTCCTTTTACAGGAAAGTCCTGGTTTATTTTCTGATCTACCTGGTTTCACACAGGTGGTTTATCATGTCATCGACACTGATGGTTCGAAACCGATTGCGACAAAACCTTACCCTTGTGCTCCACATAAGAAACAGGAAATGCAACGTCAAATTTCTGAAATGATTAAACAGGGCATAATCAGGGAATCAACAAGCGCCTGGGCTGCTCCTGCCTTTTTGGTTCCAAAGAAACAACCCAATGAATTTCGTTTCGTGACAGATTTCCGCAAGCTTAACCAAGTCACAAAAACGATCAATTATCCACTACCTGTCATGTCGCATATTTTAAATGACCTGTCGTCAACCAAATGGATGTCAACCTTGGATTTGGCGAGTGGATATTGGCAGGTGGCAGTACATCCGGACTCTGTCGATAAAACAGGCTTTGTGACACCTTTTGGGGCTTATGAATACCTACGTATGCCCTTTGGACTAGCTTCTGCACCTGCTACTTTCCAAAAGCTTATGGATACGGTTCTCAGACCTGTCCTGGGTCCCCATGTGCATGTATATTTGGATGACATTATTATTACATCCGAGACTTTTGACGAGCACCTTTCTCTGCTCAAACAGGTGTTCCAACTCATATACAATGCTGGCTTGACGTTAAAACCTAGTAAATGCCAGATAGCGAGGGACGAGATTGTATATCTGGGGTTGAAAATCACTCCCCACGGCTTATTTACTGATAATGAAAAAATTAGGCCTATTGTTGACTTTCCTCGGCCTAAAACAGCAAAAGAACTATCACGCTTTCTGGGAATGACCGGATGGTATCAGCAGTTCGTCCCCGCTTATGCTACAATCTGTGAGCCATTGTATGCTTTAAAACGTAAATACCAGAAGTTTGTTTGGACACCTGAGGCTAACGCTGCATTCGAAACACTGAAGTCTGCGTTGACTCAGCCTCCGGTGTTGGCTTTCCCGGATCATACTAAGGAATTTGATATTTATACTGACCCATCCGGAGTTGGTCTTGGTTGCGTTTTGTCACAAGCTGGGCATCCAATAGCTTTTGCGTCTCGTACTTTAGCCAAAGCTGAACGCAATTATTCAGCTACGGAACGTGAATGTCTTGCTGTAGTGTTTGCTCTTGACAAATTTCAATGTTATCTTAACGAATTGACAGTTAACATAATTACGGATCATTCTGCCCTTCAGTATTTGAATTCTGCAAAGCACCTCTCTCAAAGACTTATGAAGTGGGCTCATAAGTTACAAGAGAGCAATATCAAAATTTCCTATCAGCCAGGTCATAAGAATCAATTACCGGACGCATTGTCTCGCGTTCCGATTAGTGGGGTCCCCACAGAAACTACTCCTGGATGTCAGCCTTTACTTCTAATAGCTGATATAACATCCAGAGAGCAGATAATGGCAGAATTAATAAATGATCCAGATTTTGGGGATATCTATAATTTTTTGCTTGCGGGTTCGCCCCTACAAAGTGATCCTTCTCTGGCTGGAAGGTCACAACATTTTGAAGTCATAGAGGGTCTTCTTTACTATACGAAATCTAGGACTACTAGGGCAGAGTTTCGCCCATGTATTCCGCGAACCCTTCGAATGGCCCTTTTAAACGAATTTCATGACAAACCTCTTGCAGGCCATTTAGGTATTCGCAAGACCCGTTGTAAATTGCGGGATGTTGCCTATTGGCCTGGCATGTACCAAAGTGTGCTCGCATACGTTCAATCATGTCACTTGTGTCAGATTAATAATTACCGAAATGTAAGACCGGCCGGTCACTTGAAATCTAGTTCAAGTTCTCATGTTTTTGACATTATTTCAATAGATTTATTGGGACCTTATCCTTTATCTGTTAAAAACAAAGCTCGTTACGTTTTAGTGTTAACTAATAATTTTTCTAAATGGGTTGAAGTTTTTCCCATTAAAGCCGCTACGGCAGAAGTTATTTGTAATGTATTAGTTAATGAAGTATTCTCTAGATATGGTGCACCTAATAAAGTAGTTTCGGATAATGGTCCTCAATTTATTTCTGACATTTTTGAAAGAATGTGTGCGAGACTACACATTAAACATAAATTCATTTCCCCATATCATCCCCAGAGTAATCCTGCGGAACGCGTAAACCGCACGCTAGTGAAAATGATTGCTACATTTGTAATGGGTCATCATGAACGATGGGATGACCATTTGGAGCTTTTTGCGTTCGCTCTCCGCTCGTCTGTCCACGAATCTACTAAAATTACTCCTGCAGAACTTTTTCTGGGTCGCAAAATTAAAACCCCTTTTGAAAATTTAACGGGGATTATCGACGAACTAAACCAGCGACCAACTCCGCAATCAGTACGAATCATGACAGAAAAAGCTCGTGTTGCAATGCTAGGAGCACAAGCGGCTCAAGCAAGACATTATAATACTAGGCGTAGGGAACCAGATCTTGTCGTTGGAGATCTCACTCTCGTGGAAACGCACTTGCAGTCTTCTGTTTCTCATACTTTAGTGAAGAAATTTGCACCCAGCTACGAAGGTCCATATCGGGTGGCAAATGTGTTTGAAAATAACATTGTTCTTGAAAAACCTGACAACCAATTTCAATACGTACACGTTGCTCAGTGTCGCAAGTATCATGAACGAAATATCGATTTCATAATCAACCCTACTCAACCTTCTGTTCCACAGACTCAAGAGTCTATATCTCACGATCAACCTCCAGAAATTTTGGACGAACCAACAAACATTTTTGAAGAATCTCCAGTGATTTTTTCTTCACCCTCCCCTCCTCAAGACTGGTTTCCAAACACGCAACCTGATTCTCCCATGAGACCAAGGCTCGAATCAAGTTCTTCGAATACTAGTATCGTTCCTTTCCCTCCAACCATTGCCAAGACTATTGCTGCGCCGTTTCCTGATAACTCTGCACCAACGCAGGCTCCTACTTCCTTGAATACCTCGTCAGAAAGTATTCCTATAGGCAAAAATAAACATCGCCCTGCACGACCACTGAATTACAGCAGCGACTCAGAGGCTTCGGACATTTCTGATTTATCAGTTATGGACCATAAATTGAATATTACAAACCGTCTAGAACCACCAAAAGCTGGGCGAAAACGTAACTTGTCTCCCCAATCTGCTTCGCCGCAACAGCGACGAAGGCAGCGGTTCTTGCATCCGTCCGGGTTTCGCCCCTGGAACTTACGCTCAGGGCAAACAGGGCCGATGCCTGCTGCTACTCTCATGCCACGAGGGCGTAAGCGAAAGCAAACGATGTGGCCGGAGCCACGTCCGTCCAAAAGAATACTGGAAGGACACCACGGGCCCCAGCACAAAGGGACTCCATATCAAAAGCCTGGGGGAGCCCGTTCCTATCAGTCGCAAGGATTTCCGGACCGCCAGACTTCGGCCGTTCCTGATCGACGGACTTCAGCCGTTCCTGACCGTTCCTATCAGCCGCAGGGATTTCCGGACCGCCAGACTTCAGTCGTTCCTGACCGTTCTTATCAGCCGCAGGGATTTCCGGACCCACAGACTTCAGCCGTTCCGGACCGACGGATTTCAGCCATTCCTGACCGTTCCCGTCAGCCGCCGGGATTTCTTGACCGACAGCAGACCGATGTTCCAGATCCGTTAAAGTCCTTAAAAAGATCTAAGCCACCTGGATTTACCAGTCCGATTAGGCCTGGAAAACGTTATCGTACTAGAGTTTTTTATGCGTCCTCGAGATAAGTAAGTTCTCGTGGACAGGTTCTTTTCTCAGGTTGTTGTTTTTCCTGCACGACCAGTTGGCGTGTCAGAATTTCTTTTTTTCGTGTGGGCCTATGCATTCTTTTTTGTGTATATATGTGTTTTTTTTTATATTTCTTCTATGTCCATCTACTAATCCAAATTTTTTTTATATATCTATGTGCTTAGGGGTAAAATAATAAAATTGTTACTGTTAGGCAGCTCCAGGCAATCTTCGCTGCTGATACAGTTGGTGTGTATTCAACGAATAATGCGAACGTAATTTGAAATTAAAATAATAAAATTGTTACTGTTAGGCAGCTCCAGGCAATCTTCGCTGCTGATACAGTTGGTATGTATTCACCGAATAATGAGAACGTAATTTGAAATTAAAAAAGTGATTCCTGCTAGGCAGAATAAAAGGAAGGTATGCCGATGCAGGTTTGTTTTGTTCAAGTATACACAGTGTTTCACAGACGAATACAGATTTCTTGATTTTGTCATGCCAAGTTTGATATTGTAAATACTGCTGCCACCAAATAACAAACAAAAAAGAGGTCGATAAACGTCAATCAACGAAGTGTAAAACTTACACTCCAAAATTGATAGGTTTTTCGGAAAAAAAAAAAAAAGAAAAAAAAAAATTAAGGGGGAGATGATGTAACGTATACTCTATATTCACTTCCTTTTGATTTTACTATCTCTGGTTATTTTATTTTTCTATGTAAATTATCTTCTTACTGAACGAGATGTTATTTCTCCCGCTGAATGAGATCTGGCAATGAGTGTAAGTCATGACGTGGTGGTAGCCAGTATAAATAAGCGCGTTCAACGATAGCCAAGGAGAGCGTTTGTTGTTGTACGGATAGCGTTGGTTTATGTGAAGGAGAGAGTTTGTTGTTGTATTGAGAGCTTCGTTCTATGTGATTAGTTTGATTCTTCATTATTGTAAAACAAGTTGTGTGTGTGCGTTGGATGATTCCAGAGTTATATAATAAAAGAGCTTTGTCGTAAGTACGTCTTTCTCAATTCATAGTTTTTGTCAGATTTCTGTCTGGCTGTTAGGTGTATGTTATTAGTTGATTATCATTAACAACCAGCGTTAAGACTTTATTCATCCTAATTACTGCTACAAAATTACTACCAGTTATAAGTTTGTTCAATACTATTACCACACTACTAGCAGGAGACTTTATTCATGATCTTAATTAACTAGTAACAACAACCATTTGAATTCACTATTAGAAGCTTAGTACAAGCATATAATTCAGTAGTAGAAGCATTATAAAACATTACTAGCTTAGTTAAAAGCTTTATTCACTATAATTAGCTTAACAGCTGGTAGAAAAGAGTTTATTCATTATAGTATATTTCACTTATTTAAACTATCAAGTTTCAATAATGTGCATTTACTATTTGTATGGTATCACTGATGTTACCAGTTTCATTAAAATTTCCTTTTGCATCTCATACCTGAAATGTGCCCAAGATTATTTATACGTCGTGTGGGAAAATGCCAAACTTTCAAAAAACTAATTAGCGATATCAAAAAATACTGCGTGACAAAAATTGTTTTCATTAAACCATAGAATTTAGTGGCATGTTTATTTAACGTTATGTAACAGTAAAAAAATGGTCTTCAAGTACAACGTCGAAAACAGTCCACAGATACAGCTGCTAATCGCAACGTTAACACACATTGCACCGCCATGTTAAATGTGCATATATATACCTTATATGTACCCCTTTGCTGAAATAAAAAGCGAAGCAACAGAAGGAATCATCCAATCGAGATGAAAATTGTTATGTACAATGTGCATATATACATGAAAGGAATGATTGCAATTTCCAGTGCAGTTGGGCCATTTATTCGGATAAATCAGCTACATGAGTGGAACAAGTCAGTAAGTTGAAGCGCCAATTTGCGTTCAGGAACGGCGTGGTATAGACGCATACAGTTCACGGATACTGTCCTGAGGTATACTATGCTAGACACTGCCCGAATTGCAGGCCAGTTTGCCGACATCCCAAGATAAGCGTAGGTGGCATCCCATCATGTTTGCTTGCCGAGTGTTTGGGCTATCCGGCTGGCTATGGTAGCTTGTTGATATTGCGCAGGCATACCTGGGAGAGCATGCCATATGTGACGGGTCATTATCCTGTTAAAAAATTGCTCGGTAATGCTGCGACAGGAATGGCAATATAACAGGTCGTAGAATGTCGTCGACATACCATTGAGCAGTGAGAGTGGTACAGAGAACTACAAAGGGTGTCCGACTATTGTAGGAAATGGCTTTCCAGACAGTATTCCCGGGGTGCGAGCCGTGTGCTGTTCCACAGTAAAGGCGGTCTCCGTATGCAGACCGGCTCGTCACGACACACGTATGATCACCAGACACCATCCGACGTTGATCGAGACCTACACAACTGCAAGTGGATATTCGCTGGCAAGTGGTTGGAGGCAGAGTGGTCTCCTCGAATGTAGTCCCCGTGCCACAAGTCGTCTGACAACTGGTCCGGGTGGCCACTTTCGTAACTGTAGACGACGCAGCATGGCGACGAATGGTTGAGAGCGACGGGTTCGGTTCAGTTCGTGCTTCTTTCTCAATCTCTTGATCCTCGCTTTCTGCCGTTGACCTCCGCCTGCCCGCGTTTTGCTGGGTTGTGTCTTCCTCGATCCATTGGCGCCAACATCGTTCGATTGCTACGCAGCTTCGACTAATGAAACGGCGACTTGTCCAACCGGCCTCTCTCAGTCCAATTATACCTTCTCTCTCAAACTCGCTGAACTGCTCGGATTGTGCATAGATCCAACGTCGAGGCATCCTCATAGTCAGTGGAGCTTAATGCAACCGTAATCCGCTGTGACAATTGTCCCTGCGTGCGAGCTTTGATCTTGATATATCCTTTTCAATGCTCTGCTCCCATGGGCTCTGGCGCGTGGCTATTTAGTCATTGGTTGTTAATTTTGATCATTTGCATATTCGGCCTCGAGGTACATGTATACGGAGTCTGTTCAGGATCAAACGAATCTCTCGGGGTGCTTCGGTTTTTTTTTTTAGTACATTATGGGTGTATATATATAAACCATCGTCATCATCAAGCAGTATCAATCCCCTGCTCGATGAAGGTCTCCCCCAGTTTCTTTCCCTCTCTCTCTATACATATATATAGACCGCCAATAGCGGTATAACTATACCATCGGGATTAGAGGAAATGCTATCCCACACTCACCAACCCGCTTGGCTAGCGTGGTGAGTTATGGCCAAACCCCTGCAAAATGACTCCACAACTTAAATCTTGGCCCTCAGTCTCCGGCAGCTGGAATGTACCTGGCCAGTGCCACATGAAGGCTGAGGGTGCTAAGAATCCCCAGAGGTCCGGCTAGGCTGCCATCTGATGCTGACCTTGGCTACGTATAATGGACGCTCCCTATCTTCTGATTCAAGGCTTCTTGAATTGGAAGAGGAACTACAAAGATCAAGTGGGACATCGTCGGGCTAAGTGAGGTAAAGGGAAAAGGAGAAGATCTCATTGAACTGAAAAGTGGACATCTCTTCTACTATCGTGGGACTGATACTGGCAGAACTAGTGGTGTTGGATTTATAATAAACAAGAAACTGAAGGATAAAGTTGTAGAAGTTGAAAGTTCCTCTGACAGAGCTGCACGACTCGTTATCCAACTCTCGAGAAGATACCAGGCTCAGATTATTCAAACTTATGCACCCACCACAAGTCATCCTGAAGAAGAAATTGAAGAATTTTATGAAGAAATTCGTCATCTAAATAATAAAGGTAAACAGCAATTAAAGATAATTATGGGAGATTTCAATGCAAAAATAGGGCAACGGCAACAGGATGAAACTTCAGTATGTAAATTCGGTAACGGCAACAGAAACCAGCGTGGAAATACTCTCGTAGAGTTTGCAGAGGCAGAAGGGTTTTTCATCTTAAACTCCTTTTTCAAGAAAAAGCCACACATAAAATGGACATGGAGACATCCAAATGGGACGACAGGTGAAACTGATTTTAATATGCGTAACAAAAAATTCGTCATAGAAGACTGCAGTGTGCTAAACAAGCTCAACACAGGTAGTGACCATAGATTGGTGAGATGTAAGATGCACCTCAACCCTAAACTCGAACGTGGCAAGCTCATATATATATAACATCATCATCATCATCGTCAACCATTATCAATCCACTGGTGGACGAAGGTCTCCCCAAGTTTCCTCCACAACGGCCTGTCTTGTGCCAGTCTCTTCCATGTCACTCCCGCATACTTTCGAATTTCATCCACCCATCTCCCATGTGGTCTTTTTCTGGGTCTTTTCCTGTCCCTTGGAATCAAATTTAAAATTTCGGCTGTCCATCGATGGTCTGTCCTTCTGGCAGTATGCCCAGCCCATTGCCATTTCAGGGATTTAACTCTAATCATGATGTCTTCCACTCTTGTCATTTTTCGGATCCACGAGTTCCTCTTCTTATCTCTCCCGGTTACACCAAGCATGCACCTCTAAATGCTTCTTTGAGTTGTCTGCAGCCTTTGTATGTCTCTTTTAGTTAAGGTCCACGTCTCTGCACCATACGTAAGCACTGGAAGGATGCATTGATCAAACACTTTTTCTTTTTAAGACATAATGCCATATTGCTCTTGAAAATTATGCTGTTTCTTCCAAAAGCTCTCCAGGCAAGTTTTGTAGGCCGATAAATTTCTTCATCAATGTGACCCTCACTTGATATCTGCTGTCCAAGATAAACGTACGTGCCTGTTATCTCCAGCTTTTCGCCATCAATCGATAAATCTTCATTTTTTGTAAAAGCATTGAACATCACTTTTGTCTTCTGAAAGTTCATTTTTAATCCCACTTCTTTACTCTTGTCAGCAAGTTCCTGGATCATACTCTGCAGCTCTGATGGGGTAGTTGCAAAAATGACTACGTCATCAGCAAAACGAAGGTGGGTTAGATAATCTCCATTAATCTTTATCCCCTTGGTTTTCGCAGCTCAGCGAGTGAAAGACACCCTCCAATGTGTCATTAAAGAGCTTGGGAGAATGGTGTCACCTTGTCGCACTCACTTTCCAATTTTTATGTGTGATGTATTTTCAAACAGCCGAATCTTTGCACTTGCATTTTCATAGATGTTATCAATAATATTAATGTATGCATCTTCAATACCGCAGGATTTCAGAGCCATTGTAACTGCTGATGGTTTCACCGAATCAAACGCTTTTTCATAATCGATAAAAGCCATGCACAATGGAAGTTCATATTCTCTTGCTCTTTCAATTAGTTCTCTCAATAAGTGGATATGATCTATTGTACTGTGGCCACTCCTGAATGCAGCTTGTTCCCTCGGTTGAGCCATGTCCAGTGTTACCTTCAAGCGGTGTGAAAGAACTTTAGTGAAGATTTTATAAACCACTGATAGAAGGCTGATAGGTCTGTAGTTCTTGAGATCCTCAATGTCAGCTTTTGTATGTAGCAAGATCATTGTAGCGTTGCTCCAATCCTCAGGAATCTTCCCTTCATTAAGGCATCGAGTGAAAATTTGGGCGAGTACTGTTTCGATTTCTCCACTCGCTTCTTGTATGATGTCTACAGTAATTCCATCTTCTCCTGGAGCTTTTCCCCGCTTCATGTTCTTGATTGCATGTGCAACTTCTGCTGAGAGGACTAGAAGAACTTTGGTGCGGGTATCTTTCATGAGGTCTGGAGTACATGTATCATTCCTTTCATATAATTTGGAGTAGAAGTATTTCACTCTTGTCAAACTTTCTCCTCTATTTCTTGTTACAGAACCATCTTCTTTTCTCAGTGCCATAATCTGTTTTCTTCCCTTACTGAGATGTACCTTTGCTCTCTTTAGGCTTTGGTTGTTTTTAATTGCTTTCCTCACTAGTTCACAGTTGAATTTCCTTACGTCTTCAACGATACTTTCTCGTACTGTCTTGCATAGCTCTACATATTCCACTTTGGAAGTCACATCTTCTTTAGTTGTCCTCATCTCTCTTCATTTTTGCATCAACATTTTGGTTTTTCCTGATAATTTGTTCACATGCAACTTGTTCTTAGACATAGCTAATTTTGTTGCTGTTTCCATAAGAGCTTTGGTTACTTTTCCTGTTAACTTCAGAAATATCAATTTCTTCCAATGTTAGACCTACTAAAGCAGAGAATCTGTTCTTCAGTTCCAACTTAAAGGTATTATGGTGTTTTTTAAGGTTGGTTATGTCAATACATTTTGTTTGTCTTATGAGCTTGCCATGTTCGAGTTTAGTGTTGAGGTGCATCTTACATCTCACCAATCTATTTTCACTACCTGTGTTGAACTTGTTTAGCACACTACAGTCTTCTATGACGAATTTTTTGTTACACATAATAAAATCAATTTCACTTGTCGTCCCATTTGGATGTCTCCATGTCCATTTCCTGTGTGGCTTTTTCTTGAAAAAGGAGTTCAAGATGAAAAACCCTTCTGCCTCTGCAAACTCTACGAGAGTATTTCTACGCTGGTTTCTGTTGTCGTGACCGAATTTACCTACTGAAGTTTCATTCTGTTGCAGCTGCACCATTTTTGCATTGAAATCTCAAATAATTATCTTCAAATGTTGCTTACCTTTATTATTTAGATGACGAATTTCTTCATAAAATTCTTCAATTTCTTCTTCAGTATGACTTGTGGTTGGCGCATAAGTTTGAATAATCTGAGCCTGGTATCTTCTCGAGAGTTGGATAACGAGTCGTGCAGCTCTGTCAGAGGAACTTTCAACTTCTACAACTTTATCCTTCAGTTTCTTGTTTGTTATAATTCCAACACCACTAGTTCTGCCAGTATCTGTTCCACGATAGTAGAAGAGATGTCCACTTTTCAGTTTAATGAGATCTTCTCCTTTTCTCGTTACCTCACTTAGCCGACGATGTCCTACTTGATCATTTGTAGTTCCTCTTCCAATTCAAGAAGCCTTGAATCAGAAGATAGGGAGCGTCCATTATACGTAGCCAAGGTCAGCATCAGATGGCAGCCTAGTCCGGTCCTCCGGGGATTCTTAGCACCCTCTGCCTTCATGTCGCACTGGCCGCTGCCTTGGCCAGGTACATTCCAGCTGCCGGAGACTGAGGGCCAAAATTTAAGTTGTGAAGTCATTTTGGAGGGGTATGGCCATAACCCACCACGCTGGCGAAGCGGGTTGGTGAGTGTGGGATAGCATTTCCTCTAATCCCGATGGTATAGTTATACTGCTATTGGCGGTCGTCAGATCTACTTTAGTGGGAACAGGATGCACCACGAGAAGGCGGGGTTGACATTTGTCAAGGAGAGGCTGTGATGTTACGCATCACCTGACCTTACATCCCATATATATATACATACATATATATATATATATATATATATATATATATATATATGCATATACATATACATACATACATACATAAAAAGGAAAAATAATGAACGAATAACACGTTTACAAACCCGAAACATTGTCATCAAAAAGAAAAGGATTTATTCAAAAATTTAAGCAAGGTAACTCAACTAGGAGAACGGAGAACAGAAGGAAGGATTGCAGAACAAGATGGCAGCAATACCCTGTGGCTTCATCAAGGGCCGACAAAGATCATAGCTTTCATTGTTCTACACAGACCAAAGTTTGTGTTTCTGCGTCATTCGGTTAGGACATCAGCCACGAAAATTCACATTGGACAGAAAAAACAATTAAAATAAAAAATATATTAAATACAAAAAATAAAATAATAAAAAATTAGACAAGGAAGATGGCATCGAATTTTCGGTTGTAGCTAGCACGTCTTTTGAATCCGTTCTAACGCAAATAAAATTTATGAAAGCTATTCAAAGTCAGTGGAACCGGTATGGGAAACAGTAGTATCTGACCGAAGAAAGAAGCGTTTCAATCGCGTTTTGAATCACGCAGATATTACTGTAAACGGAACCTTGGACTCAAGCCCCCTGATTGTAGATTTGTGCGTTAAGAAAAATTTGAAATTATATGAAAAACCTTTCACAGTAGAAAAGCTCTCCAACAAAGAAATAGTTTTTTCAAATAGGACTCGTACAAGCGGATATATCGATAAATATAACATATGCATCTACGCCCCCTGGAGCGAAAAACATGTATTATTTTAAGAAGAAAGTATTCTCAAAAGGTTTTTCGATGTGAGCGGTATCGGTCCAAGAAATAATTTTTTGAGTCTATGTTTCAGGAGCTCAGATCTTACTGCAAATATATCTGAAGCAGAATTTTAACACTTATATCCCCTGGTGGCCAAACCTTTCTTTACCAAACATTAGGTATTATATGCAAAACATTATCCATCTGGAGCTGAATGAGATACAGGAAGAATTTTTCAAATCGGAGTTTTAGAAGCAGAAATATCGGGGAAAACAAAATTTACCCCAACGCCCCCTGCGGAAAGTCTATGATTTAACAGACTGTAGATGAATTCGTGTTACAAGCGATATTCTTATAGGAGTAGACATCTTCTATACATAACACGATAGGCAATTTGTTCCTTTCACGAAATGATTAAGACTACTTACACATTTAATCAAATTAAAAACGGTATTTACAAGTTAAAAAATATGATAGGTAAAAACACTAGATCTTTCGATCACACTTGTGATCTTCATCAGGTCACCCACCCAATGGCATCAGAATACAATAACACGCAACATATATAGGGATTTTTGATGACCCAAAAACGGGCAGAACGCATGCTCACCAAAGTTCTTGTGAACACAGAGATAGAGACATAGAGAGAGAGAGAGAGAAGTAACAGCCCTGCGAACGAGGAGAGTCAAAATGATGTTACACAAGTATTAATGATTCCGCTGTAATTATTATTTCCGCAATGTTCAAGTAGAGTAGTCCATGTTAGCGGGCAGAGAGGGTATATCGTCATTACAGCAAATACCTCTATAATGGTGGACATACAAGCTTTCTGCAAAGAGGTTCATGGTTTTGGTGCTGTGTGTAATGAGGATTTTTACTTCATACCACTATGGGCTCACACTTCTCAGCGAATCTCGCCGAGGTTGTCATGCAAACCCTGAAGAATGAGGTACTTGGCGTATGTTCGCTCAAACCCCTTCTCTACACCCGCTATGTGGATGCCGTTCTTGTCTTTTGGACACATCCACATTTCGACCTGCTGCATTTTCTCAGTATGCTAAACTCCAAATATCGCTCCATAAACCTCACTTTGGAATCAGAAAATAACTTAAAACTCCCGTTCTTAAGCTTACTCGTAGAACGGGATCCCCAAAACTTCACTTTAAAATACTCAGTGTACCGTAAACCTACATCCCACCCAATTATAGCCCCATACAACTCAGGGCAGCCTTTATCTGTTAAGCTGGCTTCCCTGCGCTACCTGGTTCGACGGACATTTACGCATTCGTCATCTGTACGCCTACGGCGCATCGAACTTCAACGAATCCTTGCCATTGCTAGCAAATTCTTGTACTTGAAAGGACCTGGTGCACACCATTCTCCGCAGGCATCTACGACTTGCGTTTACCGCATTAGAACGAAACCGCACCTTTACTAAGTACATAGGATCCATGAGCTATTTTCCCTGCTGCACCAGCGTTTTAAAACATGAATGTGCCAGGTTTAATATAAACTTTGGTTTACAAACACGTAATTTGGACACTCTAATTAAACGAAGACAGGGATCCCGTTGAGACCTAACACAAGTACGGCGTCTCCATCATCCCCCTGAGAGCTTTAAACTCTAATGAAATAGATCAAGTGTACATAGGCTCAGCCCTACATAATTTTAAAACACGTTTGCTTGAACACTCACGCGATGTCAGAACAGGCTCACATTAGACAGCCCTAGTCCGATTAGTAGCTAGCGGCACACATAGACCATTATGGGATAAAGTAAAAATCCTCATTACACACAGCACCAAAAGCATGACCCTCTTTGCAGAAAGCTTGTATATCCACCATTATAGAGGTATTTGCTGAAATGACGATATACCCTCTCTCCTCCCACAAACATGGACTTGAACATTGCGGAAATAATAATTACAGCGGTGTCATTAATACTTGTGTAACATCATTTTGACTCTCCTCGTTCGCAGTGCTGTTTGTCTCTCTCTCTCTGTGCACAAGAACTTTCGTGAGCATGCGCTCTACCCATGTTTGGGTCATCAAAAATTCCTATATATGTTGCGTGTCGTTGTACTCTGATGCTATTGGGTGGGTGACCTGATTGATCAAAAGATCTAGTGTTTTTACCTATCATTTGTTTCAACTTGTAAATACCGTTTTTAATTTGATTAAATGTGTAAGTGCTTTCATCATTTCGTCAAAGGTGGTTATTGAACAAGTTGCCTATCGTGTTATGTATGACAGATGTCTACTCCCATACGTCTATGATTTATTTGAAGATTTCGAAATCATATGAAAAATATTTCTTACCGGAAACACTATCCAACAAAGAAGGAATTTTTCAATTGGTCTATTAAAAGCAGAGATATTGAAAAAATATATGTAATATTTTGAAAAGAAAATATTCCAAAAAGGTTTAGGGTGTGATTGGCACCAGTCCACGAACGAATTTTTTCAATCAATATTCTAGAAGCTCAGATTTTGTGGCAAAGGCATCAGAAGCAGAAATTAACGCTTACGCCCTCTGGTGGCCAAACCATTCTTCACCAGGAATTATAAATTATATGCAAAAGTTTCCTATCAGGAGCTGTATCCTCTGAAGGAAAAAGTTTTGAAATCGGAGTTTTAGAATCAGAGATATCGAGGAAAACGCAGTTTAGTTTTACTTGAAGAAGTGACCATACCTAAAAGATTCTTCGTCATAAATGGAATCGAAAGGTAAAAGAATTTTTTCAATCGAACGTTTAAAAGCAAATATATGGAATAATATGTATATTGAATTCGATATCATCTGCATTTATGCCCAGTAGCGGCGAAATAATATATTGTATGAAATAAAAAAGAAATGAAGGATCATCATTCGAACGGACAAAGACGGACGGACAAACCGATAACGTAAACACGATCTTTTTTTACAAAAGACGTGTAAATATTAGACTTACCCAGCCAAAGGGCAAGATACTCACCCATAAAACATGAGAAGCTACAAGAGAATTACAAAAACCATTAATAAAATCAGGGTAAAAAGTTGCTTAGATTCCCCTTTAATCCACTACCAACATCACAAACCGAATGACTCGCGCCCGACTCACGCTAAACCTCTGCTATATGAGACCGAAGCCAAAAAACACTACGAAAAAACTACTAATACGGTAAGCTAAATAATGCACAATTAAACATAGAAAACCCTCAAGGATAAAAGAAATTTAATCAAGTGCTTGTACCAAGTTACTATATACAAAATATTGCTAAAGTTGAGTAGAACACCTACAACGAAAGTAAGTGGAAGAAAATTAGGCACGGAAATTCAAACTAGAAAAACGTGGTCGCTATTGAAACAAAGGACACCTTAAGAAAAAAAACCCAAGGAAGCTTAAAAGACCCAATCTGCTGAAACAAAAAAGCAAAACTCAAGAAAGATCAAAACAGCAGAATCTAACAAAAAAAAAAAAAAATAGAAAAGAACGATCCAACAAAAGGAAAAAAAGAAACTTACCCCCCAAAAAGGGGATAATCCTGAGTGTATGCTGCACCAACGAACTCTTCGAACGAAATGGCCGCCGAAAACGTTCGTCACTCCCTCCAGGCTCCAACGGCCAAAGCTAAAAGTTTTGGGAAAGAGGTAGGAATGCTGCTAGTCTTCGAAAAACAAATAAAACGTTCCTGTAACTGAGTGAGAGCTAAAACCTGCCCAGAATACTAAAATCATCTCCTGGTGATCAGAAAATGTGATTACAACAAGCGTTGAAAGTATTAAGCACCCCAAAGTGCAAAATCCTTTCCAACCCATAATAATTATAGTAATACTACTATTTTTATAGCAAGTTTTATATTTTATATATTTTTATAAAACATTTATTTTAAATTATAAACTTTTTTGCACTAATTTTTAATACATTTTAAACTTTTTTTGAATTAAAGGAATGGGAACAGATAAGGCATTTTAGATTCCAAGCTTGAGAGTAAACCACATCATCAACTAAACTCCTATGAGATAATAAATAAATATATCGCTCTTTCCACGTTCCAGAAACACATAACAACCGAAAAATTGTTTTCAGCCGGATCTCTCCATATCTAGCCGAGCGCGTTAGCTTTACATCACGGTGGCCAACAATCCACGTTGCTATGTGTGTTTTGAAGTCAGCTTCTGACATCATAAATCCGTAAGATGGGCTCAGCTACTGAGACGTCTCCATCTGGTGGGCATTAACGGCACTGGCTATATATATTATAGCAGTTAAATCCAAAGGGCGAGATCCTTGGATCTCGCCCTTTGATTCGTTAATGCCCACCAGATGGAGACGTCTCAGTAGCTGAGCCCATCTTACGGATTTATGATGTCAGAAGCTGACTTAAAAATTCACATAGCACCGTGAATTGTTGGCCACCGTGGTGTAAAGCTAACGCGCTCGGCAAGATATCGAGAGATCCGTGGTTCAATTCCACGGCGGCGGCTGAAAACATTTTTTTCGGTTGCTATGTGTTTCTGGAACGTGGAAAGAGCGATGTATTTATTTATTTACTGACGCCACGCATTTGAGGATTTTCACATCCTATGAGATAGCTTTGATTTAGCTGATTCATTCGGTCACTCAGAAATTACATTAAATCTGAAATCCTAACATTATACTTAAAAACTATATTTTTAAGGCTCGTTCTAGGGGTGAGAGTTATCGTCCGGCAGCTGTGACCTGCCTCCGCTCTGGGACACCAGCTTACTCTGCTCGGTACATACCCGTCCACAGCATACTAGGATGAGGTTCGTTCTTATGTAACACTCGTATATGAAACGAATGCCCAGGTGTTCTCTTCCCCAGATTTACTATGTGGTTATCTGCTAATCAAGGAAGGGAGGGAGGGTCCAAATAAGGCAATCGACACCGAATTGAAAACTTAACAAGTTTAATGAAAAGCAGATAATTGCATCGGGTCCGATTTCTTGCGATCGACGGCTTCGTGAAAAATGACCTGCGGTTTCGGTGGCTCAGCACGTGACTCCTACCGTCGTCTATCTCCGGCCTTGCGCTTCTATAATCGGCTTAACGTATCAAGCCAAGGACGTCGGGAATCTACTGAGATCTTTTGGCACCTCTTCCATGCCACGATGCTCATTCTTGCATTATTTTTCTACGGGAATCTGCTGGGGATCTGTACACCTGACTAACATGTGCCGTAAATTATCAGAGTCTTCATACATGAAGCGCCCTTCTCCATCTTTTTCCTTCTCCCGACCTTTTGTACGAGAGCCTTGCTCCACACAATCGAACCACATCACCACGTGCTTTACTCCCTTTCTCTTTTTAGATCACGTGCCCTCTTCTCCTCATTTTCCTTCCCGGAGGACTACCAGCATGCTTTACGGTTCACTGCCCCGAGACACTATGACCTGACTGCGAATTTTGTTCCTTTGGAACGTGCGTGCCCTACTCCCTACTTCAATGCCTCCCAGCCCGGATCACCACATCCAGCCTGACTTTCACTGTCGTGGACACCTGTCGTTCTTATCTCCTTTCGGGATCTCCACGTGTCGTTTCAACTTGGCCGTCCTCGCTTAAAACGAACCCTACAAAAAGTACATTGATATAATATGCATCCATTAGCTACATGTTCGCGTACAATGAAAAGAATATAGTCGACCAGACAGTCTGGCAACTCTTGCCGTTATGCTTTGTCCAGCTCGAAGGGAAGCCATCTTAATGGATTATTGTTTCATGTATCCGATAAGTGCTTTCTGGAATGCTGCGTTTCTGTTAAGATTGTTCTCCGCGTGCTTCGTTGGTGCCATCCGAACTGATTCAGACATTTACAGTTTTGAAACAATGACTTTGAAAGAAAGTTATTTTCTTCATGAGCAGTCGAAGTCTTTCTCTGAAGCAAAATTCAGTCTTTTTGTTCCCCTTGGCAAGTTTTCCTTATGGATAGGCATAAATTATGCTGATTACACAAAATATAAAATGCACTCATGAATAATTAATTTTCAACCGTACACTCGTATTAAGAATGTTTTGGGTATTCGGTTTTCAATAAAGTGACTGATAAGTGCTTTAACATGTATTTCAGAATCTGTTTGGAAACAACATATCCTGACGTACCGTAAGACCTGCGAAATGAAAACCTTCTCAATAACACCTTGCAGGATATGTTGTTGCACCACATCATAAATTTTACAATTTTAAATTTAAAGCCATTTCGCTTGTCAAACAGACTTATAACTGGGTTACCGCCATTGAGTTTAACAGATAAATCCAGGAAGTCCAGTTCCTGGTCACTGGTGTTAGGTTTATTTAATTTAAGGCAGCCAGGATAAATATCCACAAAATCTTGCTTCAGAATTCCGGGATTATTTAAGCAAAACAAGTCATCAATATACCTGTAAGTACATAGTAACTGTCACGATTTGAAGATTTACATTCGATGAATTGATATTCTTTAAAAAACAGGAAGAGATTACACACACTAGTAGAATGGAAGCATCCCATAGGAATTCCATTAACCTGCTTGTAGAACTTATTGCCAAAAAGGATAAAGTTATTTTTAATGCAGTAATTTAATAGAATATGCCAAGTTTTTTCAGAGACAATGGTAGAGACCTTAAACTCTACAAACAGCAATTTAAGAGTAGTAATGATATAATCTATTGGGAGGCTAGTATACAATTATCAAAGTCATAGCAATTGACATCCACAGGCCTAACATTAATTATATCTAAAATCACCTCCGAATTGCTCTTAGTAATCCAAAAAATCCTTGCAATCAAAATTAGTACTACTTTTAACGGCTATTAAAACCTGCTTCAAGACTGATTCAAAATGCTGCTTTCTTATAACTTTTAACTCCGCTAGCTATGAACCTAATTTTCATGAAATTTGTAGTAGCAAAAAGATAAGGAAATTCAGGTTCATAACTGCTTGCCAGCCTAAGCCTAAGCTGCATGCGAAATGCCTTGAACATATTGGCAAGTCCCTTACCTGAAGCAGGAACTGGAAGATATGTTACCCTATTATTGAGTTCTTTACTAATTAATTCTAAATAGAACTTTTTACAAATTATGACAAAGTTATAGTTAACTTCATCTGTGGTGATAAAAATGTATTCTTCTTGTAGACTGCTAAGAGACTGTTCCAATTCATTGGAGAGACCAAAGCTATTATAATGAAAAACTTCTCAATTAGACAAATAAAGCTTAAAATCTTTCGAAATATTACCTTTCCACTCAGCGAAGGCCTCTATTGACAAACTGTAGGCTAAGCTAGTTCTAACAATATATTTCTTCAAATCCGACAAAACTCATACATAATCTTCTCTTTCGAGAGGTTTAAGGAGGGTCTAAATTTAGCACCAAAGCCCAAAAGTTTCCTAAGTAAGGGGTTATCCACAAATTCTAAATTACTTGTGATAATATGCTTATGGAGACTGTCGTAGAAAGCAGTACCATGAAACGTACTGCAATTGCAGCTAGAATTAGGAAAGTTATACAAGGAGGCATGTGGCTTGTAATTTTTGACACTGGAAAAAGTTTTACGTATTTAAGTTTTTACGTATTTAAAACTTACAACAGTTTGCGTTTAGAAACTTACAACTGTTTTGTGTTTCTACGAAATAGATAATGCGTACAAACTGTCCCAATTAACCTGTAAATTTACCAATATATGAAGTTAACGTTTAATTATAAAGTGCGTTTTAGGAAGACACTTACTGGAGTACGCAGGCTAAACCGCAAATACGCGGATAGACTAACAATGCGAAAAACAACTACTTGTGGTTCACGTTTGTTTCTTCGTTTCTAGCTCTTTGCGAATTTCTTGATAAGGCTCAAGTAAGCTTTTTGCACATCTTTTAAATTTCAATCCTCTTTCCAAAAAAAGGGTCTAAATCTAACTTTATCACTTTTTTTTTGATTGGAGGTTTAACGACCACCGTGAGCAACTCAATGGGATATAAGCAGTCGCCCGTCCCTAATTTAGGGTCACTGGTTCCAGGGAAGGGAGAGAGCCAGTGCCGTATGACAAACACAACATCCATGCCTCACCGGGATTCGAACCCGGACCCCTTTTGGACGAATGATCACAGGCCATCGCTTAGACCACTGCACCACCAGGGCGGCCTTTATCACTTTATTGTCCAGCCACTGAAAAGATTTGATTCAGTGTTTCCATTCGAAAATCCGGCTTAACAACTTTCATTTCTGTTTCATTTTCCAGTTCACTTTCCTGCGAATTGGTAACACAGTTCTACAAAAAATAAAAAAATATATTTTTTCTAAGTAAAAGGTTTCTTTAAAAATGTTTCCTGCGGAATCTTGACATGTGCTCAAATTTTTATGTCAGAGATAGTTTTCTAGTTATTCGATGTTTTATTTATCTGTAATTTCTCGAATTTTTTCTAGGTGTACAATGAATATTTTTAAATAAGAAAACAAAGTGAGTATTCTTTGCTTCCTTAGTAGTAAAATAATTATTATATAATATATATTCATAAGAACATTTTACAGATTAAAGATCAGCTTTCCAAGCTTTCGCACATCAGCCAGATGGCTTTTAAGCAAGGAAGATAGACAGAAACTGCTATTTATCGCAGTTCTCGTTTATTTTTCTTGAAAAAGCTACCTGGTTGATGCGCGAGAGCTTTGAAAACTGATTTTTATTCTAGTACAGTTATTCTAGTTTCTATATTTTACAGAATATTATTCAGAAAGTAAGTGAATACAGAATAATTGAATAACAAAAATACAAAGCGTAAAAACTGATATACAACAGTAAAACATTTTTTCTTCCATGTATTTCTGTGCTGTCTCTTTCGAGATTCCAACAAAAATCAACTGACAGTGTACTCATCCATTTCCCTTCATATCACTTTTCAATTGTCGAAATATTTTTGTGTAACTTCTCACAGTGTTTATCAGAAACATCACTGTAGCTTTCTGGAATGTACTCCAGGTATATGCAGGAAATGCACTTTCAAAGACATGTTATATTCAAAATCCCTATGCATTTAGCATCTAGTTTACTGTTTCTTTATAATCTTTGCACCTCTTTTTGCCAAGAAAATTGTCTGTGACTCTTCAAACATGTCTAAGCAAGTTTCTCTTTCTCTGTTAGAGATCCGTCGAAGTTCATGTCGTTCTTCAGCTGTCTTGTTTAATGGCCAACAAACAAGCACTCTTTTCTCTTTGCATATGAAAGACGGTGAAATTTTGTTGTTAGATAGCCAAATCTTCTGTCATTTTTATCCATGTCTTTGACAAATTGTTTTGTAAATCCCAGTTTAATATAATGGAGAGGAATGATCCCGTCCTAATAAGCTATAGGACTCTGCTTCTGTAAATGTTTTTCTTCCACTTTCCATATATGAGTTGGCCAAGTATCTTCAGTGTTAATGAGATGCTCTGTCACGACTGTTCCATTCACAAAGAAAACGATAAAACTTTGTGTTTCATTCTTGCATTTCCAATATTATGGCAGTGATTTTTAAATCCTAACATATTTTCCAATTGAATTTCATATATTTAGTGGATTTGAGCATTATATCTAGAATCTCGTATGATTCTTTTTCCACCCTAGCATAAGCAACTAGAACAGAAGGGGCATTAAATTACCATTATGTAGTAAAGCCATCTTAAAGATAGTTTTGGATTCATCTGTAAAGAGCTTCAATTTAGACATCATTACAGCAAGTCAGTCGGCCATCATGTGAGAAGAATGAAACAAAATTCCGTTCCCTATTTCTGTACACAGTTACACTTGTACAAGGTTGGAGAAGATTCCATTCTTGCAAACTGCATTTTGTTTACTTTCTCTCGCAGCTCAGCATTTTGTCTACTTTCTCCGAGATAACGAACCAAATCGTTCAGATCTGTCTGCGATTTGGAATATTTCTGAAGAACAAAAAGACATGTCACTTTAACACATTTAAAATAAACTTTACAAAGGCATACTAATTGGTTATCTAAACAATGACTGGAATAACATTGTAGCCAACATGTGAGTATAAACTATTGTAAGCAAGTCAGTGTTGCGAACATTTGAAATTTTTCATTCCCCAAGTAATATACATGAAATTGATACGTTATATCTCTATAACTCTAAAACTAGCCCTTACAGGCCAATTGTAATATCAGATTCGAATTTCTCACACCAAAATACTTTAGAAACACATCAGTTAACCAAAGAAAATTTTCCCTTGTAGAACTATGTAACGTATTCTTCCAACTCTTCCGACGTCAGTTCTTCACATTCGTTTCCTGTGACCATTTCTTCTACGTCTGTCGTATTAATAACACGGAAGCCTTCACACTCTACGTTTTGTGCAATAGTTCCAATTTGGTTCATTATCTCATCCATTTCCTCCAACTAAATTGGCCACAATTTCCTCCAACTAAATTGGCCACAATTTCCTCCAACTAAATTGGCCACAATTTCCTCCAACTAAATTGGCCACAATTTCCTCCAACTAAATTGGCCACAATTTCCTCCAACTAAATTGTCGTTAGTTTAATATCATCGAGGGATTGTTTGATGTTCAGAAGACAGTTAGAAATGTAATTTTTTCCGCTCTCACGCACTGTTAAATTTGATTGATTGTTAATATTTTTCAATAGACTTTTGAATGTTATTCTTACAAAATATACCTTGAAAACCGTAATCACACCTTTATATAGTGACTATAAGATAAACGTGGTTTTTGTGGCAAAAAAACACCTCAACATTTGGATGGTGAAATTTAAGGGTTTGAGGATGACCCGGGGTATTGCCTATTAAGAAAAGAACTTTAAATGGCAGTGATTTAGATATTAAATTGGTCCCTACATTCCGAATAAAGCAGTTTTTAAGCCAGTCAGTGGAAAGTGTTGCAGTTACTCACGCTTTTATATTAGCTCTCTAAAAGACCGGCAGATGATCCCTATTTTTTCCTTTTAATGATCAGGGATTCAACAACTTTTGCACAACCACAGTTTTAATCATGTCGCCACTTGCGCTTGCGCAAAATAATAGAGTCAGTCTTCCTTTCGCGGCTTTGAATCCCGGTGCAGTTTTCTTAGATTTGGCCAAAACAGTTCTTGACGTCATTCTTTTCCAAAACAGTCCGGATTCATTCGCATCAAGAACTTGCTCTGGTAAATAGCCTTTTTTTTCTACTATCTTTTTCAACTCAGAAGGATAATTTTCGTTGCATCTTGGTCAGCCGAAGCTGCTTCACCTAATAACTTTATTTTGTAAAGGCTGAAACTTTTCTAAAAATTTTGGAACCAGCCCTTACTGGCTACAAAACCTGCTAGCACTATTGTGGAAGTAGTGACATTGGTCAAACAGGTGACTACTAGTACACAATGTGGAAGTAGTGACATTGGTCAAGCAGGTGACTACCAGTGAGAAAAGCAACCCTAACTTGCTTCATAACTCAGAAAGCTTCGCTAATCCGCCCGCCTGCTAGTTAACTTATGATTTTACATTTCGGCGCGTCTCCCTGTGGGATGGATACGGACTATGAATTACGTACCACAGTTAAAGCTGCTGAGTTCGGCATTGCACTGGAAGTACTAGATAGGCCCCGAAGAATCAGTCTATCTTTTTCTCTCTTGGGGAGAACAAAGGATGGGCTGATTACTGGACCCAATCTGGCCACTTTGAGCGCAATGTCGAAATCAACCAGAGCGGGTATCAATAATTATCTTCGCTACTTTTCATTCCGACGATATTTTTCAATAAGGTTTTTGCTATATTTTTCGAAATTTCACAAAAGCGTATAACCAAAACCGCAGATAACGAGGGATTACTCTATTATATATAACGCATATTTATATGGCAATACATCTTATATGCTCATCGATCGGTCAAGCAATTACTCGAAACGGAGCAACAACTTTTATCGGCTGAAAAACCCTATAAAAGCTCGCAAGAAATTCCATTCCAAATTGCACCGGAGAACAAAGCTTTTGTGCATTGATACGGGGAACAAAGCTTTTGTTGCACTTGTTCTTACCTAATTTGAGTGTGCTGAATTCAAACCTGAAGTAAGTTTTTCTCTGTTAGCTGTAGCTTTTTCGCAATTCAACATTTTAATTTTTCGCGAAATTTTGACGCATCTCGCATGATGATATGGTCTATATGAGAAATTTATAATCACGCAGTCTTAAAATTAGGCTTAAGCAGCCGTCTTGGCAAAGATATTCTTTATGTATTCACAAAAACTTGTAGGCGAATAAAAAATTGCATTAATACTTGAAAAACGGCAAAAAAATCACTTGTGTGGAGTAAAATATGTATCGCCACTTGTAAAATCTGAAACATTTATACATTATAGTTAAATATGACCATGCGCTTATGCTTTTTACTTTAAATTAACATATATTTTGACATAAAGATGATAGGTGATTCAGAACAACTGATAAAGGTGGGATGCAAAATTCAAATATGTCCTACTCAGGCAAGAATTTGCGCTTGTAGTTATGGCGTTTGTGGACTTTCTCAGGGTAATCTCGTTTGATGCTCCACCAGTAGTCTGCCATCATATTTTTGTCCCATCGGCCTTGATAGCTCTGTTCCATCGTCATGAGGTCTTGATGAAAGCGCTCTACCTGTTCATCACTAACAGCGCCAAGGTTTTCGGGGAATTGATCAAGGTGACTATTCAGAAAATGGAACTTGACACTCATGTTGCACCCTAGATCGCGAAAAACCAACAGCATTCTAGTAACGAAAACCTCATAGTTATCTGCCATTTTGTTACCACGAAAGTTTCGTATAACTGCGACGAAAGACAGCCATGCTGCCTTCTCCTTGTCATTCATCTTCCTGACAAATTCCTCATCACGTACAAGGGCACGAATCTGAGGTCCATCGAACACAGCAGCTTTGATTTTGATTTTCTCGAAAGGCAAAGCAGGAAAAGCAGAAACTATATTTTGAAAACTTTCACCTTCAGTACTTAATGCCTTCAAGAACTGTTTCATCAAGCCGAGTTTGATATGGAGTGGGGGGAAAATAATCTTCTCTCGGCTGACGATTGGGTTATTCATAATGCTTGGCATGCCTGCTTCTAAAGTTCCACGGATGGGCCACTCCTTCTGAATCCAGTGTTTCTCTCGAGCTCGGCTGTCCCACATACAGAGATAGCATGGACACTTCGTGAAGCCTTTATGTTGACCATGGAGTAAGTTGACCATTTTCAGGTCCACACAAATGATCCGGTTATGCTCTTGATATTTGAGTAAGTCAATGACCATTTTTATGTCTTTATGTTCTTCTTGCAAATGTACTGAGTGACCAACTGGAACCGCTCCATAAACATTACCATTGTTCAAGAGAACACATTTGAGGCTGCGCTTTTAGCTGTCCAGAAATAATCGCCATTCTATTGGTCTATACGAGGTAACATCTAATTGCCTGCGAAGACCTGGGATATCATGGCAGTAAACAAACTGCTTGTCTTCTGAAAAACAGTCCTCAAAAATCGGGTCCCGCTTTTGAAAATAAGAAACTTTTGCAGAGCGGTCAATTAGATATTTTTCTTGCAGCTTGGAGGCTAATACCTCAGCTGCTTTCTTGGAGAGCCCCAAACCACGCACTAAGGCATTCAGTTCCGGTTGGCTAAACTGCTTAGAGACTGATGACTGTTTGGTAGGCCTTCGAATTCTGAAAATATTTTTGAAGCTCGTAATCACAACCTTCGTGCTCTTACTGATCATGTTCACTGCTTTCATCTTCAGATGAGGCAAAATCATTAAAAATTGGAACCGGAAGTTCCTCAAAGTGCGGAGTAGGTCAAATTGCTGAGGGAATGATATCTTATACCGGTTTTTCTTGCCGACCCCTTCGTGTTGACCAGGCAAAAATAGCAGTCAGTAATGTGGTCCTTGGGTTCTCGCCAAACCATGGGAAACCTTTGAGCTCCCCATATTGAACCATGAAAACAAAACCATGTTTACCTTTTGTCCAGTCACGAAGCATTTTCTCACAATTATGGCACACAATATGAGGAGCCCATTTCTTGTCTTGGTTGTCAAGAGGTATTTCAAAATAGGCTTTATAGGCACGCCTCACAAACGAAGTTATATTGCGCCTTTGACGAAGAAGTGTGTAGCAGCCAGATACATCCGGATATGCATCAGAACTATTTGCACATTTATGTCTATTTGAAGAAGCCATGATCAGATCTGAAACAAATAAACACAGTTGTTATTTTTGTGTAAATCAGATAAAAATCTCTACAATCCAAAATTAACAATAAAGATAAAGGATATTGATATTTGTAAAAAAAATTAACTTAATTAGTCTAAGGTTAGGGTCGATGTAATCCTAGTTCTCATGCTATCTCTAGTGTAAATAGCAATGAGTATTCTTTTTTAGCGAAAATCACAAATTTCAAATTGCATGAAAACTGGAGCATGTAGTGTAAAACAGATTTCATATTTGAAATCAGCGTTTAAAAAATACTTAGAATCAGTTGAAAATTTTCATGCAATAGGAAATAAGGAAACATTTGTTCCCCAGTGATATTGTCCCTAATGCATTTGTTCTATTTCGGGAAAAACTAGTGCAAAATCTTTAAGAACACAGTTTTTGTTCGTCTGAAGGCGGCATATATTAGTTGAAAAAGAAAAAAATATTGATGTCCAGATTTTGTTTTTCAGTTTGACATTCTTTGAATACGATGCAGAATGTATCATGCAAATAATGCATTTTGTTTTACATTGGTGAAACATATTTATGGTTTTGAAATCATGAAATGTTATAGAAAACATTTTATGATGGTTTAAACTTAAACCTTATTTATTGTGATGTTCTATGCAATACGTTGTTGCACAAAAGTATGCCTATAATATTTAAAGTTTCATTACTAAAATTGTTTTCTCCGACAAGAGGTCCCTTGAAAATCAATTCAATCGATAACGCAAAATTCCTTGCGAGCTTAACCTCTCTAATATGTTCAACGAATGCAGCCTTTATGTACGTTTATCCTAAATTTGTAGCCATGTCTGGTGAATCATATCCTGCATAAACTTTCTACACTATTGGAATGTTTATTGCAAAGAACTGTTACTGTCTTTAAGTATTTCAAGTATATTTCGTCGACTTCAATTTATCATCGATAAAGATCTTTTAAAAATGACAGGTGTATGCAATATCTCAAATTTCTATGGTTTGACAAAAATGTTTTCAGAGTTACTTACGATAAATCAACCAGCACCATTACGGCAAGACTTATTTGCAAAGTCACAGGCATTGCGAACAACATACATGACGCTTTTTATTTTCGCCAAAACATAGTGTTTCAACAGACATTAATCTGAAATCGGAGTTCTTTTAAGATTGCAAACTCTTCAGTCTGCATGTCCATTGAGAAACGACGTGATTTAACAAACTTGCGGGACACGAACATCAAATCCACAAAACTGTCGCCGTACTTGTAACGGTAACAAAACAAATAATTGTGTGTTCCTTGATTTTCATATGAAGGAAGCCAGAAAAAATGGCACATTACAAAGGAATGGAGAAGCAAAAGTTACAAAAGAAAGAAAAAAAAAGTAAATATACCAAACAGAAATGAAGCTGTTAGAAATGAAAGATTGAAAAGTAAGGTAAGAAAGGAGAAATGGAGCAAAAAAGATACCGAACAAGGAATTACACACATTCATAAGCTGTATAAATATTGCTTCAACAAGTGCTACAATATTGCAAAGCAACCAATTCAGAACAACTAGGCTCAGAAATCGAACACAGGCTTCAGTCTCCTGTCGAAACTCCATGGCCGAATGGTCTGGGGCGCTGACTTTAGATCTTTTGTTGGAGATGGGTCCTTGTTCGTGTCCCGAATGATACATAGCTGTTGTTCTTGTCTTATCGTGTTGTCTTTGCAACTAATGGCTCCAAATTTGGCCCAATGAGTTGCTCATTGTGATCGTTAAACCACCAGAAAGCGAACTCAAAGCATGAAATGAATTTTTATTGTATCGGGGAAGACCAAAAAATCGCTAAAAAAAGAGAGGAAAATGTGTTTAACAAGACTGTATTATCCAGTCTTCAGTCTGCTATCTACCTTCCTTGAAAACGCCATCTGGTTGATGTGCAAAAGCTTGGAAATTTTTATTCCTATTCAACGCCAAGAAATTCGGATTATTAGTATATTTATACTTTTTTAGTATAATTAGTGTACAGTTCCTATTTATTAATTCTGTAATGCAAGACTGTGAATGTGAGAGGAAGAGTAGGGAACAAGTTACTGATGTATAAATATAAAACGTAATTAGAAAAGAATTAAGCATATGAAGATCAATAATGCTGATATTCCAATTTATAACAGTATTAACCAGCCTTTCAAGGGAAGAAATACAAAAAGACTCATCACACAGAAAAAAGAAAAAGGAAGAGGAACCCTTAATTTAAAATAATACGTGGAAAATAACAGAAATAAAAGGAATTGTTACTCTTTAAGACATAAAATAAAGCTTAAATTACTAAAGCCGAATAGAAAGACATTAAAAATCTCATGAATGCTTTACATGTACCATAGATAGTTTTGCACATATATCGTAAAATTTGTTAAAAATCCTGGTTTTTAGCTACGGCCAAAGAAATAAAAACAATATAAAAAATGAACAGCACTTGTAATTTTCCTAGGACGTCCTATATATAATATCATATAAGGTTGATATTTCCTAAGAAAATTAGATGAAGATCAATTATTTTATATCCACTGTCCATTTTCTGCTTAGTAATTCATGACGTAATCCTCAAGAGATAAAACAACGGAAGAAAAATGGTATTATTCCTATTCTGGAGGGTACATCTGAGGCAACGAAGGAATGTTGTTTCCCCTTTCTTTCATATGCCTCAACTGATAAGCGGCAATAATGAGCCAGGCCATGACAGAAATGATTCATAACTTCCTTCCTACGGGGCTCAGAGGCCATCAAAGAATGATGACATAAAGATGCACAGAATGTTCGGTACACGTCAGGTGAACATCGGTATTCCTAACCTTGAGGAATAGTGTTTTTTCTAGCAAAGCGGAGTGCCCTCGGATTTCAGCTCGTTTGATGCATACTTGAAAATCAGTTTTTCGTTTTAATTTATGAAAGTTATAACAACCATTAGCCAACAGAACTTAAATTTTTGATAAATCCAAATATGCACCACGTTAACAAAAGAAAATAAGGATCCTTTACGTTTTGTTGTCTGGAAGTTTGCAGCAAACAGAAACAACAACAAAAAATAAAGATGTGAAGTTTATATGAATATCAAATTACTTTTAGCCTACTGGGTTTTTAATTCGTTGGGAAATTACGGCTTTTCGAAGACATGCTTTAACTGGATGCGGTAACTGTTTTCTTCTGGGTATTTGTGTGTGCGCATGTATGCAATCCACCATCGTTCGCTTAAAACCACTTACTCTTTCTAATTTCACCGCTGCAAAAACACTAAACTGGTGAAACAATGTGCTTCATTAAAGAAAAGCACTCAACAAATGCATAGACAATATCTATTTAAAAAAATATCGCATTGCAAATAAGAAAAAGCACACAGTGGTAATGCTCGTGTGGGAAGTCCACAGCTGTTCGGCCAACATCTGCTTGGTCACAAGTGGGTCGGTCTCCACTAAGTTCTTCAGCATCTTCATATCCACTGTTGCGGGTCTTCTGGCTTTGGGACGGTCTTACAGGTCAAAATTTCCCTCTAGAAACTATTAAAACCAACGACAGCACTGACAATGTGATATGGTATTGGGGTGCACACTACTATTCCTTACAGCACTTGCCAGGTTGCTACCTCGACGAAACTCATGCAGCATGCAATGGCGGATATCCTCTTTGTTCACTTTCATGTTGGTTAGCATTTACACTCTTAGCCTTCTGACTGCTAACTGCCACTAACTTAAGCCACCTACCTGCTGGTGTCATGCCAGTGTGCTGCGCAATCTCAGTGGCCAATGTGCGCCGTAGCCGGGGCTTCGATCTCGGATACCTCGTCGTCGGACATTACTTTCTTTTTTACTGGTTGTTTAACGACCACCGTGAGCATTTCAATAAGCTATAAGCAGTCGCCGTCCCTAATTTATGGTAGCTGGATCCAGGGAAGGAAAAGAGGCAGTGCCGTAAGACAAACACATCCATGCCTCACCGGGATTCGAACTCGGACACATCTCGAACGAGAGGTCACAAGCCAGCGTTTAGACTGCTTTCTTTCCAACTAAATATTCTATTCATGGAACATGCTGCTTTTGTAGCGACCACCCGTGCGTCTGCTACCCACATTTCAATTTTTTTTTCAAATATTTCCAACACCAAAAGCTCCTTTCGTTTAAGAATTTCCTACTGTTTCGTAATGTTATGTATATTACTCCGTTGTTTCTCCTTCAGAGTATAAAAAAACGGTTTTCGTACTCCTTTCTTGTTCACATATTTTCAATTTAATGCGTGTTCTTTTATTAGTAATATAAATTTAGGTTGACAAATTGACGTGGAGCATTTTTTAAATTTTGTTCAATACATCTTTTACAACACGCATTCCTAATGTAAAAATAATTTGCCATGGCTTATAATTAACGTTACGCAATTTTTTAGAAGCAGGAGTCACTCTGTTACGCTATTCTTCACAGCAGTTGGCATTTTAATTTTCGAAAGTGACTTTTGGATCAGATGTACTGACACCTTTTAGTTTGTATTTTGGTGAAAAGCATCTGCTAGAGCATCATTTTATCCTACTTCTGCCTGTTTGTCGGCACGATATCTCTGCGTCTATTATTTTGATTCGAAAATTTATTTTTCGGTTGGAACTATGTACTGTAGGAACAAAGATCTATATATTTTGACCTTCCGATACGTAATCTTGCCTTTAGAAGAAATAATCACAGTTTTCTGCGATATCTACTTTATTCCATATTATTATTTCTAACATGATTGAAAACCTTTTTTACCGGTTTCGTATTTTTTTTCAGGACGATTAGTGCGCACACTTTCTACTACAAATATTGCACACTCGTAGTTTTCCTTAATGAGAAGAAATTATGAATTTCCCTCATTATCTTTGCTTTTGAAATTCCGTTTTGTAGAATTCTCTTTGTGTTCAATCGTGCATACTGAAAATGCTATGTATTTTAGAAATGGTATCGGCGCTTTTGCTAATACGATGGAAGAAATCCTTTTTTTCAGAAGGCCACTCTTGACTCTTAAGAATGATTTTCGCATATTTTGCTAAAATAATGCATTAATTTACCAGTAGGAGGCATCAAGGTATAGTCCATTTCCCTCTTTATTTCTCGAAAAGTCCGATTTGAAATTTGCACTTTGGGTGGAATGTAATTCTGTATGAGTAATATTTTGCATACATTTTCTAATATTGTTTAATAACGCAGAGTTATACCATTAGCAAGAATAAATGCATATTTCTACTTACAAACGTATCTCTGTTTCCAGGGATATTGTTCACTACAAATAATACTGCGCACAATATGCTTTCCAAATAATGCTCTGTTTTCTCGTTCGGAGGAACGCCTATTTTTTGTTGTCGTTTTTTTTTTATCATTATCATCTCTTCTAGAAGTCCGATTTGAAAAAGTCTTTTCGTGTCAGAAAGCTTCTCTTTTAGGTAAGGTTTCGTGCATACTTCCCATGACACACAGTGCTGCCGTTAGGGGACGAATGTATACACTGTATTTGCTTTTAATGCCACAGCTTGGTTTCTAAAACATTAGTTGAATAGATTTTTTTTCTGTTTTTGTATGTAGGATATCAGTCATAAAGAAAACATTTGCCTGTATATTCCGTTTTTATTTATTCACGGATTTTTCGTTACTGGACTCAAATACACCTTTCCGTTTGCGACCATATTTCTGTAGTGCAAATAGGATAAAAAGCATGCAGCCATTGGATTTCTTTGTGATTAACGTTTTTTCATGTGTTTTCAACTATCGTAATTCAGCTTTAAGGTTAGGAGCAGATGAGCATTTGTACTCGTACTTGTAAACATTTCGCCGTTTCTAAAAAAGATCGATTTGAAAAATTCTTGCATGGATCTGCTTTCTGTATGACGAACACTTGTAAGTTATAATAAACACTTAGTATCAAATTTCTTGTGCTAATAATTGCAGATGATTATTAAATTTGATATTATCACACATTCTCCTTAATCGAAGGCTCAGTAGCATCCCTTTTTTTGTAATAAGAATTAATCATGAAAGACAAAACATACCACGATTAGAACTATGATTAATTTTGTTTTCCTATTTTAAAGCATATTTGCTTTATAAATAGTATATTAGCTCTCAAGTACAAAAGGAAATAGACGATTACAACCATGAGAAAAATTTAAAAATTCTCCATTACAAAATTCAGAGCAATTATAAAATATATTAACGTCATAATTTTCAGGGAAAATGTTGCCAAGTCACGAATATCAGTTCTAAAATAACATTAATAAATGGTTTAGCAAAGCGATTAGGGTGACACTTAGTGAGCTGAACAAAGCATGGGTGCTCCCTGTAGCGCGGTTGAAAACCTCAGTGAGACATATAAATCAGTCCACCTTGAAAATTGCGTAAAGGACCGTTCACGAAATAATGAGATGGCAAACAGGATGTAGGACAAGAGCCAAACACTTTTATCGGTAGAGGCCATGACAATATCTGTATGAACACCAATAGCTTCCACTTTCCCCTTTTGGAAAATATGAACAGTGGGTTCTTGGTAATCACACGAATTGTTCGTGTCTTTTCAAGTTTTAATTTAGGGCTAATTAAAGTGCAGTAACGCAAACGTGAGAATCATGCAGCAAGTTTGGACGTAATATGTCAACGGTTATTCAGAGAAAATCAATTGTCTACCTCCAAATAGAAATCCCATAGCTTTTTCAAGCAAAGTATGAGCTACAAAAAGTAAGAAGCAGTTTGGACGTAATATGTCAACGGTTATTCAGAGAAAATCAATTGTCTACCTCCAAACAGAAATCCCATAACTTTTTCAAGCAAAGTATGGGCTACAAAAAAGTAAGAAGCAGAAATCGTTCATCACATTCTGCAACGACGGTATATTATGTGCAAGAACTGGGATGTAAGTCGGATGATATAACATAAGTGTACTCACTTTTTTTTTTTTTTTTGATTGGAGGTTTAACGACCACCGTGAGCAACTCAATGGGCTATAAGCAGTCGCCCGTCCCTAATTTAGGGTCACTGGTTCCAGGGAAGGGACAGAGCCAGTGCCGTAAGACAAACACAACACCCATGCCTCACCGGGATTCGAACCCGGATCCCTCACGGACGAATGATCAGAGGCCAGCGCCACCGGAGCGGCATTACTCACTTTTCGTATGCAGCTACATGGACTTGGTTTTCAGTACCAACTTGATGTATATGTTCCATGGTTGCTTAATCTCGCGCTAAAAGCCTAATTTTCCTAAGCAACTAGTGTGTAGGCAACAATAGGGGGAATTCCTCGTGTTTCCTTATGGTGTGATTCCCATGCTTTAGCTTTTTTTTTACGTCGTTGTTCCGAGGTTCATGGGTCTTCTTGAGCATCTAAAGCTATACCTTCATAATATGAGGTCACTGATTCCAAGAGAGGAAGACGGCACTAAATACATAGGAAAAACACGTTAGAGATAAGAATGGACATAGGCGGAGCCTTATATCAAACAATTTGGTAACACCCGGGCCACGGCTCAAGTTAATTTCTTTTCTTTTATTTTTTATTAAATTTGCTTAATCAAGTAAACGAGTTCAACTTTGTGCGCTATTTTAGAAATCGTGACGACCAGCGGAATGATGTTACGTGTGTTTTGGCTAACAAAAAGTCGCAAGGAAAGATTAAATTCTGATATTTTGCTTAATTTTCTAAAACAATTTGAGCAATACATCATACACTTGTGAGAGATTTACATCCCACTTTATGTGTGGCACATCTGGTATCATTTGCTCCCGAAGCACAACGCTATTTCCCCGACAGAGTCGGAAACTGTGGAAGTCCCAAAAAAATGAAAAAGAAAAGGATTGAAAAATGAAGGCGCTGAAATAGTAATTTGTAACTTACATAAAATTTCAACCTTTGTTTATACAAACTTTAAATAGTTAAAGATGTTATCAGAAGATAAAAAGAAAAATGTACATCCATAAATATGCTCTATAAATGACAATATTGGCGAAAACGAAATATCTATAGCTTCGTTGTCCACGGCAACGAAATCTTTGGCGGCACAACATTTATCATCAAGAATATTTAAAAGACTGGAAGTTGAATTTAAAGTAGATGAATCTGAAGAAAAACACCATTTATCATCAATAATATTTAAACAAAAAAGATGACACCGGATTTTCGGGTGTAATGAGCACGTCTTTTCAATCCGCTCTGATGCGAATGAAATTCATCAAAGCTATTCAAAGTCAATGGAACCGGTATCGAAAACAGTAGTATCTGACCGAAGAAAGGAGTTTTTCAAACGGGCTTTTAATCCCACAAATATTGCTGTAAACGTAATCGTGAACTTACACCCTCTGGTTGCAGACGTGTGCGTTAAGAAAAATTTGAAATTTTATGAGAAACACTTCGCAGCAGAAACGTTCTCCAAAAAAGAAAGAATTTTATCAAATCGGACTCTTACAAGCAGAGAAATCGACAAACATAAGATATATTCCCCCCCCCCCCTGGCGGGAAAAACATGCAGTATTTTAAGAAGAAAGTATTTTCAACCCGTTTTTCAATGTGAGCGGTGTCGGTCTAGGGAAGAATTTTTTCATTCGAGATTTCAGGAGCTCAAATTTCGCTGCAAAAACATCAGAAGCAGAAATTAACACTTATGCGCCCTGGTGGTCAAACCATTTTTTACCAAATATTAGAAATAAACGGAAAACATTTCCCATCACAGGAACTGTATGCGATACAGAAAGAATTCTTCAAATCGGAGCTTTAGAAGCAGAACTATCGGGGAAAACGCAATATACCTTAACGCCCCTAGCGGTTAGTATATGCGATACTTGAAAATTTTGAAATTATATGAGAAACATTTCGTACCGGAAACGCTATCCAACAAAGAAGGGATTTTTCAAATCGTTCTCTTAAAAGTAGAAATATTGACAAAAACAAGATATACACTCATGGACAATAAAATTTGCGCATCAAGAACGAAGCATCTGATTGAACTGAAATTTTATGGACGTAATGATACAGATGAATGATACACATGATGGCAAAAACAGAGCAGCAGGACAATTACAGAGGGATCGTGGCACGCAGTCCGGTCATTTTCAATAGCGCGTCGCACCGCCTCGTGCGGTGATGCATGCTGCAAGACCGTACGGCATGGAGGCAAACAGACGCCTGATGTTGTCTTGCGGCAGACTGGCCCACATGCATTGGACGGTGTGCTCCGAATCCCGGAATGTGCTGCACGGCGCCAGCTGGCTTTTCAACTGGTCCCAAACATGCTCGATAGGGGACATATCCGGGGTGCGGGCAGGCCATGGAAGAGTCTGAACATGACCTAGGCAATCTAGGGTAGCCCAAGCCGTGTGCGTGTGGGCATTATCCTGCTGGTATAGCGCACCTGGAATCCCGGCCAAGAATGGGAGCACATGGGGCCGTAGGATTTCATCCACATACGGCTGGCCCGCAAATAATTCACGTACCACTACTACAGCTGATCGGCTACCGTAGGCTATGGCTCCTCAGACCATATTGCCGGCAGTGGGGGAGGTGAAGCGCTCGATAGCGAGGGTGGAATTGTGCTGTTGACCCGGAGACTTCCACCCCGTGCACGATGACCATCTGTCCCCAACACGAAGCGGCACTCATCGCTAAACACGACACGTCGTCAGTCTGTGGCGGTCCTCTTCGCTCTAACCTGGCGCCGCTGCACACGGCGCCGGCAAAGTTCTCGTGTTAATGGCAGCACACGTAAGGTGTGCTGGGATCACAGTAGGGATGTGCGATAGACCAAATAAAACTATCGATAAACTATCGACTGGTTTGTAAAAACTCTCGACAAACAATCGACAGTTTTTGTAACACATCGAAACTATCGATAGTTTTCACGAATAGTTTTCACGAATAATTTTCTCCTTCAGTTTTTCAAAGCGCTAGTTCAAATTTACCGTTTTTGTGTCACAGTTCTTCACGTTTACTTTACTTTTTCTGCTTTTTTCCTGTTCGATTTTTTAAATTGTCGATTAACGGAGATGGCGACGTTTTCTAAAAGAAGAAAAAGTAATGTGTGGGAATTTTTCGAGCAGGTTAGTTTAACACAGGTAAAATGTAAGATTTGCGAAAAGCAAATTTCATATTCGCGAAATACCTCAAACTTGTGGGACCACATTAAACGTAAGCACAGAAGCATGTACACCAGTAGTATTGCACCCGATGTTCAGGTACTGAATGATCTTCAATTAAACAGTGAAGTGCCATCAGTTTCTGGGCAATTTAACGAAACTCATTCCAGAGCAAGACAACCCACAATCTTTGAAACTTTGACCCAGCAGCAAGCAATGACACCTACTGGAGCAGGGTCTCAACGAATAACTGATACTTTGCTGTTTTTTATAGCAAAAGATGCCTTACCCCTGGATGTAGTATCTGGGGAAGGTTTTAAAACATTTGTTAAGGAACTGAATCCCAGGTACAAGGTGCCCTCTCGCAAAACCATCACATTATTGGATAAGAAATATGAGCTGATAAAAATTGGTTTATCTAAGAGACTGGAGGAATCCAAGTGGTTGTGTCTCACAACAGACATATGGACTGATATAAATAGCAAGAGTTATATTGGTGTTACTGCACATTTCATTACCAAATGTAATGCTCAAAGTATGGATTTGGCTGTAAAGCCTCTTAAAGCACCACATACCTCAGAGAACATTGAAAGTGCTCTTCGGGAGGTTATGAATGAATGGCACATCACTAATGAGAAAGTTGTTTGCTGTGTCACTGATGGTGGTGCAAACATTGTGAAAGCAGCTCAGCAGATGTTTTCACAACACAGGCATTTACACTGTGTGGCACATTTGCTAAATCTAGTTGCAGTAGACTCTCTGAATGCTATAGAAATTATAAAAAACTTATTAGGAGAAGTAAAAAGGACAGTTACTTTTTTCAAGCATAGTGCAAGTGCAACAGAAAAGCTCCATGCTGAGCAAATGAAGGATGGTGTCGCTGAAGGGCAAACACTAAAACTTACTCAAGAAGTAGGCACCCGTTGGAATAGTACTTTCTATATGTTAGAGAGATTTATACAATTATATGGCTACATAGCAACTGTTTTAACTGTTGTGGATGGACCACCGATCTTGCACAAGAGCCAGATTGATGAATTAAAGAGCATCATGTTAGTTTTAAAGCCTGTGGAAGAAGTGACAAGGGAAATATCTTCACAAAATCATGTAATTGTGAGTGCTTTAATTCCCTTGTTGCGCTGTTGCAAAAAGGCAATTCAAAATGTACCAGTTGCACATGGTGCAGAATTGTTAAAGAAAACATTGCTCGAAAATTTCACTAGACGTTTTGGGGCAGTTGAAAATGTAAAATGCATTGCCATAGCAACAATCTTGGATCCAAGATTTAAGCGATTGCATTTTGAGAATGTTTTGTTCTGCTCACGTGCAATTACTGGCCTTAATTCTTTGTTGCATGAACATGAGAAGGCTACTGAAACACCTGTGTCACCTGTACAAAGCACAGACAGCATATGGGCTTTTCATGACAATCTGGTCAGCACAAATTGTTCAAGCAGTGACACTATGGGTGGCATAAGTGTTTCCTTGAGGCAATATCTGCAACTTCCAGTTATAGATCGCAATGAAAACCCATTGTTGTTCTGGGAAAGGAATAAATATGTATATCCTGGGCTCTATGATCTTGCACAAAAATATTTGTGCATTGTTGGAACTTCAGTTCCATCTGAAAGGCTCTTCTCAAAGTCTGGTAATGTGATGACAGCAAAACGTAACAGACTTCATCCCAAACGGCTAGAGAAGCTGGTTATCATGGCAAATTGTAGTCATCAGGAATGGCAAGAAAAGTAAACATAACAGATATTACATATAAATTTGGGAAATAGTACATATGTAAAATACCTAAAATTTCAAAGTTGTTTTAAAAAAGATACAAACATGCCAAACCTCTTATGATATCAAATAAGCAGAATAGTTTGAAACAACAGGCATCATGCAACATTAACTATGTGAAAAGTAAGTAAAAATACACAAAGTTTTGTATAGTAATTAAATTCATATAAGCAGAAGCTCTTGACTGAGCTATAGTTTTGATCACCTGCGATCAACTGAATCAAAGCACTGGTTGCCAGAAGTACTACTTGAATTGGCGATGCAGAAACAATTATCAGATTTTAGTAGATAGATCTACATAAATGGAATTTGGTGAGCGATACATGAATTGCAGTTCGTAGTCACCAATATTTCAATACTTTCTTGAAAACATAGAGTTGCTTTCTTTATAAAGGTGTCGAGTTTTTTTATTTTATTTTTCTTTCCAAAGGGGAGGGGGACTGCAGAAATGCCTTCAAGGTTTGGTGCTGATAACCCTATTTTTGAAAGACCATTTAACACATCCTGTTTGTTCTCACACAGGCTTGTGTTGATGTTTTGGTATATTCCCAGTGCATTCCACCACTACTCACAAATTTATTGTTTTAAAATACTAATTGTGCCAGGATTGTCTGCAACAGTGAATCATCCTTCAAACAAGAAGTTGCTACAATTAAGAAAATTTCTGAAGCCCATCAATACCCACCATCTATAATAAACAAAATTCTCTATGATTTCCACATGAAAAACTTCCAACTCTTACACTAACACTAAAATAGAACCCTATTTATTGGTTCAGTCCCTTAGCATTGTTCATTTTCTTATAAGATCTGTAAACTCTCCAGGGCCCATCTTCTTAACCTGTTATTATAAAGTGTCTGCTAAAAAAACAGAGATCCTGTTCTATCCCTAGACACCCCTAAAGTTTATGCCATACCTATTTCATCCCCCTCAGGACTCAGTATACCTTGGTGACTCGTACTGAAGCATCAACACAAGACTGTGTGAACATAAACAGTATGTGCCCAGATGATCTTCCAAAAACAGCATTATCATTACTAACTGAAGACATTTCTGCAGTCCCCTTGGGGAAAAAATTACCTCCTTTATGAACAAAGTATTTCTACATTTTCAAGAAAGTATTGAATTGAAATATTGCTAGCCAAAAACTGCAATTCAGATATCCCTCACCAAATCCCACTTATTTGGATGTCTCCTAAAATCTGGCAACCAGTCCTCTGATTCTGTTGAGGGTGATCAAGACCATACATAGCATGGTCAAAAACTGCTGTTTATATGAATTACTAGACATAAACTCAGTGTATTTTCTTAATTCTCAGGAAATATGCAAAATTTAATCATAGTTTAAACCACTGCAGTAAATAGAGTAATTGTTAAAAGGATTACATAAAAATTGAAAACTCATTGTTAATACAATCCCTGGAAATGTATGTAGTGAGAATAATTATTTTGATGAGATCATATCTTAATCACATGAAACGATAACTTTATGGAATTGGTTGTTCTAAATCAGAGTTATAAATTCAGAATTTTTGTCTGTCAGTACGAATCCTGGCACACACTTTCCACAGCTCCATTTTCATTAAATCCCTGACCAAGTCCTGGCTCCATGATGTTTTCTTGGGAAAGGGAAGCAAAATGTTTTCATTATATATGGCTAACTGATATTATTTCTATTTTGCCAGCTTTCTCCAAAGTTTGAATTCAAAAGGTTACCTGCTGGCAGTGTGCCTAAAAGAAAGCCTTTTTGAGTAAATTTCTATAATTTCACTCCCAGATGTACTATCTACTGTGGATTTCTTTACTTATGTGGGCAGTGTAAGTTTCTTAGACTGAATTTGCAAAATTCTTGATTATGCATTTTTAAGTTTTCTCAACTTGCTACCTACCATAGGGTTAATATTTGATAAAAGAAAAAAGTGTTATAAAACCCAAAAATATTTCTCAGATAAATTGTTCACATCATAACCTTTTTTTATAATAATGGTCAATGTTTTCATTTCAGAGCACTCTCAAAATTCGCTTTATTCGTTACAAAAATACATGAAACACAGTCACGCCAGCAACACAGGCAGTGTGATGGAAGGCAGAAAATAAAACATGAAATGGTAAATACAATGAAGTGTATGTACAAAGGTTGATGATAATAATTACAGTGAATGCTGTAGAACCAGCAGTAGCTTAAGGGAGTAGACCAGTGAAACACGACACTGCAGGAACAGTTCAAAACATGTAGGAAGAAGATGCGGTGGAAGTCTCTGAAACACAATGCGTATGAAAGTCCATGCTGGTACATAGAGAATACAAACTCAGTAAATATGTAACTTCGTTTTCTGTTCATGTGAACTCATTATAGGTAAAAGAAACTTATACAGTTTATCAAACATCACTAACCTACACAAAGGAGATCAGGATCCAGTATGCTTTGATGTAATATTTATTCAAAGTAGTTCACTGTAACCCACAGTAAGCATTTTAGCTATTTAGAAGACAAAAAAATAACAACACAACATGCATTAAGTTTTGTGGTAAAGCCGACAACACATCATCATGACTAAATAACCTAACATGCTCACAGCTCTTCTATACTACAGTGAAACTTGTTCGTCTGGTATAATATGGTCTTACCCAGCAAGGCTGTAGCCAGGAAAGGGCCAAGATGAGCAAAGCCTGAGCTGGGTTTCCTTTTGCCCAACCTAGTGACTCACTAGAGGCGTAAGGGTGGGAAAAATTGACCTGGCCACAGATCAAGAGAAGGTGCAAAAATTACTGCTTGCAATCTGCTTTAATTTATAATTGAAACTTCACCAGTTTCGGGTACACTTACAGTTAAATTTTCTTTCTCAAAATGTTAAGAGGATGCTATTTGCTTACATTCAGAAATGAAGACGTATGACGATGATTGGCAAAACACGTAACAATATTAACAAATAAAGGTAACTTGATCACGCTAGTTACGTTAAATGAAAACTTTTACAAAAGGTTCGTAAGTTGGAAGCTTTCAACCTTATCTTAGGTCTAATATGGTCTTACCCAGCAAGGCTGTAGCCAGGAAAGGGCCAAAATGAGCAAAGCCTGAGCTGGGTTTCCTTTTGCCCAATAAGGTCGAAAGCTTCCAACTTACGAACTTTTTGTAAAAGTTTTCATTTAACGTAACTAGTGTGATCAAGTTACCTTCATTTGTAAATGAAGACGTCGTTGTACAGTTCGTCTAACTAAAGTAGAACCACAGCTTTTGTTCATAAGAATGGTGCCCGCTGTTTTTCTTTAGTTGGATGGATAAGATAAGGATGTCATTCACATTGAAGATTCTCTCGGGGATATTCGATCATTATTGTGGCTACGAGCCATGACTGCCTGATAATTTCGGCCCATTTGATGTGAAATTGAAAACCCGAACTCCAAAACATATATATATATATATATCATCACCATTATCAACCCATTGCTGGATGAAGGTTCCCCAGAGTTTATTCCACAACTGTCTGCCTTGAGCCTATCTTCTCCATGTTACTCTGGCATGCTTTTGAATTTCATCCATCCATTTCCTGTGTGGTCTTCTGGATCCTTTTCTGTCCCTTGGAAACCAGTCTAAAATTTCAGTTGTCCATCGGTAGTCTGTTTTTCTTGCAGCATGTCCAGCCCATTGCCATTTCACGGATTCTACCCTGATCACAATGTCTTCCACTCTTGTATATATATATCATCATCATCATCATTGTCAACCATTATCAATCCACTGCTGGACGAAGGTCTCCCCAAGTTTCCTCCACAACGGTCTGTCTTGTGCCAGTCTCCTCCATGTCACCCCTGCATACTTTCGAATTTCATCCACCCATCTCCCATGTGGTCTTCTTCTGGGTCTTTTCCTGTCCCTTGGAATCCAATCTAAAATTTCGGCTGTCCATCGATGATCTGTCCTTCTGGCAGTATGTCCAGCCCATTGCCATTTCAGGGATTTAACTCTGATCATGATGTCTTCTACTCTTGTCATTTTTCGGATCCACGAGTTCCTCTTCTTATCTCTCCTGGTTACACCAAGTATGCACCTCTCCATGCCTGTTTGAGTTGTCTGCAGCCTTTGTATGTCTCTTTTAGTTAAGGTCCACGTCTCTGCACCATACGTAAACACTGGAAGGATGCATTGATCAAACACTTTTCTTTTAAGACATAATGGCATATTGCTCTTGAAAATTATGCTGTTTCTTCCAAAAGCTCTCCAGGCAAGTTTTGTACGCCGATTAATTTCTTCATCAATGTGACCCTCACTTGATATCTGCTGTCCAAGATAAACGTACGTGTCTGTTATCTCCAGCTTTTCTCCATCAATCGATAAATCTTCATTTCTTGTAAAAGCATTGAACATCACTTTTGTCTTCTGAAAGTTCATTTTTAATCCCACTTCTTTACTCTTGTCAGCAAGTTCCTGGATCATACTCTGCAGCTCTGATGGGGTAGTTGCAAAAATGACTACGTCATCAGCAGAACGAAGGTGGGTTAGATAATCTCCATTAATCTTTATCCCCTTGTTTTCCCAGCTCAGCGACTGAAAAACACCCTCCAATGTGGCATTAAAGAGCTTCGGAGATATGGTGTCACCTTGTCTCACTCCCTTTCCAATTTTTACGTGTGTTGTATTTTCAAACAGCCTAATCTTTGCACTTGCATTTTCATAGATGTTATTAATAATATTAATGTATGCATCTTCAATACCGCAGGTTTTCAGAGCCATTGTAACTGCTGATGGTTTCACCGAATCAAAGGCTTTTTCATAATCGATAAAAGCCATGCACAATGGAAGTTCATATTCCCTCGCTCTTTCAATTAGTTCTCTCAGCACGTGGATATGATCTATTGTGCTGTAGTCACTCCTGAATCCAGCTTGTTCTCTCGGTTGAGCCATGTCCAGTGTTACCTTCAAGCGGTGTGAAAGAACTTTAGTGAAGATTTTATAAACTACTGATAGGAGGCTGATAGGTCTGTAGTTTCCGAGATCCTCAATGTCACCTTTCTTATGTAGCAGGATCATTGTAGCGGTGTTCCAATCCTCAGGAATCTTTCCTTCATTAAGGCATCGAGTGAAAATTTGGGCGAGTACTGTTTCGATTTCTCCACTTGCTTCTTGTATGATGTCTACAGTAATTCCATCTTCTCCTGGAGCTTTTCCTCGCTTCATGTTCTTGATTGCATGTGCAACTTCTGCTGGAAGGACTGGAGGAACTCTGGTACTGGTATCTTTCATGATGTCTGGAGTGCATATATCATCCCTTTCATATAATTTGGAGTAGAAATCTTTCACTCTTGTCAAAATTTCACCTCTATTTCTTGTTACAGAACCATCTTCTTTTCTCAGTGCCATAATCTGTTTTCTTCCCTTACTGAGATGTCCCTTTGCTATCTTTAGGCTTTGGTTGTTTTCAATTGCTTTCCTCACTAGTTCACAGTTGAATTTTCTTATGTCTTCAGTGATACTTTTTCTTACTGTCTTGCATAGCTCTATATATTCCACTTTGGAAGTCACATCTTCTTTAGTTGTCCTCATCTCTCTTCTTTTTTGCATCAACATTTTGGTTTTTCCTGATAATTTGTTCACATGCAACTTGTTCTTAGACCCAGCTAATTTTGTTGCTGTTTCCATAAGAGCTTTGGTTACTTTTCTGTTAACTTCAGAGATGTCCACTTCTTCCTATGTTAGGCCTTCTAAAGCAGAGAACCTGTTCTTCAGTTCCAACTTGAAGGTATTATGGTGTTTTTTAAGGTTGGTTATGTCAATAGATTTTGTTTGTCTTATGAGCTTGCCACGTTCAAGTTTAGTGTTGAGGTCCATCTTACATCTCACCAATCTATGGTCACTACCTGTGTTGAACTTGTTCAGCACACTGCAGTCTTCTATGACGAATTTTTTGTTACACATAATAAAATCAATTTCACTTGTCGTCCCATTTGGATGTCTCCATGTCCATTTCCTGTGTGGCTTTTTCTTGAAGAAGGAGTTCAAGATGAAAAACCCTTCTGCCTCTGCAAACTCAACGAGAGTATTTCCACGCTGGTTTCTGTTGCCGTGACCGAATTTACCTACTGAAGTTTCATTCTGTTGCCGTTGCCCTATTTTTGCATTGAAATCTCCCATAATTATTTTCAAGTGCTGCTTACCTTTATTATTTAGATGACAAATTTCCTCATAAAATTCTTCAATTTCTTCTTCAGGATGACTTGTGGTGGGTGCATAAGTTTGAATAATCTGAGCCTGGTATCTTTTCGAGAGTTGGATAACAAGTCGTGCAGCTCTGTCAGAGGAACTTTCAACTTCTACAACTTTATCCTTCAGTTTCTTGTTTATTATAAATCCAACACCACTAGTTCTGCCAGTATCTGTCCCACGATAGTAGAAGAGATGTCCACTTTTCAGTTCGATGAGATCTTCTCCTTTTCTTCTTACCTCACTTAGCCCCACGATGTCCCACTTGATCCTTTGTAGTTCCTCTTCCAATTCAAGAAGCCTTGAATCAGAAGATAGGGAGCGTCCATTGTACGTAGCCAAGGTCAGCATCAGATGGCAGCCTAGTCCGGTCCTCCGGGGATTCTTAGCACCCTCTGCCTTCATGTCGCATGGCCGCTGCCTTGGCCAGGTACATTCCAGCTGCCGGAGACTGAGGGCCAAGATTTAAATTGTGGAATCATTTTGGAGGGGTTTGGCCATAACTCACCACGCTGGCCAAGCGGGTTGGTGAGTGTGGGATAGAATTTCCTCTAATCCCGATGGTATAGTTATACCGCTATTGGCGGTCGTCAGAGCCCCTTTAGTGGGAACAGGATGCACCACGAGAAGGCGGGGTTGACATTTGTCAAGGAGAGGCTGTGATGTTACGCATCACCTGACCTTACATCCCATATATATATATATATATATATATTAATGAGTTCAGTCCAACCACAGATAAATTACAATCCTAATACAGAACCCAATAACAACATCCCTAAACTCCTAACAAGAGGGAATATCCTTCAAAAATCAAATAACCCCCTCCCCCCCCCACTTCATCACCACAAAAAAAACATTTTTTAATAATATATAACTGTACACCAGATCACTCATCAGGGAAAGACATTTGGTACTCTGGGGTAGAGGTTCAGGTTCATTCATGAGAGTGCTAAATTTTGAAGCCAATAGTTAGATATCTTAATTAATTTCTTAAAAATATCTCTTTCATGCACTCTGTCTTCCCTACCTTATGCACTCTGTCTTCACTACAGTTTCATATTATTATTAAAAAATGTTTGGTTTCTTTTGGTGGTGAAGAAGGGGAGGAGGAGAAGGGGGTTATTTGATTTTTGAAGGATATTCCCTCTTGTTAGGAGTTTAGGGATGTTGCTATTGGATTCTGTATTACGATTGTAATTTATCTATGGTTGAACTCATTAATATGCTGATTATGTTTGAAACCTGCAGCATGGTGTGGTTTTGCAGAAATCATATTACATTTGTTTGCAAGTTACAGGTTACAGTTTTTTAAGTTAAGTGATATATATAATGTTTTGGAGTTCGGATCAAGTACTGTATATACATATATAGATATGCATTTGTAGAAAATAGAAAGACAGATTGGGGCGCAATATTTTGCGGTTTACCCCAGGCGCAGAAATCCCTAGATACGCTTCTGTGACTCTCACTACAGTCCACTTCCACAGCTGTTTTATATCCTCTGCCCGACCTCAGTCATCAACTGCCTCCTCTAATTCCTCTGTCTGGCTATGGCCCTGTTACCCAGGTCTGTAATGTGAAACAATATGAGTTGAAAAATCTAGATAAATATTATAAGTACCCATATAAGTTGCACAGAGTGATAGGAGATGAAAACTTCCAACTACCATGAATTAGTTTCCATTTTTAAAAATATTGCCTTAAAAAATGTGTCAGGATAAAGCAGAAATATCAGAAAAAAATATTCCTCTGGCTTAACTTGTACTAATTGCTATGCAGGAAAGCTGCAAAGCATAATTTATCATTTCATCATTTTTTCCCCTACAAATGGTGGTTATCTGTTAGATTGCTTGTTTCACATATATTGTATATATATATGTACGTATTTGGTGTTGAAATTGTCTGTTTGATTTATAATAACTCTGCATATATTGCATATCTCATTATCAATCCACTGTTTGATGGTCTCCCCAAGTTTCTTCCACAATGGTCTATTTTGTTCCAATCTCCTCCATGTCATGCCCGCATGCATTTGAAATTCATCCGCCTATCTCCTGTGTGGTCTTTTCCTATCCCTTGGAATCTAGTCTAGAATTTCGGTTGTCCTTCAGTGGTCTATTCCTTTGGCAATATGTCCAGCCCATTAGTATTTCAGGAATTTTACTCAGATCATAGTGCCACCCATTCTTGTCACTTTCCTGATCCAAAAGTTCCTCTTATCTTGCCTGGTTACATCACACATGCATCTTTCTATGCTACTTTTAGTTGCTGCAGCCTTTGTATGTGTGTTTTAGTCAAGTCCAAGTCTCTACTCCATATATAAGAACTGAAAGGATGCATTGATTAAACACTTCTCTTTTAAGAATAATAGTAATTAGCATATTGCTCTTGAGAAATGTGTTTCTTCCAAAAGCTGTCCAACCAAGTTATATAAACCGATTAATTTCTTCATCAATGTGACCCTTGCATAATACCTGTTGCCCAAGGTAAATGCAATCATTATCAGTCCACTGCTAAATGAAAGCAAGGCCATCTAGAAAACATAAGCCCATAACATTAGAGAGATAAGTTCTCTCTCCTTTTGATGTTGCACAGAAACCATGGCTACCAATTGGTTTCCAACGCTGTCATGTGTGGCGTCAAACACGACACCAACGCATCAGTCCGTGTAATATGAGAGTGACATCATAAACGGAAGGAACTCATCTCTCAAATGTCATGGCCTTGTGTTTTCTATACGGCCTTGACTAAAGTCTTCCACAACTGTCTATCTTGAGCCAGTTGCCTCCATTTCCCTCCGGCATGCTTTCAAATTTCACCCACCCATCTTCCGTGTGGTCTTCTGTCTTTGGTATTCAGCCTGATGTTTCAGTTATCTATTGGTGGTCAGTTCTATAATATATATGTGTGTGTATTATGGACAATATCTATAGAACTGCCACCGATAAATAACTGGATGAAATATTAGACTGGATACCGAAGGACAGAAGAAGAAGAGCACAGGGAAGATGGGTGGTTGAAATTCAAAAGCATACCAAAGTAATATGGAGCAGAGTGGCTCAACACAGCTTCAGAAGAGACTTGGGGAATCTTTCATTCAGCAGTTGATTGATAATGGTTAACAGTGATGATGATGTTAGTTTTATATTGATTATTGGTTAAAAAGAAATAAAGTAATGTCAGTTTCAAGTCAATGACAGATCTCAGAACATTTGATTACAATAAGCTCTACAGTGAATGTATGGCCCTGTAGAAGTTACCCTTCATTCCGTGAATTATGTAAATCTGATTTGGCATCACATCATATTTTGAAATTTGGTGTCTAGACCATATCTCCTGTTTCATAAGCATCAAAAAAAAATTCTGATTTTTCACAGTGCTTTATATTTTTTATACTAACTATTTTCTGCTAAGAACAAATTATTTGAATATGATCAGTTGGATTGTAAGTAAAATTCTAGCAATTCAATACATTTTTTCATGTCATTTGCAAATGTATGTCTTATGCATTGTAATAAAAAATATTGTACAAATTGTCACACTTTGCAGTGTTGTGATGTAATGTGGGTTTCATATCATTATCACATTTTGAAATATGATTTCTTGATATAAGTTTCATTTCTTATGTATTAAAATGAACAAAGCATTTGATTTCTCCCACATTTTGCATTTTTATATTGCTACATTTTCTGCTGAGAATAAGTAATTAGTTGTTTATTTAAAGATATATTTTGTTTGGTACAATCATCCAAACCGTAAATAAATTGTTTGTAATTGAATATGATTTTCTTACTTTTCATGTAATTTACACTGTATGCCTTTAGTGTTGTAATTGAAAAAATCTTATAAATTGTCACAGTGTTGTGATGAACCACCAGCATAGTGCAGTTGCTTAAGTCACTATGCACTGTCTGGGAGGCACTTTCTGACGGGTGTTCAAATCCTGGTCCTGCCGGCTTTCTGGTCTTTGTTTTCCACAGACTCCCTGTGTTTGGGGACCTGAATGTGTGGATGGTTCCCTGTGAAGTTGTCCCTTGGTCCTCCAGGTGTGTGTGAGGGGGGGGGGATGTTGGACGTGGGGTTAATGTTACGAAATCTCACAAAAATGCTCATTGAAAAAGCCAGGGCCCACACAAGGCTGTCAATTCATTGAAGAAGTGTGTTGAAATCTGCGGTATTTAATCTCACTATTGAATTCTAAAATTTGATTTCCTGATATCAAAGTTTTAAACTTTTTAAATATAATGTCCTTATTTTTCATATCATTTGCAATGTATGCCTTTTGTACAGTAACTAAAATATAAAAAAAAAAGTCCATGTTGTGATGAAATGTGTGCTTTGAATCTCTTGTTATCATGTTCTAAAGTTTGATCCTTCATTCCTTATATATTATATCAAAATTTGTAACTACAGTCACAAATTGTATATGTTTTTAGTGCAATGTTATGATTTATGGGAGTGAAAAAAACATTTTATTACTGTTGCATCTGTTACTCACATTTAAAATAGTATTGCTCATAGTTTTAGAAGACATGATATTTGGTCACAGAATGTAATGTACAGTGACAACTAGAATTCATTCCTTTTTATTAAAGCAAACAGTATTTGAATTTCTCCAAAATGTGTTTTCATATTGCTACCTTTCTGCTGAGGAGAACATTTAGATGTGGTCTTCTGTCTTTTGGTATTCAGTCTGATGTTTCAGTTATCTATTGGTGGTCACTTTCTGCTGAGGAGAACATTTAAAGTTTATTTTAAGTGTTAGTGTTGTTTGGTACAGATTGTAAACAAAATTTTAATATTTTTCAATTTACTTCCGATATTGGAGGTTATATTATTTAACGTGCATTAATGCATTTGAATTTTTGAACTTCACTTTTAGTTGGTAAAGTTCGATGAACACTTATCGCACGTGGGGCTTGGCTTTCAATTCATATTTCCGTTATGTGGATGCGGCACGGGGGTTTTTCATTTGGCCACGGGTCCGCTTTTTTTTTTTTCCGTTGGAATTTATTTTGCCTCATCACCAAATGAGTTTTTTTTCCTTTGCGGCGTCCTCATTTACTTCAATATTTATTCATACCCGAGTACTTTCGGTAATACTCCTTTACCGTCTTCGAGGGGACGTTTTGCTCCGACTAGCACGGACCGTGTCAGCTGGGCATTTCGGTGGTTCTCGCGGGCTGCATTTTGTGTTGTAATGGAAAAGAAAGCAAAAATTTATACTTCACAGTATAGGTAAAATTTGTAAATTCGGTATGTTATCCATTTTGATTATACTGCTCATCTGTTAAATAAAAATATGAACTGTCACATTTTAGCTTTTAATTATAAGTAAGGGTAGTAAACATGAAAACTTCCTAGTATTGACATTTTACTTGATTATAATGATGAGTACAGTTGCTGCGGGTGCGCATTGGCTTTGCTTTGTAATAAAATCATGTAAACAATGAGAAAATTTTCTTTGCACAAGTGTACTCACTATTTGACCTTGATCAGTAGTTGAACGTCACAGAAAGAGGGAAAGCAGGTTCTCAAAGAATGGTCGTATTAATATAAAGTAAGCTGATGACAAAAAAGCAAATAACTATATACAGAATATATATATAAGCATAATAAAGGTTACATGTAAATTTTCAAAACAGCTTTTGAAATTCCAAAGCACCTGAGGCTACATAAAAGAAAAATCAAAAACATACAAAATTGAAAGCAGTAGCAACTGATTTGGAGAAATCAAAAGAACAGATCTAACAACCAACTGGGAGAAAAGAAAGAGGAATGTAGAACTATGGCAAGATGCTATCTATGGTTTCATCAAGAGCTAGGCACAGATAACACCTCATACCTCTGTAAAGACCAACAAGTGTGGATTTTGCATCATCCAGTCTGCTACAAAAACAGCAAATGATAAACAGAAAATGCAAATAAAAAATTAAAATAAAATTAACCTACTCCAAAACAACTAAAAAACCCCCACAGATAACCTTCCCCACCCCCCAAAAAATTTAGGAGAAAATATAAAGCACCCAAAAAACAAAAACTATGTCTATGTGTGTATATATATGTTTCCCAACTGTTAAGGAAGTTTTTTCAAATTTCTGCTTTTTTTTTTTTTTTTTTTTTTTTGGTTTCAACAAATATAGAAGACTTGGGTGTCATGCATCCAAATTTTTATAGTTCTGGTTGAAAAATTGTAGAAATGCAAATACCATGTTGCGCTAGCACTCATTTGCATTTCCTCAACAATAACAGCTACCTTCCTTGATATATCTGCCACTGGTTGATGGACTGTAGCCACAGTTGTTTCTCACAAAAAATATTTTTTTCCCAACATGCTTGATTCCATTAATGCCATAATCAATGAAAAATAGCTTGAAAAGTGGAAGTTGGTGAAATCAACATGGCACTGTAAAAAACATTTCTGCAGCAGATAAGATTTTTCAAGTGTTTTATTCATTTAAAAAACTGAAATGGCATCTTGAATACTTCATAAGTGTTCACAGAAAGTAAAAAGATTGACTTCAGTTTGGCCGCCCCGGTGACGCAGTGGTCTAAGCGATAGCCTCTGATCATTCGTCCGTAAGGGGTCCGGGTTCGAATCCCGGTCAGGCATGGATGTTGTGTTTGTCTTACGGCACTGGCTCTCTCCCTTCCCTGGAACCAGTGACCCTAAATTAGGGACGGGCGACTGCTTATAGCCCATTGAGTTGCTCACAGTGGTCGTTAAACCTCCAATCAAAAAAAAAAACTTCAGTTTGCTCTATTTTTAATGTATGTCAGTAATATTAATCTTATGTATTAAAGTGATTAAGTACAAAAAGCATTCATGCTATGGTACAATATTAAGAAGTTTTGTGTTTGGAATTATTATGCAGATTTGGTGTTAAAATGGGTTTTTGAAATATAATGACCATCTTAGTGGTATACTAGTCTGCTGGATCTGTGTTTTGAGTTCTGAATGAGGCATGAGTAGTATGTTTGTCTTTCTCTTTCTGCCTTCCATGGAACCAAGTGCCTTAAATTAGGGACAGACAACTGCTTATAACCAATGGATATGCTCGTGGTGATTGTCACACAACACACACACACACACAAATGGTAAACTTACAAATATGAGATATTTTTATTTCCACCTGAAAAGCATTTTTTATTTTACAGAGCAGCTTCTTGTACTTGTGATCCATATTGAAAACAATGTTGCCTGATACAAGTGGACTGATCCAGAGTGATGTACATTTTTGGGTTACTTAATAACCACTGCAGAAGGTATCACTTTGCTATGATTGGTCAAAAAGAAAAAATTGGTATAAAAATTACTGTGGCAAAACTTTTTTTTTTTTTGAATTTTCTAAAGAAACTGTCAGTATGGAATTCAATGGCTGGGGCAAACAATTCCGTGCTGTAACAAAAAAGCAGCACAATAGAAACAACTTCACTGCTGTGATGGTGCAGTGGTCTAAGTGCTGGCTTGTGATCATTCATTGAAGATAGGTTTGGGTTTGAATCCCAGTGAGACATGGATGTTGTGTTCATCTTACAGCACTGGCTTTCTCTCACTCTCTTACCTAAAACCTGTAGCCCTATATTAGGAATAGACAACTGCTTATAGTCCATTAAGTTGCTTATGGTTGTCAAAACACCAACAAGTAAAAAAAATATACAGTTTGCGACAAGTAAGAAATATGAGATCAATGAACTTATACCAAATTACTGAAAACATGACTGCCCTGTTGGTGACAGACTAAAAAAATCATAATTAGTATCTAAAGTGTACTATACAGATGATAAAACTATACACACTCTCCACCATTTTCTGAAAAACCATGAAAATGACAGCAAATTAAATGATTTAATTGAACCCATGCATTAAATATCAAACCTTTCATTCAAAGTAGCAAAAAGGATTTAATCACTACACTGGCATCTATTCAATGCCAGCAAACATTATCCTCTGAAGGCAAAAGAAATCTTATAAAGAATTATTATCTTCATGTATAAAAATTAAGCAATTGAAATTGTATAATCATATGTATATACTGTATATTTGTTCAGCATGTATATGATCAGCCACAAATGTTATTTGCAAACAAGTTAATATGGCAATAGCATGTAAGCCTAAAATAAATCAACATATACGTCTTCCTTTTTTTAAGTTGCAAAGTAAAAGGATGCAAATGTAAGCCTGCCGCCCCGGTGGCGCAGTGGTCTAAGGCGCTGGCCTCTGATCATTCGTCCGTAAGGGGTCCGGGTTCGAATCCCGGCAGGCATGGATGTTGTGTTTGTCTTACGGCACTGGCTCTCTCCCTTCCCTGGAACCAGTGACTCTAAATTAGGGACGGGCGACTGCTTATAGCCCATTGAGTTCCTCACGGTGGTCGTTAAACCTCCAATAAAAAAAATGTAAGCCTGAATTCCAGCAAATGAGACATCAATAACACACCATTGGTTTGTAAAGAAATGTAAGACCACAAAAAGGCTCAGAAGAATATTTCTGAACTCATCCGAGTGAACAGGTTTAAAATGGTCATTCAGCACTAATTGAAGGTTTTGTTACAAGGAATCTCTGTGCATATGAAGAAGATGCTGTAACAAGAGACTGTATGAATGAATCTAAACTAGGTATTGATTATCTTGCATATAATTGAGAAACGAACCTCCCTGAAGATAGAATTCTTCACAAATGCATGGAAACCAATACAGGAACCGTGGGTTTGATTCTTGCTCCAGTGCAATGTAATCTTCAAGTTTTCTAAACTACATGGACACGGTGAAATTACGGCACTTTTGTGCCACCAATAATATTGGGCAAAGGGCATCGTGTTTTATTCCTAAATGACAAAACAGGCACATTGTTCAAAGTCACACGTTCTCAGTTCTTCCAAGAAACGTAACTATGTTTAAGGCAAAACGTGCTTCCAACATTCTCGCCGGGAATTAGGAACTGGCGTATTAAAAGGGAGGCGGCTTTAACGAAGCTCCCGAAGTGAATGAATCTTAAATACATGCGAAATCAAAACTCCCACCTCACAAACAGGATCAGGATCTATATCATCATCAACCATTATCAATCCACGGCTTGACGAAGGTCTTCGCAAGTTTCTTCCACAACGGTCTGTCTTGTGCCAGTCTCTTCCATGTTACTCCCGCATACTTTCGAATTTCATCCACCCATCTCCCATGAGGTCGGGTCTTTTCCTGTCCCTTGAAATCCAGTCTAAAATTTCGGTTGCCCATCGATGGTCTGTCCTTCTGGCAATATATCCAGCCCATTGTCATTCCAGGGATTTTACTCTGATCATGATGTCTTCCACTCTTGTCATTTTTCTGATCCACAAGTTCCTCTTCTTATCTCTCCTGGTTACACCAAGCATGCACCTCTCCATGCCTCTTTGACTTGTCTGCAGCCTTTGTAGGTCCCTTTTAGTTGAGGTACACGCCGATTAATTTCTTCATATATATATAATCATCAAGCATTATCAATCCATTGCTGGATGAAGGTCTCCTCAAGTTTCTTCCACAATTGTCTGTCTTGAGCCTATCTTCTCCATGTCACACACATATATATACATATATATTATTACTTCTTCAAGTATGAATACTAAAAAAAGTATGGCTATACTACTTGGATTTAGGTAGTATAGATACTAAAAAGTATTGCTATACTACTTGGAGTTAAGTAGTATAGGCTGTAGCCATACTTATGGACTTGTCTTAAGCCACTGACACCAGGGAAGGCAGAGAGCTAGTGCTGCAAGATTAAAAAAACACACTCGTGTCTTACCGGGATTCGAGGCCGGACGAATGGCCACAAGCCAGTGCTTAGACCACTGCATTACCAGGGGCCAGGGCGGCACCGGATGTTGTGCTTGTCTTACTGCTTTGTCTCTACATTATCTGGAACCAATATGAGCCTAAATTCGGGACTGGCAACTGCTTACAGCACATAAAGTTACTCACAGTGATCATTCCCCCACCCTCCTACATAAAAAAAAAAACCATACACACACGTCTACAGCTTGATATTTTGGGCATTTTTCCAGATACCAAGAAGTGTCATTTTCAGTGAGTATTTTTTTCTGCAGGCATTGTTTCAGGGATTTCTGCCGGTCATTTATGGCAAACTATATCGGTGTTTTCAAAATTCAGAACCATTCGATAGCTAATTTCACTGCATACTAAATGTCGTGTTTTAGAAATGGGAAATTCTTTTTTCGATAGTTGGGCTCATTGTGTGTGAAACTATCGTTTATTTATTTATCGTTATTATTTTCTGAATGCGCAACTATTCCACAATAGATCTCATCGTAAAACCATCAATGTTCTTGAATTGCGTAGTCTTGGACACTCGACGATCGCTCTGTCACATTTAATAAATTACTTGAAAGGAAAAGATTTCATTGTCACTCAGGACAAATTATCAGCATTTCCAAAATTACGAACTATTCGACAGTTGATCTCACAGTGTGTAAAACTACCAGTGTTTTCGAAATGTAGAACCATTCGTTAGATAATTGTCGAACTATCCATACATTTTAAAATGTTCAACGTTTTAGGCAACGATTTTACAACGAATAACATGAACTGTCGATAATTAGATGGTCGATAGTTTCCAAAACCTATCGCGCAGCGTTTTAGGCAACGGTTTTGTAACGAATAACCAAGCGAATAACATGAACAGTCGATAGTTTGCAAAAACTATCGCGATACTATCAGAAGACTAAACTATTCGAAACTGGGCTGTCGATAGTGCTGCAACTATCGATAGTATCGATAGTGCGAATACTATCGCCCATCCCTAGATCACAGATTCGTTGCCGCGAGGCATCGGGAAATGGCTCGTTGTCACACAGGAGCTGCTATATCTGCTTCTATAGTGGGCCGGGTCCCCTTGGGATTAGTTGGTGCCTGGCGCACGATCCGTCGATCCTCACTACATATCCTTCTGGTCCGTTCGTATATCCTCCTTTTTCTACATATCCTCCTGGTCCGTTCGGAGCCGTTTCGCCGTGTGTCAGTGCCGTCACTTGTCCACTGCTCCCAACACAGTTGGACAATATGGTCAGAACGATCCACGTGGTGGGCTATACTGTGCGGCGACCACCCTGCGGTTTTCAGTCCGATGATCAGGCCTCTTTCAAAGTCCGTAAGCTGCGTAAATCGATGTCTCTGGCGTCTACGCAGCATTCCTGTCATTGTCACTCTGTACTCTTGCTTTCGTCGGCCGGTGCTTTTCGCTTTCATGGGGCATCGACTACACACCAGTTTATAAGGCTGCCAGTTTGTGATTGAAGCGCCACCACAGGGTCTGCGGTCATGCGCAATCGCACAAAACGTGGATCATTTGCATACCAGCACGCACTCTAGCTAGTTGCAAAGTTTTGCGGTTGTAACACGTTTTCTTCTAGGTGCTCAAATTTCATTGTCCGTGAATGTACATCTTTCCCCTGGCGGAGAAAATATAAATTATTATTTTAAAGAAAATATTCCGGAGAAGTTTATCGACGTGAGTAGTATCGATCCATAAACGAATTTTTTCAGTCGAGATTTTAGAAGCTCAGATTTTTTTTTTTTTTTTTTGATTGGAGGTTTAACGACCACCGTGAGCAACTCAATGGGCTATAAGCAGTCGCCCGTCCCTAATTTAGGGTCACTGGTTCCAGGGAAGGGAGTTAGCCAGCGCCGTAAGACAAACACAACATCCATGCTTGACCGGGATTCGAACCCGGACCCCTTACGGACGAATGATCAGAAGCCAGCGCCTTAGACCACTGCGCCACGGAGGCGGCAAGCTTAGATAATACATCAGAAGCAGAAATTAACACTTACACCCCCTGGTGGCCAAACTGTGATTTGCCAAAGATTAGAAATTATATGCAAAAGATTTCTGATCAGGAGTTGCATCCTCTGAAGAAAACATTTTTCAAATCGGAGTTTTAGAAGTAGAGATATCGGTGAAAACGCATTTTATTTTTACGCTGCCCCGTAGAGGAAAATCTATGCGTAACTTGAAAAAGTGACTATACCTAAAATACTCTTCGACAAAAATGGAATCGAAGGATAAAAGATGTTTTTTCAATCGGATTCTTAGAAGCAAATATATGGAATAAAATGTATTTTGAATTCGGTATTATCTGCGTTTACGCCCTCTAGCGGTGAAACTGACATCATAAAAATATCCAAATAAAGGATCATCATTCGCATATTTCAAGCTTCCCAACGCAATTTTTTTTTCAAATCGGAACAATAGTTTCAGAGATATGGTGTCTAGGGGCGGACGATGGACACACCGATAATATAAGCACAATCTTTTTTTTTTACAAAAGTCGAATTCATCTACTTTAGTAGATGAATCTGAAGAAAAATAAACTTCGTAGCTGCGTCGATTTGAGCATGCGAGAGAAACGCTTACAAGCCAAGGATTTGGCTGTTTCCAAGGAAAATTTCAAAATTTTTGAGATCAATGCGTGTTGCAAGGCGCTTATTTTCTTATTCAAATTACGCAGAGCTGGTTCCAGGAAAGGCTACGGGAACTATACCAGCTAACAGGGCTGCAGGTGAACTGGTTTTTAGTGAAACGGGTATTTTGTTGCAAGAACGAAGATCGAGATTTCGTCCTGAATCCTTAGACGCGATTTTGCTTTCGAGAAACAGAAAACGCTCTGTATATAAGTCGAGAACAAGAGGTTTTAGAAAAGTTATTTCCTTGAACAACGAAATAAATTTTATTTCTTTACCGACACCTTAATATTCCATTAAGCAGCTTTTAGTTTTTTGTCTCTGTAACAGTCAATATTTTCAGCAATTTAACTGAATAATGTAATTGACATTTCAGAGGCGCCACAACAGAAAACAGAAATAACAAGAAAGGTGAGTCCGAATTCTCTAGTGTACGTTGAACATTTTGTAAATCCTTTCTGACACGGAAATAATTTTTCAAAGTTTATTTTCACCATAAGAAAATAAATCAGGAAAACCAGAGTCCATTTACACAGTCTTTTAGGAAAACTGCGTATTAGTTTTGTAATAGTAGTGTTATTCATCGAAATGGAACCAGTTAAAAAATAATAAAGCTGAAATCTACAATCGATAAAATATCCACAAGTCGAAATAGCTACTTACATCTACCAGTGATAGGAAAACTGCAAAGTGAACTTTCCTCACATCGGAAGGTATCGGAGGCTAAAGGAATTTTCCAAATCGAGCAATTAGAAAAAGAGATATAGAGAAAAATGCGATGCAACTTCGCTACCCCTAGCTGGAAAGATCTTTTACAAAAGTGATATTTTCATAGAAGAAAAAAATGATATTTTCATAGTGAAATTTGCCTGGCGGACGCAGGCTTCTAAAAATGAAATCGTGCTCGTTTTTAAAGCACACCAACCATTGTCTCACTGGGAGTTGAACTTTGGTCATTTCGAGCCATTTGCTGGAAGCAAACCTTTGATTACTCTGTCACTACAGCAGGTGCCGTATTTTACGGCGTTGGGAGTGACGGTGCGATGCAATATATATTATGGAATGAAAAATTAGTCTTTGGGCCACCCACCACCTTCATTTGCTGAAAGATGCATTTCGTCTGTGTTTCCAGAGTTATGTAGTTGAATAAATGTTATACTTACACAAGCAGGTAGCGTTTAAATATCATACCCGTAAGTTGTATATAACCTTCCGCTATATATGCATATCCGGTAGTTGGCGAATGCCGTCGTCAAAGAACGACGTCGGTTTTGATGGAATAAGACCCTTGAAGCATTTTCGGAGATTTTCAGGTTTTGCTGGCCGACAAAGAAGTGTTGCATCGAGCGAAATAAGTGAAAGACCGGCGGGGCTAAATTTGGGAAAGAAGTCGCACGATGAAGAACCTCCTTGCCCAGCTGCACGACCGTCTTCTGTGACGCTGCAGCAATATTATGACCTTCGTACTCCTATATCCCGAATGTGATCTTTTCCGTTGCAGTTCCTCATTCAAATGCAGTTGTTGACGACTGTAACTTTCCGCAATGACCTGGTTGCATGAGCTCAGGATATACAACATTTTTCATGTCCTCCAGATACAGAAAAAAACATTCTTACCGTGGATGTTAGAGATTCGGTGTTCATGTCGTTAGCTGGCAGAGGTTCACGCAGGAAGTTTTGCCTTACAGGTGAATCCATGATGAATCCTTTGCCCAAACGAAGAAAAATGAAATACGTCGTTTTATTTATAAATCCACATATTTTCTTTCCTCAGAGGTAATTTATGAGGGACAAACTATTATAGAAAGCATACTAGTGAGTAACGGTTTCTTTTTCGTGTTTCTAAGCAGTTGGTGGAGCAACTTTGATCGTGTAGCATACAGCAGTTCTAACATATTGTCACAATGCTTTGAAAGAGATGACGTCATAACACAATTTCACGCATGTGTTTTCATCAGAGACAGCTGTAAAAAAACGGTTTTCTTTTCTATGGCAATAAAGCACAGCATTTACGTATGTAGTTACAATGTAAATTATAGGAGAAGGGTTTTAGCATGCAAAATGCAAAGATAAAAAAACGGTTATATACTAGTGACCAAAACTGTGGAAACCGTTAGGAAAATTTGTATTTCTGAGGCTTGATGTCTCATAACAATAGTCTTTTTTAGAACATTACCATAAAATTTTACATCATTAGACAGATAACTTAATGCAGAATGTAATGCAGCACACTTTATTGAAAAAGAAAAACATTTTAAAAGACGTTTCACACAGGAAACCATGACAAAGTTAATTTCATAACTTCTCACCATTTCTGTTAGTACTTCGTCGGGAAACCTTTTGCCGCAATTACAGCCTTTCAACGACATCCTATGGAGTGAACGAAGCATTTTAATTCATCAGGTGCAAGATTGTATGATTACTTCCATCAACTGTGCTTTATTCCTTGGTTGCTTCTGACCAACAAGTTTCTTTAATCATATCCACAGATTTTCTATTGGATTGGGGTCAAGTCTATTAACTGGCCAATCTAAAAGTGTAATATATTTTCCCGAAACCACTGTTTGTACACAGCAGCAACATGACAAGGAGCTCAATCCTGTTGAAATACATCCTGGAAAAAAATCACGTACCGATGGCTTCAGTTTTAGCCCAAGTATATCAATGATGTAATTTTTCCATTTAAAGTACCATTACATGTAGAGTGCAGTCGTTGTATGTAACGCGTGCATTGCATGACCTAAATACGAGCACAAAGTTGCTCTATGATAAAAAAAAAAGAACTACAAAACGAAACATTTTGTGCTGCAGTTTTTACAGGGAAATTTAAGTGACATACCTGATTTCAGAAGGTTTTTATTTTAAACGAAATTCACCTATTTGCATTCATTTTTAGAAATACAGAGCTGGTGCGAAAACTACCTCGCATCATCATTAAGCCCGTAGTCATATGAAATTGTGCAGTGTGAAAGAGCTGATCTAGTTATATAAGAGCTGATGTAGTTATCAACATCACGAAGAAGAATTGCATAGAAGCTCTCTTTGCATTTACTTTTTGGACCTTGACCAATTACACTGCTGGCCACCCAAAATACAACACCAAGAAGGACACGAGATAGCAAAAACCAGATTTACTGGACACATAACAAAAGAAACAAAGATGAAACGATTGAGCTTACACGCCCATGCGACTTGCGGAACACGCAGACATCAATAGTTCGTGTGGCTCCCATGGCTGGCGATAACGTCCGCTACACGCCGCGGCATCGAACGAAAGAAGCTTTGGATGTGGGCTTGGGGTATGTCGGTCCAGGCTGCTTCCACACGTTGAGACAGTTCATCAGGCGTAGCCGCGGGTGGTGCTTACCGGGCCACTCGGTTGCCGATCAGCGGTGTTCGATAGGCGAAATATCGGGAGAACATGTGGGCCAAGGCAGCAGTGACACCTGGTGGGCCGTGAAGAATTGTAGCACGATACGTGCCACGTGGTGGCGCGCACTGTCCTGTTAGAACGTGGCCGCTGGCAGGTTCTGCTGATAAAGGAGGATTACAGGCTCCAAAACGTCGGATATGTAGCGGTGGCTGTTGAATGTACAGGCGATGCGTACCAAACGGGAGCGGGTGTCATATCCAATTGCGCTCCAAACAATAACGCCAGGCGACGGACCGGTATGGCGATGTATAATGCAGGCGTCGTACAGTCTTTCGCCGCGGTACCACCACGCGCGGATCCGACCGTCGTGGTGTTGCAGGCATAAGCGGGATTCGTCGGAGAAGACAATGCCGTGCCATTCCGTAGTCCAAGTGCGGCGTTCAACGGCCCACTGCTGCCGTACTCGCCGGTGGTGTAAGGTCAATGGTAATCGGAGCAATGAGCGCCGTGCAATAAGTCCCCGCTCCAGCAGACGACGTCGAACGGTACGTGCTGACACAAATTGTTGCGCAACACACCCTAATTCCTGCGCTAACGTTCGTGATGTGGCGGTGCGAGCCTTCAATGCCCGCCGCACAACATGCTGGTTCTCTCGTTCGGTGGTGTGCCGCGGATGCAGGAATCGCTGACGTCGGTCCGTCCGTCCCTCTTGCACCCACCGAATCCATACTCGCCTCACTGTGGCTGGATGTCGTCCCACACGGGCGCCGATGTCTTGGTACGATAAACCGCTGTCGTGATAAGCCACTATTCGTTCTCTGTCGAACTCCAAAACGTGCTAGAATGACTGCCGTATTCTGCGACGAGGCATCAGGAAGCTTCCCACGCACAGATTTGGCAGCACAACACATTTCCACTACTTACATCCCGCATTCTGTGCACCCTCCTTATAGTGCTTTTCGGTGGCGTGCCGGGCGCACATGATTTGCATAAGCCCTGCAATGCTAATCGTTTGCATGTCCTCTCGTGGGCGACGCATGCTGCGAATTTCAGGCCAATCGGATGCTTCCTTCTTGGTGTTGCATTTTGGGTGGCCAGCAGTGTAGATCCTTTCCCTCTGTCTCCTTTGTTTATTCCCACGCACGATACGCCTATGTTAACTGCCGCCGAAAAACTCGGATGAATTGCAAAAGAGCGTATTGCATTAACCAATAGAAAGCAGAATTTCTTTCGACGGTGACCTTGTGCGTAATTTCTGTGGGATCCTTTCTGATACAGTTGAAAAAATGCAAGGCTACTTTCTTGGTTATTCCTTGACTTTTTGAAGCTCAATAATGATTCAAGATAATTTAATCAAACTGCAAAAAGGAAATAAGAAAATGGATGATGCAAATTGATCTTCCGATTCCTTGAGTTTTACAGAAAAATCTGATTGTGTAAGCAACGTAAGACCAATCTCAAACCTGATAAATCGTCCTTAAAAATGCAGATAAAATATACGAACCTATTACATATTTCAATGCTTCTATTTACCAAACAGGAAGAATTTGTAATGTTTTAAAACTACAAAAGTTGTTTTGTTGGCCGTGTTCATGTTGTAATGAAATCATGAGAAACTGTTTACTTTTTTTTAAAGAAAACAAAAATGTGAAATTCAAAAAAATAATCAAAATTCATGTACTATTCATTTTGCCCGCACTTACCTCAAAGTGTATTTCAACATTCTGTAACCTCTTCCCCCTTCCAGAGGGGGAAGAGGTTACAGTAGTTTCCAAAGCATAAACATACTCTATAAATAACCTATAGGGAAAGTGTACGGTCTCAAAATATTACAATAGAAAAAGCATCGAGTTTCCCGATAAGAGCCTCAATTAATTCGAAGAAACATAACTCACTCGCTTGACTTCGCTAAGTTAAAAAGTGCTTTTTTTAACTATTTCCCCTGGATTAAGCAGCGAAACATTCTGCAAGTTGTTCAAAGCTTCGCACGGAACTTGGTTTAGAGAAATGCTTTAGGGAAATAGCACGTTGCTCCATTAAATTGAGTCAATAATAACCTTTTAAAGCAGTATACACAAATCTAAAACAATTAAGTAAACCTTTCTTAATCACAATTGCAAAACTTATACTGATTATTTTAATGCCAAATTCTGTATTTTAACATAAAGTAACGGAAGAATGAAAACAAATTTCAAGATGGAATTTCTTTAAGAGTCAGGTATGATTTTGCATGCCTGCACATAACTTTCACCGCACGCCATTAACCATTAATCACAAAAATTCTGCTCACAACTTTTGCTGTCATACATTCCCAGTTCGTAACACTTCATGGTAGTTGTAATGCATTAAGTCAGTAAATTTTCTTCATTTTTCTTACATACTTTATTCCATCACTAAAAAATATGGATAATCTGGTCCCATCACTTCCCATTGCTTCTCACACCAATTCACATGGAGGAAATAGTAGAACTATTCTAATGATCCAATTTATTGGCGTAGGAAATATACACATAAGCGTTCCAACCTTTTGCACATCAACCAGATGGCTTTTCAAGGAAGTTAAACGGAAACTGCAAACTCAGTATTAGAATGCTTTAACAATTTGAACGCGGGAACTTCACTTGACAAGAAATAGATACGACGTTATATTTATTTAACCGTTTAAGCGGCCAATGTACCTGGACCAAATGCTGCCCACACTTTTCGGCGCTTCCCAAACCTATATATTCTCATACAGGCCTGGATATACAAAGCTGCGGCAAAACGATTCCTTTCACCTTTTCATCTGAGAAGTACAAACCACAAACCTGTCACCGGTTGTAAATTTTTCTGACTATCTCTCCGTCTTTTTCTCTGTCTCAGCATCTTTCCGTCTGTTTGTCTCTCTCTTTTAATCTCTCTGTCTCTCACTCTCTCTCTGACTCTCTCTCTCTCTCTGTCTCTCTGTTTGTCTTCCTCTCACTCCCCCCCCCCTCTCTCTGTGTGTTCTAGTACCTTATTTCCTGCTTCATGACTGAAGTCCCGATGGCAAAAAGCTAGTTTTTCTGGCGCGGACATCATGCCATTGGGTAGAAACAAGTGATTCAAACATGCAACTCTCTCTGATGGGCAAAATCACTAGTTTCAGCCTCGTTCACTTCTCAGACAGCGAATTCATTCATTCGAGCTGATATCTGCCCATTTTGCTAACACCGAGTTAATTCGTTCCATCCGGCTAAGTGGTTAAAGATATAAGGCATCACATTGGTTGTGCACGCGGTAACCTTGTAGGGAGAAAGTGCAACTCGAAGAATTGGTTCCAAATTGGAGGCAACTTGAGTGAGACACTCTCATTGCAAGTATAGCTGTTGGTAATGATCTCCAAGGTTAACCGAACGTTCTTGAGTTTGTGATTTAGGGGGTAGCTAATTTCTTTATATGATCCCACATAGAAGTAGCGGACTAGAATTTGACTTCCCTGGATAGTGCCGTGGCTACTTTACCGTATTTTGTGTCCCTTTTATGTTCGTTGGCTGTGATTCCGAACGAACGCTTGGTCATTCCAATGTAGTATCGTTTAGTGCCGTCCGGATACTGTAGAGAGATCACATAAACACCTGCTTCGCAAGAGAGAGGTGGTTTTTCACTATTTCTCTTTAGCATAGTATATAAAGATGCAGGAGACCTTATGCCGACGCCGTAGTTCATCTTCTTGAGGGCGTTCTTGAGTTTGTGAGACACATTTGGCACGTAGGCAATCGAGCCTAAATAACGAAGCTGCGGCACAGGAAGATTAGAATGTTTGACCCTGGCTTTTTGGATAAAGTTGTGTGACGTATATTCTAAATTAACTTTCCTTTTTAGTTTCTTTCCCTATGTAAATCTTGAGTTTGTTCTCAGTTATACTTCACACTTAACGTGATATCTTTTCTCTCAAACGAATACTGTTGGCAACACAATTGAGGTCGAATGAACGTCACGTATGCCTGTTATGAGATAAGAACGAGAGATATAAACTACGATACAACGGGTGCCGGTCAAAACACCGACACCCAAAACACCGACAGGACAAAATACCGACAGGACAAAACACCGACATCTCGTTTCTATTTTGTTTCCCCTTCAGCAGTCGGCGCTGTATGTCAAGGATCAAGTAATATCAGAAAGTTTGTACGACGGTTTTTAACGGCAGAAAAACAAAAATTTTGCGGCATTACACTTCAAAATTGCCTTTATTCTTCAGTAAAATAACATTTCTATGTACATGACAATGGAATTCTGCCAATAAATACAGTGGTATATGCATCAGCTGGAAAGTTCCAGTGAAACGTAAAACAAAATATTGTTAAAATCATAAAATTATTTCGCCACGTAGGGCGAAGGAGAGGCAGACAATAAAGCACGAGCGATACAAATGAAAATGTTTACCTACAGCATTGTAGACAGGGAAAGACATGATTCTAAACTATGCACAAATTCCAATTAAGCATTACTACCATACTAAAGATTAAACATGCACAAGATACTAATTCACATAAAAGACCATGGGTGAGAAGGAACTAACAGGTGCAACAGTATTTGGAGATATGACAGTAATGGTAGAAACAAATAAGCAGAAATACTAATTATATGTACAGAATTATGCAGTGACAAGAGAGAAATATGCTAAACGGACCTAGGAGAGCAACTTTACAAAAAAACAGAAATCGAACAGTAATGCAATGTACAAGTTTCATATCATATGTTCAGAACAATACAGTGACAAGGAAGAAAGCCGCTAAACATACCCAGAAGGGCAGCTTCTCATGAAACAGAAATGCAACAGTGATGCTACATTCAAAATTTACAACATATGTACAGAAGTATTCAGTGACAAGGGGAAATAACGCTAAATGTACTCAGAAGGGCATCTTGTTACATTAAATTATACACACAGTGACTAATATTTTAAAAATATATTCAACATAATGAAGGTGACATTGCGTGGGCAGTAAACTGTGCAGAAGGAAGAATTATATACAACAACATAAAATCCAACATTATCGAAGAGAACATGGGAAACATGGTGAGCTATCTCCAATGGCACATAAAGCAGAATAATCACAAATAGCGAAGCACCAAAATTAATACGAAAAACATGATTTGTTACAGTGAACGTGGGCGACAACAAAAATCCCACTTATATGTTGACATGTAACTGCAAATTGTGGATATGGAACCACCCAGCCGATTGGGCCCAGGTGTATTGAAAAACGCTATCGGTGTTTGTTGAGGCAGCACGAGAGTGCTCCATTTGGAGGCGAGAGGTTAACCGTGCTAGGAAGCGTCTCCGAATGATAGCACTTGCCTCCTGAGGAGGTGGAATAAGGGCAGGGAAGCGTTGTTGAAGATGGAAAGCATAGACAGTGAACTTCACAAGAAGAAAAATGTAACGACACACAGGAGGCAAGTGAGTAGGTGACTGCTTTGTTTGGAGTAGCCAAGCATATGCAAGAAAGGGTAACGATCGAGCACAAATTCGATGAGCAAGACAAAATGCTGTGTTTAGGACTGGCAGGAGAACGGGGCAGAATAGGTATTGATGTTGGACGTCGCTGACTTCGGGGCAAAAGGAGCATTGTGGAGAGGTGAGAAGAGTCATGCGAAATAGTACTGATGGGGCGGGGAGACGAAGGTGAAGAAATTTTCAGTTTAGAACCACCAAATTTGGAGTACAGTCTCATAGTACTCTAAGTTAGACCGTAGATGGATTTTGGAAGAGGACGAGACTCGGGGTCAAGGGGCCCCTTTCAAAGTTTCGTAAAATCTACAGTTTTCAGTTTAGAACCAAATTTGATGTACTAAGACATGGTACTCTAAGTTAGACAGTAAACAATTTTTGGAAGGGATCGGGGCCCGGGGTCAAGGGGGCCCCATGCAAAATTTTCGTAAAATCTACAGTTTTCAATTTAGAACCACCAAATTTGGTATACTACCTCATGGTACTCTAAGTTAGACCGTAAACCCTTTTTTGAAGAGATCGAGGCCCGGGGTCAAAGGGGGCCCCATACAACATTTTCGTAAAATCTACAGTTTTCAATTTAGAACCATCAAATTTGGTATACTAAATTGAAAACTGGTGCTGTAAGTTAAACCGTAGACAGTTTGAGGAAGCGGTCGGGGCCCGGGGTCAAGGGGCCCTCATACAAAATTTTCGTAAGATCTACAGTTTTCAATTTATAACCACCAAATTTGGTACACTACCTCATGGTACTCTAAGTTAGACCGTAAACCATTTTTGGAAGGGATCGGGGCCCGAGGTCAAGGGGGCTCCATACAACATTTTCGTAAAATCTAGTTTTCAATTGAGAACCACCAAATTTGGTATACTACCTCATGGTACTCTAAGTTAGACCGTAAACCCTTTTTGGGAGGGATCGGGGCCCGGGTTCAAGGGGCCCAAATACAAAATTTTCGTAAAATCTACAGTTTTCAATTTAGAACCACCAAATTTGGTTTACTACCTCATGGTACTCTTAAGTTAGACCGTGAACCCTTTTTGAAAGGGATCGGGGCCCGAGGTCAAGGAGGCCACATACAACATTTTCGTAAAATCTACAGTTTTGAATTGAGAACCACTAAATTTGATATACTACCTCATGGTACTCTAAGTTAGACAGTAAACCTTTTTTGGAAGGGATCGGGGTCAAGGGGGCCCCATGCAAAATTTTCGTAAAATCTACAGTTTTCAATTTAGAACCACCAAATTTGATATACTAAATTGAAAACTGGTGCTGTAAGTTAAACCGTAGACAGTTTGAGGAAGTAGTAGGGGCCCGGGGTCAAGGGGCCCTCATACAAAATTTTCGTAAGATCTACAGTTTTCAATTTAGAACCACCAAATTTGGTACACTATCTCATGGTACTCTAAGTTAGACCGTAAACCCTTTTTGGAAGGGATCGGGGCCCGAGGTCAAGGGGGCCCATACAACATTTTCGTAAAATCTAGTTTTCAATTGAGAACCACCAAATTTGGTATACTACCTCATGGTACTCTAAGTTAGACCGTAAACCCTTTTTGGGAGGGATCGGGGCCCGGGTTCAAGGGGCCCAAATACAAAATTTTCGTAAAATCTACAGTTTTCAATTTAGAACCACCAAATTTGGTTTACTACCTCATGGTACTCTTAAGTTAGACCGTGAACCCTTTTTGAAAGGGGTCGGGGCCCGAGGTCAAGGAGGCCACATACAACATTTTGGTAAAATCTACAGTTTTCAGTTGAGAACCACTAAATTTGATGTACACACGACATGTACTCTAAGTTAGACAGTAAACCTTTTTTGGAAGGGATCGGGGCCCGGGGTCAAGGGGGCCCCATGCAAAAATTTTCGTAAAATCTACAGTTTTCAATTTAGAACCACCAAATTTGGTATACTACCTCATGGTACTCTAAGTTAGACCGTAAACCCTTTTTAGAAGAGATCAGGGCCCGGGGTCAAGGGGCCCCATACAACATTTTCGTAAAATCTACAGTTTTAAATTTAGAACAACAGAATTTGGTATACTAAATTGAAAACTGGTGCTGTAAGTTAAACCGTAGACAGTTTGAGGAAGCGGTTGGGGCCCGGGGTCAAGGGGCCCCCATACAAAATTTTCTTAAAATCTACAGTTTTCAATTTAGAACCACAAAATTTGGTATACTGAATTGAAAACTGGTGCTGTAAGTTAAACCGTAGACGGTTTGAGGAAGCGGTCGGGGTTCAGGGTCAAGGGGCTTCCATACAAAATATTCGTAAAATCTACAGTTTTCAATTTAGAACCACCGAATTTGGTATACTATCTCATAGTGCTCTAAATTAGACCGTAAACGGTATTTGGAAGGTGTCGAAGCCTTATGTCGGCCGGTGCCTTTAAAAAAACGGTAATTATAAGGCCTAGGCGGGCGTCTTTTTAGAAGTTTTTATGCTGCCGAGCTCACATTCAAAAAGTTTGCATAACAACTCAAGTAAATTATATTGCACCTAAACGCAAATCAAGAACAAAAATTTTACGGCTCTAGGCCCAGGCCTTTAAAAAAACTTTAAGTCTACCATGTTCATAGTTATAAGGTTTACATAACAAGTCAAAGGGCACTTGTATTTATTCAAAACACAGTAATTATGAGGCCTAAGCTGGCGCCTTTTTAGCAACTTTTAATCTACCGTGCTGATATTGAAAAGAATTACATGACAATTTAAATCATTTATGCTCCACCTTTAATCAATCACAAAACGAAAATGTAACAGCCTTAGGCCTAGGCCTTTTTAGAAAGCTTTAATTCGTTAAGCTCATATTTATAAGGTTTACATAACAAGTAAAGGGAGGAATGTACCATTTGTACTCATTCAAAAACCATTAATTATTAGGCCTAGGTCGACATCTTTTCAGCGACTTTTAGTCTACTGTGCACATATTCTAAAAGTTTACATGACAATTCATGTCAATTATACTCTACCTTTACGAAAAAAAATAAAAAAATAAAGCTGCCTTAGGCTTATGCCTTTTCAGTAATTTGCAATCCGTTGTGCTCATATTTATCAAGTTTACATAGTAAATCGAGATGATAATGTTCCACTTGTATTCGTTCAAAAACATCATTTATAATTCCTATGCCGGCGCCTTTTTTGCGAATTTTAGTCTACTCTGCTCATATTCTAAAATTTTACATGAAAATTCAAGTAAATTATACTCCACGTTTACTCAATTCCCCCCCCCCCAAAAAAAAAAAAAATAAATAAATAAATAAATAAATAAAATAAAATAGATTAAATACGGCCATAAGCCTAAACCTGGGTCTTTTTAGCAATTTTAATTCGTTGTGCTAATATTTATAAGATTTACATAACAAGTCAAAATGATAAAGTTCCACTTGTACTGTTTCAAAAACATTAATTATAAAGGCCTCGGCCGGCGCCTTTTTAGCAAGCTTATGTCTACCGTGCTCATATTCAAATAGTTGGCATAGCAGTTCGAGTCAATTATACGCTACCTTTACTCTATCCCCAAACAAAAAAATTACAACCATAGACGTAGGCCTTTTAAACAATTTTTAGTCCATGTGCTCATATTTACAAGGTTTACATAACAAGTCAAGTTGATAATGTTCCACTTGTTCTCATTCAAAAAACATAAATTATAAGGCCCTAGTCCTGCACCTTTTCAACAATTTTTAGTCTGTCGTATTTATATTCATAAAATTAACAAAGCAAGTCAAGTCAAAAGGTAATGTTCCACCTTTTTACAGGAAGGGACCGATAGTTCGCAGTTCTAGGGCTTTTCAGCATTGTACGATACAACAGTTGCTTGTGTGGTGAAATGTGGTGGAATATGGAATGTGGTTGATACTGATTTGTTATGTGAAGTGCTATATCTGTGCTGGAGAAATAAAGCATCTTTTCCGTAAGTTTGAGTTCTGTTTTAAATGTTTCGTCTGGCCGTTAGGGTTTAATTTATGAACGATTTCATCTTATGGTTATGTTTTTAAAATAACGTAAGAAGAGCGACAAAGAATCAGTACGAAAACACATTTACGTTATATTGGCGCCCGAACTATAACCGAACAGACTCATAGTAGAAGTCACGGAAAATGGCAAATCTCACGGATCCTATAGGTCTCTTCTATGACTGTTATATACATGATCATGAGGCTCATAATTCTACAACATACAATCTACGCACTCAGCGTTATAGAGTACCAAATAATTATGCTAATGCTCTGTACGAGGCCTGCGGTTCAGACCTACCAGACAGTGAATACGCGAGGTACGAAACTTATGTACCGCGTACTTCAACTGCAGTACCTCAACAGCAATTTACCCCACCACCCCACTTGAGAAGGAGCAAAATCCTTGCTCATTACATACCCGATGCGGGTTCCATTGTATTCAGGGGAAACGGCGGATCGCTTAGGTTTCTGGAAGATCTCGACGATCATTTCAAGATGTACAATGTTCTTGAAGATTGTCAAAAACCTATTGCGGGCACATGTTTGCAAGACACTGCCAAGGTCTGGTACAGACAGTGGAGTCGAATGAACCCAGAGGGCTCATATCAGCAATTTCGAGCTGCATATTTGGATATATTTCCTTTTGGCACCAATAAGGTCGGCCTTGCGCAACAACTGCTTTCCAGGCGACAGCGGGCGTCAGTTAGTCCCGTCTCGTTCGCTCTGGAAACAGTTAGGCTTTATAAATCATGGGATCCCGTGCAGTTGAGTCTGACATTTGTGATACTTTGCTACAGCAGTTGGATCCTTTCCTGCAGGATTTTTGGAAGTTCGACGTCCTGTCTCCATTCACGAGTGGCTGAAACTCATCCGAGTTTTTGAAGAATGACACAGCAATGGACAATTTTCACAGGTCCAAGAGTACCGCCAAACTACGCAGTACCTTTAACCTCCTATTCAGACTAATAGGTATCAGCAGCCAAAACAGAATTTCGTCAAGGACAATTTTTCAATCAGCCTAGGCAGGCTGCTTATCCGTCAAGGTTGGAGAACGCCTATCAGCAGTCTAGATACGTGCAGCCGCATCGTCGGGCACCAGAGTTGCGACATCCTGACTTTTATGGGAACCAGGATAACAACCGAATTTCTCGTCTCCTGGATAATTACTACGCGGTTGGCAAGACATATCCAAAACACCGTGCTGAGGGACAAGGCAGGCTTAAAGATATTAATGCTGCATCTCCTGCACGTTACTACAACTCAGTACGTTCTGGTGCTTCGGTAAATTTACAAAATCAATCAAGACATACTAATCAGTTTCACGACAATTTAAACTTCCACAGGAGATAGATGGGTCGAGCCTATCTCCTCGTATTTCTGAAGACCTCAAATCTCTTTTTTTAACCATTCAAGCTCCACAATTGCCTGATATTCTTGTCACCTTAGGTAAAGTGGTGGTGTCGACTAAAATTGATTCTGGATCTGACATTTCTGCCTTAAACTTTGATTTTTCTGCTGCTACCTTTCCAAATGCTTTTGTCCAGCCCTTACAGCAATGTCTGCGACATGCCGACAATAATGTCTTTTCAATCTCTGGTTCAGTTCATTTACCTGTCAAGATTGGTAAAATGCAAGTTTCATATACTTCCATCTTCATCCAAAAGTTACCCGTGGATTGCCTTCTGGGGGTGGATTTCATTAAAATGTTTAAGCTTGCACTTGATTTTGAGCATGGACTAATCTTAATGCCTGAGGTTAATCCTTCCACCCCAGAAGAGCCTATTGATTTTTCTGCAGTTCTTGCGAGTAACATATTGTTGCCTGAGCACAAAAGCCAACTTGGTCAGGTTTTAAACAGCAGACCAAGATTATTTTCTGACAAGCCAGGGTTTACACAGGTGGAGCATCACACCATTGATACGGAAGGGGCTATTCCCATTGCATATAAGCCATGTCCGAACCAGAAAAAAGCTGAGTTCCAAAAACAAATTCAGGACATTCTCCATTCGGGAATCATTAAGGAATAATTTAGTTCTTCGGCAGCACCTGCTTTTCTTGTTCCAAAGAAACAATCTGGAGAGTATCGTTTTGTGATAGACTATCGTAAACTGAATGCGATGACTAAAGCTATCAATTACCCGTTGCCTATAATAAGCGATATTCTCCAGGACTTATCGTCAACAAACTAGCTGTCAACTTTGGATTTAGCTAGCGGCTATTGGCAGGTTGCTGTACACCCAAATTCAGTAGAAAAAACTTGATTCATTACCCCGTTTGGAGCGTATGAGTTCCTGCAAATGTCTTTTGGATTGGCATATGCTCCCGCAACGTTTCAGCTCCTAATGGACTCAGTCTTACGTCCTGGGCTCGGACCTAATGTCCATGTCTATCTGGAAGATATAATTGTCTCTTCTGAGACTTTTGAGGAGCATGTGCCTCTGTTGGACCAGGTTTTCAAACTGTTACATAAAGCGGGTTTTACATTAAAGCCTGGTAAATGTAAAATTGGATGGGACGAACCAGTATATCGAGTATTAAAAATTTCCCCTAATGTTCTTCTAACTGACGACTCAAAGGTCAAGCCAATTTGACTTTCCTAGGCCTAAGTCAGCAAAAGAGTCATCTCGATTCTTAGGCATGATCGGGTGGTATCAACAGTTCGTTCCGGGGTACGCTACTCTATGAGAACCTTTATTTGCATTAAAACGAAAGTGTAGACACTTTGTTTGGTCCACGGAGGCAGAAACTGCTTTTAATGCTCTTAAACATGCTTTGGTTTCACCACCTGTGTTAGCCTTTCCTACCCATGCAGAAATGTGTAATATTTATACCGATGCATCATGTGTTGGTCTAGGTGCTGTTTTATCTCAACGAAGGCATCCTATTGCATATGTCTCTCGAACTCGTAACAAAGCAGAACGTAATTACTCTGCTACTGAGCGAGAATGCTTAGCTATTTTGTTTGCGGTTACCAAATTCAAATGCTACCTCAATCACTTAACTACCAATGTCATTACGGATCATTCGGCATTACAATATTTAACCCCTGCAAAGAATCTTTCTCAAATACTTAATTTAGATTTAGACTTCAAAGAATCTTTCTTTAGACTTAGACTTCAAGAATTTAATGTCCGAATTCAGTATCGCCTTAGTAAGTTAAACCAACTGCCTGACGAATTGTCTCACTGTCCGGTCAGTTCTGGTGGCCAGGCGGATACTGAACCTCCCTCTCTATTTCCAATCTGGGAAATCACTTCAAGGGAGCAGATAATGATCCAGATTTTGGGGAAATCTAAAATTTCTTACTCGCTGGTTCTTCTGTTCCTAGTGAACCTTTTTTAACGGGTCGTAGTCAAAATTATGAGATCAACGATGGTATTTTGTATTACAAAAAATTGTGATTTCGAGAGCTGAGTACCGCCCTGCGATATCTCAGTCTCTCCGCATATTATATGAGTTTCATGTTATTCCTCTTGCCGGCCACTTAGGCATACGAAAAACTCGTACTGAGCTTTGAGACGTAGCCTACTGGCCGATCATGTACAACAGTATACTTGCATACATTTGCTCTTGTGAGTACTGTCAGAAGTACAATTATGATAATAAACGACCGGCCGGTCACCTTATTTGTAGTTCAAATAATTATGTGTTTGAAACCATATCTATAGCTTTATTGTGCCCTTATCCATTATCAACTAAAACTAAGTCTCGTTATATTTTAGTTGTTACAGATACCTTTTCTAAATGGGTGGAAGCATTTCCCATTAAAGCAGCTACTGCTGATGTAAACTACGATACAACAGTTGCTTGTGTGGCGAAATGTAGTGGAATGTGGAATGTGGTTGATACTGATTTGTTATGTGAAGTGCTATATCTGTGCTGCAGAAATAAAGCATCATTTCCGTAAGTTTGAGTTCTGTTTTAAATGTTTCGTCTGGCCGTTAGGGTTTAATTTATGAACTATTTCATCGTATAGTTATGTTTTTAAAATAAGGTAAGAAGAGCGACAAAGAATCAGTATTAAAAGACATTTACGTTATAGTTGCGTATCTGATTCAATGAATATCCTGCATCAGTGGCCAACTTGATGACACTTTAAATTTCGTGTTGTCTAGAATGGGTATCGAAGGAAATGGCGAAGGGTCTTCGAGTTCGAGAACGGAAGATAGCTGTTTCGTATTCTGCGGGACAGAAAGAGCTGGGGAACGTCAGATTGGGGACGAACGTGGGTTTATAGTAGACTTGTGTAACGAGGCGGTTGTCAGGTGTTGTTATCAATGAAACATCCAGGTAAGGTAAAGTGTTGTTGTGTTCAAGCTCCATCTTGAATTTGATCGTAGGATGCATATCATTGATTTTATCAGGGAAAATTGGAAGTTTCTTTTCCGTGGGGCCACACGAAAAATACGTTGTCCGCATAACGCAGCCAGGTGGTAGGCCGTGGTGTAATGCTGGAGAATATATTGTGCTCAATTGGGCGTAGTATTGCTTCTGCAAGGACGGGTGAAAGCGAGGATCCCATTGGAGCGCCATTATTCTGTTTATATACTTTTCCTTGGAAAATGTAGAAGCTAGTATAAGTAACCAAGTTTATTAATTTAATACCGTTCCCCGTTATCAATTTGCTTTTACCATTCTCTGAGCAATGTGTAACACTTTTTTAAACTTTTTAGACGTCTTCGACTTAAACTCCTACCTCGTCTTTTTAACCGCGTGCAAGATATCGGGCCTAATTCCAAAGTTACTCAACTTTAAATCATAGTAAAAGTATCCTGGTTTGAAAATGAAAAGGACAAATTTCTTCGTCAGACCCTGTCACGTATAGTGAACCTGAAAAGAAAGAACGTCATGTCATTGGAGACCAAGAGCTACACCCTCTATATGGATTTGCACGGATTGTGCGCCCCGATCACTTTCAACATCTTGACCCTCCGTGAGATATGTTAGTTGAAAAAATCCAATCTTCATTATCCTCCACGCACAACAAAAAACTAGATTACTTGAAATCCACTCAGACTCCATAAAGCTAAAGGTATGTTTTAAATGTTTGGTCTGGCCGTTAAATATTCCATTCGTCAATATTTCCAGTTGGACGCTTTCCCATGATGAAACAAAAGTTTTGGAATTTGGACCAAAATTCTGCTTCCGAACCAGATGGAACCGAAAACTCAGCGTTTCCGAATTCGAAAGCGTAATATCGCGAGTTCCAAATGACTCAAGAGATGAACTACGCCAGCTATGCTCTTCTAAATTACGATCTTGGTACGATCCTACTAAAATGCTTAATAAATTTATAATTCCGAGGCCAGTTTCGATCCTTAGAAATGACCCGTCCCTAATGTTTGTTGACTCTAACGGACAAATCTAGCCAGATAGCGATTATGGACGCAGCAAACTACAATAACAAACTTGAAGATTTCATCACGGACTCTGGTTCTATAGCCCTTCAAAGGAACCCTCTAAATTATCGAATTGTGCAGGTACAAAGAGTAGCTTGGTTACCCGCTATTCCAGACGATCTCAGGAAAGCTGCCAGACTACCACCAGGACCTGAGATCCTTAAGCTCTTCGGAAGACTCAAGCACCATAAGCTGGGAAACCCATTGAGATCCATCATATCCAAGAAGTCTGCACCAACATACTATTTAGAGGAAACACTATCCACATTGCTGCGTAGTTTCCTTCCTAAATCGGACTTTGTAGTAAATTTCACTCTGGATTTTATAACGGAAGCCAAGCAACTCACTGTCCTACCAGGCTACATGATCGGCAGCTTTGACGTGGTTTCCTTTTATCCTTCAATCCCCGTTCCGGAAGCCATCAGAACATTAAAGGAGGCCATATGAAATTCAGCATTTTATTCGCAGGAGTCATCATTCAGCATCTTTGGTCACTAATACTAGCTTATACAGTTTCCAAGGATATGAACAGTATAATGGCGCTCCGATGGGATCCTCACTTTCACCGTCCTTGCAGAAGTAATACTTTGCCCAATTGAGCAGAATATATTCTCCAGTATTACCCCACGGCCTATCACCTGGCTGCGTTATGCGGACGACGTATTTTTCGTGTGGCCTCAAGGAAAAGAGACTTCCAATTTTCCTTGATAAAATCAATGATATCCATCCTACGACCAATTTCACGACTGTGCTTGAACACAACAATACTTAACCTTACCTGGATGTTTTATTGAGAAAAACGCCTGACAACCGTCTTGGTACACAAGTCTACTATAAACCCACGTCCATTCCCAACCTGATGCTCCCCAGCTCTTTCTGTCCCGTAGAATACAAAACAGCTACCTTCCGTTCTCGAACTCGAAGACCCTTCGCCGTTTCCTCCGATACCCATTCTAAACAACACGAAATTGAAAGAGTCATCAAGTTGGCCACTGATACAGGATATTCATTGAATCAGATACGTAACTTTATCCAAAAAGCCAGGGTCAAACATTCTGATCTACCTGTGCCGCAGCTTCGTTACTTAGGTTCAAATCCCTACATACCAAATGTGTCTCACAAACTCAAGAACGCACTCAAGAAGATGAACTACGGCGTCGGCATAAGGTCTTGCATCTTTGTATACTATACTAAAGAGAAATAGTGAAACACCACCTCTCTCTTGTGAAGCAGGTGTTTATGCGATCCCCCTACAGTATCCGGACGGCTCTAAACGATACTACTTTGGAATGACCAAGGGTTCGTTCGGAATCAGGGTCAACAAACATGAAAGGGACAAAAAATACAGTAAAGTAGCCACGGCATTATCCAGAGAAGCAAATTCAAGTCCGGTACTCCTATGTGGATTATATAAAGAAATTAACAACCTACTCTAACCCTAAATGTACATCCATTCGGAAAACCTTTGAGATCATTACCAACAGCTGCACTTGCAATGATAGGGTCTCACTCCAGTTCCCACGAATTTGGAATCAGTTCTTCAAGTAACGCCTTCTCCCTACCAGGATACCGCGTGCACAACCAATGTGATACCTCTTATCTTTAAATAAATATAACGTCGTATCTATTTATTGTCAAGGTAAGTTCTCACGTTCAAACTGTTAAATCATTCTAATATTTCAGTTTGCAGTTTCTGTGTAATTTCCTTGAAAAAGCCATGTGGTTGATGTGCGAAAGCTTGGAAGCGCTTATGTGTATATTTCCTACGCCAATAAATCGGATCACTAGTATAGTGTTACTACTTCCTACATTATTGGTGTACTGTTCCTCGTTATCAATTAAATATGGTTTTTAGCCCATTCCAAACTCTTCCTTTTTTGTTTGGGAGATAGAAATGGCTTTTTCCTTGGAATTCTAGAATTTAAACCAAAGTCTGTGAGTCTGTGTCCAACAGTCCTAGTGCTCATCTTCAAACCGCATTCAGACAATTAATTTTTAATTGATTCAGATGACTTTCTTCTATCCCTTAAACAGTCTTTCAGTTCTTCTACTGCCACATGATTATTGTGCACCTTTTCATGCTTTTACAATTTTGGTTTTGAATTGACTGAGTCTGCTGATAATTCTTGCACAGTTTAGAAATACTTCTTTTGGTTAGATTTCCACCTACTTTTCTTATATTTTCCTCATAAGTGTAGCCTTCTTCCCGGAAAGTTAGTATTTTACATCGCTTTCTAGGTGACCAGTCAACTCTTTTCACTGTATTTGTGATCTTACTAAGTTATCGAGAAATAGAAAAATCCGTGAAAAACCAGTAGCCAACCCGATAACACTCACACAACACAATATGAGTTCTATTAATAACTCTGATACTTGGAAATGAGAGCTGACTCATACTGACACCTTCTCAGTTGCATGCTGTGTCATAGTAACTCCTGATTATATCTTAGAACAATGTGTCTTATTGGTCAGTTTTGAGTTAAGGAAATCTATTTCTTGTACGACCGCAATTAGAGGAAAACGAAAATTTTAGCAGCTTCTCTGAACAGGAAAGGGGTAGTTTGTTTAAAATGAAATTTAAAAATTAATAGTTGGGAATTAGAATTTGATTTCGTCATATGACGGGATAGCGAAAATATGTGGCATTTGACAAGTTTTTAATATCGAGTATTCTTCTACTGCCAGATACTCGCTGTTAAAGTTTCGATCATTTTTAAAACTTCATACATAAAATCAGCCCCAGAAAATTCTTAACAATATCATGTTTAATTTTTCGATAAAAATACTTAATTTCCAGGAGAAAGCATTCAATGCTTAATCAAAGGCTTAGAGGTAGGGGGATTTCTTGAGAAAAACAAGCAACTGACGCATGCAAATCTATGCATGTGTTAATTATACAAATACAGCAGGTGCCATTAGTTAGAAGAATATCGGCGTTCTTATTCAGTTTAAGAGCAAAACAATATCCTTATAATTACCGAATACACAACGCCATCTATATATTGTAACACAAGATTTATACGGATCTAAAATTCATCCTGTAATACCGTAAACTCAATATTAGACACTACCAAAATTAAAAATTAGTAATCACTCAACTATGCGCTACCAAAATTAAAAATTAGTCAACTGTCTTTGGAAGACATAACTGACAATGGCTTCACAGTTACTTTCGAGGGAACTAAAGTGCATTCTAAAATATGCTGCCCCAGTGGTTATCTAAGCGCTGCGCTGGCTTACGATCATTCATCCGAGATAGGTTTGGGTTCGAATCCCAGGTGAGACATGGATTGTATGTTTGTCTTACGGCACTTGCTCTCTCCCTTCTCTGGAACCAGCGGCCCTAAATTAGGGACTGGCGACTGCTTACAGCCCACTGAGTTGCTCACGATGGTCATTATACCCACTAACAAACAAAAATTAAATATTATGAAAATGCCTTTTCCATGGTTTCAACAGATGTCTATAACCTATACAGGCGATCAACAGCGGTAAATATAGCATTTGGGAAAAAGAATCGATGTCGAGAGCTTGCAAAATCAATACAAAACTGTAATAAAAAACCTGTATCAATATTTGGTGATATTTGTAATGCTTTATGTTAGCACACAAAAATATTCAGTTCACCTTTGTTCCTGTGAGCAGGAAATTAAATCTGCAACAAATGAGTTTTGCCAAAATTTTGTAGCATAAATTTTTATGAAGCAGATAAGATTGTATTCAAGGCTCACCACTGTCGTCATCTGGCATTGGGCTTTTTAACTCTTAGTAAAATATTAATTTTCGAAACGTAGATGAAGCGTCTCTGTTTTGGTAATTATTAAAAAGCTAGCATTTCTGCTAATGAATCATAATAGTGTTTGTGCAATTCCCTAGTCCTTTCTTGTGTTTTTTAATACGAACTGGGATATGACCTGTAGAAAGCCGACAGAAAGACAAGAGCTATATTTTATCTGCTGAAGGACTCTTTCAGATATAAAAAAGAGAATCAATATCGAGAACAATCTTTTTGACAAGACTCTTTTTTTTTTGGTATTTCAAACTAGCCCAGTCAGTTTAAAAAAATGAAACATTTCATACAAATATTAATGATTTCCACAATGCAGTGGAAAAGTAGTAAAACAAATTAAAGCTACTTTTGAAGAAAACCTTTTAGAATGCAGCTACAAATTTTGTAATTTTACAGTTCTCCAGCACTTTTAAAAAGAAAATTTATAAAATATATCCAACAAAAATGCTGTCGAAATTGAAAGTTTTAAGGACCGAAAAAATACACTTGAACATGGAACTGGGATAATTTGGAAGACCAATGTTTATGTAAGGACATTTGGATATGCAAGTAAAGAATCGATTCCGTTAATGTTTTTTTTAAGGAAAGTACTGAGTTCGTTGTTGTTTGAAACATTACTGTGTTGCTTGAAACATTACATACAATATCGCTTTAAAATGTGTTCCTGTAATTCCACACAAATGTGAACAACAGTGATCATAGGTTTCTAACGAAAAGTTCTTAGAATTCTTTCAAAGAGTAAACAAAAAAGATGCTTACATAAATATATTTCCGAAAGACTGTATAAAAACTTCAAACTATCACATTTATAGGCAATTGAAATTAGTAGTCTTAGATTACTGTCCTCACTATCCGCTTGCCAATTTAATCAGGAGTCGTATTACTCTCTTCATTTTCCACTCCTCTGAACTGTTTACAATGGCCACAGTTGAAAAAGAAATTCATGACTAGCAAAGATTGGTCTCCGGCAGAATTTTAAATTATTTAAGGTATCATAATTTTAAGCACAATCCTCATCCTTATCTATAATATATATTGCAGCATGACTTAAGATATGAAGTATAGAAAAAAACTATCTATACGAATGGCAAAGTAATGCTTTCGCATCGCAGCGGAATGACCCCAGCATTGATTTTGATAAAAAAGAAAAAGAAACTTACCTAGGATTTTTATTGCAAATTCAATAAGAAAAGCAACTGTGGCATGATAACGAGAAAACATGAAAAAACAGGATTAAACTTCTAAATGTCCTGATATTAGATGGAAGCAATTTGCTTTCTCAGAGGAGCTCTTGATGCTCTTCTTTTATGGACTCAGTGAAAAGACTTCATCCTTGAAAAAGAAGATTGTGCGGAACGTCTTTTTCCAGATAACGATGTGTCATTTCTTTTTTCAAAAATACGCTGCTAGTCAGTAAAAGTACAGTCTCCCGAAATGCGTGGAAATAAAAGTTAAAAGCTGATACTTCAAAGATGAAATGAGGAATGGCAACAAAATCCCCATTGCAAACGTTCTAATTAAAAAGACGTCAATTAAGCACTTTATTATAGCATTACAAAATAACTCGAGACCTAATTTCAAGAAAACGGAGATACCACATCAACAAATTAACGATATCGAGTGTGTTTGCATTTTGCATTTACTGTTTGCAGTCCGATTGCAGAAAAAATACTACACTACGAAAAACTGCAAAATTATAGCTAGAGCAACGTACATGTAGCGTGGGATGCAGGGATATAACATTCATGGGCCAAATTATATCTATTTCGCGGAGGGAGTGATATCCCTCCCCAAATTAGATGTAAACTTTAGCAATTCTTTGTAAAATCGAAATATTTCTGCACATGTATATGCATTTCACTAACCTGGATATTGGTAAGCAATAAAATAGGACATTGTTTCTCTTTTTCGCTTTTATGTATCTCGGCACGCTGTAAGAACACCAGCGTTGCACAACGTTCTTTCTCTCCACAACTTTCTTCATTTAAAGTCTCCAGGCTTATGATGATATCTTAAATTCATATCCTTTAAATAAATAAAACATAAATGATTAAAACACGTTCATTAATAAAATTGGTTTAGTAATGCCTTATTTTTCAATATCAAGGGGCCGCCCCGGTGGAGCAGTGGTCTAAGGCGCTGGCCTCTGATCATTCGCCCGTGAGGGGTCCGGGTTCGAATCCCGGTGAGGCATGGATGTTGTGTTTGTCTTACGGCACTGGCTCTCTCCCTTCCCTGGAACCAGTGACCCTAAATTAGGGACGGGCGACTGCTTATAGCCCATTGAGTTGCTCACGGTGGTCGTTAAACCTCCAATCAAAAAAAAAATAAATATCAAGGGTCGTTTACGATATCAAATAATGCAGTTCCCCCTATTCACTGAAGAAAAAGATGGAAATCCTAAAATTTGGTAACGAATAAACGACCCTAGAGAAATCGAAAAACACACTGTAAACACTACTGGGCATCGTGAATTAATAATTAAGGTTTGTGTGGACGTTGTTTACACTATATATCATCGTTACGGAAACCATTGTTGTAATAAACTGCGGATAATTTGATTATAACATGGAAAACATGGGGACGAGAAATAGATGTTTGCTTCAGCTCCTCAATGAAAATGTTTATGAAAATATTTGAAGAAATTCTTTTAGTAGAAGGAGAAGTAAACAAAACACTTTTCTCAGCGAGTTTCAAAAAGGGACGTAAAAAAGAAATGAAGATAGCATAATGGATAACGATGTCACCCGTTAGCTGTAATGATGATTTTTTTTCTTTGTTGTGGGCTTTAGCAATCGCCGCGATCAGCTCAGTGAGCTATAGACGGGCACGCGTTCCTAATTTGGAGTCCACTGTTCTGTGAAAGCAGGTGGCAGGTGCCATAAGACACCCTACCCATGCCTTATCAGGGGCATTCATTGAGTTGCCCGGGGCTGCTCGAATGAACGGTCAGAAGTCAGCGCTTAGACCAGTGCGCCACTAGGGTGACTAATCATGATTTACGGAGGACACTATCTTTATAGATAGTGTCCTTCATCCATCAAACTGAGCGTATAAATTGATGAAAGCCAAAGTTTCTGTTTCCCCTAGCGCCCATCGCCAGGTTTCGTACTTCTAGCAGTAAGTTAGACATCGCGTTTCAGCACGAAACCTGAACTAGTTTTGCTTTTCTTCGATGAACAGCATTACCTACGTGTTGAACATTACTCGACCGCAATCTTGATTACCAGACACTACTGTCAGTTGAAAACAACAGTTGTTTTCCAAGTGCGTCATCTTAAAATAAAGACACTTTGGTGCTAATGCAACAGAGGTACCATGATATGGAAAACGCAAATGTTTAGCTGAGCGTGAAAGAGAGAAAATCGCACTCACTTAGTAACGCTGAAAAATGCAAGTAAAACCTTACCGTGCCATGTTAGATCCTTCTGGATCAACCATGTTAGATCCAGAAGGCATTTTTCTAATCCTTGATCTAACATGAGACATATCGTGACGAATACAAATGGAAATTTACTTTATCCAAAGGGAAAATTTTGCACATAGAATAAATATCTGGATAACATATGAAAACTTTTATATTTAGTTGTTCAATACAGTGCAAGGAGATCTTTTTCAGTACGTCTTCGGGAAATGGGAATACCATGATAAATATGTAAATATCCTGTAATACGACACAGTGCAAACCCGCATAAGGGGGATAACATTTGAAGAATGACGGCTATTCCTGTTCCTGTCCGATGCAAAGCGATTTTTCAACTCATTGAAGTGGATATATGGTTAACATGGACGGATGGAAGTGTAAACAAAACAAAAACGTGAAAAACATCATTTTTTACATTCTGATGCACATAGAAAGATATGCTAAAGGGCTACAATAATCTTCATTAAGAGATTGTAATGTTCTACTGTCACGTATGCACATCAGATGAACTACTAAATATAATTTACTCATAGTCAACTGTTTTGCATTTTACTTCAGCCTAAATTTATGTTCGAAAGGATATATTGACAACGCTGGTGTCAGTAATTCCCTTATTGGTATGTCTACCCATACGCTTGTAATCATGCTTACTGCTCATGGAAATCATTTGAAGGATCGAATGATTAGGTCGCAGTCAAGCTTAATAGGAAACACATCAAGCAGTATAGAAGTATCGAAAAATGCTGCTTTATTATGCAGAAGGAAATAGAGCAGCAACTTTCGTTAGCTACTGGCATGGTTATTCATTCATCTCTCCATCCCAGCAAAAACAGTCTTACTGGGCCAGCACTCAAGTCAGGACTGGCAGCCAGTAGTGGCCCAGCACTATGTTGCAGCCGCCCAAACGTAAATAAAGTGTCTCGGCGGGCACCACATGTGCCAGCAGTTCGGGCCAGCAGGGGGCCAACAGTTAGCACCCCCATCAGTTGTCATATTCCAGAACAGGACCATCAGTTATCCATCAGACAGGCAGTGACAGCCACAGGCGGCGTTAAGTGGTCCTGCGAGCACGTGCCATAAATGATGGCAAGCCTAATGCTGTCCGCCAGCGGCAGCCGGCAGTCACGTGACGTAACTGATGGCTTGCTACATCTTGGCCTCCAATTTCCTATTAGTAGTCATAAAAAAATGACAATCAAAGCTTCCCAATGGCACAACTACTCTTTCTTTCCCAGCGAAGCTTTTGTACATGACGTCATGGCGCTGGGGAAACTTTCTCCACAGGTCCGGAAAAACGCCCCGGAGGTCAGGGTAGCATCAAAACCACGACAGTTTGTTTGTGAAGCTGACACGTAAACCACTAAACTAGGTTGGCACGTGTGACCTGCTGCTTGAAAGTGAACCTCTTTTTCTGAGCGATGCGAGAAGAAGGTTTTTTTTATTTTACAATATTGCGAGTTATTTTTCACAAATGTCCGTTTCATATAATTAATAAATTTATTTTTCCAACGTAACGATTCTTTTTATTTACGTTAAGGAAACTTCACTCACTTTCAACGAGTGTGCCAACTTAAAGACGTTTTCCAAAGTTTTGTGCTGTCCTTGGCGTCTTGAAAGGCGATTATTTAATTAATATATTTACCCGTTCATGTTGCATTCTGTTACGTTTTTAACGTTGTGTCTTTCTTTTCCACGGGCCGAAGCTACATTTGTTCTAAATAGAAAATATATTTTATTTTACTTCTGTTTATCTTTAAGAGCGAATTCCTCTAATCTTGTGTATTCAAACCATGGATGAGTGCATTATATTCACATGGGGTTGCATGACTTTTTCAAATACTTGATCATACCCATTTTGTACGCGAATAATTCTTAATTTTTTTCCATCATAAATATTTTTAATATCCTTCCGGGACTTTTGTTTGAAGCGGTTTAACGAAAGATTATACGATACATTTACTAAGTTTTCAAATTTATTTCTTGTTATTCGTGGGAATGGAGTGGGTGTGTTTCATGGCTGTTTGTATTCTCGATTCTTCGTATGCTAGTGCAGGAATTTTGGCTACCAAATGAGTTTCTATAAATACATGAGAGTAATTAATTATTTCTTACAGTTCATTAATTATTTATATAACTTTCCTTCGACGGTAATCTTCGTCGACGCGGCATTTCATTTTGAAATTAATTTATCTCTTTACATAAGTTTTTTCTTAACATCCACTAAAATAACAAGATGGCGTCGTGTTCATCTAACTGGTACCACAAGAGACTAAGCATGTATTGCTTCTGCGCATGCGCAGTCTCACTTCTTTCACCTCGTGTTGGGGTTGCTTCGGTTGTCAGCTACGAACCACTCGTGGCGCTTGTTGGAGGCGCCTAAGTCACAGCGATGTTGCAGGGCCATCAACGGCTGCCAACTGATGGCGCTGCCACCGCGAATCGATACCGTACCGTGAGCGGCTGATTTCAGCCAGCACTTTGTTTTTGCTGGGATGCTAAACAATGTTAATTGCTAATGCTCTTCGGCAGAACCTTAAAGGTATCTTGGAGAAAACTACATGCATAACAGCCGATTACCATATGAGAAAAAAATTCGAAAGTAAATTCTCTGGTTTTGTCTGTTGCTTGATAAAGCGTTTAAAGGATACATATTGTATATGAATAGAATTGAAAAGTTAAAACGACATAAAGAACCTAAGTAGCGTAACTTGGAATGTCCAGTTATCTTTACTTATTGAAAAATAAAAAACGAATGCGAAACATGTATGTTTAAGAAACATTGAATTTATGCATTATCTCATATCTTTCAATACGCACGGTCAGCCAGTATGTTCTAATTATAACGTTTCAAGAACGTTCTGTGCGTTTCATTCTCAGAATAAGGTTTGAATATTTGTTTCATTATGAACATCTCTCGCAAAACACACTTCACTTGGTGGCTTCCTGAATTTCTTCACAAAAGGAGGTGATTTTTCTCTGTAACGTATATTCTATTTTAACTTTCCTTTTGAGTTTCTTTTTCTATGTAAATTTGAGTTCGTTCTCTTAGACATTTCCAAACTTTGACGTCATGTCTTTTCCCTCAAACGAGAATGATGTTGGCAACGCACTGAGGTCGGAAAGAGTGACGTATGTGTGGCCGGATAAGAACGGTAGATAAAAAGGCAATGCAGCGGTTGGTTAAGGGGATTGATGTTACAGATGATACGCGTGCTGTTATACTGATATTGGATGTTAAATCCCTGATACTGTATTGAGTACACCAATAAACCGGATGTTAGTGTGGAGTACAAACCATGCAAGCAAAATAAACGTATTTGTAAGTACCACAATTTACCTTTTTCTTGTAATGCGTATAAGTACCTTCTAATAGTGCATTGACTTCAGCACACATAACGTAATTACTGACGTAAGGACTAAGTTACAGCGGAAAGATATTTACGTTATGTCTCTTCATATAACAAAAGAAAGAAAACCGTCATCAAGAAAAGCTGTGGAGGACAAAAAGGGTAAGGAAGCTGATAAGTCAACATTTCCGTTACAGAGGATGTAAATTAATGAACTACTTCGCCTAGAAGTTTTTGCTGTTAACAGGTTAGTTGAAAAATTAAAAGATGTTAAGCACGGTTTTTGTAATTTTAAATAATAATAATAATGGCGAGACACAAGAAACCCACTTAACTATCGACCAATAGCGTGTCTACCTACGTGTTGCTCTATAAGATCCTAACAGCGTGCATCGCCAATCTGATAATAAGGCACATAGAAGGACAAGCACTTATGGCAGAACAGCAAAAGGGATACCAACTGGACTATAGAGGGTGCCAGGAAAAGCTTACCATCGACGCTGTTGTAATGGAGCAAGCTTTGAAGATGCACCGCAACCAGTACACTGCATACATCGATTACAGTAAAGCCTACGATTCCGTACCCCTCAACTGGCTGATAGAGATCCTTGAGATCTACAGAGTAAGTCCTGTAACGATCAACTTCCTTAAAGAAGCCATGACAGGAAGGAAGACAAAAATCAAAGTCGAGAACAAAACGACCAAGTCCATCCACATAAGGAGAGGTATCTTCCAGGGAGATTCACTTAAGCCACTATGGTTCTGTCTAGCACTCAACCCGCTGTCAATCATGCTCAACGAAAGCAAGTATGGGTTTACCATCAAGTGCAACAAAACCAACAAATACAAACGCTCCCAACTCATGTATGATCATCAAGCTGTAAGCATCGTCGCAGAACCAACTCCAGCAATTAATCCGGATCACTGAGGGCTTCAGCAATGACATCGGGATGAAATTCGGCCTACAGAAATGCAAGACGCAAGGTATGAACCAAGGAAGGCATGATGCACGTAGCTACCAATTGAAGACCGGAGAACAGATTGCAGCTATCGATTAAGGAGAAGTATATAAGTACCTTGGTATGCTTCAAGCACAACGCCTTGAACACAAAGAAATCAAAAACAATCTAGCCGCCAAATACAACCAAAGGTTGAGGAGAGTAATGAAGATCAAGCTCAACTCTCGCAACATCATTCGGGCTATCAACACATACACAGTTCCAATTCTCACGTATTCCTTCGGAATCATTAAGTGGACCACAACAGAGCTTGAGGAAATCATGCGCAATACCAGGACAACCCTCACTAAACATCATCCAGCACCACCCTAAGTCTTACCATTGGACGGGCAGAAGGAGGACGGAGACGGAGAATAATTGATCTCCGGGAACACCGAGACAAAGAAATCAGCAAAATCAGGAAATACTTCCATCAGAGCAAGGGACCAGGGGCCCTTCACCCAGCGATAAACCAGAGTGACAAGGAGTACACAGCCCTAGACCTCTCTACTCAGAACATCGAGATTGGAACGAGGGAGTCGAAAGAAGAAGCTTGGGGGAAGAAAACCCTACACAGAAGACACTTCAACGATCTGCAGTCGGATCATGTGGATAAGACGGCCTCCAATGCATGACTAACAAACGTAACACTCTTCCCCGAGACCAAAGGGTTCCTGATGGCTATACACGATCAAGTTGTAAACGTCAAAAACTACAGGAAGCATATCCTGAAGGACACGTCAGTGGAAAGCGACACATGTCAATAATGCCATCAAGCGCCAGAGACCATCCAACATATCACAGCAGGGTGCATAGTCCTCACACAAACACAGTACACGAACAGGCATAATCAAGTCGCCAAGATTGTCCATCAGAATTTGGCAAGAAAGCACCACCTCATTACAACTGAGCCTGTCCCTGACTACAAGTATGAACCAACAACGCTTCTAGAGAACAACAACCACAAGATGTAATGGGACAGATCGATCAGAAGAAAAAACACCATCCCCCACAGTCGGCAAGACGTCGTCCTGGTCGACAAGGAGAAGACGTCAACATACCTCATTGACATAGCCGTTCCCAACACGTGCAACATCCAGAAGACGCACGGAGAGAAGTTGTCAAAGTATAACGACCTACAATACAAAGTCAAGGTAATATAACTGGGGCTTCCATATCTACCGGAAGTGAATTTCAGCAGCCATTTTGCGGGATAAATAATTGGAATCATTTTTCTTCAATTCCCGCCATTTTGATGGGCTGGGCAGCGAACAGGCAAAGTACTTCTTTTCCCAAGCGTCGCAGCAGAGGGGACAGAACATAGAGTTTTGAGAGTGAAGGCGTGGCCGCGCTTTCTAGGAATAGGTCGGACGAGGGGACCGTTTTTTATGGGGTAGCTCCCCGGGCAAGAGAACACGAGACTCGGCTGGCAGAAAGTCGAGGAAGGAGGAGAATTTTTAGGAGGCTCTGAAGGCCTCTAGGGTTTGTCGGAACGGATGAAGTGAGAGTAATGAGACCGGCAGGGAAGAGATAAGCAGAATTCGGCGAGTAGGACACCGAGGGACAAATAAAATAATAAAAGCTCGAAAATGACGGACAAAAGCTTGGTGACATTCCCCTCAACATCTGAATAAAAGTCTTCCTCACTGCACGAAAAAAGTTTAACTAGAGTCCATTTTTGATACCTTGTATTTTATTTATCTGCTCCAGTCTGGGAGAATTATGGGTTAAACCCCCGATACAGAACTTACTGCAGAGCAAACATCAAACGAACCCTCCACACAGGACGCTGTAATAGAACTCAGCACCAAACCCTGTAACAGAAATGTGTCATATGGAGAACGTCACCACCGTCCCCATAGTAATATCAGCCACAGCAATTGCACCTAAAGCCATTCACAGCTCTATACACTCACTAGACCTTCAACCTAACACCTGCATGGAACTACAGAAGGCAGCTATCCTGAACACTTGTAGGATAGTAAAGAAGTTCCTGGACAACTGAGAGAAAGAAATACCACTTCCTGGACTTGGTGCGTCTTACACGTCCCGGAAGGAAGAGAAGAAAAACCTTAGGAACATGCGGAATCTCTAAATTTTGTTATAATAATAAAAATAATAATTATTATTATTATTATTCCCACCGAGGGTGCCACCTTGTCGCGGTGGTGGGGCTTGTGTGTCCCGATGAGGTTGAGAGCTATGCTGGCGGTAGCATAGCTACCAGCAGGGCCACCCAAGCCAGACAGGTCTTGACTGAGGAGCCAGACTAAGAGTACCCAACAACCATCAATCATGATGAGACGAAAAAAAAAAGAATTCCATACCAGATTTGTCGTCGCCTGGGTCAACAAGGACCGCGTCAGGTGCTTTGGTTCCTAGTCACCTGTCGACATATGGGCTTCATGGCTTAGCAGATCCTGTTGAGGAGCCAGGACAGGCTGCTTCAATGCTACTGGAACAAAAGAAACGGAAAACTTGGACAGTTGCTGAAAATCGAGAAATCATGAAATGCTTTTACCAGGCAAATCCATCAGCCCGCGGTTTTCAAAAAAGAATGATGCAAATTTGGAAAGGAAAACATCCAAACAGTGGAATAACAGAACAAAGAATAATGAATCAAAGAAGGTTTATCATCAGGAACAAGGTATTTGCAGAACTGGAATTGCAAAAGATGGAGAAATTGGCAAAAGAAGGACCAACACAAAATAAGGACCACGTTGTGGAAAACTTTATCTGGTAAATCCTGAAGATCAAGTAGCAGAAAATATTTTACCTGAAGAACAATCTGTGAAACAACATGACAACCATGAATTGACACAACAGCAAAATCTCCTGAAAGAGAAAATTTTAATCCATATGACGCAAGGTGAGGAACGACAAAGAGTTCCTGTAATTCGCGAAATACGAAGCAAACAAGTGAAACATTTGTTAAAAACTGCAATTGATGTCGTGGACAAAATTCCAACTCATACTTTAAAGGAAACAAACCAGCTCATGTACAGTACAGCTGCCATAGTAAGCATGGAACTTTGTTACAAGATGCCAAAGAAGAAAATGCCTGCCACTCCTAAGTGGAAAATTCGGCTAGAAAATAGAAAAAATAAACTCCGTTGTGACATTAGTAACTTAAAATGCCTGAAAGTGGGAAGGGAAGCTTAAAAGCAGAAAAATAAAAGATGGACTCTGCAAAAAATACGACCTGGAAAGAAAAAGAATTGTTGAAATTATGGAAGAATTAAAACAACGAGTAACAGCTACTGCAAAGAAATTTGAAAGATATGACGGACGCATAAAACAGTACAAAGAAAATGCGCAATTTCGGAATCAGCAAAAAGTATTTTATAAATCATTGAGACAAAAGGCAATCTAAATAAACATCAGCCTATGCCAGAAAGATGCTTTGACATTTTGGAAAGGAATTTGAGAAAGCCCAGTTTAACATAATAAAAATGCCTTGTGAATCAACGATGTTCGTAAAGATTTGAAAGGAATACACATGGATAATCTGATGATAATAACTGATACGATTACACAGAAAGTAAAGAATGTGAAAGCCTGGAGCGCTCCTGGGCCAGATGAATTGCATGGATTTTGGTTGAAGTATCTTACAAGTCTTCATCAACGAATAGCTATGCAATTCAATATAATGCTACAGAATTCTGCCACAGAAGATTGGATGACAACAGGTCGCACATTCCTTATAATGAAAGATCAAGAAAACGGCAATGAACCTACTAACTATCGTCCAATTATATGCCTCACAACAATATTCAAACTTTTCACAAGAGTACTAGCAAGATCAATATATGACTACTTATGGGGAAACAATTTGTACCCAATAGAGCAGAAGGGGAACTTCAAAAGGTCAAGAGGCACAAAAGACCAGCTGCTAATTGACAAAATTGTACAAAAAAACTTCAAGAGAAGAAAAACGAATTTGAATATGGCATGGATAGATTATAAAAAAGCCTCTGACTCATTGCCTCACAGCTGGATTAACACTTGTTTGGAACTATTTGGAGTTAGCACAAGCATCTGCCGATTCCTCAAAGAAAATATGAAAAACTGGAAAACAGTGTTACATGCATATGGTGAAGAACTCGGAGAAGTTAATATCAAGACAGGCATATTTCAAGGGGATTCTTTGTCGCCTTTATTGTTTAATATCTCTTTAATTCCATTGTCAATGATTTTGAACAAAACAAAAATGGGCTACCACATTTCGGACCAACATGGAAAAATAAACCATCTGCTGTTCATGGATGACCTTAAATTGTATGCAAAAAGTTCCGCCAAACTTGAAACGTTGCTGCATACACTGCAAATATTTAGTGATGATATACAGATGGAATTTGGACTGGAAAAATGTGCAGTACTATCCATGCGCCGGGAAAAATTCCAGAATATAGATGGAATAGAACTAGAAAATGGTAATATAATGAAATCATTGTCAGATAATGAAAATTATAAATACCTTGGAATTCTTGAATCAGATAACATCTTACATACAAAAGTCAAAGGTCTGACTCAGAGTGAGTATATCAAGAGAGTAAGAAAAATATTGAAATCAAAACTAAATGGTGGAAATGCAATCAAAGCCATAAATACATGGGCCATTCCAGTAATTAGATACCCAGCTGGAATAATTGATTGGACCCAAAGTGAATTAGAAATACTGGATCGGAAAACTAGAAAGATATTGAACATGCATCATGCACTCCATCCAAAAAGTGATGTTGACAGATTGTATTTACCTCGGAAGATTAGAGTCATAGGGCTACTACAAGTACAACAGGTAGTAGAAGAAGAAAAAAAGCCTGAATGATTACGTCAACAGAAGCAGGGAAAAGCTACTTGAGGCAGTGAATAATGAAAATATCTTTAAAACAACAGAAAACAAGGCTGAATACAAGTGGAAACAGTTTGAAAGCAGATTAGACGGCTGGAAGAACAATCCACTGCATGGACAATTTCTAAAGAATATTGATGGGAAAAGTGACAACAACTTGACTTGGGCATGGCTGAAAGCGGGTTCCATCAAGAAATAAACAGAAGGTCTAATTTTTGCTGCACAAGAACAGGCATTGCAAACAAATGTTATGAAGGCTAAAATCCAGAAAGCCAGTGATAATCCAAAGTGTCGAATTTGTCAAGAAAAAGATGAAACTGTGTCTCATCTAATATGTGAATGTAGCAAAATTGCACAGACAGATTACAAAGTTAGACATGACAGGGTTGCACAATTGATTCATTGGTCATTATGCAGAAAACACAATCTGCCAGCATAGAAAAACTAATGGGAACACAAGGCTGAAAAAATCATAGAAATTAATGAAGTCAAGATCTTGTGGGATTTCAGAATTCAAACCGATAGACGCATAGAACATAATACACCAGACATAACAGTCATAGAAAATCGGAAAGTCTGGCTAATTGATATAGCGATCCCTGGAGATGCCAGAGTCAATGAAAAAGAATGGGAAAAAAATGACTAAATATGGAGACCTGGCCATAGAAGTTACCCGGTTATGGACTAAACACACAACGGAAGTCCCCATTGTCATCGGGGCACTTGGAACAATGTCAAAAAATTTTATGAATCATTTTGAAAAATTTCAGCTTTCTGATATGCCACCTACAGAACTGCAGAAGACAGCTTTACTTGGGACATCATATATTTTACGCCGATTCTTGACTGATACCTAGGTCTCCGGTGGAAACTCGAATAAGTTCAACAATACCAGTCAATGATCATTTTCTGTTTATTTTGTTTGTCAGAGGCTGTGATTCGTATATTTCGAATAAAGAAGAAAATAATAATAATAATAATAATAATAATAATAATTATTATTATTATTATTATTATTATTATTATTATTATTATTATTATTATTATTATTATTAACAATAATACTCCCCCAATACAAAAGAATGATAAGAACAGATAAATTAAAAAAAAGAAAAAAGTCGCTGAAATTTTTAAATTAAAAGATGTTCAGAAGTTAAATGATTCCAATTTAACTTCCGCAATTGACAAACAAATGCAACAGCTTAGTATATATTTAAAACGCTAAAAGCGATAAAAAGAGTGCTATTAACGGAAACCCCCAAATGCCCATTTACATAGAAATCAATAAGATTCATACAGAGCCTTCTAAGGTACGATTAACAATTATAATGAAGGAATATCAACACTAACTGACATTACAGAGATTTGGTTTCAAACATGGGAAAAAGCAGAGAGCTTTGAAAAGACAACCAGCTGGATTACAGAATTTAAACGGCATTCAAAAAGCGCAAGATATGCCTGCCACTTGCATTTTTTTAATCGTCTTGGTTCGTGCTGTTAGAAAAACCAGCAATTGAAAAGGCTCAGAGACTGACCATATGCAAAACTTTTGTTTCAAATAACTGACTGTCACGCATGTTCACATAGCCCGATACTTCAAAAAACTACTAGAAAATCCTTCTAAAATTCCAACATTCTGCACAAAAGGAAAAGCTTTCTTTTACCGAAAGACAATAATACAGCAAATCGATCAAAATATAAGCCTATTACATGTCTGCCGACAATTTATAAGCTTCTCACATCCACTATAAAGATTCAAAATCACTTAAAAAATAACGGGTTGATAACACAGCAACACAAAGGAAAAAAATAGTATAACTATACTAATAATCCGAATTTCTTGCCGTAGAATAAGAAATAAAGTTTCCAGGCTTTCGCACATCAACCAGATGACTGTTTCGCACATGGTACACAGATATATCGAAATAAATAAAAAGAGTTATGTTAATCTTTCTATGCCGCGGCTACGCTATCTGGACTCTGTTCCTTACATACCAAATGCCTCCTATAAACTCAAGAACGCACTCAGGAAGATGAACCTCGGTGTCGGCATAAGATCGCCGATATCCTTATATGCTACGCTTGAGCGGAATACTGACAAGCCCCCACTTTCCAACGAGGCAGATATTTATGCCATACCTCTACAATATCCAGATGGTTCCAAAAGATATTATATTCGAATGACCAAACGTTCATTTAGAATTAGAGTCAACGAGCATAAGTGGGACATTAAGAGCTGAAAATTAACCACAGCCCTATCCAGAAAAGTCCAGTTCAAGTCTGCTGATTCTATGTGTGGTGACGTAAAGTAATTAGCTTCCTGCTCTATTCCTAAATTCACTGTCATTCGGGAAACTTTGAAGATCATTACCAACAATGGAACCTGCAATAATGATCGTGTCTCGCTAGAGTTACCGCGAATTTGAAACCAATTCTTCAAATGGTGAATGCCTATTGGTTTTCCTTCAACGATTCCGCGTGCAAAATGAACATGACGCCTCGTGCCTTTAATTGTATAATTACATTATCATTTCTTCGTTTATTGTCTACTCAAGTCACGGCGTTTAAATTGTTGAAGCGTTCTATTATCCAGCTTGCAGTTTAATGTCTACCTTCCTTGAAAAAGCCATCTGGTTAATGTGCAAAAGCTTGGAAACTTTGATTCCTATTCTACTCCAAGAAATTCTGATTATTAGTATAGTTATACTATTTTTAGCATAGTTCGTGTAGAGTTCCTATTTATTAATTACTTTATGCAATCTCCGAGCAATGTGGAACGGCTTTGAATTATTCCGACAGCTGATACTCAAACTTGAAAAGGAACGGTCCCACCTCGACTTCCTAACCGCTTGCAAGACATTCGGCTTGATGCCAAATTTCCTTAATTTTAAAGCATCGGTTAAAGGATCATGTTTCGAGAAGAAAAAGACAATGTTCTTCCCCAGAAGCTATCAAGAATAGTGAACCTGAAAAGAAAAGACGTCATGTCACTGTAATCCAAGTGCTATGCCCTATATATGAAATTACATATACTACTTTTAGACCCCATCGCTTTCAACAACCTTACGCTCCGAGTGGAGATGTTAGTCGAAAGACTCCAAACTTCCTTATCCTCCAGACATGAAAAAGAAGCTGGATTACTTGAAATCATCCCAGAATTCCAAACCCAAAGATTTCACTGTTCCCTTCGTTAATATTTCAAAGCGGACGCTCACACTGGAACAAACGAAAGTTTTGGAACTTGCACCGAAATTCTGCTTCCGAACGAAGCCGAATGCTAAAAGTGTCATTTCTGAGTCGGGAGTTCCGGAAAACACCAAAGACGAACTACGCCACCTCTGTAGCTCTAGGCTTCAATCGATGTATAATCCAAAACAATCGTCTAATAGGTTTAAAATTCTGAGACCGACTTTGAACCTTAGAAATCACCGCTAACGGAAAAATCCGGCCAGATAACGATTATGGATGCTGCAGACTACAATCAGAAACTCGAAGACTTCATCTGTGCTTCTGAAACTGTACTACTACTAACCAACTTTCTAAATTGTTGGATTGCGCAGGTACAAAGAGCTGCCATGTTGACGCTATCCCGGAGGAGCTCAAAAAAGCCGCCAACTTACCATCAGGCTCCCAGATCCCGAAACTCTTCGGAAGATTTAAACACCACAAGCCAGATAATCCATTGAGACCCATCGTGTCAAAGAGATCCGCACCGACGTACCATTTAGACAAGGCACTCTGCAAATTTCTGGCTCATCATCTCCCTGAAACAGACTTTATAATAACTTCCACTCTGGATTTTATCACGAAAATCAGGTACATTTCTGTCCAACAACGCGGTATTATCGGCAGTTTTGACGTGGTTTCTTTTCATCCTTCGGTACCCGTGCCGGAAGCCATCAGAGCGTTAGAAGAGGCCTTATCTAGTTGAACACTTTATTCGTAAGAGTCTTGCCTCAGCATCTTCAAATTAATCGACTTCATCTCAAATTTTAGCTACTATAGTTTCCGAGGAAAAATCTATAAACAGACAAATGGGGCTCCGATTGAATCTTCACTTTCAGCAATTCTCGTGGAAGCAATCCTTCACCCAATCGAGCTGCATATATCCACCAGCATTACTCCAAGACCTACCACTTGGCTGCGATATGCTGACGACGTATTTTTCATATGGCCCCATGGAAAGGAGACTCTCCCGCTTTTCCTAGATAAAATTAATGATATACACTCTACGATCAATTTCACGATGGCGATAGAACAGATTAATGCATTGTCGTATCTGGATGTTTTACCGAGTAAATCGCCTGGAAACCACCTCCGTACGCAAATCTATTATAAACCAACTTCCGTTCACAACCTGATGATCCGCAGCTCATTCTGTCCCGCTGAGTACACGACAGTTTTCTTCCGTTCTCGAATCAGAAGAGCCTTTGTCATCTCCTCCGACGTTTCTTCTTGACTAAACGAATTAAAAAGCGTTATCGAATTGGCCACTGAGTCTGGGTACTAGGCTAACATGGTACACAGATATATGGAAAGAAACAGAAAGAGTCTTGCTAATCTTTCTGTGCCGCGGCTACGCTATCTGCGCTCCGTTCCTTACATACCAAATGCCTCCTATGAACTCAAGAACGCACTCAGGGAGATGAACCTCGGTGTCGGCATAAGATCGCCGATATCCTTATATGCTACGCTTGAGCGAAATACTGAGAAGCCTCCATTTTCTAACTAGGCAGATATTTATGCGATACCTCTACAATATCCAGACGGTTCCAAAAGATACTATATTGGAATGACCAAACGTTCATTTAGAATTAGAGTCAACGAGCATAAGTGGGACATTAAGAGCTGAAAATTAACCACAGCCCTATCCAGAAAAGTCCAGTTCAAGTCTGCTGATTCTATGTGTGGTGACGTAAAGTAATTAGCTTCCTGCTCTATTCCTAAATTCACTGTCATTCGGGAAACTTTGAAGATCATTACCAACAATGGAACCTGCAATAATGATCGTGTCTCGCTAGAGTTACCGCGAATTTGAAACCAATTCTTCAAATGGTGAATGCCTATTGGTTTTCCTTCAACGATTCCGCGTGCAAAATGAACATGACGCCTCGTGCCTTTAATTGTATAATTACATTTGCATTTCTTCGTTTTTTGACAAGTCACCGCGTTTAAATTGTTGAAGCGTTATATTATCTAGTTTGCAGTCTCGAAAACGGAATAAGTAGCTTTACCAATTGAGCTACGCGGACGTTCGTTATTGCTGCTATCTGCCTTTACATCGTGTGCGTCCAGCTGGGCAGGCACGTCACAGCTGATATAGGAAATCTAAGGGATGCAAAAATCAAGTTATTATTGATAATATTGTGGTAAATCGGGCTATTAAGAACAAAAGAAACTTGAACATGCGTTATATTGACTACAAGAAAGCATTTGATTTAATTTCACATGATTACCTAAGAGAAATACTGAATAAATATGTAAAGTGGAAAATAATATCATTTAGTTACTTCAACAAATTATGTCTCAGTGGCAAACAAATCTCTATATATCAGATGGAAAGAAAATAATCAATTCTAGAAATAATAGAATCAAGAGAGGTATTTTTCAAGGGGACTCTCTCAATGCACTTTAGTTTTGCATAGGCCTTAATCCTCTGAGTCACATACTAGGCAGCACGAAATGCGGATTCAGTATAAAAGGGACCAGAATACAATGTCATAAAATCAATCATTTATTATACATGGTTGACCTTAAGATATACAGCAATTACAAAACACAATTGAATAAGCTTCTACTGATTTCTGCCACATTTAGCAGATCAACTGATATTGCCTTTGGCTTGGACAAAGGTAAGGTGATGCATATGGAAAGAGGAGTTCTGGTTAAATCTGGAGGTTTCTATGTAGACAACAATGAAACAATTGAAGATTTAAATGCAGAAAATGGATACAAGTACTTGGGATTTTTACAAGCACGTGGCATTAAATACAGTAAAATTAAAAATAATTTAAAAGATAAATTCCAGCATCGACTTAAAATTATTCTAAAGACATACCTAAGCACAGCTAATATAGTGAACGTAATTTATACCTTTGTGGTCCAGGTTCTAACTTATTCTTTTGGTGTTATCAGATAAAACAGATCTTGAGGAATTTAGCAGATAAAACAGATCTTGAGGAATTTAGCAGATAAAACAGATCTTGAGGAATTTAGCAGAACTGTGAGATCAAGTATGACCCAACATCGAATGAGACATCCAAAGGCAGCCGTTGAGCGTATCACGTTCCCACAAGAAGAAGGAGGACTAAGAATTCTTGATACAAAACTCATTCACGATGCGCGAATTTGCTCACTGCGGAAATACTTTCACTCCAAATGTAATAAAAATAATATGTTTGATGTCATACCTGCTGCAGACAAAGAGAACACTCCACTAATGTTATATAAATCGGATGATAAAATAGAGGAGTCGTCTACGCAAGACCAAATTCGATAATGGAAGCAACAGGAACTTCATGGGGCTCATCCAAACCACTTAGACTGGCCAGAAGTTAACAAGAAAGCCTCACCCCAGTGGCTGAAGCGAGCAAAATTATATTGAGTGACTATTTGGTTTATGATGGCTGTTCAAGACAAAGTGATTGCAAATACATTTTGAAGGTGGACTTGCAAAATGACAAATGGAGAAGATGTGGTATGTGCAGTGAGACCATTGAACACATCTGCGGGGGGGGATGCACCACGCTAGCAAACGTTGATTATATGCAGCGATATAATAATTTTGCTAAGATGATTCATCAACAATTAGCACACCATACAGAACTAAAAGTGTCAGAAGTACCATACTGTAAATATGAACCCACTGAGGTACTGGATAATAAAAAATACAAATCATTAGGTAACCACAGAAGTATTTGCTGTTTCTGGAGACTGAGACAAAGAATAGCACATAGGTAGTAGAAAAGCAATTTATTCGTCAAAATTGTTGGTTCACGTCCTTGCTTTTTAAAGTCACGCACCTGCAAGCCTGTTTGTTTGCGAACTGGTTACCACGGAAACCAAACTGCTATCTGCAGAGAATGTTGGACGGACCTGTACATGTTGTTCATGACCTCAGAAAAGAAGTTTCCTCCTCCGAGTAGTGATGTTTTCTAAAGGAAACTTTCGTGTGTGAAATTGGCATTTTAACGAATTTCTATCGATAATGTGATCATCTGTTTAATTGTGTTGTTTTGCGTTGTGCAAAGCTGTGGAAGATGTGAAAGCGTGACTCCGTACAAAGGTGAATCAGGGTAAGTTTGGATCAGTCCAAAGAACTAAAAAGGAATGATGCGCAACAAAATGGAGACTGACCACGTTAATTGAGAACCCGTTGTCCTTCGATTATTATATTATTGTTTTCGTTAGTAGTGAAATAGGATTCAGTTTTTTTCATCGTGTAAATATTAAATAATAAATACCTACAGAAAAGTAATTCCAAAGTATCAGAATTATTATTTCCGAAGTTCGTCGAATGAGAAAATGTATACCGTGGAAAAGCACCGATATTTTTTGTTGGTAAAGTATGGTAGTTCTATATTGGACGCATAGTGCTTATTATGTGAACTCGAAGTACGCCAACATAACAAAAATAACAACCATGGGCATCAATAACGTTCTTCCAACGTGTTAACACTTTATGTTTTGCGATAGAATGCCGGATCATGGAAAGAGACGTTTTGGAGGGAAACATGCAACTCATCATAGTTGGAGAAGTCGCGTCCACGGAAATGATTGTCGAGTGAAAGAAACAAGTGATAGTCTGAAGGAGAGATATCTGGTAAGTAAGCTGGATGACATGAAAGCTTCCACCGAAGTTCTTTGATAGCATTTCTGGTTAATGAAGTGGAGTGGGCAGCACTGTTATCTTGAAGAAAGAAAACTGCCTTTCTGTTGACCAGTGCTGCTCCCTTTTTTTCAGGTCCTCATGTACATGTTTCGGTTGTTCACAGTGCACTGCAGCGGTGATGGTTTGGCAGCGTTGCAAGATTTCATAATGAATAAAATCATGGGCTATCCACCATACACACAGCATAACTTTATGTGCATGCGTGCTGGCTTCGATGGGTGAGAAATTGAGTCAGTGGTGGACAACCAATGTCTGGATCGTTTTGGGGTGCTGTACTAAACCCACTTCTCATCACATGTGAGTACCCTCTTAATAAATGGTTCCTTGTCATTGCGAGGTGGATAGAAGACACCGAGGAAAGGGAAGATGACTCTGCAATGACGATCAGAACACAAAGAGTGAAATCAATGCAAGAGGCTTTTGCTCTTACTAATAACGGATGTGAAATCTTCTGTAGCAACGATGCAAAACAAGCTGAGGTACGTTGCTGTTTGTTCAGTGTGGACAATTCGTGGTAGGACTCACTTAGGCCCTTTGTATGTCTTGTTTATTGCATGCTGATGTCTTCGAACGGGTTGATATCTAATACCAATTGAATGTGCTATTTCCTGGCATGTTTGGCTACTGTTCTGCTCAATAGCAACTTTCAGTGCTTCTGTGTCAAGACTGACAAGACGACCATTCCCGGGTTTTCCTAGAAGGATGTATCTCCGTCTCTGAACCTTCGAAATCAATTCCGAGTTGTGCGTTCCTTCACAGCATTTGCCCCGAATGCCATGCAAATGCGGCGAGTTGTTTTTCCAACAGATACCCCGAGTTTAAATTCGTATAAGAAACACCCACAAATAATCTCCACTGATACACCGCCACTGTAATCGCACGTCTTTCCACTACTAACTGCTTACTGATCTGATTCACATGCATAGGGCACCTTGAAATTTCAGCTGACGATACGCCACGGTGGCAAAACCATCTCTTCGCAAATTCAGTCATTACAATGTATTTCTTTTGCTCCCTCGAAAAACGGCAAATACTTTTGTGGTTACCTGATACACACGGTCGAGTAACATTATTGTGACCACCAGCTAATATTCAGAGTAACCGCCGTGTGCAGAGCGGACAGCAGTTAGACGGACTGGGAGTGACTCAATCAGGTGCTGCAAGATGTTCACAAGTATGTGGAGCCATGCTCACTGCACTGCGCATCTGACAGCTGCTGGAGGGTGTGTGGTATAGGATCCATAGAGCGAACAACAAGATCGCGATTGCCCCATAGAAGCCTTATTGGATTTAAGTCTGGAGAAGTAGGGGGCCAGGGAAGTACTTTGAAGTCTTCATCGTGCTCTTCCAACCACTCTAGGACATTTCTAGATGCGTGACACGTCACATTGTTGTGCTGGAACATCTCATCCACTCCAGGGAAGACAATCAGCATGTATGGGTGTACGTGGTCTGCAAGGATGGATTCAAAACGGTTTCGGTCCGTAGAGTGGACCCAGCGAATGCCACGAAAACATTCCCCAGACCATAACGCTACCCCCAACAGCTTGTGTTCTTAAAGCAATGGTTGAAGAGTGTTTGTTTTCTGATGTTTCTCGCCTTATACACCAACGTCCATCCGTTCGATGAAGCAGAAAACATGACTCATCGGAGAAGGCAATCCTTTGCCAAACAGCGAAAGTCCAATTTCGATACTGCCGTAAAAATGTCAGCTTTTTCTGCCGGTTCACCTTTGTTAGCATAGATGCAGTGACTTTCCGTCTGCATCGGAGCCTCATACGCAGCAAGGTTCGCTGAACTGTCGTTTCAGACACATTTCCGGTATCCCCCTGGTTCATTCGGCCAGTGAATTTCTCCACTGTAGCGTGGCCATCGGCTCTCACGACCCTTTCCAGCCGACGTTCACCTCTCACATCAATGGCACGTGGTGCTTCGTAGTTTCCACATAGCTTATTCACAATGGTGCCATTTCTCAAATCACGGTACATTTTAACCACTGAAGCACTCAAACAGTTCACAAACTGCCCTGTTTCAGAAATACTACCACCCTTTGCCCTAAAGCCGATAATCATCCCTTTTTGCAAATCTGCTAAATTGCTCCTTTTATACATGACACCAACGAGTGATGTGTTTTCAGAATACCTACTGCACACCTTATATACCCTGCAAGCCAGCTTACAACACGTTCCTTCTTTCATCGGCTACGCGGTGTTTGACGTCAAAAGTAGGAGGTAATCACAATAATGTGACTCGACTGTGTATTAGGACCTTAAGATTAAAACAGATGCAATCATCTCTTCCAATCGTCCAGACATAGTGCTATAGACAAAACGCAGAAGGAAACAGTCATTATCGACATATCGGTGCCGTTGGACCGTAATATTCATAATACCTATTCAACAAAAAAAAAGTATGTGGAACTGGTTTCAGCGTTTCTTCAAAGATTAAGCAGGTGTGAAAGCTGAAAACAGTTCATACACATCCACTAATTATCGCTGCAACTGGTGTAATTCCTCAGACTCATAATTCTGCTCGATGCTTTAGGTCTACAATACCTTAGGCCCAAAATCAAAGAAGCAGTGATTCTCGATATGTGCCGCATCGTACGACGATTTTTAAACCATGAGTGACTATGTCTTTACTTGGCATCATTATCATGTCTGTACTGACAAGTGTTCCATGATATAGATACCATTGCTGTAGATCAGAAAATCAAATGAAATATAATAATAATAATAGTAACACTTACTGACATTACAGAGTTTTGGTCTAAAACATGAAAAAACGCAGAGAGCTTCAATAAAACAGCAAGCTGGATTGCAGAAGGAAAAAAGCATTCAGAAAGCATAAAAGACATGCCAACCACTTGCATTTCTGTGGGCGACTTGGCTGGAGCTGTTAGAAAAACCAGCAACTGGAAAGCCCCAGGGCCTGATCATATCCAAAATTTTTGGTACAAGAACTTGACTGTTACGCATGCTGAATAGCCCGATACTACAATGAACTGCTAAAAAAATATTCTCAAATTCCAACATTCTGTACAAAAGGAAAATGACATAAGTGATAACGGTATGATGACAGAAAAACGAAAAGGATGCTATAGGAGGTATAAAGGAAGCAAAGATCCCGATATTGTTGATAGTATTATGGTGAATCACGCTGTTAAGAAGAAAAGAAACTTGAGCATGGCTTATATTGACCACAAGAAAGCATTTCATTCAATTTCCGCTTTACCTCATAGAAATACTGAATATATATAAAGTGAACAACAAAGTCATTGTGTTGCTTCAACACTCCATGTCTCAGTGGCAAACAAATATCTATATATCAGATGGAAAGAAAATGATTAATTCTAGAAATATCAGAATCAGGAGAGGTATTTTTCAAGGGTACTCTCTCAGTGCACTTTGGTTTTGCATAGGCCTTATTCCTCTCAGTCACATACTAGGCAGCACGAAATGTGGATTCAGTATAAAAAGGACCAGAGCACAACGTCATACAATAAATCATTTATTATACATGGATGACCTTAAGATATACAGCAATTCCAAAACTCAATTGAATAAGCTTCTACAGATTGCTGCCACGTATAGCAGATCAATTCTTATGAGGTTTGGCTTGGACAAAAGTAAGTAAGGTGGTGCATTTGGAAAGAGGAGTTCTAGTTAAATATGAACGTTTCTCGATAGACAGCAATGAAATAATTGAAGATTTAAATGCAGAAAATAGATACAATTACCTGGAATTTTTATAAGCACGTGTCATTAAACACGGTAAAATTAATAATATAAATATCCAGATCTCACTCTCTCTCTCTCTATTTCTCTGGAACGCTTAACGTCACAGCAACGTCTACATTTTTGCGCCATCACTATCTATCAATTCGTGTGTGCTCTCGCGATGTCAAATGATTGCCTGCTATATAATAGCACGCCACCACTTATCTATCAATTCGTGTGAGCTCTCGCGATGTCAAATGATTGCCTGCTATATAATAGCACGCCATCACTTTTAGATGCCAAGGTGATCGCATGCTAATTTAAAAACATTGTATTAATAAATACTCAAGTTCTATCTTTCCCATCTACAAAATTCGAATTGAATTCTTAATATCTCAACAAGTTTGCATGCAGTCACATTGAAATGTCAAGGTGATCGCATGCTAATTTTAAAAACATTGGATTTTGACTCGAGTTCTATTTATCCGATCTACAAAATTCGAATTAAAATCCTAATATTACGGCAAGTTGCGTTTGTATATTAATTTAATTTGGCACAATTCGAATATTAATTTGTATGCTTTAATTACTTTTTACTTTTTAATTTAGCTAACTTTCCGAGTTTAGTGCTGATTATATTATATGTTTTGCGAAATATCAATCTACCTAGAACGCTCTAACTACAATAAAAACTGAAATCTTGAGATGCCAAAGTGAGCAAAATTGCATCTAAAATCAGATGTCGCCCCAACAACACATTGTCGATAATTTAGATAGTTACGATTTGTAATACCAGATGTCGCATTATTTTGTAGAAAAAGCTTCGGTATGAAAGTACGTGATCACTTTGAAATGTCAAAGTGATCTCGTGCTAATTTAATAACGGTTGATTATCCGTGACTCGAGTTCTATTTATCCGATCTACAAAATTCGAATTGAAATCTTAATATCACGGCAAGTTGAGTTGGTATGTTCATTTAGTTTAGCACAATTGGAATAATAAGTTTTATGCTGTAGTTATTATTATTGAGGTAATTAATAATGAACAAGGAAGAAGATCCCATTGCGAGAAAGCGTCGAAAGGCCAAAGAACGGAAGGAAAGATGTCTAGCAAAACAAAGCCAGGAGTCGTTCAACAGAATTCGTGCAGCAGATTCTGCAGCTCATTGACTTTCCATTGAACGAGAGACCCCAGAAAAATATCAAGCACGTCAAGATACAGACGCTACAGCTCATCGACTTCGCGTTGAACGAGACTCCAGAACAATCTCAAACACGTAGTAATGCAGATGCCGTAGCACATCGCTTAGACAGAGAGCTTCAAATCTAAGTGATTAGCGACGAAGCTATTAATTTTCATGGAGTCTCGAGTAAAAGCACACAACTGCGGACCGATGAACGTTATGTGGCAGTTCTATGATTCAAGGAACTCTGCTGCTGAACGTCCGCCTGATGGAAAATTCACCAGTTGCTGCCACAAAGGAAAAGCCAGATTAGAGAAGTCCTTAGATGCTGATGGAAATGTATTGCATGATCCAAATTTTCCGCGTGACTTAATTATGAATCCAGACAATCCGGACTATAAAAACTTTCGCGAATACATTCGCGAATACAACAGTGATGTTTCATTCGCATCGATGGGAGCCAAAGTAGTTGATCTCAGTGCCGGAAGACTTCACGTTTTTCAAGTTCATGGTCAAATTTTTCACCGCACGAGTCACATTCAACCAGTGAATGGCCAAGCTTCTCAGTTTGCTCAATGTTATGTGATTGACAGTACCTAGGCTACATAAATCCGAGTTACTCATCCAGCCAATGAGCGTCACACGTGTTCTGGATCAGATCGACCGCTTCTTTAAACAGCACAATCGACTCTGTGTCACATACCGCATGCTTCGAGAGGTTGAAGTTCCAACAATCGAAGAAGTAAAAGAAGCAAGTGAAGATGTTCCTGTTGTTAATATGATATTCCGACGAGACCGTCATTCCGATCAGCGACGATATAACGCACCGACTGTCAACGAAATCGCAAGGGTCATTGTCAACAGCGATGGTGAACTTCCATTTAAACGTGACATTCGCGTGTATTCATTGAATCTGGCAAATCCACAGCAGCCATTTATCAATATTAACATCCGCAGCCCAAACTTTGATAAATGTTGTATCCAATTTTGTTTCCTTATGATGAGCCTGATTGGTAACCGAAGTGGCGTTGCGAGGCTTACGATGGTCCGCAAGAAAATCGCAGCGGAGTCAACGTGACTGTGCTTTAGTACAAAGCAGCGTCAGAGACGAATCCAATCCGATTGTTAGTGCAGGAAAACTTACACAGCAATGGATTGTCGATTCGTATCTCCAGATAGAAGCAAATAACTTCAATTTCATTTGAACGCCTCAGCAGCAGTTACGAACTAAGCTCTACCAAGGACTTGCTGACGATTTTGACGACGCCGCTGTAAATGCTGGCATGCAAACTGAAATTCCCGTGATTCTGCACTCATCATTTGAAGGATCACAGCGCAACATGAGAGAATGGTGTGCAGACGAGATGTCCA